>CM029610.1:39643763-40958651 GCA_017311315.1 Dendrocalamus latiflorus
CTCCAAATATGTACCACCTGCGTCCGTGCGACTCTTAGGGTCTGTTTGGGAGAGCTCCACCAGCTCCAGATCCACGAAAAACAGCTCTACTCCACGAAATTTTACCCAAACGCTCCAGCTTCGCGAAATCTTGATCCACCAAAATCCTGGATCTGAGGGCCAGTTCCATGGATTTCATGGAGCTCCTCAAGGGGTGCTCCACCGTGGAGTTGGGTGGTAATTACCCACCAATGCCACTGGTTACACACCCCATCCCACCAAAAGTGGCTATTCCCACCAAAATCTCAATTTCGTGGATCTGGAGCTGCTGTACAAGCCAAACACTCCATGGTGGGATCCCAGATCCACGGTGAAGCTGCTGCTCCAGATCCACGTTTTCAGTGATGTAGCTCTCCCAAACAGGCCCTTACGGTCTCACCACCTGTGACCTGTCCCAAACTTTTCTTCTCTGAACTTAAATGGGCACTGTCTACTATGGTTAACAGATTTGCAGAATAATAAAATAATGTAGTTTTTTTAAGACACTAAAATAATCATGAGACGGGGACTAATTGAGATGGGAGCGGCATAAAGAAATGGATGCCTCACATGACTGTCCCTCTCGCGGTGACGAGGAGTCATTGGATCGGAGAGGCCCTAGCAAGTAGCGTGCTATCACAACTCGATGACTCGTAGTGTATACGTACATTTGGTTAAGATGGCGCAATTGACATAGACATGCTTGCCTGCAAAACGCCCTCCCATGGTCTCCCTGCTATTTCCTATCACACCGCCGTTGGAACCCTGCCGTCTAGGTATTAATTCGATCGTCAGGTACATGTACATGCAGGAGATGAATGCATGTA
This sequence comes from Dendrocalamus latiflorus, assembly GCA_017311315.1. Classification (NCBI taxonomy): domain Eukaryota; kingdom Viridiplantae; phylum Streptophyta; class Magnoliopsida; order Poales; family Poaceae; genus Dendrocalamus; species Dendrocalamus latiflorus. The sequence continues at coordinate 39,644,609 of CM029610.1, forward strand.
TGATCGATTAGTATAAACGACGAGGCGCAAGTACTACATTTGAGGAGCGCACATATTAACGGCGCTGCGCTTTAAAATGCAGGGGGATTTGCGCAAAACTTGTAATCTCTTTTTTTAAAAAAAACTTGTAATCTTTCATATATAAATTTGTTCAAAAGGGTTATGGTTTTTTAGCTGAAATGATACTATAGCGGCCGTTAGTCTTTTCTAATGTATTCAATTAAAGAAAAATGAGACATAGAAGATGGATACATTGACCCTGATTTATATTTGCATGTTTGCACTAAAAAGAACACTTGCACTAAATATTCTCCCAATAAGTATTTCACGCTAAACACACAACCGTCAGTTAACAACCAGCGTATTCAGATCGATCCCTTTACAAAAATTAGGACTACGTACACATCGAGTACGTGTTTACACTTAAACTGATCTGCCGATTGTTCATTTAATTTAAGCCGTCGTACCATTATCGGGCGCAATTAGCAGCACATATATCAACGCGGATGGACGGTGAACCAACCTCTATGATTGATCACAACAGTAACGGATCACCGAATTCCCCCGGCAACAATAATGCAGGCAAAGCGAGTAAACACGGGTCCAAAGCCTGAAACCCGCGGAGCCAAACGCATTTATAGATCTATTGTAACTGTGGTACGCCAAGTGGCTGTGCAAATAACAAGATCGCAACACCAACTAAGACATGGGGTTGAGTGAATGACTAGCTAGTGACATGCATACATGATTCATCAATCCAACTGAAGCCGGTGTGTGAAACGAACTCTACTTACTTTCCTCTGCTCATGATTAACTAACTTGTCAAACCGCGCAGTCTTTTGCTTCTCCAGGGGGAATTGCCCCATTTGGTTATGCGGCAGTGTACAATGCATGCTTGCCATGTTTGAAGGAGGAAGTAACATGGGGGTGGGGAGACGGGTTGGCTGCTAGCCTTCTCGTAGCAGCCATTTCTTTCTTTTAAGGACAAGGAAGGACACATGCACTTACATACACTCCACACGACGCATACGTAGGTGTGTTTCTAGCATACGGCTAATCTAGAACGGATGACAGAATCTCACGAAGTTTGGACACGTGCTTTGACCACTGAACACATCCATATATACATGTATGCCTAGGACTCTAGTCTAGGAGAAAGGTGAGCACCAACGTTGAACCCAAGGTCTGAACACTGGTGGGCAGCTCGCACAACAGCAGGGTTTGACAAGCGAGTGATTCGTAGTAGCCATTTATCTCTCTTTTTAAAGCAATTAAAGCCCATTAAGGACCTAACCCCATTTTCATTATAGGCAAAAAGATGATGCATCCCCATGACAGTTACAAGAAAGGACAACATAAAATAAAAATTACAAACAAGTCCTCCTTAAAGAACATCAATACTTCTTCGGAGTTGGAGTGTAATGGCAATGAGCAAGACGGAGAGCTACCAGAGATCGTGGATATGGTCAGCAGTAACCTTGTCGAAGAAGCTTTGCCAGAGATGTAGTTTCCGGCTGGCAAGACCTTTTCTTTGATTTTGCTGGAGATCGGGGTGATGGCCGATTGGACCTTCTCAACAAATCGTCGGAGTTATTGGTGATGGCCAGCGATAACCTTGGCAAGGGAGCAGGAGGTGTAGGTTGTCATGATGAAACTGATGTACGCTTGCCTGGAGAAACCTGCCTTCTCTGTAGTCGCCATGGACTCTTGAGGAGGTATGCAATGTCGGCTTCACCAACGTGATTTCCAGCGAGCAATTGGCACTCAAAGTATGTTGCCATAGCCCTGAATTGGTCAGATCTAGGTGGTATTTCTTTGAATTTGTCATGGTATTTGAGTGCATTGCCATTGAAACAAGGGATGGGAAGACGGTGATTAACACCAACAAAGGCATCATGCCTACACTACAAAAGGGAAGTAACTAGAGGGGGAGAGCTGAAGATTTCTTATGCCGAGGGAACAAACCACCACCAGACGACAATGGAGGAGACCACCAAGTAGCAACGGATGGTGGCAAGCAAAAGAAGCTCTCGGATCTGTACAAACCGAAAGAAAACCTACTTAAAAGCTATATAGGGTGAGACCCCTCCCTCTCACCGCCGGCAATGCCGCCGAAGAGGAAAAAAAGGAGGGGGCTGGCTGGATTGGAGAAGGGGCTAGAGAGGGAGAAAGGGGAGTCTAACGGGGAAGGAGAGAGTGCCATCCTCTGTTAGGCTCCGCTAGGTTGGGGTTGAAAAGTTGTGGTTTATAGCTAAAATTATACTGTAGCGGCTGTAATTTCACTGTAGCTGAAGGTGGCTTATTTGGCGTAATTAAATTTAAAAAATTTATAAATAGAAAAAATGCTAGCTCATCACGGACAACGCAAATGAATACGGGAAAAAAGAATCGGCAAAAAAGCTCAAAAAAGTCAAAAATCCAGAAAAAGACGAAATTTATGAATAGTAAAAATAAGCCAGAAGCTGAAGCCGAAACGAGCGAGGCCAGATGGTAAATCTTGTAGCAGCCATTTCATTGGGTGCAAGCCAAACCATTGTATAAATAAGGCCATGATTAATAGATAAATAAACAATGGCTTGGAGCCCATCGAGAGAACAATAGCTTTCTTCACATGGACAAAGGCTAGATCTTGCGCTGTATTTCGCGTGCTGCGGGGAGCGTCGCCATGGCCCCACATGCCAGCCGCATCGGGGGTGGGAGCAATGTTTTTAACATTAATTAACAAGGTGTAGATGCTTACTTAGGAACCTAATACACGAGCGGTGCCCAGGTTACTTGATATTCGCTCGATCGCTGCATGTTGAGGTTGCTTCAAGGAAGGTTCCACCAGTATATACACTGTGCGCAGCGCACCGTGGGAAGCGTAGTTAAATTACATCAGGCAGCAGCTAGCTCAGAGGTTGTTCTTGTTTGCTTGCGGCCGGAATACGTGCAGCCAAGTACGCGAGGTGTACACACTACGGACAAGATGCATGTGAAGGCGCTGCTTTTTAGGCCAGCATCATTATGTGGAAGCGAAAATTGTTGCAGGCTAGCTTTGTGATCCCAGATTTGCGTCGAGAATTGTTTGATACCATGATCGATCGAGCGGCGATCGAGCGGGACCGAACCGTGTCGATGCAGTCATGCAGATCGGACGGTCGCTAGAGCTCTTAAGAACAGCGGAAGTTTAGAAAAGGTGTACACTGCAATGAAGAGTACAATTGTTTAGTAGTGATTAACATCCGAATTCAGTACAGGCAGTAGATACTTTGACCAATAACACTTATTCAGCAAGTAACCTTCCGGTGAATACTCCCATCGACATTGGCATGCACAAGAGACGTACATAGCTAGATACGGTACGGAGTTCTTAGGCACATGCACCGCGAATTCTTTTTTACTGGTAACATGTACAAGATCAGTTGGGCCCAGTGCCACGCAATTAAAGATTGGAAAACACAGAGCAAAAAAAGAAAAGGGGTATTTGGTAGTGACGCAAGAGTGATGCTAGCATGACGTGCCGGTGCCACCGATATTCAAAAGGAGCTAGGAGTCCCAATCGGCAAATTATTTCGGACAAGCAGGACACGTAACATCCAGCACACATGGTGGGGACCCGCGTCCACCGTGCACGGGCCGCTCCCTTCCGCCCGTCACAGCCGCCGGATCGACCCCGGCGGTCAGGATCAGGCCAGCGGCACGACCAACCCCTGCGGGCCCCGCTCCTTCGGTCAGATCAGGACCGCTCATCCTGGAACGGGCGGCCCAGATGCGCCCGTGGGCTTTCCCGGTCGGTTCGTACGCAGCGCATGGACGCGGGGCGCGTGAGCTGTCCGCCCCGGCCCCCTGTCGTCGTTGCGTGCCGTGCTCTGCCAGCGCCCCTGAACGGGCTCGGTCGCTTTCAGGTGGGTCACATGCGCAACCTAGCTGTCCGCGCCTGCCGCTATCCATCGATACGGCTGCCGTTTCGTCGGGTTGCGCGTGGCTGCTCTGCTGCCCGCGCGGTGGAATGGCACCGGTAGGACTGTGCAGTTTCAAACCGAACCGAAAAAACCGTACCAAAAAAACCGAACCGAACCGGTCAACTCGGTTTGACCGGTATTCGGTATTCGGTTCGGTATCTAGAAAAGTGCCATTTCACTTATTCGGTTTTTTCGGTATAAACCGAGGAAAAACCGAATTTACCGATAATACCGAACAGCCCATGTCGGCGACAGCCCCTCACGTCTGCAGTGTCGGCCCACCAGCACCAGGTAATCAGGCACCGACGGCCCGACGCCCAGTCCTCGGCGAGTCGGCGGCGTTCCGGAAGAAGGCGTCCAGGGAGTACGCCGCGGCAAGGTTCCCCGATAGCTTCAGCTTGCTCAACGACGGGATGGAGGTGTCCATGGAGCCTTCGTACTCGTCTCCGGCGACGGACGCCAGTGCCTCCGGCACCCCCGCCCCCGCCGCTGCGTCAGCGCAGTTTCGGCGTAGCAGCTTCGTGAACGTGCGCGCCAGGTTGGCCGCCTTGTGCTGTTGCTGCGGAGACGGCCGGGCGGCCCCACTTGCGCCTCCATTGGGCCGGCCAATTGCGCTCTCACCAGTCACCACCGCTTCCTCCTCCGGCCCTCCCCCTCTCCAGACTCCAGCTTCCTCTCGTCCTACGGCGTTCGCTGCTTCTTGGGGGCTCTGTCCGGCGGACGAATGGGACTATGGAAGTAGGATTAATTTAGCGGAGGTGTAGATTTGGGGGATACAGGATACAGGACGCAGGTGCAGATTTTTTGAAACATATATCCGTGTCCCATTTTTGTGCTGCTAGGTGCTAGTGTGCTACTAGTGGGCAGTTGCTACTTGCTGCTAGTTTCATACTTGCTGCCTTGTCCGTCCGGCTATGACTGAGTGAGGCGTGTGCTGTTCTGCTGTCCGAGAATTGAGTCTTGGAGATGAGATTAATGTTTAGCAATTCGCGTAAATTTTGGTAAAATTGGTATTAACCGATACCGTACCGAACTAAGATGGTATTTACCGATACCACACCGTATTTTAAAAAATACCGTATTTCCCGAAATACTAGAACCGTATTTACCGATCAAACCGTATTTACCGAACCGTATAAACCGAAAAAACCGAACGAACAGTCCTAGGCACCGGCATGCGCGCGCTGGTGGCGCGCGGCCGCCCGCGCTGGATTTTCGTTGGTTTTCCCGGCGTTTTCTGCGTGTTTCTTCGCTCCGGTGCATGCGTGGTTTAACTGATAACTGAACGCCCCGGCGCCCGGCGGTGGTCTGATTCCGAGAGTTGGTGGACTAGCGGTGGTCAAGAGAGGTGATTAGATTGCTTTTAATGGGTCTGTTTTTTTTTGCTATGATTTTTGTATGCAGCTTATTAGCTCAATAAAATCTAATAAATAGTGGTCGAGTGGAGTCAAAACCAGTTGAAAAGTAATAGAGGGCCAATTTCGGTACGGTTATTTAGGGGAACATGATTGGGATTTAATTCGGTGTTTGCGAGTGCTGGCGTACGTTTGTGATTGCGATTGGACTGAATGAGACATGGACCGCTTCTGTAGCTTGTACTGTTCCGCGAGCTCTGTTTTGTTGGCTTGAATGGTTCTGATCAACTCGGTTTCGACTTCTGGCTTCTAGCTTATTTTTCACTATTCATAAGTTTCATTTTTTTCTGAACTTTTTGGCTTTTTGTTAAGCTTTTTTGTCGGTTCTTTTTTTTCTCGTATTTGTTTGTATTATACGTAATGGGCTAACATATTTTTATATTTTTATATTTTTAAATTTTAATTATGCTAAATAAGCCTCTGTCAGCTACAGTGCTTTTTTCAGTCCGCTACAGTGTTTTCAGCTATAAGCCATGAGCTTTTCAGCCGAACCGATCACCACCTTTGGTTGTTTCTTTGAGGAGCCGAATAATTGGTACTGAAAAACCAATTGATTCTGGTATTAGTTGCAGCAAGTAAATAACACTCTTAATTTCCTCTATAAAACTGATGAACACGTACACCCGGACCAGCTATGCTTCAAAAAGCTTGCTAAGTGATGTAACTATTCCTACTGGGTACTGACAATTTCTGATAGGGTAATATATCATTCATCTACTTTTAACAAATAAATAAGCACTTGGGACTATTTGACATTCGTGAACCTAATTACTCCGTGTAGACTTTTCATGTGTATACTGCTGATGTGTGTGTGTGTCTTCTTTCTTGCACTTTCGCAGACGATGTGGGACGACACACCCAACAAAGGTGGGCGACGGGCGAGTACTGCTGAGGATAGGTGAGATCAGGACCGGTTCGCGCCATGTGTGTATGCATACAACACATAATACACATAACACTCCAGTCACCATGCGCTTTAATCAGAGACATTGATCTGGCAGCTGGCCATTATCGCCGTCAAGATGCTCCATTGTCTGTAAACGGAAAGAAGACAGCCGCTCTCGATCTCGTTCGATCGACTCTGCAATGGATTAAGCCGATTAGACGCTCCCACACCACCAGTAGGACATGCCCACTGTTTCCCAGTTGGAGTTTGTAATCTTGTTTTCAGTTTTGAAGTCGTAGTCGCGTACGAGTCGGAAGTCGAAGTCGTGTACGAGTCGTCGTGGTCATGTACGAATACGAGTCAAGCTACCGTGTTCGTGTTGGAGTCGTAGTAGTCGTAGTTGAATCCGCTTTGTAGTCTCTTCAACGTGGTCGTCAGCATGGTCGATGAACCAGTAGAACGGTCGTAACGACACAGGAGGTGGTCGTAGTCTCTTCAACGTGGTCGTACGGCTGTAGGAGGTGGTTCGTAGCGACTACAAGGTGGTCGTAAAGATCTTGGGCGTAGTCGGAAGGACTGTAACACCCTCCTTGGCCCATGAACTGTTAACCCTCTTGTGTAGATCTTGTCCTACTGGAGAGGAATCTTTAGGGCGGGGCTGGCTCCCATTTCCCAGCAAAACACTCCATCTGCTACTTGCTGCCACACACAGTTAATTATCTGGCGCAGGACACAGCTTAAGGCAAGAAAGAGACACTTCACACACTGTTGTTTCTTCCCCGGCTCATTGTCTTATTGATTCGTCCAGAGATGCATACATCGATCGGGAACAGAGAAATCTTGGATCCAAATGCCAGATTAAAATAGATGACATTTCAAAGTTGGGATGCAACCATTGGGTATTCGCTTTGGCCCAACCAAACCGGCTGCAACCCAGGAAGGAAGACGCCAAAAGGAGAGAGATCACCGGAGCTATACATGCAAATCGACTACACGTACGTATAGGTAGCTAGGGAGGCTATCTAGCTGAAGCACTCCTCCGGGATGCTCTGCAATGCCGGCGACCACCGGTCCCGGCGCTTCCGATAGCCACCTCGGCCGCCGCAGCCGCCTGCTTCTTCGCGTGCTGCCGCTTGAGAACGCTCACCAGCTGCTCCAGCGCTGGCGGCAGCGAGGAAGGCGCCGCCTCCTGCGACCAGCCGCGGCGATCTGCTTCAGCTGCTGCTTGGTCAGCACGATCTTAACGCGCATCGCGCCGCCCTCGCCGGCGCCTGCGGCGTCGGAGAATGGTCGAGCCCGTGGACTGCTCGATGCCGAGACCGTCTTGGAGTCCATCTGCAGCCTCGGGCACCTCGCCAGCTTCCTGCCGTCCTCCTCGGCACCGGCGCGGCAGCCTCCAACTCCATGGATCTGATGCTCGCTTGTTGCAGCCACTGCTCTTTTCTCGAGTTCTTGCTGTACTGATGGCCAGTGGAGAATGAATATGTAACATTTACTGCGTGTTGAAGCTAGGGTTTTATATAGAGGTTTACGAGTGAGACAGCTCATTGGCCACTGTCTGTGTAAAGATTGGGAAGTGGTGGCATATTTGGTACCGTAGCATTTTTTTTTTTCAAAACTAGCCTGTAAACGTACGTTTTTTTTAAAAAAAATTGACCTCTCCAAATCGCTAAAGCAGTGGCAGGTGACACGTATTACCTGTCAAGCTTCCTGTTGCGGCCACGGCAATATAGGCGAGCTCAGTAGGACCGGCTAGCAGCCCACTTGCCGAACTGGATGTGCTGGGCACCCTCTGTTGAGTCTAGGAGTTGCAGCACCCACCTGCACCTTGCACAGTTTGCCGACGCCTGCCACGCTTTGCCGATGCCTACAAAGCTAGAGCTTGTTGCCGCGGCTGCTATCACCTGCCGCGACGGAGGAGCTCAGCAGGTGACATACGTCGCCTACCGCTGCTCTCGTGATCGCGAGGAGGCTAAATTTGAAAAGGGTTTTGTTAAACATTATTCAGATATCTTCTTCCTAACTATCATCTAGATTTAGGACTGTTGGATTAAAGATCCAATGGTCATGAATTCTCCCCCCTTGAATTCTACCCCTTTCCCTTGACAAAATATTTCCCTTTAAAAACAAGGTGCCTCGATCTTGATCTCTAATAAAGGTCACAAATTTGGATGATAGTTAGAAAGAACACATCCGGATGATACCTAGACACTCCTATTTAAAAAAACATACTTTAAAAGCTAGTTCTAGGAGAAAAAAAAATTACTACAGTACTATAATACCAAATATGTGATGACCTCAGAGATGGTAGAGGGACGCCACGGAACAGGTGGAATCTTTTTTTTTTCCCCAATGGGATTAGTTAGTTCGGTTGTTTTAGTATTATGGATACAGCATATCGTAGCAGTAGTGTGTCAAAGCCTATATGCATGGAAGCTACCGAGGTAGGGCCCATGCATCACATGCTGTTGGAGAATTTCTGATGACTAGCACAGTAGCACTAGTGCTTCCTTACAAGTGGACTGATGGCTAGCTTGCGAGCAAAAAAAGCTATGCCTGCCACATACGTGCATGTATGTAGTAGTAATGTAGGTGTGAATTACATTAGGATTTGCCGTATCTTGCATGTGCGTTTGTGGACACTGGACTCCATTTCATTCGTTACTGCTTCGTTTCATCGCCGTAAGAAATTATCCATACACATCGGAAGGGAAGCGTACATGTACAATAAATGGTATGAATGTCCAGGCCGGACGTACGACAGGGAGTAGGTGCGATGAATGTCGCTATATACATGAGATTTGTCTGGGAAGAAACTGACGATCTCGTTCGGTAGGCGACGCAGGCCCAGCAGGTTGTTGGTTTTGGCAGCACGTCTCTACCGTCACACAAGCGGACGGCGCGTGCACCCTAGTATAGTTACTTAGTTAGGTACGTACGCGTCAATGCAAGTATTTGGTTTCTGCTGCCTTTTGTACGCGAGAAAACTAGGTACCAATGGGTCGTTGTCGTACGAGCAGCTGGTACGTATACGTACTAGGTGAAGGTGGTACTAATGAACGTGGTTTCCTTTTATTCTTGTGGCAAAATCGATCGTATCGAACGGAAGCCACTCACGTGGAAGGGGAATAAACTGCACGATGGTTCATCCATCTGGTTAACGTACTACGTCTCCCACGTATGCAGACTTTTCAACGCACCCTGACTCCAAAATTCCCAGGATGAATATTAATCCTGTGGCGGTAGATATCACGGCAAGAAGATTAAGTTTAGTTACAACGCCAATTGAGAAAAGAGCACATACTGTAATAAAGCACTCCGTTTTCGATTCTCTTGGAAAGAAAAAAACGAAGTGCTTGCCCATCCACTTCAATCCATTCCAGAGATAATTCTCACTAAAAGTGGAGGAAATCAAACCAAGCTTATCAATTTCATTTTGATACTGGCCGAAACATGCCATATCGGTACTCAAAACGACACCAGCAGGCTCAATTCTGTACCTGCTTTAATATCGGCTAATAACGACATCCTAGTCAAAATTAACCGTTCCATCCATCTCGATACCAGATATAATTGTAGTGACTCTTTATTTTTATACTATAGTTATGTATTTAAAATGAGGTTTTAAGTAAAATTATGTGTGTATATAATTATATGTATATACTTATGAATAAATATATATTATTATATTAAAATTTTAAAAATCTGAAATGGTACGATTGAATGGGGCCGGTACCGGCGTATTTATTCTAAGAGGCAAACCGGAACAGGATTGACAACTATGCATCAAACTAAAGAGGGAAAACAGTACATTAGTTGGTATGAGGATGGGAGAATTTCTGGACGTACCGTGCACACCGACTCACATGGGGGCGATCCCTACTCTCCCGTGGACGCTGGTGCTGGGCATGACCCATCAGAGAAGCACCGGCTGGCTCGTCCATGCGCTGGATAACGCATCCATTTCTGCGATGAATATTGACACTGTTCTTTTCAGCTTGTCTACAGTAATTAACTTTTAAACAGAATATTTTTTAAGATAGAGTCTACTAATTTATATTGACAAAAAAACCGCACGTGAGTTTCTGTTACTCTATAATCTCTGGTACAAATAGCCCAAAAGCCACAAACTGCAGCTAAAAGTCACAAACCGCAGCCAAAAAGAACAGGCCCATTCTCGCCTCACCACTGTTCATGCGAGCAAAATAAAGTTGGGACGTATAGGAGTACTTCTCTTGGATGAGGCTGTTTGTTTTAAAATAGAAAAAGAAAAAAAAGAAGGAAGATAGAGAAAACTGGAGTAAAAGGATGACGCCTGCTTTCTGGTGCTTCGGCATAATTAAGCGGTTTTTCAGTGATAGGTAAACGCTGTCTGCTCTACAAAGAAGACTTTATTTTTCTTTTTTTTAAAAAAAACTCAAGATGAAGACTAGCTAGCTTAGCGTGAGACGTATACATCAGTACAAAACATGAAGTTGTGGAATGAATTGCTGTTTTTGCGGCGGCGTACGATTCCTATTGAATCGGGCTAGCTCGGCCTGACGATTGACGAAGCCCACCAAGAGATTGAGCTCTGGTCTGCTGGTTTATTCTTGGGCCCGCTCTTCTGAATCCTATCATTTCGAAGACAGTTCGGCGAGAGCCGACTTGAACTTTGTGATATAGTTCTGTTTATCTAGGGTTCTTTTAGGGCAGTTCTGTAGATCTAGTTAGCAGTTTTCAGAAGAACGGTAGTGCATAGAGGGGATTGAGCTGATCGACGAGTTAGGGTTTCAGGTTTACCAGGTTTTAACTTTCAGGGTTCGTCGTCGCATAACTTTGCTACTGAAGTACGTACGTGAAGCTACTTAGTTTATGTCTCGTCGTAATGCGACGTCAGCTGCAAGCCACGTCCAAGAGGCTAGAAAAAAATCGTATGGGACGGAGCTTCATGTGAGGCCTCACTTCTTCACCGTCGAATCAAAATGATGATCTTAATTTAAAGTCTAAGGGGGTGTGGCCTCACGTCAGGCCCTCCCCATAAAAAACCCTTCCCAAGAGGCTTCCCCCACTGACTCGAGAGAGCGAACTTCTAGCACCTGAGGCGCGCATGCAGCCACGAGCGTTCCCGGATCAGCAGAGATCAGCTTTCCCGAGACGAAGACCAACAGCAATCCTAACCAGCGACCGAACTCGACCTTGCGATCGCACCCTTCCATTTCCACCAAGAATCCCAAGGCAGCAAGCCACGGCCAAGACCCTGTCAGCGACTCGGAAAGTTGAGTGGAGTGCAGTCCAAAACACACCGCTCTGTCGACACTGGATCATGCGTACAAGTCACTGGAACCCCATTTTTCTCCTGCTGTCACCGTCGCAGAAACACACTAGCCCAGTAGCATACTGCCATACTCGATGGTACACGATCTGTAACAACCGGAGGCGCGGTTACAGTTTTGTTTGGTTTGTTTGGGCAAAGTGCTAGCTTGGCAAACTTCAGTCACTTTTCCTGATGGTATCCGGTGACCAACCGCCCTAAGCAAGAGTGAAGTGACGACGCCTCCGATTCTCTTACTTGGAAGCATTGCATTTGCTTTGTCGCTGAGTGGCATCTGTGGGAGTATAAAATACCTTCCCGGAGTGAGACAATCGCATAAAAAATCTCGAGCTGCGGGGTAAATAAAAAGTTTAAGGTAGCAAAACGGCATTGCGTGCGATGAAGGACTTCGCGGGGTTGGGGCACTTGTTCGTGGCGGCCTTCCTGTCCCACTTCTCCTCCTACATGGTGATCCCGGCGATCACCGACGTGACGATGGAGGCCGTCTGCCCCGGCCGCGACGAGTGCTCCGTCGCCATCTACCTCAGCGGCTTCCAGAGCGCCGTGAGTTTGGCTTTACTATCTCATTCCCATCACATATCGATCGCTGCAATTCGTGATGTGGCATAATGTTTTGACATTGGCATAGCTACGCACACATGCATGCAGATCACAGGGTTGGGGGCTCTCGTGGTGACTCCTATTGTCGGGAATTTGTCGGACAAGTACGGACGGAAGGCGTTGATGACGCTGCCGGTGACCGTCGCGATTGCGCCATTGTGTATGTAACATTTTTGCAGCATGACTCATTGACTTACTGCTGTTTTTTTTAAGATTTGACTTGTGCTGGTGAGATTATGCGGTGTATATTGTTGAGGAACCGACGCTGGAGATCAGTCCGAGCGATTCCTCTGCTTAGAACAAGAACGAATCAATCACAGAATCACAGAATAATAGATTGAACACAGAGAGGTAGAGAGAACTCCTGGTCTTTCTTTATTGCTTTAGATTGCATCGGGGTACATAATGAGGGGGGTCTAGGTCCCTATTTATAGTCTACGGTGGGGGTGCCCAATTAGATCAGGACTCTAGATAGAGTCCAGGTTTCCTAACACTCCACCTTGGGCACTCACCCAATATGCTTATGCCTCGTCAAAACTCCATAAAAACCCAGTGGGAAAAATTTGAAGAAAGAGTACATGATACATGTGATGCTGCGATGCACGAATTGCCTCATTAAAAACCTTGGTTGAGAAACTTCATGGAAAACTCGTCAAGGGAACAAGAGTACAATTCACCCAAATTCATTTAGTCTGCAAGACTTTATTTTTGGGTACTTAATCTTCATGATCAAGATTTATTAGCGGGCATATGAGAATTCTCCCCCTGAATTCTGCACTTCTCTAAGTCTCATCATTCCAATTCCACGCACGCACCTTTCAAAGCTAGATGCGGGGAGTGACTTAGTGAATAAATCTGCGAGATTTTCACATGACTTAGTATGCAGTACTTTAATCTCGTCCATCGTTTGCAATTCACATGCATAGAAGAACTTGGGGTTGATATGCTTTGTGAGATGACTCTTCACGTAGCCCGTTTGCACTTGTGCAACGCAAGCGGCATTATCTTCATAGATAATTGTGGGGGTTTGCACAACGTTCATCCCACATGACTGCTAGATGTGGTGAACCATTCGGCGGAGCCAAGCGCACTCTCGTGCGGCTTCTCGTGCGGCTTCATACAGTGCTATAATTTCTGAGTGGTTCGTCGAAGTAGCTACCAGGCTTTGCTTAGACGATTTTCATGAAACTGCAGTTCCACCACACAGGAATACATAGCCTGTTTGTGACTTAGCGGTATGCGGGTCTGACAGATACCCAGCATCTGCATAGCCAATCAAGTTCAGATCTTGATTCTTTCTGTAAAACAATCCAAGGTCTTTGCTACCTTGGAGGTATCGGAAAATGTCCTTTATGCCCTGCCAATGCCTTTTGGAGGGCTCTGCACTATACCTTGCTAAGAGGTTCACGACAAATGCAATGTCCGGTCTAGTGCAGTTTGCTAAATACACGAGTGCTCCCACTGCACTCAAGTATGGGAATTCCGGTCCCAGGACTTCCTCCCCCTCTTCCCTTGGTCGGAAATGATCTTTTTCTTGCTGTAAAGACCTACCGATCATCGGTACTTTCGAGGGAAATGCCTTCTCAAAGCCAAACCTTTCAAGCACCTTCTGGGTGTAGGTCGACTGATGTACCAAGACTTCTTCAGGAACATGCTCAAGCTGCAGGCCTAAGCAAAACTTGGTCTTGCCCAAATCTTTCATTTCAAATTCTGACTCCAAGTAGGAGCTTGCTTCTTTTATGTCTTCGGCTGTCTCGATGATATTCAGATCATCTACATACACAGAGATTATACAGAATCCATTCTGGGATCGCCGTATGAATTCACAAGGACAGTCTTCATTGTTCGTGTTGCCTTTCTTGCAGAGAAAGTCGCTCAAGCGATTATACCACATTCTTCCAGATTGTTTCAGTCCATACAGTGACTTTCTGAGTTTCACACTGTACAGATTTCTATTTGCTCTGTCTTGGTTCGGGAGAGGAATTCTTCCAGGGACTTTCATGTAAATCTCCGAATCCAAGTTACCGTAAAGGTATGCAGTCACAACATCCATCAATTTCATTTCTAAATTCAAGTTCACTGCCATTGAGATCAAGTATCTAAAGGTAATTCCACTCATGACTGGGGCGTAGGTTTCTTCATAATCAACTCCAGGACGTTGAGTGAAATCTTGGGCTACCAGCCTTGCTTTGTATCTCACTACTTCATTTCTTTCATTTCTCTTTCGAACAAATACCCACTTGTGCCCAACGGGGTGTATGTGGGGAGGTGTGCGGCATATGGGCCCAAACACCTCTCTTTTATTCAGAGATAGCAATTCAGTTGCTATTGGCTTCTTCCAATCTTTCCAGTCTGATCTTTTCTTACATTCAACGAGCGATGCAGGCTCGGGATCAAGATCGATGATGGTGGCAATTTTCTTTGCGAAGTAGATATCGATATTAGCTGTTGTTCTATTCAGGGACTCTCCCGTGTGCACATAATTTATAGCTATTTCTTCATGAGTTGCTTCTTCTAGAGCGATTGCTTCTGCTAGAGCTTTACCTTGCATATCGCTTCTTTCAATTGCGGTGGCAAGTCCCTTTAGTTTTTCGGCTCCGATGTGTGCGCACACATCCATGCCGATGGGGATATTCAGATCCGGTATGCCCTTTTTTGAAGGTGTCATACTTGTGCCAGGTCTCAACTGGCTCCCCTTCTCATTCTGGGGGACTTCAATGATCGGCTGTGATAAATCTCTCTTATCCTTTTTCGCCGGGCGTGCCCGGTTATTTTGGACTCGAGGAACCGGAGTTCTCGTCCTTTTATTCTGAGGCCTCTGGACGGGATTAGGGATACCTTCAATTTTCTTTGGTATTTCAACCCTCTCCGGTGCATTGCGTGCAGGCACATGCGACTTAATCACGCTCTTCAAATCACTAAAGTGATCGGGTAGTTGATTTGCTAATGCTTGCAAGTCGATGATCTTCTGGACCTCTTTTTCAGTTTCACTAGTGCGCGGGTCATGTGCATGAATTCCCGTGGCTTCCCACGTAATTTCCCGATATTTTTCATCAACGGGTTGATTTCCTCCCCTAATGACGGGAAATTATCCTCATCAACGGGCAGTATGCAAATCTCCCGACATGGGTTCCAAATACCTGATTATGGATGCAGTCTCATAACCAACGTATATCCCAGTCTTGCGGAGTGGGCCCATTGCAGTTCGCTGCGGAGGTGGTATCGGTGCATAAACCTTACATCCAAACCTCCTAAGATGGGAAACTTTCGGTGGTGACCCTTGCGCTAGTTGCATAGATGAATGGATGTTGTAGGCCGAAGGTCTAAGGTTGATGAGATTCGCTGCATGAAGGACTGCGTGTCCCCAACATGTAGCTGGCAAATTACTTTTATGCAAGAGGGGTCGGGCAATAAATTTAATTCTTTTAATTAAAGCCTCTGCCAAACCATTCTGAGTATGGACATGCGGTACCGAGTGCTCAACTGCAATTCCCATCGCCATGCAATAATCATCAAATACCTTTGAAGTAAATTCTCCGGCGTTGTCCATTCGAATGGACTTGACATGATGATTTGGAAACACATTTCTGATGCGAATGATCTGCGAGATCAATTTTGCAAAGGCGTGGTTTCTTGTGGACAACAAACCCACATATGACCACTTCGAAGAAGCGTCAATGAGCACTATGAAATACTTAAACGGCCCTGAGACGGGCTGAATGGGACTGCAAATGTCTCCCTGGATGCTTTCCAGGAATGCAGGGACTTCATCCTTCACTTTCAGAGTAGAGGGTCTAGTAATTAGTTTCCCGGTGGCACATGCAGGGCACACAAAATCTTCATGATTCGGGAAATTCTTCACATTAATATTATGCCTATGTGAGTTATTTATTATGTTTCTCATCATCCTAAGACTTGGGTGGCCTAATCTATAATGCCAGAGACAGAAGAGTTCAGAGATTCTAAACACTGTTTTCAGAACTGTGTACGCTGCAGGCGCTTTAATTGTGGTATAATATAGCCCAGTTTCAAGTGAAGGAAGCTTTTCTAATATTCTTTTGCCATTCTCTTCGCGCTTCGTAATGAGCAGGTATTCCTTTCCGTACTCTTCGTCAGTCTCAACCTGGAAACCATTGGCGCGAATATCCTTAAAACTTAGGAGAGTTCTAGTCGATTCTGGGTACAATAAGGCTTTTTCAATGACCAAAGTTGTGCCCATGGGAAGTATAATTGTGGCTCTTCCGGAACCGATTATACATGCATCGCTTCCGGCGATTGTCGTAAGGCTACCAGTGCTCTTACGGATCGACTGGAAATACTTAGTCTCTCTTAAGATGGTATTCGTTGTGCCGCTGTCGGCAAGGCATACTTCCTCCATAGGGCGCCACACGTGTTCTAATATAGCATATTTAATTAACATGTATTAGAAGGCATTCAACACATAAATAAAATACGCAAATATCAGAACATAACATGCCATCATAAACTGAATAAATGAATGCTTTATTCCAAAATCATCCAACCATTATGAGAAAGCAAAATCCTAAAGCACCAACCATGCAAGTTCTAAACTTGTCCATTTAACACAAAATAAATGACAATTAACGTCTCATGCATTCTGTGCATCAGACGAAATCAACTAGAAAATCATTGACTTCTTCGGCTATTTCCTCAGCAGTGACATTCTCTTCAAGAGAGATCATGGCTGTGGCTGCCTCTAAGTCGTAAGGGGGTGCTGCTGCCGGGATGGACTCAACCTCCATCATCTCCGGCAGCTGCTCAGGCTGCTCCCCCTCAATGACTGCAAAGTGGGCTTCAGGCTGCCCTTTGCCATTCTTCTTCTGAGCTTGGTGGGCATCAATGACATGTTGCGGTGCTTTGCATATCCGCGACCAATGTCCCCACTTGCCACATTTGTAACAACCCTGGTTCTGCTGGCCATGGGTCTTGTCACTCTTTTTAGCCTTTTTGTCGTTTGGAGCATCTGACTTGCCTTTCTGGGCAACGATCTTACCCTTCTTCCCCCTTTTCTTCATCAAGGGCTTTCGCACCTTGAGGCTGCTAGCGTTGGCTTCATGGCCAGCGGAGCTGCCTTGTGGCTGCGAGACGTAATTCTTGCGGAGAAGTTCGTCCTGAGCCTCGGCTACCTGCATCATATCAATCAATTCGGCATACTCCTTGTAGCCATTTTGACGATAGTTGCGGGCAACCTGTACAACTCTGGGGTGGAAAGTGGACAGGGTCTTCTGGTCCTCTGTGATCTCCTTGCCACAGAGTTTAAGGTTTGTACAAATCCTATGCAAGGTAGAATTGTACTCCCCGACCGTTTTAAGGTCGGCAAACCTCAGTCTGATCCACTCCTGCTCTGCTTGAGGAAGAATGGTGTACTTGAGCCTCTCAAACCGCTTCTTGAGTGCGGTCCAGAGTGCTAGCGCATTTCTCTCTGCCATATACTCATTCTTGAGAGTTGAGCAGAGATGGTGCCTGAGAAAATGAAGTGCCTGATCATTCTCCTCAGGTGTGGGTCTAGCGTCTTTCTGTCCGCTTATCTCAATAGCTGCGCCGAGCTTCCGGCCCCCAAGCACAATCTCGACATCGGATGCCCATGTCAGATAGTTTCGGCCATGCTGGGCCAGCTCCTCGAACTCCCGGTTCGAAATTCCAGTCATCTACATGTGTATGAACGAAATAAAATAAGTTTACTGCAGGTAAACATGCATGAAAAATTTACTACAGGTAAATAAAGTGGTGCAATAGTTTCCCATAATGTTTCATAATTTTCTGTGCATTTTCTATAATTTTACTGCTAATTTCAGTGATTAAAAGCAATTTAAACAATTACAATTAACCCAAACAGTAAATAAATACAGAAAATACAGAAAGTAATAATGGCAGAAATAAATATGCTTCAAATGCTAAAATTGATGCAAAATTCGGATTCCCGAGGCCCATTTATGCTAAAATATGAAATTTTAGCAAATTCTGCAATTCCAGAGGGTTTTTACGCAAAAATTTCAGTTCAGAGAAAAATTCGCGCAATTTTCTGATTTACCGAGGGGTTTTCTGCAAAATTCTGGACCCGCTGGTAAATTTGAGGGCTTATTCGCAATTTTCGGAATTACGAGGCCCTTTCTGCAAAATTAGGAATTAAATCAAATAATTATGGGCCTTTCGGTAATATACAAGAATTCGGGGCCTTTTCTGCAATTTCGCCATAACCCCCCAACCGGCCGGGCCCTTTTCTCCCGGTCGATCTCATTCTTTTCTCCACCCGCGGCCAATCTCCTCCCCCTCCCCCCCCCCCCCGCGGCCCATCTCCCTTCTCTTTGCCCCCCGGCCCATTTGGCCTGCCCCGGTCCACACAACAGGAGGGGAGGAGGCGTTAGGGTTTGCACCCGGGCGGCGGCGGCGCAAAAGGGGCGGGAGGCGAGCAAGCGCACGGGCCAGGGGGGCGGCTGCAGGCCGGGTGGCGGCGTGGCAGCTCGGTGGAGGCACCGGCTTCGGGCGGTGCGGGTGGGCGCGGTGGCGTGCGGGCCAGCCGGGCGCAGACTCGGCGGCGAGCCGGGACGCGGCTGCTGGCCGGGAGGAGGGTCGACCGGGTCGACTGAGCGGGCGGCGGTTGGTGGGGCCGGCGCACGGCACAGCGGGGCCGGGCGACAGCGCGTTCGGGCGCCACCGGCGAGGAAAACCGAGGTAGCGAAGCCGGCGCGCCATGCGGGGCGGCGGGGAAGCCGAGGCGGCGGGGCCGGAGCCGGGTGCGGTCGAGCCGTCTGCAGGCGGCGGCACGCGATCAAGCCACAAGCGGCGGTGGCCGAGCGCATCTCCACGGGCGGCGGTTCAGGCCGGAGTAGCGTATGGCCGGGGCGGCGGCGGTTGGCATGGGCGCATGCGGGCGCAAGAAGCCGAGGCGGCGGCGCCGGCTGCTGGCCGGCATACCTCAGGCTCCATGGCCGGCAGCCAGCGCATGCAGGCGCAACAGCGAGGTTTTTTTCTGTGATGCCATGCAAACCGAACAGAGAGCCATGCAGGGAACAAAAAAATGCAAAGTAAAACTTTTCCAATCTGCAATGCTGTGCAGAAATATGAAATCAATGCATATGTTTCTTGTGCTTGTGATCATGCTGGATCAGACAATATCATGCAAAAATTTCGAATCTATTATGCAATCAACATCTACCCCGTTTTCGTAATCTACCGATCGACATTGTGCCGGCGATTTCAGATCTGCTCGCGGTAGATTTAGGGCGGATTTGCATCGTTCTACAGTGCAATCAACATCTACCCCGTTTCACAATCTACCGATCGGCATTGTGCCGGCGACTTCAAGTCTGCTCGCGGTAGATTAGGGCGGATTTGCACCGTAGAAATTTAATCTAGAACGCGAAAAGAAAATACAGAATCAAAAGCGATCTAGAAAATTCAATATGTGCTTCGATGATTACCTCGTTCACCGGAGCGAAGTCGTGCTGATAACGTGTTGAGGAACCGACGCTGGAGACCAGTTCGAGCGATTCCTCTGCTTAGAACAAGAACACATCAATCACAGAATCACAGAATAATAGATTGAACACAGAGAGGTAGAGAGAACTCCTGGTCTTTCTTTATTGCTTTAGATTGCATCGGGGTACATAATGAGGGGGGTCTAGGTCCCTATTTATAGTCTACGGTGGGGGTGCCCAATTAGATCAGGACTCTAGATAGAGTCCAGGTTTTCTAACATATATATTGAGATTTTGAGATGTTTTTATTTTGTTTTGACAGTTATATTGGCGTGCAACCGCTCGGTGGTGTACTTCTACGTGTATTACGCGGTTAAGATCGTCGCCGGGATCTTCTGCGAGGGTAGCATGCATTGCCTCTCACTTGCCTACGTGGTAAAAACCTCTCCATCCAAATGTGCGAACTATGTCGCACCTATACCAAAGATAATATAATTTATGAAGCATCGTAAAGGTACAAAATTCCAATTCAAAGTTTTGCAAATGCACCTCCTGCACAAAGAAATACGTGTAAACTGTAAATTGAGGAGTTCTGAAACAATTACGACAACAGAAAGGATCGTAAAAGGGAAAATGCAACGACTGGGCCCATGTGTCAGTGTAACAGAAGTAGGCGGCCCAACCGCGAGTTCGTGACCAGGTCAAAGTTGGTGGACGCAGGCCGATCGCGTGGGCTCAAGGCGGCGCGCGGCCGCGTTCGGGCTCCTCTCCGGCGTGTCGGCGGCCGGGTTCGTCTCGGGGACCCTCACCGCGCGCTTCCTACCGACCTCCACCACCTTCCAGGTCGCCGCCTCCGTCGCCACGGCCGCGGCCATCTACCTCAGGGCCTTCGTCCCTGACTCCGGCGCTCTCTCCTTCGGTGACGTCGAAGCCTGCGATCCCCTACTCCAAGGTTCGTCCTGCTCCTCTGCCACTTCATCTTCCTCTTCCTCCGATGGAGATCTGTCGCCAAGGCTGCAGCCTAACAAGGGCGGGCTGCCGTCGCTGTCCAACATGGTCGATCTTCTCACTGGCAGGTCAGGTTTTTTGGTTTATAACCGCTACTTGTGCCAATGCTCTTCAAAGATTACACTTGCTTTCTAATTATTTTCATGCCACACATGAATAAGTGCTGCAGTGAGAAGTAGTATGCTGTATTTTGCTGGTGAGAAATTACTGTTCCGTGCAGTTTGACCTTGACAGGGGCGGCAATGGTGACTTTCTTTTACAGTCTTGGTGATCACGGGCTTCAGACTGCCTTGCTGGTATATATTTTTACTGCCCATTAAATTCAACGTGACCTTTCAGTCATGTTTATTTTAAAACACATTCTGTCATGTTTGTGATTCAATGAAAACATTTAAAACATTGGTAGTCTGAAACAAGAATCAGAAGTCCCAAAGTTCAACAAAAATTTGCCGTGCCTACTTCCTGGCCTGCTGCATGAGTGAGGCCAAGTTGGGTTGTTTTAGTTCAGTTGTCTACTCTTCACTAAACTTGGTGTAAATTGTTTTATGTCTGCACATTGTGCAGTTGGCGTCATTTTGTAGGACCGGACAGATAACAGAGAGGACGAATGGTGCCTTAAACATGTCACAGTAGGCTAAAAACACAGAAGAAAATAACCGAAAACCCCTTGGGACAGAAATCACTCAATGAGGCCAAAAATAGGCAAAAACCGAATTTTCTCGTGAATCTTGCTATCAAAGTGCATCGATAGGTGGAAATGTATTCATAAGAATTATCTCCATCTCTTACACGTCCTTGGCACAACAAGACCACAAGAAGAAAAGAAGAGAGATCAAAACCAATCAAAAGTCAAGCACATCAATTAAGAACAAGAGGGACTCAAGAGTTACACAAAGATTGATGTATTACTTACTTGAGAAGATATGTTTTACAACCACTCTACCTTGGAGGACAAAGAGTACCTAAAGTACTCACCCTTAAAACCCTAAATCTAACAAGAAAGCACAAGAGAGATGAATTAGATGGAATTATCTTCTTGTCTCCATAGCAACCCTCTTTTATAGGTTAGCAACCAACCACCTAACCTTTAGTGGATCAAATCCACTATCATAATGGGGGGAAACCCGTTAACCCCACATAACAACAGATTTTACTTTCTCATATACAAGACTTAAGTCATTTAGGCCAATGTTGCGGTTTCACACACCGTCACTTTTTCGGTATTGGGCAATTTACCAAAATGCCTCTCTATCGTTTTCCACAAAGCTTCCCTTTGCGTATGACAAGCACCCAACTTCCTTGACCGCACAGGACCTTGGCTCCTCCTTGAGTCTAGTCCCGGTCTAACTTACCGTTACCCGTCATGTCCACCACCGGCAGCTCCCGCTCCGGTTCCTCCTCGTCCCGACTTGCAACCATCCCGCATAGCCTCGGTCATCTTCAGCGTCTCCTTGACTGTTCTGGACTCAGCACTACTCTGTGCCTAGTCCCGGTCCTCCAACGCCTAGTCACAACCAAGCTTCGAAGTTCTGCAACCAACACAAACAAGCAAACTATCACGTAGCACTGCACAATTCACAAAGTCATCACCATGCAAAATATATGTAACTAAGTCATTGATCCTAAGTTTAGGACCAAACAATAACCTCTGTGTACACATGCAACAATCTATATCAATCAAATTCAACTCATGACTCAAAAACATCAAAGATCAGACCCTAATCGAAAACCCACTATTTGGTTGATCCACAGCTGGTCCGACTACTAGCACTCGGGTGATCCGATCAATGATCCCAACCAGTCAGACACGAGAACTCGAGGTACTTCGAAGGATACAAGAATTGAAGCACTCGAAGCCTACGAGTACGGACCGTAAGGCCTTCAGTAACCGATTGCAACAACTACGATTATCGATCGTAAAGTTTACGACTACCGATCACAAAATCTACGATTACCGATCCCCGAGCACTAACCAGATACTGAAGCTGCGACCATTCATGGTTGTTCTGCCGTACTTGGCCTGTCGATCGGACCGCCCAACACAGGACTGTTCGAACCACCTATTACAAGGCCAATCGGACTACCAACTATCAATCGTAGTTCACGCCTCCGACTACCTTCTACGGTCGAACCAAACAGCCTAAGTAAAAAAAGCGATTTTTGCAAAAACACTTAACCACTTCAAAAACATTGCAATGATTTATCACAACATTATTTTGGACCTTCTCGCGTGGTCCTTCGCATTTATCAGTTTTCACCCCTTATCTGTAATACACCCAGATTAATGTTCGACGTATTTGCAGTACTACCTGAAGGCACAGTTTGGTTACAGCAAAGACGAGTTTGCTAATCTACTGCTAATTGCTGGTGCTGCAGGAATGCTATCGCAGGTACCAATACCATTGTAACAGCAGAACTGTTGTGTAGTTGAAGGCTTGCACCCTTGAATTTTAGTCATGTTACGGCAACAGGATTGGATTTTAGTCATTTCAAGGCTGCAAGCGTATTTATTCATTTTTTAGATACATTTTACTTTTTTATCTGGCTTATGATTACATCTTTGCAGCTAACTGTAATGCCTATCTTGGCTCCAATTGTGGGTGAGGAGATACTACTTATTGTCGGGCTGCTAGGAGGATGCACTCATGTAACAGCTTTTTTACTTATATCTTTTCTGATGCTTATGAGTTTTGAGCACCTGTAATTTTAGTTGCTGAAGAATTACCTTCTTTTTTTTTGCAGGTTTTCCTGTACGGCATGGCATGGTCATACTGGGTACGCCCTTTGGCTTTGGCAAATGTCACCCCTACTTTGCAGTCATTTTAACAATACAAAGATTTCTTTTGTGTGATTGTTCAGTAGTGCAATACTGTATTTCCAGTGTTCATGTAAATATTAAAGTCATCTATTGTCAGTAGTGCAGTACTTTATTTCCAGTGTTCATGTAAATATTAAAGTCATCTATTGACCAAATGATCTCATGTCTCTTCCCTAACTTTGTAATAATCATCTCACAGGTACCCTACTTCGCTGCAGCGTTTGCAATTTTGAGTGCTTTTGTTCACCCATCTGTAAGCCGTATTTTGCTCATCATTTTTCCTTTTCCACCTGAGTGATTCAGAACAAGCTTGATGATCTTTTCAACTTTTGCAGATAAGGACCAATGTATCAACAAGTGTCGGATCAAATGAGCAGGTAAATTGATTTCTGATTGCAGTTAATTCTAATATTTGTCTTGTATCTGTGGACTTTGCTAAGTTTCGCTCATCAAATCTGTGATGGTGTTGCCTTTTAGGGAATTGCTCAAGGGTGTATATCCGGCATTAGTTCTTTTGCCAGCATATTAGCTCCACTCATCTTCACACCCTTAACAGGTACTCATACAAACTGTAATTGATGTAAGTTTGATGGGCCTTACTTTCCCAAATGGTGCCTAATACAAACGTCATTTCTTGTTTGTTGTGTCAGCATGGTTTCTTTCAGAAACAGAGCCATTCAACTTCAAAGGTTTCAGCATTATGTGTGCTGGTTGTTGTACCGTAAGTCTTCAACGGAATTCCTTTCTGAATTTGTTTCAATGCAAATTGAACATGCAGTAGGATCATTCTTTTCTTTTCTTTTTTGCAGCTCATTGCCTTTGTTATCAGCATGGGAATCCGCGGAGGGCAATCTAGTGCAAGTGAGAAGTTGAACATAGTGCAGCATGAGCAAGCATGACGAAACATGCCCGGCTTCTACCATGCTTCCATGAGAATGAATCATCCAAAAGCAAGTTCAGCTAGTTGTAAACTTGCTCCTACTGGCACATAACTGAACTACATATTTTGGCTGTAGCTTCGGAGAAGGCATGAATTAGTGTTAGCGCAATACAGTTGTTGAATTCAAATTCATGGTCTAGAATTAGTGGCATTACTATTCGCATTTCCCCGGATATCGCCAATGGCTCCGTTACATCAGAATGGATTGTTTCCGTGCAATAAGTACTACATGCCTAAACCTAACCAATCGTCAGTTCATCTCAGACAAGTCTCAATTCAGACCTTCCAGTCCACATTACCCAGCGCAATCCCTAATAACAAGGCGTTGTCCGTCTGCCGTGCCGATGCCAAGATACTTACTTACCGTCACCTCCCGTCGTGGTACTCGCAGTCGGTGGCGACGCCGCGCACGGGCTTGCCGAGGTGGGCCTCGCGGATGTCGAAGCGGCAGTGGACGCGGCGGTAGAACTTGGACCTGACGAGGAGGCCGAGGATGTGGGCGCGCGCCCGCAGCACGAAGGCCAGCCTGACGGGCACCACCGCGGGGCCGAGGCGGCCGTTGTTGGGTTTGCTGTGCAGCTCCGCGCCGGCGCCGTAGAGCGGGACCTGCTTCCCCACCACGGACACCGTGACCACGCGCCCGCTCCTCCGCGGCTGGTAGAACTCCTTCATCTGCATCGCATCCGCGCGCAAGATACACATCAGTGCATTCGCGCATCCATCATCCGAAAAAAAATCTGGTACTAACGATTCTCGTCTGTAACAAAACTGTAACACACGAGTATGCTTACATTTTTCGCACGAGCAAAAAACTTTACTGTAGGAGAAACCAAGGAAAGCCGGCAATTTGTGCTGCCAGATAGAACAGTCGTCTTGGGAGCGCTTTTTACCGTGTGATCTAAACCAGTAGCAAAAATGTACTGCACCATGTACAATATTGGACGCGTTCTTCTTTTTTTTTTCCTATGGTTGATGACTGCACCTGATGACTTTTAGGGTGGATTCTTTTAGACTGTAATTTATGGTTTAAAATTTTGAATTCTGGCTGTTCGCGGGAGGTAGTACATAGAGAAAAATAGTCACATACGATTTTGACCGGTACAACTGAACTCAGTGCACATTTTACTACAATCTTTCAGTTAACACTGCTTTAA
The DNA here is from genome assembly GCA_017311315.1 of Dendrocalamus latiflorus. Lineage (NCBI taxonomy): Eukaryota > Viridiplantae > Streptophyta > Magnoliopsida > Poales > Poaceae > Dendrocalamus > Dendrocalamus latiflorus. The sequence continues at coordinate 39,670,127 of CM029610.1, forward strand.
AAAACACACCGTTTGAAAGATAGTCACTGTAGTCCGTATAAGCATAAGCCGGTTGAAAGTGATACCGAACCCAAGCGTGAGTGTTTGTACGAACGAACCAAATATCTATAAATCATTTTTAAAAAGTTGTCTCAATAAATTATTTTTAAAAACAACAAAAAAATTTTAGTTTATTTGTTCCGGAAGCCGTAAGTTATGAATCTGAAAAGATCGAGACATTAACTCCGAGGAAAAAGAGTTAAGGCCATGATGGCGCTGGCGTGCTTTAGCCAACCGGGGGCCATCATCTTGTCCAGCACAGGATTCCCTCCGCAGCAGAAGTAAACAAGCAGGTCACAGCCAAAGTAACTACACTAAAGTAACAGAAGCTAAAGGTGTGATGTCTGAAACCCAGAAAAGCAGTAAAGGCTCGTCCTCTTGGCGTTGAAAGATGGAACAGAGCTTGCGTAGTACCCCGGGAAAAAATTACTACAAGCAGTACAGAAAAGAACAGAGGCCTGCCATTCACAGAAGGCGCTTGCCAAGGGCCAAGGGGGCAGGCCGTGCAGTGCAGTAGACTGGGGTGAAGCATGCAGCAGCAGTGGAGAGTGGACTAGTTCTCTGTGCTACTCCCTGCAGGCTACAGCAGTTACCGGCCGGTCTTCCTCACAAGGAGAGAAAATTTTGCTCATGTGCATTATTGCGTTCCAGTCTCACTTCGCCGCTGGATGTGTGCATCATTTCTAAGGGCCTCCTCGTTTGAATTTCAGCTTCTGACTTCTAACTTATTTTTCACTATTAATAAATTTTATCTTTTTCCTTTTTTTTCTTTAGCTTTTTTGCTGGTTCTTTTTTTTACGTATTCGTTTGCGTTGTCCGAGATAAGCTAACATATTTTTTCTATTTTTAATTTTTAAAATTTAATTACGTCAAATAAGTTACCTTCAGTTACAGTGAAATTTCAGCCAGCTACAGTGCATTTTCAGTCATAAACCACAGCTTTTCAGCCTAACCGAGCATGCACTTCCTCTCAGTTTGTAGGGAAAATAGGTGTATCTAGACCACTAGCATTGTATTCTAGCGAGAAACAAGCGCATGTAAAGCTAAAGCACTCCAATATAGTCCAGCAGGTAATTGACAGATGATAGTTTGCTCCTTCTGATCTGTGAATCACGAGTTACCTCCTGGTATTCTGTACAAAGATGTAGGACAGTAGGAGTGAGTAGCTTGTTCTACCTGAATGCAAGCTGCTGCATATCATGCTAAATCCAAGCAAGCCTCAGGATGGTCCAATGCATGGCTAACGAAGTCAGAAATCATCTGGCGGTCTGGTCTCTCGAGGAAGCAAGCGATAGTGGACGCCATCCTCAGTTCAAGCATGACAATTGGAGGCGCCAGTTTTTCAAAGAGAGCTTTATTTTAGGCGTACTGCCGAAAAAGCTAATCAAGAACAGCGACAAATAAGAAGGGAACCGTGCTGTTCGGTTCGCTTTCTCCAGTACCTAGGCCATAGGATATACTACTACGATGCTCATGGGAATGCTGAAAAGCTATGGCGCTAAGCCGGCAAAAATTGTACGGCCTATTGTATCATCATGGTCGGGATAGAAATTAGGCAATCTGAGTTCCCTCTATATGGTCCCGTTTTAAATAGCTTGAGCTTCAATATTTTTTTCATTTTATTTAAGTTAAAAGTTATTTGAAATGTATTAGTTTTTAATTTTAATTTTTCCGTCTTATTGCTTTACATCGTCCGTGACGATATAACTAGCAGTAAGTGCACAAGATTTATAGCCTAATTAAGCACTGGATGGAAGGAAGGTCCAACTGGCTTCGAGTTATCGCTGATAACTTTTGGATAAAATTATGTTGTAACGATTGTTATCTTTTTCTGATTCAGTCAATTAAAAAATGAAAACAATAAAAATTCTATTATATCTTTACGGATAATACAAACAAATAAAAACAAAAAATAAAATAAGAAGTATACGTGCTCTAAATAGCTTCCTGTCCAAAGCCGAAATCACTTGAAGCGTCCGGAAAACGCAACGTTCACATCACCTTCCGATCCAGTCAGGAAGCAATTAAGGACAGGCAGCAATGGAGGGAGGGTAGGGTAGGATGCATGTAAAAAGCGCACGTACTTGTCCGGAGGCGACGGTAAGGTCGTCGAAGAAGAGGAGGAACGGCGTGGAGGTGACGTGGAGGCTGAAGAAGGTGCCGCGGTTGCGGAAGCGCAGCCTGACCGTCGCGTTGACCGACATCATCTTGGTGGGGACGCCCGTCCGGTCCGTGCCACCCTGGATGTGGTACGTCTCGAACACCACGCTCTGCATCACACGAACGAACGAGCAACTTGAGAGAAAATTATTTTAATCGATTCGATGGCACGACGAACATAAGACGACGAGCAGATTAGTCGCAATATCCTGATGTTGTCCACGGAGTACGTGAACACTGTTTGCATGTTTTGGAGTGGGTCTTAGGTAGTACAGCTGTTTCTTGCCCAGATGCACTTCAAAATTCAAAGTTTGTATGATCATTGGAAGGAATAATCTTCTAGTAACTGCACGCCTTCGAACTTGAAGAACAGCTTTCTTTTCTTGTATGTAAAAGATGAAGAGTTCTCCCCCATTTCCCACAAGTCAAGGTAGAACAAATTACAGTACAGCCTCAGGTGAAGATAGTAGTGGTGAATCTAAATCACAGTGCAAATTTTTTAGAGTTGCAGTACAATTCTAATTTTCTATATATTTTTGTAAGGAAACGAAGACAAAAACCTGAAATGTACACTATAAAACGAAGACAAAAACCTGAAATGTACACTATAAGTGTACTGCAGAGCTGCTAATCATGGTTTCTTAAGCAAATGAGAGCAAACAAGAACTCGAGAGAACTGATCAGGAGTGAGGAGACGGTGGCAAGAAGCGGGACGGACCTTGACGACGACATGGGGCTTGTAGGACTTGCTCGCGCCCCAAAGCACGAGCAAGAAGAAGGCGAACACGGCCACGAATGCGAAGGCTCCGAGGGCGTAGCACCTCCACGGCGACGCCGCCCCCGCGGGCCCGACCTCCTCGTCATCGTCGTCGTCCCCGACGCTCCCGGCGCCGCTGCCGTGGCCGAGGCGGCGCCAGGGTGCAACCCCCGCCGCGCCGCCGGAGCGGAGCTGGTCGGAGAAGAGGAAGCGGCCGGTGGAGGACTCACGGGAGTGGTGCACGGCGGCGCCGGGGTGGTGGAAGTGGTAGTGGAGCGGCGACTCGGCCGGGGTGGAGCCAGCGAGCGACATCTTCTCGGCCGCGGCCCCGCCGCCGCCGGAGGCCACGACGTCCAGGTGGGAGGCGGCCGGGCTGAGCACGTAATACGCCGGGCGGCGCGGCGACCGCGGCGGTGAGGACGGCGCCAGGCTCGTCACGTCGGAGTCCGTCTTGGCGTGCCGTGCCATCTCGGGAGCTGCGCGGTTCGGTGCAATGGGTGTGTCAGCGTGTATGTGGGATGGTGGAGAAGCGCAACGGGTTTGGAGCCTCCCTTTGATGATGAAGGTTTTAAGGGCATCTTCCAACAGTTTCGTATCAGCATCGGTTAGCTCTTCCACGCCAGCAAAATTCTTGGTGGAGGAGAGTGAGAAAAGAAGCCATTCTGTCCTCACACGACGATCACTTTCACACAAACCAAAACTAAAGCGATGAGCAAACACGCTATCGGAGTGCCATCGTCCGCTCTCCACGCAGTGTGTGGGGTTGAGACGATGGTGTAGCCCGCATGCATGATGAAGGCAATGACCCGCTTAGGCCCTGTTTGGCACAGCTTCACCAACAGCTTCATGAGCTGTTTTTTGCCAAACACCTTTTTTGCAAACAGCTTCATGGGTGAAGCTCCTTTTTTCTGCTCTCACAAAGGAATGGGGGGAGGTGAAGCTGAAAAAAGTAGCTTTTCACAGCTCTCTCCCTTAGGCCCGCAGTCCTAGGAACCCACTGCCCCTCTGGTTCACCAAAATTACACGCATTTGCCACTAGTTGAGACGTGATGTTGACATGCGCACTTTTGTTAAAGCATCGTGACTACGAAACATAAACAAGGCACTAATATTGCTTCCTAATGATTTTAATTTTTTATTATTTTTTATTTTAATGTTTTAATTCATAGTCATTCAAATATATTATTTTTTAATTCATATGACCATATACAAACATACAACTCCAAATGTTAGAACAAGTCAGGTAGACAGGGGCATCTTGGACAATTGCCCTCTCTCAGCCATGCATGAAGCTGTTGGTGAATCTGTTTTGCCAAACAGTTTTTCAAAATAGATTTAGCTTCATCGGTGAAGCTGCTCGTGAAGCTGAAATAAAAAACAGCTTCACTAGTGAAGCTGAGCTGTGCCAAACGGGGCCTTAGTGATGAAGGGCACCGAAGAGAGACGTAGATGACAAAGGCAACATCATCGAGGGTGTGTCCTTGCCGGATCCAGGCGCCAACGGGCTAGATCCGACGACCATGGCTGTCTTCCTGCCCGTGGGCCCTGGCACCGTGACTCCGAATCGCCGTTGCCAATCGAAGATCGCCATTGGCCGTCGCCCAGCCCAGCCCTTGGAGCACGTCTACCGTCGGCGGCTCGCACCCCCTCTGTTACGCTCCAGCTTCGCCACTGCCTCTCCTTCCACTGGTTCCCTCCTTGTCGAACCTGTACAGCTTTGCCTTTCCTACACACCAATGCATAACACAAACCAGCTACCGCAAATCAGCTCCAGATCGAGCCACAAACAAGCAAAATCATAGGAGTGAGCGGAGCAGCTCACATGTCGAGGAGCACGCCCTCGTCCTCCTCGCTGGTAGTGACGGTGATCTCCTCAAGCCGCATGATGGGGGCGACCTGGGCGCCGGTGTCCTCCTCGCCAGTGGCGATCATGGCGGCGGAGGAGCCGTGAGGGAGGATTCAGGCATGAATGATGGATTTGGGGAGATGAGGGATGGGAGGGAGATGGGGTTTGTCGCCGCGACAAGAGGATTTGTGTGTGAATGGCAAAAAAAAGAGTTGGGGCGACTTTGTCCTCCACAACACGTGGTTTAATGCCTCTCCTCGTCCGTCTGTCAGCCGAAGAACCAAGCGCCTCTGCAGGTCACTCTGCAACAAATGAGACCACTCTTTAGTCTGATGTGGTAGCAGTGCTCTGATGTGGAATCTTGGGGCTACTAGCCAGTATGGAGCACTGTGGATGCTCTTAGGGCCTCAGGTGAGGATGTGAGGAGGGAGAGTCATACATTGGTAGGCGAGGGGTGATGAGGATGGTTCGAAATTTGACTAGTAAGAAAAAAAGAGAAAAAACAGCCACCAAATCAAAATTGTAATGAAGCATGTTAGAGAAGATGGCCAACGACTTCACTTTGTGATCCTAGTCAAGACTCGAGATGTCTTCCACCTCTTCAGTCCTTGACTGCGAGTCGTTTTTTAACATGAAGGCCATGTCATGTTGAAGCCATAATAATCATCTAACACCACTGTTGAGATGGCCGAGTTGGTCTAAGGCGCCAGATTAAGGTTCTGGTCCGAAAGGGCGTGGGTTCAAATCCCACTCTCAACACTTATTCTATCCCTTTTTTGCCCCAAAGATGCAGGCAGAGCAGAATTAGGATTCCAAATGCTACTCAGTGCAGAGCAACTTGACATCTTTTATATACCCAGAGCGGCGAACTCCAAGTTTCATTAAAAATCATGTCCATTAAGAGCATGACAACTAGAAAACATCTTCGTAAAGTTTCGTCTGCACTTCAAAATAAATCTCAAACAACATCACCCAATCGGTTCTTGTTATACCTGTTTCATACTATATACCAGACCAGAGCACACCTGATACAACATTGCCTTCGCAAATCTCAACAAAATTTCGAGATTCGCAGAGAGATGATAAACAATGTAGCATTCTTGAGAGGAACAGAGATAGTAAAGGCTGCTGCACTGAAATGCCCAAGCATATTTGATAAAGTTTTCATATATAAAGCAGTTTACACTCTGACGCCACCGCTTCCAACGGGCAATGTGGGCACTTGAAAGACCGGGAGCTGTTCTTCGACAACTTCACTATTGACTGCTTCGACAAGACATGCCCGCAAGGCAGAAGTATCGGTGGATTATCATCACTAACTTGCTCACGGAGCACAGGACATACAAACATGGAGTGGAACTGAAACTCTCTACTGATGCCCAGTGGGAAAGGAAGTTGCTTCATAGATTGCCACTCTCTCTTTGCAGTTAGTAAAGTCATCAGTTTAAGCAGAATTGGCAGTACTTTAGCTCCAGCTGCCACTGTCATGGCCAGAGGACTTGTGGAGGATTGACCCATCACATTGCAGAACTGTTGAGCAAACTCCTCAGCCTGTCAGCCAGCTTCTCCCAGTTTGTTTGTAATAAGAACTCTGCATATGGCAACTGGTCAAGCTGCCCAGGCCATAATATGGAGGCTATCAGCCTCTGGATCTCAGCCTTGTGTATGGTAGCAAATGGAGCCAGGAATACCCTAGCATACTGCAGAGCCTCACCTCTGTTCCCTTGTTTAATTATCTCAGCAAACAGCAACTGGTGAAGCTTCAGCTCAAGACAGGAACCGTTTTGCAGTAGTGTGTCATGATTCCTCATTGCCTAACTCAGAGCTGTCTTAGGCTTCCCAGCCTGCAATGCACAGAGAATCCCATACATATCCTGAAACAGTAGTTTCAGTTTCAAAGCTGTTGGGCAATTGGCTTCTCTAACAAAGTTATCAACTATGTCAAACAAGGCCTGGCGATATAGGTGGTTTACAATAAGTTCATTCAGTAGACGCGGTTCGATTTCCACATTCCTGTAAACTTTCGAAATATCCTAGTTGAAGAATTTCTTTGTGGTCTTGACCCACTTGCTGAGAGCATTGTTCATTTCTTTCTGGCAGCTTTCAAGATGCTTCATTGGGACTATCTCTTTCAGCTTATTCTTCAGATTAAGAAGAACTTCTTGGTACATGTTTGATTGAGCTTCACCATCTGTGCTGTTTGCCCGGATAGCTGCAATGGCCTGCTCGATTTCTTTCTCAACTTGGTTCACCAACTCTATAGTTTTGAGGATGTAAGCATCTGCTTTTTAACAACACGGTCGAATGCATCCTTCACTGTATCTACTTCCATTTCCAATTATCATAGCATGCCCCAGCTTCCACACCTGTTATGCAAAATGGAATGAAATTTGACGACTCAGTCTCATAGGAGGCAAAGAAAAAAGAAATAATTTAGTTAAACAAATAAGCAACACATGGGTCAGAGATAGTAAAAGGCTTTCCCAGCAGACACACTCAGGCTTGCAAGCAAACTGTTACCTTTGATTCAAGTACTACAGCTATCAAGTCATATTTTGCTAATAACATGTTCATGCCAATGGATAGAAAAGAGAGAGCAATTATGTGGAACACCCACTTTTCGCAAGCTTGCATTGCACATCATCATTCATCAATAAGGAACAAGAACATATGCTCTTCTTGTATTAACGAACAGGCTAACATATTAGACAGGTTATCAGTAAAGCATTGATATTGGAGAAGTTTCTGAAACGCATTGCAAAATTGAAGAGGATGTTTTTACAAGGAAGCATAAAAGATCAGTATTCAATTGAAAATGAAACTACCAAATAAAAAACTAATACTAAGGGCATGTTTGGGACTGCTCTGCTCCAGTTTTTCCAGCTCTGCTCCACCAACTTCACCATGGAGCAGCTCCACTGTGGAGTTCCTGGAGCAGGTGATCCTGTTTGGCACGCAGCTAGCTCCAGCTCCAGGAATGTGAGGTTTCCCTGAGAAAGGTCCAATGTGACCCTGAATGATGTTTGGTGCATGTTTTGATGTCTGCGGAGCATATGTAACTGAATTTTTTTGTTGCCAATTGAAATATGATGTAAAATATTATAATCGCAATTAATTTATTCGAGAAAAACAAAATCAAGCACAGAGAATGCTTGTCATATTGCCCAATGAGATGACCAAAAATAACGATCATCGCTGATCCAAGTTTCTAACACCACCACCACCATCATCAGGACATCACCACCTCACACAACATCAAGAGGCAATGTTACTCGTCACTATACAGCAGAGACACAAGCACATGCAACAACTAAACAAAAACTTACACCTATAAATCCCGATTATTAAAGCACTTAGTTGTCTGTGACTATTCCTCCCCAACCAAAACGAACAATAATCCACAGTGGGACACTAGTAAACTGAACAAATTAATCAAAGAATCAGAGACCACCCTTTGCAATCTCCTCCATTCTTTTCCCTCTCCCCGATTCCGACCGATCCGGCAATGGCGTTGGCGTTGTCCTGGCCGAGTTGATCGGCTTAGCCCTTCCACTCCGAAGCCGTCGGGTATCCGGCCGGAGATGAGGTTCTTGCTGACGCGATGGACTCTGGGAGCTCGCCCTCGACGCGCCCTGGCACGAGCGAGAGCTCGGTGAGCGCGGTCAGCTGGCCCAGCGCCAGGTCGAGCCGCCCGGACTGCCCCGGCGACCCCGCCCTCGGGCCGCCGAGCGCGAGCGAGAAGAAGGGCGGCGCGGTTGGGTGCGGAGAAGATGGCGGCGCGGGTGGGGGCGGAGAAGGGGCGGCGCGGCTGGGGGCGGAAAAGAGGCGGCGCGAGTGGGGGGGGGGGAAGGCGGAGAGGAGGCGCGCAGGTGGGGGCGGAGAAGAGCCGGTGCGGGTGGGGTGGGGGGGGGGGAAGGCGGAGAAGAGGCGGCGCGGGTGGGGGGAAGGCGGAGAGGAGGCGGCGCGGGTGGGGGGAAGGCGGAGAGGAGGCGCGCAGGTGGGGGCGGAGAAGAGCCGGTGCGGGTGGGGGGGAAGGCGGAGAAGAGGCGGCGCGGGTGGGGGGGGGGGGAGAAGAGCCGGTGCGGGTGGGGGGAAGGCGGAGAGGAAGCGCGCCGGTGGGTGGGCGGAGAAGAGAAGTCGGAGAAGGAAAAAGAAATCCAATCGGTACGTAGGAGAGGAACTGTGTAATGGCAGTGGTGGGTAATTTTTCACCAACTCCACGAGGAGTTTGGAAACCTTTGTTTGTGGAGTACCCCTTGAGGAGCTCCATAAAAACGTGGAGTTGACCTCTAACTCCACCTTTTTCTTGGAGCGGAGTTTTTGGAGTTAGACCTGTCAAAAACAACTCCACTTCACGAATTTTTACCCAAACGCTCCAGCTCCACCGAATCTGGATCCACCAAAATACTGAATCTAGCTCCAGATTCATGAAATCCATGGAGCACCTCAAGGGGTGCTCCACGAAACCTTGTTTCGTACCTACTCGTGGAGTTGGGTGGTAATTACCCACCTTTTGCCACTGGTTACACACCTCATCCCACCATAAAACTCATGGGCAAAACAGGTCATTCCCACCAAAAACTCAGTTTCGTGGATCTGGAGCTGCTGTGCAAGCCAAACAGTTTTGTCTAGCTCCATTGTGGGATCCCAGATTCACGGTGGAGCTGTTTTTGATGGATCTGCTACTCCAGATTCATTTTTTCAGTTGTGGAGCTCTACCAAACAGGCCCTAAAACCTGTTTAGTAGAGCTTCTGTTCCTAACTTCTCGTTAAGATTTAATGAAGTTGTGTCAAATAATCAACTTCTCTAAATCACTTGATTCGAGCAGAGTCAAAAGAAGCAGCCAGAGGTGGAGTCAACACACTCGAACCGTAATTAACCCTGGAAGTTGAAGTTATTTACTTGCAAATGCCACTGACATATACCCTTCGGTACCGCGTCGGTTTTTCCCCAGAACTCTATTCGGTGATGCGTCGGTTGAGGAGCATAGGATCCAGCGACTCGACAAGGATTCCTCGGCGGATTGCGTGGCGACGTCGGCGAATCGACGGGGCTACCTCGGCGACTTCCACAGCAATCACAGAAGGCTCCTCTTCCTTCGCTGCTCCCAGCAAGGTGAGGTCTTGGCCCCGTAACCCTAATCTCCCCCCTCTCTCTCCTAACCCTAGATTTGGGCTTGTCCACCGGTCTAAAGTACAGATTAAACATGCATTGAAGTTTCTATTCGCAGGGTAATGATTGGTCTTTGGATCATGGGCCTCCAGAGTTTTGTCACGAAACTAGTCAAGTTTGTATTTATCAATTTTCAGAATGAACATTTGGTCTTTTTTATATAATCTGTACACATTTCAGAAGGTACTATTGGTCTTTCTATTTATCAATTCTCAGAAGGAACTATTTGTTATTCTATTTAATCTATGTACCGTGTGTTTACATTTGTAATTTAATTTCTTGACTGCTGAGCAGTATAAGACCTGTAAAAAGTGGAAAGCCGATGTAACAAAAAAAAAAGCATTAGGGTGGAAACAAATTACATGGCAACAACATGACCACAAGATTTAAAAAAGTACCATGTTCTGGAAAAACCATAGATTGACTTATCTTCTGGGATAATTACAGTTCTCATGTATTTGTGCTTGCCTGGTTATATTCTCCAGGGAGTTCTTCTGTTGGTATTTCTTCAATGCAGTGCCCATTAACCACCTCTGATTATAGATATACACTGCTGTGTTAAGCCCATCTTACCATTTACCAGCTCATGCAAATATTGTAGTAGTAACATGTGTGATTTCTATTACCGAGTTGAAGTCTAGTGGTTGTCTGCTATGTTTGTGCTAGGTACGAAGTATGTTCTTCTATGCATGATTTGATGTAATTTTGACATTTGACCAACACTGTTTAATTTGATAAATGAGATAAGTTCTGGCAGACAGCTAGCTATAAAGAAAATGCAATTTTTACTGGTTGTCCCACACATTTATTACCAGTCAAAGGCTTTAGTGATATTGTAGTTGGAAATTCCTCCAGATTTAGCTATGGGCTAACAGACTACAGTCCAATAGTTCATAGATTTCATTGTCCATGCAAGTTAGCAGAAAACTGGTAGCAAATTGAGATGCCTGTTTTCTGGGTGAACTGAAACGGTGGTGAATTGTGGTTCCTGGGTTTGGTTGGTTGTTATTACTCTTCACTGGATGGGTCCTTTAATTCTGTTTACAGGTCCAGCCTATACAGAATGACGTTTGGTTCTTGTCGTAGCTGAGATAACTTCACAATCTTGTGGTTAGCTGGGTTCCCCATAACCGGTATTAGCGAATAATATGACTATATAATTTCTTTGTTTTGAAGAATAACATGGCAACAAACTATAGATTACTGAACAACAATGTTGGGCAGTCATGTGTACCATAGAGTTTTCTATTTCATTTCTATCATGACCCATGCATCAATTTTATTGTGTACTGAGTTAATGCATTTTGTGTTATGGTAATACAATGGATTCATGGTTGGGTGATGTTAACGTAGCAGATGAGTGACAATGTAAAGTGGAATGACGAATACAGTAGGATAGTATGTGAACTATTTGTTGAACAAGTAGCTGCTGGTAATTGCCCAAGTACACATCTGACGTAGTAATTGCTAAATTTGAGGAGAAGACTAGGATAAAGTACACAAAGAGACAATATAAAAATAAATGCGACAACTCAAGAATGACTACAACACTTAGAAGAAATTGACGACAAAGGAGACATGTTTAGGTTGAGATCCTAAGAAAAAAACAATTAAGACCACCATTCAACGGTGGAATGAGTTAAAGAAAGTAAGTCATTACACATTCATTCACATATGTATAATTCTGCTTCTATTTATTAACTTGTATCATTGTTGTTGATAGGAATATAAAGGACGTGGTAAGTTTGAGAAGGGAAGACTTCAAAACGAGGATCTGTTGCGCACAATGTTTGAAGATATTTGCAACACCAGTGAAGACCATTGGTCTCCTGCAATGCGAACCTTGCCATAAAGTCCCGTGCGTGCATCCACACCTATTGATGTTGAACAACATGAGGGCGACAATGATGGCAATAATGATAGTGAACAAGAAGATGAGTTGCCAATTAGTGCTAAAGAGAAGAGAGCAAGTGACCCTAACAATGAGAAGGGGAAGAAAACAAAGAGTGGATTTGCAGTCATGCAACACCAACTGAAACGAATTGTTCGGTTGAGTGAGCTGGTACTAGTGCTACAAAAAAGTTGATGCAGATCTTCTCTCCAAGTCATAGGCTCATAGGGTTATTCTTTCTTTTCGTTTGCTTATGTAAAGAGAGGTATTTTTCTTCTGTTTCTGGTTTGGAGAGTTGGATAGCTGAATTCTGGTATGCATTGCGAAATATTCAAGCTTTTGTCTGGTATGTATAGCTGAATCTTGGTATGTATTGTGGAATATTACTCATATTTGTATGACAAAATATTAAAGCTTTTGTTTGTTATTGTATAACTAAAAAAAGTAGTGTTATAACTAGGGGTAACATGGTCCATTTCCCTCAAATCCCTCTTATAAATCCGGAGCTAATATGCTAGCCAAATTTGCGGAGCCATGAACCAGCCGGGCTGCCGCGTTCATCTGGTGGTGACGTAGCTAGATCACAACTCCGTGGATTAAACCTTTCAAAATTTCTAAAATTATATAGGACTTGTATAAACTCATCAATAGAGGTAAGAGGAATGTTTCCACAGGGAAAGGCTCCCTCCGCCACTGCCGTGGTACGAAACGACACGCGACCAAGAGAAGCACCGTCGTTCCAGACTTCCAGTAGCGTGCTTGCCCGCCGCGCGCTGTCTCCGTCCGCTGTACAGCCGGCGGTCCGCCCGCATTTGCAGGGCCCTGCGCACAGCCGAAAGCCCGAAGCGTTAGCGTAGCTGGCACCGTTCGGAACGCTCAGGACTCGCAGTTGTTACGCGCCAGCTCAGGCCGTGTGCGTTTTCCTTGATCCTGATTCAACGCAGGCGCAGCAGCTCTACGGCCTGCGTATGGACGCACCTTTTTATTCTCGTGAGATTTCGTACACGTAGCGCTCCTTTCCGTCGAATTGAGGGTGAAAGTAGAGCATTTCTTTACCAGCATCGTGTCGGGTTAGAACCTAAAACGGGTGAGCTAGCTTATCTTCGAATATTAAATGCGATGTAGGAACTGTCCTTTCTTTAGGCCCACACAGTTCAGTTTATATAAACTGATTTATAGCTTTTTATACTGTATATAGCTTATTTTATACTGTAATTATTAACGGTTTTTTATATAATTAAATGTAAAATTTTAAAAATAAAAATATTACTCTATTACGAATAATACAAACGAATACAAAGAAATAAAAGTAAAAAAGAAAATTAAAAAAATAGCAAACTAAAAGCTAAAAGTTAGTAGGGCCAAGTCTTTGGTCAAACGGCTAGTTAGAAAAGGGAGGACACACATGACGCGAGATTGTCGAAAAGGATGGATGATCTGTCCTGCATGTACGACGATCTTGCATGGTTCCCATGAACCGAAACGTAAACAATTGCAAGCTACATCCGATATACAAGTTTCACTTGTTGTGTTGCTCCACGTCGCGTGCCTCCAAATTAATCTCAACTCCTGTGTGTTTTTAAGGTCCACCCTATACGTGCCGGTACTCGTTCTTGCCTGATCAGAAGCAGCCTAATCGCTCTACCCGATTTCGAACAACTGATCGTTTTTTTTGGTTCGTTTCCTGCCAAATAAAACAAGGATTGAGTGTAATCACTGCACTCCATTCCAGATCCAACTCATGTGCAACTGTATATGATGACCGTCAATCACGAGATTATGACAGTAACCAAGAAACGGCCATAGTGGTGGCGTGGTGCACTTGGGAAGTTGAGGCTAGAGACGCAAGCAAAAGCAGAGATCACATGTTGGGCGTGCATCATGTATGGCTTTTTTGTATCGGTGGTGCCACACCTTTTTCCGAATCCTTAAACATGGCCGGCAAAACCCGAGGTTACCACGACCGTGAGAACATCACAACGACGGCAGGTCGGCAGCCCTTTCCCAGTCGCCATTGCCTGATAGAAAACCACCACTGCCCTCAATATCTCATAGTGCCCAGGTTAAATTACCACCATACAATTAGAATCTGACAAATCCCCCACGTTAATGATCCTCCCAAATTACCAAATGCTAATCAGGACACGCACTCCCACTCGTGCGCCGCTAGTCTCGACCAGAAAGGCTCCGCCCATATATGCAAAATCACGAGCTCAAATCTTTGCCTAATGCCTACCACTAATCCAATTTTCTAATCGATCCTGCTCCTAATCCCGTACCGATCGCCGCCATGGAACTGTTGACACAATTTACACTGTACCCACTTTTTAATCATGCTTAATCATAAAATATATTGATTAGTTGGTGTTTGATCACATATAATTAATGTTAATAATAGAATGCATTGATTAATTTAATGCTGATCATGATTAATCAACACTAATTAAATCACATGCCGAGATGCTCATGCTCGGCAACGTCCTGCCGAGCCATAGGTGCTCTCGGCAAGTCGAGCCCTATCAAATGTGGTTGCTCGTTAGGTATTGCTGAGCTCTGGTGGCTCCGTAGGACCTATTAAGTTGTTGTACTTATCGTTTGTCATGGTTATCAAGGTCAGGAAGAGGACTAGATTTGTAAAATTATATTTTGATGGTCGAATTTGAAAAAGCTGTATGTGACGAGGCCACCGATCCCTGCTCTATTAGGAAATCTTTAATAGTGTCATCTCAGCTGTCTCTTAACTATATTAAATAAGTAAAATCATATACAGAGGATAGAAGAGGTAATGAGAGATAATGTGTTGTCTCTTATATAAGAGATAACTTGAGCCCGCAAATCAACGTAAATAGTGAGAGGATGTAAGGTAAAAAGTTATAGTGAAAATAGTTTAAAATAGTTAGAGTAATAATTTCTGTTGGGGATATTGTCTCTAGTGATGTCTTTATGTGATATTGTCTCTAGTGATGTCTTTATGTGATATGGAATAAGCTCCATTCAAAACGGCTTCAGCTTCTGACTTATTAGGTATTTGAAACACATTAGTTTCTAATTTCGGTTTATTTTAGCATTTTAGGTTTTTCAACTGCTTTGTCTTTTTTTTCTCTTTATTCCTTTGTATTGCTCATAACAATATAATAATTTTTCTTTTTTTAAAAAAATTAATAGTCGTTATAACCTAATTTTAGTCTAAATAAAAAACCATAGATAGATATTTAAGCTATAAGCCAGTTAAAGAACCCTTAAAGATAACTTTAAGAGCAGATTATTTTCCATGCCGTTAATAGTGCGATTGTGGGAACGAGTGCGCTGACTCATGGCAGACAATGCTGCCTGCACGGAACGCGGCCTCGGCGCGCGCCCCGACACAGAGAGGCGGCGAAAAGGTGGCCAAGCGTTGGCAGCTCGCTGCCGTTCCACGTTGTTCCCGAGCTTTCCATCGCCTCGTTAATAGCACAACGCGAGCACTAACACGGTCACGCACTAATCCCCGAGCAGTAGCTAAGTATAGCAGACGTACGCCGAAAGGGGAGGAGAGCTAGCTATCTCTGGGGTGGGTGTTGCTAGGCCGGCGGCGATGGACCAGGTGCGGCGGAAGAGCAGCCTGAGGTCGTACGGGTCTGGCAAGTCCTCGTCGCCGTCCGAGTCGGGGATGCTGGACCGGCAGCACGAGGTGCAGCCCATACTGGCCGACGGCGGCGGGGGCGGCGAGCGGCGGGAGGTGGTTGTGAAGATTGATGGGAACGGCAACGGGCACACGCCGTTCGCGTTCCACGGCGCGGAGGGCGGCGGGGCGGGGAATGCGAGCTCGAACACCAACTCGACGGCGAGCACGCCGAGGGCGGCGAGCAGGCCGTGGTCGAGCGGGGCCAACTCGCCGCGATCGCCGACCAAGGTGTGGCACGAGGGGAGCTACGAGTTCTGGAAGAATGATGGCGGCGGCGAGGGGGAAGGCGGTGGACGCCGCGGCGAGGCGTTCAGCTTCAAGAACCGGCCGCCGCAGCCACCGTCCTCGTCGCAGGCGTCGTCCCCTTCTCTGTCGCCGCAGCCGGCGACAGCGAACGCCGCGGGGGAGGGCGGCGAGGACCCACCCACGCGCCTCATCGGGAACTTCCTCCGGAAGCAGGCGGCGTCGGGCGCCGAGCTGTCGCTCGACCTCGACCTGGAGATGGAGGAGCTCGGGTGGCCGGCGCAACTGCGCGAGCAGCCGTCCTTCTCCAACTCCCGGGAACGGGAGGCGCGCGTCTCCTTCCAGGACCCCCATAAGCGCCTCTCCTCGTCGTCCTCTTCCGACTCCGAAGCCGGCGACAGCCATCGGCGCGCTGGCGACGATGGGGAGGTGATACGCTGCACCTCCACTTCCACTGCAGCGGGACCATTGCCGCGAGCCAAGACGCGCTCCCGGCTCATGGACCCGCCGCCGCAGTCGCAGCCGGCGCCCGTGGCGGCTCCCGTCGTCGACGAGGAGCGGAAGTCGTCTGTCTTGCGGGCTCCTACAAAGTCCGGCCAGCTCCAGTCTGGGCTTATGACCGGCAGGTCCGGACACATTGGCAAGTCCGGCCAGCTCCTGTCTGGGCTTATGACCGGCAAGTCCGGACACATCGGCAAGTCCGGGCCCATAGGCAAGTCGGGTCCCATAGACGAGGAGGAGGACGACCCATTCATGGACGAGGACATCCCCGACGACTTCAAGCGTGGGAAGCTGGACGCGCTCACCGTCCTGCAGTGGGTCGGCTTGGTACTCATCATCGCGGCATTGGCTTGCAGCCTCAGCATAAGGATCTTGTCCGAGAAGAAGGTGTGGGGTTTGCACCTCTGGAAATGGGAGCTTCTCGTGTTTGTGCTCATCTGCGGCCGTCTCGTCTCCGGCTGGGTCATCCGGATTGCTGTGTTCTGTGTCGAACGCAATTTCTTGCTGCGGAAGCGCGTGCTCTACTTTGTGTATGGTTTGCGCAGAGCCGTGCAGAACACGCTCTGGCTCGGCCTGGTACTCGCCTCTTGGCACTTCTTGTTTGACAAGAATGTCCAGCGGGAGACAAACACGCCGGTGCTGCCATACGTGACAAAGATACTATTCTGCCTCCTAGTTGCAACGCTCATCCGCCTTGTCAAGACGCTGCTGGTCAAGGTGCTGGCCTCGTCCTTCCATGTCTCAACATACTTTGATCGGATTCAGGAGGCATTGTTCAACCAATATGTCATTGAGACACTCTCTGGGCCGCCACTAGTTTATGAAAACCAGTTGCTTGCTGAGGTGCATGAGCTCCAACGTGCAGGCGCAACCATCCCGAAAGAGCTCTGTGCCGCGGTGCCGACCAAGAATATGTCGGGGCAAAGGAGCATTCAGCTTTCTGGTGTAATGTCTAAGGGAGAAGCGAGCAAACAGCTGTCGAAGGAGAAAGCAGAGCGCCGGATTGATGAGGGGATCACTATTGACAAGCTCCATAGGCTCAACCAGAAAAACATCTCAGCTTGGAACATGAAGAGGTTGATGAGGATTGTTCGGTTTGGGACGCTCACGACAATGGATGAACAGATACAACAGGCAACAGGTGAGGGGGATGAGTCAGCGACGCAAATAAGCAGTGAATATGAGGCGAAGATGGCCGCCAGGAAGATCTTTCACAATGTAGCGCAGCTTGGCTCCAAGTAAGTATTCCTTCATTGTCTTAAAATGTTCTTATTCTTTCAATTTGCAAGTTCCATCATTGTTAATTCTTTTTTGTCTAGATGACTAGATCAGATAAACAACTGCATTTTATCTATAATTCAGGATTTTTTAGCTCATGATGTGAACTGATGGTATAATTATTTCTTAGAGGTACTATGTTAATTGTTATGACTTAAGTAGTGCACTGCAGCTGTTTGATGCTTGTTAAAAGCAGGGACAGCAGAAGTTCAGAAGAATGTTTAGCGAAAACACTCTCGTTTCAATATTCCATATGTTGTAGTTCGAAGTGTAATGACAACTTGTTTATTCAAATTCTTGATCATGAATGCATGAATATTGCAGGTACATATACTTGTCAGACTTGATGTGTTTCATGAGGCAGGAAGAAGCCACGAAAGCAATGAATCTCTTTGAAGGAGCACAGGAACACAACAGGATCAGCAAAAGATCTCTCAAGAACTGGGTGGTAATGATCTTGTCATCGCACTTCTTAATTTGCAATGATTATAACAAGTTCTGCAGATGCCTTTCCTAACATTGTCATATGAATTCTTCTATAGGTGAATGCATTCAGGGAGCGCAAAGCTCTTGCCCTAACACTTAATGATACAAAAACTGCAGTGAACAAGCTCAACCAGATGGTTAATGTTGTTGTCGCCATCATTGTGTTTGCCCTCTGGCTTCTTATTCTGGGTATAGCGACGACACATTTCTTTGTCTTCCTCAGTTCACAGCTTCTTTTGGCAGTTTTTGTATTTGGGAATACTTTGAAGACAATTTTTGAGGCAATTGTGTTCTTGTTCGTGATGCATCCTTTTGATGTTGGTGACCGTTGTGAAATTGAAGGAGTTCAGGTATTGCAAATATTCTTCTTGCTCTTGTTCATCGCTATTACCTTGCACTAATTGACTGAAGTTTTAACTACTTGAATTCCAGTTGGTTGTTGAGGAAATGAATATAATGACAAGTGTCTTCCTCCGATATGATAACCTGAAGGTCTATTATCCAAACAGTGTGCTTGCCACCAAACCGATTATGAATTACTACAGGAGTCCTGATATGGGAGAAGGAATTGACTTTTCTATTCATGTTGCCACACCAGTGGAGAAACTGGCCCTCATGAAGGAAAGAATACTACGGTATGTATCAAAGTTCTTATCTCAGCTATTTCGACCAAATCTGAGAGCGTCTTGAATGTAAAATGCATTCTTGAGAATTTCCTTCTATTGCTAGTGGTATTTAGAATGTAGAGTAGCGTCAGAAAAGATAGTGCCTGCCCTGCCTAATGTGTATGAACCATGAACTAGGACATGAGACCTATTAATTTATCATTACTACCAAAATTGATTAGTTAGGCCTTGCTATCGGGACATAAGATCAGTTAGGCATTTGAGACGTTATTTACTGCTTATCATACCACATTGAGCTAATCAACTTTTCCTCTTGTAAATTCCAGTTACATCGACAACAAGAAGGAACATTGGTACCCGGGTGCGATGGTTGTCCTCCGGGACGTGGATGACACCAACAAGCTGAAAGTGTCCATATGGCTCCGGCACACGCTCAACTTCCAGGACATGGGGATGAGGTTTGTGAGGAGGGAGCTGGTGCTCCAAGAGATGATCAAAGTCTTGAAGGACCTCGACATAGAGCACCGGATGTTGCCGCTTGACGTGAATGTGCGGAATGCACCTCCTATCCAATCCACAAGGATGCCAACAACGTGGATCTATTCCCGAAGCAGCACTGAACAGCTGTGAGACCACGGATAAGAGGGTTATGTTCCCATCGAGTGGTTTGAGCTGAGAGTGCTTGGTAGCAACTAGCAAGTAGCAGATAGCTGATAGCATGTAGCAAGGGTTGTTATTGTGCCTGACTGCAGCCATCGCTTGGTGCAGTCTGTAATTACTATGTTGTGTAGTATGATGAAAGCTTTGGTACATCTGATGAAAAGTGGGGCTTATAGATAAAAAAAAAGAGAAGTACTACCTCACGGTATATCGTCAAGATGTCTCCTGATGGCATGTTCTCTTCCTTGCGCCGCCCCTCCCCTCTCTCTTCTCTCGGAGCGCCGCTGCTCCCCTCTCCTCTCTTCTTCTGCGTCGGAGCAGCTTCATGCGTCTCCTTTGTCGTCCTCACCACCTCCACCACCATCCGTGGCTAGTGGCGCTGTCGTCGCCTCACCGCGCAGTTCGCCGACCCCTCCCTGCTATGCTGTCCCGTTTAACCTAACTGACACAGTTGCCACTGCCACCGTCCTCCTACCCTACCCATCGCCCCCGCCGCTGCCCACCATCAGGACACCGTCTCCCCCTGATCTCCTTCTATGCCCAGAGGGAAGGGTGAACTCGTAACGAGGGAGTTGGATCTGGCGGCGGAGGAGCAGGGGCGGATCTAAGCCCATGGCAACATGGGCTTCAGCCTGGAGCGTGAAAAAATTACTAGTATATAGCCCAAGTAATTCCAGCTCAGCTGGTTATAAATCTTATAATTCAGCTCATGTTGTTCCTAGTATCTAGCCTTCTTTCAGCAAATTTAGCCTAGGACGTGGTGCAATCCAAGATCCACCATTGCAGAGGAGAGTGAGGGGATGACGGCGACGAGGAGGGAGGCAGCGGTGGCACTTCGGGATAGAGCAGCGGCGCTTCGGGATGGAGAAGGAGCATGAGAGAGGTATACCATCGAATGGTATACTATTCGATAGTTTTTCTAAAAAAAAATCATTTAGAATAGTGAATGCATGAAGTTCCAATGGCCAACTTATTAGTGATGTATATAGAAGTCTGTTTTGGCGAACTGACGCTGCTATACCTAGGGATGCCAATCGGGTGCAGCGGGTACGGGTAGTTCTGACCTATACCTGTACCTGTGACCCCGATTTACGCCCACGGGCATACCCACGAAGGACGACGGGTGAAGAACCTCGCCCATACCCGTCGCCCGTGGGCATGCCTGTTTACCCGCGAGAGAGTCACTATATGAGAGTTGAACTAATGACAGGTACATATAAGCAGCAGCTGTTGCTAGAAAATATAAGAGCTATCAAAAAAAGTTTATAACACTCAATAGCAATTAGAGATATGCAAAAGTTTATAACAATCAATAGCAATTAGAGATATTGCAATGGCTGCACCACGTGTCAATCTATATCGTGGGTAAACGGGCGGGACGGGTACGGGTGGAGCTTATCCACACCTGTGCCCGTTTACCCGATGGGTAGAATGTTCCCCCCATTTCCATACTCATAGGTAAAGAAAATATCATATACCCGACTCTATTAAATTATTTACCTACGGATATACGGATAAGCAGGCACAATTGCCATCCCTAGCTATACCCAAGTTCTGCTGAAAACGAATGGCCGACGCGGCGATGCCCATCGGTCCCCCAGGGCGCATGAACGCACGGGCGCACGGCTCGACTGCCTGGCTAGAAAAAAGGCGATACTTCAGCCCGTTTCTGCAAAACCGCACAACAGGTGGCCACGGAAGCTCGCCTGGATGGTGGCGATCCGACATGCGTTTACCTCTCTGGAGATTGCAGTACCATGGCCCCATTTCTCCTATTCTTGTAACACTCCGCCCACTCACTGGGCCAAGATGCTACCACCTGCAACTCTTACCATTTCAACAACACTAGGAGAATTTAAAACCAACACTAAATTTATTTATTGTGCCGCGTTCAGTTATATCATAGCATTTTTAGCAGTTACACTAGCCTAGTAGGAGGGATTCTGACGACAGACCTTCTCCATATGGCCTGCACGACCACAGTGGCGACATTCCCCTGTTGTCAGACCCAGATTTTTCAATCCGGAATCTACTGTGTTTCACTGCATTAATCCCTGGATCAGTAGTTAGTGCACACAGGTACATTGCTGAATCATGACATACATCGCATAATAATATTACAGAGTCTGAAATACGCCACATCGGGTAAATGTTTACAAAAGGGCCACTTTGGCCAAATGTCTTCATTACATAATGGCAACGGAAATAGTAGCAAAAGTAAACCCAAATCCACAGGCAAGCGACCAGTAGGGTAATGTGTACAATATATGCCACCAGGGTCCCGGTAACATAAATGTACACAACGTCTAGAGTCTACTTGTCTATGCCTAACCACCGAGGCCTACGCCTTAATTATCGCCTTTGCTTCCATCGACGTTGGCAGGGGCCTCCTCATAGGCGTAATGTCCTTGAGTTCCTGTTTCTGAATTTTGTCGCAAAAGCGAGTATGAGCACTCCGACCCCGTGCTCGCGAGCCAACACACAGAATGCAATATTTAACATGTATGGCTAGTCAAAGGATGGCTCGGGTTTATTTCATTTTGCGAAGAGTGCTTTTGAATACAATTACTTAAAAATTCTTAAGACCTAGCAATTTTAAACTCAAGATTTATTTGTAAAGTAAGTTGATCTTATAGTTGACACAGATACCATCCACCATTACATGGCATCTGTATCCCATACATATTTCAGCGTTATAGCCGCTTAACTTACCACTGGGATGACACCCAGGACAATTCAAATCAGGGCTTTCCACTGCCCTACACTTTTCCATTCCCACCCACAAAGTTTTCGAAATAGAACTATATCTAGTTAAGTTCCCATGTCTGCCCTTGACCGTGGGCACGGCTATTCGAATAGTTTTGACTCTGCAGAGTTTGTACACTTTCACCATAAGAGACTTTCAGGGTCCGGTAAATCTACTAAGCCAAGTTGTATTTTACAGACTTGTGGTTGTACTGTTTTACACGGGTTGACATGACAAGATTCAGTCCTTAGTGACATCTGGACGGTTCTACCACAAACCACACTCTCGTGCATCACTGCACTATACCCCCGAACCATCCGTCCAGATATTTAAGCAAGTTGGGGTTTTTGGAAACATAAAATAATCATATCCGACATGTATCAGTCATTACCACCATGACTGCCCAACCAAATTTTCTCATGATTAAAGTGATGTTTGGGTGTTCTCACGCCCGTGATTACCTAAACAATACTAAGCACGGCATATAGATTTCGGACTTATTTTCGAAAGGTTTATATCGTAATTTTACTAGGGCGACAAAGTTCACATAATCAAGCATTTCAACGGATCATTATTAGTAAGCATTATATTAGGCGTATAACTACCATTTCTGGAAATGAACATATTTTACCTCATAAAATAACAGCATGCATGTTGATAATTTAAAAGAAATTAACTTTGCAAAATCATAGGTTCAAAATGTTCAAAGTGTTAACTCGCCTTGTTCACGGGGATCTTGGTCTTGACCTTCTGAAGCTTCTAGACTGGCTGCTTCAACCTCCTCTTCCTGAGCCTCGTACGCTATTTAATCGTGCGAAATTCCCAAATAAAAGAAAAGCAACCAATCACTCAAAATATCACCAAAAATTCAAATGAACTCCAAAAATCATGGTTCTGGTTCCAATAGATAGATCTTGAATTTAGACAAATTTATAAATTTGTTTCATTCAATTTGGAGCTAAAATGAAGAAGTTATGATTGGTCAAAGTTCTCTGTTTCGGTCAAATCCAAAAATTACTAAATCCTGACATGTGGGGACCACTGTCATCCTCTAGCATTTATCTTGATTTTCCATTTTATTTTCTTTTTGCTCTCTGTGCTACTGACATGTGGGCCCGGTTACTGTGCAATGGGGTCCACATGTCAGTACGGGTCCTATGCGAATGTTCCACTGACCAGTGGGGCCCAGTGGTCAGTGGACGGCTCTGTCTACAGCGGCTGACAGGTGGGGCCCACCTGTCAGGCGGAAATAAAAGAAATGTTCGACCTTGGCGTGCTGCGGAGCCGGGGGCTCGAACGCGCGCGGCCGAGGGAACGGGGGGGGGGGGGGAGAGTTAGCGCTGATAGCCAAGTGAGCGGGGAGGCTTTGCCTACCTCTATAGGGCAATAAATTCTTTTGAGGTGGGTCTGCAGAGGGGTCGGGCAGAGGAGTCGGGGACGACGGTGGCCGGAGGCGAGGGAATGTCGGGGAGGTCCGGCGAAGAGTTGAAACACGTTCCTCGAGATACGGTGAAGACGATGATGCAGTCGCCCGGGGCCAAGGAGGTTCGGAGATGGGTCGGCGTCGTGCGGCGGCGGCGACTCGGCGAGGTTCTCGGTGACGGCGAGGTACGGGCGTCGGGAGGCTCGGGAGAGGACCGGGGAAGCTTCGCGCTGCTCTGGAGAGGGTCCTGGCGCGAGGAATCGGTGGCTAGTGGCTTGGTTTGGAGGTTCGGTGTTCGCCGGAGTTGGGGGAGGAAACCAGGCTCACCGGCGATTTAGTGGCTCTCGGTTCAATTACCTGCTGGAGGACGACAAGTGCGACGTGGGGAGCTCAACGGGGGGTCCACTGCCTTATATAGGCGCTCGGAGGGAGCTGGCAACGGGCGGCGTCCGTGCGGTCTTGTCGGAGTAGGTGGCGGAGGCAGTCGGTGATGCAGGCGGCTTTAATGCCAGGTGGACCGCGAAGCGACGCAGTGTCTCCACCCCCGTGCGGTCTCCTCCGCTTTACTGTCTCACACGCGCGAGTGGAGCGGCAGAGGACCGGCGCCACGTGGCCGGGCCGAAGCGACCGGGCGGGGAAAAATCTGTGGGCGGCGGCGCCGAACCGGGGGCGGAGGCGGTGGAACTAGGGGCGGCGACGGGTCGGCAGGCTTTCCACCAGGGCGACGAGACGGCTCGGCCGAGCTGGCGGAGGCATGGACGCCACGGGGACGAAAGCTTCTGAGCGGGGGCGCACGCGCGGTCGCGCGGGGAGGAGAAGGAAGACGACGCGCGAGACGGGGCCAGCGGCAGCGAGAGAACGGGCACGGGCCCGCTTGCCAGGAAGAGAGCGGGAGTGAGGGCGGGGTCCGCCCGCCAGTGGCGCTTGCGCGCTGCGCGCGGGGGCCGGGCTGGTGGGAATTTGGGCCGTACAGCCGAAGGAGGGATGGGGTTGGGCTGGCTTCGGTTGGCCTAACTCCATCCAATATATTTTTTTGCTTTATATTTTTTTTGCTATTATTTGGTTTATCTTTTGTACCAACTCAATATCAATTCCAGATTTTATCTTGAGTTCTTCCCTTTCTAATTTCTAGATCATCTTTTCAGATTCTCAATTACAATTTGAAAATTCTTCTTAATTGTATATTTTCTTTTTATTCAAATTTTGGGAACCTCAACCAAAATCTTGAAGAAACACCATGAAATCCAAATCCAAAAACTAGAATATATTGCAAAAATATTTCAAAAACTTTATATCTTCAAATTTCAAAATTTTGGGATGTTACACCTGTCAAGGAACATTCGATAGCACGGTGCCCACCACCACACTTGAAGCAGATCATGCCTTGCCCTGGAACATGGCGCAAGGCAGGTGGTGCAAGAGAAGACTTTGACGACTTAGACTCAGATGATTGTGGGGGACGCTGGCCCCACTTGGACTTCTTAGGAGCAGGCCGCTGCGATGACCCACCCCCTTCCGCGAGACTTCGCTTCTGGTCACCACCAGAAGCGCTCGGACCACCAGAGGGTTGCAGCCTTTAGTGAGTTGCATCTCCAACTCCATCCCCCTGGCCTGCTCCACCACGGACCTAAAGTCACGCTGTGCAGTAGCTCCCAAGACATGCCGGAACTCAGGGTTGAGCCCTCGGCGGAACCTTTTGGCCTTCTCAAGGTCATTATTCGCGACCGATGGCACGAAGCGGATCAGGTTGTTGAATCCCGCCTCGTACTCCGCTACGGTCATCTTCCCCTATACGAAGGTCGACAAGGCGACCTCCATACTCTCCACAAAAGAGTCTGGGTAAAACTTCGCTTTGAACTGCTCGACGAAAATTTCCCAGGTAGCGGTACCCTGGGCAGGAGTCCTAGCTGAAAGAACCCCTTCCCACCAGATGTCCGCCTGACCCTTCAACTGGAATGCCACAAAATGAGCTTTCATCTAAGAGCTCATCTCTAAGGCTTCGAACTGCCTCTCCATGTAGCGCAACCAATCCGCAGCTTGGACTGGTGTGCCCGAACCGTCAAAGGTGTCTAGTCGCAAGGCCAACCACTCACGAAGGCCCATTCTTGCCTCCTGTACAACCGGAACGGCAACAGGGGCAACAGCGGGTACGGTCGCAACAGCGGCTGCCGGCGCTTGACGACGAAGCGCACGGACTTCCTCTATGAACTCTTGCAGCAAGGCTGAAGACCTTGCCGGATCTCTAGCTACAGAATGTTCAGCAGAAGCAACCTCCGCACCAGATGCCTCCTGCTGAACCTCAAGCGGTGGCTCCGCTTGGGCCTGGCCTCGGCCACGACCCCGGCCTCCACGGCCACGTCCACGTCCTCTACCTCTCGGCATATCTGTCCACGACAGACAGCCAGTCACACAACTAGCCCACAAACATACATTTCAACAACACAAATTATCGACAAAGCTACTGAAAGCGTAAATACAATGTAAGACCCACTCCCATCCTATGGTGCACCAGTGTGTCAAATTTTAATTTTTATTAGGCTTAAGTCAAATTTTAGTTGTATAATTAAGCTAAGTTATCAAATTTTCTTTACCACGGACCTAACGCCCGCTCTGATACCAACTGTAACACCCCGCCCACTCACTGGGCCAAGATGCTACCACCTACAACTCTTACCATTTCAACAACACAAGGAGAATTTAAAACCAACACTAAATTTATTTATTGTACTGCGTTCAGTTACATCATAACATTTTTAGCAGTTACTCTAGCCTAGTAGGAGCTAAAGTACATTGACAAAAGTGATACAAGAGTGCTGCTGGTTCGTGCCAGTTATCCATGTGTTACTCCCGCTCGTACATGTCGTCCTCAACGGTCACCTAAAAAACATCAACAAAGCAAGGCTGAGTCCACCGACCCAGCAAGTACAAAGCAAAACAGCAAATAACAGGTTCATTCATTAGGCCATAATCATTCCCGTTTCATTAACCACTCTTCCATTTAATCACTTTACGTTCCGATGAACTGTTCATCATGCACATGCACTTAATTCTCAACTCTTTAGCCCATACTATTTCACGGTTATCACTATAATATTCTACGATCAACACTTCCCATTTCTGTGAACTATTCCTCACTATCTCCGTACTATTCTACTATCATCACTCCCCATTTTGGTGTTTCTGTAGCTATTCCCCTGTTACCACCTTCCATCTCTGTGAACTACACATCACTATCTTTGTATTTATTTTACCGTTATCACCTCCCATCTCTGTGAAATATGCATCACTATCTCTGTATCTGTTTCATTATTAGCTCTTTTATACAATACAATGCATCTGTAACTGTATCACTGTTCTGTTTTGTTTTCATGCAATGCAATGCAATGCATCTGTAATTGTAGCTTATACTGGTAAAGCGGGGTGTTCACCCGTCGATGAACCACTCAATCCCCGTCCTCTTTCATACGAGGTTCCAAGCTCCACTCCCGTGGAGTACCTACCGAAGTAGGTCCTGTTGTCTGTGGATAAGTGCAATGCATTATGCAACATGCGATCACTGTTGGCACTTAATCATAAGCAACTCTCATCACAGTATGACTAGCACGAAATCATAAGTACTGTAGAACATGGCACAGAAGACATGAAAAACCAGTCATCCACCACCACCCACTGTTCTACCATGCACTTGCAAGTTCATTTATGCATTTCAACATATTAAACTTACCCCAACACATTAAGCAGTGCATCATTATTCAATTCAACCGAAATCACTACCCGAATTCACCGCTTTACAATGCACTTGCCTGGTTAGCCTCGGGGATGACGCGTGGACGACTCCGACCCGGGACCTCCACCTGCATACACGTTAACCCGACTCAACGGCAAAGCGAAAATCCAGAGCTTAAACGGAGAACAGCGTCCCTAAGCTCGCACCCCGACCTCAGGCGTAACCGCATGGGTTTTGAGGGACCTGTCGCGCAGGTGCCGAACCCATTTTTTTCTTCTCTTTCTTTTTCTCCTCTTTTCTTTTTCTCCTCATTTCTTTTCTCTCTTTTTCCCTTCCTTTCCTCACCTACCCGGTCGGCCTCTCCTCCCCTTTTTCTTTTCTTGGCCGAATGGCCCTCCTTTTCTCCCCAAATCTCTCTCTCTCTCCCATACCCCAACCGGTCGAGTGGCCTTCCCAGGGGCGGCGCGGCAGCGCGCCATGCCGGCCGGCGACCCCCTCATCGCCGGCGGCCCCTCCCGCCGCCCCCCCTCTACCTGCCTCTCCTCCCCTATCCCCTCTCTCTTTCTCGCGTGCGGGCGCCCTCCGCTCCCGGCCATGGCTTCCCCCCCGCCGGCCACATCTCCCTTTGCCGGCCTACTACTCCCCCCTCAATCCCTCTCCTCCTCTCTCTCTTGGGCGCGGGTGTGCCTGCAGGTGCACCTCCGGCCTCACCCGGGCGCACGCATGGCGGTGTGGTGGCGTGCGGCTAGGCCGGCGTCGACGACCCCCGTCCTACCGCCAGCGGCCCTTCCGCCTACCCCCGCCTCCGCCTCCTCCTCTCCCGTCTGCTCGGCCGGGGAGGCCCCGGGCGGCACGGCGGCACTGGGCGGCGCCGGCCCTTGGCCCGCCGCCAGCGGCCCTGCCGGCCCCCCGCCTCCCGCCTCCTCCCCGCGTCCCCTCGCCTGCGCGCAGCCAACCGGCCGGCCCGACCCAGATCTGGGCGTGCGCGCGACGGCGCATGGCTCGGGGCCGAGCTGGCAACGCCGGCGACTCCTCCCTCTCTCCCTCTATGCGTGTGTGGAAACTCACCTTGCTTACCTGGTGCTGGCCGAAATGGCTTTGTGGCTGCTTTAGTGGGGAAGCAGAGGGGAGAAATGAGCTTGTTTCTGGGGTTGGCTTTCGGCCTTAGAAATGAAAAAGAAGGGAGAGTGGCTTCCCCTGGTTTGGTTCTTTCTTTGGTTGAGGAGAAAAATGAAGTGAAGAATGTGGCTTGGCTGCCTGGAACTAGCATATATGGGCATGGTTGGGGGCTGCCCTTGGCATTTATGAAATGACCGCGGCGCCCTCCCATTCCTCTCTCACATACTTGTTTACCTAAGGGCATTTCGGTCCACGTTGTGCTGACTTTGGGGTTCTACTGCAGCGTTAAGTCGGTAATAAAGGTAAGGTGAAAATTTGCCGGATGATGAATACCCACGTCGCGCGATGGTGCCGACGGCCCCTGGGCAGTCCGGGAACCTCTGAGGCGCTACTCGGCTCTCTAGACGGTGCCGACTATCCCGGGGCGGTCTGGGAACCTCTGCGAGCGATAAACATTCGGCACGATAAACGCCGATGGGTCTGACGGCAAAACCCTCATTTGTCTCTAATGTTCCCCTTTAGCATATATTTTGTTGGGGTATTACATTCTACCCCCCTTAACGGAATTCGACCCCGAATTCTAGCATTCAACAATATGCATGAATGAACAAAATGCAAAAACTGCACATAACATAACATTAACTCGTACCCATGGAGAACAAGTCCGGGTACTTCTCGCACATGCGAGACTCCAACTCCCATGTCGCTTCTCGCTCAGACTGATGAGCCCAAAGCACTTTAACATATTTTATCTTTTTATGACTCAACACCTTCTCTGATTCCTCCAGTATCTGAACTGGACGGGACTCGAAGGTGAGGTCTTGATTTATAGACTCAGGTTCTAACACAATCTCATGCTCTGGATCTCGCAAATACATGGGTGCTAGCTCACTTACTGAAGCAACCAAGTAGACCATGAAACGCTTCCCTGGCTTAGGAAGTGTGAGAATAAGAGCAGTTACCAACTTCTATTTCAAGTACTAAAACTGCGCTAACATTCATTGGTCCACTGGAATTTCACACCCTTTCGCATGAGTGAGACATTGGCATGGTAACAAATTCCTTGCCATTTATTGTACTAAAACTGCGCTAACATTCATTGGTCCACTGGAATCTCATACCAGACTTGTGGTAGTACGGTGTGACTTTGTATTAGTAGTTCATAGACTGATCCTTAATTTGACTTAGGCCCACCCACATACCCCTTGTGCCTGGCAGTCCAACATCGAGTCAACAAACTATGATGCATGCCAGCAAGCACCCACCACCATACCAATGCCTAAGTCTTAAAACAGGTTTTATAATTTTATTTTATCAAACTTTCA
The DNA here is from genome assembly GCA_017311315.1 of Dendrocalamus latiflorus. NCBI lineage: Eukaryota > Viridiplantae > Streptophyta > Magnoliopsida > Poales > Poaceae > Dendrocalamus > Dendrocalamus latiflorus. Next base: position 39,699,791 of record CM029610.1, read on the forward strand.
TAGACTTTCTTGACTCACCAAAGTCAAGAATAAATTTTATAAATCAACATTTTAAGTGAAATCATTCTTCCCACCTAAATTATTCTAAGCATGGCTAAGCAATTCTATAAAATGTTCTAGTTAATACTAATGTACCAACTAGTTTTTTTATCTATGGTGACAAGGTATGTTTGTTCAATAGCAAGATTGGCCTTACACAACGGAATTTGGGAATAACTAAAGTTTAAATCACATTTGAACTACTTTGAATAAAAGTACTCATGCATATAAATTTTAAACAACATAAATAATTTAAATTACTGGGATCAACATGGTCAAAGGTGTAACTTGCCTTGCTCGAAGTCTTGCTGCGATTCGTCGACGAAAAACTCTCCGGATTCGTCGTAATCTACACGCGAAGAACCAAAAGAAATTCAAACAAAATTCAAATAAAATTCAAAAATTCAAAAAGTTAAAATGAAGAAGTTAGGGCTTTCGGAAGATTAAAAGGAGGGAAAAAGGAAAAAGCCGATTTTCGGGAATTATTTTTGCACTGAAAAATACTATTTATGACGTCAGCCATTTTGAATTTTCCGAGCGGGAAAAAGATCTCAATGACCGGTGGGCCCGGTCTATCGTGGACCGGGTCCACGGACCATGGCCTTGCCGACATGGCACACCGGCCGATCGGGCTCCACTTGGCGCCACGTGGCCACACGTGACCGCCACGTCACCGCGACTGGGCAACATAGGGGCCAGCCGGAGGAGCTCGGAATCGGCGCGCTTGCCGGAGCGCGGGTGCCCGGCGGAGGACGGAGGGGAGGCGGCGGGGGTTGGAGTGGTACCGGCGGCGAGACTCGGGAGGCCGGAGAGATGGGGCGGCGGAGGAGAGAAGGCGGCGGCGGTGGAGTTCGGGGTGGCGGCGAACGGCGGCCGGGACGGCGACTCCGGTGGGCGGGGCGGCGGCCGAAAGGATTTTATAGGTGGAGAGAGAGAAGAAACGGCCGGCGGTTTTAGAGCGAAATAAAGAGGGGAGGCGGCCGGCTATGGGTGGGGAATGAAGAGGGGACTTGATTGCGCAAACGCTCGGGTTTTAACGGGCAAGAAACGGCCGCAATCAAGAGCTTTAATTCGGCTCTAATGGAGGAGGAGAGAGAGGGCTAGAGGAGGAAGAAGGTGAGGTAGAAGAAACATATGACATGTGGGTCCCATGCGTCGGTGAGAGAGAGGGGAAGTGAAGGGTATCGGCCGTCGGATTGGCGACACGTGGCAAGTGAGAGAATCAGGGCCTTTGGATTGAAGTGAAGGGGTAAGTGACTTTGGATAGCTAGGATTAGATCATGGAAAGAGATGGATTCAATATGGGCCTGTTTGGTTGCCTGCATGCGGGGTGGCTCGCACCCGCGCATGCAGGGAGATCGTGTTTGGTTGGCTGCGGAGAGGAGAGAGCCTGCACGAGCGGATGCAAAAAAACAACTGGAGCCAGGTTGAGGAGGAACGCGGCTGAGGAGCTTCCCTCCTCAGCCTGGCCACGCTCATGCAGCCTGCATCAGCTCATCCGCCAACCAAACAGGCCCTATGAGAGCGACACGTGGCAAACTGAGATTAAATTGACTTTTATTTTCGGATTGCTTTTCAGAATATACTAGTAACATTATAAATACTTAGAAAATAATAATTAATGTCTAAAATTCCAGAAAAATCATAAAATATTCCTGGAGCTATTTTAGACTTAGGAAAAATATTTTTAATTTCAGATTTGCCTTTAATAAGTTTATAAAATACTTTTTAACCTTTAAAATTAATTTTTAATTCCAGAAAATTATCAAAAATTATTTTAAAATTTAGGAAAGGTTGGGAAAAGTAAAATAAACTCTTTTTTTGCTTTAACAAAATATTTAAAATACATTTTCTTGCTTTAGATTTTGAAATAAAACTCAGATAAATCCAAATAAACTCCAGAAAATCAATAAAATGCAAATAAAATTTTTGGGATGTTATAGCGGCGCCCGTGGCCTGGACGTCCGAGCCTTCGCTCTGTTTATGGCTATGTTTACACCGTTCAGTTCGCTCTGGCCCCCTTGCCTTGCGGCCGTCGACCCGTGGGAGGGGGAGCGCCACCATTGGATCCAACGGATCCATCTATCCCCTTCATCGCCGTCGACCTCCGTGGCTCCCTCATCAAGACTCCCCTTTATTTATTTATTATATTTATAAAATCTTTACTTACCTTTTTATATTCATAAGATTTTTGTGATGTTGCATTTTTTAATTACTCACATCGTTATTTTTTACATGTCATTTTGGAGATTGATCTGGTCTCCAATAGATATGTTTGACCAGTACTTTTCTCTAACTACATGTTGACAAAATTCTCTTACAAATCTTACATCTATTATAGATATACTAAACTCGAAGGAATTGTGGTACTCTTAGCGACTCCGTACGTTTTCACGCTTCGCCTCTGCGCGTTGCGTGTATCTGTCCAGGCCATTTGGTTTGTTTTTTTTCCGTCCTCCAACTGTGTTCCGAGGTCTACTAGATTAGGCTACACGTGGCCCGTCTGGTCTGCTGCTAGAGGAGATGAACCTACTCTCGATCTTGCTGGTTCTCTGTCCATCCACCAGCTCCGTCCTCTCTGCCTTTCTTTCTCCTCCTCCCATACGTCCTTAGGGCTTCGGCGGCGCCCGCAGTCTGGATGTCCGAGCCTTCGCTCCGTTTGTGGCTATGTTTACACCGTTCGGTTCGTTCTGGCCCCCCTTGCCTTGTGGCCATCGACCCATGGGGGCGCCGCCGTTGGATCCAATGGATCCGTCCATCCCCTTCATCACCGGCGACATTTGTAGCTCCCTCATCAAGACTCCCCCACTGATTCTCCTACCTCCTTCGTCTCCTTCCCGGTCCCGGGTCGACACGCCTAGATCCGTCGCCACCTCCTTGCCGCCTCTGTTTTCCCAAAGGTCGCTTGCCTTCTGCTCTTCGTTTGCCCCTTTGGTTTGCATATATTGGGTATGATAATCTTGCTCTTTGTTTGCCCCTTTGGTTTGCATATGTTGGGCAGGATTGTATCGTGACTTTGGTGCCGAAGCACTCCGGAGATGGCGACATTTCGGCCTTACGACACCCTTCCTTCTTTGCCTCCTCCTCCATTCTGGACAGAGCGAGGATAATCTCATCATTTAATCCTTGAAAGTCCAGATGCAGATCATCAGTAATTCACCCCCGAGAAGCTAATTCTATCGTTCCTTCCCATCGCCAAGCCTTGAGGTTTACTTCTTTCGATTTAGGGAAAGATCAAATTTATGATTGCTACTTGCCTTACTTACACAAACACTGTGGTGATTCAATGTTTAGTTTTATATATTTACAGGAATTCCTACCCTAGCCTATCGGTCAAAATCTCACAAGGCACAAAGATTGTACAGGTGTTAGGTTTCGATCTCTTCCTTTTTTTATGTACACTTCTCCCTTTGTCAAGTTAACAAGATTTGCAAGTAAATAAATTAAGGGTCTGTTTGGTTCATGCCTAATCTTGCCACGCCTAACCTTAGTCGAGTGTGGCGTGCCACACTTTTTGTGGCGTCCAAATTCCATACCACACCTTAGGCAAAATTAGGCAAAAGACTGAGTCTATGTCGCGTGGGCCATATGGCTAACAAAGTGTGGCAAGCCACAACTGTGGCAATGAACCAAAGACTCACCTAAGAAATTGTGGCGCGGCTAAGGTTAGGCATGAAAATTTTGGCTGCCAACCAAACATGCCCTAAATAACTAGCATGAAGTATTATCAAGTAGGTAAAAACAAATAGTGGGACAACTAGTCTGAAACCAAATGGCCTGAAACATAATGGAGGTATGTACATATGAAAACAAAGGGAGTATTGTTTGTAACAGGATACTACAGCATGTTGACAAAGAGATTGTTACAAAATGATGCCACCATAATTGGGAAACACATCGAGGAAAGACATATGTAGAACGCAAAAATGTGCAACGTTTAGTTTTGTTTCTGTTATTCAATTCTGGACGTGAAACAATAAAAACCGAAAAGGCAAACAGATTGTTCGTCTATGAATCGTGCCCACACACGATGGCTAGCAAAAGCAGTTGATTAGATTTTACATACTACACCTTGTGCAAACAAATGGCCTGAAAACAAATGGCTTGAAATTGATTGGATGTAGGAATATACGAAAAACAAGGGGAGTATTGTTTCAATCCGAGTACTACATGTGAGAGCACATATTTCGTTCTGCCCCAAAAATGACTCTTTCTATGTGAAACAAGAAATTGTAGTTACAGCTAGCAATAACTACTTTAAAGTTGCCAAAATTTGATTTGAAAAAATAACAATGAAGTTAAACATGCAGGGAAGTATATTCTCCTCATGGATGAGATATGATCAGTATCATATATTACACCATTAATCATTTGAGTAGTACATGCAGGGGAGTAATCTCCTCACAATTGAACAGGAACATTAAGAACAATCCATTATCGAAAAAGCTAGCACATCAAAACTCTATTTAAAAAGTAAGATTTAAAAACCCAGATCTACTGAACTACAAAACATAAGTAGTTCAGAACATCAGAAATCAGAATTAAAAAGAAAGATGACATACCAAGCAACTGTAGTGAAGTCTTCTCCTCACTGCTGAAGACTAATCGGCAAGACGATGCACCGGCAAGCTAACAACGTCCAGGCTACCGACGATCTGGTATCGTCAGGGAGAAAAGTCGTCGTTCTATTTGGTAGGTTGCGCATACTCCGAGATATTTCTAGATAGATAGCTAAGCTCACGTAGACGGTTGCCAAAAATATGCTACTATGTTCTGGATGTGGATCAGGTCTTTCTCAAATCCGTACGCGTTCTAACTCCATTAGACTCTGTTTGCAACACGGATCTCCAAGCATCAGCAACGGTGGATGTCCCGGGTGTAATTAGGATTTTTCACCCGGGAGTATTTGTACTTTCCTTTCACCTTCGATTCGATTCCGGCACCAACTTTCCCCGAGCCGCACCCAAACCCTAACCCTCTAAAACCCCGCCCCTCCGATGGCCGCCGCCTCGCCGCCGCCCTCCCCTCCCCACCCCAAGCGCCCCAAGATCTCCTCCTCCTCCGACCCCGAACCGGAGCCCTCCTCGCCTTCCGCCGCCGGCGCAGACCCCGGCCAGCCACGCCGCCGCTACAAGCGCCGCAAGGTGGCCATCCTCTTCGGCTATTGCGGCGCGGGCTACCAGGGCATGCAGAAGAACCCGGGCGCGCGCACTATCGAGGGCGACCTCGAGGAGGCGCTCTACCAAGCCGGCGCCGTGCCCGAGGCCGACCGCGCCGCGCCCCGGCGCTACGACTGGGCGCGCGCGGCTCGCACTGACAAGGGCGTTAGCACCGCGGCGCAGGTCGTTTCTGGCCGCTTCTACGTCGACCCACCGGGATTCGTTGACCGCCTGAACGCCCAGCTCGCGCCCCAGATCCGCGCCTTTGGCTACGTGCGCGTCACTAACTCGTTCAACGCTAAGAAGTTCTGCGATCGCCGGAGGTACGTGTACCTGCTCCCCGTGTTCGTGCTCGACCCCAGCGCGCACCCGGACCGCGAGGCCGTCATGGCGAGCGTGGGGAGTGGGAACGAGCTTGCGAAGTCTGTGGAATGTTCGGAGAGGGGTAGGAATTTGCCTGATGTTATAGGCCGGGAGGGGGAAGTGCCCAACCCTGAGGTGGAGAAGGTTATTGATGCTTCCAGGGAGGAAACTGTGGCCACTCATGGAGAATTAGGATCAAACGGGGATGCAAAATGTGATCCTACAAGCTCTGCTGGTGTTACTGGGACTCGCCATGGTGAAATTGGGTCGAGCGGTAATGTAAAGATTGATCTACCAAGCTCTGGTAATGGAAACGAAGCTCGAAATGCTGAACTGGGATCAAATGGTGGAGAAAAATGTGATATTGAACCCTCAGGTGGTACATTCGATTCTGAAGCTGTACCAGCCATGGTCAGTGAGACTTTCTGTTCCAATCCAATTGCAGGTTCAGCTGATGCTGCCGCTTCAATATTAGCTGAAAAGGAACATAATTTTGAGCCTGTAGTTAGTGAAGAGGAGAAACTGCAAGCTATGGATGTCGAGAAGAGCAATGGCAAAGATATGCCCCTGAAGAAAAGCACATTTTCTTACACTGATGAAGTTAAAGAGAGGTTCAATAGGATTCCCAAGTATTATGTTGGAACCCACAATTTCCACAACTTCACCACAAGAACTAAGGCTGAGGATCCTGCAGCGAAAAGGTTCATCATTTCCTTCACTGCTGATCGTGTTGTCAGCCTTGATGGGATTGATTTTGTCAGGTGTGAGGTTGTCGGGCAGAGTTTCATGCTCCATCAGATCCGGAAGATGATTGACCTTGCTGTAGCAGTGATCTATGTAGCACGGACACGGATACGTCGACACGACACGATACCGACACGGAAATTCGCCGTTTTCCCAAAAATACCAATACGGCGACACGACTATATATATTTAAATAATAAATGAATTATATATATATATATATATATATATATATATATATATATATATATGTGTGTGTGTGTGTGTGTGTGTGTGTGTGTGTGTGTGTGTGTGTGTGTGTGTGTGTGTGTGTGTGTGTGTGTGTGTGTGTGTGTGTGTGTGTGTGTGTATTATTTTCTATGTTTCTACATACTTATTAAATTGCAATAATGTAAATTGTAAACTTGTAATTTGTAAAGTGTATGCTCGAAATATGTACCTCATGAATTGTTTTGTTAATCCTGACGACAATTGTTGATGTGAATACCATTTTTAGAAATAAGAATTCCATTAACCTGGACAAGGGCACATTTCTTGGATTTGTTTTTGCTTGTTCTTCCTCAACCTTTGCAACTTCATTTTTAAGCGCGCGGGGACGAATTTGGCGGCGCACGGGGACGAATCCGGCGGCGAGTGGGGAAGAAGCCGACGGCGCTTGGGGAGGAAGCTGACGAGCATCGTTTGGGGAAGAAACCAGCGGCGCTTGGCGAGGAAGCTGGTGGCGTGCGGGGACGAATCTGGCGGCGCACGGGGACAAATCCGGCGACGCGCGGTGCACGGGGACGAATCCATCGGCGAGTGGGGAAGAAGCCGGCGGCGCTTGGGGAGGAAGCCGACGGGCGGTGGCGAGGTGCGGGAGCGGGAACGGGCGGCTGCAAGGTGCGAGAGCGGGCGGGAGTGGGTGGCGGCGAGGTGCGGGAGCCGGCGGCGCAAGCAGCCGATGCGGACAAGCGGAGCAGCGTGATGGGAATAACGCGCTCGGCCACTCGTGCGTGCGATGTGTGCGTTAGGGTTAGGGCACGCCGTGCGTGCGTTATGGGCTGCCCTGGGCCGGCCATGTCCTGGACCATTTCTGGGCCGGGTGTGTCCGACTCATATATTTAGTGTGTCCGACACGTGTCGAGTATTTTACTAATTAAAATTAATTCTAAAATCGACCGATACGTTTTCGACACGTGTCCAAGACGTGTCCGTGTCGTATCCGTGTCCGACACGGTGTCGGACACGGATACGGCGGTTTTACCAAGTGTCCGTGCTACATAGGCAGTGATGAGGAACTGTGCACCCGAGTCTATCTATGATGTAGCCTTTCGCAAGTAAAGTTCTTATAAGCTGATACATGTGACACGATCTATACAATTCATATTTACATGCTAACTGATTGCTTGTGTCATATTTCTGTTACAGGGATGTCAACCTTAATGTGCCTACTGCACCTGAGGTTGGGCTGTACCTAGATGAATGCATGTTCACCTCATATAACAAGAAATGGAAGGATTCACATGAGGCAGTTTCCATGGAACCTTATTCTGAGGAGGCTGAAGAGTTCAAGATCAAGTATATATTCTCTCATATTGCTGCAATGGAACACAAGGAAGGAGCTGTAGCTCTCTGGTTGCACTCATTGAACAGTAGGAATTATCCAGATTTCCGCTACATGGAGACTGCTGGATCTGAGGCCGGAGTTGGGACTGTGGTCGAGGGTATTGAAGAAGCGCAAATGCCAAGCGGTGATATAAGCGAATAATTGCTTTTTCAAAGGATCATGTAAGACTGAAGAATATTTCTGCACGCTGTATGTATCCGGAGAGAGTCTTCAAACATTGCTTATGGAATAAATACCGGAGAGTGAAGCTACATCTCTTCTCCAATGAAGTACAGGCACCAAAAGGTTTAGGAGCATCGCTATCTGTTTCAGTGCTTCTTTAAGGCAATACCTGCAATCATGAAGATTAATTTTCCCACATAAGAATCAATACATCGATTAGTTTTATGTCTGTAACTTTGTTACTTCCAAACGGCTTTGGCAAATTGTACTGCCTGGAAAAGGGTTTGGCAGTGTTTTGTTTGCTAAAACTATTATTTAGTTCAATAGATTCTATAGTATTTGATGGCTTATACCTGCGTTATGTTGCTTCCATTCTGTTCATTCTAGCATTAATTTTTTTTGTGTGAAATCATACCGTGTGCATTTATTCTGGCAAGCTAGAAATTGGCTCATGCGCATTTCATGCATAGGATAATTTTTTGTCGATATTACTCATCAGACGTGTAGTCGAAATATTGGAATATGTAGAGCTAAATTGCTAGAACTAGGAGCTGGCCAATATGCTATCGACTAGCCTGCAGGCTACACGCAAAAGGTTCCTACATTTAGCAATTGCTAATCTTGAAACCTCCATGGTAAAATGGGCGTTAAGAGTAAACTTAGTATCTCCATGGTAAAATGCGACGGAGTAAACCTGGTATCCGCGTAGTTCTTGTTCCCTGGCTCAGTATATATTTTTTGCAAATTGAGGAATGAGGCTGCTCTTGCTGGTACTGAGCTGTTCTATTTGTGGTTAAGATCAAGTAGTTAGTAGTTACTTGCTTTTACACGCCCTTTTGATGTAGGAACCTATAATTCCATTTCAGTTGTTTTAATCTTCCAGCAATGTATAGAATAGAATGATTGTACTGGATAATTTCACATCACGTTCTTTTTCATGCGCAAGTTGCACGAAGACGTCTCCGAGCTCACAAAGCATTTCGAGAATTCTCTCTCTCTCTCTCTACTATCTTGTGTACCATCCAGAAATTTGAAGGGGCCTGATATTTCAAATCTGGCAAAAACCCTAACCAGTCTTGGGCCTAATCTAGGCTTTAGGGCTCAATAAAAAGGGATGAATCCTCTCTCTTCCGTACAGCCGCCATCTTTTTTTTCAGGTTGCTCTCTCTCCTACCCTCTTCAATCTACGTCTCTCTCCTCTTCTCTCTCTAGCTCGGCTCGTAGGCCACAGGCAGCGCGGTCGACCGAGGGGCAGTGCATGGGAGGTGTGGCCAGGAGCTGACGCCTAGGGCGGTCACATGGCCGAGCGCGGTCGGGCGGAGGCGGCGTGGTCGGTTAGCGTGCAGGCTAAAGGCAGTGAGGCTGGCCGAGGAGCGGCGCATATGGGACGCGTGGCCGGAGGCGGCGCAACTAGAGGCAACGCGGCCGAGGTGGCGGCATGGCTGGCCAGCGCATAAGCCGAGAGGCGACGGCGCCGGCCGACATGCGGCTGGGTGACGGTGTGCGGCTGGTCGAAGGCACGCGGCCAGGCGGGGACGCTTGGTCAGGCGATGGCGTGTGGCCGGCCAAGTGCGGCCGAATGCGACAATGATGGCCAGGCGGCGGCGGTTGGCCAGAGGGGGTGGTGCGACCTGTGCTTTGTAGCACGCGGTTCGGTCGGCCGGGGGCATGCTCGAATTAAGTTTCGCGTGTGGGTTTGTTAGCTTGCGTAGTGGGACATCGTTGTTTGGCCGAACTCGTTCACTCGACCGAACGGCGATTCGCACAGCGAAATTTCAGCGAATGCGGTTCCATTCGGCCTAACGATCTTTTCATGTTCTTCTACAATTTTATTATAACTCTCGTCTGATTCACGTCCGTTCCATCCTATAGGTTGGCACGCAGCTATTGAGGGAGCAGTTGGGCAGTGGCGCATTTCGGACCCATCGTGCAGTGTGTCCGTCGAGCGTGTTCAAGGCAAGTACCTCGTGGTTGTAACTTACCTTCTTCGCACATTACCGTTTCATGATTAACTGTCGCCATTAGCTTAGGGCTCAATTTTACATTGAATTGATTGCTGAGTTGTCTGCTATTATTATACTGAGTAGATCTTGATGTTCTAGGTTATTATAATGCTCAATTGTAGGATTCATGCTTTAATTCGTGATTAGAATTGATGCTTAAATCATTGATAGGGGTAGCGCATGTGCATGTTCGAATTTAAGGTTAACCACTAGTAATCTTTAAACATTGGGTTGTTTTATTTATATATGTTGGTTTCCTGACCTTTTATTTGTACGTCATTGCTTATGAGCCTCGACTGATTTATTTATAATACTCATTAACTTGACTAATAACCACCTATCATGTAATAAAACCTGGTTGATTGACAACCCTTATGTGAACCATGTTAAAGTACCATTTAGAGTAGTACCTGGATCACTACCACCATAGTATCATTCCCCATTGTCTCATATCGGAAATTAGGACTTTCCTCCTCAACCTTAACAATTCTGTCACTTATCGTAACCTTACTCGGACTTAACCTTAGTTATTCCAATCTCTTATCATCTTAGCCGTTAATAGCATAATTATTACTTGTCCTGGAGTTACTCACATATAAGGGAGATTGTCACTCACCTATAACATACCGGGGGGGGGGGGCGTACATTTTCGTTACTCAGGATATTACACCGTATGTGGTTATACAGTCGAGGACAGAGACATGCCTGACTTCTCTCACTCTCGTATAATCGGGTATGTAGGAAGAGATCACTAGGGCCGTAGCTATAACTTGTTAAATAACTATTACCTTGGTTTCACGTCTCCGTTATCTTTATCCTTTATCGGTATTAGTGTTGCTAGTAGCTTAATTTCATTGCATTAGCTTGTCAATTACTTGTTGCTTGCTTGTCCTTTTCTATCTATGTTGCGACCGTTGTTAGGTACTTGCTGAAATTCCAATCTCACGCTTGCTCTTTCTAGTCTCAGATAAAATGCCAGTGGAGTGATAGCATCATGCATGGGTGGGAGCACTCGAGTTTTCGGCACCGTGGTTTGCCACTTTTATGTTATTTCATTTATCATCTTTGATAAAAAATGGACCGGTCTTATGTTTGAAACATTTATTTTAGCTTCCGCTAGTCTTTAATAAAGTACTCTTAAGGTTTTAATTCTTTTGAATTTCTATTGTTACTTTTATTACTTGTTCTTTATTTCGGTGTTGACGTTCCATTTAGATTGGCTATATGTAGGGTGCTACATTCTGTTACTTCCACTAAAACCAACCTGTGAAGATTTCTTAGTAACCGCACTAAAAGGCCCTCAATGAACAAAGAGCAAGAGGCCTGGTAGACTACAACAGGAGCATAGTTAGGTAGGAGAGGCGACGCCGGCGGCGGAGGCTGAGGCGAGCGGCCACGGTGCCGGCGACTAGGAGATGCACCGGAGCGAGTGCAGGGACAACGAGGTGTCCATGGCCGCTGCGTCGAACATGCAGCGGTGGTCGTTGGCCTCGATGCCGTAGTCCATGAGCGGGCGGCGCTCGAGCTCGTCGTCGTGCTGGCGCACGCACTCCGTGAAGGAACGCGCGTAGGCTACGATAGCAGAAAATAAAAAATTTCTACCGCGCACACCAGGACATCATGCTAAGAAGGGATCATAGATCGTTACCACTAGACGCGCAGCGCAGCGGAAGAAGAGTTGGAGAAGCCGATCCAACCACGCGCGTCGAGGTAGTAGTGGAAGTAGCCGATCATCCCGAACAGATCGTCTCCTCCACGCGATCAAACACACCACGAGCAGATCCAATCTGTAGTTTGTTGATGCCGATCAACGCCGCAACGAGCAGCGCCTCCACCGGTATCCATACGTCCAGGGCTGGAACGCCGATCGCGAGTGTACCAGCACTCGCGAGCGGCTAGGGTTTGGCTCGGGAGGTGGCGGCTAGGGTTTTGCTCGGGAGGAACATATGCGTGCATCCCTCAGCCCCCCGCCTCCAAATATATAGACCTCCTCACTTGGGCCTCGTGGACCGAGGCCCAATAGGAGTCTATCCGGATCTCTATCCGAATTGAGCCCACATCCGAATCACATTCGAATTAGTGTTCCAACCCGTTAAGTGTGCGACCCTGTAGGTTCACGTATACTTGGTCGCGACCCGGAAACGCCTTTCTGGTCACCCTGTTAATAGCGGCCTCTAGCAAGACATATTAACCCCAAAGTATACGTAAAGATCATATCGGCTGAACCTGTAATGTTCTCATGTACGAATCCCTTTGCCTCACGATATAGATTAAGCTCAAGGCGAGACCTGTGTCATCCTCTTAATAGCTCAATCACTCTCTCGATTCCGTGATGGATTATAAACTTGTGATTGACTCCTCAATCACATTGGCATGGCCATGCACTTTCATAATCCATTACATCGAGGGGCCCAGAGATATCTCTCCCATAAGGAGGGGCAAATTCTATCTTGATCATTCACATCCCACTACATGTTTCATAGCAAACCCGAAGACTACTTTTATGACTACCCAGTTACGGAGTAGTGGTTAGTAGTCCCAAAATAGGCTACTACGCATGTTGGGAACCATGATGATCTCAAGTCTAACGATTCTACATAAACACTACTTGAGACCAACTAATGACACATGGAATCTCTGCAGTGTCTCATGGCGGGTCTATCCAACATATGTTCACTAACACATGTCCATATTATTGATTTGGTATCTCCATACCATGATCCATGAGACATGATCATCAATCAATACATATGCTGATCTTTGAATCATATTTGTTCCTCATATGATATATGATCAGGGATCATTTAGAAATAGCAATATTTTGGCATTAAGAGTCTCATGAATAAGTCACATACTCATTGATCAATAATGATAATGTCTATTTCAAGGAACAAAGCAATGTATCATAAACATAGTATGTGATATATTCAACATCTCCATGTTGCCTCTAGGGCATATCACCAACACTCCGGGACCTCCAATCCCCCCTTGTGTACGTGCGCCCACAGGTACTGGAGCCTGCTCATGTAGCTCAGCTTCTCGTGCAACCTGCCAGATCCAAATTTAATCCCAGTAAACACCAGTGCGCAACGTTCAATCGAATCGCAGCAGATCAGCGCCAACACAGTATGATTTCATCGTACCCTGAGCTGAAGAGGAAGCGCCCGAATGTGACGAAGAAGAGCCGGGCCTGGAGGCCAGGGTGCACGAACTACACGGCGCGCAGCCTCTCCTTGGCCGGCAGCGACTCGTACGCCGCGCGGATGGCGCCAACGCCCGGGAAGTTGTCGCCGCGGTCGACGAGGGAGTGCATGTACACGGCCACGAAGTTCCGCTCACCGATCTCCGGGAGCGCCCGCTTCCGCAGGTACCCCCCTCAGCGCCGCCTCCGCCCAGCGCGCGCGCGCTGCACGTAGAGGAAAAAACGGGCCCGTCAGTTTTCACTGACAAGCGCTTCGGATTTGCGCGGCGAACCTACTTGCCGGGGAAGTGCTTGCCGACGATCCTGACGACGGCGCGGCCCCTCTTGTCACGGCCCTGCACGGCGATCGCCCGGCTGTAGACGTGACGAACAACCTTTGTGACAGCGTACGGACCATTGTTCCCGAGTTGTTTTTTTTGAACTCGGAAAGCTCACCAGCCAGATCGCTGGAGACCAAGCTGCAAACAAAGGTGGAGACTTGGCTCATAAACACCATCGAGCCAGAGCTAACCACGCTCGCCCCATACTTTGCAAGGCGATCAACCACCTTGATGCAATTTCTTGGGCAATGCCGAATGCTGCAGTAATCGAAGGATGAGCCAATACAATCTCTGATTTGCTTGAGGAGGCTTCCGTGCACACTTTGATCAAGGTCCAGCGAAGTCAAGGCCCGAACCAGATCAGACGCATCAGACTCCAATATAATTCTTGACATTCCCAATTGCGCTATCCTCTGCAGACTGTACAAAGCAGCCAGTGCTTCCGCTTGAAAAGGGCTGTCCACTCTGCGCAGATTGCCACAGCCCCCCTGAAGAAACTCACCAGCACTGTCCCTCGCGATGAAACCCCATCCTCCCTGACTCGAACCAGCTTTAAAGGAGCCATCAATATTAATCTTGTAAAACTCCTCCGGTGGCGGCTGCCATAATTTGAGACTGACTTGCTGCTGACTTTTCTTTGTTTTCCTTCCCTTTTCAAATTCTGACACATAGAAATTTATTAGAGAACAGACCTATGGACATGTGACCCTTTTTTTCCCAGCATTCACCTTATTCCTCACCGACCACCACCTCCATAAGAGAACCACAATTTGTAGCTAGGTTGACTGTGGAAAGGACCAGATTTTCCTCAGCAAATCTCGCCCAGAATGACAAGCTGCTAAGATATTGCGATATTCCTCTAAGTTTAGCCCTCTCAAGCACTCCTTTACTACTTTACATGTGAAAAAGAGATGCCCACAATCTTCATCCAGTCTGTGACGTCTCCGCTCGTTCTTACGAGTCGGAGCTCTGTTCCGCGCCCGGGCCTAGGGTTAGGGTTTCGGATTGGGCTTTTCTTCTCCGAGAGCTTGATTCGGCCCCTCCAATGGCTGTCGGATTGGGCATTTCTTCTCCGAGAGCTTGATTTGTTCCCTCCAATGGCTGTCTGCTTCTCCGGCTGGCCTCTTCCCTGACCCCAGCGTGGGGTTGGGAGGCCGCAGTGAGAGGGCGGAGGGGCGGCGGGTGTTGGGGAGTGCTGGGGGTGTTGCTGTGCTGGGAAGCTGGCGGCGCCGTGTGGAGGCTGGTGTGGGGGAACCGCGAGTGAGCCAGGTGGTGGTCGGGGGTGGAAGGGCGTCCAGTGTTAGAGGACAGAGGTGGTTCGTGGCTGGGGCTGTGTCGGGAGGGGTGGTCTTTGATCGGTTTTGGAGCTGGAGGCTCTGGTCGGTGCTGGGGATTGATGGAGAAAGGGCGGAAGCAGGGCGCGGAGGACCTGGAGGGTCTCTTGGGTGGCCTGAAGCTTTCGGAGGAGGAGCGGAAGGCTGTCAAAGGCGCTTGGCAGTCAGATTCGAGGGAGGCTGGTCAACCTCCTCAGGTGGTGGGCAAGCTGTTCTCGACGAAGGCTGGATATATGGAAGGGATGGTGCAGACTCTGGGTAAAATCTGGTGTCTGGCGAAAGGTATCCGGTGCAAGGAGTTGGGGGATAACATGTTCCTGTTTGCTTTCCTTCAGCCGGGGGGCAAGAGAAGAGCTGTTACGGAGGGTCCGTGGGAATTTGGAGGTGATCTGCTCATTGTGGTGGATTTTGATGAGACTAAGAGGCTGAAGGATTTGGAGTTTACTCATATTCCGGTATGGATTCGTGTATTCAACCTGCCTCTAGGTCTGATGAATGAATGCACAGGTCGTTCAATTGGGGAAAAGGTGGGGAAACTGTTGGATGTAGAAACTGATGAAGATGGGTCGGCTGTGGGGAGTTTTCTGAGGATTAAAGCTCTAATTGATGTGCGCAAGCCTCTTTTCAGGGGAGTGATGGTGGAGAATGGGGTTGGTGAGCCAAGCTGTTGGTGTAATTTCAGATATGAATTTCTCCCAAACTTCTGTTACTCTTGTGGTTTGTTGGGTCATGTGGAAAAGGAGTGTGATGAGAAGGTTTGGGAGGTGCATGATCATCAGTTTGGGGACTGGATGAGGGCCTCGCCGGCAAAGAAACGTGACCAGCGAAGCCGATGGTCGGGGGGCAGCAGCTCAGGTGGGAGTCATCAGCATAAGTCGTCGGAGTCTTGGAAGCGGGAGGAGTTGGGGAGGAGGTTGCAGCAGAACGAGGAAGTAAGGAGGGGGAAGGTTTTGGGAGACAATGAGCTTCGTGATGATGGGTCGAGCCCGCTTAAGCTGCTGTCCAACAATACTACAACTGGAGGAGTACCAAAAAATTAATTTTTGGGGACAGTACAAGTACTGACAAGGAGAGCAGGGTGGAGTTGGTGGGGCTGGAGGATGTGAGAAGGGTGGACCTGGAGGCAAGGGAGGGGGATCTGGCGGGGTTTGCAGCAGGGAAGGGGGAATCTGGGTTGGCAGTAGGGGAGGGAGGAGGAAGAGGTTTCATCTTGCAGGAGTGTGTTGTGCCAGTGGTCTCTGAAAAGGCCGGCATGGAGGTGGATGGTGTGGGTTCTACGCCTTCAGGGGAGGGTGCGGAAGCAGGATTAAGTAGGGTTGGGGGGCCGCCGGTGGAGGAGCTTAAACAGTCCAAGGTTGGGGGAAGCGAGGCAAAAAAGATGAGGCCTTCCTTCAAACGGCGCCCACGCGAGCTTGGGAAATCGAAGGGGGAACAGTTGCCTACCCCGTCCGTTTCGCGGAAGCGAGGGGGAGAGGATGTTGGTGGGGAGGAAGAAGTGAAGAAGAAGGCTAAGCTCCAGTTTGTTTCAGTGGAGGTGGAGATGGGGGAGGAAAATTCCTTGTTGGCGGGGCTGCCTGGTCAGCCCGGCCGGTCCCAATGAGGCTTGTGGCGTGGAACTGCCGGGGGTTGGGGAACGGCCCGGCAGTTCGCGGTCTTCTGGATGTCTAGAAGAAGGAGGACCCCGATGTTTTGTTTCTCTCTGAAACAAAACATGGTGAGAAATGGATGGAGGGTTTCAAGTGGAAGCTGAACATGCCATATATGGTGGCAAAGGATAGTATAGGGGCGAAGGGTGGTCTGGCGCTGTTTTGGAAGAAGGAGGTGGATTTGCGGGTGCTGAGTTGGTCGAGGTATTATATTGATGCTAAAATCAAGGAGGAGGATGGGTGTGCTTGGCGGTTTACTGGGATTTACGGCGAGCCCCGTAGTGAAGAGAAGGAGAAAACATGGAAGCTGCTTCGAATTCTACTGCACCGCAGTACGCTCCCTTGGCTGTGTTGTGGCGATTTCAATGAAATTCTGTTCAGTTGTGAGAAGGAAGGGGGAGCTCCTAGAGCAGAGAGCAGCATGTTAAAGTTCAGAGATGCTTTGGAGGAGTGTGACCTGTATGATTTGGGCTTTGTGGGGGGATGCTTTCACTTGGAGGAACCACCATCAAAACGCGTCCAGTTACACTAGGGAAAGACTGGACAGGGCGGTGGCGAATAGTGCTTGGCGGGCTCGTTTTCCTTTGGTCCGTGTGATTAATGGTGATCCTCGGCACTCAGACCATAGGCCTATCATTGTGGATCCCGGAGCAAAGGAAAAAATCCATTGGAGGAAACCACTGGAGGTTATGAAGAAGTTTGAGGCGAGATGGTTGGAGGAGGAGGAGTGTTGCGAGCGGGTGGAGGAGGCCTGGGAAAAAGCTATTCGAGGTGGAGGGGTTAGTCTTATGGAAATCCAATCTCGGGTGTTGGGGGAATTATGGCAGTGGGATCGTGAGGTCCTTGGAGCCTTGGAGAAGAGAGTTAAAAATGCCAAAAGGGAGCTGGAGAGAATCAGGAGGGCGTCTATATCCCAAGGGCATATAAACAAGGAGCTCTTGATGCGCTATAAGCTTGAGAGCCTCCTGGACCAGCAACATGTGTACTGAAAGCAGCGGGCTCACTCTACATGGTTGGCCAAAGGCGACGTAATACAAAATTCTTCCATGCTCAGGCTTCAGAGAGGAAAAGGAGGAACACTATAAGCAAGCTGAAAGATGAGGGTGGTGGGGTGGTGGAGAAAAAAACACCTGAAGAGCTTTATTGCTAATCAGTACCAGCAACTTTTTATGTCCTCTGCAGGCTCCCAGGTTGATGAGGTCCTTGATTGTGTTCAAGTGAAGGTTACTCAAGAAATGAATGACAACCTGGTAGCACCGTTCTCAAGTGACGAAATATGGGTGGCTTTGAAGGATATGGGTGACCTGAAAGCCCCAGGGGCTGATGGCATGCCGGTGGTTTTTTTATAGGAAATTCTGGTCTCTTGCGGGTGATAAGGTTAAAGAAGAAGTGCTTGCTGTGCTTAATGGGGCTGCTATGCCGGAAGGTTGGAATGATACTGTTATTGTTCTAATCCCAAAGACCAAATCAACAGAGAAATTGAAGGATCTTAGGCCAATCAGCTTATGCAATGTAGTGTACAAACTCATCTCCAAAGTGCTAGCAAACAGGCTAAAGCTGGTGCTCCCGGAGATCATTACACCATCTCAGAGTGCTTTTGTTCCTGGTAGACTTATTACGGATAACGTCCTGCTGGCTTATGAGCTCACACACTACCTAAGGCAAAAGAGGTGGGATAAGTAGGGGGTGGCTGCAATTAAGTTAGACATGAGTAAGGCCTATGACCGAGTTGAGTGGACCTTTCTGGAGAAGATGATGCTAAAATTGGGGTTCACAGTGCGATGGGTGGAAAAGGTGATGAAGTGTGTTACAACAGTGAACTACTGTATCAAGGTCAATGGGGAATACTCAAACAACATCCACCCACAGAGGGGGCTTCGCCAAGGGGACCCTTTGTCGCCCTATCTATTTATTCTATGTGCGGAAGGATTATCAGCAATGTTTCAGAGGGCAGAAGTGGAGGGCAAGATTGAGGGTATCAGAGTGTGCAGGGAAGCCCCAAGGATCAACCATCTTTTCTTTGCTGATGACTCTCTGATTTTGATGAGAGCATGTGGAGGAGACGCTCAGGAACTGAGGAAGATTTTACAGGCATATGAGCGAGCCTCAGGACAAGTGGTCAATAGGGATAAATCGTCTGTACTATTCAGCCCAAACACTAGCTCTGTTGATAAGGATGAGGTGAGACAAGCCCTTGACATCATGCAAGAAGCAAAGAGTGAGAGATATTTGGGGCTACCAGTATCTATTGGTAAATCAAGAAAGAAAGCTTTTGAGTATATAAAGAGGAAAGTATGGCTTCGCATTCAAGGGTGGCAGGAGAAATTGTTATCGAAGGCTGGCAAGGAAATTCTAGTAAAGGTTGTGGCCCAAGCAATCCCAACCTATGCTATGTCCTGCTTTGAGCTGACAAAAGGGTTGTGTGATGAATTGAACTCTATGATTGGCAGGTGGTGGTGGAGCCAGAATGATAAGAAAAACAAGATTCATTGGTTGGCTTGGGATAAGTTGACGCTCCCTAAGAGTAAGGGAGGTTTGGGCTTTCGGGATCTTTATTTGTTCAATCTGGCCATGCTGGCTAGACAAGCTTGGAGGCTCCTGGTTTTTTCGGATACTTTGTGTGCCAAAGTGCTTCAAGCAAAATATTTCCCCAATGGTAGTATCCTGCAATGTGCGGTGCAGGATGAGATTTCTTACACTTGGAGGAGCATCCTCAAAGGTGTGAATCTGCTGAATCAGGGGCTCATATGACGCATTGGCAATGGTGATTCGGTGAATATCTGGACGGATCCTTGGATTCCACACGGCAGTACAAGACGTCCTGTTACAAATAGGGGGACAACGGTGTTGACAAAGGTGGCTGATTTGATTGACCCGAGCTTGGGATCATGGGATGAGACCTTAGTGCAGGATATTTTCTCAGAGTTTGATGCTGACGCCATTCTAAAACTGAGAGTGAACCAAGATATGGTGGATAGATCGGCATGGCACTTTGAAAAAAAGGGGATTTTCTCAGTTAAGTCAGCATATAGGCTGGCGATTCAGAACAGGGAGAATGAGCTTGGTAGAAATGCAGCAAGTTCTGAGCCAGGCCCAGATGGGGACTCCCTGTTCAGGTGGGATAAAATTTGGAGTATGGAGGTCCCAAACAAAGTGAAAATGTTCCTGTGGCGCGTAGCCCATAATAATATGGCGGTCCGACGGAATTTGAGCCGTAGAGGGATGAAGGAGGACACCCTGTGTTCCCGAGTTGTTGGTTGGGTGGATCATGTGTGGTTCGATGCCTCGAGCTCCTGAAAATTGAAGCGTCGTGCAATTTTCTCGAACATCACCAGTGAGAAAATCTACCATGGCTTGCAAGTGAAAATATTGTATGCAATTTTGGCTTGCTTTGCTACACAGGCTTAGTAAAGTGCTTATATGAACGTTTTAAAGGGAAGTGATTGTATAAGATACGTAATACTATCTCTAAACTGGCTCTAAACAAGCAGTGCTTCCCTTACGGGCCTGGCCTAAAGATATTTCAGATTTCTGGCCCAAACGTATTGTGAAAATATTTCAGATCCATTTGTCTCCGAAGCAAAAGCAATCACGAGCTTTCCCGTCAATGTAGAGATCCAACAAAATATTGGTTCTGTCCCGAACAGCCGTGCTTTGATCATAGGCCGCTCTAATTGCTTCGAAAGAAAATCCGCGATGAGGACTAATCATAATCTGACATGACATACTACTAGCTGCTGGGCAACGAGGGTAGGCTTCGGGAATCTGTAATCACAAGAAGTCTGAGCCGTGGTCTGAGTTAGAGCTGTCCAAATGGCCGGGCTGTAACGGGTTGCACCACAGCCCGCTACTGTAGACCCAGCCCGCGAACGACACGGCACGGCGGCTAAACGGGTCGGGTGGCACGGCACGTCGGACCGAGTCGTGCCTGGGCCGAGAGTGCGGCATGGCGGGCCTGCACAGCACGGCCTGTTTAGCAATCGGGCCGTGCTGTCCTGGCACGGCACGGCCCGTCCAATGGCTCTAAACGGGCCGTGCCGGCCCGGCACGCCCGGCCTGCTAAAATTCAAAAAAATAGCCGGTTTTGACCGTTGGGGGTAAAAAATTCAGGAAAAATAGCAAAACATTCGGAAAAAATCTGAAATTTTTTCTATAAATAGAGGGGCATCCGGACTCCATTTTTCACACCTCAAACCTCACTCTCATCTCTCGGTTTAGCTGTGAAAAATCCGAAAGTGTTTGCGCAAATTTGGTGAAAATTCGGGCAAAATTCCAAAAAATCAAAAATCTTGAAAGATTTTTGTGAGAGCTGCAAAGGAGGTAATAGTGCTGTCTTATTTTAATTTTTAGCTATTATTTGTTTATTTAATAGTAAGTTAATCGTTCTTTACGATTTCAATTTGCAGTTGATTTAATGGCGAACTACGATTTTCAACTCTCCAAATTCGGCCTCTCGGCGGAGGATATGCAATCGTTCCAACAAGCATATCCATCCGCGGAAGGTCCACGTGTACAACAAACTGGAGAGGCCGAAGAAACAACGGCCCCGGTGGCGCAGGGTCCAATCGATCCATTTTCTGCTGGCTCAACAAGTGCATCCACAACCCAAAGCACGGGTGCAAAAAGAACAAGAGCTAGTACATCATCAGTTTGGAATGATTTCGACAAGAAGTTCAAGACCGACGATGATGGGAATTCGGTGAGGTATGCTGTTTACAAAATTTGTGGTAATCAATTCACTGCAAAATCTTCAGGTGGGACGGGTCACCTACAACGACATGCTGCAAGCTGCAAAAGAAGGCAAGAAATACAAATGCGCCAGTCACGCCTGTCACAGTGTCTGACATAAACATGATAAAAAATTTAGATCACACTTTAATAGCATCATTTACCAAACGCCGCTGTCTCTTGAAGTAATACTAGTATCATTTCGCTCACGCTTCAAATACTTGTGAGGAAAAATGGAGCTAGAACTTTTTGTTTTTTAATATCCAAAGCACAATTGTATATCGCAATTTTTCTGTATATGAAACACCCTAGAAAATTTCAAAATTTTTGAGCCTTTTTCCTGAATTTTGGGTGATTTTTGGCAACTTTCCTTTTTCGAAAAGTTTTCCCCGGAAGCCGCTTTCCCTTTTCAGCGTTTCCGCTTTCCCTTTCTCCTTGGCGTCTTTCTCCCTTTCCACCTTCCCTTTCCTCTCGGCGCCTTTCCTCTTTCCCCGCTCCCTCCCTTCGCCTGCGCTCGCGCCCGAGAGCGCCCGCGCCCGCTGTTTCCCCAGCCCGTAGTTTCGTCGCCCACCCTCGCCGCGCTACCGTCACCCGAGCGCCAGCAGCCGTGCCACATCGCCTGCGACCGCGTCGTCCCGTCATCTTGTGGCCCCACCTGCCAGTCTCCCCGCTCCTCCCTCCTCCGCGTGCGACGTGCCCTGGCCATGCCGTTCGGCCAACTGCTCCCGCTCCCCATCCCTCGCCTTTACTGCCGCTCAGCGCCCGGGCACGGCTCCATTGTGCGGAAGCGATGACCCAGCGGCTCCCCCGTCCTTCTGTTGACCACCGGCGCCGCGCCCATCCCCCTCTCCCTCGGTTTCATTGCCCTCCACCGAGGCTTAAAGCCGCCCCTCTGCTCCCCTTGCTCTCCCGTGCGCCTCAAGCCTCCCCACCGCCCTCATTTGTTTCCTGCCACTCCTAAGTGCCTCCTAAAGCAGCCGATCGAAGTCTCGTCGTCTCCCTCACCGTCGCTGCCCTCCCCTGCGCCGACGACCCCCATGAGTTGATCTCCTTCTCCTCTCCCTCATTTCTCGATTCTTAGCGCTCAGAGCATCCTTGCTACTTCCTGATCTCAGTGGTGCACTTCTTTGGCCAGGTGGACGCCCGTGGAACTCCGGTGTCGTAGCTCGCCGTCGACCGCAAAAGCTCTCCCGTGGCCAACCCGCTTGAAAGCTCCCCAGCCAAGACCACCTCTGCCACTGTGAGCCCCTTGCGCCACTTACCGCTAATCCGCATTCCTTTTGACCGGAGCGCCGCCGGTGAGCTGTTGCGCTGTCGTAAACCCGAAAACTCCCCTTCTACCGCCAGCCTCCACCATTAATCCCCTCGCCTCCCAAGACCCCAAAATGAGTTTCGCATGTCAAGCCCTACCCGGTGGAGCCGTCCCTGTCCGCCGGAGACCCTTGCCGTCGCCGGAGTGCAGAGACCCTGCCCCTCTGCCTTGCTGCGAAGCGCACACGGCGGGAGGTTGATGAAGACCGACGTGGCCTCATCGTTGCCGTCCTCCCCCTCCGTTGCCGTCTAAGGTCGTCCGTCGGATGGCATCGTCGCTCAGCCGTTCGATCCCGCTTAACTCCCCCCTTCGCCACTACCCAATCGGATCCCCTCCTCTGCTGTCCGATTCACCTCATCGCAGCGCATCCGATTCGTCCGCCCGCTCCGCATCGTCGCCGTCCGCGCCGCCTCGTGTCAACCATCCACTAAAGCAAGGCGCCCGCGCGCTGGGCCTTCGGCCGCGCGCGTGCTGGGTTGAGACCACGCGGCCCGCTCAGGCGCGCAGGCTGCACAGTGCCCGGGCCGCACTGTAGCAAAAGGGCCGGCCCGACACTGTTCATCGATTTTCCAGAGATTTATCAATTTCCAAAAATCCAGAATATCCAATTAAATCCTAGAAAATCACAGAAAATCCCAAAAAATCCCAAATTTCATCACTTTGCTCATTTTGATGCACTAAATCCATTTTTGGCCTCCATTCCACCAAAGGCATCCCAGAAAAAAAATTCAAAATCTCCCATTTGAATGTTTTTGCATTTTACTCCTTTTTCATAGATTGTTTTTCTTCGCTTGATTAGGCTCAAGCTGGACTTATGTTATTTTTGTGTGTTTGCGCTAGTGTCGGAGTTCTCGGAAGCTGCAGTGCAAGGTCAAGATCAAAGAAGCGTGGTTTGCGAAGTCGCCGAGCTAGTTGAGCGCAAGGCAAGTCACAAGTCCTTGATCATGTTGAATCCCATGCCATTTAAATTATGTATCTATGATATTTGCATTATTGCTAGTTGAAAAATGTTAGTTTGTGTAAAATAAAATGTTTAGAATGACATGATATTTAGATATTTCCTACCTCCTGCAAATGCCATGTTAATTTGATGCTATGCCTTGATAGCCCTAGAAATAATTACATAATGATAAAAATAATTGTAGGATATTTAAATCTCACACAAACTTTTTACACTACTAAGGTTGTGGCTGCGGGCCAGTAGATTTTGGAAAACCCGACTCTAGGGTAGGGTGGTATGGGACACCGTACCCTAGGGCGGAGGGTGCCGGCGTGCACAGGTTAGGGTAAGGGTGTTGGGGGAGAGCCGTGAGACGGTTTTCGCCCACCGCTTACCCTAGGATTGGAGTTAGGGTAAGGGTGTTGTGGGGCGCCGCGAGACGACTTACGCCCATCGCTTACCCTAGGTTGGAGGTCGCGGACCTGGCGAGGTTGCGGACCCCGTGAAAATGTAAGGACTAGACCCTTACGCCGAGCAAATGACATAGTGATCGCTCAACCACATGATTTGACTTGTCAACACTGGTTTAGTAGCTGCTCAATTCGATTGAAACTCTACATGTGGTAAGACGGCAGGAGGCAGGGAGTTAGGTTAGGTAGGCCGTGATGCGGGTACCTAACAACGGTAGAGTTCACTCAAAGTGGACGGGAGTTTAAATGTGCCAGACCTGAGTGGATTCTACCGGGTAGAGCCTATATAAAGAATTGAGCAGTGAAACAACCTGGCTTTCTTAACTCAGTCATGAGGGTTAAGGAATCGTGTGGGTAAAGTTGGGCAACTCTGCAGAGTCAATAAAATGGTATTCGAATACGCCGTGCTCCCGGTTAAGGGAGCTGTGTCACTTGGATGATTCCGGCAGCGAGGCTTGAGTAGTTTTCATAAGTGTTTTAAATTTACTAGCTGATTAATCAACTTTATGAGAAAACCCCCCTGAGATCTTAAGGAGTAGTTTTTGGTTCTGGTTTGTCAAAATGTTTGCAAAATAAAGTGCATTCACACAAATTAATAAAACAAATATACACCCCTCCTTTGGCAATCCGTGCAAATAGTTAAAGTAGGGTTTCCCTTGTGACTTGCTGAGTACAGTGGTTGGTACTCAGTCTTGTATAATTCCCCCCCCCCCAACAGATACCAGAAGGAAAGAAGGCAAATCAAGATGTCGTGTTAGGGTTGCGACCGCACTCAGGCTTTCCTGTGGTGTGTTCCGCTGTTTTACTGTATGTAAGTACATTTGGGCTTGCACACCCGTCTTATTGTTAAATTTGACCATTAGGTCTTATTTCAATCAATCTAACTCTTCTTAAATGTTCGTAAGCAGGCATGATGCTCGTTCGGTCCGCAATCAAACTCCTGGGTGGTTGCGGATTAGTGACGCCCCTATTCCTCCCAGAAACGGGGGCGTTACAGTATAGGACCGAGCGTAACGTGGCTAGGCCATCAATCGTATTATTCATAAGAGGCGTAGGCCGTGCCTCTCTGGTCCACCGCCAATGTGCAGTGCATGCATCATTATGTTTTTAGCTGTGAGGTTGGGACAAAATAAGAAGCTCTGTAAATTTCAATCAAAAACCCTTGAAGACATGTCAACCATAATGATCAAGCTCGTCTATGCTGTGGTATCGGTTCGGACTTCTCCGGCCATTGTTTTGTGGGATAATCGTTTATATGCACCAAAGTTAAAGCGTCTTTGGAAAATGCGTCCTAATATATTGTAACGGAGCTTATGCCCCAAACTTCAAGCGTCTTTTGCAACTTTGCCTTTTTTGAATTTTTGAGCATATTGCGTTGCATTTATGAGAGAGAAATGTGCAAAATGACCTCCGTCATCGCTATGTTGGTGTGTTCGGCTCTGACGCTGAACCCAACCGAGCCACTCTCTTTCTCGCTGTCCCCCTCCCCTTTCTTCTATCCTTTCTAGCGATCAAGCAGGTGACGCGGCGGCCATGTCCAATAGCAACTCTTCCGCACGGGGTAGTGGCGTTGCGGTTGTCTTGCCGGGCCATGGCAAGAGTGGGTTTCCCTATTGGTGTGCCCGTGATGCCGTGTGGAGAAGCTGGTGGATCTTACCTTGAAGAGAAAGAACAACCCAGGTGAAATCTTCGTGAAGTGCCCTAGGAATCAGGTGAACGCAAGTCTTGTAATACTTTGTGAGCTCCGCACAGTTAGATCTATGTTATTGCCGCTTGTATCATGTGCATTAGGGTTTGAGTAGTTTTAGTGTGTTTTGCACATGTAGATAAATTTGCGCGATTTTGGTGTGGTTCTCTTTAATTTGGAACTTTTTTAGGGCTGTGCAAGGGTTGAATAGATGCAGTTTTTTAATATGGTTGGATAATTATCAAGATTACTTCATAGACATTGGGATTCTTCATGTCGACAACACTTGCCCTGAATATGTTATTCCTGACCTCATCGAAGAGACCTCGGAGCTAAAGGAAGAATTTTGGACAATGAAAGGTGAATTGGATGGACTGAAATTTGGAATGGCTATGTTGAAGTCATTCTGTTGTGAGATGGATTCGAAGATGAGCAAGGTCCAAGCTAAACTGGAGTTGGTCGGCAAGCTAAACTGGCTCGTTAGATTAGGAGAGCTTCAGATGGTTGGCCATGCATTGGTTGTTGTTCTTATTGGGCTACTTGTGATGGTGATGTTAGTTAAGTAGTAGCTTGCGTGCCAAAATAACATGTAATAGATGTTGATTTAGTGAATGCAGTGTTTTGAATCATGACATGTTTTGTACTCTATGTTCAGAACTCTCAATGAGCAATGCTAAGTTGGTGTTGAGAGAACTGAGATTGTTCTTTGTACTATATTTTCAGAACAATATGAGTGTTGCACTGAACATAAGCTAACATGAGATATGATGTGAATATAACAATCTAATATTTGCATTGACATAGCATCATGTTCACTTCCCAAATTGCAGGGTTGCAAATAGGTTTTCACAGATAGGTAGTAAAGAAAGCAACCAAGTGAGTTCACATCTCACACAAACCCATTACAATGTAACATAGTTTCGAGAACTGTCTTCGCAGAAAGCACAACAGATGCACTTTCCCTTGCCAATTGTCCCGATAATCAGGTCTTCTTCTTCCTCCTCCTGGGAGATATCTTCTTAGCAAGCCCTAACTTGAGTGGAATATGGGTTCCTCCATCAGTAGTCTAAGTTGCTCCATTAGCATTTGCCCTTGCCAATTGTCTGAGGAAACAAGCTCATTCAGTTGCAATGTACATATCAGGTAGTAAAGAAAGGACTTTTAGTTTTTGTAACCTTCTTGTGATAGGACCAGGAGTCCAGGACTACCATCAAGTTCGACAGGTATGCTGGTTGCAACTCTAGGTGGTGTACATATGGATGCATCTGTAGTTCTAGATGTGCCACCCAAGCCTGAGATGCCATAGAACTTTTGATCATGCTGCTAGACACACATGTGTGAGGACCAACTAGCTTGTTTACCTGCAAAAAGTAAATAAAGAGTTAAGTACAATAGCAAGGACTGGTACTGCTAAAATTATTACATGCAGAAGTACTAGTACCCTGATAGTTGTATTATTTGGTAACCTGTGAGCTACAATATTTCAAGTGCATCCTTTTATATCTACAAAAGCCCACAAACATGGTAGGGTCAGATTTCTTCATGACCATATCAAACTCCTCATTTTATGACACACTGCATGATGGCCATTCCGAAGACATCCATTGATGAAAAAAGTGTCACCAAGCTCAATCCTAGGATTATTCTTGTCATTTATAATGTGCTGCTCCTCGGGTATGTCATCATCCACCGGGATAGCTGCACCATCAGTGCCATCATTGGGAGTAAAAACATCATCAGCTGCAGCAGCACTAGCATAATCATGAACACCATCATCAGCAGCTGTTACATCCTCATCCCTCAGCCCTAGAAGAACATACATTTCCTCCTCGCTCATAGGCTTAAGCAATATAAAGGGTTGACCAATCTGTCAAATTTTATGAGGACCACACACTGTCTCTACCCTGTGTGTTTTGGACTGCTAGTGTTGTAGGTGAAGTAGAGGGTCCAACTACTGCAGTTGTTGGCTATGGACTATCTACATTGGTAATACTGCACTGGCTCGATTAATGACCACAAGTATCCATAATTTCAACCAAAAAAATATATCCATTTGACCTGCCATCAGTCATTGAATGCCTGCATTAGCTCAAAGGAGTGGTGGATCATGTCTACCGAACCAGTGCTCCATCATTGCAGAAGAAATGGGCTTCTTGGCACGGCCCCCAAGTTGTCATCTATCGCAACTATATCTATAGCATATCCAATGTGCAGCCACCATTGATGACCCATTCCAGATCTTGACAATCAACTAGACACTAGCTTTCATCATCACACCGACCTATGCACGACGAAACTCTAACAGCTACTGTAAACACCCTCTCTGGATCAACCCTAATCGAGAACGCAAAAAAAAATTGAGTTAGAGATGTATTACTCCGTTCGTTTTTACCCGCATTGTACACAAAACCAAGCAATACAACACATAAGTGAGGGGAGTTCACGTACCCCTCGGAGTCCATTGCGTGCGGCTTTGAATCCCTCAGACGCAATTTAGATCTATAGAAAAACCTGCTATTCAATCGACCAAAATTTCTAAGGCAAACTATAGGGCGGAGCTATAAAGAAGAGAAATGGGTTGGGAAAGAGCATGTTACCTCCGACGCCGATAGCGATGAGCGGTTGTGTCACCTGTAATATCACCTTCACTGTTGTTGAGGTTGGGTGGGGACAGTGGGGGGAGTGAGAAGAAGACTAGTGTGGTTGGCTTCGCCGTTAGGCCGACCCAGTCACAAGGACACGGTAAAGAACAATCCGATCATTCCCTTTCCAAACACGCTTAAATTTTTTAAAAAATAAGAGCAAAATTGGAAAAGGTGTCTGTAGTTTGGAGTATAAGCCCTTGATTATCCCTTGTTTTATCTGGCAGCTCTACCCATCAGGCCATCACGATTCACGAACTGTGCGTTGCTCCATTGAAAGGTACCCTGCGGTCAAAGCAGCAGGCCGGAATGGATTTCCACCGCAGGCGAGAGCCGCACCGCAATGATCGCAGGATACGCTCGATCGGCGCGTCGGCCCTGACGCCGTGGCAGTGGGCAGTGGCCGCTGGTTGAAACACGCGTCAGTGCACTGGGCAGCGCTCGCGGCAGGGGCAATGGCCTGGCACCCTCGCATGATTAAACCGGCGCAACGCACTACTGATGATGGCATCGGCTCGCGCACGCGCGCATCTCGCCAGCGATAGAGCGGCCGCGGGGACCAATGCGACGTGATGGGCTTCCCCTATCTCGGAAATGATGGATACACATGCTGCCACGAAGGCTTGGGAAATCTTTTCAGCAGGCCAGGTGGAGGTGAAAACCACTTTCCTTTCGTGGTTCCATCACAACAACCGCTTTTTAAATCAAATGCAAGAGCTCTGCCATTCATACTTTGACTCGCTCTCGAAGAGAAGTTATCGACATACCAACACCGACGGCACTAACTGAGGGACACTAACATCAAAGGAGATTCCCCAACTACAAGTCGTATCAAGCACCTACGCAAAGCATGTCCAATGGTGATTTATGAGCTAGCTCTAAACATATTATTTCATATTTTAATAGAAGAGAGAGAAAAACTAGCTCTTGATCAAGAGCTAGTCTCATACACACATTCCAAGATTATATGAGGATGTCATGTGAGACTATTCATGTTATACGCTATGTGCTAAAAGTTAATATCATTGGAGAAGTTATCTTAGAGCTAGTAATTAGCTCATACCATTGTACATGCCCTAAGAGAGAGGGTAACTCCTCCACTCAAAACGCTACACAAGACATCACCAATAACTATCCAGCATATAGAGCAAGGACAGTCCACCTCTCAACAAAGCCTAAGACCAATACCAATAGTGTGCCACCTCAAAGCACAAGCTAAATGGACACCAAGCACCTCCACGCGCTGCCCAATATTCGCCACCCACCAATGTTGCACATCATAAGTCATTGTCGTCGCTCATCATGCACCGCAACACCAACGTTTACCGTGTGTCTTTATTTACACTCATGGAGAGTACACGCGTTTACCGCGTGTCTTTGTTTATACTCACGAAGAGTGCGCGCGGAGGCGTCCCCCCGCGCGACTTTACACAGAATGGGAGGTATTTGGAAACAGTGAACTTTATTGATGTCCCGTTTGCGCGGGCGAACAATTACAAGACAGAGTAGTAACCACTGACCGCTCAAGGAGGGAATGTGCGCCAAACGCTGCTCCCGTGGTGGCACAAGCGGGAGCCTCTGGTGCTAGGGCGAGCAAGGCCGGAGGTCCTGCGGATGGCTCTGAGCCGAAGAAGCTTCGCTGCGACCAGCTTGGCTGCTTGCTGTCGCTCGATCATCTTGCGCCAAAGCCTCAGCCCCCTCGGCTCGGCCTTCGCCGACGGGCATGCACTGTCCGCCTTCATGCAGGGGCACCCTTCAGGCTTAGCTCTCCGGCCGGGGCTTGGACGCTGGTCCTGGGCTCCGCGCACCAAGCTCTATGTGGCGGGCGAGGTCTTGATCATCAAAGGTGGTGATGATACCTTGCGGGGCCGGGACCTCCATGCATAGGAAGCCATGGTGTGGTACTGCCCCGAAGAAGTTGAGGGTGGGACGCCCCAGTATGGCGTTGTATGGGTACGGGATGTCGACGACGTCGAAGGTGACGTCCTCGCTCCTTGCGTTGCCGCCCTGTCCAAAGGAGACTTGGAGGCATATCTGGCCTAGCGCCTTCATCGGTTGACCCCCGAAGCCCTGCAGTGGGATTCCCGAGGGACCCAGGCGGCTTCGGGGGATCCCCATCTGGTCGAAGGCCGCCGTGAACAGGATGTTCGCAGAGCTGCCGCCATCGACTAGAACGTGTTTGACATCGCATCCTGCGATGGAGACTTTGATGACCAGGGGATCCTGGTGAGGGAAGTCCACGCCTTCGTCGGCGGCGAGCGTAAAGGTAATTTCATGCGTCGCCCACTCCGGCGATGCCTACGCCGGGTATGCTGCCACATGATGTAGCCTCTGCGCGTAGGCCTTCTGTTGCCGTGCCGAGGAGAACTCCAGTGAAGAGCCCCTAGAGATGACGTTTATAACGCGGCGCTGGCCTCCCTTCGGGGCTTGGATTCGTAAGGGACCTTCCTGGGGTTGTTGTACGTGAGTTTGAATCCGCAAGGGGCCCTCTTGGGGCGGCTGCGCGTGGGGCTGAATCCGTAGGGGCCCTCTTGGGGCTGTTGCACGTGGGCCACGACGGGCGGCCCCACTTCCATGGCTCTATCCCTGGCGACGCTCTGACGGAGCACCGCGATGGTGGTGCATGCCCGTGTGTTGTGGCTACCCCGGCCGCGCCCTCGCCCCCGGCCTCGGCAACCTCGTCTGCGACCGGTGTGGGCACTGTCTTCAGCACCGCCCTCGATGTCGAAGACGTGGCGGGCCCTCTGGGACTTACGTTGGCTGCGCTTGGGCTTGTTGCTTGACGAGTCCTTGGCCTTGGCATCGTTGCGCTTGGGGGGCATCCTTCGAAGATTCTTGCTTGCGCTTGCCCTTCGAGGATCCCTCCGGTGTGTCTTCGTTCTTCGTCGAGGCCTCCGCTTGATTAGTGTCGGAGTCGTCGCCTTTGCGCCATCGCGCGTCCTCCTCCGCCCTCGCATACTCTTCCATCTTATTGAAGAGCTTCGCGACCGTCTTGATCGGCTTACGCGCGTTGTACTCAGCCAGCGGCCCCGGGCGGAGGCCTTGTATTGCTGCGTTGATAATGGTTGTCTCGTTGACATTCTTGACCTAGCAGCGGATTTTAGCGAAGCGCTTGAAGTACTCCCGGAGCTTCTCCGAGGGTTTTTGCTTGACGACAAAGAGCTGATCTGCGTCGACGTGCTCGACGTAGTTCCCTTGGAAGTTGTTGTAGAGGCGGTCGCGGATCTGCTCCCACGCGTAGATGCAGTTTGACTTTATGGTGAAAAACTAAGAAAGTGCCACTCTCTACAGCGCGAGGGGGAGCCCCTTCTCCTTGGTGGTGTCGTCTCCACCCGCGGCCTCGATGGCGGTCTTGTGGACGCGCATGAACTTCTGGGGGTCCGTGTCGCCCTTGTACGGCTCGATGGCGTTGGGGAACTTGAAGTTCTCCGGTCACGGTGACTGCTGCAGACCCGCGGAGAGGGGGGACTCCGGATCTACACGCCGCAGTGGAACGCGACTGGAGATAGGGGTGTCGCGGCTGTCCGCCCTCTTCGGCGTGGGCTCCGGCGCGGCCACCAGCGGGACTTGTTGGCTCGAGCCTTTTGTATATCCCGCACAGCTCCGCGGAGGTCCGCCAGCTCCCGCTGCAACGTTCCGAGAGCCGTCAAGAGAGCGTTCTCTACCGTCGACGTAGTTGCGGCAGTTGGGGCAGCGGGCTGCACCGTCGGGTTGGCGGCGACCACGGCTTGCGCTCCAGAACTGCTCGACACGTCGGTGCGGTGGGCTCCGGAGTCGGTGACGAGATCGGTGCTGCCGCCGGGGTCACCTGCCGCTCTTGCGCCGGGTGCGGGGGCGGTGGCCGTGGCAGCGCGTGAATCGTCGTCACCACTCCCGATTTCTCAATCGGTACCGCCCGTGCCGACCGCCGTGCTAGCGGTGGGGGCGGCCGTTGTGCCCGTCGTGTCACGAGCGTCGAAGTCGGCAGCCGTAGCGCTTGCGCTGCTGCTCTGGTACTGACGTGCATCTTCGTCGTGCTCCTCGTCTTCTTCTCCGCCGCCGATGACGAAGCTTTCTTCGGTGCCATCCTTCAAATCTTAGAGCTTGCTCTTGTCTTCCCTACGGTCGGCGTCAATTGTTGTCTTCCCCATGGCCTGGATGGCTATATATATTCACATGGGGAGTGCTTTTACAATTATACCCTTACACCCAAGTATCCCTCTCAAGGGTATTTATGTTATTACACATGTCCAATTTTGGGCTTTACAACCTTCTAACAGGCCGGCTGGACTTAGGTGAAGACCATTCCTACAACAGTTCCCATGAATGAAATGTAAACAATTGCAAGCTAACATACGATATACAAGTTTCACTTGTTGTGTTGCTCCACGTCGCGCCGCCTCCAAAATAATCTCAACTCCTTGTGTGTTTTTAAGGCCCACCCTATTCGTGCCGGTACTTATTCTTGCCTGATCAGAAGCTGCCTAATCGCTCTACCTGATTTCTACCAACTGATCGTTTTTTGTTCGTTTCCTGCCAAATAAAACAAGGATTGAGTGTAATCACTGCACTCCATTCCAGATCCAACACATGTGCAACTGTATGATGACCGTCAATCACGAGATTATGACAGTAACCAAGAAACGGCCATAGTGGTGGCGTGGTGCACTTGGGAAGTTGAGGCTAGAGACGGAAGCAAAAGCAGAGATCACATGTAGCGCGTGCATACTGCATCATTATGGCTTTTTGTATCGGTGGTGCCACACCTTTTTTCCGAATCCTTAAACATGGCCGGCAAAACCCGAGATTACCACGACCGTGAGAACATCACAACGACGGCAGGTCGGCAGCCCTTTCCCACACGCCATTGCCAGAGAGAAAACCACCACTGCCCTCAATATCTCATAGTGCCCAGGTTAAATTACCACCATACAATTAGAATCTGACAAATCCCCCTCGTTAATGATCCTCCCAAATTACCAAATGCTAATCAGGACACGCGCTCCCACTCGTGCGCCGCTAGTCTCGCCCACAAAGGCTCCGCCCAAATATGCAAAATCACGAGCTCAAATCTTTGCCTTGTGACGCCCCGTTTCCAGGGGCGCCATGGACACGACATGTAATGCCCCCGTTTTCAGGGGCGCCTGAGGACACGGCATCCCGTAACTATTCATGCTTGAACAGTTATAGAATGTCGCGCAAGAGTGAACCATCATATGCTTACAACAAAAGTCCAGCATATATTTCACATACGGTTTAACAACCAGTTTTCAACAGCAGGGCGTGTAAGCCCAAAGTATATTTACATCACAAAAGACTTCCAAGATCCGCTTGAGCGCGGCGAAGACCTAAAGCCACGGGTCCTCGTCGAAGAACAGATCCTCCGGGACTTCCTCAGCGGGGAGACCTTCACCTTCGTCTTGATCCTCTAAAGAGGGGATTTAGCAAACCGTGAGCCAACAACCAGCTCAGCAAGTCCCAAAGGGACCCTATCTTACTACATGCACGGATCAACAAAGGAAGGGAGTATACTTGGTTTATTAACTTTGAGTGGATGCAGTTTTAGTTGCAAACATTTTGATAAACCAGAACCAAAAACTACTCCTTAAGATCTCAGGAGTTTTTCATGAAAAGTTAATTAACCAACTAATCAGATTAAAACATTTACAAAACTACTTAAGCTTTGTTGCTGGAATCACCCAAGTGACACAGCTCCATTAACCGGGAGCACGGCGTATTCGAATACCATTTATTTGACTCTGCAGAGTTGCTCAGCTTTACCCACACGATCCCTTAACTCTCGCGACAGAGTTAAGAAAGCTAGGTTGTTTCACTGCTCAATTCTTTATATAGGCTCTACCCGGTAGAATCCACTCGGGTCTGGCACATGAAAACTCCCGTCCACTTCGAGTGAACCCTACCGTTGTTAGGTACCCGCAGCACGGCATACCTAACCTAACTACCCAACCTCCTGACTTCTCAACACCTGTAGAGTTTCAATCGAGTTGAGCAACTACTAAACCAGTGTTGACAAGTCAACTCCTGTGGTTGAGCGATCACTATATCATTTGCTTGGCATAAGGGTCTCAGTCTTTATATTTTCACATGGTCCGCAACCTCGCCAGGTCCGCGACCTCAACCTAGGGTAAGCGGTGGGCAAAAGACGTCTCGCGGCACCCCACAACACCCTTACCCTAACTCCAATCTTAGGGTAAGAGATGGGCGAAGACCGTCTCGCGGCTCCTTCCCCAACACCCTTACCCTACCTCGTGCACGCTGGCACTCTCCGCCCTAGGGTACGGTGTCCCATACCACCCTACCCTAGAGTCGGATTTTCCAAATTCTATTGGCCCGCAGCCACAACCTTATTAGTGTAAGAGCTTTGTGTGATAAACATAACCTACAGTTATCTAGGTTAACAGATAAATATTTCTAGGGTTACAAAGGTATGGCTACAAGCTTAACATGGCATTTTCCGGTGGTAGGTCTTATCTACATAACATGCCATTCTAAACATTTTATTTTACTTTGAACTATCATTTCACAACTAGCATAATGCAAATAGCATAATAGCATAATTAAATAACATGGGATACAACATGATCAAAGGATTTGAGACTTGCCGTTAATCTGGACGATCTCAGCTAGCTCGAACGTAGAAGCACCTGGATCTTGAGACTGCACCTGAACTTCCGGGATCTCCGAAACTATCGCAAACACATAAAATAACATAAGTCCGGCTTGAGCCTAATCAAGCGAGGAAAAATAATCTATTAAAAGGAGTAAAATGCATAACTCTCCAAATAGGAATTTTTAGAATTTTTCTCGAATGAATTTGGGGAAAAAGAGGTCAAAAATGGGTTCAGGACATTTAATTGTGCAAAGTTGTAAAATTTGAGAATTTTTAGGATTTTTTGTGATTTTCTAGGATTTATTTGAATTTTCTGGGATTTTAGAAATTAATAAATCAGGGAAAATCGGTTTGCACAGTGTTGGGCCGGCCTTCGGGCTACAGTGCGGCCCGGCACAGTGTGGCCCGCGCGGCCCACGGAGGCGCGCCTCGGTGGCCCACAGGCGCGCGCGCTTGGGCGACAGAGCAAGGCGGCTCGGCCCACTCCCGCGCGCGCTCACGCGGCTCGGATGCGCAACGCGCGGCCCGGGTGAACGACCAGGATGGGGCGGAGCGGACGGAAGGGATGGGCTACTGGGTGGATCGGACAGCGGTGGAGAGGGGAGGGCGGGCGAAGCGGTACGGTGGGGATGGATGGCTATGATTAAATGGCGATGGAAGGGATGGTCGGAGGAGGAGGAGCCACGTCGCGGGGAAGGGGACTTCTTCCTCCTCCAGCCGCTACAGTGCCCCGAGACAGGGCTACGGCGGCGACGGCGATCTGAGCGCACGGAAGGCCGTCGGCGGCGACCGAGGGCACCGGCATTGTGCGGCCTGACAAGGGGGTTCCATTTTTGGGGCTTGGAAGGGGAGGGGATCAATGGGGAAGGCAGGAGACAAAAAAGGGAAGTTCGGTCTCCCGGCGATGAAGGGGGGTCACCGAGGCCGAATGGGTTAAATCGGCCATGGCTACACGTTCAGGGGGCCCCGGGGCTCACATTGGTGGTGTTGGTTTCGGCGGGGAAACTCCCGAGTGAGCTGGCCACGGAGAGGGTGCTTCGGTCGGCGGTGAGCTTCGACGCCAGGGCTCCTCAAGCGATGACCTGGCCAGACAAGTGCACCACCGTGATCAGAGAGTAGTGCGGAAGCTTCAAGCGAAAGCAATTGAGAAATGAATGGAGGACAGGGAAGAATCGGGTTACAGGGTCACCGGCGCAGGGGAGAGCGGCGACGGAGCTCCGGGCAAAGGAACTTCAATCGGCGGCTCAGGGAGGTTCTTTGGAGTGGTAAGAAGTGTTTAAGGGCGGTGGAGAAGCTCGGGAAGCAAAGGGGGAGTGAGGAGGCAGAGATGGGGTTTTATACCCGAGCGGAGGGGAGGAGGAACCGTGGAGAGGAAGGAAACGGGCGGAGCGCCGGGGTCAACAGGGGACAGAGGAGTTGCTGGCGAGTCTCCTCCGCGCAATGGGGTGACGTCCGGCTCTGCAGGGAGAGTAATGGCGAGGCGACGGGAGAGGGGAGCAGTTGAGCGGCGGACATGGACGAGGATGACACAGCATAAAAAGTTCACTGCTACAACTACATAGGATATTGCCACACTTTGAAAATTTAAGGACCGGGATGACACACTTTGAAAGTCTATGGACCGGGATGACACAGCATAAAAAGTTTAAGGACCGGTAATGGACTTTACTCGAAGATAATTAACCAACTAATTTATTTAAATCACTTGTAAAACTACTTAAGCTTCACAGCTGGAATCACCCAATAGACACAGCTCCATTAACCAGGAGTACGACATATTCGAATACCATTTGATTGACTCTGCAGAATTGCCCAACTTTACCCACAAGCATACTTAACCCTCATGACTGAGTTAAGAAATCGGGTCTTTTCACTGCTCAACCCTTGATATACACTCCACCCGATAGGTTCGAGATTCGCACACCCTCGGGTATCCGTTGGCCGACACGGAACGCCAGGCCCGAGTTGTGGAGACCCATCGTTGTCTTAGTCTGGATCTGCGATCCACACCGACACCCAATGCAGAGCTTCACTTAAGTTGTGCAGCTACTAAACCAGAGTTGACAAGTTAACACCCGTGATTGAGCGGTCAATATGTCATTTGCACGGTGTAAGGGTCTAGTCCTTACATTTTCACGAGGCCTGCGACCTCCACCCTAGGGTAAAGAGGTGAGCGAAGACCATCTCGCGGTTTTCCACAACACCCTTACCCTAAATCTTAACCCCTAAAATCTACCGGCCCGCGGCCACAACCTTTGTAGTGTAAAGATTTTGCATGAGATGTAAGTATACTACAAGTATCCATACTGTACTTAGAGTAAATCTAGGGTTGACAAGGGCGGGGCTACAAGTTAACAAGGCAATTATCGGTGGTAGGTTTTATCTACATATCAAGTCATTCTAAACATTTTTGTTTTACGCAAATTAACATTTCACAATTAACAATAATGCAAATAGCATAATAACATAATTAGATAACAAGGGATTCAACATGATCAAGGTTTTACGACTTGCCGTGAATCTCGATGATCTCGTAAGCAGCGCTGCCCTGATCCTGGTTCTGCACTGAAGCCTCCAGAATCTCCAAAACCAGCGCAAACACACAAAAACAACATAAGTCCGGCTTAAGCCTAATCAAGCGAGGAAAAATAATCTATGAAAAAGGAGTAAAATACATAAATATTCAAATGGGAGATTTTTGAATTTTGTTGAGATGAATTTGGTGGATTGGAGGTCAAAAGTGGATTAAGGGCATCAAAATGAGCAAGGTGGTGAAATTTGAGAATTTTTGGGATTTTCTGTTATTTTCTAGGATTTATTTGGATTTTTTGGAATTTTGAAAATTGATAAATCTCTGGAAATTATTTTGCCCAGTGCTGGGCTGGCCTAGAGCTACAACGCAGCCCGGGTGAGAAACTGGCCCACGCGGCCCATGCAGGAGCGGCCGGCGCGGGAGAGCAGGCCGAGCGGCTCGGCCCACGCAGCGTTCCCCCACGCGGCTCGGATGGCCGACGCGCGGCTCGGGCGGACAACGGAGATGTCGCGGGAGTGGGTGGTTTGGATCAGAGGTGATGAGTGGGATCGGACGGCTGCGGAGGGGGCTTGATAGGGCGGTTGCGGAGGGGCGAGTTAAGTGGCATCGGATGGCAACGGAGGTGGCGCCATCCGACGGCTGGTATTAAATGCTAACGAGAGGGAGAGGACGGCGTGGAATGGGCCACGTCACTCGTCGTCAACCTCTCGCCGCGCGCGTAGCAGAGAGGCAGAGACATGAGCGTCTCCGCTCTCTGGCGACGGCGGGGTCCTCGATGGCCAGGGAGGGCACCATCGAGT
The DNA here is from genome assembly GCA_017311315.1 of Dendrocalamus latiflorus. Classification (NCBI taxonomy): domain Eukaryota; kingdom Viridiplantae; phylum Streptophyta; class Magnoliopsida; order Poales; family Poaceae; genus Dendrocalamus; species Dendrocalamus latiflorus. The sequence goes on from CM029610.1 coordinate 39,738,091, forward strand.
AGACCTCGACGAGATGGGTCCATTTTGGGGCTCAGGGGGCAGAGAAAATCACTGGAGACGATTGGAGGTGGCAGGGAGCGAATGGAGGCGATGGAGAGGCTTGTGAAGCACGGGAGTGCGAGGAAGCAGAGGGGGCCTTAAAGCCTCGGCGGAGGGGGAAGGGAAGGAGGGAGAGGGGAATGGCGCGACACCGGCGGTCAACAGGAAGGACAGGGGAGCTACTGGGGCCGGCCTCTGAGCGTGAGTAATGGAGAGGAATGGGGAGTGGGAGCAGGTGAGCAACCGGCGCGGGCTGGGCGCGCTCTCGCGTGGAGGAGGGAGGAATGGCGGCGATTGCCAGGTGGGCCAAGGGAGGGAGGCGGCGACACATGCCGAGGGGGAATGCCGCTGGTTTCCGATCGGCTGGCGACGGGGTGACGCGGGCAGGGCGAAACAAGGGGCGCGGGCGCAGGCGGAGGGAAGAAGCGGAAATGGAGAAATGCGCCAAGGAGAAGGAATAGCGGAAAGGCCGAGAAGGGAAAGCGGCTTCCGGGGAAACTTTCCGAAAAGGAAAGAGGCCAAAAATCACTAAAAAAATCAGGAAACATCACAAAAAAAATTTGGGTTTGAATTTTTGGGGGCATTGCATGCCTAATGCCTACCACTAATCCAATTTTCTAATCAATCCTGCTCCTAATCCCGTACTGTTCGCTGCCATGGAACTGTTGACACAATTTGCCCTGTACCCACTTTTTAATCATGCTTAATTAGTGCTTAATCATAAAATATGGTGATTAATTGGTGTTTGATCACATTTAATTAATGTTAATAATAAAAATACATTGATTAATTTAATGCTGATCATGACTAATGAAATAACATGCCGAGGTGCTCATGCTCGGCAGCGTTCTGCCGAGCCATAGGTGCTCTCAGTAAGTCGAGCCCTATCGAGCTGTGGTTGCTCGTTAGGTATTGCTGAGCTCTGGTGGCTCGGTAGGATCTATTAAGTTGTTGTACTTGTCGTCTGTCGTGGCTATCGAGGTCAGGAAGAGGACTAGATTTGTAAAAATATATTTTGATGGTCGAATTTGAAAAAAGATGTACACGACAAGGCCACTGAGCCCTGCTCTGTTAGGGCATCTCTAATAGTGTCATCTTAGCTGTCTCTTAACTACATTAAATGAGTAAAATCCTATACGGAGAAGAGAAGAGGTGATGAGAGATAATGTGCTCTCTTATGTAAGAGATGACTTGAGCCCGTAAACCAACGTAAATAGTTAGAGGATGCGAGGCAAAAAGTTATGGTGAAAATAGTTTACAATAGTTAGAGTAATGATTTATTGTTGGAGATGTTGTCTCTAATGATGTCTTTATGTGATATGGAATAAGTTTCGCTCAAAACGACTTTAGCTTCTGGCTTATTAAGCATTTGAAACGTTGGTTTCTAATTTCGGTTTATTTTAGGTTTTTCGACTATTTTGGTTTTTTCCCATTTTATTTCTTTATGTTGTTTATAGCAATACAACAATTTTTGTTTTTTCTTTGTTTTTTTAAAAAATTAATAGTTATTATAGCCTAATTTTAGTTCTAAATAATTATCTATAGAAAGATATTTAAGCTATAAGCTAGTTAAAGAACCCTTAGAGATAGCTTTAAGAGCAGATTATTTTCTATGCCGTTAATAGTGCGCGGGTGGGAATTTTGGACACTATTGGACCCCTGTACACCTAAAATTCCAGATTTGGCCCCCTGTGCAAAAAAATTCCAAAACTGGACCCCTTTTGAGCGCGTGTTCGCGAGAAACTGACACGTGCCCGCACTGTTCATCGGGTCGTGCGGTACCAGACCGCACGACCCGCCTGCGACCGCGCTACCGGCCCGCCCGACCGCGCGACCCCCGTCCCGCCACGCCCGAGCGCGCGTTTTCCCCGGCCGACCGCGCGTCTGCTTTTGCCCGAGCGCGCGTGTGCCTCGTGAGCGCGCGACCGCTGTGCCGACCGCACGTCCTCCCGCCCCGAGCGCGCGTTAGGGTTAGGGTTTGGCTGGAGGGTTTCAAATTTCCGTGATTTTGGTAAGTTTTGGCAATTTTGTAGTTGTAATCTGGAAAAGAATTTGATAAAGTTGTAATAACAGATTATGTTCATTGTAAATTGTAGATGCATAAAAAATTTTGGTAAATTTTTTTTAGGAACGATTGACCGTACAACGGTCGATACATAAAGTGGTAAGTGGGTTTGGTCTGTTTCTTAGGGTTTGCAATCTCCGTGATTGTTTTCAGTTTTGGCAATTTTGTAGTTATAAACTGGGTAAAAAACAGATAAAGTTGTAATAAAATATTATGTTCATTGTAAGTTGTAGATGCATAAAAAATTTTGATAAATTTTTTTTAGGAAAGATTGACCGTAGAACGGTCGAGACATAAAGTGGTAAGTGATATTTCGAAGGTTAGTGAGAATTCGTGTATGGTGAGGACCGCTATGTTAATATTGTTAAATGAGGTGCTACGTGAATCATGGAATGCGAAAATACGAGATATTGAACTTCATAATACAGTTGGGAGTAACATGCCGCGTAGATTTTTATTACATGCATAACATATAGCATGATATGCGACTAACCCACCCAACTGCTCGTACGACCTACTGTGTGGACCGGGGCCACTTTCCCTTCCTTGCCTGCTCGGCGTTGAACTCCTCCGCGGCCTCTTTTGCCTTAGCCGCAATTTTCCTCTTTCTCTCGCGCTCCATCTCGCGAGCCTCCCGCTCCCTACGCGTGCACGCCTCAAGATGAGCTTGCGTCTCGCGCTGTATACGCAGGGTGTGCTCGTGCTTGCGGCGCTCCTCCTCCAGCAACTCCTTCTCCTTTGTGACATTCTACACCTCGAAGTCGAGGGTCCATTTGCGGTAGCCACACAGGGGCTCCGGAGACTGTAAATACATGGGAGACATTGTTAGTGCGTGCTGTGAAGGAGAAAAGGTAGGGGAAAAGGAGAAAAGATATTGTTACCGGCTGCCGATAGGTTGCGGTGTCAAAACGGCGGTTGGGGTAGTCACTGGAGTAGTTTGCGCAACCCCAGTAACGCATACCTAGACTGATGCTGTGCTTAGACTTGAAGAAATTGCACACGTCCCTGCACCAACAAAGGGGAGGTGTCTCCCCCTCAGGTGGTAGTTGTGGCGAACGCTCGGTGGGGACGTCCGGGATGGGGTTTTTGCTACGCGGACGCTCTGGGGGGGGACCTTTCATCGTAGCACGATGGGCTTGTTCTACCCGGGCCTGTATCACCCTTATTTTCTCATCGCGTGCGGCATCGCGGGCCGCAGCTGACCGTGCTATGTCACGGGTCTCCTCCCAATCCTTCACCATCTTGTCCCATTGCTTCTTCTTGCCTTTGTCCATCCCGGTTGGGTGAGGGAAGCGCGATGTAGTATGGGGTTTGGATGGGCAATGCTCGCTGGGAAATGGAATGCATACGAATTTATAGGGGTCGTTTTGTCTCTACTCGTACGTCTAAAGCTGGTCCGCGTGGTGGTAGCAGTGAGTAAAGATGGGAGTGCTGCGGTATCACTGAAAAAAGGTCCCATTTTGTAATGTCTCTGAGCAAAGCTGCCCTGAATTGTCATCTCACTGACCAAACCTGACCTCTTGTTGTCATGTCACTGAGAACAGATGCCCTCTTTAGTACTGTCACTGCCCAAAGCTGGCATGTTTTGTCATCCCACTGAGCAAAGCTGCGCCGTTTTGTCATGTCACTGCGCAAAGCTGGCATGTTTTGTCATCTCACTGAGCAAAGCTGCCCCGTTTTGCATTGTCTCTGAGGAAAGCTGCCCCGTTTTATCATGTCACTGCGCAAAGCTGGCATCTTTTGTCATCTCACTGAGGAAAGCTGCCCCGTTTTATCATGTCACTGCGCAAAGCTGGCATCTTTTGTCATCTCACTGAGTAAAGCTGCCCCGTTATGTCATGTCTCTGCGCAAAGCTGGCATCTTTTGTCATCTCACTGAGCAAAGCTGCCCCGTTATGTCATGCCTCTGCCCAAAGCTGGCATCTTTTGTCATCTCACTGAGCAAAGCTGGCATCTTTTGTCATCTCACTGCCCAAAGCTGGCATCTTTTGTCATCTCACTGAGCAAAGCCGGCATATTTTGTCATTTCACTGCGAAAAGCTGTCCTCTGTCATCTCTTTGAACAAAGCTGCCCCGTGTTGTCATGTCACTGAGCAAAGCTGGCCTCTTTTGTCATTTCACTGCGAAAGCAGACCTGTTCTGTCATCTCTCAGAGCAAAGATGCCCCGTTATGTCACGTCTGTGCGAAGAACTGTCCTTTTATTCGTTTGAGGTGAATGCAGCAAGTTGTCTCGTTTGGTATAAGTAGCACGGTTGGGGTCCCAGCACATTGTTCAGTCGAACAAAGAAGTACCCTGTCTTTCGTGCTTGAACAAACCATGTCGGAAGCCGAGGGGCCAGTGGGATTTGGGTCACCGAAGGACGACATTCCCTTAGAAAGGAGGGATATGTTCGGTCCACAGTACCGATTGATGCCAAGTCGGCGTGCTCAACCAGCGTGGCCGAAATGCAGGCACAATGAGTATGCGGTCGTCCAGATCTTGGATTCCCCGAACGATGGCGGGCGACGTTTCTTCCGATGCTCACGCTCCGGGGTACAATTTAGTAATATTACATTTTTGTATTGCTTATGAACCCGCGAAGTTAACCGTCCTTTTTTTGCAGATGGCAAAATGCGACTTCTCCCGCTGGATCGACCCTCCTCATGAACGGTATGTTGATCGTTATGTGGATACATTATGGGCTCGAATATGGGACTTGGAGTACCGAATGGAGAGCCTCACTGAGGAGAACAACGACCTCCGCGAACAGATGCAACGCGAGAGGGGCAACGAGGAGGTCGTGAATATAGGAAGCTCTTATGATCCCACATGTTGCTGCGCGAACCCGAGCTGCATATGTGCATGCCACTCCCACGACGGCCAGCCACGTCCGAGGCGGCCCCCTCAGCAATTCTCCATGTGGGTGCCACGAGGCTCGTTTGGCATGTAGGTAACGAGGGTTATTGTTGTGTCGTATTGTAGCTCATGTATACGTTGAATTAAAATGTTGGGTGTACTACTTTCCATAAATTCTGTATGTGCAATGTATGTGTTGTTTCGTGTTGTAAGTGTGTGACGCCTTCATTTTCTGCGACCTTCAGGTTCTGTGGCCTCTTTCCGTAACGATGTAATGTGCAACGTTGTTAAGCATGTGATGGATTGGTTGTTATCTTCGTGGAGTTGTTATGCCAAGCCAAAAAAATGCACTGCGCAAAGCTGACCTCTTTTGTCATGTCACTGCGGAAAGCTGGCCTCTTTTGTCATGTCACTGCGGAAAGCTGCCCAGTTTTGTGAAGTCACTGGGCAAAACTGCCCCGTTTTGTCAAGTCACTGGGCAAAGCTGCCCCGTTTTGTCATGTCACTGTGCAAAGCTGGCCCGTTTTGTCGTGAAACCCAGCAAAGCTGCCCTCTTTTGTCATGTCACTGAGCAAAGCTGCCCCTTTTTCTAAGGTCACTGCGCAAAGCTGACATGTTCTGTGTCCGCACTGAGCATGCTGTCATTGCCTGATGCCTTCTTCTTCTGTGGTCTTTGTGCGTGAGGCTGTCATTGCCTGATCGCTCGTCCGTCGCCCTCCGTGATGACGATGCCCGCTGCGACGTGCTATCCCGTCGCAATTGCTGCAGGACGAACATGTGGTTAGACATAATTGGTAAACGAGTGCATGAATAAATAGTTGGCAATTGTCAAACCGCCGGGCCGAAGCGCGTGAAGGCCGAGCGAGCGTCCGGAGTGGGCCCCCCTCGTCCTGGAGAGCGCGGTAGTTCCTCCATCGCCCTCCGTGATGACGTCGCCCTCCGTAGCAGCGTGCTATCCTGTCGCAATTGCTGCAAGACGCACATGTTGTTAGACATAAATGGTAAATAAGCCGATCAAAAATAGTTGACAATTGTCGAACCGCCGGTCCGAAGCGCGTGGAGGCCGAGCCACCGTAGCTGGCCCGACTCTCGGACTGGGATGGACGCGACGTCGATGGCCGTGCTGATGGTGGTGCTGACGGCGGCGCGGAGGGAGGTGGTGGTCCCTGGCCACGTCCGCCACCGCGTGTAGCAACAACGTCATCTCGGTGGCGACCACAACTCAAGCCCCGTATCGCACCGCTTGCAGTTTCGCTGATGCTGCGCATATAACCTACCCACCGAGATTCGGTATTCGACTTCCTACGTCGTATAGCCTCATTAGCCTCGTCGTCGATTTGATGTAATCGGTCCACCTGCAGTGAAACAAACAGTTAGTTCAAACGTAATCATGCACCGCGTAACGACATAGTAATCTCGTACCGCCTGGTCGACCCGTGCCGCTAGATGACGGTCTGGACCTTCCTGTATAGCGGCCTCGTGAACAGCCTGAAGTGTAGGATGTGGCACCTCCCCTGTAGTAAGCCTAATGCGGGTCCGTGGAGTGTACCAGTCAAGGTATGCCCTATACGTCGAGGGGTCGTTGGGGTCGTCCGGCCGTGTCTCATCCACAACCATCGTATGCGCATGCTCAGACCACATGTCTGTCCACACCCGCTGTGTGGCTCTCCAATCTTCTGTCGCTCGCCCTCTCCTCGATTGCCTGCAAATGCATTGAGACATTACAACAATTAGTAGGGTAGTGACATTGAGAGTATTGCAGTAATTAAATTTGGGGTGTAGTGACATACCGGTGGGTGATATCCGCAAGAGGGCGTCCTGGCATGGGAGGGACATGCTGGTACAGGCCGAACTGTCTCATGACTCGGTGTGGGCTGTACGGCTCGACGCAGTGTGCGAACACCAAGTAGCAGGTCGTCATCCAATACATGTGATCCTGCTCGCACTGTGATGACAACCTGTGGGGGGGCGTGTCCGCAATGAACCGTGGAGACCATGGCCACCAGACTACGTCGCCAAACGGCAGAAGCTCGAACCTCTGGTGGAAATCCGTGTACGCACGTCTCGGTCTATCCCTGGCCCACCTCAACTGACCATGCGTCCAACGTGTACCCATTGTGGGCGCATCAACGAGATCGTCGCCATGATCGGGGCCGTACAACTGCGGGATGAGGGCATAAGGGTGCACAACAACACGACCAAAGGAAGGCCTGCCAACGGGGAAGTGTTCCCATGACCACAACTGAAGGAGAAGGTAGCAGGCGGCTAGGACCGGCTCGCTGGCCCCGGTACGCTGCGAGGCGTCACACAAGCCTCGGTATGTGGAGCTAAGAACTGCTTATCCCCAGCTGTACTGTGGCTGCTGACCAGGCCAGCCATCCGCCAAGGACTCCGCTAGATGTATGTAGCTAGGCTGCACGGAGTCTCCAGTCGTGCTAGGGAACAAGACGTACCCGAACAGATATAGCAGGTATGCAACGAAGTGCGTCCGCACCGCGTCCTCATCTGCGTCTGCAGGACAGGTCATGTAGCGACGAAGCCATCCATGTGGCACACCAGCTGCGTTGTCTCGGATCTGATGACCGAACCGGTGACCCAGACGGACCTTCCAATCTGCTGCCTTTGGGGGTGGCACCACAGCAGCACCACGGACGGGTAGACCTGTAATCATCGTGACGTCCTGCAGAGTAACCGTCATCTCCCCCCACCGGAAGTGGAAGGTGTGAGTCTCCGGCCTCCATCGATCAACGAGAGCGGACAACAGTGGCGCATCATACTGGAACCCATGCGGTAGATCCAACATGCGGGCAATGGGCAGCAGACCGGTGTCCCGCAGTAGTGGGATGTACCGCTGGTCGAGACGCCAGTTCTCTCGGGGGCCCCTAAGGACGAAGCAAGGAGGCCCGTGTGCGGGTGCCGACAACCACACATGGCATCGGTGGTGCTTGTCCCAACGGGGCTCTAGCAGCTCGAACGCTATGTCCTGCCAAAGAAGGATAACAAGTTAGTGTACATTGTAACAAAATGTGCAACAAATAACAACATAATTAACAACAAATGTAACGACAGGGAAACGTACGGAATGTACCAAAACATACATAACATGTGCACACGAATATGACCCACACGACAAGGAAACATATAGAATGTGCGAACACATACATAACATGGTAATGTGCAACACATAGCTACATCGAGCCAACAATTCAGCGTACACCTCCTGAATAATACATTACAAATGGATTGTAGTGCTGGTACTACGGAGCGTTGCTTGATGACGGCCTGTTTGGGCACTGACTGAGGGAGTGGCCAATCGTCTTGCATAGCCTACACTTCGGGCGCCGAACACGATCCCCTCGCTGGCTCTCATCCATGTCGTTGCGGATGCGACGGCTTTGTCGTCTTCCACGACCGACATGCTTCAGTGCATCGTTGGGCACCCACTTTATCTCCCCCGGCCATAATTCCCTGTAGTGCATGTCTACCCCGTAGGAATGGAACTCTGCACTCCAGGTTGCATACAAGTGCTGCATGTCGTAGTACTTGGAGATGTACTGTGTCGACGCCTGGTTCCATACAGCGCAGGCCGCGTACACATGGGAGCATGGCTTGTGCAGAAGCTAGGGCTTGTTGCAGGTGCAAGATGCTTCATCACCAATCGTGCATACCTGCTTGCGCTCCCCTCTACTGTGACCCATGACGTACTTCTGCCTTAGGCGGACCTCAAACTTCCTCCTTAAGCCATCAATGGGCTGAGCAATGTGGCATCGAGCCTTCTCCATCTTCCTGTCTATGAAGGCCTGCATGACCTCAGAGTATTGCTTGTTTTCCTCAAGGTGCTTCTGCGCCATCATGGCTCTATTCACAAAGTACCCGACGGTACGGTTCCAAGTCTCAGCCACGATTGCCGTGATCGGCAGGGATCTGACGCCCTTCAAGACACCATTGTAAACCTCGGACATGTTGGTTGTCATGATCCCATACCTTGCCCCTCCGGTGTCGTGCAACAAAGACCACATTTCCAAGTCAGGTGCGTTGACATGAACCCATTGTGAGAATGCTCCGACTCTTGTGGATCCCCCCTCCACGGCCCCTGCTTCTGTATGCACATGCTTCGTAGCCTCCTGATCGAGCTGCCTCCGCAAGGTGTCGAACTTCCGCGTTTGGTTCTGCATGCATAGCTTCTTGAACATCTTCATTAGGTCCTTGCTACGGAACCTTCTGTGGAAGTTCGCAGCAATATACCTCATGCACCAGCGGTTCTTCACATCAGTCCACTGGAAGGGGGCTGCGTCCCATTCTGCAACGTCCGCAACGCAGACAGCAAGCCTGCATTGCGGTCGGAGATAAGGCACACTTCAGGGCGTTCTTGCACTACGGCATGCTTCAAATTGCAAAGGAACCACAGCCAGCTATCTGTATTCTCGTTCTCCACAATTGCAAATGCCACTGGGAGTAACTGGTCATTTGCATCGGCTGCAACTGCGGTCAGAATAGTACCCTTGTACTTGCCGGATAGGAACGTGCCATCTACGGTTAGCACTGGACGGCACCACCTGAACCCTTGTATCGCCTGATGGAAGGCCCAGAACACCCTGTCAAGAATGAAACAGTTCGGGCCCTCCGTAGGATGAGCCCTCTGCTACCTGTTTATGTACATGCCTAGGTTTGATTGTGAAATTTGATGCAGCATTCTTGGGACCAGGTCGTACGCCTCCTCGTACGTCCCATACATTTGTTGCAGCACCTTTCGCTTCGCCCGCCAAATCTTCTTGTAGCTCACTTCGTAGTCCGCCGTGTTCGCTACTTCTGCCATTAGAACCTTCGGGGTAATTGACACATCCGCCTGGACAAGGTGCGTGACCACCTCCGCAAGATACGATGATGTCATGTTGCGGTGCCTATGTACTGGGCCCGCAAGCTCGCAACTGTGATCTTGGAGCACCGTTATCCGGAACTCCGTGCCAACGCCCTTGTACCGTTGTGCACGGACTTTGCCACCACATGACCCGTCAACACACTTCATGACGTACGTGTCCGGCTTTGACTTGTGGACCCGATACGTCCGGCTTATGTTGACGGCATGTCTAGCAATAGCCTGCTGGACTGCACTCTTATTACGGAAGCACTGCCCCAAATACAGTGCGCCCTCGCAGAACCCCCATTCTCCCTCCTCCGCCTGTGGCAGAACTAGGGCTGCCGCTGCGATGTCGTCCTGTCTGGACGACACGTACGCACCTTCCGTGGTCACAACACGACCTACCACGCCTCCAGTTGCACCTTCACCATCCTCGTCCTCTCCAGAGCTGCCTGTGTCAACCTCCTCCTCCTCCTCGCTGCCCTCTTCTTCCACCTGGTCCCCCAGATACTCATGACAATCAATACGGGCGGCCCACCACCTGTCGTGCACACCTTCGTTGCGCTGGAAATTCTCCGCACGCCTCCTGTCGTCTTCATCACCCACTTCCTCGCCCACATGTTCTCCCGCACAAGCGTCTTCATGACCGCCGGCCACTATATCTCCACCAGCGGCAACTGAACCAACCATGGCTGATGATTCTGCCCTCTCCACAAACTCGACATACACCATTGGCCTCCCATATATCGCAGCATCAGGGTTGCACACGACCTCCATGTAGTTCGCCCATGACGCGTCATTGGTCACCTTCAGAAGTTGCCATATGCTCTGCCTTTCATCATCCACCATTGTGGCATAGACTGCCTCGATCCGTAACTTATTCCTTGCGGTCTGTCGATCGAACGCCGAACGGACACACCTCCGTAGCTCAGACAAGCTCATGGCGCTCAGACCGGGTGCCCGGATCACGGTCCGCTTGCAATTTGACAGGTCCGCCCCATACGGCCCATCACGTACGAGACCACTCCCATAAAACACGCACAATTGTTCAATGCCAGCCATTGCGTACCTAACATAAGTGCATAATCAACCATTTTAGTACACAACACGTAACAATCGTACCATATAATTAACAGTTTCGATTAATATATGGTTTGTATTCCTAAATCTACGATTTATTCGTAACTATTTTACTTTCAAATTGTACCATACATCAAATAAAATATTCGTATCATTTTTATTTCCATGAAATGACCTTCATACTACAATCATTCACTAAGTATACTAATTATACAAATTGTCTCTAATCTAACTACTACAAATTTACCACCTACAAATGCTCCAACATAAATATTTACTTTTTCAACACATACACATTATTTACACTATAATCTTTTCTAACTTTAACTTAATATAGTCTTTATGTAGCTCTACTATAACTTTCTATGACTGCTATTATATTTTTAATTCTAATCTACCAAATTTATTTCTAATTTATTTTTCCACCTACCGCACTGTATGTAGTTCTTCCCTAAGCATACTAATCACTGTATGCTTCTAATCCTGGTACTATTGTTATCACCTACAATTGCTCTAACATAAATATGTATTTTCTCAACGTCTACACACTACAAGTTCGTATTGTCCACCCAACTGAAACTACTTTACAGTACTGTCGTAGGGGTGGCCCCCACCTGAACCCAGCAGGCCTGGTAGGAAAACTATAAGGCCTAGAATAGGCCATGTGTAATGACATAACTGCCCCAGAGGGGGTAACCAGATGTGAGGATATAACTGTAAAAGCATTCCTCACGGATATATATGAATACAAGCCATGGGGAGCCCCCCCAGGCCATTACACTCGACATCATCACTCTCCACCACCATCTCTCTCTCTGTTTGGTCTGTAGCCACAACAGTTGGCGCCATCCGTGGGGAGGGACGAAGACAAGCCTGAGGACCGAAGAAAAAGATGGCACCGAAAAAAGCTTCCTCAGCCGCGGCGAAGGGAAAGAAGGCGGCCGGGCCGGAGCGCCGTATGAGTACCAGAGCTTCGCCATCGCCAGCGGCGGACGCGGGTGGCGATGCAGGCGCGGTGGCCGAAGGCGTCGACGTTCGCGCGGCGACGACCAACCCCGCCGCCGGCGTTACAAGGACGGACCCCGCGGTCCAAGGCGTCGACGCGGGTCCAGCGACAACCGACCCCGCCGGGGCAACGACAGCCGACCCCGCCGCCCCCACCGCAGCCCTCGCCGGCGAGGCGAACCGGGCGGCCCGAGGTAGCCACGACGGAGCGACCGGCAGCTCGGGACCCCGCGACGTGGTCGTCCCCGCGCCAACCCGCCCGTCGGAAGCACTGCCGACCCCGCCAGCACCGGGGATGGAAAGCGCCCTGCTGGCGGCTCTCAACGCGTTCCAGCGGGAGCTGGGGGACCTTCGCGGAGCCGTCAGAGACATACAAGAGGCTCGGAGTCAGCCGGCCGCGCCGGCAATCGCGTCTGAGCCCGCGCCGGAAAGGGCGGACAGTCGTGAAGCCCCCACGTCCAGCCGCGCGCCGCTGCGACGCGTGGATCCGGAATCCCCGCTCTCGGCGGGGTTGCAGCAGGCCGCATGGCCCGACGACTTCAAGTTCCCTAGCGCCATCGATTCGTATAAAGGCGACACGGACCCCCGTGAGTTCGTGCGAGTGTACGAAACCGCGATCGAAGCCGCGGGCGGAGATGACACCACGAAGGCAAAGGGACTCCCCCTCGCGCTACAAGGAGTGGCGCTCTCTTGGTTTTTTACAATAGAGCCGGGCTCCATCTACGCGTGGGAGCAGCTCTGTGTCCGCCTCCACAACAACTTCCAAGGAAACTACGTCGACCGGGTCGATGCGGACCAGCTCTTCGCCGTGAAGCAAAAACCCTCGGAGAAGCTCCGGGACTACTTCAAACGCTTCGCTAAGATTCGATGTCAAGTGAAGGACGTCAACGAGACCACCATCGTCAATGCAGCCATACAGGGCCTTCGTCCGGGCCCAATGGCCGAGTACAACGCGCGGAAGCCGATCAAGACGGTGGCAAAGCTCTTCGACAAGATGGAAGAATATGCCAGGGCGGAGGAAGATGCGCGGCGAAGGCAAGGGGACGACTCCGACACCAACCAGGCCGGAGCCTCGGCGAAGGCCGAAGATCCGCCGAAGGGGGGTTCTTCGAAGGGAAAACGTAAGCAAGAGTCGTCCAGGGACGCGCCCGACCGACGGGACAACTCGCACAAGGAGTCGTCCGATCAGCCCAAGCGCGGCCAGCAGAGGTCGAGGCGAAACCGGTACGTCCTCGACGTCGAAGGCGGTTCCGACGAAGGTGCTTCAGCAGGCCGAGGCGGTCGGGGGCGTCGTGGCCGGGGGCGCGGCCGCGGCAGGGGCCGCGAGGATAAGAGTCGTGGAGACTACGACGACCAGCAACAGGGGCTGTGGTGCATAATCCACGGCCGCGGCAGCCATGACACCCGCACCTGCACCTCTATCGCGGCGCTACGCGACAGCGTCGCTCGGGACAGGAACCCGGAGGCGCGCCCGCCGGCGGTGGCCCACGTCCAATTCCCATACGAGGCCCCCGTGCAGGCACAGGCGCAAGGGATGCCACCCCAAGAAGGCACCCTGCGGATCCAAGCCCACGTACAGCAGCCCCGGGAGGGCCCCCTGTCGTTGCAGGCCCCGGACGCAACCTACCGTAGGGTCATTAACGTCATATCTGGCGGTTCGGCGCTGGAGTTCGCCTCGGCACGGCAGCAGAAGGCCTACGCGCGAAGGCTGCATCACGTGGCGGCATACCCAGCGCAAGCACCGCCGGAATGGGCACACCATGCAGTTACATTCACACCCGACGATGCCCAGGGTGTGGACTTCCCTCATCAGGACCCCCTGGTCATCCGGGTCACCATCGCGGGATGCGACGTGGGGCGCGCCTTGGTGGACGGTGGTAGCTCCGCGAACGTATTGTTTGCGGCGGCCTTCGATCAGATGGGGATCCCTCGAAGCCGCCTGGGGCCCTCGGGAATCCCATTGCAGGGCTTCGGGGGGCAGCCCCTGAGGGCGCTGGGCCAAATCGGCCTTCAGGTCTCCTTCGGCCGCGATGACAACGTGCGGACCGAAGACGCCATCTTCGATGTGGTCGACCTCCCGTACCCCTAGAATGCCATACTAGGCCGACCAATCCTCAACTCCTTCGGCGCGGTACCACACCACGGCTACCTGTGCATGAAGATCCCGGGTCCCCGGACCATCATCACCGTCCGAGGCGACCAGGACATGGCCCGCCGCATTGAGCCAGGTACCAGGTGCCCGCGTCGCGAAGCCCAACGGCGCCCCTAGAGCTGGCGCCACCGAGCGGAGGTCCGTGGGGCCACTCACACGTACCTCGGAGGGCCCTACAGACGACCAGCGACTAGAGGCTTCGGCCGCACCAAGGGTAAACGGTAAATATATCTATCCTTTTCCTTTGTAGTGGCGCACCCGCGCAAACGGGGACGTAATGAAGAGCGCCGTTTGTCGCTAATCTTTCCTTATTACGCGCAAGTACGCGGTGAAGGCGCGCGCAGGCTTAGCCAACGCGCGCGTTCCCGCAGTATAAACAAAGACGCACGTTCGCGTGTGCACTCGCCGTAGCCAGGGGTGCGGGACTGAGTATAAATCGAAGTCGCACGTTCGTGTGTGCACTCGCCGTAGCCAAAGGTGACGGGGCTGAGTATAAACAAAGACGCACGTTCGCGTGTGCACTCGCCGTAGCCAGGGGTGCGGGACTGAGTATAAATCGAAGTCGCACGTTCGCGTGTGCACTCGCCGTAGCCAAAGGTGACGGGGCTGAGTATAAACAAAGACGCACGTTCGCGTGTGCACTCGCCGTAGCCAGGGGTGCGGGACTGAGTATAAATCGAAGTCGCACGTTCGCGTGTGCACTCGCCGTAGCCAAAGGTGACGGGGCTGAGTATAAACAAAGACGCACGTTCGCGTGTGCACTCGCCGTAGCCAGGGGTGCGGGACTGAGTATAAATCGAAGTCGCACGTTCGCGTGTGCACTCGCCGTAGCCAAAGGTGACGGGGCTGAGTATAAACAAAGACGCACGTTCGCGTGTGCACTCGCCGTAGCCAGGGGTACGGGACTGAGTATAAATCGAAGTCGCACGTTCGCGTGTGCACTCGCCGTAGCCAAAGGTGACGGGGCTGAGTATAAACAAAATACGCACCGGGGGGACGCACGGAGCGCTGAGGTCCGCCTCCGCACGCGCGAGTCCCCGGACTATAAGGCAAGGCAGACCGGGGAGGTCCGCCTCCGCCTACGTCAGCCTCCGGACTATTCGTTCTAAGGAACCTTGGCGCGGCCACTTTGCGTAAAGTCCCGGGCAGTATGCACTTCATAAAAAAAATCACATGTACAAAGGTCCGGCAGCACCCCGACCACTCTACGCCGCTACCCTGCGGGCTCGTCCTTAACACGCGCTAAAGTTGGGGCTTCGCTCGTAGAAGGCCGGCTCGCCCAGAAATTACGCGACTCTTCGACCCTTCGCCACCGTCGAAGGTGCCGCCGGATCGAAAGGTCGGCTGCCCGAAGCTGGTCCCAGCAAGGAAGCTGCCCGGGATAGAGGCGAAAGTTAGCATGCAAGCAGGAGGTGCATACTTTATTAGCAAAGGCAAAGGACAATACAACGCACGCCTACACATGGGCGCCGCGGCATCAGACCTGCGGGTTCCCAGCGCCCTGCGGGTTCCCGGCGCCTTCGGAGGGCCCAGCACCGCCATCATCGTGTCGGGGGACCCCGTCCAGAAATTGGCCGAGGCTCCCCGTCCCGTAGAGCGTCTTCCGGAGCTCGATCCGTACAGCTTCCGCCCCGACATGACCCCAAATCCGGTCGCAGAAGGGCCCAAGGGCACGGCGAGCAGAGCGGACGGCGCCGGACATTACACCGGCCCCGCCAGGCATCTCCAGCCGGGGGTCATTCAGCTCGGCGACATGCGTGCAGCCGCGGTGCTGCAGGAGCGCGCACACCAAGGAGGCCGAAGTGTACGCACAATGGGTGCCAAAGGACGTCGCGGCATCGCGCGCGACGGTGGCGGCCTCATCAATCCAGCGGACAGTCCGAGTCAACTCCTCTGGGCCAAAGCCGCGCTCCGGCACCTCGGTTACCAACCCTTGGAGATGGCTCTCCAGCGCCTGCACGGCGTCCCACGCAACCACCGAGGCCTCGTCCAGCGCCTGGTTGCGCTCCGCTAGAGTCAAGGCAAGCTCGCCTTTTTCCTTCTCTAGCACGGCGACCTGCGCCAGGAGCCCGTCACGCTCTGCCGTGAACCTCCGCTCCGCAGTCGCCGTGGCCAACTCCTGCGCCGAGGAAACCAGCCCCTCGGCGTGTGCCCTCGCTTCGGCACATTCCGCTTCTAGTTGGCGGATGCGGGCGTCTTGGGCAGCACGGGCACCAGAGGCTTCGCGCAGCTCCTCCTCGGCGGCCCGCAGCCTATTCTCAAGCGTCTTTTGGCCGCGGGCATACGCCGTTTGCAGGGCCTGCCCCAACACAAGTGTCTACAAAAAGAAAACAAAGACTTAGCAAGCTCCGATAAGCCCAGGCGCGGTCGCAGGAAAGCTTACCCTCACCCCGGACACCTCGAAGGCGTCCTCTAGGCGCCCCGCCCCGTAAGCCTGCAGCACCTGCGGGTCGACGCTAGTGGCCGCGTCATGTACAATCCCGCGCCACGCCCTCAGCGTCTCCGGAGGCGGCACAAAGTCCGCGGCGCTAACATGCTCGGAGGCCCCGCGTTCCGTCAAGGGCTCCCCCTCCGGAATGAGCAACGCTGCGAACAGGCATACAAGTGAGCAATCCAAGGCATAAGAGCATACGCTAGGGTACGCTCAGCCACCTTACCTTCGGTAGCCGAAGGTGTGGTTCCGCCGCGGGCGGAAGGAAGGGTTCCGCCGCGGGGGGGAGCCTCCGTGTTCGGGGACGCCGGCGGCTGTCCCCGCGCGGTGGACGGCGTCGCCAGGGGGGCAGAAGGCGCATACGCTGCGGGGCCTCCGGCGCTTGCGCTGGCATCCCACAAGCTTCTGATGCCCGTGGCCACGACAAATCCCCGCGGTGTCTGGAGAAGCTCCGGCCGCACGCACGGCCGTTTAGACGGGGCAGCCTGCAGCGGCACAGCCCCTCCAGCCGCGGTTAGATCAGTCCCCGCCGTTGCCACGCCCGGCGGAGAAATTTCCATGGTGGCGGGAGCCGCAGGGACCACCTCGATTTCTGTCGCCATCGATGAAGGCAGCACATCTTCATGTGCCCCCGAGGGAGGCGTCACCGGCACCACAGCGGCTATGGCCGAGAGCTCCACATTGGTATCGCTGGCCCGCTCGGGTTCCACCTCGCCGACTCCGGCAGGCGGTGAGGCCTCCCCCCTTCGGCCGCTCGCGGCAAGCCCGCCGTCAGGGGCGCTCGCCGAAGATACCCCGCCTTCGGCTTCTGCACCGCCCAAACCGGAGTCGGCATACCTCGCCGAGTCCGACTCCGCATCCGCAGTGCCCTCGAAAACGCTAGCGGCGGGGGCCCCGCCGCGCCCCCTTTTCCGAGACGGGGTCTTCCTCTTCTTCTTCTCCTTCGCCGCACCGTCGTCCGGAACGGCACGGTCCGGCACGGCAAGGCCCAGAGCCTCGCACACGCGATTGATCCTCCCTAGACCCGCCTCGGCAACAGCCGCCGCACGCTGCTTGTGCTCCCGGCCGGTGTACGGCCCCAGGAACACGCGTGCGGCTTGCTCCGCCTCCTCCAAGGGAATCCCTGAAACAAGGGAGAAGGCTATCAGCATGCAGCGCATTCTGCGTTAGCCAAGGACAGATACGCGCGAGGCTTACGAAAATCGCCGGGCGCTGGAAGCGAGCAGACCCAGGGCGAGACATTGTCGTCTCGACGCCTTTCGGCGGCGAGACACCAGTCGCGGGCAAGCGGTGCCACACCGTACATCACGAACTCTTCGGCGAGGTCGCGCATGTTGAAGCGGGCGGCCAGGCCTACGAGCCGTCGGACCCTCTGCTTGTCCTCATCGTCGAGCGCTCGGCCGGGCGAGGGCTTGAACGCGATAGGTCGGCCTGTGCACTCAAGGCCGCTCCCGCTCTCCACGCGGTGGTAGAACCACCGCTTCATCCAATAGGACTCCCACTTCCCGCGAGTCGAGTTCGCAGGGAAGAGCCTCTTGCACGATGGACGGAGGATAAAGGTGACGCTGCCAAAGCTCGACACCGCCCCGTTCTTCCGGTCCTTCGGCTGGTGCCGTGCCTCGTGCAGGTAGGCAAACAGCGAGGCGCTGGGCCAACACGCTCCCGAGCGCAAGGCCCAGCTGTACACCGCCAGCCGGGCTACGGCATTCGGCGTCAGTTGTGCCAGCTCCAGCCCGAAGGTCCGCAGTATGTCGCCCACAACAGCCGCCGCCGGGATGCGGAGTCCCGCGTCGAAAAAGGCGACGAACACCACCGCCTCCGACCCCTCGGGATGCGGCTCCGCCTCGTCGGCGGCGGGCAGTCGAACCGCCTGGCGCTCGGACAACTTCCCGGCATGAAGAAGCCCCTGGATCGTCTTCTCAGTCACCAGCGAGGGGCCTAGCTCGCCGGAGAACGTGCCTCCCTCCTCTACCGCCAGTCGCTCCTTCTCAGCCGCCGCCGGGTCACGCTCTTCGAGCACGTATTTTACCTTCAACTCCGAGGGCCGTCGGCGAATGTCAGCGCCACCAACCATCTGGCCGCGCTTGCCACTCGACGCCATCGCTTTCCGCGAAAAGATTGCAGCGGTGAGCTTGCCGCGAAAGTCTTGAAGCTGGACCGGGCAGGCGAGAGGGCATAAAGGTGCGTAAAGGCGAGGGGGCGCTGTTACGGGGGGGCTATTTCAAGCCGCCCCGCCCGCACCGCTGTTATCCAAGCGTCGCAGCGATCTGCGTGCCGGAGGCAACCGCAGCGGTGTAAAGGCCCGCCCTGTGCGATCCCCCCGTAGCGGAACGCGAAGGGTCGCGACGGTCCGCATCGGGGCACGACCGCAGCTGTACAAGCACCCGTTCAGCGCACGCGCCATTCACTGCCCGCCCCGTGTCCGCCTGGCCTAGGGAACAGGCGAGCAGCTGCAAACACGCAACCGTCCACATCCCGCCGCCCACCGGTCATAGGCCGCCACGCGCCCTAGGCACATCGGGTCGCGGGGTACGGGAACCTAACCCTGGCAGACCAGGGGCCGGCGTGGTTCACGGAACCTTTACAGCACAAGACCATATTGCAAGACCCCAAGTCACCACCCGCGAGGCGGTGTTCGCGGTGCGCGCACGTCTACTTCGACTAGGCGGCAGCTTCGCGGCCACCCGTTCGAAGGGTAGGGGACGGAGCGCGCGCCTCTACTTCGACTTTGGCGTTCGCTGCGCTGTCAAGCGCGCGCGTCTACTTCGACTAGGCGACAGCTTCGCGGCCACCCGTTCGAAGGGTAGGGGACGGAGCGCGCGCCTCTACTTCGACTTAGGCGTTCGCTGCGCTGTCAAGAGCGCGCGTCTACCTCGACTAGGCGGCAGCTTCGCGGCCACCCGTTTGAAGGGTAGGGGACGGAGCGCGCGCCTCTACTTCGACTTAGGCGTTCGCTGCGCTGCCAAGCGCGCGCGTCTACCTCGACTAGGCGGCAGCTTCGCGGCCACCCGTTCGAAGGGTAAGGGACGGAGCGCGCGCCTCTACTTCGACTAGGCGACAGCTTCGCGGCCACCCGTTCGAAGGGTAGGGGAGCGCGCGCCTCTACTTCGACTTAGGCGTTCGCTGCGCTGTCAAGCGCGCGCGTCTACCTCGACTAGGCGGCAGCTTCGCGGCCACCCGTTCGAAGGGTAGGGGACGGAGCGCGCGCCTCTACTTCGACTTAGGCGTTCGCTGCGCTGTCAAGCGCGCGCGTCTACCTCGACTAGGCGGCAGCTTCGCGGCCACCCGTTCGAAGGGTAGGGGACGGAGCGCGCGCGCCTCTACTTCGACCTAGGCGTTCGCTGCGCTGTCAAGCGCGCGCGTCTACTTCGACTAGGCGTCAGCCTCGCGGCCACCCGTTCGAAGGGTAGGGATGGAGCGAGCTCGAAGATCGGAGAACAGCACATACGACCACCATAGCTCGAACAAGCAAAGGTCACAATGGCGGCAAGAGCAGACATGATCTCGTAAGCAGATATGCGCTGCCACACCGGCATAGGCTCGTTCGCGCGAGCAGAGCGTATGGATGACCGCATATCTGTCTACGAGAGCAAGTCAGGCCTTGCCATTTTCTCGCCGTCGTCCACGGAAGTGCGGTGCGGGATCGGGAAGTGCGGCTGGCTGTCGGTAACCGACGCTGGTTAAGCTCCCACGAAAAATAGGCCTCCTTCTGTGCATCAACATCCCCCAAGCCGCTCAGCGTCACCAAGGAATGTTGATGCACGGCAGAGGCCCATTTTAGGGGAGCAGCTTCTGTCACAACGCAAGCAGGAGCAACGCCTCACCAGCACCATATATATACCCCAGTCAGCAGGAGAGCCAACCGGCGGAAGGCCAACCGGCAGAGGTCCAGTTGCCGGATGCCCGCCGCCATATTAATAGTCACGACGCCTTAACACCCGCACCATGCCAAGCACGCTGCACCACGTGGACGTCCGGAAGACCGAGCGTCGCAGCAGCGCCCACTCCTCCTTCGGCTACAGCGCAGCTCCGGAAGTTCGGAAAAGTTTCACAGGCCGCGGGGACGGAGGGGGCCAAAGGACTCGACAACATGGCTTCGGCCTTGTGAAAGCCCTTTACCATGAGAGGCTCCTGTCGTAGGGGTGGCCCCCACCTGAACCCAGCAGGCCTGGTAGGAAAACTATAAGGCCTAGAATAGGCCATGTGTAATGACATAACTGCCCCAGAGGGGGTAACCAGATGTGAGGATATAACTGTAAAAGCATTCCTCACGGATATATATGAATACAAGCCATGGGGAGCCCCCCCCCCCAGGCCATTACACTCGACATCATCACTCTCCACCACCATCTCTCTCTCTGTTTGGTCTGTAGCCACAACAAGTACGTATGTTCACAGTACCTTCATACTAATTTCCAAGTATTTTCATTTTACTATACCTTCATACTACGGTCATTCACTAAGTCTACTAATTATACAAATTGTTTATAATCTAACTGTTGTTGCTATCTCCTACAAATGCTCCAACATACAAATTTACTTCATCAACACCTACACATGTAAGCACAAATGTTCAACAAAACCTCACTACATTACAATACGTAACTTCAACAAAAAAATACGATATTATTTACACTACACATACACACTGTGTCAAAGATTGGCTTATAACAACATTAATGATACACGGTTTTGCTAATTACGGGCTAATGACATTGCAGAAAATTACTTGCACGGGGGGCAAAAATTACCTCTTCTTGAAGCTCGCGAGACGATCTACAACTTTTGTATTTGCAAAATCCGTTGATTCCAAACAAAACCAACTCAAAATCCTGAGTTTCCACTCTCTTTTTTCCCTCCCTTCACTCGCTCTCTCGCTCTGTCTTCACTTCAACTCCACCGCAAACTGCAAATGAGTTTCTTTGCCCTGCTATTCACCTCTTTAAGGCTGCTGAATGACAATACGAAGAGGGGCCATGTAAAGCTCCTACAGACGCGTGTTCACGTAGAGGTGAAAAAAGAGCAGCTCGTGATGCTTTCGGCGCTGGTGACGAGACGTGCGGCCCCGCCTTTGATTCCCGCGGTCGGTAGAGCAAACGCGCGCTCGGGCGGGGCAATCATGCGGTCGCCAGGGCGGACGCGCGGTCGACCGGGTCAAACGCGCGCTCGGGCGGGAGACGTGCGCTCGGCGACGACATCGCGCGGTCGGAGCGGCGCCAGGCGGGTCGTGCGGTCTGGTACCGCACGACCCGATGAACAGTGCGGTCGTGCGGTACCAGACCGCACGACCGGGGCACGTGTCATTTTCTCGCGAACGCGCGCTCAAAAGGGGTCCAGTTTTGAAATTTTTTTGCATAGGGGCCAAATCTGGAATTTTAGGTGTACAGGGGTCGAATAGTGTCCAAAATTCCGCGGGTGGGAACGAGTGCGCTGGCTCATGACAGACAAGACAATGCTGCCTGCACGGAACGCGGCCTCGGCTCGCGCCCCGGCAAAGAGAGGCGGCGAAAAGGTATCCAAGCGTTGGCAGCTCGCTGCCGCTCCACGTTGTTCCCGAGCTTTCCATCGCCTCGTTAATCACGAATTATTAATCCCCGA
Organism: Dendrocalamus latiflorus; assembly: GCA_017311315.1. Lineage (NCBI taxonomy): Eukaryota > Viridiplantae > Streptophyta > Magnoliopsida > Poales > Poaceae > Dendrocalamus > Dendrocalamus latiflorus. The sequence continues at coordinate 39,760,156 of CM029610.1, forward strand.
GCAGTCGCTAAGTATAGCAGACGTACGCCGAAAGGGGAGAAGAGCTAGCTATCTCTGGGGTGGGTGTTGCTACGCCGGCGGCGATGGACAAGGTGCGGCGGAAGAACAGCCTGAGGTCGTACGGGTCGGGCAAGTCCTCGTCGCCGTCCGAGTCGGGGATGCTGGACCAGCAGCACGAGGAGCAGCCCATACTGGCCGACGGCGGCGGGGGCGGCGAGCGGCGGGAGGTGGTTGTGAAGATTGATGGGAACGGCAACGGGCACGCGACGTTCGCGTTCCACGGCGCGGAGGGCGGCGGGGCGGGGAATGCGAGCTCGAACACCAACTCGACGGCGAGCAGGGCGTGGTCGAGCAGGGCCAACTCGCCGCGATCGCCGACCAAGGTGTGGCGCGAGGGGAGCTACGAGTTCTGGAAGAATGATGGCGGCGGCGAGGGGGAAGGCGGTGGACGCCGCGGCGAGACGTTCAGCTTCAAGAACCGGCCGCCGCAGCCACCGTCCTCGTCGCAGGCGTCGTCCCCTTCTCGGTCGCCGCAGCCGGCGACAGCGAACGCCGCGGGGGAGGGCGGCGAGGACCCACCCACGCGCCTCATCGGGAACTTCCTCCGGAAGCAGGCGGCGTCGGGCGCCGAGCTGTCGCTCGACCTCGACCTGGAGATGGAGGAGCTCGGGAGGCCGGCGCAACTGCGCGAGCAGCCGTCCTTCTCCAACTCCCGGGAACGGGAGGCGCGCGTCTCCTTCCAGGACCCCCATAAGCGCCTCTCCTCGTCGTCCTCCTCCGACTCCGAAGCCGGCGACAGCCATCGGCGCGCTGGCGACGATGGGGAGGTGATACGCTGCACCTCCACTTCCACTGCAGCGGGACCATTGCCGCGAGCCAAGGCGCGCTCCCGGCTCATGGACCCGCCGCCGCAGTCGCAGCCGGCGCCCGTGGCGGCTCCCGTTGTCGACGAGGAGCGGAAGTCGTCTGTCTTGCGGGCTCCTACAAAGTCGGGTCCCATAGACGAGGAGGAGGACGACCCATTCATGGACGAGGACATCCCCGACGACTTCAAGCGTGGGAAGCTGGACGCGCTCACCGTCCTGCAGTGGGTCGGCTTGGTACTCATCATCGCGGCATTGGCTTGCAGCCTCAGCATAAGGATCATGTCCGAGAAGAAGGTGTGGGGTTTGCACCTCTGGAAATGGGAGCTTCTCGTGTTTCTGCTCATCTGCGGCCGTCTCGTGTCCAGCTGGGTCATCCGGATTGCTGTGTTCTGTGTCGAACGCAATTTCTTGCTGCGGAAGCGCGTGCTCTACTTTGTGTATGGCGTGCGCGGAGCCGTGCAGAAGACGGTCTGGCTCGGTCTGGTGCTCGCCTCTTGGCACTTCTTGTTTGACAAGGACGTCCAGCGGGAGACAAACACGCCGGTGCTGCCATACGTGACGAAGATACTATTCTGCCTCCTCGTTGCAACGCTCATCCACCTTGTCAAGACGCTGCTGGCCAAGGTGCTGGCCTCGTCCTTCCATGTCTCAACATACTTTGATCGGATTCAGGAGGCATTGTTCAACCAATATGTCATTGAGACACTCTCTGGGCCGCCACTAGTTTATGAAAACCAGGTGCTTGCTGAGGTGCATGAGCTCCAACGTGCAGGCGCAACCATCCCAAAAGAGCTCCGTGCCGCGGTGCCGACCAAGAATATGTCGGGGCAAAGGAGCATTCAGCTTTCTGGTGTAATGTCTAAGGGAGAAGTGAGCAAACAGCTGTCGAAGGAGAAAGCAGAGCGCCGGATTGATGAGGGGATCACTATTGACAAGCTCCATAGGCTCAACCAGAAAAACATCTCAGCTTGGAACATGAAGAGGTTGATGAGGATTGTTCGGTTTGGGACGCTCACGACAATGAATGAACAGATACAACAGGCAACAGGTGAGGGGGATGAGTCAGCGACGCAAATAAGCAGTGAATATGAGGCAAAGATGGCCGCCAGGAAGATCTTTCACAATGTAGCGCAGCTTGGCTCCAAGTAAGTATTCCTTCATTGTCTTAAATGTTCTTATTCTTTCAATTTGCAAGTTCCATCATTGTTAATTCCTTTTTGTCTAGATGGCTAGATCAGACAAACAACTGCAGTTTATCTATAATTCAGGATTTTTTAGCTCATGATGTGAACTGATGGTATAATTATTTCTTAGAGGTACTATGTTAATTATTATGACTTAAGTAGTGCACTGCAGTTGTTTGATGCTTATGAAAAGCAGGGACAGCAGAAGTTCAGAAGAATGTTTAGCGAAATCGCTCTCGTTTCAATATTCCATATGTTGTAGTTCGAAGTGTAATAACAACTTGTTTATTCAAATTCTTGATCTTGAATGCATGAATATTGCAGGTACATATACTTGTCAGACTTCATGCGTTTCATGAGGCAGGAAGAAGCCACGAAAGCAATGAATCTCTTTGAAGGAGCACGGGAGCACAACAGGATCAGCAAAAGATCTCTCAAGAACTGGGTGGTAATGATCTTGTCATCATGACATCACACTCCTTAATTTGCAATGATTATAACAAGTTCTGCAGATGCCTTTCCTAACATTGTCATATGAATTCTTCTATAGGTGAATGCATTCAGGGAGCGCAAAGCTCTTGCCCTAACACTTAATGATACAAAAACTGCAGTGAACAAGCTCAACCAGATGGCTAATGTTGTTGTCGTCATCATTGTGTTTGCCCTCTGGCTTCTTATTCTGGGTATAGCGACGACACATTTCTTTGTCTTCCTCAGTTCACAGCTTCTTTTGGCAGTTTTTGTATTTGGGAATACTTTGAAGACAATTTTTGAGGCAATTGTGTTCTTGTTCGTGATGCATCCTTTTGATGTTGGTGACCGTTGTGAAATTGAAGAAGTTCAGGTAGTGAAAATATTCTTCTTGCTCTTGTTCATCGCTATTACCTTGCACTAATTGACTGAAGTTTTAACTACTTGAATTCCAGTTGGTTGTTGAGGAAATGAATATAATGACAAGTGTCTTCCTCCGATATGATAACCTGAAGGTCTATTATCCAAACAGTGTACTTGCCACCAAACCGATTATGAATTACTACAGGAGTCCTGATATGGGAGAAGGAATTGACTTTTCTATTCATGTTGCCACACCAGTGGAGAAACTGGCCCTCATGAAGGAAAGAATACTACGGTATGTATCAAAGTTCTTATCTCAGCTATTTCGACCAAATCAGACTTCTTGAACTCTTGAACTACAAGCGTCGTGAATGTAAAATGCATTATTGAGAATTTCCTTCTATTGTTAGTGGTATTTAGAATGTAAAGTAGAGTCAAAAGATAGTGCCTGCCCTGCCTAATGTGTATGAACCATGAACTAGGACATGAGACCTATTAATTTATCATTACTACCAAAATTGATTAGTTAGGCCTTGCTATCGGGTCATAAGATCAGTTAGGCATTTGAGACGCTATTTACTGCTTATCGTACCACATTGAGCTAATCAGCTTTTTCTCTTGTAAATTCCAGTTACATCGACAACAAGAAGGAACATTGGTACCCGGGTGCGATGGTTGTCCTCCGGGACGTGGATGACACCAACAAGCTGAAAGTGTCCATATGGCTCCGGCACACGCTCAACTTCCAGGACATGGGGATGAGGTTTGTGAGGAGGGAGCTGGTGCTCCAAGAGATGATCAAAGTCTTGAAGGACCTCGACATTGAGCACCGGATGTTGCCGCTTGACGTGAATGTGCGGAATGCACCTCCTATCCAATCCACAAGGATGCCAACAACGTGGAATTATTCCCGAAGCAGCACTGAACAGCTGTGAGACCACGGATAAGAGGGTTATGTTCCCATCGAGTGGTTTGAGCTGAGAGTGCTTGGTAGCAACTAGCAAGTAGCAGATAGCTGATAGCATGTAGCAAGGGTTGTTATTGTGCCTGACTGCAGCCATCGCTTGGTGCAGTCTGTAATTACTGTGTTGTGTAGTATGATGAAAGCTTTGGTACATCTGATGAAAAGTGGGGCTTATAGATAAAAAAAAAAGAGAAGTACTACCTCACGGTATATCGTCAGGATGTCTCCTGATGGCATGTTCTCTTCCTTGCGCCGCCCCTCCCCTCTCTCTTCTCTCGGAGCGCCGCTGCTCCCCTCTCCTCTCTTCTTCTGCGTCGGAGCAGCTTCATGCGTCTCCTTTGTCGTCCTCACCACCTCCACCACCATCTGTGGCTAGTGGCGCTATCGTCGCCTCGCCACGTAGTTCGCCGACCCCTCCCTGCTATGCTGTCCCGTTTAACCTAACTGACACAGTTGCCACTGCCACCGTCCTCCTACCCTACCCATCGCCCCCGCCGCTGCCCACCATCAGGACACCGTCTCCCCCTGATCTCCTTCTATGCCCAGAGGGAAGGGTGAACTCGTAACGAGGGAGTTGGATCTGGCGACGGAGGAGCAGGGGCGGATCTAAGCCCATGGCAACATGGGCTTCAGCCTGGAGCATGAAAAAATTACTAGTATATAGCCCAAGTAATTCCAGCTCAGCTGGGTTATAAATCTTATAATTCAGCTCATGTTGTTCCTAGTATCTAGCCTTCTTTCAGCAAATTTAGCCTAGGACGTGGTGCAATCCAAGATCCACCATTGCAGAGGAGAGTGAGGGGATGACGGCGACGAAGAGGGAGGCAGCGGTGGCGCTTCGGGATAGAGCAGCGGCGCTTCGGGATGGAGAAGGAGCATGAGAGAGGTATACCATCGAATGGTATAATATTCAATAGTTTTTCTAAAAAAATCATTTAGAATGGTGAATGCATGAAGTTCCAATGGCCAACTTATTTGTGATGTATATAGAAGTCTGTTTTGGCGAACTGACGTTGCTATACCTAGGGATGGCAATCGGACGCGGCGGGTACGGGCAGTGCTCACCCATATCTGTACCTGTGACCCCGATTTACGCCCGCGGGCATACTCGCGAAGGACGACAGGTGAAGAACCTCGCCCATACCCGTCGTTCGTGGGCATGCCTATTTACCCGCGAACTGAGAGTTACTATCTGAGAGTTGAACTAATGACATGTACATATAAGTAGTAGCTGTTGCTAGAAAATATAAGAGCTATCAAAAAAGTAAGTTTATAACAATCAATAGCAATTAAAGATATTGCAATGGCTGCGCCACGTGTCAATCTATATCGTGGGTAAACGGGTGGGACGGGTACGGGTGGAGCTTACCGATACCCATGCCTGTTTACCCGATCGGTAGAATGTTCCTCCTATTTTCATACCCATAGGTAAAAAAAATATCCTATACCCGACACTATTAAGATATTTACCTATGGATATACAGGTAAATAGGCACAATTGCCATCTCTAGCTATACCCAAATTCTGCTGAAAATGGATGGCCGACGCGGCGACGCCCATCGGTCCCCCAGGGCGCATGAACGCACCGGCGCACGGCACGACTGCCTGGCCAGAAAAAAAAGGCGATACTTCAGCCCGTTTCTGCAAAACCGCACAACAGGTGGCCACGGAAGCTCGCCTGGATGGTGGCGGCCCGACATGCGTTTACCTCTCTGGAGATTGCAGTATCATGGCCCCGTTTCTCCAATTGTGGTGGCGTCGGCGGGGCCGTGAGAAATGCCGGCTCCCCGTGTGCAGGCGCGCAGCCACCTAAGTTGCGTCGGGTCTGACGGAAAGAACGGGCACCGCGATGAAGCACCGGCCACCGGCTGATTCCTTGTTGCCGTCACCATCGTGCAAATGCTCGCCACGGGCATCGTGTGCCAAAGCAGAAAAGGAGACTTTCGCATGCCAGCGGTGGACATTTCCTTTGAGTCTCATATACAAATATGAGTTGCTAGAAATCGTAAGGAGTTAAAACTTTAAGAGTACTTTATTAGAAAACCAACATAAACTGAAATAAATATTTAAAACATAAAATCAGTCCACTTCTAACCAAATAAGAGTAAATAAGAAAACATAAATAATGGCAAGCCATGGTACCGAAAACTCGAGTGCTCCCACTCATGCATGTTGCTATCACACCACTGGCTTTTTACCTAAGAATAGAAATAACAAGAGTGAGATTTGGAAATCTCAGTAAGTACCCAACAATGGTTGCAAAGAATGTATGTAAAAGACAAATGCAAGCAAGTAATTAACACAGGTTAAGTGCAATGAAACTAGGTGACCGAAAACACTGATAAGGATCGATGATCGAGACAATATGAATGATGGAATTAAAGATAATTGCCAATTAGCAATTTATGGCAGTGGCACTGACGATTACTACCCACATACCCGATTTTATGAGAGTAGTCAGACACAACACTATCCTCGACTGTATAAGAACACAACCCAAACCCAATCGAGATGCATCACAATAGATCGTGAGGCTCTCTTTCCTCCCTCGGGCAAAGCAAGAATGGGAGTAGTAGTGAGGCTCTCTTTCAGGGTCTAGAAGCTGAACTAACATTCATCCGTCCAAGGAACCGCTCACCCTTCCAAGTCAACTTGATCAACGGCTTAGGAACAGAAGAGAAATCCTGGACAAAGTGGCAATACTATCCGGTCCAACCCAGGAAACTGCGGATCTGTGCGACATTACTGGGTTCCGACTAGTCCACCGCTACAGCAATCTTGGCAAGATCCACAGAAAGTCCTTTGCCACTTATAATATGGCTAAGGAAACTGACAGATGAAAGATAAAAAAACACATTTCTTCAGTTTAGCATAGAGTTGATATTTCGATGAAGATCGAGTACAATACGGAGGTGTTGCTCATACTCATCGCTGTACTAGAATAATTAATATGTCGTCGATAAAAATGATGATAAATTGATCCAAGTACTTATGGAATACCCGATGCATCAGATCCATGACTACCACAGGAGCGTTGGTTAATCCAAATAGCATCACCAGGAACTCGAAGAGACCATAGTGAGTGTGATAGGCCGTCTTCGGGATATCAAAAGTCTTATCCAAACTTGGTGATAGCTAGACTACATATCTATCTTGGAAAAGAACTTAATACCTCTGAGCTGGTCAAAGAGATCATCAATGCGGGGCAAGGAATAGCAGTTCTTGGTAGTCACTGCATTGAGAACTCGATAATCCATGCATATGTGAAAGCTCTTATTTTCTTCTCTACGAAAGCGATTGGGGAAGCCAGTTACAGTGAAAAAAAAACAAAAGCTACCCAAAAAATCCAAACTGAGCACCCTCCAAGGGTATGTACATAATACATGCTAGCTGTCTATAAATGTATGCCACATAGAATCTTAGGTGATATGAAGGAGAGAAAGATATTGTATACTATTTAATAGACTGTTTTTACTGTCTATACCATTATAGAGACAACTATATAGATAACACATTAATGGTATAAGATTATTACAGACAATTATATAAAGAACATATTGTATAAATTATCTTTCGTTATGTTTATAGATAATATAAAAGTGTATTATAAACTATCGCTGCCTATACTTATTATACATGCTCTAAATTGCTGCAGTTGCAATCGTGTTAGTGAGTCACGCAAGCGTCTCCTGCGGTCGTTGCTGTGCACTTCATGCGGTCGGGAGCAGCGGGAGGGTCCGCTTCATGCGGCACCCAGGCGCAGGAACGTGGGCAGACGAATTTTCCGCGCACCCGGCCTGCGGGAAGCGTCACCTGCCGCGCGGCACCTCATCTGCGCGCTCGGGAGGAAACTAAATCCCAAAAAAAAAAGTTCACGGGGGCCAGATCTGGAAAAAAAAATGACGAAAGGGGGCCAAATCAGTTCAAAATTCCTCATTTAACAGCCTCCAAAGTCTTTGTCTCCACCAAATTGATACGCAATTTCACCTCAAATCTTAATGATCTTACCATCATGGCAAATTCAACCCAAATTCAGACAAGAAAGCAAACAGAGACAGCACCACTCTTTACATACTAATTTGGTAAAGTTCGAATTCATGTTCTGGGGACTAAATTTAACATTTGGAACACTCTGGACGCAGAAACAAGGGTGGAAACTTTCAGATATCCCTCAAATTGTGGATTGAAAGAATGGTTTATGATAATCCATGTAACACCAGCACAAAACTTATTTTATCAGAGGTCTTCTGTTAAATCCCATCTTATTTCAGCAACTTACAACAGAACTTCAACCGATCCTTCAATTATGCATTTCAAATTCTAAACATCTATACGTAGGGATTTAAGATTTTAGATATGAACCTCTCACCAAATTTTAGTACCATACACATATCAGTTGCTCCAATGTTCAGCAGCAACTGTGATCGTCCACGCTTAAGGCGTCGCAGCTGCATCCTGGAGCTCAAACCCCCTCTCCACCGTGTAGTCCACGAAGCTGTACAACGGCAGCACCCGATCGCCGTACTTATCGAAGAACCTGTCGGCCTCCGTCTTGGCCTGCGCCTTGAGCTCCTCCACGATGCCGAGCGCCCGGTCCATGCCCAGCGCGCGCAGGAAGCTGGCGTTGCTCCTCATCTTGCCGTTCCCCGACGCGCTCCGCACGTCGTCGGCGAGCTCGTAGAGGACGCCGATGGTGCGGCCGTAGCGCCGCAGCGCGGCCTCCTCGTCGGGGCCCGCGCCGCCGAGCATGGCGCCGCAGGCGGCTGAGCACTCGGCCATCTCGCCGAACTTCTTGGTCAGGACCTGCATGACCTCGGCCTCGCCGAGGGCGGCGGCGCCGGCAAGGTCGAGGAACTGACCGGCGGCCATGCCGGTAGATCCAACGGCGCGCGCGAGCTCGGCGAGGACGCGGAGGAGGACGGCGTGGGGCACGGGGTTGGGGGAAGGGGTGTGGGAGATGACGTGGGTGTAGGCGAGGGGGAAGAGCGCGTCGCCGGCGAGGACGGCCATGTCGGTGCCGTAGGCGGCGTGGGTGGACGGGCGTCCGCGGCGGGTGGGCGCTGCGTCGAAGCACGGAAGGTCATCGTGCACGAGTGACGCCGCGTGGAGCATCTCGAGCGCGACGGCGGCAGGGAGCGCGGCGGCACGCGGCGCGCCGAGAAGCTCGCAGGCAGCGACGCAGAGCACCGGGGGCGCGCGCTTGGCGGCGCCCTCCTTGCCGGCTCCCGGGAGGACGGCGTGGCGCATGGCGGAGTGGATGCTCTCCGGGGGACGGATTGGCATCGCCGCGTCGAGCTCGGCCTCCACCTCGGCGATCAGCGAGGTCCAGTAACGCCGCAGGTCAAAAGAAGGGGAGGCAGTGGGGACGGCGGAGTAAGCCCGGATGGAGAGGAAGCGGCTGGATTTGGAGGTGGTGGGGAGCTTCGGGAGGGGGAGGGAGACGAAGAGAGACGAGAGGGCCATGGCGACGTAGAAGAGGAGAAGATTGGGGCTAGGGTTGGTTTCTTGGATTTGCGGGTGAGTACTGACCGGGTGAGGGGTAACGTTTGGTTTTTCTGCTCCTTTTGACGATGCTTACGGGGGCATTGTTCCCCGCTAGTTCTTTTTTACTTATTTTTTATATTTATAAAATCTTTACTTACCTTTTTTATATTCATAAGATTTCTGTGATGTTGCATTTTTTAATTACTCACGCTGTTATTTTTTTACATGTCATTTTGGAAATTGATCTGGTCTCCAATAAATATGTTTGACCAGTACTTTCTCTAACTACATGTTGACAACAATCTCTTACAAATCATACATCTATTAAAGATCTATTGAAGGCGAAGGAATTGGGGTACTCTCAGTGACTCCGTACGTTTTCACGCTTCGCCTCTGCGCATCGTGTGTATTCGTCCAGGCCATTTGGTTTGTTTTTTTCGTCCTCCAACTGTGTTCCGAGGTCTATCGGATTAGGCCGCACGTGGCCCGTTTGGTCTGCTGCTAGAGGAGATGAACCTACTCTCGATCTTGCTGGTTCTCGGTCCATCCACCAACTCCGTCCTCTCTGCCTTTCTTCCTCCTCCTCCCATACGTCCTTAGGGCTTCGGCGGCGCCCGCGGTCTGGACATTCGAGCCTTCGCTCCGTTTGTGGCTACGTTTACACCGTTCGGTTCGCTCTGGCCCCCCTTGCCTTGCGGCCATCGACCCGTGGGGGCGGCGCCGTTGTATCCAACGGATTTGTCCATCCCCTTCATCGCGCGGCGACCTCTGTGGCTCCCTCATCAAGACTCCCCCACTGATTCACCTACCTCCTTCCTCTCCTTCCCAGTCCTGGGTCGACACGCCTAGATCCGTCGCCGCCTCTGTTTTTCCAAAGGTCGCTTGCCTTTTGCTCTTCGTTTGCCCCTTTGGTTTGCATATATTGGGCATGATAATTTTGCTCTCTGTTTGGCCCTTTGGTTTGCATATGTTGGGCAGGATTGTATCGTGACTTTAGTGCTGACAGCACTCCAGAGATGGCGACATTTCGGCCTTATAATGCCCTTCCTTCTCTGCCTCCGCCTCCATTCAGGATAGAGCGAGGATAATCTCATCCATTTAATCCTTGAAAGTCCAAATGTAGATCATCAATAATTCACCCCTGAGAAGTTAATTCTATCGTTCCTTCCCATCGCCAAGCCTTGAGGTTTGCTTCTTTCGATTTAGGGAAAGATTAAATTTATGATTGCTACTTGCCTTACTTACACAAACACTGTGGTGATTCAATGTTTAGTTTTATAGATTTACAAAAATTCATACCCTAGCCTATCGGTCAAAATCTCACAAGGCACAAAGAGTGTACAGGTGTTAGGTTTCGATCTCTTCCTTTTCTTTATGTACATTTCTCCCTTTGTCAAGTTAACAGGATTTGCAAGTAAATAAATTGAATAACTAGCGTGAAGTATTGTCAAGTAGGCAAAATTAGTGGGACAACTAGTCTGAAACCAAATGGCCTGAAACATGATGGAGGTATGTACATATGAAAACAAAGGGAGTATTGTTTGTAACAGGATACTACAGCATGTTGACACAGAGATTGTTACAAAATGATGCGACCATAATTGGGAAACACATCGAGGAAAGACATGTGGTGCAGAACACAAAAGTGTGCAACGTTTAGTTTTGTAACTTATGTTATTCAATTCTGGACATGAAACAGTAAAAACAGAAAAGGCAAACAGATTGTTCGTCTATGAATCGTGCCCACACACAATGGCTGGCAAAAGCAGTTGATTAGATTTTACATACTACACCTTATGCAAACAAATGGCCTGAAATTGATTGGATGTAGGAATATATGAAAAACAAGAGTATTGTTTCAATCCGAGTACTACATGTGAGAGCACATATTTCGTTCTGCCCCAAAAATGACTCTTTCTATGTGAAACAAGAAATTGTAGTTACAGCTAGCAATAACTACTTTAAAGTTGGCAAAATTTGATTTGAAAAGATAACAATGAAGTTAAACATGCAGGGAAGTATATTCTCCTCATGGATGAGATAGGATCAGTAAGTATCATATATTACACCATTAATCATTTGAGTAGTACATGCAGGGGAGTAATCTCCTCACAATTGAACAGGAACATTAAGAACAATCCATTATCGAAAAAACCAGCACATCAAAACTCTATTTAAAAAGTAAGATTTAATAACCCAGATCTACTGAACTACAAAACTTAAGTAGTTCAGAACATCAGAAATCAGAATTAAAAAGAAAGATGACATACCAAGCAACTGTAGTGAAGTCTTCTCCTCACTGCTGAAGACTAATCGGCAAGACGACGCGCTGGCAAGCTAATAGCGTCCAGGCTGCCGGCGATCTGGTATCGGCAATCTAGTATCGTCAGGGAGGAAAATCGTTGTGCTATTTGATAGGTTGCGCATACTCTGAGATATTTCTGGATGGATAGCCAAGCTCACGTACATACTCCCTTCCCAATGCGTAGACAGTTGCCAAAAATATGCTACTACGTTCTGGATGTGGATCAGGTCTTTCTCAAACCCATAAGCGTTCCAGCTCCATTAGACTATGTCTGTAACACGGATCTCCAAGTATCAACAACGGTGGATGCCTCGAGTGTAACTACACCAGGGAGTAATTAGGATTTTTCGCCAGGGAGTATTTGCACTTATCCTTTCACCTTCGATTCAATACCGGCACCTACTTTCCCCGAGCTGGCGAGCTGCACCCAAACCTTAACCCTCTAAAACCCCGCCACTCCGATGGCCGCCGCCTCGCCGCCGCCCTCCCCTCCCCACCCCAAGCGCCCCAAGATCTCCTCCTCCTCCGACCCCGAACCGGAGCCCTCCTCGCCTTCCGCCGCCGGCGCAGACCCCGGCCAGCCACGCCGCCGCTACAAGCGCCGGAAGGTGGCCATCCTCTTCGGCTATTGCGGCGCTGGCTACCAGGGCATGCAGAAGAACCCGGGCGCGCGCACTATCGAGGGCGACCTCGAGGAGGCGCTCTACCAAGCCGGCGCCGTGCCCGAGGCCGACCGCGCCGCGCCCCGGCGCTACGACTGGGCGCGCGCGGCTCGCACCGACAAGGGCGTTAGCGCCGCGGCGCAGGTCGTTTCTGGCCGCTTCTACGTCGACCCACCGGGATTCGTTGACCGCCTGAACGCCCAGCTCGCGCCCCAGATCCGCGCCTTTGGCTACGTGCGCGTCACCAACTCGTTCAACGCTAAGAAGTTCTGCGACCGCCGGAGGTACGTGTACCTGCTTCCCGTGTTCGTGCTCGACCCCAGCGCGCACCCGGACCGCGAGGCCGTCATGGCGAGCGTGGGGAGTGGGAACGAGCTTGCGAAGTCTGTGGAATGTTCGGAGAGGGGTAGGAAGGTGCCTGATGTTATAGGCCGGGAGGGGGAAGTGCCCAACCCTGAGGTGGAGAAGGTTATTGATGCTTCCAGGGAGGAAACTGTGGCCACTCATGGAGAATTAGGATCAAACGGGGATGCAAAATGTGATCCTACAAGCTCTGCTGGTGTTACTGGGACTCGCCATGTTGAAATTGGGTCGAGCGGTAATGTAAAGATTGATCTACCGAGCTCTGGTAATGGAAACGAAGCTCGAAATGCTGAACTGGGATCAAAGGGTGCAGAAAAATGTGATATTGAACCCTCAGGTGGCACATTCGATTCTGAAGCTGTACCAGCCATGGTCAGTGAGACTTTCTGTTCCAATCCAATTGCAGGTTCAGCTGATGCTGCTGCTTCAATTGTAGCTGAAAAGGAGCATAATTTTGAGCCTGTAGTTAGTGAAGAGGAGAAACTGCAAGCTATGGATGCCGAGAAGAGCAATGGAGAAGATATGCCCCTGAAGAAAAGCACATTTTCTTACACTGATGAAGTTAAAGAGAGGTTCAATAGGATTCTCAAGTATTATGTTGGAACCCACAATTTCCACAACTTCACCACAAGAACTAAGGCTGAGGATCCTGCTGCGAAAAGGTTCATCATTTCCTTCACTGCTGATCGTGTTGTCAGCCTTGATGGGATTGATTTTGTCAGGTGTGAGGTTGTCGGGCAGAGTTTCATGCTCCATCAGATCCGGAAGATGATTGGCCTTGCTGTAGCAGTGATGAGGAACTGTGCACCCGAGTCTATCTATGATGTGGCCTTTCGCAAGTAAAGTTCTTATAAGCTGATACATGTGACACGATCTATACAATTCATATTTACATGCTAACTGATTGCTTGTGTCATATTTCTGTTACAGGGATGTCAACCTTAATGTGCCTACTGCACCTGAGGTTGGGCTGTACCTAGATGAATGCATGTTCACCTCATATAACAAGAAATGGAAGGATTCACATGAGGCAGTTTCCATGGAACCTTATTCTGAGGAGGCTGAAGAGTTCAAGATCAAGTATATATTCTCTCATATTGCTGCAATGGAACACAAGGAAGGAGCTGTAGCTCTCTGGTTGCACTCATTGAACAATAGGAATTATCCAGATTTCCGCTACATGGAGACTGCTGGATCTGAGGCCGGAGTTGGGACTGTGGTCGAGAGTATTGACGAAGCGCAAATGCCAAGCGGTGATATAAGCGAATAATTGCTTTTCCAAATGATCATGTAAGACTGAAGAATATTTCTGCACGCTGTATGTATCCGGAGAGAGTCTTCAAACATTGCTTATGGAATAAATACTGGAGAGTGAAGCTATATCTCTTCTCCAATGAAGTACAGGCACCAAAAGGTTTGGGAGCATCGCTATCTGTTTCAGTGCTTCTTTAAGGCAATACCTGCTAGCATGAAGATTAATTTTCCCACATAAGAATCAATACATCGATTAGTTTTATGTCTGTAACTTTGTTACTTCCAAACGGCTTTGGCAAATTGTACTGCCAGGAAAAGGGTTTGGCAGTGTTTTGTTTGCTAAAAATATTATTTAGTTCAATAGATTCTATAGTATTCGATGGCTTATGCCTGCGTTATGTTGCTTCCATTCTGTTCATTCTAGCAATAATTTTTTTGTGTGTGAAATCATACCGTGTGCATTTATTCCGGCAAGCTAGAAATTGGCTCATGCGCATTTCATGCATAGGATAATTTTTTGTCGATATTACTCATCAGACGTGTAGTCGAAATACTGGAATAGGTAGAGCTAAATTGCTAGAACCAGGAGCTGGCCAGTATGCTATCGACTAGCCTGCAGGCTGTTGCTCGTAATTTTTCACACACGCAAAAGGTTCCTACATTTAGCAATTGCTAATCTTGAAACCTCCATGGTAAAATGGGCGTTAAGAGTAAACTTGGTATCTCCATGGTAAAATGAGCGTCGGAGTAAACCTGGTATCTGCGTAGTTCTTGTTCCATGGCTCAGTATATATTTTTTGCAAATTGAGGAATGAGGCTGCTCTTGCTGGTACTGACCTGTTCTATTTGTGGTTAAGATCAAGTAGTCAGTAGTTACTTGCTTTTACACGCCCTTTTGATGTAGGAACCTATAATTCCATTTCAGTTGTTCTAATCTTCCAGCAATGTATAGAATAGAATGATTGTACTGGATAATTTCACATCACGTTCTTTTTGATGCGCAAGTTGCACGAAGACGTCTCCGAGCTCACAAAGCATTTCGAGAATTCGCTCTCTCTACTACTTTGTATACCTTCCAGAAATTTGAAGGGGCCTGATATTTCAAATCTGGCAAAAACCCTAATCAGTCTTGGGCCTAATCTAGGCTTTAGGGCTCAATAAAAAGGGATGAATCCTCTCTCTTCCGTACAGCCACCATCTTTTTTTCCAGGTTGCTCTCTCTCCTACCCTCTTCAATCTACATCTCTCTCCTCTCCTCTCTCTAGCTTGGCTCGTAGGCCAAAGGCAGCGCGGTCGACCGAGGGGCGGTGCATGGGAGGCGTGGCCAGGAGCTGACGCCTAGGGCGGTCACATGGCCGAGCGCGGTCGAGCGGAGGCGGCGGGCCAGGCAGCGTGGCCGGTTAGCGTGCAGGCTGAAGGCGATGAGGCCGGCCGAGGAGCGGCGCATGGGAGGCGTGGCTAGAGGCGGCGCAACTAGAGGCAGCGCGGCCGAGGTGGCGGCATGGCTGGCCAGCGCGCAAGCCGAGAGGCGACGGCGCAGGCCGACATGCGGCTGGGCAGCGGTGTGCAGCTGGTCGAAGGCACGCGGCCAGGCGAGGACGCTTGGTCAGGCGACGACGTGTGGCCGGCCAAGGGCGGGTGACCGGGCGGAGGCGGCAACGATGGCCAGGTGGCGGCGGCTGGCCAGAGGGGGTGGTGCAGCCTGTGCTCTGTAGCACGCGGTTCGGTCGGCCGGGGGCACGCCCGAATTAAATTTCGCGCGTGGGTTTGTTAGCTTGCGCGTGGGACATCGTTGTTTGGCCGAACGTCGTTCGCTCGACTGAACGGCGATTCGCACAGCGAAATTTCAGCGAATGCGATTCCTGTCGGCCTAACGATCTATTCATGTTCTTCTACAATTTTATTATAACTCTTGTCTGAGCTACGTCCGTTCCATCCTGTAGGTTCGCACGCAGTTGTTAAGGGAGCAGTTAGGCAGTGGCGCATTTCGGACCCATCGTGCAGTGTGTCCGTCGAGCGTGCTCAAGGCAAGTACCTTGTGGCTGTAACTTACCTTCTTCGCACATTACCGTTTCGTGATTAATTGTCGCCATTAGCTTAGGGCTCAATCTTACATTGAATTGATTGCCGAGTTGTCTGCCATTATTATACTGGGTAGATCTTGATGTTCTAGGTTATTATAATGCTCAATTATAGGATTCATGCTTTAATTAGTGATTAGAATTGATGCTTAAAATCATTAATAGGGGTAGCGTATGTGCATGTTCGAATTTAAGGTTAACCACTAGTAATCTTTAAACATTGGGTTGTTTTATTTATATATGTTGATTTCCTGACCCTTTTATTTGTACGTCATTGCTTGTGAGCCTTGACTGATTTATTTATAATACTCATTAACTTGACTAATAATCACCTATCATGTAATAAAACCTGGTTGATTGACAACCCTTGTGTGAACCATGTTAAAGTACCATTTAGAGTAGTACCTGGATCACTACCACCATAGTATCATTCCCCATTGTCTCATATCGGAAATTAGGATTTTCCTCCTCAACCTTAACAATTCTGTCACTTATTGTAACCTTACTCGGACTTATCCTTAGTTATTCCAATCTCTTATCATCTTAGTCGTTAATAGCATAATTATTACTTGTCCTGGAGTTACCCACATATAAGGGAGATTGCCACTCACCTATAACGTACGGGGCCGTACATTTTCGTTACTCAGGATATTACACCGTCTGTGGTTATACAGTCGAGGACATAGACATGCCTGACTACTCTCACTCTCGTATAATCGGGTATGTAGGAAGAGATCACTAGGGCCGTAGCTATAACTTGTTAAATAACTATTACCTTGGTTTCACGTCTCCGTTATCTTTATCCTTGATCGGTATTAGTGTTGCTAGTAGCTTAATTTCATTGCAATTAGCTTATCAATTACTTGTTGCTTGCTTGTCCTTTTCTATCCATGTTACGACCGTTGTTAGGTACTTACTGAAATTTCAATCTCACGCTTGCTCTTTCTAGTCTCAGGTAAAAGGCCAGTGGAGTGATAGCATCATGCATGGGTAGGAGCACTCGAGTTTTCGGCACCATGGTTTGCCACTATTTATGTTATTTCATTTATCATCTTTGATTAAAAATGGACCGGTCCTATGTTTGAAACATTTATTATAGCCCATGTTTTTTCAGCTTCTAAAAACGGCTTTTGGCTTTTGCTACAGTACCTAACTTTCAAATGGAGTATTTTTGAAGACGATGTCTACAAGTTAATTGTAGTACACATTAAAAGCCCAACATCTGTATCAACCGAAATCGTAAACAAGTATCTCTCTCTTTGTAATCTCTATCGCAAACAACTAAAATTCAAAAATTTCAGCCAAAAGCCGCAGTCGAAAAGAATATGCCCTTAGTTTCTGCTAGTCTTTAATAAAGTACTCTTAGGGTGTGATCAAAATGGCTTGAGCTTTTGGCTTCAGCTTATTTTTGCACTATTCATAAATTTCGTCTTTTTCTGAACTTTTGGCTTTTTTTTGAGTTTTTTTACCGGTTCTTTTTTTCCTCGTATTTGTTTACATTATACGTGATGGGCTAATATGTTTTTTCTATTTTTAAATTTTTTTAAATTTAATTATGGTAAATAAGCCTCTGTCAGCTACAGTGCTTTTTTCAGCCAGCTACAGTGTTTTCAGCCATAAACCACGGGCTTTTCAGCCATTTTGATCACAACCTTAAAGTTTTAATTCCTTTAAATTCTTATTGTTTCTTTTATTACTTGTTCTCTACTTTAGCGTTGACGTTCCACTCAGATTGGCTATATGTAGGTGCTACATTCTGTTCCTTCCACTAACACCGACCTGTGAAGATTTCTTAGTAACCGCACTAAAAGGCCCTCAATGAACAAAGAGCAAGAGGCCTGGTAGACTACAACAGGCGTATAGTTAGGTAGGAGAGGCGACGCCGGCGGCGGAGGCTGAGGCGAGCGGCCACGGTGCCGGTGACTAGGAGATGCACCGGAGCGAGTGCAGGGACGACGAGGTGTCCATGGCCGCTGCGTCGAACATGCAGCGGTGGTCGTTGGCCTCAATGCCGTACCTCGATGCCGTAGTCCATGAGCGGGCGGCGCTCGAGCTCGTCGTCGTGCTGGCGCACGCTCTCCGGGACCTCCAATTCCCCCTTGTGCACGTGCGCCCACAGGTACTGGAGCCTGCTCATGTAGCTCAGCTTCTCGTGCAACCTGCCAGATCCAAATTTAATCCCAGTAAACACCAGTGCGCAACGTTCAATCTAATCGCAGCAGATCAGGGCCAACGCAGTATGATTTCATCGTACCCTGAGCTGAAGAGGAAGCGCCCGAATGTGGCGAAGAAGAGCCGGGCCTGGAGGCAGGGGTGCACGAAGTACACGGCGCGCAGCCTCTCCTTGGCCTTGGCCGGCAGCGACTCGTACGCCGCGCGGATGGCGCCGACGCCCGGGAAGTTGTCGCCGCGGTCGACGAGGGAGTGCATGAACACGGCCACGAAGTTCCGCTCACCGATCTCCGGGAGCTCCCGCTTCCGCAGGCACCCCCTCAGCGCCGCCTCCGCCCAGCGCGCGCGCTGCACGTAGAGGGAAAAAAAACGGCCCCGTCAGCTTTCACCGACAAGCGCTTCGGGTTTGCGCAGCGATGGGCTAACCTACTTGCCGGGAAAGTGCTTGCCGACGATCCTGACGATGGCGCGGCCCCTCTTGTCACGGCCCTGCAGGGCGATCGCCCGGCTGTAGACGTGACGGACAACCTTTGTGGCGGCGTACGGACCATTGTTCCCGAGTTGTTAGTTGGGTGGATCATGTGGTTCGATGCCTCGAGCTCCTGAAAATTGAAGCGTCGCGTCGTGCAATTTTCTCGAACATCACCAGTGAGAAAATCTACCATGGCTTGCGAGTGAAAATATTGCATGCAATTTCGGCCTGCTTTGCTACACAGGCTTAATACAGTGCTTATACGAACGTTTTAAACGGAAGTTATTGTATAAGATACGTAATACTGTCTCTAAACTGGCTCTAAACAAGCAGTGCTCCCCTTACGGGCCTGGCCTAAAGATATTTCAGATTTCTGGCCCAAACGTATTGTGAAAATATTTCAGATCCATTGTCTCCGAAGCAAAAGCAATCACGCGTCAATGTAGAGATCCAACAAAATATTGGTTCTGCCCCCGAACAGCCGTGCTTTGATCATAGGCCGCTCTAATTGCTTCGAAAGAAAATATTCTGACATGACATACTACTAGCTGCTGGGCAACGAGGGTAGGCTTCGGGAATCTGTAATCACAAGAAGTCTGAGCCGTGGTCAGAGTCAGGAGGCATGCTTCGATCCATTCCATCCTCAGGCGGGCCTCGTCGGTATCAGTCGCTGAACACGACCGGAATCCTCTCAGACCAAGTACAATAGTATAGTCAACTAGTAGCTATAACACTTATCCATTTCATCTATAGTCTTTAAAAAATAGTTCATACAATAAGGTAGCTATTACAATAACTATTTGGCCCCACGTGTAAGAGAGTGAAATGCATATTTTTACGTGCTATAGCTAGCTGTAATTTAGTAGCCAGCTTCCTTCTCTCTCTTCCTTTCTCTCTCTGCCACGTAAGATTTTGTTGATATTATATTTGCTATAGCCTGCTGACTAAGCCTTATTATACCTGCTCTCACTGTACCTGTTATAAACGGAACGACATAAATAGAATATAAAAGAGAATGGGAGATGTAAATTTAAGGTGAAAAATCTTAACGGAAAAAAATTACGGAAGCACGAACATAAAATTCATCGTATAAAGAGATATTATTAGTATGAAAAACTTCGGTATATCTAAATTGTACGACTACATAGATATATATAGGTTATAGATCAGAGTCCTAAATAGAGAAAAAAACCAAATCAAAATTGGTTGCACTGGCTGTTGCCATGTCTGACATAGTTTGATGTATACATAGTTCAGCCACGTCTGACACAATGTCTGATATAAACATGATAAAAAATTTAGATCACACTTTAACAGCACCATTTACCAAACGCCGCTGTGTCTCTTGAAGAAATACTAGTATCATTTCGCTCACGCTTCAAATACTTGCGAGGAAAAATGGAGTTAGAGCTTTTTATTTTTGAATATCCAAAGCACAATTGTACATCGCAATTTGTCTTTATAGGACCGAGCGTAACGTGGCTAGGCCATCAATCGTATTATTCATAAGAGGCGTAGGCCGTGCCTCTCTGGTCCACCGTCAATGTGCAGTGCATGCATCATCATGTTTTAAGCTGTGAGGTTGGGACAAAATACGAAGCTCCATAGATTTCAATCAAAAACCCTTGAAGACATGTCAACCATAATGATCAAGCTCGTCTGTGCTGTGGTACCGTTTCGGACTTCTCCGGCCATTGTTTTGTGGGATAATCGTTCATATGCACCAAAGTTAAAGCGTCTTTGGAAAAATGCGCCCCAATATATTGTAACGGAACTTATGGCCCAAACTTCAACGTCTGTTGCAACTTTGCCTTTTTTGAATTTTTTTAGCATATTGCATTGAATTTGCGAGAGAAAATGTGCAAAATGGCCTCCGGCACTGCTATGTGGGTGTGTTCGGCCTTGACACTGAACCCAACTGAGCCACTCTATTTCTCATTGTCCCCTCCCCTTTCTTCTGTCCTTTCTAGCAACCAAGCAGGCGACGTGGCGGCCATGTCCAACAGCAGCTCTTCCGCACGGGGTAGTGCCATTGCGGTTGCCTTGCCGGGCCATGGCAAGAGCGGGTTGCCCTGTTGGTGTGCCCACAATGCCGTGTGGAGAAGCTGGTGGATCTTACCTTGAAGACGAAGAACAACGCAGGCGAGATCTTCGTGAAGTGCCCTAGGAATCAAGTGAATGCAAGTCTTGTAATACTTTGTGAGCTCCGCACAGTTAGATCTATGTTATTACCGCTTGATATCATGTGCATTAGGGTTTGAGTAATTTTAGTGTGTTTTGCACATGTAGATAAATTTGTGCGATTTTGGTGTGGTTCTCTTTAATTTGGAACTTTTTTGGGGCTGTGCAGGGGTTGAATAGATGCAGGGTTTTAATATGGTTGGATAAGTATCAAGATTACTTCATGGACATTGGGATTCTTCATGTCGACAACACTTGCCCTAAATATGTTATTCCTGACCTCATCGAAGAGACCTCGGAGCTAAAGGAAGAATTTTGGACAATGAAAGGTGAGTTGGATGGGCTAAAAATTGGAATGACTATGTTGAAGTCATTTTGTTATAAGATGGATTTGAAGATGAGCAAGGTCCAAGCTAAAGTGCTAGAGTTGGTCGGCAAGCTAAACTGGCTCGTTAGATTAGGAGAGCTTCAGATGGTTGGCCATGCAGTGGTTGTTGTTCTTATTGGGCTACTTGTGATGGTGATGTTAGTTAAGTAGTAGCCTGCGTGCCAAAATAACATGTAATAGATGTTGATTTAGTGAATGCATTGTTTTGAATCATGACATGTTTTGTACTCTATGTTCAGAACTCTAAATGGGCAATGCTAAGTTGGTGTTGAGCAAACTGAGATTGTTCTTTGTACTGTATTTTCAGAATAATATCAGTGTTGCACTGAACATAAGCTAACATGCGATATGATGTGAATATAACAATGTAATATTTGCACTGACATAGTTTCGAGAACTATCTTCGCAAAAAGCACAGCAGATGCACTTTCCCTTGCCAATTGTCCCGATAATCAGGTCTTCTTCTTCCTCCTGTGAGATTTCTTCTTAGCAGGCCCTAACTTGAGTGGAATATGGGTTCCTCCATCAGTAGTCTGAGTTGCTCCATTAGCATTTGCCCTTGCCAATTATCTGAGGAAACAAGCTCATTCAGTTGCAATGTACATATCAGGATGTAAAGAAAGGACTTTTAGTTTTTCTAACCTTCTTGTGATAGGATTAGGAGTCCTGGACTACCATCAAGTTGGGCAGGTATGCTAGTTGCAACTCTAGGTAGTGTACATGTGGATGCACCTGCAGTTCTGGATGTGCCACCCAAGCCTGAGATGCCATAGAACTTTTGATCATCCTGCTAGACACACATGTGTGAGGACCAACTAGCTTATTTATTTGCAAAAAGTAAATAAAAAGTTAAGTACTTAAGTACAATAGCAAGGACTAGTATTGCTAAAATTATTACATGCAGAAATACTAGTACCCTGATAGTTGTATTATCTGGTAAACTGTGAGCTACAATCTTTCAAGAGCATCCTTTTATATCTATAGAAACCCACAAACATCGTAGGGTCAAATTTCTTCATGACCATATCAAACTCCTCATTTTATGACATACTGCATGATGGCCATTCTAAAGACATCCATTGATGAAAAAGTGTCACTAAGCTCAATCCTAGGATTATCCTTGTCATTTATAATGTGCTGCTCCTTGGGTATGTCATCATCCACCGGGATAACTGCACCATCAGTGCCATCATTGGGAGCAGAAACATCATCAGCTACAGCGGCACTAGCATAATCATGAACACCATCATCAGCAGTTGTTACATCCTTATCCCTCAGCCCTAGGAGAGCATACATTTCCTCCTCGCTCATAGGAACATCTATCTCCTCTTGATCATAGGCTTAAGTAATATGAAGGGTTGACCAATCTGTCAAATTTTTTGAGGACCACGCACTGTCTCTATGCTATGCTTTTTGGACTGCTAGTGTTGCAGGTGAAATAGAGGGTCCAACTACTGCAGTTGTTGGCAATGGACTATCTACATTGGTAATACTGCACTGGCTCGATTAATGACCACGAGTATCCATAATTTCAACCAAAAAATAAATCCATTTGACCTGCCATCAGTCATTGAATGCCTACATCAACTCAAAGGAGTGGTGGATCTTGTCTACCGACCAGTGCTCCTATCATTGCAGAAGAAATGAGCTTCTTGGCATGGCCCCCCAAGTTGTCATCTATCGCAATTATGTCTGTAGCATATCCAATGTGCAGCATCACACCGGCCAATGCACGACGAAACTCTAACAGCTACTATAAACACCCTCTCTGGATTAACCCTAATCGAGAACGCAAAAAAATCGAGTTAGAGATGTACTACTCCATTCGTTTTTACCCGTATTGAACACAAAACCAAGCAATACAACACATAAGAGAGAGGAGCTCACGTACCCCTCAGGGTCCATCGTGTGCGGCTTTGAATCCCTCAAATGTAATTCAGATCTAAAAAAAACCTGCTACTCAGTCGACCAAAATTTCTGAAGCAAACTATATAACGAAGCTACAAAGAAGAGAAACGGGCTGCAAAAGAGCATATTACCTTCGACGCCGATAACAATGAGCCACCGTGTCACCTGTAATATCACATGCAATGTCGTTGAGGTTGGAAAGGGACAGCAGGGGAGCAAGAAGAAAACTAGCGTGGTTAGCTTCACCGTCGGGCCCGACCCAGTCACAAGGACATGGTAAAGAACAATCCGATCATTCCCTTTCCAAATACGCTCAATTTTTTTTTAAAAAAAGAGTAAAATTGGAAAAGGTGTCTATAGTTTGGAGCATAAGCCCTATTCCAATACGATTGATTATCCCTTGTTTTGTCTCGCAGCCCTAGTACCCATCAGGTCATCACGAACTGTGCTGTGCGTTGCTCCATTGAAAGGTACCCTGCGGTCAAAGCAGCAGGCCGGAATGAATGCGTCACGCAACCGGTGGGGCGGTGATGGATTTCCACCGCAGGCGAGAGCCGCACCGCAATGATCGCAGGATTTCATACGCTCGATCGGCGCGTCGGCCCTGGCGCCGTGGCAGTGGCCGCTGGTTGAAACACGCGTCGGCGTGCTGGGCAGCGCTCGCGGCAGGGGCAATGGCCTGGCACACTCGCATGATTAAACGGGCGCGACGCACTACTGATGAATGGCATCGGCTCTCGCGCGCGCGCATCTCGCCAGCGATAGGGCGGCCGCGGGGATCAATGCGACGTGATGGGCTTTCCCCTATCGCGGAAATGATGGATACACATGCTGCCACGAAGGCTTGGGAAATCTTTTCAGCAGGCCAGGTGGGGTGAAAACCACTTTCCTTTCGTGGTTCCATCACGACAACCGCCTTTTAAATCAAATGCAAGGGCTCTGCCATTCATACTTTGACTCGCTCTCGAAGAGAAGTAATCAACATACCAACACCGACGGCTCCAACTGAGGGACACTAACATCAATGGGGAGACTAATCAAAGGGGAGTCCCCAACTAGAAATCGATCAAGCACCTACGCAACTATAAGAGAGAAGACAACTCCTCCACTCAAAACGTGACACAAGACACCACCAATAACTGCTCGATATATAGAGCAAGGACAGACCACCTCTCAACAAAGCCCAAGACTAACACCAATAGTGTGCCACCGCAAAGCCCTGGCGGATCTAGGGTCATAGGTGTTCAACTGAATACCCAAATTTTTTTATAAAATATCAGGTATATAATAGGTATATTAAATATATATACTATTAGTTGTGTTAAAACTATATTTTATACCTGCAAATAAATCCAGCCCGCACTCCTCGTATCTCGCGCGCAACCCATGTAATACATTAGACTCATTTTTCTTTCCACCTCAGTCCTCCTCACGTCCAAAGAGATAAAGATATAAACAAAATCTTAATATTTGTTCTATTTCTCATCTTGTGGCTGTTTGTGTAGGAGACGGCTTCGGCCTTTGAGTGGCGAGCGGGCGGAGGTGCAGGCTAGAGGCGAGTGATGACCAGCGGATGCGGACGTGGTGCCATGATGTGACGACAATTATGCGTGAAGCGGCGCATGGTGCAAGGTGAGCGTGTGGTAGCGTGGGCGAGCAGAGAGGTGTCACGGGCAAGTGGGCAGTGGCACAACGAACACGGAGGTAGGGAGTAGCGCGGTAGCCGGGAGGGAGCGTGGCATTGGGAAGTGAGTAGCACCTTCAACTTATTGTCATCGTCCTCTCTTCAGATCTAGGTGTGCTCCATCCCACACCACTTATTTTCTTTTTTGGTCTGTTTTGCTCCATGGAAGGAACATACAATTTCCTCTTGGATGGACAGTTCTTACTAATAGGGAAATAGTAAAAAAAGGCAAGATTAACAAGATATACAATTCTCATTTATCTCTATAATTTATTGTTTAATTCATATAATTATGCTCGTCTTATGTCGCCCATTTCCTCATAAGAAATCATTAATTTCTGCAATTTATGTATTTTTATTATATCTACATACATGTATCGTTGTATCGGTGTTTTGGAGGGGGAGACGGTGCGCTGCGGTATTGACGTATTCGAGTAATTTAGCTCTGAAATCCGAACACCCATTCTAAAAATCCTGCGTCCGCCACTGCCGCAAAGCACAAGCTAAATGGACACCAAGCACCACCATGCGCCGCCCAACATTCGCCACCCACCAATGTTGCGCATCATGAGTCATCGTCGTCGTTCATCACGCACCGCAACACAGCAGCTTAGACTCCGCAGCAACCCAACTTGCCGATATGCGGAAATAAGCCATGCGACGCACCAACTGCGCCTAGCCTGAGCTCGCCCTTGACCGCTAAAGCTGCCACCACCTGAGCGTCCCAACGCCCCACCACGACACCTGTCACGTGTCATTGTTGCAGCTCGTCACACACCCGTGACGCGGCAACTTCAACTTCACTGTGACAAGCATCATAGAAGCATCCAAAGTGACGCCTGATGGGTTGCCCCAGGCTGGCCGATGACCCAAGCCTATGCTGGGATTGAGCTTGCCCAAGACCAGAAGCTAACGCCACAAATGCACCCTGACACTCCACCGTGATGCTCGTTACGTGTCATTGTCGCTACCCATCACACCGTGATGGGCAGCAGCTCTGACTTCAAGCACACATATTGCTAAAGCAACCAGATCAGCGCCTGCAGCGTTACCATAACCAAAACAACGACGATACGCAAGCCCTCACCAGCCTGCACTACCAACTCGCATTGCAACCACCGGACCGACCAGATCTACAAGGGGGTGTTGAAAATTAAGCAGTTTTAGCACTATTTTCATATTAATTTTAGATTTAATAAGTAACGGTATAGTATAGTTCCAGCAGTAAAAGAATGACAAGAGTATTAAATAAACATCTCTTAACATAGATGACCTGCTCAAGTCATAAAAATAGGAAATTATGCTAAACTAATTAATCAAGTGGACCATAATAATCTGCATAATTCACATGTTGAAATTATTTGATTTTTTGCTCTCAAATATCAGACTGCACACGCATTGAGCGTGGCCTCCTCTCCACTAGTAGTCTAGCCTAATCACAATTATGTGCGACAAGTTCTAAGAGATAAGACAGGCTTTGAGCTCTAATATTGCTTACCAAATGCTAACAACGGTCTACAAATTGAAGTAAATTTACTGACAAAACTAGTATTACTTATCCATAAGCAGACTTCTCTAACAGAGAAGAATCAACAATATGAGAAGGTAAATAATCAACTTGAATAAAAAAACAGAACAACTCACATCCTATCTTATAGCCACAAATTGTCACACTAATATCACTATGACCAATATCCTCATCGAGCAATCACAAAGCCCACAAACTATCATGAAAAGTCCTCTCAGTGATAACACTATTCATAAATTTCAGAGATAATAAACTGAGATTCACTAGCACGACAAACTTATGCACGATAGTAATACCAAAATGTAAAGGAAAGCTCATTGGGCTATGGCAATCGAAGCCACCGAACAGGCAGATAGGGCAAAGCTCGTAACAAAGACGATGTCCTAGAAAACCAATTACCGTTGTTACGGCAAGGTATCGTCAGAGAGGTTCACGAAGATACAATGCCCAACTTCACAATATAGAACTTACCAAATCACGGAGTCGAGATACAGGTGTTGCCACACAAAGCCAACAGGAAGGGTACGATTTTGTCACACCTCCCACAAACAGATGCCACGATATGAAATTAGAAGACAACCACAATATGCTCACAAGAGCACATAGCGCATGGCACAGAGCTCGGCTCTGAGTAGCAGAAACGAAGAGTACCACGGCCCGGCAAGCTCGCAGATGCAAGATCATCGCAGCCTCCCAATCGTCCAAGGAAAAAAATCCCTACTGCTTTGGATCGGGTGATGAGCGCTTGATCCTTCTCCTCTTCCCAAGCTCTCTTACCTGGATATAAAGGGGTAAGAGGCCAAACTTCATAGGTGAGGAATCGACAGCGTAAAGAAACGACAGTTCATGCCTTCCGCCCGAGAGAGTAGAGATAGGAGGAGATAAGGAGCTCTCAAATCTGAATCGGCTCACCCCACCTTATCTCTTTTCCTCCCCTCTCTTACAAGCAGGCCCCACAAGGGATTTTCTTTTCCCTTTATTTTCTTAATCCAAAAATGAGAGAAATTAACAAATAGCCCAACAGAAAGTAGATCTGGCAAAGAAATTGCTCGATCAAAGGAGGCCTCCTGATGAACCGCACCAATCGGCGCTCTCTCCTTCACTGCAGCTTGACTAAGCTGCCTCCTACTGTGCTCAGAATCCTCTTTACCGTGCCGCCGGTGCGACATCTGTTCATGTGCTACCGACACTGACATGCTGCTGGCACAAGCCATACCATGGTGGGTGTAGGCGGTGTGAGCAAGAGACCCTGTTAAAATATAGCAATGCATACTTGAAGCTTCAAGACTATATATCACTATTAATTCTTATGAATACAAACTCAAAACTATGCAGTCTCATGAACCAATCAAGTGTCTTCTGGAGCTAGCCGCCGACATGCAGCTTTGAGTACATGCTACTTGAAGGTTCTAGCAAAACAAGGCTCAAATTGTGCTAGCAACGCAATAGCCTTAAGCTGGAAGCTTGGAATTAATAACACAAAGCCAAAATCAATTTGACTACTCATGAGAATGAACCAGACTATACTACAGACATGAGTTGGGCTTAGCTTTCCTTAGTCAAATAGCTAGTTAATTGGTGTTGTCTGTATGTCGGTTGTAACATGTCGGTTCAATGTATCTATAAAAGAAGAAGAAAGCCAGAGATGGCCATGTATGTTTTTTTTGTAGATGACTCATATAAGCTAGAACTTCCCATGCATGAGAAGCTTGCTAAGCTTCATGTATGTGTATGTTTTGCTAGGGAGAAATGAGAAAATAGTGTCCTAAAGCTATTTTGTCCTCTCATCTTGCTTCTTTTTTGTGTTCTGATTTCCAACAAGTGGTATCAGAGTCAGGTTGTCCAGGACCGTCAGGATCGAGAAGAGTATTTGAGGCACTAAGGGGAGACTCTGTCGGTGCACAGTCTGGGACTGTGAAGCTCGTTGATCTGGGACCAAGGCTTACTTGACATCGAGCATTAGTCACCATGGTGGATCTTGTTGGCGCAAGCAGTGGGATCAATAAGCTCAATAGCCACAACTATGGCTATTGGCAGACCTGCATGGAGTCCTACCTACAAGGTCAGGATCTATGGAAGGTCATTGCGGGCACCGAGACAACTCCACCAAAGGAGAATGTAGAAGCTTTGCGGAAGTGGCGCATCAAGACTGGCAAAGCTTTGTTGGGTTGAAGACAACAATTGAGGAGGACTTGCTGGAGCACATTCGTGATGAGAAGATGCCACAATTGGCTTGGGAGACTTTGGCAAAATTATTCTCGAAGAAGAATGAGGCGCGTCTCCAGCTCTTTGAGAATGAGCTTGCAAGTATCTCACAAGGTACTCTAAGTATTAGTTAGTATTTTACAAAGGTGAAAAATATTTGTCGTGAGATATCTCAACTTGAGCTTGAGGAGAAAATTAGTGAAGAGGATGAAGAGGATCATCATCCATGGCCTAAGACCCGAGTACAACGGGTTTATGGCTACAGTAAGATGATGGCCGTCGTAGTCATCATTGGTGGAGTTGAAGAATTTATTGGGTAATCAAGAAGAGTTAGCCAAGCAGATGGGGAGTATTACTGTAAAGGGAGAACAGGAGGCACTCTTCACTAACAAGAAGAAGGGTCCACCTCAGGGATAATGGAGGCCCAAAACAAGGTGGACAGAAGGTGGCAAACAACATCCAAAAGAGAGAAGCTACTCTTTAGGGGAGCTCAATGAAGAAGAAAAGATCAACAACAAGAGAAGAATGAGAGGAAATAATAGGACAGATGCTTCAATTGTGGTTAGAAGGGTCACTTTGCTCGAGATTGTCGATACACAAGGCGATTTGAAGGAAACTTGGCCACAACAAAGGAGAAGGAAGATATCACTTTAGAAGCATCTGTAAATGAAGAAGAGTGCGATGCTGAAGTTGGATTTTCTTAAGAAGTTGAAGAAGAGGAGCTTGAAGAGGACATGGAAGCACCAGCTTTTGTAGCAACGACAAATCCAGAGATAAATTATAAGGAAGATTGGATTATCGATTATGGTTGCTCCAATCACTGAGTATGAGGGAAGGAAAGTGGTGCTGACAGCCAATAACTCTAAGCTACCCATCTCTCATATCAGGAACACGGTTGTTCCAAGGTACGGTCCTCAACAACCCCATCTTGAGAATGTCTATCATGTCCCAACTTGAAAAAGAATATATTGTCAGTACCTCAATTGACAGCAGAAGGGAACTATGTACTCTTCGGCCCTGAAGAAGTTGCTGTTTTTAGAAAAATAAAGGTGATCGGCACACTTATCATGGAAGGAAAAAGAAAACAGTCTGTTTATGTGCTCTCTGCAAAGTCAGCATACGTCGATAAGATTCAAAAGAATGGAACATCTGATCTCTGGCATGCACGACTTGGACATGTTAGCTACATCAAGTTAAAGGGAATGATGGAGAAACAAGTGTTGAGAGGACTTCGTCGTTTGGACATCCGGACAGATGTAGTCTGTGCTGGCTGTCAGTATAGCAAAGCTCACCAATTGCCATACAAGGAGTCAGAATATCAGTCCAAAATACCTTTGGAGCTCATACACTCAGATGTATTTGGCCCAGTTAAGCAAACATCACTTGGAGGCATGAGGTATATGGTGATGTTTATCGATGACTTCTTAAGGTATGTTTGGGTTTACTTTATGAAAGAGAAATCTAAAACTTTTATGAAGTTCAAGGAATTTAAGAAGAAAATAGAGAGTGAACTTGACAAAAAGATTCAATGCTTACGTACTGACAATGGGAGAGAATATTTATCTAATGAGTTCACTATCTCAAGGAGCATTAGATAAAAAGACAATTAACTTGCCCCAATACTCCACAACAAAATGGAGTAGCGGAGCGTAAGAATCATCACCTTGCAGAAACTTGTCGGAGTATGCTACATGCTAAGAATGTACCAGGAAGATTCTGGACTGAGTATATGAGGACTGCAGCCTATGTGATTAATAGGCTATCACAAGTAAGGCTAGGATTTAAATAACCACATGATAAGTTGTGGAAAATAAAGCCAACTATCAGCCACTTCAAAGTATTTGGTTGTGTATGATATGTCTTTGTGCCAGATCAGTTGAGGAGCAAGTTTGATAAGAAGGCAATTTGGTGCATCTTCATTGGCTATGATGATGCCCGAAAAGGTTGGAGGTGTTGTGATCCGATCACAGGCAAGTGTCGTACTTCAAGAAATGTTGTGTTTGATGAAGCCTCTTCATGGTGGACTCTCAAGTAGATCGAGAATTCTGAATCCCAAGATTTGAATGA
The DNA here is from genome assembly GCA_017311315.1 of Dendrocalamus latiflorus. NCBI lineage: Eukaryota > Viridiplantae > Streptophyta > Magnoliopsida > Poales > Poaceae > Dendrocalamus > Dendrocalamus latiflorus. The sequence goes on from CM029610.1 coordinate 39,790,758, forward strand.
GATTCTAGGATAAGATAAGCCAAAAGTTGAGGACTAAGCATCAATTCCAAGTGAAGTTGAAGGGAGCTCACCCAGTAAGACCAAGAGTCCATGGAAGACTGGCGAACATCAGCTTGTACTCAAGGAACATTATCCAAATCAAGTGGAAGTTGAAGATCCTGTACACAAACTGCGAAGATCTACAAGAAAGCGGAATCCCAATTCTAGGTATGCTAATGCTGCCCTTATTAATGAAGCTATACCTATTGAGCCATCTTTTTATAAGGAAGCAACACAATGCCCTGAGTGGCGAAATGATATGGAGGAAGAAGTTAAGGCACTAAAAGAAAATCAAACATGAAATTAGTGCCAATACCAAAGGATGTAAAGCCAATATCCTGTAAATGGGTTTATAAAATCAATACTCGTCCAGATCAATCAATAGAAAGATATAAAGCTCGACTTCTTGCTCGGGGATTCTTTCAACAATATGGGTTGGACTATGAAGAAAATTCAGTCCAGTGGCGAAGACCACAACTGTTCGAGTCTTACTTGCTTTGGCTGCTAGCAAGTCTTGGAAGTTGTGGCAGATGGATTCCAAGCACGCCTTCTTACATGGAGAGCTTGACAAGGATATTTATATGGAACAACCAAAAGGTTTTGAGAGTAAGACTCAATCAAAATATGTCTGCAAATTGAAGAAGGCGCTCTATGACTTGAAGCAGGCTCTAAGAGCTTGGTACGGGGAAATTAGTGAGTTTCTTGTACAAAGTGGATTTAAAGTTGCTCCATCATATTCTAGTTTGTTTGTGAAAGCCAAAGAAAGTAAAGTAGCAATAGTTCTAGTCTACATTGATGATTTAATCATCACAGTAGATAATTACGAGGAGATATAAAGGACAAAAGAAAATCTCTCAGTTAGATTTCAAATGAAAGAGGTTGGAGAGTTGAAGTACTTTTTTGGACTTGAGGTGGAGCATACAAAGGAAGGGTTTTGTTAGGTCAACAAAAATATGCAAGGGATTTTCTTCAAAGGTATGGGATGCTTGATTGCAAGCCTATTTCTACTCCTATGGATCCTAATACAAAGCTACAAGAAGAAGGAAAGGATCTAGAGGATGTGACCATGTATCGACAACCGGTTGGGAGTCTTATCTATCTCACACTTAGTCGATCGGATATTTCCTATGTTGTTGGAATAGTCAGTCGATATATGACCAAGCCAAAGAAATCTCACCTCAATGCAATTAGACACATTATTAGGTATGTCAAAGGTACCATTAATTATGGCATTTTATACAATAAAACAAAAGGATGCCAAGTGACTGGATATTGTGACGCTGACTATGCCGGAGGCTGCGACACACGTCGATCAACAACCGGATATTTTTTCAATCTTGGATCAGGAGCTATATCTTGGTGCAGTAAGAGACAGCCTACCGTGGCATTATCAAGCACTGAAGCAGAATATCGATCGGCAGCAACAGCGACACAAGAAAGCACCTGAGTTAAGCAACTGATAAAGGATCTCTACCAACCAACAGATTATCAAGTAAGGCTTCTCAGTAATAATCTATCATCTATACGTTTGGCAAAGAATCCAGTCTTTCTTGCAAGGACAAAGCATATAGAAGTACATTATCATTACATAAGAGAAAAAGTTCTTGAAGGAGATATTGAGATGGTGCCAACAAATACAGATGAACAAGCTGCAACTATTCTTACAAAGAGTCTCAATAAAGCAAAGTTTGAGAAATTTTAAAAGGCTCTCAGAATGGTCTGCAAGACAACTTTAAAAACGAGTATGCGTTGAGGGGGAGTGTTAAAATATAGCAATACATACTTGAAGCTTCAAGAATATATATCATTATTAATTCTTATGAATACAAACTTAGAACTATGCAGCCTTATGAGCCAATCAAGAGTCTTCTGGAGCTAGCCGCCGACATGCAGCTTTGAGTACATGCCACTTGAAGGTTCTAGCAAAACAAGACTCAAATTGTGCTGGCAACGCAATAGCCTTAAGCTGGAAGCTTGAAATTAATAACATAAAGCCAAAATCAATTTGACTACTCATGAGAATGAACCAGACTATACTACAGACATGAGTTGGGCTTAGCTTTCTTTAGTCAAATAGCTAGTTAATTGGTGTTGTCTGTATGTCAGTTGTAACATGTCTAACATGTCGGTTCAATGTATCTATAAAAGAAGAAGAAAGCCCGACTTGGCCATGTATGTTTTTTTAGATGACTCATATAAGCTAGAACTTCCCATGCATGAGAAGCTTGCTAAGCTTCATGTATGTGTATGTTTTGTTAGAGAGAAATAAGAAAATAGTGTCCTAAAGCTATTTTGTCCTCTCATCTTGCTTCTTTTGAGTGTTCTGATTTCAACAGACCCTGCCGCTGCCACCTCGCCGATGACAGCGGCAGCGTGGGAGGAACGCGACGGTGGGACTAGAGGGTGGCTTGGGTCGCCCCTGATTCTCCCTAGGAGCGGCTCAGGAGGCCGTTTGTGCATGCATTTTGTTGTCAAAGAACTCGTCCGGTTTGAAATAGAGTGCAAGCAGCGAAGCACGTACCACAAGCGTGAGTAATGCGTTTATAATTTACTGAAACATACTGAGAGCAAGCGGAAGTTTGGCCACAATTGGATTGAACCAGTGGAAGTCGATGACACGAAAATTCTGGTGCCGTTTGGTTTAGCCTGTGCTCGAAGGCCGGTAGGCATTAACTCGGCGTAATGTGTCGGTGGATAGAGCCATAAATCTACAGCACGCGAGACGTTAACTCTGATCCCGTGCTCGTATCTGGGGGAGGATGGAGTTGATGATAGGTTGGTGAGACAAATCTGCAGCAATTCAATGCAGATTTTTCAATTGGCATGCACGGTGCACCTCGCTTGAACCGGGTGGCTGGAATAGATTTAGAACTACTCTGACTTCTGCAGGATCCGACGGTAGCTAGACTACTGAGAAATTCTTCTATTAAGGGGGAGAATTTATCCGCGCTAGGTTATATAGAATGGGAAAGAAATACCTTCTTGATTCCTGATCCTCGCTTTTGCCCAATATTTACTCATATATATGTAGATTGATGCTTCTATATATTTAAAATATAGGTATTTGTTCTTGAGCCAAATATATTTTGGTATCATATGTGTGTGTGTATAGAGGAAAAATACTTTTTACTCCCGGGTGTAATTACACCCACCTCTAATATACCACCTAAATAAATTTGAAATACTCCTTTATCACTTTAGGTATACTCATATACTAATTATAAGATATTCTAATGTGAACCACACGAAAAAATTGCAAGGGAGTCCATAGTTTTTAGCGTATTTTGTAAATACCTTTATATACGTACATAAAAAGGAGTATGTTGAAAAAAATGTACATACCACCTCTGAAAAAATTATTCATACCACATATACAGTCTTAAATACTCGTATACTACATGTACATACTCCTTTTTACGCGAGATACTCCCTACGTTGTGAGATACGACGTAGGGTGTAATTACACCCCGGTGTAGAAAAGAGGCTTCCTATCTCTCTCTCTCTCTCTCTCTCTCTCTATATATATATATATATATATATATATATATATATATATATATATATATATATATATATATATATATATATATATATATAGGAAAATTACATAAGGCACCCACATCAAGAACCGTCCGATACACGTGTATGATTGATAATTTTTTTTGAGTTTGGGTATGGAAATGTTTTATACCATTGATATATTTATGGTAAGTAAGTTTTGAACTCAGTTCAAACTAGTTTGAACTACTTTTGAGTTCAATGCGACTACAGTGAGTATATACCAAAAACATAGTTCAAACTAATTAAACTGAAGTTGAATTTAATTTTTTCGAAGTTTGACATCTCAAATATACTTTTTTATGGGTATATGATTTTGCTCTGTTCCGAGTGATTTTAGTTGGTCCAAATGGTTTTGGTTTGCTACAAGTGGTTTCGGTCACGTATGAGTGGTTTTGGTCTGTTTTGAGTAGTTTCGAACCGTTCCGATTGGGTCCGAGTTGCATCGGATGGTTTTCGAGTAGCAACGGAGTATCAGACGGTGTCCGACTAGCATTGGCGCATCAGACGGCTTTTGAGTGCCATCGAAACATTAGACAACACTCGATTGGCATCGGAGGATCGCATGGTTGGCTTCGACCTCGAAGAGTGATGGCTCAGCTGATGTTTACGACCATGTCCAACTTCGACGATGATGGACTTCGTCACTACGGTTTTCTACCACGGCAGTACGAGCACCGCAGCACGATTACGAAAGAACGACCACATCCGTTTTCAACTACGCTGGGCTTCAACCATGACAATTTGACTACGACATTCTGACCATGATTAGCTTCAACCACGTTCGACTTCGACCACGACAGAATGACCACCTAAGGTAATCGTAGCCATAGTACCTTTTCATGGTTGTAGCAACATTAATTTTTCATGGTCGTAGAATTTATTGGTTGATAGTCGAAGGATTTGCAATCAATGATCGTAAACTTTGCGGACTGCTGTTATAGTTGTAAACTTCGTAGTCTTGTTTTTATGGTCGTAGACTTTGTAGTCTCCTGTCATTGTCTTCGATAGTCGAATGCTTTGTAATCGGTTGCTGTAGGCTTCGTGGTCGATACTCATAGACTTCATTGTCGGTTTGAGTTCTTCACTTCTTGTGATCTTTGAGTACTCGTGTGTAACAGCCTAGGTTTTGTTAAAAAATATTAAGATAAACAAATAATTTAAATTAAAAATAAGTATTTTGGTTGCTCGAGTTTTAATTTGATTTACCCTGATTTTCTGCTTTTAAAAAGTAATTTAAGTAAAAAATCTAAAAATATTATTAAATAAAGTATATTTTCAATTTCTTTAAAAATCATATTTCATTTAATTATTTGGATTTATTTGGCTTATATCTGGTTTTTCTGGATTTTCTGGAGTTTAACATCTATTTTTAAATTAAAAAGTATTTTAAGTATAAAAATATAATACCAAATTAAGTTGGAAATATTTTAACTAAGTCCGAAACGTCTCTAGAAACTTATGTGAATTTTTTTGGAATTTTTGGAATTTGTTTGGTATTTTTCTGAGCTTTATTTGCTTTTCTAGGGTTTTCTGAAAATCCAAAACCAAAATAAAATTTAAAATCTCCTACCCTCTCTCCTGGGCCAATGCGTGGATGGCCAGGATGTGCCCATGTCACCGCACGACCTCATCCGACCGTCCCAACTCATCCCGCCTTCCTTCTATCTCCGCTCGACGCGTGTGCGGCTCAGATCAGCCCACGTCGACCCCCGAGCCATCCACAATGCTACCGCTCCGCCCTCTCCTCGGACCAATGCGTGGATGATCCAGATTGAGCCACGCTATCTCCCCGCTCATCTCCCCCGTCCGCCCGTCTTTTCTCTCTCTCGACCACCCGATCTTCTTCCCTGGCCACATGACGAAATCTCTGTCGCCCGTGCCGCCCGATCCGTCCCTCTTTCTCTCTCTCTCTCTGACCACTGGGTCCCGCCTATCAGCCCTCGCCCCTTCTTCCCCGAGCCTCTTCTTCCTCCTCGCGCCGCAACCGTCGTGCCATCACCGCCGCCCTACCCGGCCGCCTTCCCTCCCCCCGCATGTGCGCCTACCCACCTCCCTTCATGCGTCGCACTCCCCGCGCCCACCTCCTCTGGCAATCATGCCTATTTTTAGTTAATAGATATCATTATGGTTGATATTTATCTTTGTTGTCTACTGTGTGCACTAGTTGATCCTGAACTAGTGCGATTTACACAGAGGATCCAGGAGTTGTTGCTCCGGGGTTCGACCTCATGTTAGGCCAGCAGGATGACTGGTTGGTGCATGGCGGTCAGGTGGTTGTGGTACTCAATAATTGAAAGGTCTCGGTACTCAATGGTTGCGATTGGTTGTCGTAGGTATTGCGATCGGTTGTCGGAGACTTGTGGTATGTATTTGGTACTCGGTAGTTGGTACTCGATGACTCTAGTCGGTAGCAATGTAATCTTCGAGTGTTCTAAGCGATGGTATTTGTGATCGTGGACGACCTGGTTGGTATGCGTGGATGGCTTTGTTCTTGTTTATGGATGGACAAGGGTGGTGTGAGTGTGTGTGTGTGTGTGTGCTGATGACGGTCAAGTTGTAGAGAACTTGTGTCGGGATAAAGTTTCTTTGGTCTTTGCATGTGCAGGTGAGCATGGAGAAGATCATGGTCGGTGACGAGGAGAACCAGGACTAGGAGGGGTTAATCAGAGGTCCAGACAGTCGAGATGTCATGCAAGGTGATCGGGCTCATGCTGGAGCACATGGAGATCGAAGGTGGATGATGCATGGAGGCATGTAGATGGTGATGGTCAATGATGAGTAGGACCAAGACTAGGAGGGGGTAATCTGAGGTCTAGGTGGTCGAGATGTCATACGAGGTGATCGAGCTCATGCTAGAGCATGTGATGATGCGTGGATAAGCTATAGGAGGTGCGATCCTAGATGCTTCGACACGAGTGTTGGTGATGCGTGATGGAGATACAGGAGGTGTGTCTTAGAGGCTTCGTCACGTGGTGAGATTGAAGACGTTATGAAAGGAGTTCATAACGGGAATATTTAGAGATATGGTAAAACCCGTGTTAGGAAGGGTTTCAGATCCCTTGATTTGAGGAACAGATAGCATTTTGTGTTCGTGTTTGAGGCGGACTCGGCTTAGACGTTAGCCTATAAAAGTAGGGAGAGGTTAAGGGCTAACATGTGGTTTTTGGTAGGGCTTTCGAGGAAAAAGCTTATGTGAGTTTTTAGAGGGCTTTCGTCGAGAGAGCTTATAGGGGTGCCGTGAGGGCACTTTGTAACCACATCTATGATACAGAAATAATAGATTAGATCTATTCTAAGAAAAGTTTACTAGCATCAGCAACGTGTTTTCTAAGCATCATTTTTCTTCTGTCTCCGGTGTGTACTCGTTCAAGTGATCGAAGCGTTTGAGCGACTGAAGTCTTGAAGCGGAGGGAGGTTATAACTACGTGTGTTGTCAGTCGTAGCGAGCAGTCCTAGCACATGATTGAAGGGAACTATCGAACAATCAAAGTGTTCATTGAGCACGGGTGAGGGAACTAGCGTCTTGCAGTCATAATCTACATCTGGTAATTTAGATTATTTTTCTTTTGCTTTTAGTTTTGGTTTCAGGTTCCAAAAAGCAGGGACAATCATTCACCTGCTTTGATTGTGCCATACAATCCTACAAGTGGTATCAGATCAAGGTTGTGATAGCATCAGAGAGGAATGTGAATTGTCCCACCATGCTAGATGGTTCTGATTTTGCTTTTTAGAAGTGTCGGATGCAAAGTTACATTGAGGCTCAGGGTAGTGATGTTTGGAATAAGGTTTCTAGACCTTATGAAGTTCCTACTACTATTACGAATCTAAATAAAATAGATGTTGATCTAAATACTTAAGCTCGTAACTTATTTTTTCAATGAATTTCTCGCAAAGAATTTGATCATGTATCTCATATTGCTTCTGCTCACTTAATATGGAAAATTATGTACAATTATCATGAAGGAACAACTAAGATAAAGAAAGTGCATAAGAATCTTTATCAAAAAGAGTACTCGAATTTTGCTATGAAACCTGGTTAATCTATAGATGATCTTTTTACTTGCTTTGAAAAGATTTTGAGTAACCTGCGCGGAGTTTGTGTTGTTCCTGCTGATAGAGATAACACAACTAAAATTTTGACGTCTTTAGGTTCTGAATGAATGATGGTCGTCATGACTGTTAACCAAACTGTCAATCTAGATACTCTAATCATGGATGATCTGTATTCTAGATTGAAAACCTATGTAATGGAAGTTTTGCCATCTAAAACTGCTAAATATTCATCTTTAGCACTTGTGACTAGCCCCATGCAGGCTGCTTCATCGAGTACAATGTCTTGTGTTTCTTTGTCTGGTTTGATTTCTTTTTCAGAAGATCAGTTCGAGCAGCTCCTTGTAGAGGTCTAGATCTTACTCTCCTCACGGTCATACAAAGCTCTCAACAATCTGAGGATGATAAAGCGAGGTAGAACTCTAGATTCGATCGGATGCTTTTAGTGTGGCGACGCTACATTAAGATGGATTGCCCTAAGCTCCAAGAGAATGTAGTCTAGAAAGAGAGGACTAATCATCGTCAACCATTCAAGAGTAACACTAAGGGTTGATCTTTCCATCACAAGTTCTTGTAGCTATCAAGCACCTTGACTTGGGTGATGTAGATTCTAAGAATTGCAATGATGACCACTACAATAAGAGTGACGACAGCTACATCGATCCTGATGTGCTAAGACTGTCATATGATCATATTGAAGATGGTATAGTTAGACTTGCTATGGAACTAAAAAAGACTAAAAAGAAATTGAAAAAAATAATTTGTTGTCAAAAGCTTGAATTATGGTATTAATAGATTTAAAGCTTCTATTCCTAAAGATGATTTTAATCAGTCTTGTCAAGTTTTACATTCTGAGTTGAAAACTGCTAGGTCAATTAATGCATCAAAACTGGTTCAATTTAGATATGTAATTGCTAAACTTGAAGAATTAAATGTAATACATGACTCTTGTGATGAAAAGTTAAGACTTACAAATGATGAAATTGAAAAGCTTAAGTCTAATTCTTCTAGAGCATATTCTAAGAATGATTTACTTCAGGCTAGGCTTAATTCTTCTCAGGAGTCAATTTAACAAATGCTTTATCATGAGACTCTCTTTTGCTTTAACTATCCTAAACTTAACACTGAAATAGAAGTTTTGATTAGACAACTTAGTGATTTTACTGAAAAGGGGAAATTGACTCAATGTAGTGCTTCTAAGAATTTAGTGAATGATTCTGGTAAATGTACAACTTGTCCTGCTTTGGCTAAAGAAAATGAGTATCTTAAGAACATTTTAGAGATGTTTTATTTTGGCAAGAAGAACTTGAATATGATTCTAGATCATTCAAAAACAGGTGTGAAAAAACATTGTTTAGGATTTAATTTTGTTGAGCATGCCAAGAATAATCCTCTTAAGGTTGTTAAGTTTCTTAAACCAGGAAAGACTGAGATAGAATTTGAACTAAAATAAATTATGTTTAAATTTGCTAGTATAGCAAAGGATGTCTCTACCAAAACGAGTGTTGTGAAGCCATTAGATATGACCTCTCAGCAAGTCAAGTATCAATATACTCACTGTGGTAGAGAGGGTTATCTGGTTCAGTTTTGTTTTCGAAAAGCAAATAAGGAGAAGAAAGACAGATTAAGAAAGCGTTCTTGAATGGGATCTGTGCAAGCTCCTTCTCGTTGCTCTGTGCCCTCTAATCAATCATCTGCAGGTTGTCACTCTAAATAGTCGTCGTAGGTTCAGGAGTTTTTATAATAGGATCGATCAGACCAATTTTTTCAACATGGTCGGATTAGCCTCGGGTATCACAAGTGGTCGAGATGTCATGCGAAGTGATTGGGCTCACGCGAGAGCATGTAATGAGGCATGAAGAAGCTACAAAAGGTGCGGTCCTGGAGGCTTCGACACAGGAATTAGTGATGTGTGATGGAGATATAGGAGGTGCGTCTTAGAGGCTTCTTCATGTGATGAGATTGGAGACGTCATGGAAGGAGTTCGTAACGGGAAGGTTTAGAGATAGGGTAAAACCTGTATTAGAAAGGGTTTCGGGTCCCTTGATTTGAGAAAGAGATAGAGTTGTGTGTTCATGTTTGAGACGGACATGGCTTGGATGTTAACTTATAAAAGTAGGGAAAAGCTAAGGGCTAACGTGTGGTTTTTGGTGGGGCTTTTGGGGAGAAAGGTTGTATAGTTTTTGGTAGGGCTTTCGGGGAGAAAGTTTGTGTGGGTTTTTAGAGGTCTTTCATCGAGAAAGCTTTTAGGGGTGTCGTGAGGGCACTTTGTAACTACATCCATGATACAGAAATAATAAATTAGATCTATTTCGAGAAAAGTTTGCTGGCATCGGCGACGTGTTTTCTGAGCATCGTTTTTCTTCTGTCTTTGGTGTGTACTCGTTCAAGCGATCGAAGCATTCGAGCGGAGGGAGATTACGACTGCGTGCGTCGGCGGTCGTAGCAAGCGATCGTAGCGCGTGATTGAAGGGAACGATCGGACAATCGAAGCGTTCATCGAGCATGGGCGAGTGAACCAGTGTCTTACAGTCGTAATATACATCTGGTAATTTAGATTATTTTTCTTCTACTTTATTTTTGGTTTCAGATTCTAAAAAACGGAGCCAATCATTCACTCCCCTCTGATTGTGTCATACAATCCTACAACTATACAACTAATATAGTATTATTCTACCGTCTCATGTATTAATAAATATACTTATTTTTACACAGTCACATAATAAATATATAAAATTTTTCTTAATATAATTAAAATTTGGGATAAACTATTGCACAGACGACTGAAATTTTTTTATCTTTCAGTCACTTAAAGTTGCACTTTGAATCACCTGAAGTTGCACATGTTTTTTTGGAGGGGGCTGCAATTTTAGTTGATTGCACTCTGAATCACCTGAAGTTGCAGATGTTTTTTTTAGGGGGGGCTGCAATTTCAGTTGATTGAGAGTGCAATTTCAGGTGACTGAAAGATAAAAAAATTTCAGTCGCCTGTGCAATAGCAAAACTGTTAAAATTTAGGTTCTTGATGCCTCGTTCTCCACCAAAATCTCAGTAAAGATAGAAAACGAAAGAAAAATAGCTCTAGATAGCTAAATAGGGACTCTGAATGGAAAGGTACTCCCACGAGAATACCTCCTTTGGCATCTCTACTTGAGAGGGAATTTACGAGCCATATGGGGTGGGGCTGGGGGCATCATCATTCATGGGGGGACAAAAGGGAAGGATTTGGAGCAACCTCAGCCTGCTGCCGTGCCCACTGCCCACAGCTAGCTACCCCATCTCTTTGGTGCGTAATTCTCTCTCTCTCTCTCTCTCTCTCTCTCCCCTACTGCTACAGCGCTACTGCTGCTACTCCATGATCGCTAACTTGCCCTACCCCTTCTCTCGCTCATCATCAAGGCTGTGAGTAGTGCATCCACTGTTGTATCGGTATCCTAAGACGCGGCCATGATGCGGTTCTAATGTGGCGGGGCATTCATGTTTTTGTACTGCATGCTACCGGCGGTTGGTTCTATGTTTTGATTTATAATTTCTAATTTAAAATTCAAAATTCTGACTGTTTGTACGAGAGAATATGAAGAAATACTCACGTATGATTTTAGTCAATATAGATGATGTTAGAACAGTGTCTTGCAGATCCCGTCTTAAAAAATATCTTATTTAAAAACAAGTTACGGTAGAAAGTAAGTTATAATCCAAAAGGAACCCACCGGTAGTCAATGGAATCCAACAGGAGAGAGTATGTGGGCTAGTGCTAGAACAGTTCGTTCGACATTAAGAATTTAAGGCCCGTTTGGTATGTCACACATGTTTGAGAAATATCTGTTCCATGAGCTACAGTTTCGAGCGTGGTTTTTTTCTAATGGTCCGACTTGTATCAGTTTAGAAGTTCAGATGCAAGAAGAACTGCATGCATCAAGAACATAGTAGGGACAGACACAGTTTATTTCCTGCATATTTGAAATCTGTTAGCTAGTGGATCACTGGAGCTCGACCAGACTGCATGCATGCTGAGAAGCCTATTCACTGAGGAGAACATGTCAATTGGTAGAAAGCCGGACATGTGCAACCTAACGTTTAATGGGTCTGGTCAAGACATACGGCTGGGTCAACGAACGACCAGCTTCTGGCCTATTGGGTGCGTAACAACCTAGGCAGCACTGGACGGACGGCATGTGCAATGTTCCTCTATCTGCCGTTGCTCTTTCGCCAATTCTCTGTCATCGGTCAAGGAGACTTGGACTTAGTAATTTGCACAGGGATTGATTTACTGCGATCGCTGTACGAATTTTATTTTTAGGAATTCTGGGGAAAGAATAAGTATCTTAAACAGAATGAATTCATCAAACAAAATCTTATTTCTGTGTCCCTTTCTTTTTCCTGAATATTTGCAAAAGCTGAAAAAAAGAAGCAATTACACGTGGTAGTCGTAACAACACAATCTATCTTTGACCATTTTCTTTTTAACTTATGGCTTATTATTTTTTCTAGACAAATTATCAGATCGATTTCTCAGTATCTTTTCAAAACGATTTATCGGTTTATTAATATATGATTCATTCGCACATACATTTACTCTAAAACTAAAATCATTCATCATAGCTAAAAAGATCACAGCTAAAAAGAATCCTCTTAATCCACAGAGATCACGTTGGGCACGTCGAAACCCCCTATAACCCTAAAAAGAGCACTCCTGCTGTCCTGCATCCACCTCCTTAATCACTCATCTCAATCTGGATCCTGCCGAAGTCCAATGCGACTTTCTGACCGTGGCTGCCCCACGGTGCCCCAACTCGCACACTGACACAACACAGCCCAATAGAATACTACTAGTATTTTATATTTTATTACTGAATTCTTGCTCCCAAAAGATACATGATTTTTACCTCCTTTTTGGCTGTAGAATCAAGGTGGAGAAGAAAGGAGCGCAGCGCACAGCATCGCCCCAACATCTGTAGCTATGTTGTAGTTTAATCCTGTAGGCGTGGAGAGGAAGATCAGATTAGGCCGCTCATTCCGGCTTTGGCTGAAGGGAAGTCAATAAATATGTTGGCTTTTTAATTTTATCTTTTTAACTGGTTTTTAAGTTTTTTTGTTTTTTTCTCACTTTTTCTTTTGTATTATCAGAAGATATGCTTTTATTTTTTTTAATTTAATGATTCAGTAAAAAAGTAACGACCACTATATTATAATTTTTACTAAAAATCAACATAAGAAAGCTAAAAACCTTAGAAAATCTAGGACTAGCCATGCTTGGAGCTCTCATCCCATATCTAGTCCCTCAAATCTCCCACAGGACACCAAGAAGCACAATCCCATCCATCTGTTCTGCCCGTCACCCAACCCAACCCAACCCCGAGAATAGCACCTCACAAGGGGTGCCACAACAATCCTAGCCCACTTTAGGCTCTATAAATAGCACACCCTGTAAAGGGGCACTGCCTTCTTACAGCGGGAGTTGCAGTAGCTGTGGATGCACAGCTCGGAACAAGTAGTCATGTGGGCTTATCAAAGGGGCGCTTACTGCGAGTTCTTTGGCATTCTGTCCACCTCCTTGTAAAATCTTGTGGAAAACCTCAAATCTTTTGGTCTTGAGGATGCCATGGAGGTGGGCATACTGCCAATGGAGCTGTGTAGGCCTCCCTTTGTAAATCCCATATGACACAAATCAAAGCAGCGTCTTGTTAGATTCGATGGTCACCTTTGTGAAACCCTAAGCTTGGTTGTTGCCTTTTGTTGTGGGATCTTTTGTTGGGCTTTGTAAGGTGGAGGCTGGCTCTTGTTTTCTTTGCTTGTTATGGTTCATGATCATGATGTGCTTTTGGGGAAAGATTAGGGCAAGTTATCTACAAATCGTAGTTCTTGATCTGTTCTTTCACCGTCTTTACTTATGTCTTCTTCCTTGAGTGTTGGGGAAGGATAGATGATTATTTTCAGCATGCCCTTCTTTTGGATCCGTCTTTTCTCGCTGATTACCTAGTGGGAAGTTCTTCAAAAGACTAACCTCTAGTTCTTGCTTTCTTGTTGTTTCCCCATGCAGGCCTCTTCCTGGAGCTTTATTAGCAGTCACCCCCAACATCTCAGCATGAGAAAATGAGAAGCTCTGTAAGTCACAAAACTTTGCTACGATTGTTCCCGATTTGATGTATTGGTTGAAATCTTAATCCCCTTACCAAGCATGAGAATATACTCTGACCTTGCGTGTAGTATTATGATTCACTTCAGACCTTTCTTGGTTAGGGTTTTGTGCCTGTGACTGGTGATGGTAATGATGAGATGTGGCTTTCTTTTCTTTGCCTTATGATTCCCCGCTTCTGTGCATCTGCTCCTTGGCCATTTTTTTTTCTTGTTCCAATAAGTTTTGCTGTAAATGCATAAACCCAAGTTGCAGATAGAACTTTCATGCGCTTCATGATTTCAGTCGAAGACATTCCTGTGTGCCAGTACAGCTGTCTGTGCGTGAAATTTTGTTTGTATTGGTCTTTTGATAGGTCAAATGTATGTACTACTAGTATGGTAGTCCGTAGCCTGAACCCTCTTTCATTTCTTTGCGTAAATTTACCCACTACAGATTAATCATTATCAGCTTGGAAAATATAATGGAACTTAGCTTCTTTGGATATGTGTTTGCATGGAGTATTTGTTGTTTGAATGGTGATGATTACTTGAGTTGTCATATGTCTGCCAAATTATACTACCTCATTTGAAGAGCACGAAAAGTTAGCTGGGAAAACAGATCTCATCATCACCATTGGATGCTCGGTTGCTGTGATTGAATTGATAGCATTTTTTTTTGAAAATGGCATATATTTGGAGGAGCTAGATCACAACGACAAAATCTTTTATCCCAAACAAGTTGGGTAGGCTAGATTATAGTCTTTTTTTCACCATGTCCGTCAACATGGAGTTCAATCTTCAGAAGTGATCACTAATAACAATTTGTTCTATATTGTTTTTTTTTCTGCTATGCGTGTATGTTAACAGTTCATTAGTGATTTTTATTTGGGGCTTAACGTGTTTACAAAGTGATGCTGGCGTTCTATGTTAACTCTCATTGATGCTTAACAAACAAGGAAGAAGCAACTTAAAGGCTACATATTTGCTTTCATCTGTGTTAGTTATTAATGTATGGTTCATATAAATAAGGAAGAAATGAATAAGTGGGTTAGAAGTTCTCGCCCTCCTGTGTTGGTTGCATTTTGCTCCTAGAGATCAATCAACGAAAGAATTTTAGTTGTATTCTGCTTTAGTTTTTTTTCCCTGTGATCTTAAACTAAATTAGCACTCCTAAATCCTGATCTTGTTTTTTCTTCATATTTTGTGTCTGTCAATGTGCTATATAGTATCCTTTCAATGTTTGATGAGCTTAATTCATAGTCAGCTCAATTTGTTTTCTTTTTTATTGCGTCAACAGCTCAATTTGTTTCTGAAGCTAATCTATACATTTCTTGTGATGATGCAGCTTATGAACTGAGAAGATTTTATCTTTCAGTTTCTTTCATGCTACCAGTCTCTAATATATTATTGATATCGACACCTGTCATGCTATCAGTTCCCCTAATAGATTCTTGATACCTGGAAGTACTGTATTTTACCATATGAGTGATGTCTCAATTACTGTTTGTTGGAGTGGATGTCGTAGTATTAACCCATGTCAATATAATGACCATTTTCCCCCCACCGAACTACATCTGTTTACTGCTCAAGATTCGTGAGATACTGGTACTATTAATGTTCCGCAAGTGGAGGGCTAAAATCAAGCCAAGCTAAGAGTTCAATTGAACATGATCATTATAAGGCCCCGTTTGACACGGCTCCACTTCA
Source organism: Dendrocalamus latiflorus (assembly GCA_017311315.1). Classification (NCBI taxonomy): domain Eukaryota; kingdom Viridiplantae; phylum Streptophyta; class Magnoliopsida; order Poales; family Poaceae; genus Dendrocalamus; species Dendrocalamus latiflorus. The sequence continues at coordinate 39,806,232 of CM029610.1, forward strand.
CAAGTGGAGCTGTTTTTTTTGCTTCAGCTCCACGAACAGCTCCACCGGTGGAGCTGGAGCTGTTTTGGTAGACTGTTTGGCAAAACAGCTCCACCTGTTTTATCATGCATGGTTGAGAGATGTCAATTGTCCAATATACCCCTGTCTATTTGGCTTGTAGTAACATCAAGAGTTGTATGTTTCTACATGATTTTTCATCCGAGTAAATTTGAATTAAAAAAATTAAAATTTAAAATAACACAAAGTATTAGCAACCAATATTTAATGCGTTTTTTTCATAGGAATAACCCGTTAAAACAAATATGCATGTGCAAAGTCATGATATAATGCAAACAAGGGCAGTGGCATGCGGGAGAATAGAAGAGCCGGTGGCAGATCGCGTAAATTCACGAAAGTATAAGGGCAGTGGCATGCAGGCCTGCGGATGGAGCCGGGTGGAGCTACTTTTTTCAACTCCATCTTGTACATATCTTTTGTCTTAGCAGGTTTTAAGGGACTCCTTAGGTGGAGCTATTTTGTTTTACCCCGTTTGGCACAAAACGGCTCTAAACAGCTCCAGGAGTCGGTGGTGGAGCTGTGCCAAACGGGGCCTAAGAGTGCAATTATAAAAACAATCCTGTGAAAGTTTAGGAGCTACCGTGTATTTTGCCAACAACTCCTACCCATGCTTACGTAGTAGCTGGTTTTTAATACTCCAGTATAAGTTACGCATGGAGATGTGAAATTGTTTATGTATTTGGCATTGTAGTTATTTTTTTTTTCAATTTTGGCTTTGTAATATTCGTTTATATAAAAATAGCCTTCTCCTTAAGTCTAGAAGGCATGGCAGTCGACTTGTCACCTGCCTTGTCTAGGGAGCTCAGCAAGATTGGGCGTGGTAGGGCGCTTGAGGTAGGCCAGCCTGTTGAGCCCCGCTTGCCATGCTTGTTCACTCCTGTCGAGCTCTTCAGACGTTGTAGGTGACATGTGTCAATCTAACATGCCTTCCGAACTTAGGAGAAGACTTTTATTTTTGTAAAAATGGGTGTGACAAGACCTAAAACTGAAAAAAAAAACGTGGTGCCAAATACCTGAACAACTCGGAGATGCGCCGCTATCTATCCATGTTCTTTCATGTCAAGCATGCAGAGGGTAGGGCTGATGACTGATGAGGGTACCATGGGAATCAAATCATTGTGTACACGGCCAAGATTGAACAGCTGCACTACTAATAATGAAAGACTGGCACCTTTTGGTCTTTTGGTGCGTAGAGTCAATGAGGGAGAGCTTGTGCTGATGTTTTCCACACACCCTGCAGCTCATCTCTCACTCTTCAATTTATGACATGCAGGAACTCAAGGAGCCATTATTATGCAATTATACTCCCAAGGAGCACTGCATTGCATTGCCTGCGATCAATCTATACCCAAGGAAACGTATACACGCAGAAATGAACCAACATAATATTTTCGGTCTATCAAATGATGCAAACTATCATAAAAGAATACAATCGTACCCTTCATCCCTTGGCAAAAAATAGCAAGCTTCAACGAGCGCTCGTAGCTAGCTCCCTGCAGAAATGCTTGCACAACAGCGCAAGGGTCAGCTCATATCATACCAAAAGATCCCTTTGATGATGGCCGGGAGATTTTATGCCCAAACAAGGCAACTGGCCCGAGCATAAGAGGGTGGAGCGTACTGTGGCGGCACGGAGTGGTAGCGATCGATGCCGTCCCATGGATCCTGAGCCCCACGGTTTTGCATGCGCCATTATGACGTTTACGCTGCCGCTTCTTTTGATCTCATCATCCCCGACTGTGGCTGCAGCTGCACTAGGTAGCGAGGCCGAGAGGAGATTCTGGATGGGGATGTTTGCCGTGCATGCAGAGAGCTACAGGATTGGAACTTTTCTCGCCGATAAAGCTAAAAGGCTCTGCTAGCTTGCGGGGCTTTTGGGATGTTCTTGGCAGGCTTTTGCCAAGTGTTGACATGCAATGGCGATTGGCAACAGCGATGGCAAGTAGCATGCTGCAGCGGCCGTATGGTTTGTCTGGGTCTGGGTGCAACTTTTCTGATATCGCAGTGGATTCATGCTTCTCTTTTTTGTGACCGCGAAACCGAACCAGACCCGAAAAGAGAAACCGTGACTGGATTTAGACGCAAGTGGATTGAGATCTCAGAGATCGAATGAGTTGGTATGCTCGGATCGTCGTATCTCGTAGGATTTCGAGGCGAATTATATTGTTTTCTCCGATATTTCTGCATTCCAAACAGGTGCTAACGGCTAGACTCTATTCATTTTATGTGCGTTCGACTTACATTTTCATCTATAGATTCGGGGCCTGTGTTCTTTCCCGCGGTTGTAATTAATATACACAGCTACAACCAATGTTCATCTAGACACTAGGTGGTCGGTGGGTGGCCGCCTAGGCGGCTAGGACGCCTTGGTGGGGCCTAGGTGACCAATAGAATTATCATAATTCATAAGTTAAATTAAAGACTTTTATGAAATTTCTATAACTGCCAAACTTTCCTAGACCAATTTCACCCAGCCCGCGTGGGCTGCCAGTCCCACGCGGGCCCATTGGGCGGTGGTGCTACGGTTAACCCTAGCCCACCCCAGACGGTGGCAAGCCTCCATGCCCTCTCGACACAAGTGTGATGGTGATCGTAGAGGTGGTCGATTCAACGACGTAGTTTGTGGTGGCAGTGACGGCCCGGAGGTGACAACGACAACGGCGCCCCCCAATCCCCTCCCCTCGCAACAACATCATAATGAGGCGATGATGGTAGCCCGAGGTGCCCCGGCCTGTTCCTTCGCACGGGGGCACAAGGTAACGGCGGTGGTGGGGCACTGACTTTGCCCCTTCCCGCGGAGGTGCAAAGCAGCGGTAATCCAGCCCGTCCCATGGTGGGGAGGTACATGGAGGTAGCGACGGCGGTGCTTTGGCCCCGTGTCCTATCCCTTCTCGTGTAGAGGGAAACCATACCGAATAATGGTAGGTTCTTCTCAGGATAGGCGATACACAGGTTTGTTTGGTAATCTATTGGGTAGAGCTTATATAAAGAGATGAGCAGTGAAAAATCTTACTAGCTCAACTCAGTCGCACGCTAATATATTGCGTGTCTATAGCTTGGCATTATGATTATGAGATATCTTGTGGGTAAAATTGGGCAACTCTGCAGAGTCAAACTATAAGTGGTATTCGATATGCCGTGCTTCTGAAAAATAAAGTTATGTTTAATGGGTGATTCCAATGGCGAGACATAAGTAGATCTGAAAATGATTTGGAAAAGTTGAAGTTTGGTAATCAAGATATTGAAACCTCAATTCCTTAAGAAGTATATGCTTTGTTATTCTATACTACAAATGTTTGCAAAACAAAAATTGCATCCACAGACAATGATAAAACACATATATCCCCTCTTGAAAATGTTGGCAAGTAACTATTTAGCATTTCCTCATGTGACTTGTTGAGTACGGTTGATTGTACTCATATTTGCTAAAATCATAAACAGAAGGTGCTTGGCAAGAAAATAAAGAAATCTATGAAGATGACACTGAAGAGCATTATAACGTAAACGATGTTTGTTGTTAAGGTTTATGCTACACTCAGGTACGTATGTGGAGTTGTTTTGTAATGTAATATAATTTTGGGCCGCACACCCTGTTCAATAAAACCTGACTGTTAAGTCTTAATTTTATAATAAAGCTTAGTTTTTATGAATAGGCTTACGATGATAATGATGTACACTTATTTACAATATTTACGGCTGATTAATTCTAAATAGTTACAAGGGAATCCTAAGGACCTTAGAAATAGAGACTTACAAGCCTGGCTTCCCTCACCCGGTGGCTGTCGTCGGCGATGCCTTCAATAAGAATCTGTCACGGCGTCAGCCGCTCCCTGGGCCACGGAGCTACGGAGAGGTCCTGATGTCGATGCCGCTCACGAGCTCTGTACCGGTGTCTCCGGCGACCTCTTCAAAGGTTTTGTTTTCTAGTGATCTCGTAGTTTTCGAGATATAGGGCCATAGGGGCAATGCTTAATTCCCCTTCACAAATGAAAGAACCGGAAAAACTTATATATATGTGTGTGCGCGTGCGCGCGTGTGCGCAGATTGACACTGTCCAAACCTGCATTTATCCTGTATCTTCGCCTTACTCCTTTGAATTCGAAGGATTTCTACATCAAATTAGCTTTTACGAACCAGTAACCCTTGGAGAACTGGGAGCATCATCAATTTGCAGCAGGAAGAGCATCTGAATTTTATTTGAACTCGAGCAAGAAAATCCCTCGCAGAACCCAGATCGTCACAGTCATAGAGGGAAGCTAATCAGATCAAATCACGAGCAAATTGTTACGGAAGCCGCAGTCCTCTCGACGTCTTTCTTGGGTCAGGAAGGAGGCCTGCCCTCCTTGCGAGCTTAGACGGGCCAAGAGCAATTGCAGTGTTCCGTTTTATAACCGTAGCCCATGCCTCCTGTGCAGGCCGTAAAGGCCCAAACGCTACGAAACGCCATGCGATGTGACGCCGTGGAGATGGAAATTAAAGGTTCCAAGCAGCCGAGCTGCTCGTTATCGTTAACGAGCGAGATGACACGTACGGATTCTGCCAAATCCAATCAAACATCTTGACAACTAGTTATCCAAATTTGGAATCCGAATACAAAGAGATCTCTGATCCAAGCACACACGGGATAAGAGGGATTCCTCGGCGAGCACATCTCTAAGACTGTCCGAAACCAGCTAGCTGCTGACCCGGCCGGTAGTCCTATGTATCTGACTACTGCTTATTTATTAGGTAAAGGAAGATTAAAAAAGAGTATTGCTATACAATATTCGACTGTTTTTTAGGATAAAAACAGTCAGATTGCTAAAAAAAATGTGAGGATGCATGCCTCCACGAACCGCTAGAAATCTGCGCACGATCACAGCAGCGCCAGTTCCCGGACGTTGATAGGGTTGACGAACGTCCGGTTGCCGACGAAGAGCGTCTGCGCGGCTATGGCCGACACGGCCTGCGTCGGATGGTTGGCGTCCCAGAACAGGTGGTCGTCGCGGTTGGCGCACAGCGGGGCCGTCTCGTTGCACCCGGACGCCCCGAACGGCCCCGCGCCGCAGCACGCCGCCTGCAGCTCCGTGAAGCCTGCAACAACATCATGATCATATCACAGTCAGAAAAAAAAATATTACTCAGCCGGCACATGAAATCCACGGGCAAGAGGCCGTGCTAAGTTAAAAGAGGCAAGGCAAATGCGTCAAACGCTTTGCTTACACCAGGCGTTTGTCCGTGGGTTGGCCAGGACGAAGGAGACCATGGTGAAGGCGTCTCCCAGGGAGTAGGTCATGCCGGGCAGCTCGTAGGCCAGCTCCTGCAGCATCGCGGCTAGCATCGGGTAGGACCTCAGCGAGAGATCGTTGAGAGAGTCGTAGCAGCCCTGGGTGCCCGTCTCCGCCAGCCGGCGCGCCCTCTGCGACGGGGTGCAACCCAGCGGCGGGATGCTGACGATGCTGAACTTCCTGGCCCCCTGCCGGTACAAGACCTGCAGAGCATCACAGTGTACGCGTCACAGAGCAGCTTATTATGCAGAATTCTACAAATAGTTATGCAGCTCGATCTTATGGCTCATCTGAAGACGTGCAGATGAGCAGAACTGAAGGTTAGTTCAGTAGTAGTACCTTCAGATGACACTTGTAGGAAGCGACGAGACCAAGCAAAAACTCGGTGTCGTTGCCACGGGAAAAGGAGTACTCGAACAGGTCGTTGCTGCCGGTACTGATGAAAAAGATTGACCTGGAGAGGAAACTGTTCGTTTTCCTCGAACCTGACAGCTTGTACATGCGCTGAACCACCGACGAGAAGTACTCTAGCTGCAGGCTCATCGGGATCACCTCACCAGCCTGCACAAACAAGTTCAGATCAGTCCTACACTCCTACTCCTACGTGTCATCTGCTGAATATGCATGGTTGAGGACTGAGGAGAATTAATGTATGTCTGTTTCGGTTAAACATACCAGTAAACGGCCGGTGTTATCCTCAAGTCCTGACCCTCCTGACGCAAAGTTGATGCCCTTGTACATCTGCGATCTGATGGTATGCCTCGTCAGAGAGAGGTAGGCCGGTGGGCTCAATGGGAAGCCAAGTAACTGAGCTGTTCATCGAAGCGTACCAAACGTATGTACTAGTCAGGCACCATGTAAAGCATTGCCGAACTCAAACAGTCCTTAACCCTTCTACATACTGATGTGTACGTTCGTACCTAGCTGGTCGGCCGTGTTGTACCCATTGCTGAACCGGCCGGTCGGCGTCGAGTACGGGAAGTCCACGCCGTATTGCGGATAGTTGGCTTTGGCCTCCTTCTTGCAGCTCAGGTGGTTGTTGTTCCCAACGTCGACCGTCGAGTCACCGAACACGAAGATCGCGGGGACAAGCCGCGGCAGCCTCGCCTCGGCGTGCTCCGCCACGAGCACAAGCAGGCACAGAGCCACGAGCACGTATGAGGCGGTTTGGTTGGCCATTAGGGCTCTGTTGCTTGCTGTACTTGGTCTCTGTGTCAGGTGATGGATGCTTCAGAATAGATGATCGAGTATATTATATATGTACCAGGAAGGACAAGGTTGCGACAGAAATTAACCAAGAAAAGCGTAGAATGGTAGAATTCTCATCGAGTAGCTCGCCGGGCCAATATGCTGGTTGTTCCGGAATATGGCCAGCTGGTAATTTCAACATCCTCTATGTCCTTGTTGCCCATTTTTAAAAGTGCTTATATATAGCTGTATAATAATGTATTGGTTACTTCTGCTAGAGGCGAAGAACGTACGGCCAAATAACCTAACGCAAGCAAACAAACAGTACATCAAAATGAATATCAGCTGTTTATTCTTTTTTATTCAATGGATAGATTAGTTAGGATTTAGTTATACTATCACCGACAATACTAGCAGTAGAATCCTAAGAAAGGTAAAATTGTAAAGGAATACATGGCGTAAAAGTAATTTTCGTAAGCATTGCAGCAGCACGAGTATAAGAGATGGCAGCGGTGGCACAGGGAATGGGTGAGAAGCAGAGGCAGCGGTGACGGAAAGGATTAATAATAAGTTCGGAGAAAAAGTCGATAATACTCTCATAAAAAATTAGACTTACAATGCAAAGCCTATTATACCCTCACAAATTAATGAATGAATTTAATTTATATTATCACTCTCTTACTATCAGTAGAATATACCGTAATAATTTCCAAAGAATAATACGATGAAATCAAACAAATTAAGGCTTGGCCTGCAATTGAAAAAGTCTGCTTGGCCTGCAGACCGGTAGTCTGGCCGGAGCCTGGAGGGGAACCGAATCCTCTGACTTTGCACTGTGCAAAGTTAGAGTGACTTTGCATCTGAACCGTCCAACGCAAAAAGAACGGTCCAGATTGATCCCTAGCACAGTGTTTTTTACTGTAGCTACAGTAAAAGTACTGTAGCTACAGTAGCTACAGTAAAAAAGCTACAGTAAAAAACCCTGTATCAAAGATCAATCTGTACCGTTCTTTTTGCATCGGACGGTTCAGATCACGCCAAAGTCACTCTGACTTTGCACAGTGCAAAGTCAGAGGATCCGATTTCGCCTGGAGGGAGCTGTGAGGAACCGCGACGGCGACGTCACGACAAGCTACACAACTGGTGCGTCTTAGGACATATCAGCTGGGACCAAGAACGTCATGGCCTGTAGTGTAGGCTGTAGCTACCTGTTTAGAGCTTACGTTCGGATTTAGCACCAGGTAAGGACGCGACGTCCCTTGGCTCATCCTCTCGTCTCTGAATTCTCCGAAATTTTACAGTGCAAGAGCAAGTCTTTTTTTAGAGGATACACGTGTAAATCTAGGATACCGTAAATGACTTGTATCTACAAGTAGATTCCATTATAGGTCCTCAAACTTTCATGAATATGTTATTTAGGTACGTTAATTTTACTATAGCAGTCCAACTTAGTTAAGTTAGGTCCTGAAACTTTTATGGGTATGCTATTTAGGTCCCTGAATTTTACTACAGACGTCCTACAACTCAATTCAGTTCAATTCATTCGGGCATATGAACACAAAGAGCGAGAAATTACCAACACAACAGAGATGACATTTTGATCTCAGAATCCAAAGTACACCACCACACCTCCGCCTAAAGCGCAAGTCACAGATGAACACACCCATGCATATCCTACACACCAATATCACCAACACAGACAACGCAAATCTATAGCATGACACGGTCACACGGCATACGCTAGTACTGGCCCTCCGCTAGCTGCCTGAAATTTATCGGCGCGGCGAAGTGCAGCGAACCGTTGTAGATGGCCACGGCAGCAAGCTTGGACGTCGCGTGGGTAGGATGCAGCAGGTCCCAGAACAGGTACTCGTGCCGGTTGTCGCACAGCGTGGCGTTCGGCGTGCACCCCGTCTTCCCGTTGAACCTGCCGGAGCCGCAGCACGCTGTAGTGACCTCCCTGAATCCTGCAGAGCAATATGCCATAGCTAAGCCTCTGAACTTTGATGTACCGTTCAGAGCATTTGTATTGATGAGTAATCTTTCTTTTTTCCGGGCTCATGCAGAAGCTTTGCGTGTCATTTTAATCAAAATAGAAGAAAAATCCATTTATAACGCGATGCGCAGAACAACGTCCGCCAAAGAGAGAAAAACAAAACATGGAAAACAAAAACAGAAGCTAGACAACCGGATGAACTAGCAAGATTATGCATGGGAACCAACTACGGATACAGGAAACGCACACGTTTCACGTACCAAGTCTTTGAGGGTGTTTCATGATGCTTTGCACGACGGCATGGGAGCTCCCGATCGAGTACTTGAAGCCGTTCAAGCTCACGCTGAGGCTGTGCATGGCAGCCTTGACGCCCTTGTTGAGCCCACGAGCCAGCTCATTCAGGACGTCGATACAAGCACCCAGAGGGTGCAGACTTCTCGGGTAGGGGCAGCACCCGATCGGCGGGACATCGATCACGGCGAATTTCCTCGCCCCGAGAACGTAAAGAGCCTGCCATGTACGTACGTTTCAGTGCGATTTTGGGTTCCACCGTTGCACAAAGCAGTAACAGGAGGCAGGCTAGATAGCTACCTTCAAATGGTCTTTGCACAGTGAAACGAGACTGGCGATGAACAGCTGCTTTTGCGCATCCGTCGGCGTGCTGTTCCGTGAGAAGAAGGCGAAGATGTCATTGCCACCGGTGCTGACGAGGAATAAGGATCTTGACAGCACGTTCTCAGCTGCTTCTTTGCTCGTGTGTGCAGAAATGTTACATTGCACAGTGGCGAATTGCTCGACCTGCTTGCTCATTGGGATGATGGAGCTCCCCTGCATGAATCGTGGTTGACATGCATGTGCTTGAATCAGTGCTCGCACAGGGAGTGAACACTGCGAAATAACTTTGGTTAGTGGCTTACCGTTGTGTCAAGAATGCCTGATCCTGCAGAGGCAAAGTTCACTCCCTGGAGCCCTCTGAAGAATTGCTTGCTAGTTTTGTTAGCCACGGAGAGGAACGGCGGGGGGCTGCGCCTGAATCCCATGTGAAGAGCTGACAGAGATGAAAGAACATTGTGATCACGAGGTGTACAACAAAATGCAACTACTAACGCAAACAACCACAGTGCTGTGTGTTCAGAACTTCAGAAAGTTATGTCTGCATTTTTTTTCTCGATTCATTCCTTCTTGTACTTGAATTATGTTTATCTACATATCTTTTGAAGTAAGATAAAAACACTTGCAGCACTATTATCACAATATTCTTAAGAACAACTCAGTTCTAAAACCGAAAATTTGTGCGCCAACACGGTGAATTTTACCACGCCTGAATTTTTACAGTCTTTCGTTCAAAGTTGCACAAGAAGCCTGAAAAGTGGGGAGAATGTGGGGGCGATTTCGTGGCCACGGAGTGTACTGTAGATCAATCAGGTCATATGTGCTGGTGCTGTAGATTTGTCAGTGTGGTGCAGGTTTTGGAAGCGATGCAGACATGCAATGAGTGCGTGGTGTCCAGTTCGGGCTGCCAAGGTACAAGCGCGAGCCAGTCACCGCGCGCAGCACAGACCAGCTCATTTATTTTACTCCGTGTAAACTGAACGGCGAGCGCCAAGCGAGCGAGCGAGCCTCGCTTCCCAACGTCTGCGTGGGGAAGTGAGACGAATTGATTACGCACAGGCCACACATGTCCAGCTCTTCTTCGCCCTGTTTGTGGCCTTATTCAGGACAAAAATTTTTGGCACTAGAGCAAATTTAATAAGGCTGACTGTGCTAACTACAAAGGAATCCATGTCAGCATAGTCCTATATAGAGAGGAGAGAAAAGGAGAGAGAGAGCCAAGCCACCAAGCCACTCCCATGCAAGAGTCAGGCTATAGCACAGGAAAAGACATTATCCATGCATGTACCCATAGAACTAATTGCTATACTCATGCATGTATTAAATTATCAATACCCATATATGTATTAAATGATTGAGAGCTCTTGTGAAGACAACTTATAGCTAGCTTAGGCCCTGTTTGGATCAGTTTCAGATTCTTAAAAACCAGCTATTACTTCTAGTTTTTAAAAACTGATTTCTAAGCAAAAATTGATGGGGTGTTTGGATCCCCTAGTTTTTAAAAGCTGATTTCATTTATGATTGGTGCTAATAGACTATTATACCCTTACATTTATTGCTCTTGAACAGCACATTAAACAGCCATGCGTGATCTTTAATGAGGGTAAATGGGTATTTGTGCCAAAAAACTGGCAAAAGCTGGGTATCAAGTATCAACAGTTTCTTGGTTTTTAAGAATCTGGGTAGGTAGATTTTAAAAACTGCCCCAAAAACTGGTCTGTTTGGATCCCACCCAGTTTCCAAAAGCCAAATTCTTAAAATCTGGGTGGATCCAAACAGGCCCTTATTGTATGAGTTGACTGCATCATTATCTTTTGATGACATGGAAATGTATTGGAGGTAGCAGCTATCTGTACTATTAAACTTGCTCTGCATACTCCTATATTACGTCGTGAAATAGGCGCGGTCATAATTTCTAGATTTTGTTTAAATATCTTAATTAGATACATATAAATCATACGTAGATTTATTTTTCAAAAATACTTTCATAATATTTTAATTTTATTAGATTTTATAACTATGTTACAAAAAAATTACTGGCCTAACTTATATTTTGGAGACAATGTTGATTTCCAAAATGACATTTTTTATGACTAGAGGCACTAATTTGCATATTTTGGCTTTCTTCAACAGTTCGATTCCTAAGTAAATGCAGCTTTTTCTTGCCTTCTTTGAATTGGCATTTGCCAAGGGAGTACAGACATCCACTTGATGCTGCAATTCGCCACACGATCACTCCTATCGATGGGGCTCGTGCAGGTACAGCAAAAAAAAATCCTACTGGTCCATCGTGCGTGTTTTCCTCGACCGCTAGCCCGGAGATTCGGAAGGCGGAAACTCTCAGTGACAAAGCGGCAAAGCAGTTAAGACGTTTTAAGTGTTCACTAGCACCGTTACAAAACTTCAGAGCCGAAGCTGATCAAAACATGCAGAAAAGGAGCTTGGCAGTTGGCAAAGAGCCAGAGATGCAGAGATGCTGTCATCGCAAACTACTCCGAGCTTGCAAGTTCTCACCTAAGAAGCTGTAGAGAACGCGCAGGAAAGGAGCACGTACCCAAGAAGTCGATGCCGTTGTAGCCATTGCTGAAACGGCCGGTGGCCCGCGACGTGGGGAAGTCAATGCCGTTGTGCGGGAAGTTGGCCCGCGGCACGGCGCCGCCCGGGAGGTAGTTATTGTTGCCCACGTCGGCCGTGGAGTCGCCAAACACGTACATCGCCGGCACCTTCGCCGCCGCTGCGGCCTCCACCGCGGCGAAAGTGGCCACGAGAACAAGTAGCACGGGTAGTATGTGCACTGGCATGGCCATGGTGATGGCTGCTAGCTACTCGGTGTGGTGCAGCAACTTGGGTTGGTGGGGGACTTGGGGCTGGCTGTCCTTCTCTGGCTTTGGGAAAGGGCCGAGAGCAGCACGGTAATGGCATTGGCACTTTACAGTAGAGATGGCAAAGGTATAGTGCCTCGCTTTAAGACCGGTAGGGCGTGCCACGGCACTACCAGTAGTACAACAAAGTTGGCTTTGGTAAAGAGACGTGGATTGGCCTTGCGCGAGTGCCTCCCGGGTCCCAATCTTGGACGCAGTCTCGTGGACGGGAAGAGTAACCGGGGACGGGAGGAGTCGAGGATCTTCTACATGTACTTGCGAATCTTTATTGTTTCGTAAAAGGGAGAAGTGAGGAAGGAAGAACAGAATAGAGGTTGTCTTGTATCTCGATCTTGTACGTGGAAAGGGAGATCTCTCGATGTACTTCTCTCCAGCTAACTTCATCGATTTTATGCCATGATCTTTCATTCTCTATCAAATGCTGTGGTGGTCCAATACCAGCATGATGTTCCAAAAGAAAACAACGAAGCTACTTTCGTCAGAAAATCCCCAAACCTAAGCGGAGGTAACTTGGCTTAATTGGAGTTGGTTGCTTCGATCAACCCCGGTGTCAATAGGAATATATTCTAATACCATTGATACATTTGTACAGGCATTAACATCAACACGTTTACAAGCCTTGAAGGATAGAAAAAGGCAGCAGGAATCCAATGGTACAGCGGTTAATTGCTTTTGATGCGTGCATTTGATAATGCTCTAGTGGGATGAACCAGCAAGCCTACTCTTCTACAGATGGACACCCAATATTGCGCTAGCCTACTCTTCTACGTTTAAAGCACCCAATAATTCTCTCTTTACGTTTAGTTCTTTTCATATTGTTCTTACCATTACTTACAACTGAAGCTAGCAATGTCTGTCAGATGCAGCTTTTTGCTTGGCGGACAGAAAAGAAGATCCCCTGCACGTATACTTGCATGATTTTTTTTTCCTTTTGAAAGCAACAAAAATAAAACGACAACAGTGGACAGTGCAACCTTTCCCCTTTTGAGATTGAGGAGATTGAGGCCATGAGGTGATCTCTGTTTCACTTTCAGATGTTGTGATATCTGCAGGAATACCTTTTACCCGTTTACCGTGTGTCGCTGTTGAGGTTGCATCACCTTTTTTTTTACAGTTTTACCTGGCCTTCTCCAACACGCTGCCGTTTGACAAGCATGTAGTTACAGCTGTACAGGAGTACAGTGCTTATTCGTTGGCGTAGTAAAGTTCCATAAACTCCCGTTTAGAACGCGTAAGTTTTTTGTCATGGTCTTTTTCTTTCCTTCCTCTTTTTCATTATTTATAGAGACTAGTTTCGTATTCATGCGTTGCAACGGAACTCATTAAATATATAGAAAATCATGCTATAGAAAAAAATTACTCTGATTAGTTGGAAAATAAAGAATAGTGAAAAGTTAAAAAAATAGAGCGATTGGATGAGAATAGACGTACAACCACCAACTCGTTCTTTTATAATAGTAATGATATAATAATATCTTTAATTTATTTTTATTTAATTAAATACTATAGAAAAACTAGCAGTCGATACAATACTATTTTAGCAAAAAGCCAAAGCTATAACTAAAAACTACACGCTATAGCGCTCTTAAACGGGGCCAATCGAATGTGTGATGGTTCTCTAAGCCTGAAGTTGAGTTGGCATCACGAGTGTTCAGAAAACTTCGCAAGACCTTTTTTGCACAACTCTACTTTATTACTGCTTTTTTCTCCACTTCACAAAGGGACATAATCGTATCCACCAACTTACGAGCCGCCTCTTTTCAATACGTGCAGCAATAAGCACTCGATTCATTGCTCCGGCGATGGTTCCCGACGGCAACTGAGCGCACCACTGGGTTCAGTGACACAACGGGGTTCTGTTTTTAAGGTTGTCAGGGTCCAAGGTTGGCCGGAGTTGGCCGGCGGTGAGAGAAGCTCGCCGTCGGTCTTCCATGGAACAACAAGGTTGCATGGTTTAATTGGCTAAGGCAAATGGTGTTTAAGCATCTCGGGCCCTCGAGGAACATCATGGCAGCGATGGTGATCGTTGCTGGTGACTTAGGGGTGGCGATGTGGGCTGGCAAGGTCAGGCTTAAGTTTGGGATGTCCTAGAGATGCTATGGCCGAGGGTAATTTGATTCTAATAGGAACTAGAGGTGGAATCGACTTTTGGGGCTTACCGGGTGATGGTACGGTGGCCGAGATGATTCCTAGGCTGGGGCTGGGAGGGAAGAGTCAGAATGTGTAAGTGGTGGCTAATGGAGGTCGCTCAGGTGCTTAGCGAGGTTTTCTAGCGCGAGTGAGGCGGTGGGAGCAGTGAAAGCCGTCTTGCGGTGAGGGCGTGTGGTCGGCGATGGAAAAAACTGGAGCCTTCGGCGGCTGTGGTGGGGAGGTCGGCAAGCAAGGTTAGCACCTCGGCCCTTGCAATGGCTTGGTGCTAGTAGCAGGCGGATTGTGGCGGTCAAGGATAGTGGGCGTGTGCTGGCTGAGGCAACGATATTTCACGGCAACGGTGAGGTGAGGCTGAGGCAGCCGTGGCGCGTGCATAGGGTGAGGTGACAAGCTTTCAATGTGGGTGGTAGAGGTCATCAGAGGCTTGCACGGCGGTTAACCGGAGTCGGCATCAGTGAGTGTGAATGGCGGTGGCGGTGGTTGGTCGTGGTGGCGGCGGTAATTTTTGAAACTCGTTTGCTATAATAACTTATACAAATATCAAAATCGTACAATTTTTTTGCAATATTGACAATTGATAAAATTACCCAAAAAATTACTCAGATAAGTATGTTATGTCAAGAGACTGTGCATAAAATTTCGTAATTTTTAGCTAATTTGCTATATTTAAAAATTCAAACAAATGGTATACAAAAATATTAGGGCAGATAATTAAGCCGGCTTAATCACCTGCCGTCTAGCCATAGGGCGGCAAGTAGCTACCATTAGTGGTGGGGAAGCAGGCAGTCTGCCGTCTGCTGGCGAGACGACAGGGCCTACGTGTCTGCCCTCCAGCGTTGCCGGCTAGCCGCCCGACCATCGAGCGGCGAAAATACCATTTTTAGTAATATAGCAGGTATATTACTATTTTCATAAATACGGATACAAATGGTGTTAAATATGCCAAAAATTCTGAGCTCCCCCTTTAGTTTGGTTTATCGGTATCGTCAGAACGAATTAGGCCCCAGGTACAATCTCGGCCTGAGGCCTCACCTAAGTTTTGGAACACCCGTCCAACACAGTTCGGCCCATCTCAAACTAATCAGCCCAGTCCGCGCGTAGACAATTTCCCTCCTCCCCGTTCTCTTTTCTCAAATGTACATTGATCGAAAAGCCCATGAGAACAGGGAACAAGATATCCAGTTATACAACCCATTATATTGCCAATACCATCAATTCATCAGCAACGAAAAATAAGATAATGCAGTACACTGTAGACAACATGTGTTCTACAATGCTGCTGCTCAAAACAATATTTGACTAGTAGTACAATGCAACAATATATTCTGGGCAGAATTCATTAATATTAAGGCGTAATGCCCAGATAAAAACCAATACACAAGTGCTCATGATTAAACAAACCCAACATCCAGAACCTGACTCGGAAGCAAACTTGAGCCCGTATCCAAACCAAACACCAATTGCCATGACAAAACGGGCTTCACAGACCAGACCTTAAACCGAACAATCCATCCATCTTGACACAAACTTAACGCAAAATAGAACCAAACGCATCTAATCAAGGCCTGGTTTCGACACGCTGCAATTAAGAGCTGGTCTTGTGCTCGCCGGCAGGGACGGCGGCCGCCTTGTCTTCCACCCCGGAGCCCTTGTGGTAGCCAGGCAGCTTCTCCATGATCTTTCCCAGGATGCTCTTCTTCTCCTTCCCATCCGGGCTGCTCACCTCCTCGGTGGCCGGCGCCGGCGCAGGCGCTGGAGTAGGAGCAGCCGGTGCGGCCAGCGTTGCAGCAGTATCTTCCGGCTTCTTGTGGCCGCCGGGCAGCTTCTCCTTGATCTTGTCCAAGAGACCTTTCTCCTCCTCTGGTGCCGGTGGCGCCTGTGTCATGTCACCGTCGATCTTCTCGACGGCGACTGAGGTGTCATGGTGGCCGCCATGAGTCACCACAGGCGCGGGGGCCGGTGCGGGTGCGGCCATCTTGTGCTCGCCCTCTTGGTCCTTGTGGCGGGGCAGCTTCTCCTTGATCTTCTCCTTGAGCCCCTTCTTCCTCCTCCTCTTGACCACCTCGCCGTTCTCATCGATCACCTCCTCTTCCTCGTCACTCGACTGTATGCACGATCACGATCAGAGCCAAGAGTCACAACGATTAATCATGCCATATTCTAAAAACGTCGTTGCCATGTATATACTGAGGTAGATCATGTTTACACTCACCGAGCTGGAGCTGGAGCTGGATCGGTGCAGCTTGGAGAGGAGGCTCTCCTTCTTCTCGCCGGCCTCGTGCTTCTCCTTCTTCACCTCGGGCTCTGCCACGGAGACCTTCTCCATGCCGGTGGCCAGCGCCTCCTCCTGCTGCTTCTCCTCCTCTTCCTTCTTCTTGCCGAGGAGGCTGTCGAAGAGGCCCCTGTCCTTCACCTCCACCTGATCGGCGGCCTCACCACCCTGGTGGGACTGGGTCTGGGTGTTCCTCTCATCCTCCATGATCGATCGGTGCAGCTAAAGACTTTGGAGAACTAAAGAAAAACAGCAACAGATCAGCAAATATTCGCTCCTGGCTTGTACTATTTTCGCTTTAGCTTTCGGAATGGAGAAGGTGGCTTGGGCCGGAGACGTCCTTATATAGACGTCACAAAGGTGCCTGCAACGTAACGAACGCGTAGGGGACGCGACGAAGGAAGTAAACAGTGTGTGGGCGGAGCGGGAGCCAGTGTCCGCGCGACGCGTGTCGTCCCGTGCGTGGGGCGGCCCGTCCGACGTGGCGGTGCCTCGAGGTGGACGCATGGGAAGAGGTCGGTGCCATGTGGAGCAGTAACGCTCATCGATGCGTGGGCGGCTGCGGTCGGTCGGCCTCTGATCCCTCTCCCTCTTCCTGCCGTTTTCTCCGGCTCCGCTGCCTACGCGACGCTTGTCTTCAGCTGTCACTCTCCAATAATTCTTTAGGGGAAAATTAATCGATATGATTAAGTGATCGCTCAAATTAGGAACAGTATTTTTGTTCAAATCGGACTCGTCGGTGTCCAGTGGGCGGATAGCATTAACATTGATTTCCAGCGGATGCTCATCTCTCTCTCTCTCTCTCTCTCTCTCTCTCTCTCTATCAGCATCTCTACCGTTTTTTCTCCTCTTTCAGCAGCAGCAGAAGAGTTCGTGATACCTTTCGTTACGAAATGAAGGTTTGCAAGCTGGGAATGGGGCACGGCACTAGAGTGATTGAACACTGTAGTGTATGACTAGGACGACAGGAGAGATCTAGAAACTTTGATGTTTGACATGTGGGGCCTAAAGGACGGACAGAGATAAGCAAATAGACCGTTCTAAATGGGATGGGCTAAGACACCGTACAGTTAGCACGGCCTGGCACTAAAACCAGTGGACCAGACCGTGCTTGGGCTAATGCCTCGATCCACCGTGGCGGCACGACATGAGTAGTGTCGGGCCTAGCCTGGCCAGGCATGGCACGGCATAGCCCATTAGTCCCATCTATAAATTAATGTGTTTTTTCTACAATTTATTGTGTCTTTTTTTACATTTAATGTATTTTAAACATTTTCTACGATTCATTGTGTGTATTCTACAATTTAATGTGTATTTTTTATACTTTTATAATTTATTGTGTCTTTTTTGAATTCTACATATTTTTCTTAACAAATCAGTTTATTTTTGGACTAAACGGGCTACACGAGCCAAACGGACGTGCTGTGCCAGCCTAGCCCGACGAGCTAATCGTGCCTTGGGCCGACTCGGCATAGCACGACACCCTTTTAGGTCATGTCTGGGCAGAAGGCTCGACCCACAGACGGGCACGACACAACCCGTTCCAGCTGACAGGCCAAACGGGCCTGAGCTGTGTCGTGTCGGGCTCAGGTCATGCCATATCGGGCCGCTCATTTGGTTACCGCTAGGACGTGCCTACCTATCCGTCAGGCAAAACCTAACAAAGCCAATGAGGTTTCCTTGGGTGGATTTGGTCCGACATGATAAGTAATAAGTTATCCAAACAGACTAATTAAGGCTATACTTATTTGAGTTTAAGCTTCTAACTTCTTACTTTCATCTTTTTTTTGTTTTGAGCTTATTTTTGGGCTTTTTTTGGCTTTCTTTGTCCCCTTATTTTTTGTATTGTCCGTGATGATATAATATTTTCCCTTTTTAAATTTAATTATGTTAAAAAAATTACCAACAGTTATAGTAAAAAAACTACTACAATAATAAAAAAGCTATAAGCTCAAGCTTCATAACCCCTAATGAGCACCGCCTCTATTGCCAACCCCAAGCAAAAGTCCAGGCTTAAAATTTCCAGCCCCTTTTTTTTCTTCCTGTTTTCCTTTTTTTCGCTTTGATGATAGCTTTCGTGGGGAAATGTCGGTGGCATGTCGGCCTTTTGATTTCTTTTCCCCGTCCTATCCTGCATAACTCATTAGCAAAGTTTCGGCCACACTACGATTTTAGCTAAAGCAATTATTGACTTTCGGTACACAAGATGCCGTGCCTACCGGTGTGGAAAAGTTTGGCGCCGCGAGATTGTGATGCAATTTTGATGGATCAAAGATCCTCAAACGGTATGTTTATTATTCTGAGCGGATTTTACGATGGGTAAATCACCGAGCATATTGTTAGAATTTAAGCAATTTTAGCAAGAGTTTCATTATAATTCCAAATTCAAGTATAAGCATAAATATAACTTTCCAGTATCTCTTATATGACAGAAGAGACAAATAACCGCATATACATATTACATAACTACTCCAGCCATATGTGCATTGAAAAATACTGAACGTAATGAACATGTGTGCCTTAATATCTTGCATAATTCACAGATTTGTCAATATATTTGTTCTCAGGTGTCGAGCTGCACGTGCAGTGGGCACGGCCTACTCACCACTAAAGGTCAAGCCTTCAATCAGTGTTTATGCGGCAATTCTCAAGAAATAAGTGAGGCTTTAAGCTCTACAAGTATTTACCAGGGCCTAACAGCAAAGAATTAAATACTTTAACAAGTAAAATACTGACAGATTAATGCTACTTTCAAGCTAACAATTCAAAGAAGATGTACATCAATAATCACAAGGTAAATATAATGATCCAAATGAGCAGATAATCAGCTCACTGCCTTACATATTATCCCTAATTGTCACACAAACATCAGAATGACCAATCTTCTTCACAGAGCAATCATACAGCCCACAAAAATCATGCAAAAAGTTACCCAGCACTAGTGATATTGCAATTCAAATATGAACAAACATGCATCAACATATATCACTACCACGGCATACTTTAAACAAGATTGTAATCAGAAAGCATCAAGCAAACTCATTGTCATGATGGCACTCGAAGCCACCAAGCCGGTTGTTAGGGCAAGGCACATCACAGAGACGTCCTAGAAAACCAATCGCCGCCGTATGCCACGGTACCGATGGGGTTCCGAAGATACAATGCCCAACTCGAGAGACTCAGAATGCACCAAGTCCCGAAGGCGAAGCGCTAGTAATGCCGCACAAAAACATCAAGGAAGAACTTGTCGCACACAAGTCTCACCAGAAAAGCCAACCCTTGGAATCCAGAGGCCGACAACACACTACACATCGGAACAAAGAAAGCCACACAAGAACAGCAAAGATTGAGAGCAGCGAAACCTTGACGAGCACAAAGCCAACTAGCCCCAAAGCCCTAGACCAGTAGCGAAACAAGTCGCTACTCACTGACTTTGGATTTGCTAGGATTCACTCTCAATCTCTCTGCCTCAACCCTTTGCTCGACTGCATTTTAAAGGGGAAAGCAGCTAGAAACCGAGAGGGAGAGAAGTTGCAGCTTCCAATGGCGCGGGCACCTCAATTGCAAGGGCGAGCGGATCCGAAAGAGTTGGAGCAGTTGTCGACGCTTTTGCCAGTCAAACCAAGGAGAATGAGAAAAGCGGATCGACCGATCCATCTCCGTGCCAATGAAGTCAAGGCCGAAAGGCCTTATCTCTCCCTCTCTTACATTTGGGCTCATTGTTTTTTCTTTTCTTTTCATATTTTTCTTTAACCGAAAATGGAAGGAAATTACCAACATGACACCCCCCTCCAACACATATTGGATCAAGAGCGCTTTTCTTGCAGGGCGTACGAGCCTCGTCATCGGGACTCGAATGAACCTGCACTGCACGTTGCTCAAGACACCGGATCCTGCCTGGAAAGCGTTCCGCATGGGAGGAGCACCCGCGCGGCAAGTCCTCTGGCTTTTGCACCCGGGTCGTACCGCGAAGCAGACATGAGCACCAGGAATCGGTTCAGTTCAGCCGCACGCGAGGCGTACCCTCGGTTTCCCCCCGCCACGTGCCCGCACGGCGCAAATCTGTACCTTGCTCCGGCACTCGGGCTCGCTCCCCGGTGCACGTACGCGTTCGTTTTGCCGACCTCGCGGGTCCCCGATTCGCTGCGTCGTTCACCGTGCGATGGGGAGCTCGTGTCTGCGTTCAGGGCCGTTGCGTGAGAGATTGGCGGCTTGACAACGGTGCCGGAAGGGAAGGTCACGATGTAGAGGATCGTGGCCGAGCTTTGGTGTGTGGGGCCACGAATGCACCGTATCTGCAGTCCAAGTACTGCGGTGGAGGATGCGGCTTGCCTGCTCCCACCGTATGCTCCATCCACCTGGAAACTCTCAATTGGTTTGATTTTTGGTTGTTGGTCCCGTAATTTGGGTGGGAAAAAAAAATCGAAAAAGGCCTCCCGTGAGTCCAGCTCGTCTTCTCCCGTCAGGCCCAAGACATCAACCCGATCAGAGAACTCATGTACTTCTATTTCCTTCGCTTTTGCCACGAATTCCAAATCCTCCGTTGAAGATGTTACAAACCAGTTACATGCCCAATGTACAGATGTCTTCATGTACAGATATATGTTCCAAACAGACATCTTTCTTGCTACCCCCATCATCATCTATAAAGCACTGTACAGATTTCAGAATCCATTAATAAAAGCAATCTTTTCTCTCAACACTTGTGAATCTCTCTTGCAATACGTTATCAGCACACATACATTCACACAAGTGACACATATCAAGAAAAAACAGAAGGTATGACACTTTTCCTTGCATGTTCTTGCTTTTACCGGCGCGTCCTCATGGCGCGACCGGCGAGCCCGGCGCGGCCGGCGCAGCACCCGCGGCCGGTGGTTCGGCGCGTCCTCATGGCGCGGTCCGGCGCGGCCCGGCGAAGTGCGTCCTCATGGCACGGCGCCCGAAGCGGCGTCGACCGGTGGCGGCACGACGTCCTCATGGCGCGGCGCCCGAAGCGGCGTCGACCGGTGGCGCACGACGTCCTCATGGCGCGAGCGGCGCAGCCCGTGCGGCGCGCCGGTGTGGCCACCGACGGTGGCACGCAGCGCCCGAGGCGGCACCCGAGCCCGACGCGGCCGATGCGGCCGGCGCTCGGCGTGGAGGCGCCTGGAGCGGCGTGGTGGTCGGCCCGGACGCGCGGCTTGACCGGAGCAAGGGCGGCGCGGTCGGCGAAGTGGGCCGGCGGCTTCCCGAGGCGGCGCCCGAGACGGTGCGGTTGCGGCCGGTGGCTCCCCAGCGGCGACGTACCCCGGCGGCGCAGCCCGGCGCGACGCGCGCGGTGGCGCGGCCCGATCCGGCCGAAGGGGCGGCGCCCGAAGCGGCCGAAGGCGGAGACCGCGCGAACCCGGCGGTGCCCGTGACCGGTGGCGCCCGGGAGGCGGCTCCAAGGGCCGGCGGCGCCTTAGATCCGGGCGGTAGAGGCGGCGCGGTGGCGCGTGGCCGCCGAGGCCTAGCGCGGGCCGGCGGCGGCGCGGCAACGCCCGTGGCCGAGGCGACGGCGGCGTCCCTCGGTGGCGGTGCTCGCGCGATGGAGACGGCCGGCGGTGGTGGCGGCGCCCCATGGGCAGCCGGCGGCTAGGGTTTGGGGAGTTAGGGGTCATTTATATATGGCAGCCCAAAATGGGCTTTTAGCCCATTAAAATCCCACCTCCCACATAGGCCTAAAGGCCAAATGGGCTTCAGCCCAGGTTGCCGCAAATTTGCATTTCCCCCCTAGCATTCATGAAAATGCATATTTTCTATTTTAAATAAATTTGTAATTGCAGTATAGTCCTTGTACTTGTTTATAATTGTACCCGTTAATCTGTACTTTTATAAATTAGCATTTCAGTCCGTACAGGATCTGAAAATTATGTAATTGTTCAAATAAATGTGCATGCACATTTCTATAACTTTTACATATTTAGGATTATTTTATTGCAATTTACTTACAATTTTAATTGTAACCATATTTAAATTTGCTCTAGCTAGCAAATTTAAAATTTAAAATTCCTATTTAGTGAGTACCATTGTACTCAATAATTTGGAATTTTTTGCAAAATATTATACCTACCATAAATACCATAAAATCACAATTTATGGCACTTTGCTTGTACGCTATACCATACAAATTGGTGTTCACCACCAATATTGTGATTATACGGTATTATAAATATAACCACATGTTATATTTAATTTGGGTATATATTCTTTTGGATCACAATACTCATATTGTTTTCCATATATTTTGCATTTTATTACAACATTACCATACACATTAATCTACCTCATGTAAATTAATCATTTATGGTGTACTTTTCATGTAGGTTTTAAATGGCTACCAAAGATTTTGAGCCTCTCGCTCTCGATGGTACCAATTACCCTACATGGGCTATGGACCTCAAAATCAACCTAACCACACGTGGGTTGCAAAGGGTAATATTTGATCCTCCAAATGATCAAATTCCGTCGGATATTGTGATATATTCCGTTTTAAGCATAATACGAAATCACATACATCCAGATTTAAAGGCGGAATATTTGTATGAGGAGAATCCACTCACTCTATGGTTAGCCCTCAAAAATAGATATGAACAGCAGAAATCTGTTATATTACCTGAGGCTAATCATGAATGTGCACATTTTAGACTCCAAGATTTCAAATCTGTTAGAGAATATAACCATGCCCTTCATACAATTTGCTCCAAATTGCGGTTTTGTGACAAGGAACCAACAGATGCGGACAAAATAGAGAAGACTCTCTCAACTATGCTCCCATCTGACAGGGTCCTACAACAGCAATGGCGTGCTGTAAATTACCAAACTTATTTTGATCTTATGCATATCATGCTTCAGGCAGAAAAGCGTGCTGAACTTCTTTTAAAGAATAATCAGCAACGTCCCATTGGGGCAGCTCCACTTCCTGAAGTTCATAGTAATCAAAATAACAATAAGTTCCGTGGTTCAAAAGACCACTCAAAGAACTTTAAAGGTAAACACAAATGCAACAATAAGCAAAAACCAAGTGGATTCAAGAAAGGTAAAGACAATTCTGGTAAGCGAGTTGACAAAACTGAAATTTGTCAAAAATGTGGTTGCTACAACCATCCTACCAAGAAATGCCGCACCCCGAAGCACCTCGTGAACCTCTACATCCAGTCTTTGGCTCAAGGCAAGAATGCTCACGAGAAGAGATTTGAAGCGCACTTCAATCTCACATCCAACAATGATGAAGCCGGATGTTCTCAACAGTTCCTTCAAGAACTCAAAGACACATGTGCTTCTACAAAGAAGGATGATCTCATGTCCACCGAGGACACACTTGAAGAATTTCATTCTCAAGACATGTTTGGAGATCTCAATTAGACTCCTTGTTCCATAACTAATAAGTACTATAGTGTTGTAATATAAATAATGTTGTCATCTATATTGTACGCTTGTATGCTACAATCATATATCGAACAAATTCGGTATTGTAAAATAAAGTTTGTATGTATTCTATATATATACTATAAAAATTTCATTAAAATCTTTTTTTGTGTATATAGATTTTTGGAGTCGATCCAATGGAGGAGGAATTATGCCTTGTGGATAGTGGTACCACAAACTCTATACTTAGGGACACAAAATATTTCCTAACTCTTACTAGGAGGAAAGGAAATGTTTTAACCATCGCTGGACGCGATGCAACGATAGTAGGCTCTGGTCGCGCCTCTATCACTCTCCCTATGGGTACACAATTGGAAATTGAGGATGCACTCTTGTATCCCGATTCCACACGTACTCTACTTAGTTATAGAGATACCCGTCAGAATGGTTTTCATGTTGAAACCCGAAATGACAACAAAGAGGAATATCTTCTCTTAACCAAACACAACGGATATGACAAACACGTACTAGAAAAAATTCCATCTTTAAACTCTGGATTGTACTATACATACATCAAACCCGTTCAACATATTGCGTACAAAGTAATTTTCCAAAACACTAACACATTCCAAACATGACATGATCGCCTTGACCACTCAGGCATTGGAATGATGAGGAAAATTATTTGCAATTCAATTGGTCATACATACCATAAAACAAAATTTCCGGAATCCTCAGATTTTGTGTGTACTTCATGTGCCACCGGAAAATTGATTTTAAGATCCTCTTATCTTAAAATCAGAGCTGAACCACTTAAATTTCTTGAACGTATTCAAGGAGATATATGTGGTCCTATACAACCATTGTGTGGACCGTTCAGATATTTCATGGTTCTCATTGACGCATCTACTAGATGGTCACATGTGTGTCTTTTATCCACACGAAATCATGCATTTGCTAAGTTAATTGGTCAAATTATCCAATTACGAGCACATTATCCTGAATATCGAATTCAATCAATTCGAATGGACAATGCTGCTGAATTTTCATCACATGCCTTCAATGATTATTGTATGCCTCTTGGGATACAAGTTCAACACTCTGTTCTATATGTCCATACACAAAACGGTTTAGCAGAATCTCTTATCAAAAAAATCAAGCTAATTGCAAGACCATTACTACAGAATTGCAACTTACCAACGTCATGTTGGGGTCATGCAGTTTTACACGCTGCTGACTTAATACAATTGCGTCCAACTGCTTATCATAGCACTTCCCCGCTACAATTAGTACGTGAAAATCCACCAGATATTTTCCATCTGCGAAAGTTCGGCTGCGCTACATACGTACCGATTTCACCACCGCAGCGTACCTCAATGGGACCGCACAGGAAAATTGGGATCTATGTTGGGTATAAATCTCCGTCAATTATAAAATACCTCGAGCCCCTCACAGGTGTAGGATCAAGGATACCGACTAGAGGGGGGTGAATAGGAGGTTTTTAAATTTTTCTTGTTTACTTGATTAATTCTCCACAATTTAAATGACAATGATGTAAAGCAATTAATCCTATGCAATTCTAGTTAACAATTTAGCTCTAAACAAATAAGTGATCTCAATGAAGCAAAAGAACAAGAGCTAAAGAGACAAGGGACACAACCGATGTTTTTACCGTGGTATTCGGAAACTTGCCGGTTTCCCCTAGTCCACGTTGAGGTAAGCCCGGACGTATCGGACCGGCTCCACGAATTGAGCCAAGCACCTCGATCACTAGTGTAGCTCTTCCCCACTCCGGGTAGGCGAGCTCCAACCTTCACAATTTGCCGGGTCTTCTCACAATCTTCTTGAGAAGATCACCGAGGCAACTTCCACCGGATCGTCCAAGTGCCGGCAAGCACTAAGAGTAATAAATCCCGGTGTTCACTTGAATGCAACTCTAGTGCCAAATGGATTTGCAAATGAAATCTAGCACTAAATGCTCAACCACCTCACTTTGATGTGCAAAGAGAGAATTGAGGTGAAATGAATGCACTTGGGCTTGAGAAATATGCAATGAGTCTCTAACCTTAGCCCTTGAACAGTGGTGGGGGTATTTATAGCCTCCACCAACCAAAACTAGCCGTTTGACCCAGTTTCCAGAAAATTTTCTGGTCGAGCGGAACTACCGCTCCCAAAGACCGGTACTACCGCTACCAAATCTTCGCGCCAGAACGGCTATGTCAGACGTCTGCAGTGACCGTTGGATTCGGCGGCGCGGTACTACCGCCGTTGATATTTGCGGTACTACCGCTGCCCGGTAGTTCCGCAAAGTCGGCGCGGTACTACCGCTCCAGCCAAACTCCAAAGGGTCCCAGACTTGGCGCTCTCTGGAAAAATGCATCCGCTTTGAAGTCGGATCTTCCGGACTCCAGAAGTACCGCTCTGAGTGGCGGAACTACCGCATGCAGCGGTAGTTCCGGCGTTGAAATAGCCGGTACTTCCGCTCCAGAGAAATCCAGGCTTCATCCAGAGGGCGCTCTCTGGAAAAATTGATCCGCTCTCCCTCCGGATCTTCCGGGGTCCGGAAGTACCGCTTTAGGATGCGGTACTACCGCTCGCAGCGGTAGTACCGGCGTTCAAGCAGCCGGTACTTCCGTTCCCGCAAGACTTTGGAATGAGCCAAGGGTGCTCTCTGGAAATATTTGATCCGCTCCTAAACCGGATCTTCCGCTGGCCGGTACTACCGCATTTTGGTTGCGGAACTTCCGCTTTCCGGTAGTTCCGACGTTCAAAACTGCGGTACTACCGCTCTTCCAGACAGAGCACATATTTCTTTTGAAAACTAGATTTCTTTAAAGGATGCAATTTTTAAAACAAAACCATTTGGCACATGAGATAAGTATTCAAGCTACTTAGCCAAGATCTCCCTTGATGGTACGATCATCTATCCTATAATCTGGTCTTCCACCATTCACCTAAGACCGGTAAAATTCAAAAGGGGTCCTATTCTAAGTATACCTTTGTCTTGAGCCAATTTGATTTTCACGCGTATCCTTTGGCTTGCATCTTGTCGCTCATGTGTGTGTGGACTATCCTTTCGCATACTCATAAAAACACTTTAGTCCCATATTCCATATTCTCTTAAATTCATTAATTACCAAAATCCTTTTTAGGGGTCTAGATGCTTTCAATCTCCCCCTTTTTGGTAATTGATGACAACCCAAATTTTGAGAGATGAAAGATTTGAATATATCAAATTGTTAGACAACAAATTGTATATTCTATGTGAACTTTAAATGAGAGAGTAGTTCTTATGCAATAAGATTTATTTAGATAAAAAGAACTATTTTCATTTTAGAGTCCAAGAGGGAATATGACTCCCCCTAAACATGTGCATAGATAAAGATTACGACATTTTATACAAGATGCACAAGACCAAGTTATTCAATGAGAGATAAACAACTAAGTAATATCATCAACTCATCATCAACTCATGATCATAAGGTTCATTACATCCAAGCACCAAACATAAGTTCATTACAACCATCCATAGATAATTAAAAACATAGTAGATAAGCCCATAGGTCCAAATACCATAAGTAAAGTAAACTCCCAAAATATTCTCCCCCTTTGGCATCAAGTACCAAAAAAAGAGATCAATTCTGAGAGGGCTGCGGAGGATCATGAGCAGTTTTACGGCGACGACCATAGCGACGAGGCGAGGGTGAGCGCTCAAGATCTGCAACCCGACCATCTAACGAGGTCAATCTGCTGTCAATGGAGTCGAGACGCTCATCCACCCTATCCATCCTAGAGTTTAGAGTAGAGAAGCCCTCAATCATAGAAGAGTAGAACTGCTGAAGGGTGGGCTGGCCAGGCTCCTGAGACTGAGTGGCTGCTCCTCCTGCTGCTGCTGCTGCTGCAGATGATGAGCCTGCTCCTGGAGCTGTCGTCTGTCTAGCGCGAAAAGTAGTGGGAATGGGAGGCTCTGGTCGTGGCTTGTATGGCTTATGCACACCACCGCGACCTCCACGATAGAGAAACTTAGAGTCAATCAAGGCCATGATATAGGGTGCATAGTTAATGCGCTTGAAGCGATCATTTTTGGAGGCAACTATCTCCCTCATGATTACATCCACTACATCAAACTTCTCCCCCTTCATAATATAGTCTAGGATATTCCATACATGTCCTCGAATGGCATCATAGTTACCACCTTTTGGAAGAATGGTATGATTGATGATGCGATTGATCAAGCTGGGAATGGGTTGAAGTCCAACATTCTTGCCAAGCGTGAATTTTTCTGCAGTGTTGTAGTAAAGATATATGGCATCCAGATTGAGATTGAGAGCAGGTTTGTCATATACCTTCTCATAAGCACTTAGTTCTGCCCTTAAGACAAGCTCAAAGTCATGCTTGGTGGTCTCATATCTGGTACATACTGTCATCCAAGTCATGTTCTGAAGGTCGGGAGAGATATGCACTGTAGCATAAAACTGCCGGATGAAGGTCTCATTGTAGTCACGTCCTAGTGCTACAAGCTGATTGAGACCGACTGTCTGGAATAACCGGAAAGTGCCATCGTACTTGTCAATACCATCAATATGATCCCAGTCGATGAATTTATGATCTGCAAACTGGCGATCTGGTCCATACATCTCATCAAATATCTTCTCCTGGAACTTGGTATGGAATTGTGGATTGATTGAGTTTGATGGAAGATCATACTGGTTGGTGTGACGCAGGCGAGCATACTCATCAGGCGAAATCTTTTTCAGATTGATTTCAAGACACTCCCTTCCAGCTATATCTTCTTCAGATGATTCCATGGGAGAGCTTGGAGGAATAGGATGCTCAGACTCAGTTTCAGATCCGGAGTCAGACTCAGGGGCTGGCGCAGGCCTCTTCCCTATGTCCTGGGCTGCCTTTTGAGTCACCTCGGGGGATGGAAGAGCAAGAGGGCTTGAGGAACTCCCTGAGGCATAGGACTTTTTGGAAGCCGCTCTTGTTCTAGGCATCTAGGCACAAGAAGAATGGATTATGAGATAGAGGGAATATGGCCAAAATAGATTCAAAAGGAAATAAATTGAATTTGCCAAATTGTCAGTTAAAACGGTAGTACCGCCGTTCTGGGCCGGTAGTACCTCTCAGCGGTAGTACCGCAACCGTCGAGCGGTAGTTCCGCTTTCTGGCTGATTCTAGGGTTTTTTGGAAATGTGAATGAATCTTTGGTGTTTTCTTGGATTGAATCCATGGAATGGGTTTGCATATACCCCTGAACACCAAATATACTCAATTTCCCTAGAAATAGTTGGCAAAATCAACTATATTTCGATTTAACCTTAAGCATGACCTAGGGTTCAAAAAGAAGAAGATTAAAAGAGGTTTTGATCCGAAATACCTTGAGGATCGAAGGAGTTGAACCCTGGGAAATTGATTTGCGTTGAGGAAACGAAGAAATCACCACTGGATCCGACGATTTTTCGGTGCGGTTTGGGTGGTTCTTTGTGGGAGAGAGAGAGAGAGAGGAGAGGTACGGGCTCGGGCGGAAGTAGGGAGGAAGTACCGGAGTGGAGTGGGGGCCAACAGAGGAGAACCCTCGGGCGCGGGCAGTTGCTCCCCCTTAAATGCAAGTCCGGTAGTACCGCGGATGCGGCCGGTAGTACCGCCAAGCGGTAGTACCGCTTCCTCGGACGGAAGTACCGTTCCCCGGAAGTACCGCAGAAGGCAGCGGTAGTTCCGCATTTTCTGAGACTTCACAGAATTTGAACTTTAGGACTATAGATGCAAATGATCCCTAGATTTTGCATTCAACTAAAGTCTTTAAGGATCATTATGCATTAAATAGAACAAAATATTATAATCAAATACTTTTGCATTTTACCTTTTATAAATCAAAATCCTTTGCATAAAGACATAATTTCAAACAACCTTTCAAGCTTTCTCTAAGAGCATGCATTTAAATTTACCATAAATTTATGCAACATTTGAGTAATCCAAGACATTTAATTCACTCCTAAGCTTGCAAAAATGATTCTCATCTAATGGCTTGGTGAATATATCCGCTAATTGGTCTTCGGTCCGGATGTGGCTAATGCAAATATCTCCCTTACCAACATGGTCCCTCAAGAAGTGGTGACGTACATCTATGTGCTTAGTTTTTGAGTGTTGGACTGGGTTATTGGATATTTTCACGGCACTTTCATTGTCACACAATAAAGGCACTTTATCGAAGCTTATTCCATAATCCAACAATGTTTGCCTCATCCATAATAATTGAGCACAACAACTCCCGGCGGAAATATATTCGGCTTCAGCGGTTGAGAGTGCTACGGAGTTTTGTTTCTTTGAGGACCAAGACACTAAGGATCTACCTAGAAATTGACAACTTCCCGAGGTGCTTTTTCTATCCACTTTGCAACCCGCATAATCGGAATCTGAATATCCAATTAGATCGAATTTAGCACCTTTAGGATACCAAAGTCCTATGTTTGGGGAATGTTTCAAATATCTCAAGATCCTTTTTACGGCTTTTAAATGACACTCTTTTGGTGAAGCTTGAAAGCGAGCACACATGCATACACTAAACATGATATCGGGCCTAGATGCGGTAAGATAAAGCAAACTACCAATCATGGATCTATAAAGCTTTGAATCTACCGACTTACCTCCTTCGTCAAGGTCTAGATGCCCGTTAGTTGCCATTGGTGTCTTGATGGGCTTTGCATCTTCCATGCCAAACTTTTTGAAAAGATCTTTAATGTACTTTGTTTGGCTTATGAATGTCCCATCTTTACGTTGCTTGATTTGAAGTCCAAGAAAATAGCTTAATTCTCCTATCATGGACATCTCAAACTCCCTAGACATCATATCACCAAATTCTTCACAAAAATCTTGGTTAGTAGAACCAAATATAATGTCATCAACATAAATTTGGCATACAAAGAAATCACCACCAATGACTTTTGTGAATAGCGTTGTATCTACCTTACCAATTTTAAATCCCTTTAAAACAAGGAAATTTCTAAGTCGTTCATACCAAGCTCTAGGAGCTTGTTTTAAACCATACAATGCCTTTGCAAGTTTATAAACATGATTATGACATTTAGGATCTTCGAACCCCGGAGGTTGTTCAACAAATACAAGTTCGGAGATTGTTCCATTTAAGAAAGCACTTTTAACATCCATTTGAAATAATTTAATATCAAAACTAGATGCAAAAGCAAGCAAGATTCTAATTGACTCAAGTCTACCAACGGGTGCAAATGTTTCATCATAGTCTAAACCTTCGACTTGAGTATAGCCTTGAGCTACTAACCTTGCCTTGTTTCTTACCACAATGCCATTTTCATCTTGTTTGTTTCGGAAGACCCATTTGGTGCCAATCACATTGTGCTCTTCGGGTCTTTCCACCAAGGTCCATACTTCATTTTGAGCGAAGTTGTTTAATTCTTCATGCATGGCATTTACCCAATCCGGATCATCTATAGCCTCATCTACAAGTTTAGGCTCAAGAGAAGAAACAAAAGAGTAATGTTCACAAAATGAAGCTACTCTAGAGCGAGTTTGAACACCCTTACTCACATCACCCAATATTTGATCTATTGGATGATCCTTGGCAATCGCATTGTGAATCTTGAAATTGTTTTGTTGTTGATCTTTTTGCTCGTCTTCAACAACTTGAACATTGCTTGGGGTATATGAAGTAGGTGGCTCTACTTGTCTTGATGAGCTTGGTGAAGATGGATCTTCCTTTGGCTTGATGTCTCCAATTTGCATGTTTTCCATAGCTTTTCGTAATCCTTCATCACCTACATCATCCAAATTTTCTTGCTCCTCTTGAGAGCCATTAGTTTCATCGAATTGTACATCACATGATTCTTCAACTAATTCCGAATTTTTATTAAAGATCCTATAGGCTTTACTATTTGAGGAATACCCTAAGAGGAAGCTTCATCACAACGACTTTGAAATTTTTAGAGCCGAACACCTTTTCTTAGAATATAGCATTTGCAACCAAATACTCTAAAGTAAGAGATGTTCGGTCTCCTTCCAACAAGTAGCTCATAGGAAGTCTTTTTCAGAAGTCGATGTAAGTAAAGGCGATTTATGGCATGACAAGCGGTGTTAATAGCTTCCGCCCAAAACTTGTCGGAAGTATTATACTCATCAAGTATTGTCCTAGCCATTTCAATCAATGTTCGATTTTTCCTCTCTACAACTCCATTTTGCTCCGGAGTGTAGGTTGTGGAAAGTTCGTGCTTTATTCCAAGATCATCACAAAAGTCTTCAACTTTTGTATTTTTGAACTCGGAACCATTGTCACTCCTAATTTTCTTTATTTTAAAATCAAATTCATTTTGGGCTCTTTTTGAAAAACATTTGAAAATCCCGGAGGTTTCACTTTTGTCATTTAGGAAGAAGACCCATGTGTATCTAGAGTGATCATCCACAATGACTAAACAATAGCTATTTCCCCCGATGCTCTTATAGATTGTTGGCCCAAACAAATCCATGTGTAAGAGCTCCAATGGTCTAGAGGTTGACATGATACTTTTGGAAGCGTGAGAACTAGCGACTTGTTTTCCGGCTTGACAAGCACTACAAAGTCGATTTTTCTCAAACTTCACATCTTTCAAGCCAATCACTAGATCATGTTTGAAAAGTTTTTTAAGTTGAACCATACCCACATGACCTAGTCTCCTATGCCAAAGCCAACCCAAAGAAGTTTTTGCAATTAAACAAGTTTTTAAGCATGCATCATTTGAAGTGAAATCTACCAAATAGAGATTCCCAAATCTAAAGCCTTTAAAGACTAGTTCATTATTATTGTCTTTTGAGATTACAACATTTTCTTTTGAGAATGAGCAACAGATAGCAAGCTAAAATTTAATGTTTCGACTAGTGATACATTAGAAATTGAAAGGTCGTTAGAGATAGCGATTTTACCCAATCCCAATACTTTTCCTTTGCTATTGTCTCCAAAGGTGATTTTGTCATTGCTTCCACTCTCAAAGGTGGTGAACATCTTCCGGTCTCCGGTCATGTGTTGAGTGCAACCACTATCCAACACCCAATGCCTTCCGCCGGTTTTATAGTTCACCTACAAAAGAAAATCAAGTTCTTTTAGGTACCCAAATTTGTTTGGGTCCTTGGAGGTTAGTAACCAAGGTTTTGGGCACCCAAATGGATTTCCTTTTAGCACCCAAAATCGAGGTGCCAATAAAATGAGCAATTACATTTCCATTTTTAGATTTTTTAAGCATGTAACAAGAATTATACAAGCCAATGGAATGCATACTATTTCTAGAACAATCATTTACCATATGTCCTACATTCCGGCATTTTGTACAATACTTACCATTCTCATTTACAAACCTTCGAGGTTTGGATATCGGTTTCTTACCTTTCTTGGGAATGTATCCAAGTCCTTCCTTATTGAAAGAGCATCTTTGGGTATTTAACAATTTATCAAGGGTGTCTTTTCCCTTGTATGCTCTTTCCAAACTTTTATTCAATTTTAGGACTTGTTCTTTTAAATTTTGGTTTTCATCTACTAGCATATCATCATGAACATGAGACAAAGCATTTGATGAATCAATCTTAGAAGAACATGGCATAGAAAGTAAGTCATCACAAGAGGTAGACATGCTAGATGTTAATTTCTCTACACTAGGCATCTCATTCAAAATATTGCAAGATATGCCAATACTCATACTAGACTTATTTGTATGCAAGTCATGAGCTTCCTTTAGCTCCTCATAGGTTTTTTGAAGAGCTATGTGCTCCCTTTTCAAAACCTTGAATTTTGACTTTTCTTTTCCAAGAAATTCATTTAGTTCTACTAACATGTCCATCAAATCATCATAGGAGGGTTCATCGTCATCTAGAGTTTTTACCTTCTCCCCTTTTGCCATAAGACATGTGGGAGTGGAGAATAGCGATGGAGCTTCCTTGATGGCGATGCCGACAAGTCCCTTCTTCTTGGGAGACTCATCCTCACTAGAGTTGAAGTATTCCTCATCGGAATCCCACTCACCAATGTGGGCTTCATTTTTGCCGTCTTTGTGGAGCTTCTTGAAAAGCTTCTTCTTGCCATGATAGCCTTTCTTCTTGGATGACTTCTCCTTGTCATCCTTCTTTGTGGGACATTGTGAAGCTATATGCCCCTTCTCATCACACTCATAGCAACGGATGTTGCTATACTTGTTTTTGTTGGAGGATGATTGCCACTTCTTTCCTTTATCATAGCCTCCTCCTCGATTTGAGCGTCTTCTCATGAACTTGTTCATCCTTCTCACAAGGAGGGCAAGTTCTTCTTCGGAGTCTTCTTCTTCATCTTCGGACTCTTCACTTGCCACCGCCTTTGCCTTGAAGGCGGTGATCTTCTTCCCTTTGGAGGTGGATTGCTCCAAAAGTTCCTCCTTGTCCTTCTTGTACAACTCATTGGTGATTAGATTACCCAAGAGTTGTGTTGGCGTCATTCTTGCCAATTCCGGTGAGTTGAGGAAGAGAGTTACCAACATCTCGTACTTCTCCGGTAGAGCCCTAAGCATCTTTCTCACAACATCAAGATCCGAGAGGTTAGTGCCAAGGCCTTTGAGCTCATTCACAATGTTGTTGAGCCGTGTGTACATCTCATTGATGTCCTCATGGGGCAACATTATGAATGTATCATATTTAATCCTAAGCCGATGCAATTTTGCCTCCTTAACCGTGGATGTCCCTTCGTGTATTTCCGAAAGGGTATTCCAAATAGCGTGAGCCGTCTCAAGATTGCTCACTCTATTGAATTCATCCGCGTTTAAGGCCCCAAAAAGAGCATTCATGGCTTGGGCATCTAAATGAGTGTTACGCTCATCTTGTTCCGTTGGGTTGTCGGGATCAAGTGGCATGACGTAACCATCATTTACGATTTTCCAAATATTAGGACTCATGGCCTTTAAATAAATTGACATTCTAATCTTCCAATAAGCATAATTTGAGCCATCAAATAGAGGTGCCTTTCCTACCGAAATCCCCTCACTAGCCATCCTTTTCTCTCTAGACGGTTAAGTCTAAAAGTGAGAGACCAAGCTCTGATACCACTTGTAGGATCAAGGATACCGACTAGAGGGGGGTGAATAGGAGGTTTTTAAACTTTTCTTGTTTACTTGATTAATTCTCCACAATTTAAATGACAATGATGTAAAGCAATTAATCCTATGCAATTCTAGTCAACAATTTAGCTCTAAACAAATAAGTGATCTCAATGAAGCAAAAGAACAAGAGCTAAAGAGACAAGGGACACAACCGATGTTTTTACCGTGGTATTCGGAAACTTGCCGGTTTCCCCTAGTCCACGTTGAGGTAAGCCCGGACGTATCGGACCGGCTCCACGAATTGAGCCAAGCACCTCGATCACTAGTGTAGCTCTTCCCCACTCCGGGTAGGCGAGCTCCAACCTTCACAATTTGCCGGGTCTTCTCACAATCTTCTTGAGAAGATCACCGAGGCAACTTCCACCGGATCGTCCAAGTGCCGGCAAGCACTAAGAGTAATAAATCCCGGTGTTCACTTGAATGCAACTCTAGTGCCAAATGGATTTGCAAATGAAATCTAGCACTAAATGCTCAACCACCTCACTTTGATGTGCAAAGAGAGAATTGAGGTGAAATGAATGCACTTGGGCTTGAGAAATATGCAATGAGTCTCTAACCTTAGCCCTTGAGCAGTGGTGGGGGTATTTATAGCCTCCACCAACCAAAACTAGCCGTTTGACCCAGTTTCCAGAAAATTTTCTGGTCGAGCGGAACTACCGCTCCCAAAGACCGGTACTACCGCTACCAAATCTTCGCGCCAGAACGGCTATGTCAGACGTCTGCAGTGACCGTTGGATTCGGCGGCGCGGTACTACCGCCGTTGATATTTGCGGTACTACCGCTGCCCGGTAGTTCCGCAAAGTCGGCGCGGTACTACCGCTCCAGCCAAACTCCAAAGGGTCCCAGACTTGGCGCTCTCTGGAAAAATGCATCCGCTTTGAAGTCGGATCTTCCGGACTCCGGAAGTACCGCTCTGAGTGGCGGAACTACCGCATGCAGCGGTAGTTCCGGCGTTGAAATAGCCGGTACTTCCGCTCCAGAGAAATCCAGGCTTCATCCGGAGGGCGCTCTCTGGAAAAATTGATCCGCTCTCCCTCCGGATCTTCCGGGGTCCGGAAGTACCGCTTTAGGATGCGGTACTACCGCTCGCAGCGGTAGTACCGGCGTTCAAGCAGCCGGTACTTCCGTTCCCGCAAGACTTTGGAATGAGCCAAGGGTGCTCTCTGGAAATATTTGATCCGCTCCTAAACCGGATCTTCCGCTGGCCGGTACTACCGCATTTTGGTTGCGGAACTTCCGCTTTCCGGTAGTTCCGACGTTCAAAACTGCGGTACTACCGCTCTTCCAGACATAGCACATATTTCTTTTGAAAACTAGATTTCTTTAAAGGATGCAATTTTTAAAACAAAACCATTTGGCACATGAGATAAGTATTCAAGCTACTTAGCCAAGATCCCCCTTGATGGTACGATCATCTATCCTATAATCCGGTCTTCCACCATTCACCTAAGACCGGTAAAATTCAAAAGGGGTCCTATTCTAAGTATACCTTTGTCTTGAGCCAATTTGATTTTCACGCGTATCCTTTGGCTTGCATCTTGTCGCTCATGTGTGTGTGGACTATCCTTTCGCATACTCATAAAAACACTTTAGTCCCATATTCCATATTCTCTTAAATTCATTAATTACCAAAATCCTTTTTAGGGGTCTAGATGCTTTCAACAGGGGACCTGTTTACGGCCCGGTACGCTGATTGCATATTCAATGAGGAACATTTCCCGGCATTAGGGGGAGACAACAAGTACCAAACAGAATGCCAGGAAATTAATTGGAATGTACAAGGCATTCCTGCCTCAGACCCACGTACCAGAGAGACTGAACTTCAAGTTCAGAAAATCATTCATTTGCAAAACATTGCAAATAACCTGCCAGATGCATTTACTGATTATAAGGGTGTCACAAAATCCTATAATCCTGCCAGAAATGTACCTGAAAGAGTGGAGGTACCGCAAAATACCACTCAACACCCAGTTCAAAATAAGAGGGGGAGAAGTACGGTACAAATGGCAGATACAATTTCTAACAAGCGACAAAGGAAACAAAAGAATGTAAATGCAGATCAACCTCAAGTTGATAGACACCAAAGGATCCTTGAACCCAGATCAACAGTGCACTCAAATACTGATCCTGGGACATCGGAATACCCTGACTCAAATATTTTGGGAAATAACATTGAGTCATCAGGGGTCCAAGAAATTTCCACTAACTATACTGATTCTGGAGAATCATACGATCGTAAGACTACAATTGTCGACATTTATTTCTTCACAACAATTGCAAACAACCTTCAAAATGATCCAGATCCCAAGACCATGGCAGAGTGCAAACAGCGCTCGGACTGGAATCAATGGAAGGATGCAATTCAAGCGGAGTTAGCCTCGCTCAAGAAAAGAAATGTATTCACCAATGTGATACATACACCTTCCAAAGTATTCCCTGTCGGTTTCAAATGGGTTTTCATCCGCAAACGGAATGAAAACAATGAGGTGGTGAGATACAAAGCAAGGCTTGTAGCACAAGGGTTCACGCAGAGACCCGGCATTGATTTCAATGAAACTTATTCTCCGGTAATGAGTGGAATAACATTCCGATACTTAATCTCATTGGCAGTTAAAAATCATCCATCTTTTCAGTCGATGGATGTAGTGACTGCATATCTTTATGGGTCACTTGATTCGGACATATACATGAAAGTTCCTGATGGAATTTCAATTCTGAATCCGAACGCAAATCGCAATATGTATTGTGTAAAATTAAACAAGTCTTTATACGGCTTGAAACAGTCGGGTAAAATATGGTACAACCGACTAAGTGAGTTCCTAACCAAAAAGGGATACTCCAACAATGATGATTGCCCGTGCGTATTCATCAAAAGATCCTCAACATGATTTTGTATTATATCTGTGTATGTTGATGATCTTAATATCATTGGTAACACACAAGATATAGATGAAGTACGTAATTATCTTATGACGGAATTTGAGATGAAGGATTTGGGTAAAACCAAATTTTGCTTAGGTATATAACTTGAGCACCTTCATTCAGGCATCCTAGTGCATCAATCAGCCTATGTCCACAAAATATTAGAGAAATTCAATATGGACAAAGCATATCCATCGAAAACCCCCATGGTTGTTCGATCTCTCGACAGGGACAAAGATCCATTTAGACCCCGAGATGACAATGAAGAGTTATTGGGACCCGAGGTTCCATATCTCAGTGCCATCGGAGCGCTTATGTACCTTGCAAATTGCACCCGGCCGGATATTGCATTTGCGGTAAATCTACTTGGTAGATATAGCGCTGCTCCAACCAAAAGACATTGGGTGGGAGTGAAGAACATCTTTAGATATCTTCAAGGCAGTAAAGATCTCGGTCTATTCTTTCAGAAGAATAAAAATGTAGATTTAATAGGATATACAGATGTTGACTATTTATTAGATCCCCATAATGCCAGATCTCAAACAGGCTTTGTATTTTTACATGGTGGAACAGCCATCTCTTGGAAGTCTTCGAAACAGACTCTAGTGGCTACATCCACTAATCATTCTGAAATAATTGCATTATATGAAGCATCACGTGAATGTGTATGACTTCGCAGAATGATTAACCACATACAACAATCATGTGGTATAGGTGCTATTGCATCACCTACCATTATCTACGAAGATAATGCTGCTTGCGTTGTTCAAATGCAAACGGGTTACATAAAGAGCAATATCACAAAATATATTGTACATAAACTATTACCCACATGAATTGCAAGAGAGTGGGGAAATAAATATTCTGCAAACTAAGTCATGTGATAATCTCACAGACTTATTCACTAAGTCATTACCAACCTCCACATTCCAAAAATGTGTTCATGGAATTGGTATGCGAAGACTACGTGATTTGCAGATGTCAGGGGAAGAAATCTCCTAAGACTTAACCCGTTCAAATATAAATATTGTACTCTTTTCCCTTTATGAGTTTCCCTCTAATGTTTCTCATCAAGGTTTTAATGAGGCAATATGACAACGTAATAATAAATATATCTCTCTTTTCCCCCACAGAGGTTTTTAGGAGATATAATCAAATATATGCCATATCATTTTTCTCCTTAAATTTGCCCACCGGGTTTTAAAGGAGTTTTTCATGGCATATCTACTCTATCGGTTCTCCTCATATTTTTCGTACAGGGTTTTGGAGGAGTTTTTCCAAGATGATGAATCAAGGTGATCATATGAAGACACATTGGTCAAGGGGGAGTGTTACAAACCAGTTACATGCCCAATGTACAGATGTCTCCATGTACAGATGTCTGTTCCAAACAGACACCTTTCTTGCTACCCCATCATCATCTATAAAGCATTGCACAGATTTCAAAATCCATTAATGAAAGCAATCTTTTCTCTCAATACTTATGAATCTCTCTTGCAATAGAAGATAGCACAGGAAGAGAAGGATCGTGGCTATGCCACCGGTCGTCGAGCGGTGGCTCCAAAATACGAGAGTCCGAGACGCGAATAGAGGAATTAATTAATCTGGTAATTTTTTGGTGAAAACGTCAGCCAATAGAGAGATGCCAGCTGGTGGGAGCATGGATGGGAGTGAAGCATGCAAGCCCCGTTCTGCGATCATGGGAGTAACTTGCGGTTCGAAATTATGCCTTTTGGAGAATATAAACTTGAGAAATTAACGCTGCGCTCATGTACGAAGAGCACCGAAACAACCTAGCAGTGAGCCAGTGAGAGGGCACCGGAGTAGGCTCCACCCCGTCACCGGAGCCAGCGCGCGCGACAAAAAAATCTCGTGTTTTGCCCCGCGCCGAGCTGTAAATCCGCCCATCGCAGCCTACAAACACAGCTTGAATCAGCACTCGCCTGCTTGGTCGGATTTTCCAAGGTTTTCACGTTTCGCTCAAATTATGTCGTCTCGCTTTCTCGCCCGCCCAAGCCCGGTCGAAGTACATACGGTGGTGTACGGTTCATCGTCCATGAGAAACAAGTGTAGAACAACATTACAGGTGAAAGAAAACTCACGTGCCGTTGTGGTCATCAGGGCAGCGCCGCCTGTTTCTTGAAGCGTTACTTCTATCGATGGAGGAAGCAATCAACCCGGGCCAGTTGGTATCTATCCACTATATTGTATTATATTTTATTATTAAAAATCGATGACATACCTTTTATAATGCTAAGAAAAAAGAGAAATATAGTAGAAAATTCTCACATCTTTCAATTGATGGACCATAATTTTAAAGATTTAGATTCGATAGCTATATCAAATATATGTTAATTTAAAAAAGATCCAAAATATCAAACTCTTACTCTGATGGACTATAATTTTAAAGACTTAGATTTAGCAGTCAGTTTATAGATATATTAATTTGAAAAAAGAAAAAAATAGCTTTATGTTTAATTTAAAGGCTGATAATGTAAATTTACTCGGTGGACCTACCTCCCAGTACTCTATTTTCACACTTACGGAGAGATAATTCAAAAATAAAATTTACTAATTAAATATCCCAAATTCTAATTTAGATTACAAAATATAAATGAATTGCATAAAGTAATATTGCATAACACCAAGCCGTATAATTGCATGGGCCGATTCTCAGTGGTCAACCGTCCAAATTTCGAACTTCAATGCCACTAGCTAGTGAAACGTTTTTTAAGGGGTACAATTTGTGCTGCTATAGAGGTGGAAACAAAGTTTGAGACTTGCAAATTGGCTCGGTTCGTGGCATAAATGAGTCGAGTTAGGGTTTTAGCTCGGTCCGCTAACGATCCGAGCCGAGCCGCTCGGTAGACTCATTCGATCCAATCCAATTTGATCTTGTTATAGCTTGTGCATTTGGGAATTTTGATTTTGTAGTCATAATAGTATATGTACTTTCTCGTAGCTCTCTAATTGTTAGAGATATTGGGTCTATATCTGTTGCTGAACTCATATTATTCACAGAAACAGACTTTTTCGATCCAAAGTATAAGCCACATTACCTCAATAAGATATTCATGGTGGCACTTCTCACCACCATGTATGTCGTCATGCTCACCTAGCCACCCTGCCATGGAAGGTCTCCAACTATGGTAAATGTAATCCTCTAACTCTAGTAGTGGTATTTTTGGATCCACTTATATGTAATTAGTTTTGCACTGAGAGATATTGTGTGGTGGAAACAAAGGGAGAATTAAAAGTTCTTTTCACAGCTATGTCTATACAAAAGCTGTAAAATTCTAAATAAATTTTACTAGAAACATTCCTCAATCCGAAACATAATATAGTAGAAATAGTGAATTGTAGTGTACTGTCTCTTAGTCTAGATATTTTGAAGGAGCTTTGTAGCTGAGTATCTTCTAATAGATAATTCAAGTTCAAGGGATCCTAATAAGCTTAACGAGCTCTATATCCACCGCTACGTTGCTGTATCGTTAGGGGTTTTGCGGTTGTGGATATCGTCCCTCGCATGTGGCCGAAATGGCGAGAGCAGCCCAACTTCGCATCCGAGCGGAGCTGAAAGCTTAGGGCCTGTTTGGCAGATCTCCACCAACTCCAGATTCACAAAAAATAGATTCAGATTCAATTTTATTAGCCAAACACTTATAGCTCCAGCAGCTTCACCATAGATCTGCTCCATGAAAACAATGAATCTACCCTAGATTCATGTGGATGTGGATCTGGCCATCTGGGTTCGATCACCAAATCATGTGCGCACACTTCACGTGGAAACAACTCAAGCAGATCCATCCATCTGGTTGGGTTGTTCGATCCAATTGATTGATAGAGCTTTCGATAAACCCACCTTCACGGTATGGAAGACGACAGCGTGAGACGTGCATGGGCTCCCAATAAAAATAGTTTGGCTTGTGAACAGCTCTGCCTTAAACGGCTTAAAACCCCGGTTTAAATGTGTTGGTTTTTTAATTTTATTTTTAATTTTTTCTTTTTTTCCCTTTTAACCTTTGCATTGTTTATGACGATATAACTTTGTTTTTCTAATTTTTGACTCCAAAAAACTAACAGTTGCTATAGTGCATTTACAGCCAAAAGCTAACAACCAAAATCAGAAGACAGGGCTTAAAAACCATGTAGAGCATGCCTTTGGGCATGTTCTTTTTAGCTGAGCCTTATGACTTTTTGCTATGGTTTGTGGTTTTTGGGCTGTTTGTGTGAGAGATTACAGAGCAACAGAAACTCACATGTAGTTTTTACCGATATAAATGAAGTCGGTACAATATGTACTATAATTAACTAGTAGATTCTATCTTAAAAAGACGCTTTGTTTAAAAGTTAATTACTATATAAAAAATTAAAAACTGAAAAAGAACACGACGTTTTATTTCTCTGGTGCACAATAAGCAGCTCACCTCCCAACAGGGGCGGAGCCAGGAATTGGATATAGGGGGCAATATGGACAACAAGTAGAGTAGAACTAATGAACCATGCTGGATTTACCGATCCAATAGTCACATATCAGAGTAATATGTTTCGCAAATTACAATGCAAAGAAAATTACATGAGTATTGCTACTGCCATGACTGGGAAGTTGTGTTTATAGATGAATTTTCAAGTCAACACCTAGTTCAATCTGGTCGTTTATTGTGCGCTTCAAAGGAAAAACAACTTGACCATGATTATTTATGTATATATGTGCTATGTGACGGAAAGAGAGTTAATTTGGAATAATGCATCTATATTGTGCAATCAAGCATTATAATATTCTTTATATCCGACACTATCATATTCTATTGGATTAAGCCTATATTAGTCCATAATAACATATATTATTGTTTCTCAAGATTCCACCAACTTTTCAGCACAAAAAACACACGCACTGGATTTGATTGGGACTCGCAGGGAAAGCGGATAAGATATTAAGATGAAGAGCAAGCTGAGCAAACCTTGGCGTAGTAGTCCCTCCAGATACGGCGCGCAATCCGGTGGCCACCGAGGTCGAACACCTTGAACTTGATCCGCCCGATGCTCGGCTCCTCCGACGTCGGATGCTGCGTCGGCTGGTGCAGCGTCAACTTCTGAAAGTATATACCCAGTCACAAGACTTAATGAAAGGTTAGGGGGTGCCAGGCTCCTCCCAGCCCCCCTCTCTCCGTCACTGTCTCCCAAGTTCCCAAGTAGCAGGTTCTACCTATTTGAAGGTATTTTTGCAGTACCAAATCTGTCAGCTAGCTCATAGGAAGAAATATTGGACATTGAGGGTTTTTTTTTCACTCTCATCGGTCCTCGGCCTTGTGTGTTCATATTGATTGGACCATTGTTTGTAAATTAACGTTTTTGCCAAACTTGTATTCGTCGAGTTCTAAGCCTATGTTCATATGCGTGGTTCATCTAGTTTTATTGGATACAATATACAATCTTAACAGTGGCGGACTCAGCGAGAAGTTGTGGGGTCAATTGCTTTTTTTGAAAACACCATTATAGTCTTATATATCGAGGATAAATCTCATGTAATTTTCAGAAAATGACCCTACTAGTACTACATAAAGTTAAAATTGACCTTGCAATTGCAAATTTCTGGCTGCCACTACAGTCTTGTATGGTTTTGTCTAGGCTCCAATTCTGAATGCATCTAACCCATTTCTGTCTAGATCCGTATCCGTGCTTAGCCCATACGTACTAACATGTAAATATGCGTGCCTCCTGGTGATCATTTGGGCTTTTTTTGTGGCTTATGATTGAAAGGCACTGTAGCTGGCTGAAAAAACATTGTAGCTGACAGAGACTTATTTAGCATAATTAAATTTAAAAAAATATAAAAATATAAAAAATATGTTAGCCTATTACGTATAATACAAACAAATACGGGAAAAAAATCGGCAAAAAAGCTCAACAAAAAGCCAAAAAATCAGAGAAAGACGAAATTTATGAATAGTGAAAAATAAGCCGAAAGCTAAAAGCTGAAGCCAAAACGATCACAGCCAAAGCGTACCATCTACAACTTAGGTTGCTTAGCTGCAACGCACCAGCGGTGGAAGGACCGAAGGAGGGGACTGGCAGGGCTCTCCCTATGATCCAAAATCTTCCGCTATATCCTCTGCGATGTATGAAATTTTATGTATATTTTTACTATCTAATCCTCTTTATAGAATACAATTACTATGTAGCTTGTTCAGCTCTCTTCATATCTCATTCCTGCCTCGGCCCTGCAACACACAACACATGGTCTAGGGTGTGTAACACTAACTGAATGTCTAGCGTTCTAGCCGGTGCTCGTACTCAGCGGGTTGTACTAA
Source organism: Dendrocalamus latiflorus (assembly GCA_017311315.1). Taxonomy (NCBI): domain Eukaryota; kingdom Viridiplantae; phylum Streptophyta; class Magnoliopsida; order Poales; family Poaceae; genus Dendrocalamus; species Dendrocalamus latiflorus. The sequence goes on from CM029610.1 coordinate 39,850,399, forward strand.
GAGCATCTCCAACAAAGACTCAATATTTTATCCTCTAAAATCTCATATTGGGAGCCTTTCTAAAAAAATTATCCTCTAAATCTTTCCCCTCCTTCAGCAGCTCCTCTAAACTTGGATCCCTAAAATTACCATCTAGGCACTGTATATTTGATGGTGATCCACCTCAATTTTAGAGTACCAAAATTATTGGGAGTGTTTTAAAGTATCTGTTGGAGGCTTGTTTTTAGCTTCATACCCAATATTCTAAGATAGGGGGTGAGAAAGAGCATCTCTTGGAGATGCTCTAATGCAAATTGCAAACACCGTGCGTGTCCTGCTCTGATCTGTATTGTTCTACCTCTGGTGGCACAGGTGGACGCAGGGATAAATAAGGAGACATTTATATTGATTTTATTAGTGTTTTTTGGTTTTGATTTATAAATAATAATAGTATATAGAGAGGTATTCGTATATGATTTTGATCAATATAAATAAAATAACTATAGTATATACTACAATCGACTAGTAGATTTATCTTAAAAAATATTATATTTAAAAACTAGGTAATGTATAAAATTTTAGAAATTAATGTGGAATAGATAATGCCCCGATCAACTCGGCTTCAGCTTCTGGCTTATTTTTCACTATTCATAAGTTTCGTCTTTTTCTGAACTTTTGGCTTTTTGTTGAGCTTTTTTGCCGGTTCTTTTTTCCCGTATTTGTTTGTATTATACGTAATGGGCTAACATAATTTTTTTATTTTTAATTTTTTTTAAATTTAATTATGCTAAATAAGCCTCTGTCAGTTACAGTGCTTTTTTCAACCAGCTACAGTGTTTTCAGCCATAAGCCACGAGCTTTTCAGCCGAACCAATCACCACCAATAGGGCGCATCCACTTCAGCAAGACAATAATAATGTTCTGGCTGCCAGGTAAGCCCCATCTCGTCCCCACCGAAACGGACCATCGCTCCTCCTACCGGAAACGTCGTCTCCGAATCACCCAAGTCGCACCGCCGGTAGCCTTCCTCACTCACGGTTAGCCATCCCCGCCACCTCCTCGCCGTCGGATGCGACGACGGCGACGGCGACAATGGCGTCCTCCTCCGCCGCCGAGCCCGGCGTCCGCCTCGCCGATCGAAGTACGCTCTCTATTCGATTCGCTTCATCTCGTTTTGGTGCTGGGTTCCGTGGGGGGTTTTGATCTGGTGTTTGGGGTTCTCTTGCGCAGCGAGGAGGTTGTCCTTGGGCTTGAGGGCTATGGTGCTTATGATGCACGTGGTGTTCGTCGGCGCCGTCTTCCTGCTCGATTCGACCTTCGATAGGCGAATCCACGAGGAGCCGTGGTACAATTCCCACCTGTTTGTGCCGAGAAAATTCTATTTTTGCTTGGGTCAAGTCCAAATTTAGGATGCCCTGTGGATTTATCTGATGCTTAGAAGCTTGTTCTAGTTCTAGGTGGCAGTGAAGTTAATTTTCTCCTGTCTAATTGCTTTGTAGTAGCTTGTAATCTGATCTGATTCTAGGAAAAAGTAGCTTCTGATCTGATTCTAGGAAAAAGTAGCTTCTGATCTGATTCTAGGAAAAAGTTAGCTTTTGGTGTGCCGGCGCGCGCGAGTGCTTCTGCGTGTGACCAGTGATGCAGCAAAAACCATGTAACTCTGCACAGCGGAGACAACGATGCCCTTCTGAGAAGCATTCCAGTTGTCTGTATCTGCTTGGTACTCGGTAGTTTATGGTAGTTCCATTTCTGCTAGACATTCCACCCGGTGTGCGTAGGAATCCTAGTTCTCGATCTCAATTGGACTTCTGATCACTAGTAATAGTAGTGCCATTTCTGCTGGACGTTACACTGTGTATTCTTTTCTTCTTCTTCTTCTTCTTCTTATTTTTTTTTGCATACCTGCTAGCTATGTTTTGATTTCTGATAAAGTGTGAAGTTCTGTATTCTTTTTTAACAGCGAGGATCTCTGTGTGGTGTCATTTGATTGCAGGTATATAGGTGTGTATGGGGTGTTTGTTCTGATCACCTTAGTGCAGTACTTCTACACTGCTGGTTCATCTCCAGGGTAGGGAATTGCCTTATTAAATTTGTTCTAATCCTCGAGGGATGACATCATCTATTCAATCTGCAAAGCGTTTGATTGTGTGTGTTTTTTTGTTCTCATGTGCTGGCAGGTATGTTGTTGATGTGATGAAAGCTGGTTCCACGATGCATGCAACCTTCATCAATACTGCCACTCTTTCAAAGTAATGTCTTAATCTCCCTAGCACAAAAGTGTTGAAAATTTGTGAGAGGTATACAATGATATTTATACTTTCTTGTGTTTCTGTTTTTGATTATTAAGAAAAGACAATCCAGTTCAAAAAACGGAAGCTTAGATTCCCCCATAAGCCGACCTCAACTAGAGAAACTTAACCCAGTGACTTCTACATCGTCATGGTTACAGCAAGTTATGGATCTTTATCCTCCTGGGTCAAACAGCAGGTAACTTTCCAAGCCTTGAAAAACGAGAAAGTCATTTTCTTTGGTATTTCCAATTGTAGCTTTCTTGTGTTTGCTCCTTGTTATATGGTTAACATACTTCTATTGTGATTTAGGGATTGGACTTGCGCTTACTGCAGAGTCATTCAGGTATTGTTTTGTCCTCTAAATTTGTGGTGCTAAAGCTTCCGTAGTTATGATATGCAATTGATTACCATGGTCGTTGCTTAAAAGAAGTGTAATTGAATTACACATCAAGTGTGAGTTGGTCAAACAGAGCATTTTTGTGAGTATTGAGTTTATCTCCAAATAAGTTTTGAGTAAATTTAACAAAACTCCTTGCAACCTTATTGAAGAATAGCAAAGCCGATCTGTAAGATGTCAGAAAAAGGAATGAGAGTTGGTTATATTTGGTGATGCAGTTGAAGTAGTCTATTGGCAGCCTTTCCCTTCACATCCTTCCTTGCAGTTGTTTGATTTTGTTGCCATTCAAAGAGCCATTCAGGTTCCCCAAGATCATTCTGAGGGTCTTCTAAAACTTGATGCTTTGTTAGGGTTGCTAATTCCTGACTATTAATTTGCGAAGTGGCGGGCACACTGCTTTCAATTTTACAAAGTGAATTACTACTGCGTTATTAGTTTGGAATAGTTCATTATGTCATACTGATTTTAACTGTCCTACCATCAAAGTTTTCCATGTAAAGCTGCAACTAATTGTCTAATTTCAATTTTTGCTACAATATGCTTTTGCAGCCACCTCGTACCAGGCACTGCGATGATTGTGATAAGTGTGTCCTTCAGTTTGATCATCACTGTGTTTGGCTTGGAACATGCATTGGCAAAAAGAACCATTGCCCTTTTTGGTGAGTTTTGGCATGTGTATCTTTTGCAGTATAATTTGTGCACTTACATATCGTGTTGTCCGGTGTGCATGCTCTGTGTTTTTCTGTTGCACATGTTCTATGTTCTGCCGTACATTCTGTAGAAACTCCGCATGTGTGCTTAGGTTTGCTTCAGGTACTGCATAAACATCTGAGGAGCCTACTGTATCCACTTGTATTGCATAAAACTCCATTGTTGTGACTGGAAACACATATTAACGATGCTTCAGAGTATTTATACCAACCAACAGATAACGCTCTATCCGGTTACAAATTCATTTCTTTTTTTGCTTTTCACGGTCTCCAAGATGCAACTTTGACATCTATTTTTTTATTGCACAGTATATTGTAAAAGATATAAAAGTATAACATTATGATTGCACAGTATATTGTAAAAGATATAAAAGTATAACATTATGAAAGTATATTTTGAAGAATCTACTTCTATTATTTTCATGTGACCATTCTAAATGCTTGAAAATATATTGTTACTTTGCACAGTGACAGGAATTTGTGACTGAAAGTAAACTTTAATAGGATATAGCCTTAAATTTACTGAATGGATAATACAGTTTAGTTGTATGAGTCAAATTTGATGTTAAGTTGCAAAGTCAATTTCATTAAAACTGTTAATCCTAGGGAGTATAAATCCAAAGTTTTCAAACTGATGTTTAGAGGATGCATGCACCCCTTTCTCATGATATGTTTAAAGTTCAAATTTCTGTGGCTGCTTAAAAAGGTCAACTATGTAGCAAATGAACCTTTTTTCCCGGAAAACTTTGCAACTTGCTGCTGTAAATGGTGGTCTATGCAAAGTAACTACTTTGTTGCCATTATACATTGGAATATGCATAGTAGTACCTTGTGCTGTGTTAAGATTGTATTATTGAGACTCAGTTCTTATGGTTGTATAACAAATCTTTCCTAGGTGGTACATATTTGAAGAAACAATCTTGTGTATCTGGACTGTTGCTCTGTACATTGAGTCACTGCATCTAGATATTCACAAGGCCTGGTATGAGATGTTATTCTTTTTTAAAACTCATAAGCGCATATGATGCGGCTTTAATCCTTTCAATTTGAACCTTAATTTTCTTGTTATCTCATCTGAGCATCTTTTTTGTCACCATGGCAGGTGGAAGGATTTTATTGGTGTAATCCTGTTGGCAGTATTGATATTTATCCTCATATTCCTGCTGCTGCTGTTGATATTTCACACGTAAGTTTTCTCCTTATGTGATGTGTTTGGCAGTATATGGACTTTTAATTATTGAAAAGAAATGTAGCTGACTATTGGTGTAATCCTGTTGGCAGTATTGATATTTATCACAGCATCTAGTTTTTCCTTGAATTGGTAGGTTGAGAACAGCTGCCTATCATTTCCTTCGAAAATAAAAGAGAAATTTGAATTTGAGCTTTGACAAAACAGTACTGTTTACTTAAACTAATCAGCGTGTATGTGGAATCCACATCACTGAAAAAAAATCCTAATATTGAATATCTTACCTAAATATTTTACTGTATTTGAAGTTTCACGTACTATTCTTACAAATTCGTTTGTTTGTGAAAGCAAACATAAGGAGTTCTCAACTCTCAATAAGAAAGGCCAATCATTTTGCCATTACCATAACATTAAATATCCAAAGACATTGATGATGGCAATGGCCATATCTGAAAGACGAAATTTTGTACATGGCTCTGGATGATGCATCTCAATTTTAAACTTCTGAAATAAATATCAATTTTAATGTTCATAAATAGGCTAAATCTTTTCGATTCATCTTCCTTCATAGAATCAGAAGTAGATTGCACATCTTGAAAGTTAGAGCTCAGAGGCTTATGTACTTAATTTACATTCCGATGACCTGGTTTGTAGCTTTTGTACACCCCAAATCAGCAACACTTTAGTGTATAATGTATGTTCGTCTGATCTTTTTTTGCAGTTACATTGCTCTTACAAATCAAACAACCTACGAAGTTGCCAGAAGGAATCGGATATTCTACTTAAGGTATGGAATATTCTGACTCTCGGCTTCCAGTTTGTGATACAGCTTATTATTGGGATACCGGTAGTGAAACATTGGAACTATACGACTTGCAGGGGAGTTCCTGACAAAGTTCATCCATTCAGTAAAGGCATCTGTAGAAACATCTTCAAGTTCTGCTTGTCTAGAGAGAAGGGAGTTGTCCTGGAAGCTGTGCCCCCACTTGAGGAGCTGGAAGCCAGAGCTGCTCCTTACACATGCCGAGATATAATTTGCTGCCGGTGCTGTTGATATATACGTTGTACTGTAGCGTTCGTCACCCCCTAGCTATACTGATTCTTTGTTCGGCCTTTTTCGCCTGTGGAAGCATGTCTTTCTTGAGCTGCAGCAATAGATGTCATCTTGAGTTCATTATTCATGTAAAGTACATGTACATTTTCACGCAGATAAAATGTGTGTGGCCTGGGATCCAGCAGTTCCTTGTGCCGTTAGTTTGTTGATATGATGTGAGAATACCCTAAGTGTGGATCTCTTGTATTTGTTTTCAAACCAGGGGGATGCTTCCCTCATACCTGTTGTTACCTAATAAGTAGGCTTGAGGACAAACTATAGGGGCCATTTGTTTGTACTTGTGTCGGAATGTACATTCTAGGTGTGACGCGTGCTCGTGAATTGCAGAGTTCAATATACTGTCTTCGAGCAATTCTTGTACGAGGTTTTTAAAGTCTAGTAGTGTCATGGCTTACTCTGATCAAGTTTTGAAGGTACAATCGTATACTCCAAACTCGTTGAAATCACAAACTAATTTACATTCTATGCACTAGTATATGAGCTCGTAAGGTGGCAGAGTTTAATCCGGGTAGCCTCCTATTTGCTTTGAAGAAACGCACATGCAGGCTCACCAAGCCTTGTGACTTGCCCGTGCGGAGGCCTCACATAGCCAAGTTTGCGAGCTACGTAAGTTTGTAGTATAGAGTGCCGACTATCACGTAGACATGCTCGGATGCGGCAATCCCGGACGCCATCGATGGCCACAGGGTACAACTGGAATACAATGATACACTGCCGGAACACACCGTCCGGATGTGCACACGATCGATGAGAAGTGTCAGAAATGACTTCTCGCCCTGTGGTTTGACATGAGAGAATCCTGTCAGCCCATGCATCAGACGGTTGGAATCCAGGGCCATTGATCACCCGTCCGGGCATCCTCTTGATATCGGTCGGTGCCCTTGCCATGCCGACTTACCTTGGTATTTTACCACTTCCTTCTTCTGTCTTAGCAGGTAGCTGCTGCTGGCTTTTACAGTACTAACAGTGTTAAGTCTTAACCTGCATAATTGCTGGACCCATGCACATATGCTTGCAAATCAGTCGTCTTGTAACCTCACTAGCCTCATAGGCGCGGCGCCACGCCGCACCAGCCACCGTGTGTACCGAAGTAAAAGAGGCGATAATTCGTGAGGAGTTTTTTTTTAAAAAATTTAAAAAAAATCGGAGGCACATGTGTATTTTCAAAAATGTCGAAGGTCTTTTTCGTAAAAAATCGAGGGCCTGTACGTAATAAACGAGGACCCGTACGTAATTTAGAAACTGCGGGGCGCTATCCTGCAAAGTGGAGGGGCTTGAAAAAAACTGGCAGGGGCCTTTTCGCGAGAACCAAGGACTTTTACGTAATTTCGAAAAAACGCGAGGACTTTTTCGCAAAATTGCTCCCCCGACCGTACGCGAATTTCGGCCACCACGCGCCGGCCGAGGGAGCGCTGGGGGCGACGTGGACGCCCTCTCCGGGCCGGGAACCCGCGGGGCGTAATATGGGGAGGATTTGCTATGGTCCTGTAGCACTCAAAATAAAAAGAGAAGTAAATAATAAAAATAATATTAATAAAAAGAAAAAAAACTAATCTAGCTATGGCCCTAAAAAGGGGACCTCCCTATTCTTTTCTGTGCGTGGTGTTTTTTTTCAGGTTCCAATCTACCTCTTTCTCTCTCCATCTCTCTCTCTCCCTTCCGTGCGGCTGCATGGGGGCGCCAGCGGCAGCGCTGGCTCACGCAGTGGCACCCTCGTCGCACGCACGCGCATGTGTCCACGTGCTCGCGCCCGCCATGGCGCAGCGTCGGCGCGGAGGTGCGGCGGCGGCACGCACGTGCACGTGCCCACGCGCACGCGGCAGCCATGGCGTGGCGGCGGCGCACACCCCCGCACGCATGCACACACGCCCCCGCGCACATTTTGCCGGCGGCGACGGTTGGTGGCCGGGGGCAGCGTTCGCGCGGTCAAACAACTATTTTCTTTCCAGTCAATTTATCTCCTATCGTTCCTGTCGTAGGGGTGGCCCCCACCTAAACTCAGCAGGCCTGGCAGGAGATTATAAGGCCCAGAATAGGCCATGTGTAATGACATAACTGCCCCCAGAGGGGATAACCAGATGTAAGGGTATATCTGTAAAAGCACTCCTCATGTGTATATATATATATAAGTAAGCCATGGGGAGGACCCAGGCCATGACACTTATCTTCATCACTCTCCACTACCATCTCTCTCTCTGTTTGGTCTGTAGCCACAACAGTTGGCGCCGTCCGTGGGGAGGACGAAGACAAGCCTGAAGACCGAAGGAAAAAGATGGCACCGAAAAAAACTTCTTCAGCGGCGGTGAAGGGAAAGAAGGTGGTCGGCTCGGAGCACCGTGTGAGCACCAGGGCTTCGGCATCGGCAGCGGCGGACGCGGGCGTTGACGCAGGCGTGGTGGCCGAAGACGCCGGCGTTCGCGCGGTGACGACCAATCCCGTCACCGGCACCGCGACGATTGCCCCCGGCACCGGCACCGCGACGCCCCGCCCCGCTACCGGCGTCGTGGGGACGGGCCCCGTGGCCGACCCCGCAGTCGAAGACGTTGACGCGGGTGCGGCGGCAGCCGACCCCGCCGACGCAACGGCAGCCGACCTCGCCGCCCCCACGGCAACCCTCGCTGGTGGCGCGGACCGGGTGGTCCGAAGTAGCCCCGACGGAGCGACCGGCGGCTCGGGACCCCGTGACAAGGTCGTCCCCGCGCCGATCCGCCCGCCGGGAGTACCGCCGACCCCGCCTGTACCAGCGATGGAAAGTGCCCTGCTGGCGGCTCTCAACGCGTTCCAGCGGGAGCTGGGGGACCTTAGCGGAGCCGTCAGAGATATACAAGAGGCTCGGAGTCAGCCGGCCGCGCCAGCAATCGCGTCCGAGCCCGCGCCGGAGAGGGCGGACGGTCGCGAAGCCCCCACGTCCAGCCGCGTGCCGCTGCGGCGCGTGGATCCGGAGTCCCCGCTCTCGGCGGGGCTGCAGCAGGCGGCATGGCCCGAAGACTTCAAGTTCCCTAGCGCCATCGACTCGTATAAAGGCGACACGGACCCCCGTGAGTTCGTGCGCGTATACGAAACCGCGATCGAAGCCGCGGGCGGAGACGACACCACGAAGGCAAAGGGACTCCCCCTCGCGCTACAAGGAGTGGCGCTCTCTTGGTTTTTTACCATAGAGCCGGGCTCCATTTACGCGTGGGAGCAGCTCCGAGTCCGCCTCCACAACAACTTCCAAGGAAACTACGTCGACCGGGTCGAGGCGGACCAACTCTTCGCCGTGAAGCAGAAACCCTCGGAGGCGCTCCGGGACTACTTCAAGCGATTCGCCAAGATTCGGGGTCAGGTACACGATGTTAATGAAACCACAGTCGTTAATGCAGCCATACAGGGCCTTCGCCTGGGCCCGATGGCCGAATACAACGCGCGGAGGCCAATCACGACAGTTGGCAAGCTCTTCGACAAAATGGACGAGTATGCGCGGGCGGAGGAGGATGCGCGAAGACGCAGCATCACCGCCCTCGGCCTCGCCCATGAGGAGCGCCCCCCGCGCGAGGTCGGGGCGGGTGGCCCCTCCTTGAAGCCGGGCCGTGGCCGAAAGCCCCGAGGAGGCCCTCCCCGAGGCAGTGAGGACGAAGTACCGGAAGGCTCGTCACGGTGTAGGCCCAAACCCCGGCGCCGCCAGCGCCGGTCGCAGGCGGCCCATCACGTTCTCGCCACCGAGAGCACCCGCCAAGGACCCGACCCCGCCCCACGGAGGGGAGTCCGGGGATCGGAGGGCGGATTTGACTACGACAGCCAACCCCGCGCAGAGCAGGAGCTCCTGCGCTATGGCAAGTGGTGCGAGGTACACGGCTACGGCGATCATTACACGAGGGCATGCATCGCGGTGATGGAGCTGCGGAGGGTGACGGAGGCCGCGCAGCATCACATCGTCAACATCATCACCGGAGGCTCCTCCTCAAAAGCCCTCGGGGAGCAGCCGCAGCTGTGGATGCCGCCCCTCAACATCACCTTCGACGTAAACGACGCCAGGGGCGTGGAGTACCCTCACCAAGACCCTCTGGTCATCCAGGCCCACATAGCATGCTGCGAAGTCAAGCGCATCCTTGTCGACGGGGGAAGCTTCGCGAACATCTTATTCGCAGACGCCCTCGACCGCATGGCAATCCCCGAAGCCGGCTGGAGCAGCCAGGAGCTCCACTTCAAGGCTTCGGGGGTCAACCGCTGCAGGCCCTGGGGCACGTGTCCCTTCCTGTCACCTTCCGTCAGGAGGGCAACAAAGGTAACATCCGGACCGAGCATGTCACCTTTGATGTCGTAGGTATCCCGCACCCTTACAACGCCATACTGGGGCGACCCGCCATCAACTCTTTCGAGGCAATCCCGCACTACGCCTTTTTGTGTGTAAAGCTCCCGGGCCCGGAGGGTGTCATCACCATCTTCGGCGACCAGGACCTGGCCAGACGTGCCGAAGGCGGCAGCCGCGTCCCGCATCGCCCGGTGCATGCCCTCTCCGGCGCGCCCGGTGATGGGCCCTCCGCCCCCGGGTGGACGCCCAAGCCTCGGCCCGAAGGCGGCGTCAAGAAGGTGCCGCTCCAGGCGGAGGGGCAGTTTGTCTCCATTGGCGAAGGGCTCCCACCGGGGGTCGAACGGGAGCTGCTCCGAGTGCTTTAGAACAACGTGGACATCTTCGCATGGTCCCCGGAGGACATCAAGGGCGTGGATCGCGCGGTAATCCAGCATCGTTTGGCGGTCCGCCCCGACGCCAAGCCGGTCAAGCAAAGGCTCCGGCGTATGTCGATGGATCGGCAGCAGGCGGCCAAAGCGGAAGTGGCGAAGCTCCTTCGCGCCGGGGTCATCCGCGAGGTCCACCATCCAGAATGGCTCGCTAACCCGGTGCTAGTCAAAAAGGCCAGCGGGGCCTGGCGCATGTGCATTGACTTCACGGCACTCAACAAGGCGTGCCCGAAGGACAACTACCCCTTGCCGCGCATCGATCAGCTGGTTGACGCCACTGCTGGGTGCGAACTCATGAGTTTCCTGGACGCCTATTCCGGCTACCACCAGGTATACATGGCCGAAGACGACGAGGAGAAGACCAGTTTCATCACACCACTTGGGACGTTCTGCTTCGTCAGAATGCCCTTTGGCTTGAAGAACGCAGGCGCTACCTTCACCCGCCTCGTCGCCATTGCCCTGGCCGCCCAGCTCGGGAGGAACGTCGAAGCCTATGTCGATGACGTGGTGGTCAAAACTCGGTAACTTGCTCTACACGGCCGGGACCTTCAGGAGACCTTCGACAACCTCTGGAAGGCGGGCATCAAGCTCAACCCCGACAAATGTGTCTTCGGGGTACAGGCGGGCAAACTCCTCGGTTTCCTCGTGTCCGGGCGGGGTATCCAGGCGAACCCCGACAAAGTAGACGCTATCCTCGGTATGGAGCCGCCCAAGACAACGAGGGAGGTCTAGAGGCTGGAGGGCCGCATGGCAGCATTAAGCCGCTTCCTATCCAGGGCGGCGGAGCGGGGCCTGCCGTTTTTCAAGACACTCCGCGGGTGCGATGGGTTTCGTTGGGACGGAGACTGCGCGAAGGCCTTCAACGAGCTCAAGCAGCACCTGGCAAGCCTCCCCACTCTGGTCGCCCCAGCACCAGAGGCTCCCCTCCTGCTCTATCTGGCCGCGTCAGTTACCGCGGTCAGTGCCGTCCTCGTCTTAGAGGAAGGCGCCATGCAGCGGCCTGTCTATTTTGTCTCCGAAGCCCTTCAAGGCGCAAAGACAAGATACACGGAGCTTGAGAAGCTCGCCTACGCGCTGGTCATGGCCTCCAGGAAGCTTCGGCATTATTTTCTGGCTCACCCGATCACAGTGCCTTCCTCATTCCCCCTGGCAGAGATGCTACACAACAAGGAGTCCACAGGGCGTATCGGTAAATGGGCCGCCGAGCTCGCTCCCTTCTCCTTGACGTATGCTTCGTGAATGGCAATTAAATCCCAAGTCCTGGCGGATTTCCTCGCCGAATGGACACCGCCGGCCCAACCCGGCCAGACGCACGATGACCCCGTCTGGACGCTTACAATCGACGGAGCTTACAGCGTCGCCGGCGCGGGCGTAGGGGCGGTGATCGTCACGCCCGAGGGACAGCGTTTGCTGTACTCGGCGCGCCTTGCCTTCCCCGCCACCAACAACACGGCCGAATACGAGGCGCTGCTCTTTGGCCTGGCGAAGCTCAAGGCCGTCGGCGCGAGACGGGTGTTGGTCCGCACCGACTCGCGCTTGGTGACCAGCCATGTGGACAAGTCATATCAAGCCAAGGACCCCGAGTTGGCCAAGTACCTCGCGGCGGTACGGGCGAGGGAAAGGCACTTTTTGGGCGTCACCGTCAAGGCCATCCCCCGGGCGGAGAATGAGCAAGCGGACGCCCTCGCCAAGGCGGCCAGCCAGCAACTGCCCCCCTGAGGGGGCATTCTCCGAGGTGTTAGCAAAGGCGGCCATCGCGCAGGACATCCGGGACGCGGCACTTGTCCACCGCATTGATCGGCCAGGAGATTGGCGGGAGCCCATTTTCAAGTTCTTACAAGGCCTCGCCGAGCCGGAGGATCCTGCCGAGCTGCGACGATTGCAGCACCGCGCACGGTCCTTCCAGGTGTTTGAAGGGACACTCTACAAGAAGGGGGTTTGTGCACCGCTCCTGCGCTGCCTCTCGACTGAGGAAGGAAAGGAACTCTTGGCGGAAATCCACGCGGGCGTATGCGGATCCCACCTGGCGCCGAGGTCATTAGTCGGCAAGGCGTTCAGACAAGGCTTCTACTGGCCGACTGCCGTCACCGACGCCCAGGACCTCGTCCGTCGGTGCCAAGGGTGCCAATGGATGGCGCGCATCATCCGCAGGCCCCCGACAAGCCTCAACCCAATCCCCTCGGTGTGGCCACTGGCGCGCTGGGGTCTCGATATAGTAGGACCACTTGCCCGAGCTCCGGGGGACCTCCGGTTCGTGGTAGTCGCGCTGGAATATTTCTCCAGGTGGCCGGAAGCGATCGCTCTGGCCAAAGTAACTTCTGCGGCCATACAGCGCTTCCTATGGCAAAACATCATATGTCGCTTCGGGGTACCTCGGGAGCTCACGGTCGACAATGGCCTGCAGTTCGACGCCGCCCTCTTCAAAGATTATTGTGACAGCATGGGCATCACCCTCCGATTCGCCTCGGTAGGGCATCCCCAGTCCAACGGGGCGGTCGAACGGGCGAATGGCGCCATTTCTGCCGCCATCAAAAAGCGCCTGGTTGGATTGCCGAAGGGCAAGTGGCCAGACGAGCTTCACAGCGTTCTATGGTCGCTTCGCACAACGGTAACGCGCCCAACGGGATTCACGCCGTTCAATCTCCTCTTCGGCGACGAAGCAGTGACGCCCGAGGAAATTAAGCCCGGCTCGCGAAGGGTCCTCGTCCAAGCACCCGAAGAGGAGCGCCGTGTGTCCTTGGACCTCCTCGACGGGATACGGGCAGACGCAGCCCACCACGTCGAGAGGTACGCGCGGCAGACAAGGCGTACTCGGGACCGCTCTATATGCCCGCGGGGATTCAAGCCTGGGGATCTCGTCCTCAGAGTGGCGCTTCAGGCGGAAACCGTTGGCAAGCTGGAATCCAAGTGGGAAGGCCCGTACATCGTAACGGAGGCATTGCCAAAGGGGGCGTATCGCCTCGCCACGCTTCAAGGACAAGCCTTCCGGCACACATGGAACGCGAACAAGTTACGGCGGTACTACGCCTAGAAGCAGCACAGTAGGCGTAGAGCCACCGGCCCATTGTCAGGCGATGCTCGCCCGCGCAAACGGGAGTTCAATAAAGCGTGCCGTTCCAAGAGCATCCCCTGTCCGCGCTAAGCAGAACAATAGTCCACGGACTCTAAATAAGACGTAGCGTCGAGCCTAGCTCCGCACGCGCGAGTCTCCGGACTATAAAGAAGACGTAGCGTCGAGCCTAGCTCCGCACGCAATAGTCCACGGACTCTAAATAAGACGTAGCGTCGAGCCTAGCTCCGCACGTGCGAGTCTCCGGACTATAAAGAAGACGTAGCGTCGAGCCTAGCTCCGCACGCAATAGTCCACGGACTCTAAATAAGACGTAGCGTCGAGCCTAGCTCCGCACGCGCGAGTCTCCGGACTATAAAGAAGACGTAGCGTCGAGCCTAGCTCCGCACGCAATAGTCCACGGACTCTAAATAAGACGTAGCGTCGAAGCCTAGCTCCGCACGCACTCTACGGAGTATAAATAAGACGCAGCGGGGGGACGCCTTCGCGCGCACTCTACGGAGTATAAAGAAGACGTAGCGTCGAGCCTAGCTCCGCACGCAATAGTCCACGGACTCTAAATAAGACGTAGCGTCGAGCCTAGCTCCGCACGCGCGAGTCTCCGGACTATAAAGAAGACGTAGCGTCGAGCCTAGCTCCGCACGCAATAGTCCACGGACTCTAAATAAGACGTAGCGTCGAGCTTAGCTCCGCACGCGCGAGTCTCCAGACTATAAAGAAGACGTAGCGTCGAGCCTAGCTCCGCACGTAATAGTCCACGGACTCTAAATAAGACGTAGCGTCGAGCCTAGCTCCGCACGCGCGAGTCTCCGGACTATAAAGAAGACGTAGCGTCGAGCCTAGCTCCGCACGTAATAGTCCACGGACTCTAAATAAGACGTAGCGTCGAGCCTAGCTCCGCACGTGCGAGTCTCCGGACTATAAAGAAGACGTAGCGTCGAGCCTAGCTCCGCACGCAATAGTCCACGGACTCTAAATAAGACGTAGCGTCGAGCCTAGCTCCGCACGCGCGAGTCTCCGGACTATAAAGAAAATCGCAGCGTCGAGATTTGCCTCCGCACGCGCCACTCCACGGAGCATAAACAAGACGCGTACACCTGCCCTCCACGTCCGGCGGCAGGTAACACCCAGCATAAAGTACTACTTGGTTCCATTGCAAAAGCAAAGGGGTTACATGGTCACATGCGTAAGAACCAGTACATCATCCTCCTGAACCACCCGACCAACCGCTCAGTCTTGGCGCGGTGCGGACGAGCCCGCGCCGTCGTCGCCGCGGCGCTGAAGGACCCCTTCAAGCCACTGGAAGAGGTCCCCCTCCCCATGCAACGTCTGCTGCACGGCGACTCTCACTGCACCTTCCCCGAAGCGGCCCCAGATCCGCCGGTGGAAGTTCTGCAGGCTAGCCCCAATGGAGCGGATGGCGTCCGACATAACCTCTGGTCGGTCGGGAAGATCCAGTTGAGGGTTCGCTAGCTCATGGGCATGCCTACACCCACGAGTATGGAGCAGGGCGAGGGCGAAGCACGCACCAACATAGCTGCAGTGCTCGCCAAAGGTCCTGGCGCCATGAAGAGCAACGTCGGCCCCCTCCTCGATCAGCCCGAGCGTCTCCGACAGGGCCTCCGGCCTGTGCGTGGTATCCGGCACTCGGACGCACAGATCTCGAAGAGCCTGGTTCAGAGACTCCATGGCCCGCCACGCCGTCACCGACGTATTTTCCAAGGCAAGGCGGTTCTCCGCAGCAGACTCCGCCAGCTGGGTCTTCTCCCCTTCTAGGACGGCGATCTGCTGCACGAAGGCGGCGCGCTCCCCAGCCGCGGCGTCCCGAGCTTCCGCAGCCGCGACTTGTGCGGCCACCAGGGCGTCCGCCAGCGCGCGAAGCTCGTCATCCTTCGCGGCGATGGCAGCATTTGCTTCGCGGAGGCTGGCTTCCAGAACCCTCTGCTCCCGCACGCGGGCCTCGTCAAAGGACCGGCTGAGGGCAAGCGTCTGACAGGAACAACGAATCAGCAGGCGTTTAACAGCACCTTACAAGCTGAAGCGCATGTACTTACCCTCATCTCGGAGGCCTGCAGCGCGAGCGCCAGGAGGTCCCCTGTGCATGACGACAGCACCTCTCGGTTGAGGCCGTGGTCGGCACGCTCGGCGGCGGCGGTAAGGTCGCAGAATATCTCCGGGCGAGGGAGAAAGTCCGAACGAGCGAGACCCGGCCCCAACACGCCAGGATTTACCGCGGCCACGACCACGTCAGCAGGAGTGGACACCGGCGGGGCATCCTGCACGAGGCTCCCGACTTCGCGCGTACCTCCGCTGCTCGATCCTTCGCCACGTATGGGAGACGCTGTCTCGCCTGATGTCGGCAGAATGAGCGAGCAGATCGGAGAGAGTCTCGCGAGGTCAGGTGAAGAAAGGGACTCACACCTACCTCCTGCGCCCCTCGTCACGGTAGGAAGTGGCGCCGGGTCGACCACCCAGGGAGAGGCGGACGCTTCGACGGCCGGCGAGAAGGCCCCGCGGCAAGGCCCCGCAACGGCGTACCGACCCCTTGTTGGTGGGGGGACTGCGTCCGAGGGCGTTTCGCCTGCGGGGGCACAGGCGACTCTTCCGCGGCAGAACCAGCTCCGGTCATCGTCGCCCCCACGGTTTCCTCAGCAGAGGGCGCGTCTTCGTCGGCCGCTACGGCTGGTAGCGCGCCGTCCCCCGGGGTTTGCTCGCCAGAGACGACGCCACCCCCCGGGTTGACGGGTTCCAACTCAACGGTGGCCGCGATCCCGCTCACGGGCTCGTGGGCGTCGGAAGAACGTGCCGGGGGATCCGCGGCGGCGCGCCCCTCTGAAGCAGTATGGCCAGGCCCACCGCCGGTCGCACCCCCCGCCTCAGTTGGGCTAGC
The DNA here is from genome assembly GCA_017311315.1 of Dendrocalamus latiflorus. NCBI lineage: Eukaryota > Viridiplantae > Streptophyta > Magnoliopsida > Poales > Poaceae > Dendrocalamus > Dendrocalamus latiflorus. The sequence continues at coordinate 39,866,758 of CM029610.1, forward strand.
CGTCGGGGGGCTGCCCGGTCGCATACGGCAGCCGGGGAACGGGCCCGGCGTCGTGAAGACAGCCCCCCCGGTGCTATCATCGTCCTGAGCGCCTGGAGTCTCGGCGGGAAGCTCTTCCGGCACCACACGCTCGGGCACGGCGATGCCTATAGCCTCGCAGGTGCGGTTTATCCGCCCCTGCTTAGCGGCCTTGACCGCGGCCTCGCGAGCCCGGTGCTCCTTAAGCGTGTACGGCCCGAGGAGCGCCGCAACCGCGTGCTCCGCATCTTCCAGCCGAGCCACTGCGCAGGAGGTCGCGTCAGTTAGGTGGAAGCCAAGCAGATACAAGGGCACCTTTCGCGTGTCGTTGACCTCCGCCTTCAGACTCGGCGTGCCATTAAACGAGATCGGCCCGCCTCGGCACTGCATTCTGCTCTTGTCGGTTACGGTGTAATAGAACCACCACCGCGTCCAGCCGGACGCCCAATGCCCTGACGAAGCGGACACAGGGAACAACGTTGCGCAGGATACTCGAAGCACGAAGTCCACACCGCCAAAGTTGGACACCGCCGCGCCAACCTTTCTGGGTCGACAGTGGGCATCGTGCAGCGTGGCGAATAGGCTGGCACTGGGGCGCCACCCCTCTGTCCGCATCGCCCACGCGAAGACAGCGAGGCGGAGTATCGCGTGGGGCGTCAGCTGGGCTAGCTCCAACTGGTAGGCCTGCAGGACTTCGCCCACAAACAACGTGCAGGGCATCCGAAGGCCGGCATCGAAGAACGCGACGAAAACAATTGCCTCCAGGGCCCTGGGCATCGGCTCCGTCTCGTCCTGGCTAGGTAAGCGAGCCCCATTGCGATCCGCGATCTTCCCCTCATCCACGAGCCGTTGCAGGGTCCCTTCCGTCATGCGGCTCTTCCCCAGCACACGGGAGCAGGAGCCCCCCGAGTGCTCCATCGCGTTCCACAGCTTGTTGGCGCGCGAACTCCCCCGCGGCACCAGTTTGTACTCTTGGGAAGGATGGCTCACCTCGCCCTGGCTAGGCAGGGAACCGCTGCGGGGGTGGTAGGTGGCGTCGTCGTGACTGGCCATCGCCCTTCGCGACAAGGGGAGGAGAAGGAGCAGGCACGGGAGCAACTGGCGGGACAATTAACACGGGCGCAAGCGAAGCGGCAGATCAAGGAGCAAAACGAGAAAGGGTGCCTCCACCTCAACACTAGCACCTTATAAAGGCCGCTCGCCTGCCCTGGGGCTCAACGCACAGACAGATCAAATTCCCGGCGATTCGGCTGTCCAAGATTTGGAAAGAAGAACCGCCCGGACCTACAAGGCCGCGCCTGGTAGGTGGCCAAGCAGCGCACAACGCCCCCACCTTTTCAACACGCGTCCAACTTCTTGGGGGACGAGGCGAACGGCCGCGGTCACGCAACCGCTCACATCCCACGACGCACCAATCGTGAGTCGCCACGTGCCCCACCTGCAGCATGGCAGACTGCACGACGCGACAACCTGACTTCTGCCAGGCCAGGCGTCGGCGTAATTCCAGCCGCCATTAAAAGCGCACTACGGGACTACAAGGTCACAACAGCCCCGAAGCGCGGCGCCAGCTTCGCTGCCACCCGTTCGAAGGGTAGGGGACGGAGCGCGCGCGTCTACTTCGACTAGGCGCCAGCTTCGCTGCCACCCGTTCGAAGGGTAGGGGACGGAGCGCGCGCGTCTACTTCGACTCGGCTCCAGCTTCGCTGCCACCCGTTCGAAGGGTAGGGGACGGAGCGCGCGCGTCTACTTCGACTAGGCGCCAGCTTCGCTGCCACCCGTTCGAAGGGTAGGGGACGGAGCGCGCGCGCCTACTTCGACTAGGCGCCAGCTTCGCTGCCACCCGTTCGAAGGGTAGGGGACGGAGCGCGCGCGCCTACTTCGACTAGGCGCCAGCTTCGCTGCCACCCGTTCGAAGGGTAGGGGACGGAGCGCGCGCGCCTACTTCGACTGGGCGCCAGCTTCGCTGCCACCCGTTCGAAGGGTGGGGGACGGAGCGCGCGCGCCTACTTCGACTCGGCGCCAGCTTCGCTGCCACCCGTTCGGAGGGTGGGGGACGGAGCGCGCGTGCCTACTTCGACTCGGCGCCAGCTTCGCTGCCACCCGTTCGGAGGGTGGGGGACGGTGCGCGCGCGCCTACTTCGACTCGGCGCCAGCTTCGCTGCCACCCGTTCGAAGGGTGGGGGACGGAGCGCCCGCGTATACTTCGACTCGGCGCCAGCTTCGCTGCCACCCGTTCGAAGGGTAAGGGACGGAGCGCGCGCGTCTACTTCGACTCGGCGCCAACTTCGCTGCCACCCGTTCGAAGGGTAGGAGACGGAGCGCGCGCGTCTACTTCGACTCGGCGCCAGCTTCGCTGCCACCCGTTCGAAGGGTAGGGGACGAAGCGCGCGCGCCTACTTCGACTAGGCGCCAGCTTCGCTGCCACCCGTTCGAAGGGTGGGGGACGAAGCGCGCGCGCCTACTTCGACTAGGCGCCAGCTTCGCTGCCACCCGTTCGAAGGGTGGGGGACGGAGCGCCCGCGTCTACTTCGACTCGGCGCCAGCTTCGCTGCCACCCGTTCGAAGGGTGGGGGACGGAGCGCGCGCGCCTACTTCGACTAGGCGCCAGCTTCGCTGCCACCCGTTCGAAGGGTGGGGGACGGAGCGCGCGCGCCTACTTCGACTAGGCGCCAGCTTCGCTGCCATCCGTTCGAAGGGTGGGGGACGGAGCGCGCGCGTCTACTTCGACTGGGGCGTCAGCTTCGCTGCCACCATCCCAGATTTAAGGTCCCCAACCACAAGCTTGGAGGAATTCACAGGCCGCAGGGGACGGAGGGGGCCAAAGGACTCGACGACATGGCTTCGGCCCTGTGAAGCCCTTCACCATGAGAGGCTCCTGTCGTAGGGGTGGCCCCCACCTAAACCCAGCAGGCCTGGCAGGAGATTATAAGGCCCAGAATAGGCCATGTGTAATGACATAACTGCCCAGAGGGGATAACCAGATGTAAGGGTATATCTGTAAAAGCACTCCTCATGTGTATATATATATATAAGTAAGCCATGGGGAGGACCCAGGCCATGACACTTATCTTCATCACTCTCCACTACCATCTCTCTCTCTGTTTGGTCTGTAGCCACAACAGTTCCTTTATTAAATTCATCTTTATCTGATCGTTTGCCTTCCATACCACCCTGTAGGTTCTCACGCAGCTGGGCAGTTGCGCATTTCAGATCCATCGTGCAGCGTGTCCGTCGAGTGTGCTTAAAGCAAGTACCTCGTGGCCGTAACCTATTCTTTTGCATATATACTGTTACATCAGTGGCGGATCCAGAATTTTTAGGATGAGTGTTCGAATTTTGGAGCTTAAGTTGCTCGAATACGTCGATACCGTAGCACACCGTCCTCTCTAAAACACCGATACAACGATACGTGTATGTTGATATAATAAAAACACATAATTTACAGAAATTAATGATTTCTTATGAGGAAATATGCGACATAAGGCAAGCATAATTATATGAATTAAACAATAAATTATAGAGATAATGAGAGTTGTATATCTTTTTTATCTTACCTTTTTTTGCTATTTCTCCATCAGTAAGAACTGTCCATCTAAGAGGAAATTGTATGTTCCTTCCATGGAGCAAAACAGACCAAGAAAGTAAATAAGTGGAGTGGGGTGGAGCACACCTAGATCTGAAGAAAGTACGATGACAATAAGTTGGAGGTGCTACTTACTTCCCAATACCATACTCCCTCCCGGCTACCATGCTACTCCCTTCTTGTCGCCCGCTCCCTACCTCCGTGTTCGTTGTGCCACTGCACACTTGCCCGCGACACCTCTTTGCTCGCCCGCGCTGCCACACGCTCACCTTGCACCACACGCTGCCTCACGCATGATTATCGTCACGTCATGGCACCACGTCCACGTCTGCCGATCGTCACTCGCATCTAGCCTGCACCTCCGCCCGCTCGCCACTCGAAGGCCGAAACCGCCTCCCACACAGACAGTCACAAGATGAGAAATAGAACAAATATTAGGATTTTGTTTATATCTTTATTTATTTGGGCGTGAGGAGGGCTGAGGTGGAAAGAAAAATGGGTCTAATGTATTACATGGGCTGTGCGTGAGATACAGGGAGCGCAGATTGAATTTATTTATAGGTATAAAATATAGTTTTAACACAACTAATAGTATATACATCTAATATACCTATTATATACCTGGTATTTTATAAAAAAATTTGGGTGTTCGGCTGAACACCCATGCCCCATATAAGATCCGCCCATGTGTTACATGATTATCTGTCACCGATTGCCTAGTATCTGATTGTTGCACTATATTGTTTACCAGTTGTGTGTTGCTTGTAGAATTAATTAAATTCGAACACGCTGGGTTAGTTAGTATTTTATGCTGGTAGCTGGTATAACGCTGAACTATAAAATTCATGCTTAGTTAAGAATTGAAATAAATGCTTATATTATGGATAGGGTGGCGTATAAGCATGTTCAAATATAAGGTTAGCCACTAGTAATCTTTTAACATTGGGCGGATTGTGTTTGTCCTGCTTCTATGATTCTTTAACTGTTCATTATTTAATTTTGAGCCTTGGCTAATTTAGTTGTAGTACATTAATATGACTAATAATCACTTATCACATAATAAAATTGTATGATTGACAACTCTTGTGTGGCCCCCTCTAGTATTCTCTTTAGGACGGGTTTTAGTACGCTATCAACGGATCTTGTTCTCCATCGCTTGGTATCACAAATCATGACTCTCCGTTCTCAATTATATCAAACCATTATCCTCATAACCTTACTTAAATTCACCTCGACCTTCTAATTACATCATGGATAATTCACTAAATAAAAAATAACGGTTACCTGGCCCGGGATTACCCATATATAGGGGAGATTTCTACCTAACCTGGTAACATACGGGGGACCGTACATTTTCGTTACACAGGATATTACACCCCGTCGGCAATTATACAGTCGAGGACAAGGATATGCCTGACTATTCTCATTTATGATTTCTACTATTGTCTTTTATTATTTCTAGTATCCTAACTTGTCTGCATGTGGGGTGTTACAGGTCCTATGACAAGGCCTCGCGCGCCACTGAATTTCTTCTGCCATACTGCTGGAGATGGTATGAGCATTGTGTTCCCTGTTTTCAGTGTTCTTTTGCTGATATCTGACGCGTCCAAGGATGCAACAAACCAATCTCAATACAGGATTTGTTTTTCCTGTTGAGCTATGTCACCGTGTGCCCCATGTTAATTAGTGCGATGTTAACAGTGGCTAGCTGTCGACGGTTTGTGGTCAATCTTATGTCGATTGAATATTTTGTGGGATGTGTATTCCTCATAACTAACTGGCTGTCACTTCGTAGTGACAGAAAATACTAGCAGGTTGAACCTACACTAGTACAGGACGCTGGCTCAAAGTGGAGTTGGTTGCAATTCGATTTCGAGACCCAGCAAAAGTTACGGCAGTGGCCAAGGCCAGTTGGACATAAGGTCATTTATTTGGTCATTTCCCCGTGGATTCCATTTTCTGTATGTCCCTTCTGATAAAAGGGCAGAGGATTGTGTGCTAGTTGGCTAGTTGCTGTAAAAGAATATAGCAGTACCATGATGCATCATTCTCTGTTACCTAGTGACAGGTGATATGCTTAACAGACCAATACGCAACCCCTGAGGTTTGATCTATTACGCCATCATCTTACATTAAGAAAAGAGATTAAACTGTCCAAGAAAAGATTGAAATGTGACATATTTCCTCTGTTCCAAAACTTTGCCAGCACGGCAGGAGTGGAGTGGCGTGCTTCTAGAATTGATCAAAAAAATCATGTGGGGTCAATTAACATGGAGCAGCCTTGTAGGGTTTCAGTTGTTTTCTTTTCAGATTGAAACATGTGAAGCTTCAATCAAAGGACACACCAGTTTTATCTTTTTTGCGGTTCTATGCTGAAAGCTCTCCCCGGGGGGGGGGGGGGGGGGTCTTTTCTTGCTGCTGCAAGTTCAGAAATCAGAACAGTCGTTGCTCAACAGCTTCTCTTTCCTCTTTTTTGAGACTCAGTTCTTTTGCATTTGCACTTTGTCACGATCAGATTACACCTAACTAGCGAAACAGTGTGGTGCTGCTTTCTTCAGTAAACATTGCTACGTACATAGTCAGCAGTAAAGATGACCTCATCCATTCAACCTTTTTACTGGAATATTACAAGAATAATCCTGATCTACCACAGAACTATTCCTTAGTTTACTTTCGGTCGCTTCCATTCAACTAATTTTTATAGTAAGATAATTAAGAGATGACATCGGAATATAGTAGCCAATTTGCACCTCAGAACCTCTTCAACAATATTTAATTCAGTATTCATGTCAGACAAAGCAACGTAACCGAACATCTCTGATTTTTTGACACTAGACGACACATTCATGTCACGCAGATAAACAACAGATTTGTCTAATACTCGTGCTTCTGCTCACTGGTCCTGATCAAATACACGACTTTCAATTAGACCAAGTCCACTAGTGGAAGCATGCTTTGTGAGGTCGAGTGGCAGGCTAGCTTGCCAAAAAGTCATGGTCACAACAAACTCCCCCGTCCGAGTTGACTTGGCCCGCTTGTTGGGTTTAGACTTCTGACTTTCGGCTTATTTTTTAGTATTTCTAAAATTTATCTTTTTTAACTTTTAAATTTTTTGAGCTTTTTTGCTGGTTCTTTTTTCCCGTATTCGTTTGTATTATACATGCTGGGTTAACCCCTTTTTATTTTTAATTTTTTTAAATTTAATTATGCCAAATAAGCAATCATCAGTTATAGTATAATTTCAACCATCTATAATAAAAATTCAGTCTATCGGAGCACCACCTTAATCTTGACTAAAATCCAATTCAACTGCTTAATGCGCCACGTTTTGAGCTAATTGCAGACACAGACTGCAACTGACCAAATCAGCTTACCTTTTTCTATTGGGCAAATTTGTACGTAGACTATATAAAAATCACGAGTAATTACCACCGTTCCTTTTCAAGTGGCAGTTCGCCTCAAGATATTTTGAGACCTTCCACAATTTGCACGAGCGTTTGCCTGTTTTTGTACTAAAATCCGTGGAATATTTCGAGACCTTGAATTGCTTGTCTGGTTGAGCCGTTTCCAGCTTCCAAGATGACGCTAGGCACTCCCAATGCTACATGTTGTATAATATTTCTAGCTAATAATTATCAATCCACGTAGGATGAGAGATATTATGGCACAAAGTTAAAGAAGAGGTAGAGAGTATAGACATAAGAGCAAGTCTTATAATACAGCCTTCAGCTGGCTGTATGAATACTTACAGTCCACTTATCAGCCTACTTATATAGTAGTTACAGTCAGCTGAAGGCTGTATGATCTACCCTTTCCTCTCACAAAGTTTCTTGGTTCTTGTGCTTCAGCTGGTTGTAAGCTTACAGCCCACCTCTCTTCTCTCTCCTCCTCTCTCTCCTCCACCTCAGCATACAACCAGCTTACAGCCTCTTATAATACTTGCTCTAATAAAGCAATGTCTTGTATTAATAATGCCCTAGAGTGTAAGTTGAGGTTGGTAACCACTGGATAATTTGCAGCTCAGCTCGTGCACATTGTGGGCTCGATCACTAATTAAATTGTAGCTAGTGTGACAAGAAAGTTGGTACAACGTATCTTAGTGCAGCGAGCGACTAATTGCGTCACATGTTCTCTTTTAGGCATTACTTGCTCATGCCAATTAAGTTCTTTTCGCGTTTTCTTTTTCGATGTGTTTTTGACTTCAGCTTTATCACTAGTAACCTTGATCTGAATATTACATCAGTGTGGAAATGAGCCTGGTACCAACTTCTAGCGTGTGCCCCGTACCGTACTAAAGAAACGTAACAAGGTGCCTTACAGGTGATCGAACTGGCATGCGTGTTAAACCACGCAGCATGAGTGATGCATTGCGATTTCTCTCGTTCGAAGTATCTATCCGTAGGAAACTCCGGCGAACGCGGTTTCCCTATTCTCTTTTCTCTGTCCTCCTCCACAAGAAGAACACTTTAAATCTTCACCACGTCGATGAAAACACGAATAAAATAGAGAAAAGAAAATAGGGAAGCTGCGTTCCATTCCAGCATGACATGCAAAGCAAGATACAATGAACGCAGCCAGGTGGCCGCGAGGTTGATCTGGTTTCGGTCCGAATCTTCCGAACGATCAATTCAGGTCACAAAGCAGGTGTCGGCTAAGAGACGCTGAGAAAGCTCCTCTTCTAGCCGGTGGCCAATTGATTATCATGTGAAACAGACAGTTAACCACTTAATCGCGGAGCGCCATGTCGCTTTCCATACGGCTGCCGAGCGTATCTGCCTCTGGAGCATATGTACAAGTCGCATTAGGCGTTGCAGGTTCTAACCACGTGAGTTACAGTCTCTGACGTGTGATACACGGACCAAATACAGAGTACAGGCTACTACACTATGCAATTTGATCATTGTCGTGTTCTTATAATCATCATTGTCGTGTTCTTATAGTCCTAACAGTAACAGAAAGGCGCAACAAATGAAAAGGAAAAAAAAGAAATCCTGCGTACGTGGGAAAGTGCCGTTCGATCCCATGAGCACCGTAACCCATTGAGTCGATGTTTTTTGTTCTCTCAGCTTGCCTGTTGGCCCTTCTCCACCCAGAATTAAAACCCGAGCGACCGACGGGCCAACGGTGAACGACAAGACGACTGACGACAGCCGCGAGTTAGGCTTTGATGGCTACCGGCGAAAGGTTAGCTAGATCTTGGACGGCAGCTGTGAGGGCACCAGCGGGTGTGGAGGTGCGACAGGGAAGAAAATTCTCCGAGGGGCCCTCTTTCTAGATTTCCAAGTGTTTCTATCACTGATTAAAAAAAAGACTAATTTTTCTTTTCTCTCCCCACACCTCCCTTTCTTTCTTCACCTTCACCTTTTTGGTGACGCCCGGCGAGGCAAGGAGGTGGCAAGCGCGCGGTAGTGATGTGGGCCGACGAGCGTGCAATGGCGTCTGGCAAGAGCGACGTCATGCGAGTGCGAGTAGGCGGCGGTGTCTGACGAGCATGCGTTGCTCCCACGGCCGGCGGGCACGTCGCGGTGGTGGCGTCCGGCGAGCGCGGTGGCGGTGTCAGGCGAGCGCGCTCGACGGTGGCGTCTGGTGAACCCGCGTCCACTGCGTCGTGCTCATCTCTCACGGCATGCTCACCTCCCATGGCCAGCGGGCGTGTCGCGTGATGGTCTTTGGCGAGCACGGCGGCGGCGTCTAGCGAGCGCGCTCAGCGGTGGCGTCCGGTGAACCCGCATCCACTGTGTCGTGCTCATCTCTCACGGCATGGGGTACGACAATCCATACAAGCGCCTCCTCGCCCCCACCAGCATCGGCCTTCGTGAGGCGCTTGAGCGGGTGCTCGTCCTATGGTTGCGCCCCACCGTCGGCTTTGTCTTGCCTTGTTGGGGCGCCAAAAAAGTCGGAATGTGAAGAAAGAAAGGAGGATGTAGGGAGGGAAATAAAAAAATATTATTTCTTTGAGATTAGTACATGTGCCAAAGGCCTCGCTCGATTGAGCTAAAAAATAGTGGCTTATGACTGAAATTGCACTGTAGCTGACTGAAGTTATACTGTAGCTGAAAGCGGCTTATTTGGTGTAAATAAATTTAAAAAAATTAAAAATAGAAAAAAATATGTTAGCTTATCACGGACAAACGCAAACAAATATGGGAAAAAAGAACAGGCAAAAAGGCTCAAAATAAGTCAAAAGTTTGGAAAAAAATAAAATTTATAAATAGTAAAATATAAGTTAAAAGTTTAAGTTGAAATGAGCGGGACGTTTCTGAAGAAAGTTCCAAAGCCTCACCTTTGAAGGGCCTCTGTTGGAGAATTTTCTTCCGGTGTGTTATCTGCTGAACTCCTCCAAAATAAATACGGACACAAGTCACGAGATTTCACGGTCTCAGCCTGTGATCAGATGACAAGGCATGCGGCATGCAACTACTAGAAAGATGCGCTGGTTTGGCCGTTTGGGACTAGGGGCTACCATTGCAACTGTTCGAATAAATAGTATTTTTAGCTATTTTTTAAATTTAACTTTGGATATACATTTTTATAAATTTAGTCTCATTCTTGGATCTCTCAAACTCATCACGTATATACCAAACTAGAAGAGCTTAGCAGGTTATCGAGGGGCCAAACACAATTAATGTATATACTTTAATTAGTACTAATCATAAGCTTTAATTAGCACTAATCATGTGTTGCTGTAAAGGGGCTATGCTGCCGTAGAGGGGGTGCTCGGCAGCACTTGCTGCTAAGCTAGCGAGCTTGATAGATGCTGTCGAGCTATTGTAGCTTAGCAAGTATCTGTTTGTCGTGCTCAGTGGATAGGCTAAATTTGCAGAATGCAATGTTTAAAAGACAAATTTGAAAAGAGAAAAAGGAATACAGTGTCGGAACAGTACGCTGCTCCAAAGTTCTGGAACGAACAAGTGGAGGAGGCCCACAAACCAATCCACGTGGCCCCACCAAGTCTCCAGGGCCCATCGACTCCCCCGTCACGGAGCACGAAAAAGTTCACCGCAGCGAGCCACCAAACCCAACCACGGAACCGACCCACCCATGCGGGACCCAAAAAGACCACCAAAAGTTGAAGGTTTCAGCGCCACAGTAGAATAGAACCGGTCCAGATCCACCGTTCCTTCCTACTCCCCCGGCTTTATATATACGCGCGGCCGTGCGATTGACCCCTCTCCACGGCTTCCTCGAGCGTTCCGTTCATCCCAAATCCCGCTCCCCTTCTCCTTCGCCGCCGCGCGTAGACATCGATTCGGTTCCAGTAACGGCGCTGCTCTGTAAGGTAGTAGGATGGTGGTCGGGTTCCGCCGCACCATCTCGTTCCCCGCGCCCAAGTCCGCCTCGGCGGCGGCGGGGTCGAACGGCAAGTCCGCGGCCTACCGCGTCCGCTCGGCGAGCTTGCCCTGCCGGTTCCACCCTCTAGTGCTCCAGCTCGACGACGACGTCGCGTCACTGAGAGGGCTGGTGGGGGGATTGGCATCGGGCGCGTCGGCGGGCTTGATGGCGGAGGGCGCGGAGCAGCTGGGGCGAGTGCTGGTGTCGCTGTCCGAGCTGCTTCACCACCCGCAGGCGCAGGAGCCGCTGCGGCGCCTCGGGCGGTCCCTGTTCGCGGAGCGGCTGCTTGACGACTTCCTCCGCCTCGCCGACGCGCACGGCAGCTTCCGGGAGGCGCTGGTCGCGCTCGCCGCGCTCCAGGCCGAGGCGCGCGCCGCGCTGCGGCGGGAGGACCCGGCCCGGCTGGCGTCCGCCGCGCGCGCGCTGCGCCGCTCCGGGCGCGACCTCCCGCGGATCGCCTCCTCCGCGCGCGCCGTGGCGAGCAAGGCGCCGCCTCCCCCTCCCGCGGGCATCCCGGCAGACGCGACCGCCCTTGCCGCCGCCATCGCCGACGCGGCCGCCGCCGTCGCATCTGCCTCAGCCGCCGTCTTCTCCGGCTTGTCCTCCCTCTCCATCGCCGCCGCCACGGCCCGTGTCGACGTCGCCACCACGCCTTGCTGGATGCCCTCCCCCGCAAGATTCGCCACCCAATCGGCCACGCCAAGAACCAGCCACCACGTCATCTCCACCAAGCCCTCGCCCCTGCGCATATGGTGGGTGGCCGACCTGATGCGCTGGATGTCGCGCGCGAAGCGCCGGTCAGCCAAGAAGCAACACGCCGACGGCGACGGCGCCGCTTCCGCCGCGCAGCCCCAACCCGACCCCACCGTGGACCCGGAGGAGAAAGAACGGAAGGCGGCATTCGAACGCCTGGACAACCTGGGACGTTGCATCGCGGACGTGGAGAGCAGCGGCGAGAAGGTGTTCCGGGCTCTGGTCAACACCAGAGTCTCGCTGCTGAACATTCTTAGCCCAAGCTTCTGAAGAATCCCCAACCACTAGAATCATTATTAAACTTTTCTACTTTGCATGAAATTTTGTATATAGAAATGGAGCGCTTTTGAGATGACATGGTGCCACCGTGTTTAGGGATCTGCGTTTTGTTTGTACCGCACTAATCAGAGCGGAGCTACTAGTAAAACAATAGTCTCAGCAGAAGAAGAAAAAAGAATACTTATCCTGCAAGAACCTCTTCAGAATTTATCAACCAACGGAATTCATGGGCTTGCGCGTGTCACTCGCGGGCCTCGAGTTCGTTGTGTGGCTGAGGCGAACGGCGATCGGCTCCTTGCCGATGGTTGGTTGGGTTCGGTGAGCTCACGTGGAGGGGATGGCGATCTGCAGGCTTTTCCAGCACGATTGGCGGTAGGGAAGTGGGGTGGCGCTCGATGCTGGCGCCAATCACGCCGTTCGGATGGTCTGACGGGCTGTGGCGCCGTCGTGGCCGTGGCAGTGGGTTTCTTTTCTTTGGGCTCTGACCCCTTTTCCTCCCCTTCTGTATGCGTGCTAGCTCTGAAGGAATATTTCGTTCCTGCGAGGTTTCAGCTTTCGAGTCCAATGCCCCCTTGCAAGCGATGCAGATCCATGGCTTTTTGACTCGAGAGGAGCCAGGATGGCTATGGCACGCTGGAGATGGCGTTTCCAAAATAGGATCACGAGCAGAAGGGACCTTGAGAATTGAGAATTGGCAATGACCTTCGTATATAGCATCTCCGTGGGTGAACTTTGTGCCTTCTATAATGTCGCTCTGAAGGCGATGACCGGGGATGGAGAAGAACGATTATAATGGGTCAAGAGTAATTTGTTTGTAGGGATCAATTTACTCGGAATCAGCATAACCTCGTTTGCAAAGGAAGGCACCTTCTCTATGATCGATCACCCAACATTCGTTCGCAATGGTGCTCGCTTCAAAGTTCATTCCCCTGAGGCTACTACTAATGTCGTGTCTCCACCTACGTAGCGGAGCCAGCAAAAAATTCTAGCCTGGACAAGTTTAACATGACCATGAACTAGAATTCGCTGTGGCCTGTGAATGCTTTGTTCGTCAGCTCCGGTGGCGGTGGCCGGCATGTTGTTGTTACTGGCAGAGCCCGGTCAAGTGTCCAACCTGCCCGGAGGTTTAGCTCCGCCACTTATTATAGTGGGTTTTTTTTTGAATTTATGGTTTAAATTTCTATAATAATTAATTTTCAAATAGATTATTTTTTAAGATAAGATTTATAAATCAATTATAGTAGATATTGTCCCGACTTCATCTATATCAGTTAAAATCGTATACAAATATCTCTATTATAAACAACCAAAATATAAAAATCTAAACTAAAAAATCATAAGTCGCAGTAAATAATCACCCTAACTAGTTTATTACATACTCTTGACTTCCACGGCTCTTCTTAGTCTGAAGGACCGCAAAAACCCAGATCATTATTCTAATCGGCGTGTGACGATTAGAGATCACCTATAGTACGAAGTAAATTCTAGCCAAAAGCAAGATCTACATCAGTACATGCGTATGTATCTGCCATCCCTTCGTCAGATGGTACATTCAGATAATTTGTCCATTCCTTGAAGCAAAGTACTAAATTCTGGCTTCAACTTAAAGTGGTGTCAATTCTGGTCTAAATGGGCGGTGCAGGTCCTATCTATCTCTGTGCCGAAAGCCGTAGAACCTCGACGTTTGCTGTAACGCCCTCGTCTCCGTAGACGTTAGTGATTTCTATAACTGCCTAGAATTATTTAGTTATAAAGTACTATATACGAGTTTACACTATAACAATATATATTTATAACAAAAGAGCTAAACCTTATTATAAAATATGGTCTAACAACTTAATTTTAACACAACGGACATGTAAGCCCAAAGTTATCTTATAAAATGAAAGAAACTATCAGGCAAACTTAAGCGGGGCTTAAGACCTTAAACCAATCATCTTCAGCATAGTAGGGTTCCTCTTGAGCTTCGTTCGCAGCTTAATCATCACAATTCTACTGATCTTCTGTTTGTTGTTTAGCATGTAATGAGTACAACCATACCTAGCAAGTCACAAGGATAAATTCTAACTTAACTGCTTGCAAGGGATTCAAAGAAAGGGAATATACTGGTTTTATTAACTCGAGTGAATGCAATTTTATTTACAAACAAGAAAACAAGAACATAACTCTTTAAGATTAAAGGGGTTTTCTTTCAATAGTTATTTGCTCAGCTTACTCAGATTAAAACATAATGAAATCTACTTATGCCTCGCTGTTGGAATTACCCATTAAACACAACCTCATTTATTGGAAGCACGACGCATTCGAATACTATTTATTTCACTCTGCAAAGTTGCTTGGTTTTACCCACAAGATTTCTCACACACTCAATGTCACGCGATAGGCATGCTTCAGCTAGCGTGTGACTGAATTGAGAAAATAAGTTTTTTCACTGCTCAATTCTTTATATAGGCTATACCAGGTAGATCCACTCAGACCCGGTTTAGCTGCCCAGGCCTAACACTTATTGTTATCCTGAATGACCTCTACCGTTAGTAGGTATAGTTTTACCATTACACATACCAACTCCCCATCATCCACACTCCTACCTCCTATGGAGATTCAATCGAGTTGAGCAGCTACTAAACTAGGGTTGACAAGTCAATACCTATGGTTGAGCGATCACTGTGTTCTTTACTCAGTATAATGTTCTTGTCCTTACTTTTCACTTGAGACAACCAACCACATCCCCCTATGCTCGACGGCACTACCACCCCTCTGCTCAAGCCTCTACCCTAGGACAAAGTCATGGACTGTAACCATCTTCTGGCTTTCTGCGATTCTTCCTTACCCTAGAACCAGTTTAACAATTCTACCGATCAAAAGTCAAGTCACTTAGTAGTATAAAATTTTGAATGAGCTAGTCTACAATTATTTATACAGTAATTAAATATTACTAAGGTTGTCAAGGTGAATATGGCCTCAAATTAAACAAGACATTTTTCAGGGGTAGAACATAACTAATTAACAAGTCATTCTAAACATTTATTTTTAATTAAATAGCATTTCACAAATAATATTAATGCAAATACAGTAATTAAATAATTTGAATTTCATGGGATTCAAGATAATCAAGAACTTATAACTTGCCTTACTGCTCTGCAAACTCTACTATCTCGAAGACTTTGTTGCCCGGTTTTGGTCCTTGTACCGTCGCCTCGGAAAGTTCAGGAGCTAGCGTAAACATATAAAATAACATAAGTTCGTACTTAAGTTTAATCAAGCTAGGAAAAAATAAACTAATTAAAAAAATAAAATGCAATAAAATTGAAATAAAGGGGTTTGGATTTATTTGAAGCTCAATTTGGTGGAATAGAGGTCAAAAATGGATTCACTATGTCAAAACGATCAAAATGGGTATTTTTGGAATTTTAGGTTTCGGATAAACAGTGATTTGAACAGTATCAGGCCAGCCCACAAGAACTATGCAGCTCGCCCGCAAAATTAGCCCGCTCGGCCGCAAAATTAGCCCGCTCGGCTAAACAGGCCAACTGGCCTCGGCCCAGGGCTGAGACGCAGCCACAACGCGAACACCCGCAATGCGACCACGTTGCAAGAACTTATAACTTGCCTTACTACTCTGCAAGCTCTACTATCTCGAAGACTTTGTTGATCGGTTTCGGTTCTTGTACTGTTGCCTCGGAAAGTTCAGGAGCTAGCGTAAAACATATAAAATAACATAAGTTTGTACTTAAGTTTAATCAAGCTAGGAAAAAATAAACTAATTAAAAGGAATAAAATGCTGCGATAAAATTGAAATAAAGGGGTTTGGATTTATTTGAAGCTCAATTTGGTGGAATAGAGGTCAAAAATGGATTCACTGTGTCGAAACGATCAAAATGGGTATTTTTGGAATTTTAGGTTTCGGATGAACAGTGATTTGAACAGTATCAGGTCGGCCCACAAGAACTATGCAGCTCACCCGCAAAATCAGCCCGCTCGGGTAAACAGGCCGACTGGCCTCGGCCCACACCGCGCAGGCTGAGACGCAGCCACAGCGCGAACACCCGCAATGCGACCATGTTGCGTCCATGGTCATCTTCAACCTCCAGCCACTTCTCCCCTGTGGAAAACAAAGGAGCGACGGTTCGAGCGGAGCGGCACCAGCAAGACTCTTCGGCTGAAGTGAATGATATGGTTGGGATCAGCTTGAGCTAGGATTTTCATTTTGGGGCTTTGGAGGGCGGTAGCATAAGTGGTGATGGCTGACAGTAGGAGAGAAGGTTTGGAGCTTTCGGGAGGCATTTAAGTGTCTTGGTGGTTCTCTAGCGAGGCTAAGGGCAATTTGGACGGGCCTTTCGGTCGACAGTAGCTTTCGCCGCCAGAGCTCTCGACAAACGCTCATGACCAAGCGAGCTCACCAGCGTGTTCAGGGAGCAAAGGAGGTTCTGTTGGCGAAAGCAACTGAGTTTTAATTGAAAGACGAAGAAGATTGTGTCTAGGGCTCACCGAGCTTAGGGGAGATCACCGACAGTGCTGCGGTGATTAAAAGTCGATTCACTTGTTTTGGTGGGTGTGTGAGAGTGGTGTGAAGCTATCAGTAGAAGCGAACGAGCTTTGAAAGCGAAGAGAGGCGGTGTGAACAGAAAGGCGGTTCGGGTGTATCCTACGCACGGGTGAGGAGAGGCGATGGGGGCTCTCCTGCAGGAGTGAAAGCATTGGTGAGGTGGCTCTGATGCCTCTACAAGAGTTGGCAAGCATTGACGCAACAGGTATGGAGGGTGCGCACATTAGCTGGAAACAGCGAGCTGAGGTGAGAGAGAGAAGGAGCAAAGCGAGCGGCGCATGAAACGGGAAGGAGGACAGGGGATGGGTGGCCGACTGGTGGGACCTCAGCGTCAACTCAGTGTGAATGGAAGGAGGAGGTGCGGTTGAAATTTTGGGCGACAATGACACAGTGTGTGGAGCGGCGACACAGGAAAGTGGTGGGGAGGCGGGGTCTTCAGAAGGCGCCAGCAAGGAGGGAAGGCAGGAAACCAAAGGAAGAAAGCGGATTTTCAAGGAATTTGCCAAATTGGGTAAGGATTTGGACTTCAAATAAAATTCTAAAAGAATTCAAAATTTTTGAAATTTTGAGGTTATTTCATTTGCTATGTTAAAGATTGATTTTGCACAAAGCCACAAACCTGTGACCTCGCCGAAGAACAGATGCATGCGAAACATTGGTGTGGGTTCGAAACCGTCGAAACCGCTTAATGCTTATGGCTTATCTACTGTAGCTATAGTAGATTTTTTAAAAACAGTGCGTTTTTTTTGAGATAGGTCTAAATTTCAATTGTAGTATATATTATACTAATTTTACATGTACTGACCAAAATTACATATAAATATCTATCTCTATGTAGTCTTTCTCATAAATAGACAGAAATCATATGTCGTAAGCTAAAAAGCCTAAGCTCTGCCTAAAAGAACCCAGGTGTTGTTTAGCAGGAGGGCCTTAATCTATTTCCAGGTACAGCCCCGTGCTTGGCCTAGCTATTGTTTAATTGGGGACGACATGACCCAATTAAGGAAATGATTTGCCTTCGAGTTTAGTAGGTGTCAACTATCAGCCATGTCACATGCATGCCGTCGGGTCCAGCTCGTGCCATTTCTACTCGATTCTTTTAGGGTGTATTTGGTTGCCTAAATCTCCTTCGTCCTGACTGAGTGGATTCATATAATCTGATAAAGAGCCTGTTTAGTTACCTGTATAAGTGGATGCAGCCTGCATGAGCGGATGCAAAAATACACCCTCATCCTGGATGAGTGGATACGCTCAAAATGAGCTTCACTGGTTATCCTGGATGGGTTGATGCAGTGTATCTTATGCGGTCCCACGTGTCAGCCTCTCAGGTTTGGTAGACTGCATCCGCTCATACAGGCAACCAAACAGCATCTCAGTTTTTTTTGCATCCGTTCATGCAACCTCACCAAACATCTTTTTTTTTCCCTAAAATACGATTCCACTCAATCTGCATCCACTTAGTTAGAATATACGATACAACCTCCATCCACGAATCAAACACACCCTTATTGCCTGGGACGTGCGTGGTTAACTGGTGATGAGTGGAACTCCACGGCGAGCAAAAGGCTGGAACGCGCGCGCGCGGAGAAAACTGCGGCCACTAGAGCGTGCACGACGAACGAGCGCGCGCGGTAGGATCAGATTCCTTATCT
The DNA here is from genome assembly GCA_017311315.1 of Dendrocalamus latiflorus. NCBI lineage: Eukaryota > Viridiplantae > Streptophyta > Magnoliopsida > Poales > Poaceae > Dendrocalamus > Dendrocalamus latiflorus. Next base: position 39,884,921 of record CM029610.1, read on the forward strand.
CCCAACCGATGGGCCGTACGAAGAAAGTCTCGGGTTCGCACTTTGTAATGTCACCGGATCTCCGGACGTGGCCACCGAATTGTTGGGGGTTTTTTTCTTCTAAAAATCCTAAATTAATTTTGTAAAGATTTTTTGATCTACTATCTATTTATATTATAAGGTTAGACGGTAGAGACCTAATTATATACTCCACTTTCAGGTGTTACAAAGTGACTCACCTGTTTCCGGTATCCTGTAAGACTCCTGAATAGGGATGTCAATCGGGCGCGACGAGTACGGGTAGTGCTCGCCCATACCCGTACATGTGATCCTATTTTTCGCCCACGGGCATACCCGTACCCGTCCACGGGTAAAAAACCCCGCCCGTACCCGTCGCCCGCGGGCATACCCGTTTATCCGCGAACTGAGTACATCACATATTCACATTCAAAAACAAAACAGGCATCGACCATTGTTTACAAAAAACGAGAGAGGCATAAACGGATAAACGGAGTATTGCAGACTTGAAAACAGAATTGAGTTGGTGAGTTTAACATGCATGTATTTTCACTACCATGTACCAACTGGACCTTGCACATCTTCAGCAAACATTTTGCAGTCAATCCAGTAAGTTAGCTCATTGTTTTGTAAACAAAAAAAAAATTAAACATATGAAAAGCGCAAGCTAATGTAAGATGTCAGAGGAGCCATGTGCCAAAATTATTTCACAGAAACGAATTGTACTGGTAAGAGATGGACCTCAAATTATTTCACCGTCACCACCACAGAAGCGACCAAGGAGGACGCTGACGACTGCGCTACGCCCCCTGCCGTGGTGCTGCAGACGTCTGGCCCGCGATAGGATTTCGCCAACCTTCTGTGGTTGCAAATCGGCGGGGAGACAATTGAAGCGCACCGGTGGTTGCTAGTGGCACGGTCTCCGGCAAAGTTATTGTTCAATAGAGAATCGGCGATGAGGAAGAAAGGAGGGAGGACCGGAAGAGGCTCATCTGAGTTTTGCTGACGGCGGAGAGCCGGATAGGGGTGGCAGTCATGGCGCAGAGGGGCGACAGGCGATGAGGCGGCCGGATCTAGACGACAGCGGCGGAACGAGAAGCGGTGGCTGGGAGGGCCCGAGGGGCGGCGATTGGAGGGGCTCTCGGTCTCTCAGAGAGGCGGCAGCTGGGAGGGCCCGAGGGGCGGAGATTGGAGGGGCGGCGAGGAGCGGCGATTGGAGGGGCTCTCGGTCTCTCACTCTCTCTCGGTCTCTCGGAGGCGGCGACTGGGACTGGGAGGGCCCGAGGGGTGGAAGTGGAACGAGGGTTTTGTTGAGTTACGGAGTGACCGAGTGAGTAGCGAATAGCCGAATAGACTTAGGGTTTACTGTTTTTGGATGGGCCCACCTGTCAGGTTATTTCACGGGTAAATGGGCGAGACGGGTACGGGTAGAGCTAATCTATACCCGTACCCGTTTACCCGATGGGCAGAGATTTGCCCCCATTTTCCTACCCGTGGGTAAAGAATGCATCCCATACCCGACTCCATTGGGGTATTTACCCACGGGTACACGGGTAAAGGGGCACAATTGCCATCCCTACTCCTGAACCAAGTCACCAACCATGATCAGATATGCCAGTTTTATGAGTCTAAATAAAATTAGTCCCAAGAACACATGTGTGAGTCATGTGCCATGATCATATTGTTTATAAGATCAATTCCAATCTAATAATGTGGGTCAACAGCCTGCAGAACCCATTCTGCAAAATAAACCCAGCTATTCCACACTGTGTTGTACCCGAGTTAACAAATGCATGCATATTAAATTCCAATAGACTTAATCTCAATATATGTCTAACATATTCCAGTACTGCTGTCCTCCGCACATTGAGTATTAATTACTCGAGTTAATTCAACATCAAAACATTCCCTATCACTTACATCAATAATATGAATACTTCCACAATGAGTTAAACTGATAATAACCATAATAAATGTTGAAAGCCATAAAAATCCCAACATCTCCCACTTGGCTAAAACATTTCAATCAATAAACTGAAGTTATATGGTTTAATCGTGCTTATAAAATAATTCCCGACTAACTGGCTTAGTCAGTGGATCTTCTTTCAATGTATTTATTTTTATTTTGAAATAAGTGATAGGTTGCGATGCACTTTCCATGAATTTAAGTGATGCAACAAATTCCCTTAACCATATATCTTCCTTTGCTGATTGAGATGCAACAATACATTCAGTTTCCATGGAGGAATGAGCAACTATATCCTATTTCCTACTGCACAAAGAAATAACACCTCCTGCCAAAGTAAATAGATAACCAGAAACTATTTGTCAGTCAGCATCAGAGTAACCTTGTAGCCGAAGATTATGACCATTAAAATATAGTGAATAATCCATATATTCCTTTAACATAGCGTAGTACATATTTGATTTGTTTCCAGTGCTCTTTCGCATGTTTCTTTTGATATCCACTAAGAATTCTAATGGCATGGGTAAGGTCAGATCGTGCGAATAACACGGCATACATAAGACATTCAAAAGCTGAAGAATAAGAAATTTTAATCATTCTAGCTTTTTCCTCAGGAGTATTTGGACGTAATTCCTCACTGAGTATAGTTCTCTTTTTCCTCATAAGTATCTTGACATAATTTCTCACTAAGTATAGTTTCCTTTTTCCTCATGAGTATTTTGACATAATTCCTCACCGAGTATAGTTCCCTCCATAATATATGCATTAACAGGTTTGCTATTTTCCATAAAAAATCATTTTAAAATTCTTCCAATGTATACTTTTTGGGACAACCCAAAAAAACCTTTCATTCCGATCTCTATGTATTTCTATTTCTAAAACATAGGAATCTTCTTACATATTTTCCATATCAAATTTAGAAGATAACCAACCTTTCACTTCCAACAATATATTTTATATCATTATAAGCAATGAGAATATCAACATATAAAAACAATAAGACAAAACACTTACCCATAAATTTTGTGTATATGCAATGATCATCTTCCGTCATTGAAAAAACCATATGAATAGCATTATCAAACAGAATATACTATTGACGTGAAGTTTGTTTAAAACCATAAATTGATCTATTCAATTGGTAAACCTGATTTTCATTCCCTTTTTCTTTAAAACCTTCTAACTGTTTTACATATATATTTTCTCCTCCAGAAGACCATTAGGAAAAGCATTTTCAACATCCATTTGGTGGAGTTCAAGATTATAATAAGCCATCTAAGCACTAATAATATGAATTACAATAAATTTAGCAACAGGAGAAAAATGTTTTTGCAAAGTCAATATCTTCCTTTTGTGTAAAGTATCCACAAAATTATTACCTTTCCTTTGTGTAAACCCTTTAATAACAAGTCTAGTCTTATAATTTTCCACTAAACCCGCTGCATTTAATTTTCTTAAAAAAATATTTACAACCTATGGGCTTATGGTTGTTTTGAAGATCAACAAGTTCCCAAACTTTATTCTTCTTTATCGAGTTTAATTATTTCCGCATTGTTTCCATCCATAGTTTTGGTCCTTCCTCCAAATCTGAAATTTGAGAGTGAATTTCCTCCAAGAACAAATAATAATCATCTATATATTTGGGTGTACTTCAATTCCTCCCACTTTTTCTCAGCATGTTAGTATTGGAAGTTTGATTTGTATTTTCTAGACGCATAATCTCCTTCAGGGTGAGAATTAATACTAGATATATCCATCTGTGTTTTCGTGGAGTTGCCAATAATTCCACCCTTACCCGCTTAGCACGGCTGAAAGCATCTAGGCCCCTAAAAATGTTAGTTTTGGTAATTAATGAATTTATGTGAATATGGGACTAATGTGTGCATTAAGTGTTTGAAAGGATAAGTTCAAATGGCAAAGAAAGAGGCTCACAAAATTTCCCATGAAGATTCAAGATCTCTAGGGCGACAAGGTAAATAGTTTAGGTATCTATTTTATTTTACCGGTCTTGGAGTTAGGATTGGAAGACCGGATTATAGGATAGACGCCGTACTATTAAGAGGGATCATGGTGATTGCTTGATCATGTTCAAATGTGCCCTTTGGATCAATTTAGGATCATGCATGCACTTAGAAATTAAAATTAAACCAAATCTGTGCATTGTCAGAAAATCCGGCAGTTCCGGTGTGTATTGGGCGGAACTACCGCAGGTCCGGTAGTACCGGGCGCCCAGGCGGAACGTTTTTTCCAGAGAGCGCCCGGACTCAGACTTAGCCTCTCGGAAAACGGAAGTACCGCGGGTTGACCTGCGGAACTACCGGATGGCCGGTAGTACCGGGCACCCGAGCGGAACTTTATTTCCAGAGAGCGCCCGGAGTTTAACTTAGCCTCTCTGAAAACGGAAGTACCGCGGTTTTACCTGCGGAACTACCGCATGTGCGGAAGTTCCGGATACCTGTGCGGAACGTTATTTCCAGAGAGCGCCGAGAATAAGACTTAGACTCGTTGAGATCGGAAGTACCGGGTCTTGGAGCGGAACTTCCGGACGTCCGGAAGTACCGCGATTTCAACGGCGGTAGTACCGCACTCATTGACCAACGGTTACTTCTGACTCTCTGACATAGCCGTTCTGACCGGTCAGCGAGGGTCCGGAAGTACCGCGGTTTTGCCTGCGGTAGTTCCGGATTTCCTGAATTTTCAGGATTGTTTATTGTAACGGCTATTTGAGGTTGGTGAGGGTATAAATACACCCCCACCAGAACTTGGACATGTTGTTGAACATCCATTGAATACATTTGAGCCTAGTGCAACCTCTCACACCTCATTCACTCACTTGTGCATTCATTTGAGGTAGTTGACCTAAAATTCAAGTGCATTGCATTCTAGTTGATCCATTGAGCACTTGAGTGAGATCAAGCCGCAGTGGTCTATTCTCTTGGTGCTTGCCGGCACCTAGACGGCTTGGCGGAGTTTCGGTGATCTTCTCAAGAAGATTGTGAGAAGGTCCGGAAGATTGTGAAGGCTGGAGCTCGCCTACCCGGAGAGGGAAAGGGCATCCAATAGTGATCGAGGTGCTTAGGCTCATTCGTGGAGCCGGTCCGATTCGTTCGGGCTTACCTCAACGTGGACTAGGGGAGACCGGCAAGTCTCCGATCACCACGGTAAAAAGTAATCGTGTCAACTGTGGTTTGCTCTCTTGTGATCATTTTCATTCAAGCAACGCTCTTCATTCATATTATTTGATTGATTGCTTAGTTAGAGTAGCAATTGTTGTTCTCTATCACTCGTTATTGATCTTAGTCGATTACTTGTGTTAGTGTTAGTGTTATCTTGCTTTATCAATCCATCAAGTTTAAAATTGCTAATTAGAATTAGACGAAAATTTTAAAACCTCCTATTCACCCCCCTCTAGTCGGCCTCCTCGATCTTACAAGTGGTATCAGAGCTTGGTCTCTCAAATTTAGACTTAACCGTCTAGAGAGAAAAGGATGGCTAGTGAGGGTATAGCAATAGGAAAGGCAGCTCTATTTGATGGCTCAAATTATGCTTATTGGAAAATTAGAATGTCTATTTATTTAAAGGCCATGAGTCCTCAAATTTGGAAAGTCGTAAATGAGGGTTACGTTATGGCTCTTGATCCGGATCACCCAACGGATCAAGACGGGCGTAATGCTCATTTGGACGCCCAAGCTATGAATGCTCTATTTGGAGCCTTGAACGCGGATGAGTTCAATAGGGTGAGCAATCTTGAGACGGCTCATGCTATTTGGACTACCCTTTCGGAAATACACGAAGGGACATCCACGGTCAAGGAGGCCAAATTGCATCGGCTTAGGATCAAATATGAGACATTCACAATGTTGCCCCATGAAGACATCAATGAGATGTACTCAAGGCTCAACAACATTGTGAATGAGCTTAAGGGCCTTGGAACTAACCTTTCCGATCTTGATATTGTTCGAAAGATGCTTAGGGCCTTGCCGGAGAAATATGAAGTGTTGGTGACTCTCTTACTCAACTCACCGGAGTTGGCAAGAATGACACCAACGCAATTGTTGGGCAACCTCATCACCAACGAGCTCTACAAGAAAGACAAGGAAGAGCTCTTGGAGCAATCTTCTTCCAAGAATAAGAAGATCACCGCTTTCAAGGCTAAAGCGGTAATGAGTGAAGAATCCGAAGAAGATGATGAGGAGGACTCCGAAGAAGAATTTGCGCTTCTAGTAAGAAGAATGAAGAAGTTCATGAGAAGACGCCCATTTCGGAGTACAAGCCATGAGAGGACCAAGAAATGACATTCTTCCTCCAACAAGAAGTTTAGCAACATTCGTTGCTATGAATGTGATGAGAAGGGGCACATTGCCTCTCAATGTCCAACAAAGAAGGATGACAAGGAGAAGTCATCAAAGAAGAAGAACTACAACGGCAAGAAGAAGCTTTTCAAGAAGCTTCACAAGGATGGCAAGAATGAAGCCCATATTGGTGAGTGGAACTCCGAAGAGGAGTATTCGGACTCCGACTCAAGCGAGGACGAATCTCCCAATAAGAAAGGGCTTGTGGCCATTGCAATCAAGGAGGCTCCATCACTATTCTCCACTCCTACATGCCTTATGGCTAAAGGAGAAAAGGTAAACTTGCTTGATGATGATGAGCCTTCATATGATGACTTGATGAATATGCTAGTTGAATTGAATGAATTTCTTGGAAAAGAAAAATCAAAGTTTAAGTTCTTAAAGAGAGAACACACCTCTCTCAAAGACTCTTATGAGGAGGTAAAGAAAGCTCATGATTTGCTTCTACAAGAAAATCACAAATCTAGTACTAGCATTGGAGTTACTTGCAATATCTTGAATGAAATGTCTAGTATAGAAATTTCAAAGTCTAGCATATCTACTTGTTGTGATGATTTACTTGCCATACCTTCTTCATCAAGTGTAGATTCTAGAAATACTCTAAATCTTGTTCATGATGATATCATTGCTAATGAAAACAAAAATTTAAAAGAACAAGTGCTAAAATTAAACAAAAGTTTAGAGAGGGTTTACAAGGGAAAGGAAACCCTTGATAAGTTACTAAGCGATCAAAGATGCTCTTTTAACAAAGAGGGACTTGGATATGTCCCCCAAAAGGGTAAGAAACCGGTATACAAGCCTCCAAGGTTTGTAAAGGAAAATGGTAAGTATTGCACAAAATGCCGGTGTATTGGACATATGCAAAATGATTGTTCTAAGAATAACATGCATTCCATTGGTTTATATGATTCTTGCTATATGCTTAGAAAATCCACAAATGGAAATGTTATTGCTCATTTCATTGGCACCTCGATTTTGGGTGCTAAAAAGAAATCCATTTGGGTACCCAAGACCTTGGTCACTAACCTCCAAGGACCCAAACAAATTTGGGTACCTAAAAGAACTTGATCTTCTTTTGTAGGTGAACTACAAAACCGGTGGAAGGCATTGGGTGTTGGATAGCGGTTGCACCCAACATATGACCGGAGACCGGAAGATGTTCACCACATTTGAGAATGGAAGTAATGACAAAATCACATTTGGAGACAATAGCAAAGGAAAGGTATTAGGATTGGGTAAAATCGCTATCTCAAACGACCTTTCAATTTCTAATGTATCTTTAGTTGAATCATTAAATTTCAACTTACTATCCGTTGCTCAAATATGTGATCTAGGCTTAACATGCTCATTCTCAAAAGAAAATGTTGTAATCTCAAAAGATAATAATAATGAACTAGTCTTCAAAGGATTTAGATTTGGGAATCTCTATTTGGTAGATTTTTCTTCAAATGAGTCTTGTTTGAAAACTTGTTTAATTGCAAAAACTTCTTTGGGTTGGTTGTGGCATAGAAGGCTAGGTCATGTGGGAATGATTCAACTTAAAAAGCTTTTTAAGCATGACTTAGTGGTTGGCTTGAAGGATGTAAAGTTTGAAAAAAATCGACTTTGTAGTGCTTGTCAAGCCGGAAAACAAGTCGCTAATTCTCATCCTTCCAAAAGTATCATGTCAACCTCTAGGCCATTAGCGCTCTTACATATGGATTTGTTCGGGCCAACAACCTATAAGAGCATTGGAGGTAATAGCTATTGTTTAGTCATTGTGGATGATTACTCTAGATATACATGAGTCTTCTTCCTAAATGACAAAAGTGAAACCTCCGGGATTTTCAAAAGTTTTTCAAAAAGGGCTCAAAATGAACTTGATTTTAAAATAAAGAAAATTAGGAGTGACAATGGTTCCGAGTTCAAAAATATGTAGAGAGGAACTTGGAATAAAGCACGAACTTTCCACAACCTACACTCCGGAGCAAAATGGAGTTGTAGAGAGGAAAAATCGAACATTAATTGAAATGGCTAGGACAATGCTTGATGAATATGATACTTCCGACAAGTTTTGGGCGGAAGCTATTAACACTGCATGTCATGCCATAAATCGTCTCTACTTACATCGACTCTTGAAAAAGACTTCCTATGAGCTTCTTGTTGGAAGGAGACCAAACATCTCTTACTTTAGAGTATTTGGTTGCAAATGTTATATTCTAAGAAATGGTGTTCGGCTCTCAAAATTTCAAAGTCGATGTGATGAAGGCTTCCTTTTAGGGTATTCCTCAAATAGTAAAGCCTATAGGGTCTTTAATAAAAATTCGGGTTTAGTGGAAGAATCATGTGATGTTCAATTTGATGAAACTAACGGCTCTCAAGAAAAGCATGAGAACTTGGATGATGTAGGAGATGAAAGTCTTCGCAAGGCAATGGAGAATATGCAAATCGGAGACATCAAGCCAAAAGAGGATCCAACATCGCCAAGCTCATCTAGACAAGTGGAACCACCCTCTTCTTCCACAACAAACGATGTTCAAGTTATTGAAGATGAAGAAAAGGATCAACCGCAAAATATTTTCAAGATTCACAATGCAATAGCCAAGGATCATCCAATTGACCAAATATTGGGTGACGTAAGTAAGGGTGTTCAAACTCGCTCTAGAGTAGCTTCATTTTGTGAACACTATTCTTTTGTATCTTCACTTGAACCTAAGCGTGTAGAAGAAGCATTAGATGACCCGGATTGGATAAATGCTATGCATGAAGAGATGAATAACTTTGCTCAAAACGATGTTTGGACGTTGGTGGAGAGACCCAAGGAGCACAATGTCATTGGCACAAAATGGGTCTTCCGGAACAAACAAGATGAGAACGGAATTGTGGTCAGAAATAAAGCAAGGTTAGTAGCTCAAGGTTATACACAAGTCGAGGGCTTAGATTATGATGAGACTTTTGCGCCCGTTGCTAGATTTGAATCAATTAGAATCTTGCTTGCTTTTGCATCATGCTTTGACATTAAATTGTTTCAAATGGATGTCAAAAGTGCATTTCTTAATGGTACAATTTCCGAATTAGTATATGTGGAACAACCCCCGGGATTTGAAGATGCTAAATACTCTAATCATGTGTATAGATTGTCAAAGGCGCTATACGGTTTAAAGCAAGCTCCTAGAGCTTGGTATGAGCGCCTTCGTAACTTTCTAGTATCAAAAGGCTTTAAAATTGGTAAAGTAGATACAACTCTATTCACAAAAATTATTGGAGATGATTTCTTTGTATGTCAAATCTATGTTGATGATATTATATTTGGTTCTACTAATCAAGACTTTTGCAAAGAATTTGGTGAGATGATGTCTAGGGAATTCGAGATGTCGATGATTGGTGAGCTAAGCTACTTCCTTGGACTTCAAATTAAACAACTCAAAGATGGGACGTTTATAAGCCAAACAAAGTATGTGAAGGATCTACTCAAAAGATTCGGAATGGAAGAAGCCAAACCCATCAAAACACTCATGGCAACAAACGGGCATCTAGACCTCAACGAAGAAGGTAAGTCGGTAGATTTAAAGCTTTATAGATCCATGATTGGTAGTTTGCTTTATCTTACCGCATCTAGGCCCGACATTATGTTTAGTGTATGCATGTGTGCACGTTTTCAAGCTTCTCCAAAAGAGTGCCACTTAGTGGCCGTAAAGAGGATTCTAAGATATTTAAAGCATTCCTCAAGCATAGGGCTTTGGTATCCCAAAGGTGCAAAATTTGAATTAATTGGATATTCGGATTCTGATTATGCGGGATGCAAAGTGGATAGAAAAAGCACCTCGGGTAGTTGCCAATTTCTAGGAAGATCTCTAGTGTGTTGGTCATCCAAGAAACAAAATTCCGTAGCACTTTCAACCGCCGAAGCCGAATATATTTCAGCGGGAAGTTGTTGTGCTCAATTGCTTTGGATGAGGCAAACATTGTTGGATTATGGGATCAATTTTGATAAAATGTCTCTTTTGTGTGATAATGATAGTGCTATCAAAATATCCAATAATCCCGTTCAACACTCAAGAACCAAGCATATAGATATACGCCACCATTTCTTGAGAGATCATGTGAGCAAGGGAGATATTGAAATTAGCCACATCCGAACCGAAAATCAACTAGCGGACATTTTCACCAAACCATTAGATGAAAGCCGCTTTTGCAAATTGAGGAATGAATTAAATGTCATAGACTACTCAAATATAGCTTGAAATCTCAATTCATCCATTTCTGCTCATGTGTTGTGCTCATATGGATTTTTGTTGGTTTTTCCCCTATTTTGTTCAAAAATTCGTTTAAATTCATAAAAATTAGTTTCAAAATATAGCATTAGCGCAATTGATGCATAATGATCCTAAATGACTTTAGTTGGATGCAAAACTAGGGATCATTTGCAAAATTTCCAGTTCTAAAAGTCAAATCCTGAAAAGTTCCAGAAAATCCGGAACTACCGCAGTCCTTTGTGCGGTACTTCCGCTCCTGACAGAAAAACCGGAACTACCGCAGTGTAATCCGCGAAACTTCCGGAATTTCTGCGAACACGGTACTACCGGCGTGTTACGCACGGTACTACCGCTTTCTGCGGGATTCAATGCGGTTTCCAAAACCGCCAACTCCTCCAACCGTTACTCCTTTACCCTTTATTTTTTCTCTCTCTCATCTTCATTCCTCCCAAACCGCAGCCGCCTACTCCTTTCTTCTTCCTCCAGCCTCTCTCTCCCAAGAACCTCTCTCCTCTCCCGATCTTTGAATCCGAGGGGAGTTCTTCGTTTTTGGGTGATTCCTTGCACTCTCAGGGTTCTCCTCCTTCGACTTCACAAGGTAAATCGGATCAAAATCCTCCTTTTACCCTGTTCTTAGAACCCTAGGTGGAGTTTAGGTTAAATTTGAAATGTGATGATTTTTGCTGAAATATTCTTGGGCAAAGTAGTTTGTTTCGGGTATTAGAATGCTTATACATGCATGCACTGGATTCAATCCAAGAAATACCCCAAAAATATTCAATTTTTATCATGCCCTAGAAATGTCCAGAAAAACCGGAACTACCGGACGAGCGGCCGGAACTACCGGGGTCCCGGAAGTACCGCATGTTTAATGCCGGAACTACCGGATTTCCCGGAAATTCCGCAGTTGTGCCGCCGGTACTTCCGTTTTTCCTGGAACAGCAGAAATTCATTGCTTTCAATTTCAAACCTACTTTCGTGTATTCTCCTCATACCTTGATTATCCTATTGTGTCTTTGAAGATGCCGAGGATGAAGAACGTCTCGCACAAATCCTATGGGGGCACGGCTGGTCAATCCCCCTCCTCTACTCCTGCATCTCAGACGGCGGAGCACAAGGGCAAGGGTCCCGCCTCCGACCCTGAGAGTGACTCAGAGGATTCGCATGAGAGCGGATCTGAGGCCTCGCATGAGAGCGAGGATTATGCGATCTCAGATGAGGAGATGCCTGAAGTAACTGCAGACGAAGAGGTGGACCTCGCCAAGATCACAAATGAAGATTATGCTATTCTTCGTCGCCGCAGTCAGTATGTACGCCCTCGAAACTCAATGAACCCCCAATTTCATTCCAAATTTCAAGAGAAGGTGTACCAGGAGATGTATGGTCCGGCTCGCAAATTTGCTGCACATAAGTATGTGGACTGGGATCACTTGTCGCAGATCGACAAGTTCAGCGGTGCCTATCAGCTCTTTCAGCGAGCCGATATCCATCAACTTGTTGCATTCAAATGCAACTATATGGACAACATGATCAGGCAGTTCTATGCTACCCTGTACATCTCTCCCAACTTTGAGCATCTGAGTTGGATGACAGGGACCCAGTTCATTGAGTGCACCAGGCACGAGTTTGAACTAGCACTTGGGACGGAAACCAGTGCCTATGAGAAGGTGTTCAGCAAGCGAGCTCTTCCTATTGCTGCATATTCAGAGTACTATGACCAAGCTGCTGAACGGACACTAGGGACGACAATTGGCTTACTCCCTATTCCCAGCCTTGTCAACAGGATTATCAACCACACCATTCTTCCCAAGAGTGGGAATTATGATGCTATTCGTGGCCATGCGTGGAATGTAATTGATTACATTATGCGCGGCCAAAAGTTTGATGTGGTGGATCTTATCATCAGGGGGATCGATGCCAATAAGAATGACAAACAGAAAAGGATCAACTTTGCACCATTTATCATGGCTGTGATCATTCGGAAGACTGGATACCGAGGAGCACTCTGCACCCCGCACAAGCCATACAAGCCGCGTGCAGAGCCTCCTGTTCCTGCTCCTGTTCGTACCCGTGCTCAGTCTCAGCCTCAGCCTCAGCATCAGGCAGCTGCTGATCCTCCTCCCCAGGGCGAGGGCGATGTGTCGCTTTCTCAGATTTACTCCGCCATACTCAGGCTTGAGGAGCGCCAGGATGTCTTGATCTCCACTGTGTCTTCCCTCGGTGATCGCGTATCAGCCTTGGAGAGTGCAGTTCATCCGCCTTCTCCAGTCCGCTATGGTCGTCGCACTCGTCGCCGTGGTCCTCCTTCTCCTAGTGCAGCTCAGGACTAGCTCCTCTTTTTGGTACTTCGATGCCAAAGGGGGAGAAATTGTAGCAAGGAGAAGTTTTTAAGTCTTATCTTTCGTTGTAATAAAGTATGGTGAAATGAACCATGTAATGCTTATTGTGTGGTTTAAACTCTGTGGATGTTTAGTATTTTAATTTCTGATGCATTGTAATGAACTATGTCATGTCCTTAATGCAATGCTTGTTTACTTGTCTATTGCGTATCTTTGAATTTTTTTTTTGTGAATGTGCTGAAATGCTATGATGTAATCTTGCCTAATAAATTCCTGCAAAATCTGATGCACATGTTTAGGGGGAGCTCTTTCTTATTAGTTTCTAGAATGCAAAAATTCCTCATGTTCTAAAACTGCTAAAATCTCAAAGACCTTGTGATATACATCTTGCCAACTAGGAGTATATCCAAATCTTAAATTCTTCTCATAAATTGCTCTTGTTGTCATCAATTACCAAAAAGGGGGAGATTGAAAGCCTCTAGGCCCCTAAAAATGTTAGTTTTGGTAATTAATGAATTTATGTGAATATGGGACTAATGTGTGCATTAACTGTTTGAAAGGATAAGTTCAAATGGCAAAGAAAGAGGCTCACAAAATTTCCCATGAAGATTCAAGATCTCTAGGGCGACAAGGTAAATAGTTTAGGTATCTATTTTATTTTACCGGTCTTGGAGTTAGGATTGGAAGACCGGATTATAGGATAGACGCCGTACTATTAAGAGGGATCATGGTGATTGCTTGATCATGTTCAAATGTGCCCTTTGGATCAATTTAGGATCATGCATGCACTTAGAAATTAAAATTAAACCAAATCTGTGCATTGTCAGAAAATCCGGCAGTTCCGGTGTGTATTGGGCGGAACTACCGCAGGTCCGGTAGTACCGGGCGCCCAGGCGGAACGTTTTTTCCAGAGAGCGCCCGGACTCAGACTTAGCCTCTCGGAAAACGGAAGTACCGCGGGTTGACCTGCGGAACTACCGGATGGCCGGTAGTACCGGGCACCCGAGCGGAACTTTATTTCCAGAGAGCGCCCAGAGTTTAACTTAGCCTCTCTGAAAACGGAAGTACCGCGGTTTTACCTGCGGAACTACCGCATGTGCGGAAGTTCCGGATACCTGTGCGGAACGTTATTTCCAGAGAGCGCCGAGAATAAGACTTAGACTCGTTGAGATCGGAAGTACCGGGTCTTGGAGCGGAACTTCCGGACGTCCGGAAGTACCGCGATTTCAACGGCGGTAGTACCGCACTCATTGACCAACGGTTACTTCTGACTCTCTGACATAGCCGTTCTGACCGGTCAGCGAGGGTCCGGAAGTATCGCGGTTTTGCCTGCGGTAGTTCCGGATTTCCTGAATTTTCAGGATTGTTTATTGTAACGGCTATTTGAGGTTGGTGAGGGTATAAATACACCCCCACCAGAACTTGGACATGTTGTTGAACATCCATTGAATACATTTGAGCCTAGTGCAACCTCTCACACCTCATTCACTCACTTGTGCATTCATTTGAGGTAGTTGACCCAAAATTCAAGTGCATTGTATTCTAGTTGATCCATTGAGTACTTGAGTGAGATCAAGCCGCAGTGGTCTATTCTCTTGGTGCTTGCCGGCACCTAGACGGCTTGGCGGAGTTTCGGTGATCTTCTCAAGAAGATTGTGAGAAGGCCCGGAAGATTGTGAAGGCTTGGAGCTCGCCTACCCGGAGAGGGAAAGGGCATCCAATAGTGATCGAGGTGCTTAGGCTCATTCGTGGAGCCGGTCCGATTCGTTCGGGCTTACCTCAACGTGGACTAGGGGAGACCGGCAAGTCTCCAATCACCACGGTAAAAAGTAATCGTGTCAACTGTGGTTTGCTCTCTTGTGATCATTTTCATTCAAGCAACGCTCTTCATTCATATTATTTGATTGCTTGCTTAGTTAGAGTAGCAATTGTTGTTCTCTATCACTCGTTATTGATCTTAGTCGATTACTTGTGTTAGTGTTAGTGTTATCTTGCTTTATCAATCCATCAAGTTTAAAATTGCTAATTAGAATTAGACGAAAATTTTAAAACCTCCTATTCACCCCCCCTCTAGTCGGCCTCCTCGATCTTACAACGGCGAGGTGTGTTTAGATATAAAAGAATCGCATTCCTACTTTCCATCAGTTTGTCTTTTTCTATAGCATAATACTTGCACTCTTTAAATTCTAAAAAATAATCAATAATAAATTCTTGGCATGCTTTCCCATGCTAGGTGAATATAAAGTGTCATGTAATAATATTTTTCCTCCATTGAGGAGTTTTAGGACATAATTTCCAATTCCAAATACATCAGCTTTAGCATTAGTGCCCAAAATATATATCTATTTTTCCTTGAAATTGTTTGCATAGAAGTGAAATATCTATTATCTCTAGTAATATGAAATGTAGTACCAGAATCGATAACCCAACTATTTTGAAAAGTAGTAGTAAGTAAAGATTCAGTGCACATAAAAAATAACAGACAAACCGTCAAACGAAGAATTGCCTTTATGCTTAATTGGTTGGTTGTTTTGATTCCTTTCATGCAGTCAGCTTTGAAATGCCCATACTGATCATAGTTGTGACATTTAAAAATCTTGTACTTATTATTCCTCTGAACTGAGTTATAATTTCCACGATTATTCCAATCGTGTTTCTTGTTAAGTTTTTCTCTAAAATTACCATAAGACATCCTCTTTTACCAATTCCTTTTATTATTACCTTTTCCTCTCTAAGGTGTAATTCAGAATTGTGAGTATTTATTTTCTTTCCCTGGGAGGGTTCTTTACCTTCTTCCATGAGCAAATAATGTATTAGAGTGTGCATATTGAGTATCCTTCCAGAATAACAGAAAGATATCTTAAATTGTTCCTATGAATTTAGTAAAGAGTTTAAAATAGTCATGACCTACACTTCTTCATAAAAAGATAGCCGGTATTTTTTTTAATTCTTCCGCTAAAACACAGAGTTTACTGCGATGCTCATTAATTGAAGCATTGCCATACATCTTAATAGAGTAAAGCGACTATTAAGAATTAGCACTTTAATAAGAGATACTTCATAAAAAAATCTCGTTCCAATCTGCACATTATTTTCCGCACATTTTGTCTACCCTCAATGCAAGATTAAACAAGATCAAACCAGTTTAGAAAAACTATTAGAGCATGTACAATGTAGGCGCTTAAAGAGATGCTTAGCAATGAAAAACTGATTTTTCCTACCACATAGGATAGATAAGATGCTTATTTTCAAGCATCGATGCTTAAATAAGCATCGGTGCTTAGGCCCCGTTTGGCACAGTTTTAGCTCTGAAATCTATGCTGGATCTGTAGTTTGTTGACTAAATTAAGGTGATTTAAATATTTTTATTTAATATATAATATAAATGAAATGAGTCATGTAAATGCACTTAACATGCCTGTAACTCTAGATCCAGGATTTCCTAGAGTTACAGATGACTAGCTCTGCCAAACGGGGCCTTAGTAGGTGCTTATATGTATAACTATATCTATTAATAGATAATATAGCATCTAAGCACCCACGAAAGATATGCTTGTATTGGAGGAAATAACTTTTGCATGAGCGTTTGATGATGTGGTTATATTATCTCTCTTTAAGCATTTATATATAAACATCTTGTATTGTACATACTCTTAGTTGCTATTGCGATAATAAGTGTTACTAAATCGTACGTCGGAGATTTTTATGGTGTGCACCTGTCGGCAACGGCTTGACGTGGATAGAACAACAACCAGCTGCCAGTTTCACAGCACCTTCATGCTTGACATTACACAGAGATTTAACCCATAACAGAATCTACACATTACCTCCACGGTTCGCGTTACCTGCTAGCAGTGGCGAAGCCAGAAAGAAAATAGAGGGTGGGCTCAAAGCATACCTGTGGTGAGAAAGATTAGCAAAGTCATACTCGGAAACATCGTAGTCTAAACGTGAAAAGCGGCCCAAACAAAATAAAATCAAATGAAATAAAAAAGTATAAAATAGGTACTTGGAAGTATAATATAAATGTAGATGAATTTAAAATTTTGAACCACTTGATTCAGAGTTTGGATGGCAGAGAATAGGTCATTGGAAGATTTGCCCGAGGAGACAGTATAGAACAAGGTGAAGGAGACAATGTGCAGTGGTACTGTTTTTGTGGGTGATGCCTATTGATATGGCTGGGCAGTACAATTTTTTAAACAAGTTTATTATGATTTTAATTTGGTTCTGACAAACTGGGAAGGAATCATGCCGTGGAAATCAGCCGTAACTTTTGCTCTCGAGCAACGAAAATGTTTAGAGCGCAGAGAAAGGCAAGAAGTAAGCAAGTAGCAAGCAAAATGGCAAGCATTACTAAAAGTAGGTTGTTTGTTGTTACCAATGGCAGAAGGTTTTTGATTGCTTTGCTTGTTGTTTTGCTTTACTTTGCTCAAGCAAAATGGCAAGCAGCAAAACAGCAAATAATATGAGGGCAACAAATAAATATATAAAATCACTTCTGCTTTACTTGTTGGTTGCCATTGGGGGGAGGTGAGGCTTAAGCCTCACCAAGCCCCCCTGCTAGCTACGCCCCTGCCTGCTAGTGTACACTGAGGACGAAGAGACATGCCTCGCCGTGTATCAATCTGACGTAGATTAACTGCTCACTTAATCAATTCTCCCTTGATTAATTAGTGCCAGGAAATCAGAACCCATAGAATCATCATCATGCGGCAATGCATTGCAACAATTAATTAATTAATGCTAATGATGTTTCAAGCTGCTGGAACTTCAATCGAATTGATCTCACTTCCCTTGAATAGATGTGACATGCAGGTGATGAGACATGGAGTAATTGATAAAGCACCGAAGACTAGATTTCTTTCCGCCCGCGCGCGCGTACGTGGAGCGACTCCCCTCCTCGATCGCCGTGCGTCGTGACGAAAGCTTTGTTCGCGCGTGGACTTTTGGTGCGGGGTCGCGCCAAGCATGGCACGCCGCCTAGCGCCCGACGAGGGTGCGCCTCGCCCGTCCGGACCGGCCGAACGGCGCCCGCGCGTCCTGCACGAGCTGTCAGCTGCACTGGATGGCACGCCGACCGAGACGCCATTGATACGCCGACCGAGAAGCAGGGGCGACTAGTTTCCTCCATCGACGTTCGCCGTGAAGGACCATCGAAGCAGACACCGGGGCGAGAGGACTTCGAACATTGTGCTGATACTAATATTGGACTTTTTTAAAAAAACTCTAAATAAATTCTATAGAGGTTTTTTGGTCTACCCTCTATTCCTTTGTCTGGTAACACTCATAATACATTATGAGACTAGAGGGTGGGAACCTATTTATAGACTCTACTTCTAGACGTTACAAAGTGATCCACCTATTTTTGGTATCCCGTGAGACTCCTAAACTATGTCACCAACTACGATCAAACATCCTAGTTTTATTAGTCTAAAATATATTAGTCTCAAGCACACATGTGTGAGTCATGCGCCATAATTAGATTGTTTATGAAATCAATTCCAATCTAATCATGTGGGTTAACAGCCTGCAGAGCCGATCCTGCAAAACAAACCTAGCTATTATGCCCTGTGTTGTGTCCGGGTTAACAAACGTATGCATATTAAATTTCAGTAGACTTGATCTCAATATATGTACCATATTCCAGCACAGCCGTCATCGGCACCTCGAGTTAATTCCGCATCAAAATATTTCCTATCACTTGCATCAATAATATAAATAGTTCCACATTAAGTTAAATTGATAATAACCACAATAAATATTGAAAATCACATAAGAGCAAGGCTAATAATATAGCCTTCAGCTGGCTGTATGGACACTTACAGCCCACTTATCAGCCCATTCATATAGTAGTTTACAGCCAGCTGAAGGCTGTATGACCCACCCCTTTTTCTCACAAAGCTTCTTGGTTCTTATGCTTCAGCTAGTTGTAAATTTACAGCCCACCTCTCTTCTCTCTCCTGCACCTCAGCAGACAGCCTACTAACAACATCTTGTTATACTTGCTCTAAAAAACCCCAACATCACTTTGCGCTCGCGGGCTGCTTTGGCGCGCTTTCGCATGAAGCATCGTCGATGGCAGGCGCGGCCACCACGGCGCTTCCTCCACATGGATTCTAGCTGTGCCTTCAGCTTTCTTTTCTGACTTTTAAATTTTTAGATTTTTTTTTGTCTTTTTTGTTTTATTCTTTTGTATTATCTGTAATCGATGATCTAACTTTTTTTCATTTTTAATTTAATTACGATGAAAAAGTTAATAACAACTATAGTAAAAAAATTCAAATAATATCGAATAAGCTAAAAACTTAAGCTTTAAGCTTAAATGAGCACCGGAAGATCTAACTTTTTTAATTTAATTATGATAAAAAAGTTAACAATAACTATAATAAAAAACTTTAAATAATACTAAATAAGCTAAAAATTTAAGCTCAAATGAGCACGGTATGATCTCGCGACGCCGGGGGAATCAAGTCACCGTTATGCCGCGGGAATCAAGTCATCGTTTTTGGGCAGGAGGAAGCTACCAGGCGGACGGTGTCGTGGTGGCGCTGGAATATGAAATTGCGAGCGTGTAGGGTGCCGGTTGGGTGGGCGCTCGACAGGATGCCCCCCGAGTTTCCCTGGCCGTGGAGGCGTGGACCCGTCTGGTCTCCGTGCAGCTACACTGACTCGGTGAGTCGTTGCGCGCCGTGTTTCCTCGGAATCGGTGCAGTGGCGTTGTCCGGGCTGTCGGGGCAGTTCCTTCACTGTCCACTTGCTTGTTTCGACGTTTGTTTAGTTTTGTACTCCATCTGATGCAGGCATGGAGCTGACCACAGGCTATTCCGGCGCCCGGATCCAGTTTGTCTGGAGAAATGGCGTCTGCGCAAACTTCAACGCAGAAGTACTGGAAGAAGTGCTCTCTCACTCTCGCGCTCGCTCTTACCGTGTCAGTGAGATTCTTCATGGCGGACACGATCAGGGACCAGCCGAACACATCGCCGGCTGAAAAGAGCCCACAGCAGCACACAACCACATGTTAACATTGTTTGCCCAACATTTCTACTTGTTAGGAACGGCTATCTAAGGACCTTTCTATCTTGGGCCATAGGATGTCATACGAAAACCTATTGGGCTTCATCAGTTGGGCCCAACTTGAGGCCTTACAAAGGCGGGGGTTGAGCCCAGTGACAGTTGCCAACTGTAGGAACCCACCGCAAGCACTCTCCTCACAAGTTTATAGACTTCTTTATCTGGTTGCGTTTGAAGAAACTGGCTTGGTTATTTCTCGAGCCATTCGTGCAGGTATCTAAGTTCCAATACCCTCCAGGCGATGTGTCCCATAGCGAGACGGAGGAGTCGTTGGATATTCTTTAAGAAGATGCACATGCGCTACTGAAATCTTCGCGCACGGATTTTTGCATGTTGGAATCGGCTGTAGGGCGTAGGAATAATAAGATCACACAAAGCAAGCAATAGACATGAGGATTTGTTAACGAGGTTTACCATGTCTACGGCCTAGGAGCTGAATCGTAACGGGTTCGTCCGTATGGAGAGTCTTTTTTTCACAATTAAAGTTACGAGAGTCAGGCACTTTCTTTTAACATTGCCATACATGAGCCATAGACAACATTGCAATTTCCAATGTCATTATTTGCCCGCAGAGGACTCACGGGATCACGTACAGCACAACATAAAGGTGCACACACCTCAACAGTCAACACCATTCCATGCCTCTATGATTTGAACCTAACGGAATAGAGCAGTTGTTGGATTTGTTGCGATCCATCTAGCGTAAACCGGCGCAATTCTTTTGCCACTGTTATTGAACAGCCACCCTGTTGCAGCCTGAGGCCCGACGTCTTGTGTGCATGCACGCTCTCATGCGTCTACAGTTCTATCCACCATCTGGTGATCGGAAAAGCCATTAGTTTATATCATTTCTGCCGGACCAGATGTTCTCTTGACAGCTGCATGCCGCATGCTTCGGTTTGAGAGAATAGAATCTCTGGAAGGCTGGTCAGCCACCAACCGCTCCTCCATCATGATCTGCAGATCAGACGAGATGAAGCGCTACGGCTGCGTTCAAATTTTTTTTTAAGGAGTTTCATGTGCTAATATTGGCTTCTCGATATGGCGCAGAGCCGCTTACATGCATAGTAAAATGCCTTGAGTTGGCCACACACATGCATGGCATTTCAGAAAATGCCGCACAAAAGAAACTGTAAAAAAGCCAGATGTAACTAGCGCCTACCTGTATGGAACATAGCGCTTCTTTCTCCTTCACAACGTTACCTTTCTTTTACCAGGCCACATTGCTTCTTTCTCCTTCACAACTGCTGGTGTTGGGGGGAGTGATTTGGTTGTGTTCTTGTGCATTGGCTGGTGTGCAAATCTTGACCACTTGCACAAAGGTGTGCGAGATCCAATTAGTAGGCGCTAGTTTTTAATGGTTTCAAGCATTCCTACCGCAGTAGCACTAGTGTACCACTCCCTTTACAAGTTGTTGCCGAGTGCAACGTGCGAGTGCGTGCGTGCGTGCGTGCTTGTTTAGTGTGGTCATTGTAGCAAGGCATGGGAGTAAACTTTTCTTTTGGTATCCTAACTGAATCATGCCATCCAAGCTGCTGGAATATACCCAGTTAGTACGACGGTCCAGAGCTGAGCTAGCTGCGACGGCCACCTACATGTGGCAACTTTTGCCACAACTTTACAGTCCGAAAAGATAAAAACGCCGAGAAAAAGATAAAGAAGCGTGTAAAAACAAGATCACCGAGGCGAAAAGCAGCCAAGCGAGGCGTAATCCGTGGTGAAAGCTGGGCATAAGATTCAAGGGCAAATGCCAGGGCAAAGAGAGTACATGGCCTGCACGAGGAGAGTGGCTTTACCTCGAGGCGAGACTTGACCAACTGCAACTGCGCTTCGCTGCGAGTTAGACTGTTAAGAGTACGTGAAAAAAGATGGATGGTGCGCATCTTTACTGAGAAACTGTAAAGAACTGAAGATGTCATGGCCCTAAGATCAGATGATGATCATCGGATGAAAGTGTTGCCATTCTGCGTTGAAGTTTGACTGCCTGGGCGAATCAAAGGATAAGCCCTTGGTTAACAACATCTTACGAGGTGGTAAAATTGCAAAGCATTACTACTGTAGACTGTAGTAGTGCTTAGTATTAGACTATGTCCAAATTGCACCAAGCATAGAGTGGTTAAACAATTAGCTGTCCTTGCTTGGAGGTTTGTGTCTCAATTAACTAACGATTTCCATGCGTACGTGTGCTAGATGGTTTATAGAAATATAATAATACACCATACCCTATATAAGATGAGAGTCAATAATTTGTGATTTCTACTAGAGGGATAGTATAGGTCGATATACGTTTTGAAGTTGGGGTAGAGGTGATCAGTTACCTCACATGCGTCTGATATTACAGTGGTAATTCTGCAGCATATATATGATGCTGTTTTGATTTGTCTTATGAAATTAAAAATGAAAGAATATGCGAGATGAAACACTGCAGCAGAACTAAACACGGCCTTAATTTTATGCAAAGCAGTTTTCAACTTAGTTATACAAAGCCCCTAAGAAAGACTTAAAATTTGGGATGATTATGTCCTTTCTTTTGCTATACTCATATCTGACAAAGTCTAATATAGTGGTGATCGGTTCGGCTGAAAAGCTCGTGGCTTATGGCTGAAAACACTGTAGCTGGCTGAAAAAAGTACTGTAGCTGACAGAAGCTTATTTAGCATAATTAAATTTAAAAAAATTTAAAAATAGAAAAAATATGTTAGCCCATTACGTATAATACAAACAAATACGGGAAAAAAAGAACCGGCAAAAAATCTCAACAAAAAGCCAAAAATTCAGAAAAAGACGAAACTTATGAATAGTGAAAAATAAGCCAGAAGCCGAAGCTGAGTTGATCAGGGCCTATGATATACTCACCTTTTGTGAATATTTAAGTTAAATTTAGCGTGGGAGTTGAGTATATTTAGAAGCTTCGAACACTGAACTGACCAGTGCTTAAATTATCGCATTCCCCATGCTATTAGCCTTTTAGCACAGTGCCACAGAATGTACACTGGAGTACGAGTAACATATGACACCTGTTACAGTGCACGCGTTTTCTATCACTTCACTCGCAAGAACTCCAAGAAGTTGAACAAGAGTTAATGTATTTGTAAGAGCATCTGTTCGGCTAGCAATTAAAAACGAGAGATGTTTATTTTTAGAAGAAAGAAGTCGAGATGTTGAATAAAGAATTAGCATCGAATTTCAAGGTGTCGCTGTAAGCATCTTGCTTAGTGGCGTTAAACTTACACTCTTGGAGAGCGAGTACAACTAGTACTAGTAAATTTGACTACTGTTGGCAGTTACTCAGCGAGACATCATCTGACAGGGTATACAATTCCACAACTAATCCTGCATTCGGCCCTAATTGGTTATTTTTTGTACAGTACGTGCATTGGAGAGTACTAGGTTTTGTTCTGAACATTTAGTAGATCTTATAATTTGTTATGACAAGAAAGTGTACAGTGCTCGAACTTCTAAAGCATCAGGAGTTGGATTTCTCATCTTGACGAGGATACTATATTATATTAATATTTACCAGCTATTTTGTTTAATACCGCGGCCAGTCGATATCTGGTTCTCTCTTGTTAATATTATGTATCTTTTAATATAGAAATAAGTCTATTTTTCAATCTAAACTATGCCCTAAGTCCGAATTTCAATCCCATCTTCAAAACCGTTTACTTTTTAGTCTTGAACTATCAAATCCGTTCACTTTTTACTGTTTAGGAGAAGGCAGGATGGGCACGACGCTAGAGACGGGGTGGTGGGGAGGCACAGGTGAGGGGCAAAATGGAATTCTCGAGACGTGAGGAGCCTTATGGTGGTGGTGGTTTGGGGTGAGGCGCGGTGTGTGTACGACAGCCAGAGGCAGGGAAGAAAAAGGGTTGCGGCGCTGGAGAGGAAGGGGACAAAAAGGAGGTGAGAACAAGCATGTAGGGAGTAAGGGAAATGCACTAGAGTAGATGGTCACCGTGGAGAAAGACTAAGGCAAGCTGGCGACGAGAGCCGAGGGTGACGAGGTGAGCTTCATGGTGCGACGGCAACCTGGAGATACATGCCTCAAAGAAGAAGTTAGGGGGAGGAAGAGGGAGATGTTGTTATGCTTCAGTAAATAGGAATTGGCCTAAGACTCACCGTATAAGGAATGGCGGTGTCAACAGTGGGTTTCGCCCATTTTGGGGGAGACGACGATGGCGGCATGCTCTGGTGCATGAAACCAAACATTGGGCGGTAGATGAGGCTCATCTGTGTGGTCTGCACAGTTCGGCGAAGACCACAGCCAAGAACAGAGGAGCTTGAGTTCCTTGAGTTCTTCTCCTCCCTTCATTGCCAAGGAGAGGAAGAAGAAATGGGCAAGGCGGAGAGGAGAACATGGCGAGGGCGATGCTCATATTATCGGGGTTAAGTAGGCAAGGTGGGTGCGTGAGAAATTGACGAACTTGACGGCGAGATGATAGCAACGCACGCAACAGTGGAGGGCCGGATACAATGCGGCATAGGAACATGATCTCCAGATGCTCTGATGTGTGGGGCCTGCTACCTAGTGGAAGAAGTCACTCCAACAAGGATCCTACTTGTCGCCATGTCACAAGAACCACTGGAAGAAGTCACACCAGCAAGAATCCTACTTGTCACCATGTCATAAGAAACATTCACATGTAGGCACCACTCAGGGCAAACCATGTTGGAATGAGTTGAGGGGGGTCAAGTGAACTGATTTTAATACTTGAGGGTCAATATTCAAACGGTTTTGGAATTCAAGGTTATTTTCCGGACTAACCCAATAGTTCAGTGTTGTAATGTAGACCTGTTACTTTAATATATACTTTTTATGAATATATTAAAACATGATAAATGAATCATACCAGTTGGTAAGTCTACAAGACTACCATAGACTCACTTACCAACCGGTTAGGGGGTCTACTATAGACCCACATGTGCATAACTGCAATCACATGCACCACCCGTAGGGTAAAAAGGCGCCTCCTCCGACAGCAGCAACTGCCACCTTTTTGGCAAAATATAAGGACCGGTTCGATAATTGGCTTTGCTCATTTCGGCTTAAGCTTCTAGCTTATTTTTTACTATTAATAAATTATGTCTTTTTTCTGACTTTTTGGTTTTTCAGTTTTTTTGCCAGTTCTTTTTTTTTCATATTCGTTTGCATTATCCGTGATGGGCTAACATGTTTTTTAATTTTTTAAATTTAGTTACACCAAATAAGCTACCATCAGTTACAATGTAATTTCAACCGCTATAGTGTAATTTCAGCTATAAGCTAATTTATTTCAGCCCAACTAAACTGCACCATTAGGATAGGACGCACGACGTTATAAGACATTCATGCCCATTGTGATCCACGATCAGTGCCCATTTTTTTAAATTCAGCGTGTACATAGAAAAGGGAGGAAATGCTCATTTGGGTTTATTTTATGGTTTATGATTTATTTTTTACTATTTGGTATTATAACTAGCTTATTTTGTACTTTAACTGCTGGTGGTTTTTTTGGCGTAATTAAAATTTTAAAAATAAAAAATAGAAAAACAGGTTAGTCGATTATAGATAATGCAAAGGAATATTGGAAAACAAAGCAAAAACCCTAAAAAATCAGAAATTAAAAGCTGAAGCCTAAACAAGTTGGGAACACTAATACGTTGTATCATATGATGCACTTTCTGTATTGAGCATTCCATGTCTCTTTCACAATCATATATGACCTATGTATTCATTCACCAAATCATTCCTTAGGCTCCTACCTGCTGAGGTATCGATCTACGCTCTCTCTTCCTTTTCCTTTTGCTGAAAAACAAAAGAGGTCTTCGTCTACCTCTTCCTACCTACGCCTCAACGCTCGTCTTTCTAGGACTAGCTAGGCTAATAATCATCCAGCTGGTCGATCTGTGATAGGAAAAGTAAAAGAATTCATCAGTGATGAGTGATAATCTTTTGCATGCAATCTTCTTATTTACAGAGCGTAACTGCTCGCGTTTATTAGAGCTTCAGCTTTTATCTTTTAATTTTTAACTTTTAGTTTTTTTAATTTTATTTTTTTGGTTTTTTTGTATTTTCTTTTTTCTTATTCCTTTGTGTTGTTCGTGATGATATAATTTTTTTAAAAAAATTTAATTATACTAAAAAACTATCGGTAGCTATAGTACAAAATAAACCAGAAACTCATACTTTTAAGTCCAAATAAACTCTGCAGATCCCATTGAACATGCATTTCGCACAACAAATTAAGTACTAATACATAGAGCATTTTGCCCGCCTCGTTCACTGGACTGAATTAGGCTCTGTTTATTGGAGTTTCTGTTTCTAGTTTCTAACTTTTTAATTTTGTTTTTTAATGACTTTATAGCTTTTTTGTATTTTCCTTTTTTTCCTTATTTATTTGTATTATCCATAGTAATATAATTTTTTATTTTAAAATTTAATTATACTAAAAAAACTACTATCAGTTACAGTAAAAAACAACTATAATACAAAATAAATCAGAAGTTTAGACTTAAAAAGCTCAAAGTTACAGTAAAAAACTATTATAATACAAAATAAACCAGAAACTTACGCTTAAAAAGCTCAAATAAACATCACTTAAAAGTAATCAACTACCTTTGTCCTTTCCTGTTGTACTTGCGTAGAGTCTTCTTCCACGCTCTTTACAGATCGCAAGTACCAACATAGGAGTAAGTGAGCATTTGGTGCTCTTCATTTTTTTGGCACCATGCAGAGATAATTTTACAAGGATTGACATTTTATACAGGAGAAGAAAAGAATACCCCAAACTTATTTTATTTTGTAGATTTTAGTAATGCGTAGTCGTTTAGCATGGCACATGATAATTCTCTCTACGTCCTATTTTGGTCGGAGAGACATCTTCATACTCCAAAGTTGATGCTCCGTACCCTGATCAACTCGGCTTCGGCTTCTGGCTTATTTTTCACTATTCATAAGTTTCGTCTTTTTTTGAACTTTTGGCTTTTTGTTGAGCTTTTTTGCCGGTTCTTTTTTTCCCGTATTTGTTTGTATTATACGTAATGGGCTAACATATTTTTTATATTTTTAAATTTTTTAAATTTAGGCCCTGATCAATATGGCTTCAGCTTCTGGCTTCAGCTTATTTTTGCACTATTCATAAATTTCGTCTTTTTCTGAACTTTTGATTTTTTTTGAGTTTTTTTACCGGTTCTTTTTTTCCTCGTATTTGTTTACATTATACGTGATAGGCTAATATGTTTTTTCTATTTTTAAATTTTTTTAAATTTAATTATGGTAAATAAGTCTCGGTCAGCTACAGTGTTTTTTTCAGCCAGCTACAGTGTTTTCAGCCATAAGCCATGAGGCTTTCAGCCGAACCGATCACCACCTTAATTATGTTAAATAAGCCTCTGTCAGCTATAGTGCTTTTTTCAGCCAGCTACAGTGTTTTCAGCCATAAGCCATGAGCTTTTCAGCCGAACCGATCACCACCTTACATATTCTGATCCATTTGTCTTGTGCTAAGAACAAATCGTTTTGATTAATAGGATTGGCCTATTTTCTGGGCGACAAAAAAAGGATCACGCTTTGTAAGGAAAACACGTACACTATTCTGTCCTTGGCAGAGTTACTTGCCTCGTTCTTTCATCCTCGTATTATTGCAAGCTTCCATGCATCTAGCTCATCATTATGCTTCAAAATCTTGTAAGATTATGCTACAAGACTTGACGCACCAATGATATGAAATAATCCATTTCATGTTTTGTTTTTGTTTTGTTAACCTGCCTCTTGTTTCAAATAATAGTACCACAAACCAAAATTAGTTGTCTTAAAGCATCCATACCATTTGATTTTTTTTGCCAGGGATGCCATTTGAGTTTTAATTAATTTACCTTGCAGTTCCAATTAATTAGCTACTTGAATATTTTTAGAAGGTTATCTATTTGAATTGGCATTGCTAGTAAACCCATATTTTAAGCTAAGAAGATCTCTTTCGTTTGCATAGACCCCACGTGCTTTAACTCAAATCACTGATCTACTTCAGCAAAAAAAAAAAAAGAAGATTGCTGATCCAATCATACACTAAGGGGCCGTTCTAAAAAGTTTAAGCCTCTGACTTCTGGCTTTAGTTATTAGCATTTGTTTGAAATTATACTATAACATCTGTTAGCTTTTTCTGAGTCATTCAATTAAAAAGAAATTGAAAAAATATGAAAAAAATTGTTATATCGTCACGGAAAATGCAAAGAAATAAGGGGAAAAAAGAAAAGACAAAAAAGCTCAAAAAACTAAAATAAACTAAAATTAGAAGTCGATGTGTTCTAAGTGATTTCTAGTTTAAATAAACTGAAAGTTAAAAATCAGAAGGTAAAACTATTTGAAGTGAGGCCTAAACTGTGGTACGGTCTCCTGTCCCATAAAGGGCAGCAATCATACACTGATACACGAATTCATCGCCACTGTCCCTGTGAGATTTAGATCAGACTTGTTAGCATTTCGCCCATAAGATCACTAGTTGTTCAATTTACTACTACCATATGTAGCAGTTGTTTTCCCAAAATATGTAATTTGCCACATGAGTATACACATAATTAAATCAGGACAAAATTTATTTTTAATTGATCCTGAGGTCCTCCCCCACTATAATACTGTTGTCACTTATATCCTCCAGCCACCCCGTGAAACTGTGCCAGCGTGCATAATGGGAGATTATTTCCCAACTCGCACCTTATCATACCTTTTTCTTTGTAAACTCACCTTACCTTACATTAAATTTTTCAGAAGAACAAAAGGCACTTATAAGTTGTAATATCTCGTATGTGCATGTTCACCCGCGCTACATTCTCAAATGTCACGCACAACATACACAACACTATTGTTAGGATAGTATCTTTTTTTAGTAGTAGTTTCGATTTCTTTTGCTTCGGAATGCGTGACAAAGCAATGCGCAAGTGTGAAAAAAGCAACGACCAGAACATGTAGTGATGTAGAGCTAGCGATGGTCCCCGATGGATGCAAGCGACTTATCAACCTATACATACGTGCACCACACCCTTTTCCGTAGCTTGCTTTGAGTGCATGAGAGGAGGGCGTCGCTTTGTTCCATGAGTGTACAGTACAGTGAATCTTGCATGAGTGACCTACTGCCTCCTGTGAGACCAGTGGGAGCCATGCTGAGCTGCTTTCCCATAGCCATACCGGTTAATCTATCTACTACTAAGGGTGGATTCTTTTAGGGTAAATCTTATAACTTATAGCTGTGTTTTTTTAATTTTAGTCTGTTCGTGAGAGGCAGTACGCAAAGAGAAATAGCCGTATGCGATTTTGATCAGTACAACTAAACTCAGTACAATTTATACTATAATTTAACAGTAGAACCCACCTTAAAAAATACACCGTTTAACAGTATGTTAATATTTATCCATATATAAACCGTAAGCCATACCACAAGACGAAGCCAGCCATATCAGGGTTTCTTGGTTGTGTTGGCCCTACTCGCAAAGGAGAATATACAGTCAACTTTGTAACTAGTGGTTAACTATGTGGTCACTCTCTCCATCTTAGATGGTTGGCAAATAAAGTTGACGAGATATATGAGGAAGGGAACAGTAGGGTTGGCGATCCGGATGGCTTTTAGAAAGCTTTAGTGCAGAAGATCCAGTGCCAATGGAGTGTCTGACAGCTTGTAATGTTGAGAAAATTATGCCCAGATAAACTAATACCATAAATGTGTTCCTAGGGCAAATATCACAAATGCTATCGGGGAATACAGACTTGTCAATAAAATAATGGAGTTTGCTCGAAAATACTACACATATCACACGGATTCGAAAATAACATTGGTGTGTCAGTAACATATGACCCTAGACCTCACTTATTAATTTATCACCCTCACGTTCTCCCCGCTCGGCTTTAGTTTCTAGCTTCCGGCTTATTTGTACTATTTATAAATTTTGTTTTTTTGAACTTTTATTTTTTTTGAGTTTTTTTGCCGGTTTTCCCCGTATTTGGTTGCATTGTTCGTGATGAGCTAGCATATTTTTTTTCTTCTATTTTTAATTTTTTTAAATTTAATTACGCCAAATAAATCACCTTCAGCTACAGTGTAGTTTCAGCCGCTACAGTGCAGTTTCAGCCATAAGCCATAACTTTTCTGCCCAACCGAAGGAGGCCTAAAGTTAAAAGTCCGATGAACCGAGGGTCACCGCTCCCATTTGATCATGGCCAGTGGCCCAGTGCTACCCTTTCTTAGTGGTTGGTGTGTATATATGGTCCAACAGTTTATAAGCGATGGACATTCACATAATAGCACATTTGGGGAGCAAATCCATCAGAGTGAGGCAGTGTACACTGTACACTGATGCGTGATCGAACCTCAGAAAGTAGCACGCCGCAGACGCACGGTTAAGCTCAACAGTGCAAAAAAGGCAACCAACCTCATAGAAACAGGAGGATAAATGATTGAAGCAAGGAAACAACAAAAACCAAGGGATTGTAACGCAGTGACACCTATCTGTAGCCCCAATCGACAGTGGTTGATGGAATAGACCCCACGTATTGAAATTTGAAACATGCTCCAGGGTGCTGCAGAGGAAAAGGAGGCAGAAGCAAGTGCCAGAAATGATAGGGATGGCATCCAAGTAAATTCTCTATGCATCGCGATCTCCCCCACAGATTTGCATTGAGATCTTTTTGCTATAATCATCTACCCGCCTCCTTCAGATTTTGCTATTCCCAAAGAGATTGGATCGTTGGAGTGGTCCATGGTCCACTCCTAAATAGTAAAACCTGAATGTCGAAATGGAACAATAAAAAGTAAAAAAAAAAGATTAAAGAAGATAGGATGGAAAAGAAGGAAGAAAAAGAAAAGGAGTAGAGGGGTCGTCGTTGGTGTTTGATCATTTCATGTGGGCATATTGGTGGTAACTTTTTCTTATTGCTTTTCCCCCCTATGGCCTATGGGCCCTGTTCTTTTCGACTGCGGCTTATGGTTTTTGGCTGAAATTTTTGAATTTTGACTGTTTACGGTACAGATTACGGAGAGACACATACTCACTTGCGATTTTGGCTGGTACAGATGTTGGGCTTTTAACATGTAGATCGTTTAACTTGTAGACCCTGTCTTGAGAAAATACTCCGTTTGAAAGTTAGGTACTGTAGTAAAAGCCAAAAGCCGCCAACTTTTAACTTAAAGAACATGCCCATGATCTGATTCCTGCAAGTTTTTGCAGACTCCTTCCCCGCACTAGTTGATTGGCATTTCAGCACGGTACTTTACGAACGTACAAACCGATGTTGAAAATGGTAACAGTACTCTATAATAAACATGAGCTATTTATTGTTTATTTCTTTTAATTCAATAGATCAGATTAATTAGGATTCAATTATACTACTATAGGCAATATTAGTAGTAGAATTCTGAGAGAGGTAAAATTAGTCGTAATACAACTTACGACTACGTAGTCGTAGAAAAACTTACAACTAAGGAGTGATTATAGAAAGACTTACAACTACCCTATAAAATCTTCTCCTTATCAATAAGAGGTATACTCAGAAAATATAATGATATAATAATTAGAGAATTATTATATTCTCATCAAAAGGATTAATAATAGATTCAGAGAAAAAGTTTACAATACCCTCACAAAAAATAAATTTACAAAAGAGGCTATTTTATCCTTAGAAATCAATGATCATATTTTATTTATGCTACCACTCTCTTACTATTAGTAGAATGTGTTGTAAAAATTTCACGCAACATTACTGCTCGCAAGTCACAAACTAGAACGGTAGCACCGAGTAAGAAAACTTGTAAGCCATTGCAGTGCAACAAATCCTCCCGGCTAGAGGTGCAACGAATCGGGTTTTCCCGACCAACCTGGTACCGAATCCAGTTGGTATTGGATTCGGTAAACCAGTTTGGTATCTGGCCAGATTCGGTATGGTATCCGAATATTTGGAGACGGATTCGGTAACGAATTCGGGATGAATGATAGTCGACCGAATTGCTTTAGTATTTGGTAAATTCAGTATTATTCGGGCGGATATATGGAAGAAACACAGTAGTGACTTGAGTACTACACGCCTGGTAGCCTGCACTAGCCGGCCTAGTGCTCACTAGCGATGCCACCAACCCACCAAGCGTCCAGACGGAGTCCACGCCTCCACGGTATGACCTAAGTTTGCAACTCCGCCTCGTCTTTGGCCACTGTACGCCCCTCGTCTTCCTGCGCCACCCACTCTGCCATGCACCTATGCTGATGATGTCTCGTGCCCTTGGCTCGGTGTTTGTGGGCTTCACTTGGATCCCCACTGTGGCTTCGACCACAACCTTGCCCTCCCCATGCGCTTCCTCGGGCCTCCTCCTGCACTGGTGACGATGCCAAGGCGGCGGTGGCGCACGATGGTTCTCGTCTGGTCGTAGCGCGCTCATGGGCGGATGCAACGTAGGGTATGGGTGTTCAGCTGAACACCCAAATTGTTTTATAAAATACCAGATATATAATAGGTATATTAGATGTATATACTATTAGTTGTGTTAAAACTGTATTTTATGCCTGCAAATAAATTCAGCCCGCACTCCCCATATCTCGCGCGCAACTCATGTAATACATTAGACCCATTTTTCTTTTCATCTCAGCCCTCCTCATGCCCAAAGAGGTAAAGATATAAACAAAATCCTAATATTTGTTATATTTCTCATCTTGTGGCTGTCTATGTGGGAGATGGCTGCCAAGGTGAGTGTGTGGCAGCGCGGGCGAGCAAAGAGGTGTCGCAGACAAGCGGGCAATGGCACAACGAACACGGAGGTAGGGAGCGGGCGACAGGAAGGGAGCAGCGCGATAGCCGAGAGAGAGCATGGCATTGGGAAGTGAGTAGCATCTCTAACTTATTGTCATCGTCCTCTCTTCGGATCTAGGTGTGCTCCACCCCACTCCACTTATTTACTTTTTTTCTCTGTTTTGCTCCATAGAAGGAACATACAATTTTCTCTTAGATGGACAGTTCTTGCTGATGGGGAAATAGCAAAAAAAAAAGCAAGATCAACAAGATATACAACTCTCATTTATCTCTATAATTTGTTGTTTAATTCATATAATTATGCTCGTCTTATGTCGCCCATTTCCTCATAAGAAATCATTAATTTCTGTAATTTATGTATTTTATTATATCTACATACACGTATTGTTGTATCGTGTTGGGGGGGGGGGGGACGGTGCGCTGCGGTATCGACGTATTCGAGTAACTTAGCTCCGAAATTCGAACGCCCATTCTAAAAATTTTGGGTCCGCCACTGAGCGCGCTGATTAGCATGAGCCTCCGAACCGGCATCGTTGGCCTGCCCAACATCGGCGAGTCCACCCTCTTCAACTTAGCTCATTGCTTCCTTGTTTTCTTGTTGTTGTTCATGCGAAGGATTCATTTCGTCGAAAGCTCGAAGTAGCCGAAAGAAAGAATTTTATCTTGCTTCTTGCTCTGCCAGGAAATTTTTTTTATTCATGCACTGGTTTTTCTAGCAGATGAAGTGCATATGTAGTGGCAATAACACTGCATGCCAAATGTTCCATGTTTTGCCACACAGAGTGATAGAGATGCAGTTGTCCAAAGGTTGAAATAGTTAAAATGTTCAATTTCTAAGAATGAAGAGGGTTTTAATGAATCTTCCATTATTTCCTTGTTATTTCTTTGGCTGCATAAGTTGTGCTCTTACAGTAGCGATTGCTTGATGGAATGTTTTTTTTTATGTTTTGCACGGCGACAACCATTTTTAGCCGTGTAGGCCATGTTATTCTTTGCAATTTTGTCACAGTTACTCGCATGATGCACCTGTTAATGATTGTTATTGCCTATATGTGTTCAATTGCGAGGAAATTAATTGAAACATTTACTCTTTTGCAGAAGTACAGAGTAACTAATTGAGGAGCAGGCAAGACAGCCAAGAACTTTCAGGCATCCTGAATCCTGATCCTGCCGAACTATATGTATTTTTTGGACACACCAAACGTATGAACCATTCAACCATATATATATATATATATATATATATATATATATATATATATATATATATATATATATATATATATATATATATATATATATATATATACTCCCGGGTGTAATTACACCCTATGTCGTATCTCATAACGTAGGGAGTATCTCGCGTAACGAGGAGTATGTACATGTAGTATACGAGTATTTAAGACTATATAGGTGGTATGAACAATTTTTCAAAGGTAGTATGTACATTTTTTTGAACATGCTCCTTTTTATGTACGTATATAAAGGTATTTACAAAATACGCTAAAAACTATGGACTCGCTTGCAATTTTTTCGTGTGGTTCACATTAGAATATCTTATAATTAGTATATGAGTATACCTAAAGTGATAAAGGAGTATTTCAAATTTATTTAGATGGTATATTAGAGGTGGGTGTAATTACACCCGGGAGTAAAAAATATTTTTCCTATATATATATATATATATATATATATATATATATATATATAGGAAAAATAGTGTTTCATGCACCATGGTGCCTAGGCACCAATGTCAATACCCGTTGATTTGCTTCGAGATTCGCAACGTTTGATGTGGGTATCTTCATATACCCATAAAAAAGTATATTTGAGATATCAAACTCCGAAAAACTTTAAATTCAACTTCAGTTTAATTAGTTTGAACTATTTTTATGGTATATACTCACTGTAGTTGCATTGAACTCAAAAGTAGTTCAAACTAGTTTGAACTGAGTTCAAAACTAACTTACCATAAATATATCAAGGGTATAAAACATTTTCATACCCAAACTCAAAAAAATTATCAATCATACACGTGTATCGGATGTTGGTGCCTAGGCACCATGGTGCATTACGTAATTTTCCTATATATATATATATATATATATATATATATATATATATATATATATATATATATATATATATATATATATATATATATATATATATATAGGAAGCCTCTTTTCTACTCCCGGGGTGTAATTACACCTTATGTCGTATCTCACAACATAGGTAGTATCTCGCGTAACGGAGAGTATGTACGTGTAGTATACGAGTATTTAAGACTATATAGGTGGTATGAACAATTTTTTAGAGGTGGTATGCATATTTTTTTGACATACTCCTTTTTATGTACGTATATAAAAGGTATTTAAAAAATACGCTAAAAACTGTGGACTTCCTTGCAATTTTTTCATGTGGTTCACATTGGAGTACCTTATAATTAGTATATGAGTATTTCTAAAGTGATAAAGGAGTATTTCAAGTTTGTTTAGGTGGTATATTAGAGGTGGGTGTAATTACTATATATATATATATATATATATATATATATATATATATATATATATATATATATATAAGTATGGTCATCTATTGAATTATACTGACAAGCCGTAGCCTCGTAGTATTGGTTTTTCATCAAATCTTGTCTGTGAATATATGGTACTTGAAACATGATCATCAAATCTTGTCTTTGATGCATGATGAATTGATGATGTATCAGTTATTATAGTTTCACATTTTATTAACAATAACTACTCACTACTCTAGGATCATAATTTCGAGGAAGAGCTTGGTAGTGCTGCACTGCTGCTGCCATGTATTTTCAGTTTATCATAAAATATTCTTTTTTGTATATTCATATTATCCATCTATATTATTCGTTTTCGATCTAAAGCCGTTATATATCCACCCAACGGTAGCGTATCCGAAACTCAGTACTCCGCCGGGGGCAGGGAGACGCCATCGCGCGTCGCACCTGGTTGATGGATGCGTATCCTCTGCCTTCAAAGTCACTGACTTTGGGTCACTGACGTGTGAGCCCCATGACTCGTGGGGCCCACGCGTCAGTGACCTAAAGTCAGTGACTTTGAAGGCAGAGGATCTCAATCCCTGGATGATCCGCTCGCTGATGTAGACCGGTCAAGCCCGTACGTGGTAAGACCGGCGGGGCGTGAATGCATGCCAGTGTGCCACCCAACCATGCCTGCGCTGCGGCAACTCCGTCCGTACTACTCCTGCTGTGCTCTCCCCTCTCCATCGTCCCACGAGGCCTCGTGCCTGCCTGCCCTGCCTCTCTCCTCGCCTGCCTCCACCACATATCCACACCCCGCGCTTGAAGTACAGAGAGATCATCCTTGTATGTTTTTCCCCTCCCTTTCCCCCACAAGAAAACAAGCAGCCTGCCCAGAAAAGGAAGTCGATCGAGCGAGTGCAAACAAATAACACAGAAGATTCTCACGCTCCGCTCCTGCTTCCGCTGTCCTCTCCCACTCCTCCGCATCAACCACCACCCGAAAACTCACACATATCACTCCAAAGCCCGCGTCGATATCATCATGGCGAAACGGCGCGGGGAGTTCGAGTTGTAAAACCGAGCCGATCATTTCCGGAGAAATTGATTGAGATGGGTTGCAAGGGGTCGAAGCTGGAGGAGCAGGAGGCCGTGGCGCTGTGCCGCGGGCGAGCCGACCTGCTCGCGGCCGCCGTGCGGCACCGCTACGCGCTCGCGGACGCGCACGCCGCGCTGGCCGACTCCCTCTTGTCCATCTCCTCGTCGCTCCACCTCCTCCTCATGCCCGCCTCCGCGCCGCCGCGGCTCGAGCTCCCCTCCGCGGGCAAGGACGTGAACCCTCCGCCGCCGCACGCCTCCTCGCCCCCGCACTCCTCGTCACACATCAACTTCGCGCCGTCGTCCGGATCCGAGTCCGGCTCCGTCTCCTCCTCGCCTCCACACCGCGTCGTAGGCCACCACGAGCAGCTCCACCACCCGCACCCGCACGCGCTCCCGTTCCCGCATTATGGGTACGGGTACGCGCCCGAGCCGCCGTTCGGATACCCGCCGGGGTCGCTTCAGCTCTACTACGCGCGGAGCCGCCCGCCCCCGGCCTCGGTCGCCGTCGAGCAGCGCGCGGCCGCGCCGGAGCCCGTATACTTCGGCTCCTTCGAACCGGCGGCGGGGTACCCGCAGTACTACTCGTACGGCGCCGAGCCTGCGGCGGCAGGTAGGTCGGCTGCTCCGCCGCCCTCGCCGCCGAGAGCGAGCTCGTGGGACTTCTTCAATGTGTTCGATAACTATGAGGTGTACGACAACTACTGTTACGATGCTGGCGGCGCTGGGGCCACGGCGGCGGCCGCTTACACGCCGAGCCGAAGCTCGCGGGAGGTGCGGGAGGAGGAGGGCATCCCGGAGCTTGAGGAGGACGACGTCGTCGTCAAGGAGGTGTCCAGCGAATACTCC
Source organism: Dendrocalamus latiflorus (assembly GCA_017311315.1). Taxonomy (NCBI): domain Eukaryota; kingdom Viridiplantae; phylum Streptophyta; class Magnoliopsida; order Poales; family Poaceae; genus Dendrocalamus; species Dendrocalamus latiflorus. Next base: position 39,922,112 of record CM029610.1, read on the forward strand.
ACACCTGGGAGTGGCGGCGCTCGCAGCCGACGCAGCTCGGTTGGCGGCGTGAGCAGTAGCATTGCCGAAGTCTATGAAGAGGAGAATTCTATTGTCGATAAGGAAGTGGTCGGCGGGGGCAGCATGGCGCGCCAACAGCCGCCAGCGCAGCGTAATGTCGCTGCGTCCGTGGCGACTCCCCGGGGGGCCGCTCAGAGTGGAGACGTTACCGGAGAAATCGAGGCGCAGTTTGTTAGAGCGGCAGACGCGGTCAGGGCGCTCGCGCCGATTCTTGAGGTCGGGAGGCGGAGGTACCATCCCCGGAGCTCGGTGTACCATGGTGAGCTATTTGTTCTTTCAAGAACACGCACGTCTTCAGATTAGCTTTGACTAATGCTTGGTGCCATGATTGATTGATTTTTGGAAATAGTTTCGTCTCGGATGGTGTCAGCGATTGCCTTGCCGTATTCGGGGTATGGAGGCGAAGAGTTCTTGGATGCTGGAGGGGAGAAGGTGGTGGGAGCGAGGAGCTTGTCTTTGACTCTGCAGAAGCTCTATGTCTGGGAGAAGAAGTTGTATGACGAAGTCAAGGTATGTGTTTTACAGTTGAAGTATTCGCCTTGTTATCATTGAAGTAATACCTGATTTTAGTCTATGATGTAGTGAGATGTTGTAATATGCTGTCAATTTTAATGAGATGATCCATGAAATTGTTATTCAAAGTGATGTAGGTCAGGATGCAAATTTGTTGCTCGCGAGTGGTCCCATTTGACACCACTGAGTACGGGTCTTAGCCGAGAGAGCAATGTCATTCATTTCATTATGACAATCGCTCTATGACAACATCCTTAAGCTGGCACCAATAAGCGCCTATGCACAAAGATGAAAGACTGAGATCGCACTGCAGTGTTCATGCACGCCCACCTCCTCCCAACCCACCCACTGACCCACTCCCACTCCCACACACACACACACACACACACACACACACCCCTTGTACCAGGTGTGCTGCTTGATTAAGAAAATGGTTCATTTATATAGCACCTTAGAAAGTGCCTTTCTGGGGACCTAACAGCCAGATTAGGAAGAGTTCTTTTTACTAGCCTGTCTTTTAAGTAATCGTATTTGTTGTATAATGGTATTGGATGTATTTGGTAAGAACATTTTTGAGTTGTGGATCTGTCTTCTTTTGGTGATTTTATTTAGTGGCTCCTACAGTGCCTTCTTATTAGGTTCCCTTGATGCATGACAGGATTATATTTCAGTTTGTCCATATTGTTAGCTATTTAGTAAATGAATATATTTTGATGGTGGAACACTTTAACACTAGTTTCAATAATGCAGGATGTGCTTTTTTTTTTTTGCATCGAGTAGATTATGTTCCTTGGATGTGCTCACCCTTGGTAGTCTATGCCATGTTTGATTATTTTGATGCTGTTTTCCTCTTACAGGCTGAAGAGAAAATGCGCCTGCTGCTTGCCAAGAACTCCAAGCGGCTGAAGTTCTTGGATCAAAAGGGTGCAGAAGCTCACAAGATCGATGCGACCCGAAATTTGATCAGGAAGTTGTCGACAAAAATAAGAATAGCTGTGCGAGTTATTGCTAAGGTCTCCAAAAAGATAAACAGAGTAAGGGACGAGGAGTTATGGCCACAAATTAGTGCCTTAATCCAAGGGTACGTTCTGTTCTTTCACCCTGACATATTTAAGCAGATATCCTACTCTAAACAGCTTCAGTTTGTAATTTATTTTAGCTTTCAACTTATTTAAGTCAAAAGCCACTTGAAACACGTTGATTTTTAATTTTGATTTATTTTAGTTTTTTTTGTTTTTCCTGGTTTTTTTGCCCTTTTTCCTCTTTTTCTTTGTATTGTTTGTGACGATATCGCTTTTTAAAATCATTTTTTCTTTAAAAAAAATTAATCATCGTTACAGTATAACTTTAGTTATAAGTTAAAAGCCAGAAGGTTAAGCTGTAAGTGAGAGCAATCGTTACACTGTTGCTTCCATCACATTAGTCGTCTGCGTGTCTAGTATGTACAATCACAGTGATGTTCTATCAGAAAGTTGCAGCCTTAATTCTGTAGGTAATTAAGTTTCAGTGTACTTCACTGAAACTGAATTGTGTGGAAATTGGCACATGTCAGATACGCAGAAGCAACCCCAACAGTCCTGCATTTACGTCTAGGATTGTTGATATATTTGACAATACCTTATGTTCTGGAATAATCAAGATCCCTATACGCTTTTATCATAAGTAGAACTTCCTGAACACTCAATTTCTTTTCTACATAATCCTGCAATTCCTATTCCCATGAAAGCCAGCTTGCATCAAAAGACTGATAGCCCTCTTTGTAGGTTTGTGAAAATGTGGCAAGATAAGCTGGACTGCTACCAGATACAGTGTCAAGCGATATCAGAGGCAAAAAACTTGGATTCAATTGTTTCTGGTGGAAGCAATCGAGATTTGGCAATGGAGCTTGAACTAGAGTTGATTAAATGGATTGTCAATTTTTCCTCTTGGGTGAATGCACAGAGGAGCTTCGTTAAGGCACTGAATGGATGGCTAGCACTTTGTCTTAACTATAAGCAGGGGGAGACAGCTGATGGAGTTCCTTCTTATTCTCCTGGAAGAGTGGGTGCTCCCCTTGTGTCTGTCATCTGCAACAGCTGGTCTCAAACTATGGATAGGATTTCTGAGAAGGAAGTGGTTACCACTATGCAAGCTCTTGTGTCCAGTGTACGGAACCTGTGGCAGCAACAGAATGTTGAGCAAAGCGAACAAATTATTGCAATCCGGGAGAGAGAAAAATGGAACAAGATATTGGAAAGGAAAACCCTAGAGATTAACAAGGAGGCAGATACACTAAACAGGAAGCTAGCCCTAGTTCCAGGCCGGCAAAGCCTGCTTCCAACGGCACAAACATACCAGGTCCATTTTCTTGAAGTAAACAGTTTGCAGCTAAGTTTGAGGCGTGTTCTTCAAGCCCTGGAGAACTTCGCATCCAGTTCCCTGCAAGCTTTCGAGGACACCACGAGACATGCTGAAGAGGAAAGGTTATCCAGAGAGAATGCCAAAGTTTCATAGCCTGATGTTGCATCTGATACTACAGCGTTGTAAAATACAAGGATCTCCTCACCGGTGGCATCGATGCGGAATGCGGAACAAATTGTGGTGGAGAAATTCTGACTTCTGACTTTTGCTAACTGACCGAGGTTTGTCGATGTTGTTCAGGCGAATGTCTCGTCTTGGTCCATCGGAGTAGATATGGTTGTTGAAGTAGCAGGTACACATAGGTGAAGTGCTCGTTTTGGTGGTATGGGTATGCACCATGCGGTGCACTGAATTTCGATTTCTCTCTCTTTTGCTTCCATATAACCGAATGCTTGAATCTGCAGTAGTGGAAATATCTGTTAATGGGTCTTATTATGGAGCAATACTACTGAGCTGAGTGCGAATCAGCCTACCTGGAAGTGAATTCGATTCCATTCTACAGACTAGCCTCCTCAAAGCGGACGGAAACGCGTTCACTGTCGAAACACCTAGCAAATGCAGAAGAGGTAAAGAATGGGCGTAGGCGTAGGCCAGGTCGCGGCGGCGCGGCCCGCAGCACCGTGCAATGGCAGGTTTTGCCGTCGGGTCGGCACGGCGTCGAGCGCCTTCGGAGGCGCGGCGTGAGGTCGGCACGTCGTGTTTTAAGCGGCAGGCTGCTGCACCACGTAGGCGGCCGTTGGCCCGGACGGCACGGCAGCGCGAGGCGGAAACGCCCGTGGTTTGGAGCGGGGCCGCGGTCGTGATGCGCCGTGCCGAGGAACGGCCGGCGGCCGGAGCGGGTGGCTTCTTTTTTTTTTTGAACTTCTGGCGACGTTTGGATTGGTTACACATGGAAGGCGTAACGGGAGGCGCCATTCTTGCTGTGCTCGGTTGCTCGCTGCATGTTGGGCCTTTCTATGCTGTAGCCCAGGTCCAAGTCAGACAGCGGGCTGCCCCGTGACCGGTCCAGTACGGGCTCCATTCCGAGCACGTCGAATGGACCGGCCCAGCCAAGGTATACCCAGGGGTAACTACTCAATTTTTCCATTCCTTTTTATTTTTCCAAAATTAATATCCTTTTTAAGAGCATTCCAAAAGAAGTTTCTTAGCGGTGCATTTGTCTTTTCCTAGTCGATAATCATTCCAGCATCGAAAGAAGCTTAAATCGAGAAGAATTAGCTACATATCGATATAGTATGAGTTTCGTCTTGGAAGAATTGCCTACAAAACAATTAATTAGGGAAGAAGAATCAAAGAGGAAATGACCCAACGCTAATGATCAATTACTCCGTAGAGGTTGTAAGGAAAAAATTGCTTACCAATATATTAAGGCCCTGTTTGGATCTCTTAGGCTAACAACTAGTTGCTAAACTTTAGCCCTTGAGGATCCAAACAGGAGGGCTAATGGGTGGGCTAAAGTTTAGCCAAAGCCCCAACTAGTTTTTAGCCAACTAGTCCATCAAACCCAGCTAATGAGGGCTAAAGAACCAGCCGGATGGAAAAAAAGACATTGATACCCACGCCAACCCTCCCAGACCACCATGCATAGGGGTATAACAGACTTTGCACTGAGATAGTAGCACTTATTAGTCCTTGGATCCAAACAGGACTGAGCTAATCTTTAGCTAGCTAACTACTAGTCAGCTAACAACTAGTCCTAGTCCATCCAAACATGCCCTAAACCTACAAACTAAAACATGTGAAAGAATAACTAAAAAGAAACTTCTTTGCCCTTCCATCTCCAATCTGTCCTTTCGGAATCCAGACCGACTAAATACTGTACGACTGCCTCGACTGACCGAAGGTGTGCTTCTGCATCATACACGACGTAAAGTTCCTCAGAGAGCATGGAATGTAATTTACTTCAGTTACTCCAACCAACCATTATTGATGTACTTGCCTGTGTTTCTGTAAGAAACTCTATGATTTCTGACAGCCTCCAACGAAAAACAAGTGGTAAATTGTACAGCATCTTTTTTGCGCAGAAATGCTTGACCTGGAATGCCTTTGACATGAACTCCTCAAGCGAGAATCTGATTCTGTTTCATTGGATAAAGACCTTGGCAATTGTATGTGTTCCATATAGTCCAAATTCCTACCCTCTCCATCACTAGGATAGATCTCCATAGCATTGGCGATGTTCTTGTTCAGATGCGGCTTAGTATGCTCAGCTCTTCCCTGGGTCTTTTTCGCAGATGCAATGCAGTAGGTACTCATGGAATTCGCCTCTTCCAGGTCCAGTCTCATTCGGCTCCCCCATAGATCCCTCTTGAAAGGTCTGGACTTTTGATGCAAATGTGTCCCAGCTCATGCTGGTCTGGTTCAGAAGGAGAGAGGAAAGCTTTCTAGTGTTTGGTCTTATGGTCCGCTTGTGCCCAAAATATCTCCTGACATAGACACATTATTGTCTCAGCATGTCAACATTTCATTAAAAAAAAACAAAACAGATATATTGGTGTCTTCGTAAGCATCTTACATGCCTTCCGCGCTAAGCTAATTGAAATGCAAGGTAAATTAGAAAAAAAAAGAAGACTTTGTGAAAATGAAGTTAGTTTTATTTGAAAAGAAAATGACCTCCGACAAGCCAAGATTCTGGCCATGTTGCCATTGTTGTTCGTCACAAAGACATTGCTCTGATCACACACAATGAAATCCAGGGCAGCCATGCGAGAAGAGAATGGCAAGAACGGTGCCAACTCCTCCATACTTGCCAGTGGCTCCTTTGAGTGGAAGTTTGGGAAAAGTGCTTTCAGTGGTGCCAACGTCTTTTTTCCACCGTACACATCTCCTGATGCAACATAGATGTGCACATCTATTCCAAATCCCAAAGCTCTCAGCATGAGTCCGATCTCCTCCGGAGTAAGGGGGCACTTGCCATGGCGCCGTTCTCTGTCAGAGTTGGCTTCCTGCACACAATTGCGAAGAATGACAACAATACAATATTGCACTTCAAAGTAGACAGAAACATTACTTGGAAGTGCTGTTTCTTACATGCAAAGTCTTCCACCTCTTACGTATTGCGCCTAGCTCTCTTCGCTCCATTTCCCCACCTCCAAAATAGCATCGAGAGAAGGCAAGCATGTCGGCCTCAAATCTGCACAGTAGGGAAGGAGGTTTGAGCAAGTTACAGCACAGTAGGGAAGTAGGTCAGAGCTAGTTTTTTTAGATAAAGGATATAATATCCGGCCTCTATATCCACTTGGGATATACACAGCCAAAAGATACACGAGCTCTTAGGCTCAAAGTCTCAACACTGAGAAGTACACGACAACAAGAAAAAGCACTTAAGGACTATGAAAACGCTAGAAAGACTAAGCTTCAGCACTTCTTCATCCTTGCTTTCAACAAAGCCCCTAACCTCCTCCAACTGAACCACCCAAACTCCGGTCTACTTTGCGCGAAGAAACCTCCAAGGCGACGTCCCCAAAGAAGAGACGAGGGTCGCCGACGCCGCTCGCCTCATCGAGACAAGGCTTTCACCTGGAGAATAGAGTACATGAGGGTTATGGAGTGCCATGACAACCCTTCAGGAAGGAAAATGGCGTCCAAAGGCGTCATAGTTGTCGAGACCGGTAGGAACACCGGCACGGCTTTCGCCAGCACCTCCACAGCAACCCACGCACTACACACACACAAAAAAGACCGCCACCATCACACCGGGGTTCTACACGCCTCAAGGCCATGACATAGCCATCCTTGACCTCCATGACGAGCCGCTTCCCGCTCGAGCAACGTCGAGCCAAGGATCCCTGGGCAACCCAGCAGCCACAACCTACCGCCTCCCGGCCATTACCGCCATCGCCGAACGGCCTCCTCCATGCGTTCCAGCGCGCCCACCCTCTCCGTCCATTGGGCTTGTGCCGGCCACAGCGCCTGCGCAGAACAAAGCCGCGCTCGTCTACCATCCAGCTCGTTCTTGGCGAGCAGCAGCACAGGCAAAAGAGCCAGGCGCCCTTGTCCCTGTCGCTCCACAGGTCGGCGGAGGCCGCGACGTCTCTGATGCTGCACCACCAGATCGGCGGCGGCGCGCCACGGCAGCACCAGCAACTGGCGCTGGCGGCGTGGATGCAGGGCACCTGGCACCTGCGCGGTTCCAGGTTCCTGCTCCCGATGCAGCGACTCCTTCAAGAGTTCTGCAGCCTCTCCGTGGAGAGCACCAACAACCCTGCAGAGCCACCCTTCCCTTGATGCTGCTGGCCGCCGCGGACTCTTCCGACCCCACCTCGCTCTCGCCTTCCTCCTCCATCGCCTCCAAGCCGGGTTCCGGCGACCCTCACAGAGCTGGGCCTCATCACCGCCGTTGGACCTGAGTCCACCCAGATCCGGGCGCCAGCAAGCCGGAGGCACATGCCGAGGGCCATCAACCTCGTCGCAGACGAGACACGGCCGGGCTGCAGGGCGCCGCCGCACATCCACGACACATCTCGACGCGAGCGACAACACCACCACCACTCCTCCGCAGCCTCCGCCGGTCGCCGCCACTCACTCCGCTCAGCCTCCGCCGGCGACCACCACAGGGGCCCTACCACCTCGAACCCAACGCCCAGATCTGGAAGCCGCCGACCAGATCCAGGCCCGAGAGCCCCGCCGCCGCCTTCCTAGCACCCGCACATGCCTCCAGCGGCGTGCTCCAGCGGCGGCAAGGCGGAGGGGGAAGGTAGGGGGAGCCGGCGTTGGGGCGAGGGGGAAGGGGAGAGGTGTTTAGTATTTTAAATTTTTATGAGCTTTGTTAATACTTATGGGGAGAAGGCTAAGGTTAAGGTTCGGTTTGGGAGGCTACTCGGGAGAGGAGAGGTGCGGAGGCGGGCTGCTGCTCAGGGGAGATGAGGGGCGGTGGCGGGCGGCGGCTCGGGGAAGGAGAGGGGCGGAGGCGGGCGACGGGTCCGAGGAGGAGAGGGGTGGAGGCGGGCAACAGGCCTGGACCCGATACTTCGCTCAACCAGGTCAGAGCTAGTTACAGCACAGTAGGGATGAAAATGACTCAAAACATCACCTTAAGTGAAGAGCGATGAAGCGGCCACCACTTTTCTCTCTCATTCTTTGGACAATCATTTTGCCCATTTTAAATATTGAATCAGTGAATTGCAGTGCATGATAATTGACTCTACATCTCAGCTTCTGAAGGTCAGTTCCTAGCCTATTGGAAACCCGGTAGTCGAATTTGGTTAACTGAACCACCTGCAGATGGGGAGAAACATAAACGAATGCAAAAAAAAAAGGTTATTACAGAAGAAATTGTGAAACTAAATCACATTATTTGTAGAAATCATAGTGCTTAGTGCTTACATGCTTCTTTAAAAGAGCAGGTAGTACCCGATTTTCGTAGCATTTTGGCGTACACTTCCTAGGAACACGCATCTTGTACGGCAATGGCGTGGTGCCATTCAGATCAGGTAGTTTATGTATGATCTTTATGTCATTCGAGAGTGAGGATATGAATGAATCAACATCAAGGATCTCAGCAAAATCACTGCAACAATGGATGACAAGTTAGGCAAATGTGCTTCACTACATTTGATAATCTAATAGTGGAGGTTAAGTATGGCAACCATGAATCTTCCCAGAAAGAGTTCTGATCCAGCTTCGGGATTACAAGAGTTGCCTTCAGAATGCGTGCTGCAATAACAGCATCTATAATCTGAAAAACAAAATCAGAATGGGATGCAAGGTTTTCCCCATAATCAGGAATGAGTGAGTTTAAATGTACAGAAAGTCATTACTAACAAGTAACAGCAAAACTACTGTTTTTTTTCTGAGCTGCATCAAGTGGAAGAAACATAGATGAAGCTTGTGCGATTATGACTAAAACTAAGTCTCATGACTTAACAAGAGTTAGAACAAGCATGCCACCACTAACAAACTCTATATTGTCAAAACTATATATTGCACAGTCATGAAAAGTGTTCAAAATCTAACAAGTAGTTGACATTGGTGGTCCGGTATACACCAGCAGATGGCAAGATATGAACGAAATGTACAGAAGTGGCCACAATTACACTGAAAGCATCAAATAGTTAAAGAGTTTGACTAGTTGACAAGCACTCACATCAAGAAGTAGCTGGACTAAACTAACTGGAAAACGCTGGACAAGTACAAATAAAAAAACAGAACATAGTTTTGAACTATAGTTGCTAGTTGCCACATGTTGCTGCAAGACTTCAGCCTCATCAGTGAGGAAGCTATAATTATATTAGAAGAATCTCCTACTAAACTGGATCATGCTCCTTTATACATGCACTAAAATCTGCACTCTTCAGCATATCAAAACTCAAATTTTTCTCAGAATGCATATCATCATCTTACCCCTGTTCGCTGCTGGTTCAGCCCGCCGCTCGTTTCAATCATCAAGTACCTGTCCGATTCGGTGTTAGCTCCGGCTCCTGTCATATCATTCAAATGCTACTACTGAATTTCTCAAACAAAAAAAAAAAAACTGTACAGCGGCAGCTATGAGGTCTCACACCCAAGTCGCGAGGTCCTTTATTTTCATCGTGGAACTTGCTGAATTCTCCACCAAACCTTACCATATGACATAGCTTCCAAGTGCATGAGCACGACCTATCTGTGCCTCTGACAAGCCTGGTGGCTGCGTCGGACTTCATATTCAAAAGATTGACTCATGTGATCATGTCAGAATTAGCGACCGTGTCAAGGACGGAATTTTGGACACTGTTGGACCCCTGAACACGCGAATTTCCCTTTTTGGCCCTCCGACACAAAAAATTCCGAAACTGGACCCCTCTCGAGCGCGCGATTGCCACAAGCCGCCACGTGTCCCGGTCGTGCGGTCTGGTACCGCACGACCGCACTGTTCACCCGGTCGTGCGGTACCAGACCGCACGACCCGTCTGGCTCCGCTCCGACCGCGCGACGCGTTCGCCCGAGCGCACGTCCTCCCGCCCCGAGTGCACGTCTGCCGTCGCCGACCGCGCGTCTCCCGCCCGACTGCGTCTCCCCTGCCGACCGCGCCACCCCTTCTCCGACCGCACGTTTGGCGCCTCCCAAAGTTATTTATGCATTGCTGTGAATATGTGTATATATATTTATGCATTTGTGAAGTTATTATTTATATAAAAAAGAAATGTCTATATATGAAATGATGTGTGAAAAAATATGAATTTGAAGTGGAGTCCACTTTACTGCTTGTGTAATTTTTTGTGCAATTTTTAAAATTAAAAATATTGGTTGGTAGAGTACGAACGAAATTTGTGTGAAGTAACGATTAGTGTATTTATGATTTTCATATATTGCTGACCGTGAAAAATGTGTTCAAGTGACAATAACAAATTTCAATCATGGTATGTTGTTTTATTGGAAGCAATTTAATGAAAAACTTTTTGAGCACAAATGTGATATGAACAATTGGACGAAATGAAGGAAAGTGATATTGAACACGTGGGAATGAGTGCAGGAACTGTAATGATTATAAGTTTTGTTAATTTTGTAGTTGTGAATCAGAAAAAAATCTGATAAAATTGTAAAACAAGTTTATGTTGATTATATGTTGTAGATGCATAAAAAATTTTGGTAATATTTTTTTAGGAACGATTGTGCGTAGAACGATCGATATATAAGGTGGTAAGTGACTTTTAGGGTTTGATATGTTTGTAGGGTTTGCAATCCGCGTGATTTTTGTATGTTTTATCAATTTTGTAGTTATAAACTGCGTAAAAATAAGATAAAGTTGTAATAGAAGTTTATGTTCAATGTAAGTTGTAGATGCATAAAAAATTTGGGTAAATTTTTTTTAGGAACGATTGACTGTAGAACGGTCGATACATAAAGTGGTAAGTGATATTTTGAAGGTTAGTGAGAATTCGTGTACGGTGAGAACCGGTATGTTAATATTGGTAAATGAGGTGCTACGTGAATCGTTGTCTGCGAAAAGACGAGATATTAAACTTCATAATAGAGCTGGGCTTAACATGCCGCGTACATTTTTATTACATACATAACATATAGCATGATATACGACTAACCCACCCAACTGCGCGTACCAACTACTGTGTAGACCGGGGCCACTTGCCCTTCCTTGGCCGCTCGGCGTCGAACTCCTCCGTGGACCGGATCAACCTAGCTCTTGATTTGAAAAATATTCACATTTAGACACCTAGACGTCTTAATTCCGTTTTTGGACCCTAGGCTCGGCGCTGGGTCTATTACATTTTGTCTACTGGATGTAGCGTGGTTGTTTCCCCTTTTTCTCGCGCCCTGAAGATGGCTCCGCTGCATCCTTCTTCCTGTCACTCTTGGTCTTGAGAGCTGCCTCACGAGCTTGAAGCTCTTCCTCTTGACGCTTGATGGCTGCTTCACGCAGACTTAACTGCTCCCGCCTCCTTTGCAGCTCATCCTCCTTGCCCTTCAGACGGATTTGGTCCACCCTCACGCGGCGCTCTTGCTCAAGCTGCATCTGTCGTTCCACCTCGCGAGCCTGAGTCATCTTGACAAAGTATTGTCCTTTGTTTTCCACCTCCATTGGCCGGTTCTGTGGCCATGCTGGCGGCACCCGATCCACCCATTCAATGAACTCGCAAGGCTATGTGTGGCGTGGTAGATGTCATGGATCAAGTTGAAAAACGATAACGAGAAACAAATGATTTAGTTGTCGTCGTTACCATGAAGTCATCATCCAGGTCTGGACACTTGAAGAACCTACGGCCGTATTTGGCTCGTTGTACTCGATCCGTCCAGACGCACAACATCGTCCTAAAGTCGCAATGGCACTTCGGGCGCTCATGCCACTCCAGCACTCCAAATGGGTCGGACCTCCAGGAAGACATTGTTGTGTAGTAGTATTGTGATGGCTTGAGGAGGCGATGTGGTATGGAAGACATAGGAGGCCTTTATGTAGGCAGGTTATCTGGTGCAGTGGGCATAGTGTAGCAATAAATGTCCCTACGAAGGCTTTTCAGAGCCTGTAGTCTCATAATAAATTCAGAACTTGGACCATTCAATGTATTAGGTACAACGTAACCTTTTCAGTCGTTTGCAGGAAACAGTCCCTATGAAGGCTTTTCACTGAGCAAATCTGGCATATTTTGTCATCTCGCTGAGCAAAAGCTGACATCTTTGGTCATGTCACTGAGCAAAAGCTGACATCTTTGGTCATGTCACGAGTCTCCTCCCAATCTTTCATCATCTTGTCCCATTGCTTCTTCTTGCCTTTGTCCATCCCGGTTGGGTGAGGGAAGCGCGGTGTAGTATGGGGTTTGCATGTGCAATGTTCGCTGCAAAATGGAATGCACACCAATTTATAGGGTCCGTTTTATCTCTACTCGTACGTGTAAAGCTGGTCCGCGTGGTTGTAGCAGTGAGTAAAGATGGGAGTGCTGCGAGACTACTGCAAAAAGGCGCCATTTTGTCATGTCTCTGAGCAAAGCTGTCCTGTGTTGTCTTCTCACTGAGCAAAGCTCTCCTCTTTTTGTCATGTCACGGAGCACAGCTGTCCTCTTTTGATAATGTCACTGCCCAAAGCTGGCATCTTTTGTCATCCCACTGAGAAAAGCTGCCTCGTTTCGTCATGTCACTGCGCAAAGCTGCCATCTTTTATCATCTCACTGAGCAAAGCTGGCCCATTTCGTCATGTCCCTCGTTTGGTATAAATAGCATGGTTGGGGTCCCAGCACTTTGTAGACAGAGAACCGTGTAAATCGAACAAAGAAGTACCCTCTCTTTCGTGCTGGAACAAACCATGTCGGAAGCTAAGGGGCCAGTCAATTTTGGGTCACCGAAGTAAGACCTTCCCTTCAAAAGGAGGGAGATCTTTGGTCCACAGTACCGCTTGATACCAAGCCGGCGTGCTCAACCAGTGTGGCCGAAATGCAGACACAATGAGTACGCGGTCATGCAGGCCCTGGATGGCCCGTTCGATGGCGGACGCCGTTTCTTCCGATGCCCACGCTCCGGGGTACAAATTACTAATAGTACATTTTTTGTTATTGGTTATGGACCCTCCATGTTTACCGTCGTGTCCTGCAGATGGCGAAATGCGACTTCTCCCGCTGGATCGACCCTCCTCATGAATGGTATATTTGCCGTTATGTGGATACATTATGGGATCGAGTATTGGAGTTGCAGGACTGAATCGAGACTCTCAATGAGGCGAACAATGACCTCCGCCAACAGATACGACGCGAGAGGGGTAACGAGGAGGTCGTGAACATAGGAAGCTCTTATGATCCCACATGTTGCTGCGCGAACCCGAGCTGCATATGTGCGTGCCACTACCAGGACGGCGAGCCACGTCCGAGGCGACCCCCTCAGCAATTCTCCATGTGGGTGCCACGAGGCTCGTTTGGCATGTAGGTAACAACGTGTATGGTTGTGTTGTGTTTTAGTTGTTGTGTTCGTTGGTGTGTTGATGGCTGTAGTACTTGCTATATGTTATGTACGGGCAATGTATGTGTTGTTTCGTGTTGTCATGTCACTGAGCAAAGCTGGCATCTTTTGTCTTCTCACTGAGCAAAGCTGGCCCGTTTTATGATGTCACTGGGCAAAGCTGTTTTCTTTTGTCATCTTACGGAACAAAACTGGAATCTTTTATCATCTTTTGTCATTTGTCATCTCACTGAGCAAAGCCGACCTCTCATTGAGCAAAGCTGACGCTTTTGTCATGTTTGTACATCCCTCTTTTGTCCCATCTCTACGCAAAGTTGTACTCTGTTGTCATGTCACTGAGCAAAGCTGCACTATGTTGTCATTTTTTGGTATTGGTTATGTACCCTCTATGTTTACCGTCGTTGGTGTGTTGATGGTTGTAGTACTTGCTATATTTTATGTACGTGCAATGTATGCGTTGTTTCGTGTTGTGACTGAGCAAAGCTAGCATCTTTTGTCTTCTCACTAAGCACAGCTGCCCCATTTTATGATGTCACTTGGCAAAGCTGTTATCTTTTATCATCTCACTGAGCAAAACTGACCTCTTTGGTCATGTCACTGGGCAAAGCTGCCCTCTTTTGTCATCTCACTGGGCAAAGCTGCCCTCTTTTGTCATGTCACTGAGCAAATATGCCTCATGCACCAGCGGTTCTTCTAATCATTCCACTGGAAGGGGGGCTGCGTCCCATTCTACAACGTTCGCAACGCAGACAGCAAGTATGCATTGCGGTCGGAGATAAGGCACACTTCAGGGCGTTCTTGCACTACGGCATGCTTCCAATTGCAAAGGAACCAAAGCCAACTATCTGTATTCTCGTTCTCCACAATTGCAAATGCCACTGGGAGTAACTGGTCATTTGCATCTGCTGCAACTGCGGTGAGAATAGTACCCTTGTACTTGCCGGATAGGAACGTCCCATCTATGGTTAGCACTGGACGGCACCACCTGAAACCTTGTATCGCCTGATGGAAGGCCCAGAACACTCTATCAAGAATGAAACTATTCGGGCCCTCTGTAGGATGGACCCTCTCCTGCCTGTTTATGTACGTGCCTGGGTTTGATTGTGCAATTTGGTGCAGCATTCTTGGGACCAGGTCGTACGCCTCCTCGTACGTCCCATACATACGGTGCAGCACCTTTCGCTTCACCCGCCATACCTTCTTGTAGCTCACTTCGAAGCCCGCCGTGTTCGCTACTTCTGCCATTAAAACCTTCGGGGCAATGGACACATCCGCCTGGATGAGGTGCGCGACTAGCTCCGCAACATAGGATGATGTCATGTTGCGGTGTCTATGTACTGGCCCCGCAAGCTCGTAACTGTGATCATGCAGCACCATTATCCGGAACTCCGTGCCAACGCCTTTGTACCGTTGTGCACGAACTTTGCCACCACAGGACCCGTCGACACACTTCACGACGTACATGTCCGGCTTTGACTTGTGGACCCGATACGTCCAGCTTATGTTGACGGCATGTCTACCAATAGCCTGCTGGACAGCACTCTTATTACGGAAGCACTACCCCAAAAAGAGTGCGCCCTCGCTGAACCCCCATTCTCCCTCCTCCGCGTGTGGCAGAAATAGGGCTGCCGCTGCGGTGTCGTCCAGTCTGGACGACACGTACGCACCGTCCGTGGTCACAACACGACCTACCACCCCTCTAGTTGCACCTTCGCCATCCTCGTCCTCTCCAGAACTGCCTGTTTCCACCTCCTCATCCTCCTCGCTACCCTCTTCTCCCACCTGGTCCCCAAGATACTCATGACAGTCAATACGGGCGGCCCACCACCTCTCGTCCACACCTTCGTTGGGCTGGAAATTCTCTGCACGCCTCCTGTCGTCTTCATCACCCACTTCCTCGCCCACATGTTCTCCCGCAGAAGCGTCTTCCTGACCACCGGAGATGAACCCAGCCACTGCATCTCCACCAGCGGCGTCAGAACCAACCATGGCTGATGATTCTGCCCTCTCCACGAACTCGACATACACCATTGGCCTGCCATATATCGCAGCATCAGGGTTGCACACGACCTCCATGTAGTTCGCCCATGACGCGTCATTGGTCACCTTCAGAAGTTGCCATATGCTCTCCCTTCCATCATCCACCATTGAGGCATAGACTGTCTCGATCTGTAACTTCTTCCTTGCGGCGTGTCGATCGAACGCTGAACGGACACACCTCCGTAGCTCAGACAAGCTCATGGCGCTTAGACCGGGTGCCCGGATCACGGTCCGCTCGTAATTTGACAGGTCCGCCCCATACGGCCCATCACGTACGAGACCACTCCCATAAAACACGAACAATTGTTGAATGCCAGCCATTGCGTACCTAACATAAGTGCATAATCAACAATTTTAGTACACAACATGTAACAATCGTATCATCTAATTAACAGTTTAGATTAGTATATGTTTTGTATTTCTAAATCTACGATTTATTTGTAACTATTTTACTTTCAAATTGTACCATACATCAAATTAAATATTCATAGCATTTTTATTTCCATCAAATGACCTTCATACTACGGTCATTCACTAAGCATACTAATTATACAAATTGTCTCTAATCTAACTACTACAAATTTACCACCTACAAATGCTCCAACATAAATATTTACTTTTTCAACACCTACACATTATTTACACTACAATCTTTTCTAACTTTAACTTAATATAGTCTTTATGTATCTCTACTATAACTTTCTATGACTACTATTATATTTTAATTCTAATCTACCAGATTTATTTCTAATTTATTTTTACCACCTACCGCACTGTATGTAGTTCTTCCCTAAGCGTACTAATCATATGCTTCTAATCCTAGTACTATTGTTATCACCTACATTTGCTCTAACATAAATATGTATTTTCTCAACGTCTACACACTACAAGTTCGTATTTTCCACCGAACTGAAACTACTTTACAGTACGTATGTTCACAAAAAAGGAAAACACTACATACACTACAATACATCATGCCTAACATATGCAAGATTTGCTATACATACATAGCGTATAAAAGATTGACATAAAATAACAGTAACACAAGATGGTTTGCTTAATTAAAGCCTAATGACATACATAAAATGATAGTTGCACGGGCACAAAACTTACCTCTTCTTGATGCTCACGAGACGATCTACAACTTTTGTACTTGCCAAATCCGCTGATTCCGAACGAAAACAACTCAAACCAACGTGTTTTCACTCCTCACTTTCCTTCACTTCACTGCCTTCCTCGCGCTCGCTCGGTCTTCACTCCAGATGCAAATGAGGTTCTTGTATCGTATGCATCTAGTGTTCCTGCCATTTAAACATGCATTCATCAGTCCAAGCGGAGGGGCCATGCAACCGGGCTGCAGACGCGTGTGCCACCGCCATCAAAAAAATCAAACGCGCGACGCTTTCGGCGGATGGATGAGACATCAAAGAGACGTGCGGTCGGAGGCGCAGTCATGCGGTCGGATGGGAGGTCGTGCGCTCAAGCGGGCCTGTCGTGCGGTCGGGAGGAGAGTTGCGCGCTCGGGCGGACGGTGGCGCGGTCGGAGGCGGGCGCACGACCCGGTGAACAGTGCGGTCGTGCGGTACCAGACCGCACGACCGGGACGCGTGGCGCAACGGGAGAAACGCGCGATCGGGAGGGGTTCAAAACCGGAATTTTTTCGTTCGGGGGCCAAAACGGGAATTTTGGGTGCACAGGGGTCCAACAGTGTCCAATTTTCTCAAGGCCGCTACTGACAGGAAGAATTCCTTGCTTCTGATGATAGTTCTGCTGCAGGGGACAACACAGATTGAGGAGTTCTGCTGGAGTAACCTTGAACCTCAGTTTTGTTTGAGATGCCTCCTCTATCTGGACAAGATTGTCATTACCAGACTTTGTCATGGAAGATGACAATGAATTAAGCTCAGGCAATGGACCTGGAGAAGCTGAGAACTGTGGGGTCTTTGCATGGGATTCACCCCCTCCAACCCACCCAGGACCAAACTTACCCTGCTCATTTCGAATTAGACTTCTGCTTCTGGCTTTTTTTCACTATTCAACAATTTTATCTTTTTTAGTTTTCTGGCTTTTTTTGAGTTTTTTGTCAGTTCTATTTTTTCCCCGTATTCGTTTGTACTGTCCGTGACGGATTAACCTGTTTTTTCTATTTTTATTTTTTTAAAAATTTCATTACACCAAATAAGCCACCGTCAGCAACAGTATTTTTTCAGCCAGCTATAGTGATTTTCAACTAAAAGCCACTCAAAATAAGCCCTTTAGTCCCAAGCGGCAACAACCGCTCTAGCCTTCTTGCAGCCGCAGCCCAGCCAATGGGGCCAAAATTTGCAGCAAATCGTGCAGCGCTCCATGCACAAGCATGCTCCATGTTAATGCCTACCTGTTCTAATAACCAGTCATAACCGTTTCAGGACCAAAAAAATCAACAAATACATAACCTTACAGATCATTGAAGAAAAAAGAACATAAGCAAATTTACAGCATTTAGAAATGAGCAACGAATGCCCATAGAGGTAAGGCGCATGCTAATTGGCAGGTAATTGTTTTCTCTATTCCTTCAACAATTGGTCATCTGTTTCCTTTTGTTAAGAATCAAACACTAGTTGTGAGTGAAGGGTTCACATCCAAAATAAGGTATCAAAAACCTCATGTACATGCTGAAATGGTTCAATTTATAGATCTTGTAAGGCTCATTTAAGGCAAGGAGGTTGCTCTATGAGATGTATAAAATGGCTGCTGATTTTCAAGGAAATGGTAAACTAATATTTAAATGCCAAATCAAACAGCCTCATAATCCAAGTTAAGTGTCTTATATCACTCTGGTAACTAGCTAGAGTGCCAACTACTTCAATCTCTTAGATACGAAGATAAGGTTATTAAGATGGTAAGACGAAGCGACCCACCGTCCTCACACCTTTTAAGCGGTAAGGTACGAGACAAGACTACGCCTTACACACGTCCTAAGGTGCTAAGGCAGCAAATAAAATAAGCATTTTAGCAACAATGCAGAACATATGTACCTTGTTGTTGTCAATTCTTGAGCCTATGTAGCACCCACCTTTCTTTCTAATTGCTCTTCTGTGACATCCCAATTTTTTTTTTCTTTAATTTAATTTCTTTTTCTGTAATTTAAAGTCCTTTTGTTTTTGCCTTATTTTAAAAGTTAGTAAGTTTGGGAGAATCTGTGATCAAAATAAGTTTACTTATTTTTATTTGGGTTCCTTGCATTTTTCTAGACTTATAGGATTTTTCTGGGATTTATTTGGATTTTTCTGCTATTTTCTAAGCCCAAAAGTCTTTATTCGGGTTTTCAGAAAATCAAAAAGAGAAAATAAAATTCAACCTCTCTCTCCGGCCGCCACGTGGACGGCCAGATGCCGCCCACGTCGCCACCTCCATCCCGCCTCCCCTCCCTCCCCGCGCGCCACGCGTGCGGCCCAGATAGTGGCCACGCCGCCCACCGGCCCATCTCGCCCGCCCCTCTCCTCCTTCTCCCACCGCCGCCCGATCCCAGCGATCGCATCGTGGCCGCTCCCTTCCACTTAAACCCCGCACCCTTCCACGCCGTCCGATTTCCCCGCCCCGCGATCTCACCCGCTCCCGCCCCTCTCTCTCTGCCCGGCCCCACTTGTCATCCCCGACCCCCATCCCTCACGCGGCCCTCACGCGGACACCACCGCCATGGCCGTTGGCCGGCTCCGCCCTAACCGGCCCTCTCCCCCTTATCTCTTCCGCACGCCGCCTCTCCCTTCGTGCGCCGCAAGCCCGCGCCCCGTCTCCCCCGTTTTTTGCGCACGACGCTCACGTCTCCCACGCGGCCGAGGCCACTTCCGTTGCAACCGCCGCCCACCTCCCCGCTTTCTCCGGCGAGAGATTCCGCAGCGCCTCCACCCCCTCGGCCCTATAAAAGCCACCCCCGAGCACCTCCCTTCCCCACTCCACCTCGTTCCACCTCCCGTTTGCTCTCTTCGGCGCCCGAGAGCTCCCCCTCCGAGCGTCTTCGCTCCGCCGCGCCGCCTTCTCCTCCGGCGAGGAATCGCCGGCGAAGGAGAGCCGCCCGAGCTTCGCCGAGGCCGCCCCGAGCTCCGCCGCCTCACGCCAAGCCTCCTCCGCCTTTTCTCCGTGCCCGAGCACCGCCGGAGGGCCCTGCCCGCCGGAACCCGAGCACTTCGCCGCCTCCACCTCGTCGCCGGCCACCCCCGACCGCCGCCGAGCTTCGCCGGAGGTATAGACCTGCTCCCCGTGCGCCCCTCTCCCCGTTCCCGCCCTCGCCGTCCTCCGCCGTGGCCGCTACCGCCGGCGACCCTCGGAACCCGTGCACCCCGCCGGTGGCCGAGCCACATCTGCCAGCCCAGGCCCGCGTGGCGTCCACGTCGGCGCCACCCGCGCACCAAGTCGCCCCGTCAGCGCCACCCGCACCTCCCTGCCACGTCAGCCACCGCCCCGTCCGTGGACCCAGTCCATAGACCGAGGCCCACATGTCAGTCGGTCCAATCCCGAGATGACGTCATGCTGACGCAAAAACTCAGGTTTTCCCGTAGAAAATTAATTCGGCCGAAATTAATTTTGGTGCTGACGTCATAATTCTCAATTTCCTATACAAAAATAATTCCAGAAATTCCTTTTATTCTTTTTCCCTGAATTTAAACTTCCCCGAGCCCGTTCTCCTTCGTTCTAACTCCGATTTAACCCGTTCAAATTTCTAAATTCATCAAAAATTCCCCTCTACCCATTCCTAGCCTCAATTTGGGTTTTTGAGTTTATTTGAATTTGATTTGAATTTATTTTGAGTTTGGAGGGTTATTTTCACGTGTAGATTACGACGATTCTGAAGATTTCCTCGACGACGGATCTCACCAATTCGAAGAGCAAGGCAAGTCACCCTCCTTGATCATGTTGATCCCAGAATTGCAAATAAAATTATGTTGATTTAAATTATATTGCATGCGTATTTCTATTCAGCGTATTTCAATTCAGTTTTAAATTTAGTTATCACCTACTTGTTAATTCCCCTTTGAAATTGAATTCCTCAATACCTTGTAATCCCTAGATTAAAAACTCTGGTTAGTTCGATAGAATGGCTAGAGAAAACTTTATAGTATATGCTTAGCCATGCATAGATGAAACTTAGGTTTGGGGACCCTTTTTACATAAAATGACAAGCTTTTGGATAGTATTCTTGACTTTGGAGAGTCAAGGAAGTTTACAAACCATTTCTAAATAAAATATAAAATCTGGTTTAGACTTAGGTTAATGGTTAGAGTGGTGGGTGCAGGCATGCCCTGTTGGTTGGAGCCGCAGTGGTTGACTGTCGTGCACGGGGGTATGTGGTTGAGCCTAAGTCAATTAAGGACCGGTCTTTGAGCTACTGTTGCTAAAGCCTTAACGTACTACCACATGGCTGGTATGGGACAGCCCTGGCCAAATAATTTGCGGAGTCCAAACTCGAGTCAAGTCGTAGGTTGAAAGTGGGCGTGGTTGGTGCCATGCGAAGTCCCACTTGGGTGAGCGTGGTTGTAGCCATGAGAAGTCTCACCTAGGCTCAAGAGGGGGTCCCGGTCTGGTGGATTCCTTACTGGGGTGAAACCTTAGAGTTGGCTTGGCCGAGTTGACGGCTTCGCATTGTAAAGGCCTTGTTATGATTACTCAGTCGCACGCCTAAGGAAGCGTGTATTGGCCGACATTATGAGGACATCATATCTTGTGGGTAAAGCTGTACAACCTCTGCAGAGTGTAAAATCTATCCTGGATAGCCGTGCCCACGGTCACGGGCATGCTAAGCAAAAGTTTTTCATAGATTAGACTTGGTTTTACAAAAATGTTTTTAAAAACCTTATGGATGGTTGGAGTCCATGAGTGTATGTTTAAAGTGTGGATGGATGGAATTCACATGGATTGTTTTTGGAAAATTGGTCCGGGAGGGATTCCCGTGGTTAGGTTGGTGTATGGTCGGAGCCTGCACTAACGTTATGAATTTCATTCAAATATGGTTTTTACTTACTGTATTAAATTCAGCAATTCCAATCTATTTATTGTATTTCTTAATGCTGTTTTTGCAAATTAACCCTACAAGCCTTCCTTCAAGCCTTTATCATTATGTTGCATTTTTCCCGGGTGACTTGCGGAGTACAAGTTTGTACTCATCTTGCTGCATCTTAACAGAGGAGGATGTCTACGACTACGGTGAGGACCAGGACGAGTAGGACGTGTCTTGCAGTCGTCTGCCTGTGGGGAGGCAGTTGGGCTTCGCCAGTTATCTTATTAATTTCCGCTGTTATTTCCCTTTTGTTTAATTTACCAATGTAAGACTTGGCCATAAGGCCGTACCCATTTGCTTAATATATCTGGTCATTTGCGTTCGATATGTATCTTTGTTTGGCTGTGTGCACTAGCTGTTCCTGGACTAGTGCGATTTACACAGAGGGTTTCGGAGTCGTTACTCCGGGATCCGACAAAGGTGGTATCAGAGCCGCGATGACTCCAAGACGCGACCGTAGGTAGAATAGAATGGGAACCACTAAGGACATAATTTCTTTAAAAAAAATATTTGAAAGATCTTGTAAAATCTTGTCTGTTCTCTTCCTTTACTCAACATCCTTCTACTCGCTTTCTAACCCTTTTCCTCCTTCAAATTGTAGATGTCCGAGACCCCTACCCAAGTCACTTTTGGCACTCAAGCCGGTCACTTAGCCTCCTGCCTTCAGAGTCTTCTGCTAGAGATAGGCTTCAAGGGCCGCCCAATTTATCAGGGGTACCATCAAACCGTTGGAGAGCAAGAGTACTGGCGTGTTGAGGTTCGGATTTTCGCCAACGTGGGAGATACCGCCGCCTTCCACATCTTCGATGCCCCACAGAGGCGAGACACCTTCCTTGCCGGTATCCAGGATGCAGCCCGGGAGGCCATTCGACGATTGAGAGAGATGTATTCACTCGAGCTCAAGGACTCCGCATTCCGGTACTATCCCCGCAGATACCCGGCGAGTTCACGCAGCATCTATGCATCCACCGAGACCGAAGATGACTCCCGGCTCAAGCAGCAGGTAGAGCTCACTCAGGCTTTGGATGGAGCTTATGAGATGGCTATGGATGAGTTGAGCTACCTTGCCTACAAGCTTCGGAGGGCAGAGGAGGAGCTAGCCATGTTCCGAGGGGCAGAAGATTGCGCTTCTTCCGTCAATGGGATTAGCGTTGAGTCTGCACCTAAGAGGCGTCGCACTGGCATCAAGAAGCATTACTTAGCTCAGTTCAAGCCAGCCCAGTAGGAGGTTCTTTAGAGTTAGGCCTTAGGTTAAATTAGAACGCATTTGTGAGCTGTATTTCCTTGTCATCAGCCACAAAATTATTAGGTTGAAATAAATTAATAAAGGAAGTGTGTTGTTATTTTCTTTGGAAATTTGCCTTATTTGCTTGTCTTTGTGTGTGGGATGGAACAAATAGAACCCCTGGTAATATCTCTCTTCTCTTCTAAAACCTTGGAGGGAAACAGATGGTGAGTACAAGGAGCAACAGCAATGGCAATCTCAATGAGACGCAAGAGAGGCAGGCCACTCCGCCACCCCCGCCAGCTAATGGACCTGACTGGACTCAAATGATGGCCAACCAAAACCAACTGATTCAGCTGCTGGTCCAGACTGTCTCCAACCCTACGCAGCCTGCTCCTCAACCGCAGCAAGCCCAGGCGCCTCAGTCCCGCCTGTCGGAGTTCATGAGGATGCGCCCACCGACCTTTTCGAGCAGCCCCGAGCCTATGGATGCTGACGACTGGCTTCGAGGCATCGGCAAGAAACTGGACTTACTGCAGTGCACTGATCGGGAGCGAGTCCTCTTTGCCTCCTACCAGCTGCATGGACCTGCCGCGGAGTGGTGGGATGTTTTCATCACCTCGCAATCTGATGCTCACGCCGTCACCTGGAAAGAATTCTCTCGGCAATTTCGCAAGGCCCACGTCCCAACTGGTCTTGTCACCTTGAAGAAGAAGGAGTTTCGAGCTTTGCGCCAGGGAGGTCGTACTGTGAGTGAGTACCTCCAGAAGTTCAACCAGCTGGCACGTTATGCACCTGAGGACGTTGCCACGGATGAGGCTAAGCAGGAGAGATTTTTGGAGGGCCTCAATGACAATATCTCAGTTCAGCTCCTCTCGAGTGACTATTCTGACTTTCACCAGTTAGTCAGTAAGGCAATCCGCCAAGAGGGCAAGTATGTAGAGATGGAGAATCGCAAGCGGAGGATGGCTACCCAGAAGGCCAATACTGGAGGATTCCCTAAGCCACGCCACACCCAGCCATCCCCTGGCAGCTCCAGGCCAACTTTTCAGCGCCCAGTTTTCCAAGCCAATCGCCCTTCGTCGCAGCCAGTGAGGGCTCCCATTTCCGGTGGATCAGCACAGAAGACCCCCGCTCAGCCCGATGGGACGACCTGCTTCTATTGCAAGGAGGCAGGGCACTTTGCCAGGCAGTGCCCCAAGAAGATTCAAGCCAATACCGGTGCAGGGGGACAGAACTCAGGAGCAGCTTTTAAGAAGCCTCAAGGTTTTATCAAGGGCAGAGTGAACCACATTACTGCAGAAGAAGCCCAAGCCTCACCGGATGTTGTCCTGGGTAAGTTTTTGGTAAACTCAATCCCAGCATCTGTTTTGTTCGATTCCGGAGCTTCCCATTCGTTTATTTCTGAAACTTTTGTGGTTCAAAATGGGATGAAACCTGTTCCCCTTAGTATTCCCATGATAGTCCAGTCTCCTGGAATTGAGATGAGAGCCAGTACCCTATGCCCGAGAGTAGAGTTACTCGTGGAAGGAGTACCATTCCTAGCCGAGTTGATCGTCCTAGACTCTCGCGGGTTGGACGTCATCCTTGGTATGGATTGGTTGTCCAAGAATAAAGGCAAGATAGATTGTGCTTCTCGGTCCATCACCATCACCAATGATCATGGAGTAAAAGTGAACTTTGTACCCAAGATACCCAACCAGTGTACCCTTTCTCATCTTCAAGTCTTGGAAGAAGTGCCAATAGTACAGGAGTACCCGGATGTGTTTCCGGAGGATCTACCTGGGATGCCCCCGGACAGGGAAGTTGAATTTATAATTGACTTAGTCCCTGGCACCGCCCCTATCTCCAAGAGGCCGTACCGAATGCCCGCTAATGAGTTAGCCGAACTTAAGAAGCAGATTCAGGAATTGGAAGATAAGGGCTATGTTCGGCCTAGCTCATCACCATGGGGTGCACCCGTTCTTTTTGTCAAGAAGAAGGATGGTAGCATGAGGATGTGTGTGGACTATAGGGCACTTAATGAAGCCACCATCAAGAATAAGTACCCACTACCTAGGATCGACGATCTCTTTGATCAGTTGAAAGGAGCAAGAGTTTTCTCTAAGATAGATCTGAGATCTGGGTACCATCAACTGAAGATCCGGGAAGAGGACATACCCAAGACTGCCTTCACGACTCGTTATGGTCAATATGAGTTTACAGTCATGTCGTTTGGGTTGACAAATGCCCCGGCATATTTCATGACCATGATGAACAAGGTGTTTCTGAAGTATTTGGATAAGTTTGTGGTAATCTTCATTGATGACATTCTCATCTACTCCAAAAGTGAGGAGGATCATGAAGAACATCTCAGAATAATCCTAGGGGAGCTAAGAGCCCACCAACTTTATGCCAAATTCAGTAAATGCGAATTTTGGCTAAAGGAGGTAGCTTTCCTTGGTCATATTGTGACGGCTGAAGGAATCGCCGTGGATCCCTCTAAGGTTGAAGCAGTAATGGATTGGAAGCGGCCTACGACAGTAACAGAAATCAGAAGCTTTCTTGGACTTGCTGGATATTATCGTCGCTTCATACCGGAGTTCTCCAAACTAGCCAGACCCATGACCCAACTCCTAAAGAAAGAAAAGAAGTTTGAATGGACAAAGGCATGTGAGCAGAGTTTCCAGGTACTCAAGAGCAAATTAGTGTCAGCTCCGGTACTCACCCTACCAGATATTCATAAGGACTTTGAGGTGTACTGTGATGCCTCCCGGCAAGGACTTGGTTGTGTGTTGATGCAAGAGGGAAGAGTGGTAGCTTATGCTTCTCGCCAGTTAAGGCCTCATGAAGGAAATTACCCCACTCATGACCTGGAGTTAGCCGCAGTAGTTCATGCATTGAAGATCTGGCGGCACTACCTCATCGGTAACCGTTGTGAGATATACACAGACCATAAAAGTTTAAAGTATATCTTCACCCAGGCAGAGCTCAATCTGAGACAGCGACGATGGTTAGAGTTGATCAAGGATTACAACCTTGGGATTCATTACCATCCAGGCAAGGCCAATGTTGTGGCCGATGCATTGAGTAGAAAGGTCTATGCAAACTGCACCTTGTCAGCGGAAGTTCAAACCCGACTTCAAGAAGGAATTGCCCATCTTAGTTTGGAGCCCAGGAACCAGGGTAACCTCATGACTTTGGAAATCCAACCTACCCTGCCCGAGCTAATCCGAGAAGCTCAGAAGATAGATGAGGATATTAAGGAGATACAGAAGAACATGAGAAGAGGCAAGGCCCCCGGGTTCAGCGAGGATGAACATGGAGCCGTCTGGTATGGGAGCCGTATCTGCGTACCAAACAATAAGGAGATCAAGGATATGATTCTGAAAGAAGCTCATGACACCCCATACTCCATACACCCCGGTCGTACCAAGATGTATCAGGACCTCAGGGAAAAGTATTGGTGGGTCAGTATGAAGAGAGAAATTGCTGAGTACATTGACGCATGTGACACCTGTCAGAGGGTCAAGGCGGAATATCAGAAACCCGCTGGACTTTTGCAACCCTTGCCTATACCCGATTGGAAGTGGGAAGAGATCGGTATGGACTTCATCACCGGACTACCCAGGACTCAGTCCGGGTACGACTCAATATGGGTAATAATAGATCGTTTGACTAAGGTTGCACATTTCATACCAGTCAAGACTACTTATACTGGAAGTAAGTTGGCAGAATTGTACATGTCTAAGATTGTGTGTCTCCATGGAGTTCCCAAGAAGATTGTGTCAGATAGAGGGAGCCAGTTCACTTCCCGATTCTGGCAGAAGCTACACGAAGAGTTAGGGAGTAAGCTAAATTTCAGCACGGCTTATCATCCCCAAACAGATGGCCAAACGGAGCGGATCAATCAAGTGTTGGAAGACATGTTGAGAGCTTGTGCCTTAGACCTTGGTGACAGTTGGGACCGAGCCCTACACTATGCGGAGTTCTCCTACAACAATAGCTATCAATCTAGTCTGCAGATGGCCCCTTTTGAAGCCTTGTATGGAAGAAAGTGCAGAACACCGCTGTTTTGGGATCAACCCGAGGATCCTCAAGACCCCATGCCCACACTCCTACAGGACGCCGAAGAGAAGGTCAGAAAGATCAAAGAAAGACTAAAGATAGCTCAGTCTCGACAGAAGAGTTACGCGGATAATCGTCGACGAGATCTGGCCTTCGCAGTGGATGATTATGTGTACCTGAGAGTGTCCCCACTTAGAGGAGTCAAGAGGTTCCAAACCAAGGGAAAGCTTGCACCAAGGTTCGTGGGACCCTTTAAGATATTGAGTCGCAGAGGTGAGGTAGCATACCAGTTGGAATTACCATCGACCATGGTTGGGATCCACGATGTTTTCCATGTCTCCCAGTTGAAGAAGTGCCTTCGAGTACCCACTGAGCAGGCAGCACTTGAGACTCTCGATCTTCAAGAAGACCTCACCTATAGAGAGCAGCCAATCAAGATCCTTGAGACAGCAGAACGTCAGACCAGAAGGAAGACCATCCGTTTCTGCCGAGTGCAATGGAGCAACCATACAGAGGATGAAGCCACCTGGGAAAGAGAGGAAGATTTGAAGGCCAATCACCCCCACCTCTTTTGCTAGCCGTTCGAATCTCGGGGTCGAGATTCCCTTAAGGGGGGTAGGTTTGTGACATCCCAATTTTTTTTTCTTTAATTTAATTTCTTTTTCTGTAATTTAAAGTCCTTTTGTTTTTGCCTTATTTTAAAAGTTAGTAAGTTTGGGAGAATCTGTGATCAAAATAAGTTTACTTATTTTTATTTGGGTTCCTTGCATTTTTCTAGACTTATAGGATTTTTCTGGGATTTATTTGGATTTTTCTGCTATTTTCTAAGCCCAAAAGTCTTTATTCGGGTTTTCAGAAAATCAAAAAGAGAAAATAAAATTCAACCTCTCTCTCCGGCCGCCACGTGGACGGCCAGATGCCGCCCACGTCGCCACCTCCATCCCGCCTCCCCTCCCTCCCCGCGCGCCACGCGTGCGGCCCAGATAGTGGCCACGCCGCCCACCGGCCCATCTCGCCCGCCCCTCTCCTCCTTCTCCCACCGCCGCCCGATCCCAGCGATCGCATCGTGGCCGCTCCCTTCCACTTAAACCCCGCACCCTTCCACGCCGTCCGATTTCCCCGCCCCGCGATCTCACCCGCTCCCGCCCCTCTCTCTCTGCCCGGCCCCACTTGTCATCCCCGACCCCCATCCCTCACGCGGCCCTCACGCGGACACCACCGCCATGGCCGTTGGCCGGCTCCGCCCTAACCGGCCCTCTCCCCCTTATCTCTTCCGCACGCCGCCTCTCCCTTCGTGCGCCGCAAGCCCGCGCCCCGTCTCCCCCGTTTTTCGCGCACGACGCTCACGTCTCCCACGCGGCCGAGGCCACTTCCGTTGCAACCGCCGCCCACCTCCCCGCTTTCTCCGGCGAGAGATTCCGCAGCGCCTCCACCCCCTCGGCCCTATAAAAGCCACCCCCGAGCACCTCCCTTCCCCACTCCACCTCGTTCCACCTCCCGTTTGCTCTCTTCGGCGCCCGAGAGCTCCCCCTCCGAGCGTCTTCGCTCCGCCGCGCCGCCTTCTCCTCCGGCGAGGAATCGCCGGCAAAGGAGAGCCGCCCGAGCTTCGCCGAGGCCGCCCCGAGCTCCGCCGCCTCACGCCAAGCCTCCTCCGCCTTTTCTCCGTGCCCGAGCACCGCCGGAGGGCCCTGCCCGCCGGAACCCGAGCACTTCGCCGCCTCCACCTCGTCGCCGGCCACCCCCGACCGCCGCCGAGCTTCGCCGGAGGTATAGACCTGCTCCCCGTGCGCCCCTCTCCCCGTTCCCGCCCTCGCCGTCCTCCGCCGTGGCCGCTACCGCCGGCGACCCTCGGAACCCGTGCACCCCGCCGGTGGCCGAGCCACATCTGCCAGCCCAGGCCCGCGTGGCGTCCACGTCGGCGCCACCCGCGCACCAAGTCGCCCCGTCAGCGCCACCCGCACCTCCCTGCCACGTCAGCCACCGCCCCGTCCGTGGACCCAGTCCATAGACCGAGGCCCACATGTCAGTCGGTCCAATCCCGAGATGACGTCATGCTGACGCAAAAACTCAGGTTTTCCCGTAGAAAATTAATTCGGCCGAAATTAATTTTGGTGCTGACGTCATAATTCTCAATTTCCTATACAAAAATAATTCCAGAAATTCCTTTTATTCTTTTTCCCTGAATTTAAACTTCCCCGAGCCCGTTCTCCTTCGTTCTAACTCCGATTTAACCCGTTCAAATTTCTAAATTCATCAAAAATTCCCCTCTACCCATTCCTAGCCTCAATTTGGGTTTTTGAGTTTATTTGAATTTGATTTGAATTTATTTTGAGTTTGGAGGGTTATTTTCACGTGTAGATTACGACGATTCTGAAGATTTCCTCGACGACGGATCTCACCAATTCGAAGAGCAAGGCAAGTCACCCTCCTTGATCATGTTGATCCCAGAATTGCAAATAAAATTATGTTGATTTAAATTATATTGCATGCGTATTTCTATTCAGCGTATTTCAATTCAGTTTTAAATTTAGTTATCACCTACTTGTTAATTCCCCTTTGAAATTGAATTCCTCAATACCTTGTAATCCCTAGATTAAAAACTCTGGTTAGTTCGATAGAATGGCTAGAGAAAACTTTATAGTATATGCTTAGCCATGCATAGATGAAACTTAGGTTTGGGGACCCTTTTTACATAAAATGACAAGCTTTTGGATAGTATTCTTGACTTTGGAGAGTCAAGGAAGTTTACAAACCATTTCTAAATAAAATATAAAATCTGGTTTAGACTTAGGTTAATGGTTAGAGTGGTGGGTGCAGGCATGCCCTGTTGGTTGGAGCCGCAGTGGTTGACTGTCGTGCACGGGGGTATGTGGTTGAGCCTAAGTCAATTAAGGACCGGTCTTTGAGCTACTGTTGCTAAAGCCTTAACGTACTACCACATGGCTGGTATGGGACAGCCCTGGCCAAATAATTTGCGGAGTCCAAACTCGAGTCAAGTCGTAGGTTGAAAGTGGGCGTGGTTGGTGCCATGCGAAGTCCCACTTGGGTGAGCGTGGTTGTAGCCATGAGAAGTCTCACCTAGGCTCAAGAGGGGGTCCCGGTCTGGTGGATTCCTTACTGGGGTGAAACCTTAGAGTTGGCTTGGCCGAGTTGACGGCTTCGCATTGTAAAGGCCTTGTTATGATTACTCAGTCGCACGCCTAAGGAAGCGTGTATTGGCCGACATTATGAGGACATCATATCTTGTGGGTAAAGCTGTACAACCTCTGCAGAGTGTAAAATCTATCCTGGATAGCCGTGCCCACGGTCACGGGCATGCTAAGCAAAAGTTTTTCATAGATTAGACTTGGTTTTACAAAAATGTTTTTAAAAACCTTATGGATGGTTGGAGTCCATGAGTGTATGTTTAAAGTGTGGATGGATGGAATTCACATGGATTGTTTTTGGAAAATTGGTCCGGGAGGGATTCCCGTGGTTAGGTTGGTGTATGGTCGGAGCCTGCACTAACGTTATGAATTTCATTCAAATATGGTTTTTACTTACTGTATTAAATTCAGCAATTCCAATCTATTTATTGTATTTCTTAATGCTGTTTTTGCAAATTAACCCTACAAGCCTTCCTTCAAGCCTTTATCATTATGTTGCATTTTTCCCGGGTGACTTGCGGAGTACAAGTTTGTACTCATCTTGCTGCATCTTAACAGAGGAGGATGTCTACGACTACGGTGAGGACCAGGACGAGTAGGACGTGTCTTGCAGTCGTCTGCCTGTGGGGAGGCAGTTGGGCTTCGCCAGTTATCTTATTAATTTCCGCTGTTATTTCCCTTTTGTTTAATTTACCAATGTAAGACTTGGCCATAAGGCCGTACCCATTTGCTTAATATATCTGGTCATTTGCGTTCGATATGTATCTTTGTTTGGCTGTGTGCACTAGCTGTTCCTGGACTAGTGCGATTTACACAGAGGGTTTCGGAGTCGTTACTCCGGGATCCGACATCTTCTCCCATGTAGCATTCATCCCCCTTGCAAGTTTTAACATATAGATTATTATAAATGTAATAGATATAAATTATATTTTAATTAATTGCGTAAATATAGATTGAGTGTGATACCAGTGAGGAGGGAGCAAGGTTCAAAATCTCAGAACCGGGGGTTTTCCCGGTCGGCGACAGGTAACGGTAACCGATCGGTTACTGAAAATCCGAGGAAAAAACCAAACAAAATTTATATTTTAAATTTTGAATTTGGACGGTTTGAAAACATTAACCTGACCGGTTACCGAAAACCCCGCTAAAACCAGGAAAAGTTGGAAAAAAGCATAAAATGTTGGGATTAGCATATTTATATATATTTAGTTCATACAATAGGTAATTTAGCACAAAAATAATCTAATCCAACATAGAAAGTATATTTGTAATCACCAGGATTTTCGGTCGATGGAATCCCGGTTGTCACTGGGATTTCCGGTTACCGGCGGGTAATCGCTAGTTTTTAGAACCTTGGGAGGGAGTGGGGCGGCGTCAGCCCAACCTAACTGTTAGAGTTAGTAATCTTGTTTAGTTGTATTCAAGTCAGTCTTAGTGGTCGTATACGTGTACGACTTTGTCCCACAAACGAGTCATCATGGTTGTAGTCGTGTACGAGTACAAGCCAGTTCGTCGAGTTCGTGTCGTAGTCGTATAAGTCAAGTTGAAGTTGAGTCTGTTTCTTAGTCGTAGAGTTAGGTATAAAAGAGAGAAATGTAATTGAGAGAATGAGAGAAGAAGCGATCAGTGTGATCGAAGCGATCAATATGATCAAATAAGAGGAGAGAGAAATAAAGAAGAGAAGGAGTGGTTTTGGCTCCAGAAAAAATATCGAGTATCGAGTTCGACATGGTTCGTAGCCGTGGTCATAAATGAGTTACAACTACAGTTGCGGAGTAGAAGACGTGGTCGTAAACAGGATACGACAATGACAATCAGGTCTTCAACGTGGTCATAAGCCTTACGATCATGGCGGTCGACAGAGTCACAACGTGATCGTTATCGAGTTACGACTACGGTGATCAAACCTACTACATGGTCGAAGGAGCGCAACGCAGCGTGAACGTGGTCGTAATTTTTGTTAGCTGAAGTTATGAGTACGTGGTCGGAGCTGGGAAGCGTGGTCGGAGCAGCTACAACGTGGTCGTAGCTAGATTCTGAGTGGTCATAGCAACTACTAGGGCGGTCGTAACTGCAATAAGTGGTATCAAAACTTGCTGATCGTGGTGGTACCTAAGGAACATGGGGGAAGCGTCGACTTCGAGTGCCCAGAGTGGGCTGATCTCTCTCTCTCCAGTACCCTCTCCTGACGACCGACAATTACCTGATGTGGGCAATAAAGATGAACGCGAACATGCGTGCCCAGAAAATCTAGGGTGTAGTCAATCCAAAGAGGAAGAATAAGGAGGTGGACAACAAGGTGTATCAGCCGGTTTTGGCCATCATCTACCAGGCGGTGCCAGATACAATGATACATAAACTCATCGGCTAGGAGACGGCACGGGAAGTGGGGGAGGCGCTACAGACGATGCACGAGAGCGTTGATCGTGTCAAGGAGGTGCGACTCTAGAATCTACAGAGCGAGTTCAAGAATCTAAAGATGGGAGACCCAGTCGGTGGACGAGTTCACCGGTAATCTGATATCGTTGTATAATCAGATTAACTCTCTTGGTGACAAGATGGAGGAATCTGTGGTGGTGAAGAAGTACCTACGCGTGCTTTCAGAGAAGTACATACTTGTTGTCACCACATTTATGTACTCCTCCGATCTGGAAAAGAAGAAGATAGAGGAGATCACTGGCTCCCTCAAGGCGCATGAGGAGTAACTGAAGGGGTTTCAGTCACATAACGAGTAAGGATCTCAGACTCACAATGAGCAGGCATTGCTAGTAAAGGGAGACCCGAGAGATGGTCATGGCTCATCACATAACCATGGGAGGTGGTGCGGTTGAGGCGGCCGAGGCGGCAGAGGTGGCCATGGAGACAAGGTTGGGCAAGGCGGTGGTGACAGATCCCGTGATAAGTCACATGTTAAGTGCTTTGAGTGTGGTGAGTACGAGCACTACGTATCAGGACGCCGCAACCATATAAAGTGTTTCAATTGTAACGATTATGGGCACTATGCTTAAGATTGTCAAAGCAAGAATAAGGACAGGGAGGCGAACCTCGCCCTAGGCGAAGTAGAAGGTGAAGAACTGGAACTACTTCTCTCCTCATATGTTGAAAAGGCATCGGTCTTGGTGATACTGAATGAGGAGAACGTAGTTCCAAAACTACGCACGAAGAAAGGTAGCTACGATCATACGGATCAGTGGTACTTGGACAATGGAGCAAGCAACCACATAACAGGAGATCGTTTCATGTTTCATGAGCTCGACAAGAAGGTTTGGGGCAAGGTCAAGTTTGGCAACAGCTTCACGGTGGAGATAAGAGGCAAATGGACGATGATGTTGCAATGCAAGAATGGAGATAAGTTGTTGACAGGGATCTACTTTATACCATGTCCGTGCAACAACATACTTAGTCTCGGATAGATGACAGAAAGAGGGTGTAGGGTGGTGCTGCAGGATGAGTTCTTACATGTGTACGACAAGAACAGAGATCTGTTGGCGAAGGTGAAAAGATCTCCAAATCAGTTTTACAAGATTTCTTTGAAAACACTACAAGAAACCCCCTCTCTAGACACGCTTTCATAGTAACGCAGGCTAAAAGCGTCTCTACATGGGCACATAAAGACGCTTATTGACATGATTTTGTTAACATCTCAACTTGACACGGCATTAGACACGCTTTTATTGTCAAGAGACATATAAAGACACTTTTTAACATGATATTAAAACCATCTCAAAATGACACGGTGTTAGATACGCTTTTAATCGTCAATAGCATCTAGACATGACGTAAAACGTATCATACAATCGCCCATACCCACCTAAATATGCCTTTTGACACGATACTAAAAACGTCTCAAAATGATACGGAGTTAGACACGATTTAAATCATCAATAGCATTTAGACACATTTAAAAGCGTATCAACAACCGTTCATATACATGTAAAAATGTTTTTTCTATGATATTTAAAACATATCAATATGTCACGAAGTTAGAAACGCTTTTGACCGTCAGTAACATGTAGACACGTCGTAAAGCGTATCAAACAACATGTCATAAAAGTTTTTCCCTTGCAATTTAGAATATATTTTTCGTTAATCTCATATAAAAACCTAAATCCTCAAATGCTACCCATATAAAAACCTAAATCCTCCCCTGTTTCTGGAAGTTTGGACACATCTGGACCCCTAAACACCCGAAATTCCATTTTTGGCCCTCAAACTAAAAAAATTCCGAATCTGGACCACCGTCCGAGCGCGCGTTCGCCTGGCGCCGCCACCTGTCCGGTCGTGCGGTGTGGTACCGCATGACCGCACTGTAGCACGGGTCGTGCGGTACCACACCGCATGATCGCACTGTTCATCGCCTGAGCGCACGTTTCTTTCGCTCCGACCGCATGACCGAATCACCGACCGCACATCTCGTTTTTTGACCGCAGGACCTGCCGCTACAGTGCGATGAATAGTGCGATCGTGTGGTGTGATACCGCACGACCCGTGCTACAGTGCGGTCGTGCGGTACCACACCGCACGACTGGACAGGTGGCGGTACCAGGCGAACGCGCGCTCGGGCGGGGGTCTAGATTCGGGAATTTTTTTTGGTTTAGAGGTCAAAAATGGAATTTCAGGTGTTTAGAGGTCTAGATGTATCCAAAATACCCGTTTCGGCCCCCTCCAGGCCCCCGTCGCCCCGCCGCCTCCCTGCATCCCCCTCTCGCGCCCGCCGCCTTCCCCTCTCCCCTTCCCCTCTCACGCCCGCGCGCCTCCCTTCGCCCCTCTGGACCGCCGCCTCCTTCCCCTCCCCCTTCCCATCTCGCGCCGCCGCCCGCCTCCTTCCCCTCCCCCTTCCCCTCTCGCGCTGCCGCCCGCCTCCTTCCCCTCTCCCCTTCACCTCTCGCGGCGCCGCCCTCCTCTCGCCCTGCCGCCTCCCTCCCGCCTCCTCCCTTCCCCTCTCGCGCCCCGCCGCCTCCCTCCTCTTGCCTCGCCGCCTCCCCCCGCCGCCTCCCTCCCGCCTCCTCCCTTCCCCTCTCGCGCCCCGCCGCCTCCCTCCTCTCGCCCCGCCGCCGCCCTCCTTCCGCCCCTCCGGTCCCCAGCACAGCCACCGCCGCCTCCTTCCGCCCCTCCGGTCCCCAGCATAGCCACCACCCCTCAGGACCGCCACCGCCTCTTTCCGCCCCTCCGGTCCCCAGCAGCGTGAAGTACAGGCAAAATTACATCAGTTTGTTGTCCCTTAAGAATAATAATCTGAATTGTGATATTTAGAATTATATGAGTGTAGCATTTGATGAAAACAAATATTTTCAGTTTGATGAATTACCTATTACTGATATCACCCTATTTTTTGTTGATATAGATGAACAGCTCCCTTGGAGACATGTTACATATTGTGATTTAAATTTGTTGTATTTGTATTTGGCTTAATCTTCCCCAGTGCTGCCCGAACACTACCATTGCCATTGTCGAAAAGGTCTCTTTTTTTTACTGGAAAGAGTATATTTTATCCAACCCCCGGAGGTTAGCTTTCGTTATACATTTCTTTCTGATATTTTTGGCACTTGCTGAGACCTTGGGACAATCTTTTGAAAGTAATGAAACACATTACCTCATCCAATAGTGTTGTTTTACCTGCTCCTGTGACTCCCATCAGTGCTGAAATGTTGCATCTTAATTTTGTTTCCATTATAGGTCTGTGCCATGTACTAGTAGTGAATGTTTCAAATTTACTCATATCCTTGTGACATTTCTAAAAATTTTATGTTTGGGTAATGTTAAGATTATATCTGTTCACTGCCTGCGTCATGCTTATTATATGACTTTCTTTATGTTGACTACCAACATCAATTTTCGAAGACCTTGCGGCCTGCTTGGCATAGGGTATAAAGTCATTAGCTATGCCATGATTCTTAGCAGCACATGACCCGAGTAGTAGCTGTTTTTATCTAACAGCAAAAAAGATGGTGTTTGCAGGCTAATTTTCTATAAATACTGACTTATGCTACATGCCTAAGCTAACCATAGAGGACTGTTGTTCGGCTTATACCTGTTGCTTCTCATGGATATGCTTGGACTCTTAGTCTCTTATTTGTGTCAGCTGCAATAAGAAAAAATGTTGAAGCTACATTATTTAACTCATGTCATCTTTTCAAACTGCAATTTTTTTTGTCTCAATGCTATTATCAACTGCATCTGTTCAATTGCAGGGCTAGATCCACATCCAGATCGGGGTCTTCTTCAGTGCCTTGCTGCTGGTGTGGAGTAGTGGTGATGAAGATGGAGCCTTTGTATTTCTCTGCTACTAGGACTAGGAGTTTCTGGTTGTCCTGTGCTCCACATATGTTTGATGAACCATTCAGTTTGATAATAGTTACTGGTCTATATGATGTCCAGGGAGTGAACTAATTATTATCTTGTTTTGTGGATGCTAAAGAGATGATTTTACAAATGGAATACTTTTGGTGATTTGCATTGTCATTATCTAATCATACAGATATTATCTATATTTGGATGTCCATTTTGAAGAAAACATCACAGTTCTTAATACATAAGAAGGTGTTACTACAAAGCGTGTATATATTAATATATACACAAAAACATTACTGACGTGAAATATAAATGTACATATGAAACCGTCTCTACATATCTTGAGACGCAACAAGATGTTACTATACAACGAACCTATATTGATACACACGCAATGTAAATGTATCATCATATTGTTTCTACATTTCTGAGCACGTGGCTATGTTACTATACAGCGTGTCTATATAATTAAACACGTAATATAAATGTATCTATTAATCGTGTCTATACTTCTTAATACACATTAAAACGTCATTATAAAGCGCGACTATACTTCTTAATACGCATCAAAGCATCGTTATAAAGCGTGACTATACTTCTTAATACGCATTAAAGCGTCATTACAAAGCGTGACTATATTAGTAGACATGTAATGTAGATGTACCTACGAGACTGTCTCTACAATTCTTAATACGTGATGAAGCGCTACTATACAACGTAACTATACTGATAGATGCGTTGTATAAATGTGTCTATAAAAGTGTATCAATATGTGTAGGCATGCATTAAGCGTCTCTATAAAACGTCTTTTTATCTCATAGATATGCTTAAAGAATTCGTCTCGACAACTCCTGACACGGTCCATGCGAAGACGCTCCTAACACGCTTTACAAAAGCGTGTCTATATTCCTGTAGAGACGAAATAAAGCGTATCAAACATAACAATACAGCGTTACTATAGGGGGTTTTCTTGTAGTGAAACTTGTAAATCGTTCTATGTAAAGAGCAGCCTGGAGGAGCCAGAAGACAATTGAATTCACAGACACACAGTTGGCACAAAAGGGGGCAGAGGCTTCGGGGGTGGTGGACCCCACGCTGGCACAGCAAGCAACACTGATGGAGGTCCAGGTGGCAAGCCTCAGGCAGCCGCCACGACAGGCATGCACGCTCATAGAAGCGGACGGCAGCAACCTCATGTGCATGAAGGCACTATGCATAGCGACTTGGTTGGTGGGAGCAGTATGCCTCAAGTGCGTGCAGCCGGCACAGGTGCAGCTGACATAGGCGGGGGAGACATACAGGCGTGCATGCATTGGCAGCGTAGTGCAACGGCTCGGGAGGTCAAAGTCACGAGCACAACCAGCAGGAGGCGCATCCCTGAAGCTGTGGCTTGAGTGGTCCCACGTACATGCAAGGGCAGCGGAGCACAGCTAGAGGAGGAGGCTAAGGCCGGGAGCTAGCTGCGGCGGATAGAGTGGCGCAGCGACGAGGAGCAAGAGCTGGAGTTGCTGGGGAAGCGGAGGTAGGGGTTGGCGCTGCCACCGTCGCTATTGCTAGGGTTTCTAGATGCGGACGAGGCGGCAGCCTGGAGGCTGAGGTGGAGGCTGCGCTTCTAGATGTCGAGGAGGGAGGTGCGCCCTCTCTTCTTCTTTGTCCTCCTTGAAGGCAACTGCGGTTTGGAATTTTTGGTACGGATAATCCGTTTTTTATTCGTAAATACATAAATATACCCGTGAGAAATTTTTTTTACAAAAATAGTCTCCAGTCGCCCCCCATTGGGTGACTTCTGCCTTTCGCCCAACCGGGAGGCAACATTTAGGGAATATGTAAACCGTTGGGCGACTTATGAAGTCGCTGTACGGTTGAGCGACTGCAATTGCAGTCGCCCAACGGTAGGGCGACAGGGGTGGATATTCCACCGACCGCCCACTACCCCTACCACTTTTCCCTCCTTCTGCCCAGAGAACCAATTTTCCCTCATTCTGCCCAGAGAGCCAGAGAGAAGAAACGAGAGAAGAAGAAAATAGGAGGAAGGGGAAGAAAAGAGGAGGAAGGGGAAGAAAAGAAGGGGAGAAGAGAGGGAGGAGGGGAAGAAAAGGAGGGGAGGGGAGAAGAGAAGGAGAGGAGAACAGGCTTGAAGGAGGAGGTGAGGGAGGAAGAAGGAGTCCAAGCTATTCCATCGATTTGGATTCAGGTATTTTTGTTAATTATGTTTTATTTACACTATTATTTAGATGAAATATTGGTGTTAGTAAAAATTGTAGATGTAGTATACATTTTGTAGTATGTAATATTTTGTAGTCTAGAAATTTACTACCCTTTTTAGTATAAAAAGTTTAGTTTAGTGTTGTACGATGTTATTTGACATGTCGTAAATTTCAATCATACATGTAGGGCTACATCATTAATGGTCACTACTACATTGAGAGTGTATTATGGTGCTGGAATTATTCGTGAAGGTCCGAATGGTATGGATTTGAGCGATTTTCCGCAAGTCACTCTCGTACTTCCGGATGACGAGAATGCTGGAATGACAAATGTGCAGCATTGGCTGACCCAGAGTTTTTCATTTGACCCCGAGGTGTGCAGCGTCGTTGTGCAAGGGCTTTGGAGCCGGTCTCCCACTGACATCAGATGGGAGTTGAAGACATTGGTGCGCTCTGCTTCGTGAAAGGGCTTTGTGCAAGGGTGCCGGCGCCGTGGATACGAGTGTGTCCTGCTTGTGCAACCATGCTCACTACAAGTAGCTGCGCAAGCTCGTGCGTCCGCCTATGCTTCGGGAGGTGCTAGCAGCTCGGGCGGGCCGCACGTTGGTGGAGCTGATGAAGTTGCTCGTGATGAAGGCAATGCGGTACATGGAGGAGAGTTACGGCCGTCAAGCTATAAAGAGGGAGCTTGACATGACAAAACGGGGCAGCTTTGCTCAGTGAGATGACAAAATATGCCAGCTTTTCGCAGTGAGATGACAAAATATGCCAGCTTTGCGCAGTGAAAAGCCTTCATAGCGACTGTTTCCTGCAAACGACTGAAAAGGCTACGTTGTACCACATACATTAGATGGTTCAAGCTATGAATTTATTACGAGACTATAGGCTCTGAAAAGCCTTCATAGGGACATTTATTGCTACACTGGAATACTGAAAAAATGAAAAGATTCCCATGTCGTCCTCTCCATGGACTATGCCCACTGCACCAGATAACCTGCCTACATAAAGGCCTCCCTGCTATGACTCCCATACCACATCTCCTCCTCAAGGCATCACAATACTACTACACAACAGTGTCTTCCTGGAGGTCCGACCCATTTGGAGTGCCGGAGTGGCATGAGCGCCCGAAGTGCCATTGCGGCTTTAGGACGATGTTGTGCGTCTGGACAGATCCAGTACAACGAGCCAACTACGACCGCAGGTTCTTCAAGTGTCTAGACCTAGATGACGACTTCGTGGTAACGACGACAACTAAATCCTTTGTTTCTCGTTATCGTTTTTCAACTTGATCCATGACATCTACCACGCCACACATAGCCTTGCGAGTTCATCGAATGGGTGGATCGGGTGCCGCCGGCATGGCCAGGGAACCGGCCAAAGGAGGTGGAAAACAAATGACAATACTTTGTCAAGATGACTCAAGCTCGCGAGGTGGAACGACAGATGCGGCTTGAGCAAGAGCGCCGCGTGAGGGTGGACCAAATCCGTCTGAAGGGCAAGGAGGATGAGCTGCAAAGGAGGCGGGAGCAGCTAAGTCTGCGTGAAGCAGCCATGAAGCGTCAGGTGGAAGAGCTTGAAGCTCGTGAGGCAGCTCTCAAGTCCAAAAGTGACAGGAAGAAGGATGCAGCGGAGCCATCTTCAAGGCGTGAGAAAAAGGGGAAACAACCACGCTACACCCAGTAGACGAAATGTGGCGAGGAAGGCAAAGTGGCCCCCATCCACACAGTAGGTGGTACGAGCAGTTGGGTGGGTTAGTCACATATCATGCTATATGTTATGCATGTAATAAAAATATACGCGGCATGTTACTCCCAACTGTATTATGAAGTTTATTTCTATTCACATAAGGTTATTATCTCGTGTGTTCGCGATCAATGATTCAGATAGCAAGTCATTTAACAATATTAACATACTAGTTCTCTTCGTACACTAATTCTTAGTAACATAAAAATATCACTTGTCAATGTATATATCAAACGTTCTACAGTCAATTGTTCTTAAAAAAATTTCTCAAAATTTTTAATGCACCTACAACATACAATAAACATAAACTTTTATTACAACTATACCATATTTTTTTCAGTTTAAAACTACAAAATTGACAAAACTCTAAAAAATCACGGGGACTGAGTAAAGTCGCCCCTCCATTGGGCGACCACGCTTATAAGTCGCCCATCCATTGGGCGACTGCCATGCAGTCGCCTAATAGGAAAGCGACTACTTGCAGTCGCTCGAACAACCAACGACAGATATTTTGTCGCCTCCCGGTTGGGCGAAAGGCAGAAGTCGCCCAATGGGGGAGCGACTGGAGACTATTTTTGTAAAAAATTTTCTCACGGGTATATTTATGTATTTACGAATAAAAAACGGATTATCCGTACAAAAAAATTCCTGCGGTTTGGCTCTTCTGCCCATCGCGCGAGGGAAGTGGCGATCGTTTGCCTCGTGCGCGGGGTGGGTCGGGAAGACGGGCTCGGGTGGTCGCTATTTGTCTCGGCCTTCCTGCGGACAGGCTGTAGCCTTGTGATGTGCTTCATCGCAGAGGGGCTAGTCTGAAATTTGATGGCCCAATGGAAATGCGACGAACATTTGGGCCTAGTTACCCCGCACAGTGAGCCAATTTTCTGGCCCGGCCTGCTCCGCTTCGTGCAAGCCAAATCCTAAGTCACCCACGCGTCGCAGCATCCGCATCCACCCTGTCGCTGTTCACGCACCGCACAACGCTCCCCCCAAAGCCAACCAAACCACGTCGCTGTCCTGTCCCCCCGCAAAACCCTAGCACCAACCGGCCGCGGTCTCCACCATGAAGGGCAAGGCCGACACCTCCAAGAAGGGCGAGGGCAGGTAAGATCTCCGCTCTCGTGTGGGGAGGGAGGAAAGATCTTTGGCGATGGCTGAATGGTTCGCATCTGCCCGTTTGTGCGTGGCTGTTGTTGTTGCAGGCTCAAGGCCGCCGCCGCCGGCAGCAAGCGGAAGAAGGCCGCCGCCAGCGGCAAGCCCAAGCGCCCGCCCTCCGCCTTCTTCGTCTTCATGTGAGCACAAGCTCCCTCGCCTGCTCATTTCTCTCCCAGATCTCCAGATCTGTGCTTTCTTTTCCTTGATTTGTTGTGGATTTTATTGCTGTTTTCTTAGCGTGTTTTCTTGTAATTTTTTTTTGCAGGTCTGAATTCAGGCAGGAGTACCAGGCGCAGCACCCTAACAATAAGAGTGTCGCAGCCGTGAGCCACCTTACCCTTTGTTTCTTCCTTTTCTTTTTTTCTCTCGCTTGTATAGATGTCTTATTTTTCCCCTGTTGGTTGATTAGGTGAGCAAGGCGGCAGGGGAGAAGTGGCGATCTATGTCTGAGGAAGTGAGTACATCTTTCCAATGCTTAAATTAGTCTCTGATTAGATCTCCTGAGTATACAGTTCTGTTCTAATCTTTTAGCATACCAGACTTGTACGTCATTGCAAATAGAGTTGTTGTTTTTTTCCAAGTATATTTACTTGAAGAGGTTAAAGTACACCCGAATAATTTAATGAAAACTGCATATCTCTTTGTTACAACTTGTAACGATGTATCCTGTGAAGCACACGTACATATACCTATTACGGATGGCGATTGATGTGCACAATGTTTTGTTTCTCGAATTAAATTTGTTAGGAGAAGGCACCTTATGTGGACCAGGCTGGGCAGAAGAAGCAGGACTATGAGAAGAGCAAAGCCCCCATCAACAAGAAGGTAATCTTAGAATCATGGTGCATGCTCAATTATAGAGCTCTCAAAAGTGTTACTGCGCTAATTTGACTTCTCTATTCCTCCAGGAGAGCACAGGTTCAAAGAAGGCTAAGACTGAGGAGGACGAGGGGGAAGGCTCTGACAAGTCCAGGTCCGAGGTCGATGATGACGACCAGGATGGTGGCAGCGACGAGGTATAAGATTTAAGATTTTGGGGATGTATATTTTGAATGTCAATGAGATTTGCCTATTGGTGTTGTTAATGGTCATTATTTGATTTGCTCTTTGCAGGAAAATGAGGAGGATGACGAGTAAATAGTGTATCCAGCGGCATGAGGTAGCAAATTGTGTTTTAGGTCCCCGATTAGCTTACTAGTTTGCTATCTTCAATGTTAAGATGTTGGGAGTAGGGGTGTGTGAAGGGGACCCGCTAGGAGTTATGGTTCGAGAAGGTGTCTTAGTAGTGTATTAGCAAAGAAAAAGCCGAATGCTGCTAGCTGTTCTGTCGCTTTTCTTTTGCTAACCACTTGTGTCAGAACTTGTTTCTTTCGCTAATGTAATGACTACCCAGCTGTTGGATTCAGTTAATTGCATCTTACGTTTGGTTGCATTTTGTGCGCTCCTATGCATGACTTCCCTGTAGTGTTAAGGTCGAGGTAATGATCAGTTACAGGCACACGGTGAATCTATGAATCGTGAATCTATCAGAGCTTGTGTTGCTTTTTGTAATTCGGTTGATTTCTGTGACTATCACTTTGTCAGCCTAAGGGCAGTCCTAATGGGTGGTTTCTATGACATTAAATAAGGTGCCAAGTAGGCGAAATGCTGATGTGTCATTGGAGTTAAGGAGTAGAGATAAGGAAATGATTTCTTATACAAGAAACCATGTCTACACGGGAATCAAGATAGAAAGAACTGTGATAGGTAGATGATAGGAGAGAGAAGATAGATGATTGGATGAAAATTTTATTTGTAGAAACTATCCATTGGGAGTATAGTTTTCATGAGTAGTGTCTACATTAATTGGCAAGTATAGAAACTATCTCATAGTTTCTGCATTGGGAGTGCTCTAAGCGATTTCGTAGCTGCAGGATGGGAGTATTTAATCGATGAGTGAGATTAGTAGGCTTTTGTGATTCTACATTTCAACACCTTTCAACATCTTGGGGTCGTGGATTAGCAAATTCCCGTTGGGCCTGTTCTTTTTGGATGCGGCTTATGGCTTTTGGTTATGGTTTGTGGCTTTTGGGCTGTTCATGTGA
Organism: Dendrocalamus latiflorus; assembly: GCA_017311315.1. Taxonomy (NCBI): domain Eukaryota; kingdom Viridiplantae; phylum Streptophyta; class Magnoliopsida; order Poales; family Poaceae; genus Dendrocalamus; species Dendrocalamus latiflorus. Next base: position 39,965,431 of record CM029610.1, read on the forward strand.
GATTATAGAATAACTGAAACTCACATACAGTTTTTGTCGATATAAATGAAGTTGATACAGTATATACTACAATTAACTAGTAGACATCATCTTGAAAAAACACTTTATTTAAAAACTGGTTACTGTAGAAAAGCTAAAAGCTGAAAAAGAACAAACCCGAACATCTTGTTATACAAGGATGTTTTTAAGTGAATTTCAAATGCTACCGGTCACCTCCGGCAAAGGATGCTGCTGGCATTCCATCGTATTTTGGAGCTGCTGGTATTTTGCAACCCCGAGCTCCGACAAACTGACTGATCTGGTGCGACAAACAACCGATCTGGAGAATCATCGTTCGATTACCCAAGCAAAAGAGATAAATGCAGTGAGTGCAGTTGGAAGCCAAGGCGTTTTAGTGACGGTTTGCTTGTCCGCGACGCAAACGGCGACCGCACGAGGAGAAAGGTTTGCGTCGCCTCAAACGCAAGTGCCGCTGCCTTGCTGAGGAGCTCCGTTTGGTGCAGAGCTGCGCATCGCCGATCTCGTCTAAACGCAGCTGTTGCCCCATTTGCAGCGCTGAACCTCGAGGGGTTTCGGAGCTCCGGTGCCAACTAAGGTCCTGATCAATATGTCTTCAGCTTCTGGCTTCAACTTATTTTGCACTATTTATAAATTTCGTCTTTTTCTGAACTTTTGGCTTTTTTTAGTTTTTTTACCGGTTCTTTTTTTCCTCGTATTTGTTTACATTATATGTGATGGGCTAATATGTTTTTCTATTTTTAAATTTTTTTAAATTTAATTATGGTAAATAAGCCTCTGTCAGATACAATGCTTTTTTCAGCCAGCTACAGTGTTTTCAGCCATAAGCCATGAGGCTTTCAGCCGAACCGATCACCACCTAAAGCTGATAGGGACCAACCAGTAGTAAACACTGATTGATACATGAATAGCTTGATTTTTTATGGTACCGCCCACGAAACCTTATTATCTTGAAACAACCCAAATTTCAACATAGTTTTGAATTGCCTTGAATTTTGATTTTGTTTGAATCTTCACCCAAATTAGCACTCCTCCCAACCCTTAACGTCTTCCCTGTTGGTCCATGCCACCATCGGCCATTGGTGCCCCCTCTGTTCCCGTCATAACTATTATTCATGGACCGATAAAACCATAAAAGGCAAATTGCAGCCGCAACCTTCTATTGTCATTGCAATCCATGGTTAGCCGATCATACCCTCAACTTCTGTGTCTCTGGCAACCCTCTTTAATTCCCTTGACTGGCTCCTTAGTTGCTGCATCTATCTGCCTGAGGAGGTGCATGACCCTAAGTACCACTGGTGCTTGCCAGTTATCTTGCCGCCTTGAACGAAGCCTCCCGAGCCCTCTTGCCCAGGACACGCGACGAGACCCGAACGATATCCTCTCCTGTGCCGAATCGCCATAGCCGCCTATAAAACGAACCGAGTCATTCTAATAAGTAGCTTTAGCACCCAGGTGAGCCTCAGACACCCACACACCCCTCGCCGACTGTCGCATCACCACCATTGCTGGAGACCCCCAATATACGACCCAGTGAGCTGGTCAATAGAAGAATTACACGAGCAATTGAAGCAGGCCTGAAGCCTACAAGAAAAGATCAAAGATATCGGAAAAGAAGTCAAGTTCTTATATTGATCATGTTAAACCTAGTTTTCAAATGCATTATTTTGATTTTAAATACAAATGCATGCTTGCCTTTATTATGTGTATAGATTGCTTAGCTACATCATACAGTGATACCTCTTGCCTTCCCTTTTGATATTACATGACTCTTGTCACCATAGGATTATCACAATAGTAAAATTGCTAAATAATGGTTGTGCTTAGATATGCTTTAGAGATAATAGTAAATACGACACAAACATTGCCAACTGAAATTTGAAACATGATAACGATAGGGGTAACATGGGTTACTGCTGGAAACAGGGAATTTTTATAAAATGATGCGAGACCCAGGCGAGAGGTTGACTTGAAACCGGTGCAGGTACTGCCTGAGGTCTGAATTGTTGATTTGTCTTGCCTGAGTCGATTAAGGACCGGATCTGTGTGCACTCATTTCTACACCCACCGTACAACCACAAATATGGTATGGGACAGATTTGGCCAACTAATTTATTTTGTTTCAATATAATCTCCTGCGCCAGTTGAGGGTGACTTGCGGGGTCATTGCCTGGGGGAGTATATATTTAGGGGTGAACCTATAAGGGTCACTGCCCGAGGTAGACTCAAAAAGTCTCTGCCCTGAGAGAGAATGCACTCGCAATAAGCTAATAACGGAGTCCCTTAGCGCTGAGGGTGCATAAATCTAGAGCAGGAGAAAATATCGAAATAAATGTTATGTTATGATTATGTAGTCGCACGTCAACGGAAATGTGTATCGGCCGACATTATGAGATAATTATATTTTGTAGGTAAAGTTGCACACTTCTGCAGAGTGTTAATAATTTATTCAAATAGCCATGCCTCCGGTAGTGGGCAACGTGTCGAAATACTAAAGTGTGTAGTTTCCGCAAAATGGTTATTAAAATTGACTGTTAGGTCTTATGCCAATCAAATTAACCATTTTTAAATGTTCGTGAGTAGGCATGATACTCTTTCTGTCCGCAACCAAACTCTTGGGCTATTGTGGAACGTATAATGGTCCTATTCCCAAAAATGGGGTTGTTACAGATCTGATGTGATCGAATTGCAATAGTAGAAACTTCGGCACATTATGAGAATTAGTGTATTCCCAACTTGCACTTGATGAAATCTTCCTCCTTGCTGAAATCCTCATGATCTCCCACTCTTTCTCGCGGCAATCCCTCCTTCTCACGACAATACCTTCAACTCATCTCATGAACACAAGACATGGTGCCAAGTGGCTTTTCTATTTATTTCAAAAATTAAACATAATGATCTGTATGTTTACAATAGGGTACACCCTGTGGCCTTATATTGGGTGGATTGTTTTGGGCTGTGGCTTATGGCTGAATTTTTTGAATTATGGACTATTCACGAGAGACAATACACAGAGAGAAATAGGTGCATATGATTTTGGTCGGTATAGCTAAATTCAATATAGTTTATACTACAATCTATCTGTAAACTCCGTACTAAAAAACGCACCGTTTAAAAGCTACGTACTCTAGCATAAACTATAAGTGCTAAAGAACCCACCCATTGGCACCCCAAAGGCACAACCATAACTCACACGCACGCACAAATTCGGTCGAAGCCATCTCAAACTCACGCATGTCCGAAGGCCACTCCTAGACGTATTCAATTCGTACTCCACTAGAAAACTAACTCTACTCCTAAAAACTGAAACTAGTCTTTGAAAGTAACTCTCAAAAAACTTGATACAAACCAACCAACTGGTTCGGCTAACCAAGAAAACACGTACTACACACTTGGGTACAACCATACTCATATAAAAAGGAACAAACTTAAAAGATAGAAACTAACTCAAAGATAAGGAAAACTCAGACTGGTTTCCATTTAAAAGATCTAATCTGATCCAATGTAGAATCTGTGCTTGCTTCCCACCTCTTTTGACTCAAAGCTGACTTGATCCCTTTGCGCTGGTTCCTCACATCCTTGGCTCAGCCTTCCTCCTTGCGCATGAGCTATTGTTTTGTTTCCTTGTTTCCAACTTGGTTTCCCTCCTCGGACTCAGGAAACGAATCCTCTGACGTAAGGCAACGTCAGAGTGCAGTTGGAAATCGGAACCGCCCGCTGAGAAATCAACGGCTCAGATCTACTTCGATACAGTAAAAAGTACTGTAGCTACAGTAATTTTTTTACTGTAGCTACAGTAATTTTTACTGTATCGAAGCAGATCTGAGTCGTTCATTTCTCAGCGAGCGGTTCAGATTTGTAACTGCACTCTGATGTTGCCTTACGCAACGTCAAAGGACCCCGTTTCTCGGACTCATGGCTCCATACAGTAAGGCCATAGAGCCCTACTCTGTTTCTCCCTCTTGCACCCCTTTCTCTCTTGATCCACAAGAAATAATCGTGGCTCCTTTCCTGGCTTGAGCCGCACAATCCCTTGTCTCGGTTTCTAGCTCAAGCTCCTCTTTCTTTCTTCACACACAAGAAAGAAATTGCCTCATGGCTTGGCACATCTCCCACACGGAATAGGATGCGGTTCCCCTCATGCATCCATGCGGTCGAGTGTGTGGAGTTCCCCCATGCGGTTCCTGTGCCCTTATCGGATGATGTGCACTCCCATGTGGGCCAACGGCTGATTTCTCCTTTTGTGCTAGGGTTATAAAAAAGCTTGTGGCTCATGAGCTATTCAAGCTTGACTCGCTCTAGGCTCGATTCGAGCTCAGCTCGAGCCCCAAATGAGCTGAGCTCGGAGCGAACTCCAAATGAGCCACCTTGAGTTTGATCCCGAGCTTGCGAGCTTCAACGAGTCAAGCTCGAATAGCTCATAAGTCTTGAGCTTTTTTTACAGCCCTAGATACATACTAACTCTTACTGAGCTTATTCGAACTGAGCTCGAGCTTTTCTACTGTTAAAAATTAGTGTATGTTGAATTATTTTTTACTGTTATCGAGCTTACTCGAACTGAGCTCGAGCTCAATTTTTTAATGTTAAAAATTAGTGCATATTAAATTATTTTAACTATTATCGAGTTTATTCAACCTGAGCTCGAGCCGAGCTCCAGGTTCAGACTCTAACTTAGGCTCATTCGAGCTCGGCTTGAGTTTCTACCGAGCTCGAGTTTGGGAGGCCAAGCTCTCTCGAGTTTGGCTCGTTTACAACCCTATTTTGTGCCACATGCTGAATTAGGGTTTTCCTTTCTCCTTTCCTTCTAGCCTCCCTCACCTCCTTGGCCAAAACAGGCACTTGATTACACTTTCGTTGCAAAACAGCGCCAAATTGAGGAGTAGCATTGGTTTACAAGTCAAGAATAGTCTCCAATGTATTAGATGTTCTTGTGGCCGCATCAACTGCAGGTTCATCGTGTGAGTGCAACGTCGTGTATAGTGGCCAGAGTCTTTGGCCGAGCATTGGCATAGTGGTGTCATAGCGGTCTCTACTACACACTAGATGTTTTCCTGCATCTGGTCCGATGCTGCTTAGGTTTCGTGACTGCTTTTCTGTGGCAGTATGGACATGGTGGCAGTGTGTTCGCTTCGTAAGCCATAGGTCGCGAGTTTGATCCTCGCCAAGAGCTTGCTCTAAATTTTGCAGATCTTCTTATTATTTATGTAGGGAATTCCCGCAGCTCTAGAACTCTGCGGATATTCGCATCTTTAACCAACACTGCCGGAAATTACCTTACACCGAACTTCGTCAACATGTGATCGACATGCTAACATCCGAGCAAACACCAATCCCCTACACGCAACAACCCCTCACCAATTAACCAAGCATCCAAGTCAAGGTCTCAAAGAGGCAGCACAACTTGATTAGGATAACTACTCGCCAATGAACGCACGATACTGTATATGTGCTGTTTTATATCAACTTTGCTCCTCCGATGCGTCGCCATCATGCTCACGCCGGCAAACTTCTCCGTGTAGCACGGTGCTGCCAAGGTCAGCTTATTGGCGTTTTTGTTTGGTCGTGCCGTCTTCTGATGCGGACGGCAGTCTAGCTATAGCCAAGGAGCCGACTAGCTGGCGATTTCTTCACGGTCCTGATCAATTCGGTTTAAGCTTTTGGCTTCCGATTTATTTTTTACTATTCATAAATTTCGTCTTTTTTTCTCTAATTTTTTGGTTTTTTTTGCTTTTTTACCGGTTCTTTTTTCCCATATTTGTTTGTATTATACGTAATAGGCTAACATATTTTTTTATATTTTTTAATTTTTTTAAATTTAATTATACTAAATAAGCCTATGTCAGCTACAATATTTTTTCAGCCAGCTACAGTACTTTCAGCCATAAGCCACCAAAAAAAGCCCAACTGATCACCACCGCAATGTCCCGACGTGCAGGCGGCGGCTCGAAATTGTAGTACTAGTACTCAACAAGCGCAGTCACAACTCGCAAGGAATTACCTGTTCTTTTTTTCTTTCGAATTTTGTAACTTTTTAGTTTTATGCTATTCGAAAAAAATACGAAGTAATAGAAACTTACGTACGATTTTAATCTATATAAATAAAGTCACTACAATATGTACTACAATAAATTTATAGATTTTATTTTAAAAAGATATTCTATTTAAAACCAAGTTACCGTAGAAAAGAAAAAATAACTTTAAAAAAAAAAACAGGTCCAAAGTTTCTACATGCGTCTGGACAGAGGTTCCTCGCTACTTCTGATGATTTCGTCTTTTGCCCTGCGATGGCCGATGGCTACCTTGCACGGGGCAGCGTTTCGTCGCCTTCAACCAAACACCCCTTAAATTTTACCTTCCCTTTTTTTTTTCTTGTTTTGGTTCATATCGTGTTTTGTTCTCGCATAAACTTTTCCTTCATATAAAACATAATTTATATGTTTTATCTACATGACTCTTGTCATTTGATTTATCTACATCACTCTTGTCATTTGATCGAGATTGAATGTTCAACTGATGGCGATGAGGAGGCTGAAACAGGACACCATAGTATCTAGATACCAAGCCTCACTGCCTTTAGATTGATTTTAGATGCATGCAAGTGTAATGATTTAGTATCAATTTGGAAAGGAAGTTATTGATTTAGCATGCTGAATCAATTATATATAGAAAGTTTTAATCATGGATGGAAAGTCTTAATCATGAAGTCTGAACACCATGATATTTTTGTTATTTATACTATATATATATTTAAGTTAATTTTATTTTCTGGTGTTTCCTATTTTTGTTTTTCGTTCTCCTCAAAGCTTTGCGGTTTTAATTTGTCTTCTGAAAATTCCAGCTCGCTTAGAAACATCTCACGGCCTTACGAGGAGGAAAAGTTGAATCACACCACCGTCTTCTATTTGGCTAGTCACCCACGAGTGTAGGGCTGAAATTCCACGATGCCGATTTTGCTCCGAACGGTTTTTAAGACTTCGGCAGGTTATCTATCTAGGACACGTCGCTTTCTTAATTTTGATTTTTTAGTTTTAGTTTTAGTTTTTTCTTTGTTCTTTGTATTGTTTTTAAAAGATATAGGGGTGTTTTTAATTTTTCTTAATTTTTTATTTTTTATCTTAGAAAAAGATAACAGTGGCTATAGTGCACTTACAACTAAAAGCTAAAAACATAAGCCGAAAGCCGTACTTTAAAGTTGTTTAGAGTGGCACCAAAACCTTAACCATGTTACACATTCTCGTTCAATTTTAGTGAGACCTCTGTGTATCTCAAAAAGAAAAATAGCAAAAAAAGAAAAACGCAAGCACAATGTGATTAAGCGAGAATGCAAGTTAGTACAACACAGCTTGGAAAGGACATCAAAATTTCCGAAAATATTGGGGAAACACAAACTAGAGTTAAAAAATGAAAGAAAATGCCGTCTGCAGCCTCTACCCTTTCACGAGGACACGTGGCATCAAACCCGCGAAAAGCTACTCCCGCACAATCTTCTAGGTACAACTCATACACCAACACAAACCTCCAGGTGGGCCCGAGAGACGCAGAAAGTCCAACGTGCCAATGGACCAGGTCCATGGTATTTTCCCCAGAATAGCACGCCACCCACTCCACAAAAAGAGGCTACGACGCGTGCGCTCCCTATTGCAGCATTACTCCTCCATTTCTCCGCAGAGGGAGCCCGAAGCCACTCTTTCCTCCTCGATTTCCTCCGCCGCGGGATCGCCGGATTTCTCTGGATACTTGCGACCGGAGGTGAGGAGGAGAAATCCGATCGAATTGACGGGTTTGTGGTGTCATCCTGTGGGTGTGGTGGTCTCGATCGGTTGTTCTATTCGGTGTCCAGCGTCCGGCCGCCATGGGATTTGGGAACGAGGCAAGCTCGTCGTCGTCGCGGCTGGACGAGGCGCCACTGCTACCGCACCACGGCGGCGGAGAGGGGCACCTGTCGTCGCAGCCCAAGACCTTCGCGAACGTCTTCATCGCGGTGGTCGGCGCCGGCGTGCTTGGGCTGCCGTACGCGTTCTCGCGCACCGGGTGGGCGGCGGGGTCCATCCTGCTCCTGTCCGTCGCCGCACTGACCTTCTACTGTATGATGCTGCTGGTCGCCTGCCGCCGCCGCTGCATCGCTGACGAGCACCCCAAGATCGCCTCGTTGGGGGACCTGGGGTACGCCGTCTTCCGCGCGCCCGGCCGCTTCGCCGTGGACGCCATGCTGGTGCTCAGCCAGGCTAGCTTCTGCGTCGGATACCTCATCTTCATCTCGAACACCATGGCGCACCTCTATCCCATCTTCGCGCCCTCCTCCAACGTGCTCCTCTCCCCGAAGGCGCTCTTCATCTGGGCCATGATGCCGTTCCAGCTCGGGCTCAACTCCATCAAGACGCTCACGCTCCTAGCGCCTCTCAGCATCTTCGCCGACGTCGTCGACCTCGGCGCCATCGGGGTCGTTCTCGGTCAGGACGTGTCCACCTGGCTCGCCAAACAACCACCCGTGGTCGCGTTCGGCGGCCCGGGCGCGCTCCTCTACGGCCTCGGTGTGTCCGTGTACTCCTTCGAGGGCGTCGGCATGGTCCTGCCGCTGGAGGCGGAGGCCGCGGACAAGAAGAAGTTCGGCGCCACGCTCGGGCTGTCCATGGCGTTCATCGCCGCCATGTACGGGCTGTTCGGCGTCATGGGGTACGTCGCGTTCGGTGAGGCCACGCGCGACATCATCACCACCAACCTCGGCACCGGGTGGCTGTCAGCCGCTGTGCAGCTAGGACTGTGCATCAACCTGTTCTTCACCATGCCGGTGATGATGAACCCGGTGTACGAGGTCGCCGAGCGCCTGCTCCACGGCAAGCGCTATTGCTGGTGGCTGCGGTGGGTGCTCGTCGTGGGCGTCGGCCTCGCAGCCATGCTCGTGCCCAACTTCACCGACTTCCTGGCGCTCGTCGGGAGCAGCTTCTGCGTCCTGCTCGGGTTCGTGCTGCCGGCCTCGTTCCACCTCAAGGTGTTCGGCGGCGAGATGGGCTGGCCCGGGGTGCTCAGCGATGTCCTCCTTGTCGTGCTCGGCGTCGCGCTCGCCGTCTTCGGCACGTACACGTCGCTGCTGCAAATCTTCCACTCGTCCAGCGCATAATCTCTCGGTCTTTACGGATCGGTACGCCCCGAGGGTGAATTTGCTCAGTGCATTAGCGTCAGGTACGCTGGTTATGTTATCGTGTACAGAGAAGGAAGGGGATCAGTCGATCAGAGGGGAAATGCCCATTTCAGTTATTGTTGATCTGGGCATGGACTGTGTGCATTGGTCGCATTCTTTCGAAGCAGATTACAATTCAGGTGGTTTGTATGGGTCTAGCTTGGATGTCATGGAGAAATCTGTGCCGTTTTGCCGCGACAGGTTCCCATGGCTGTCCATAGCAATGTATTGTGTGTGTGTGTCCTAGATGATCCAACTGCAGTAGCGCAGCGCACGATGGATTCGATGAAAGGACATAATTCTCAGTTTAAGGGAGCTTATTTAGTTATCTGTGCTTGAGTGTTGCAGCTTATGTGCAGATGTCTTGTTAATTTGGCAGGGCAAGCAATTGGGGCGACTTATACTGCTTCTCAAAGTATACATTCTATACGCTTCAATGTGTTGTCCGTCCCAGACAAGTAAACATGTAAGATAGCCCCAATGGGAATAATATTCTTCCAAATGCCAGTCGCTTTTGTTTCGGTTTGCAGTTCTATTGCATTACGTACATTCCAGAGAAAATTATATTCTGACAGTCAGTTGGATTCAGATATGAGCACACCGTATTAAGTCCTGGTGTGTCTGGTAACATGGAACATTTCAGAGTTAACTATTAGTCTAGTACTATTGCTATTACATGATGGTGATGCCTGCCCTTCGCCTTCTGACGATCGAGCATAAAGAAAAGGGAAACCCAAGAAAAGGAAAACGTAGCCAAACTCCTTTCTTTTCTTTTTTAGAAAATATCTCCATTATCGATCAGTCCTTCTTTACCAGACGAACTCTTCTTATCTTTTCCCGTGCGCTTTCCGTCACTTTTCTCTCGCCTCTTCTCCCCTTTTTCTCCAAACAAGCTGTTACTGTCATCGGGTAAGGGCTAAACGTTCAGCGAATCGACCGGTTTCCATTCCATGAACTTGTTAGTGGTGACGTTTTTCTCCAGAGAAAAACTTATACAGTTCGATAGTATATCAAGTTATCAACCCTCTCTCGTATTTCTTGTATCACTACCATCATAATATCTATATAGAATAATTTTTATATCACTACCACAATTTTATTATTCCACTTCGTTCTTATACTGAAAATCATGTTTCTTCGTTTCCAACCTTACTAAATCCTTCTTCCTATCATAACCTTATCTTAGCCTTTTTTTAGTTTCCTTAATTTTACACTATATATCATGTTAACAATATAACCGTTACCCGGTCTGAAGTTACTCATATATTGGGAGATTTTCACCCACCTGGTAATGTACGGGGGCCGTACACTTTCGTTACTCAGGATATTACACCCCGTCTGTGGTTATACAGTCGAGGACAGTGTGCCTGACTACTCTCATATAATCGGGTATGTGAGAAGTAATCACCAGTACTATTACCATAACTTGCTAAGTACTTGCTGATATTTTCAATCTCACGCTTGCTCTTTCCATTTTTAGGTAAAAGACCAGTAGATTGATAGAGCACTCGAGTTTTCAGCACTATGAGTTGCCACTGTTTATGTTTTCTTATTTACTCTTTCTTATATTAGAAGTGGGTCGGTTCTATGTTTCAAACATTTATTGCAACTTCCTTTGGTTCTCTACTAAGTACTATTAAAGTTTTAATTTTCTTGTGATTTCTATTGTTAGAGCAGCTCCAAGAGAAGAGCTAAATCATTTTCTAGAGGTAAATTTGGCTATTATTGGAGAAAAAACGTCTCCAATAGACTCTGTAAATGACTCTCCAAATTTAGTAGCTCTCCATCCCTCCTTCTTCGCTCTCTATTTTTGGATAGCCTACCTCGCTCACCATCCAGCCTCTTGGCGCGGTCGGCGTTTCCTTCCCGCACGCTGCGCCCCATTCCCGCGCGTACGCGACCCACCGCGCGCCCTCTAGTTTAGATAGCCTGTTGAAGTAGTCTTGTTTTTTTGGGTGAGATTCATTTTAGAGAATAGCTAAATCACTAAATTTAGATACTTCTTTTGGCTAATCTCTTGGAGTTGCTCTTAGTTGTTACTATTATTTATTCTTCACTTTAAGAATGATGTTTTATAGTAATATCTCATATTGGTATGTGAGGTATTATAACAGCGTCATTTGCTTGCTCCCAAAATAAGAAAGAAAAACCGTATGCTTTCCAGTATTCACTCCAGTAAAGCAAAGTAGCAGACCAATCCCGCGCGTAGAAAGTGAGACAAGGGCAAAATTCCTGGGCGAATTAAGATACCGCCGGGTGCTGCAAAAACGTGACCTGAGACGCGGCGACAGTAGGCTAGCGCGCGCGCCCCGTGTGACGCCGGGCTGGAGCACGAGGATATTCCGTTTTGCTTCGGCGGCGGGGATGGATTGGAAGAGATAAGCACCGCGGACCGGAGTGATTTGGTGGAAGTGGATTGTTAAACGGAGACGACGAACGAGGAACGTGGGTGCCCAAAATCCACAGGAAAGAAAGACCCCCGGACACGACGGGTTCATCCAACGCGAACGCAAGTTGCGGACAGGGTGACGAGTGGGTCCGTTGATCCTTATCCTATCACGTGCCGCCGTGCTACTGCCTATTAATTCCCGCGTCGCTAAACCCTCTCCGGTGGAAGAGGTGCCAGCAGGGACAGAGCGACGGGACGCAGAGATGCAGGGCGGGGCCGACCGCAGCTTCCGCCGGAGCTCCCCCCGCTCATCTACAAGAGGCTGCCGGACTCGGCCGACTTCGTACGGTTCCGAGCCATCTGCAGGGCGTGGCGCGCGCCCGCGCCCACGTCCGACCCGCCGCCGCACCTCCCGTGGCTCCTCGAGCGGCACGGGTCCGCGCTCCAGGCGAGGCAACAGTTCCGCTTTTACTCGCCCAGCTCCGGCCAGAGGTACAGCGCCCGCGGCCAACGCGCCGGCCGCTCGTGGCTAGGGCTGTGCTCTGCGCAGAAAAAAAAAGTACTAGAAAAATCGAACCGAATTGCTTAACTTGGTTTAACCGATTTTTGGTACGATACCTAGATTACAGGTTTTTTGTGTTCGGTTTTTCGTAAAAATCACTGAAAATCGAAAACACCGAAAACTAAACTGTGATCTGTGAATGTGATGGTTATAGCCCGGTAGTAGTTGCGCGCACTTGCAGTCCATCGGTTCATCGCATACCCCATAGGCCCATAGAGAGCGACTGAACCCAACCGGAAGACTCAATGACTCATTAGGCCATTAGGGCAGGCGTGCGCCGGTGCGCGCGTCCAGCAGCACTGCATGGCCCAGTGCCCATGCAGCACAGCAGCAGCAATGAGTCAAGTGTTTCTTTGTAGCTTTATCTGCTAGGAAGCCTAGGATTGCATTGCATGACTGATGAACACTCGGCTCTTGAGAACAATAGGTGAGCAGCATAGCACAACATTATGCATATGCCGTTATACTGTTTATAATTCACGTTAACTTTGATAAACATGATATTTACCAATACCACACTGAAATAAATTGAAATTTACTGATATCGAATCGTATTTTTTAAGATACCTATATTATCGAATTAACAATACCGTATTTATCGTATATGAAAAAAAAAGAAAAAACCGTTATATTGTCACGGACAATGCAAAGGAATAAGAGAAAAAAAGAAAAGAAAAAAGCTAAAATAAACCGAAATTAGAAGCCGATGTATTCCAAATGACTCTTAATTTAAATAAACCGAAAACCTGAAAAAGATAAAGTTGAAGCCGTTTGGAGTGGATATGAAGTCATCGGGGCACTCCAAAACACCTATTTGGATTTGATGAGTCATATGCTGTGCCAAACATTTACATAATCTTCTGATTGTTCAGTTCGCATCGTTTTTCAGGTGGTGAGTCCACCGTTGGCACCTAAGAACCAGTAAGCCATGATCTAATCATCTAGATGTCAGACTGGAATTTTTACAAAAATTTACCCGAGGTCACATGGCATCAGTTGGGCCAGGCCCGCTCATTGTGGCGGTTCCGCGTGGTCGGCCTCTGCACTGGATGTCTGCGCACTCAACCGCGCGAGGTGGAAGAGGGGTTGACGGCGAGTTCCACGGTCGCGTGCTGAGTTGGGGCTCGTGTGCAGCAAGGCGTACGTTCCTGGCCGGCGGCCGCGTACTTCAATTCGTGGCCTTACTGTCATTCGATCGGGTGGCTGACTGAACGATCCCACAAACTTGAGCGCTTTCAACAATTTAAAAACTTGAACGAGAATATACGGCACAAGCATAAGTATGTACTATATATCAAGAATGAAGATAATGAATATAATAGAGAGAATCAAAATAACAATATTGAAGTAGCATGATAAGAGAGAAAATATTTCGTAAAACCAACCGTAAATTTTTTAAGCACAATTTTAAAAGAGTATACGTGATTATCATTCACTTATAACTCCCTCAAATCTTTTAGAACCCTCGGATCTTTACCCTATACAAGAATCTATGTGCTAAAGAATATCCTAACTTCTAGACCTCTCATGAGCCTTCTGTTTTAGATGAGTAGGTTTGATTGCTTAATTGTTTGTGTTAGAAATAATCTTGACTTAGAGTCCATGTCGTAGTAGAGTTCGTTTCCGAGCATAACTCAAGTTGAAGTTGAGACCAACTTGAAATCTGAATCGAAATAGGAGTAGGAGAGTTTTATCCCTATATATTGGGGGGACTTGTACCCAGTTTTGAATCCAAAGGAAGAAAAGCAAGAAAGAAGGGGAGCAAATAAGAGAATAAAGAAATTCAGAGATTTCTTCTGTGTTCTCTCAGTTTATTTACAATGTGTGTGTTTTCTCCTGGGATCAAAGTTGTAACAAGTGGTATCAGAGCCTAGGCAAGAATCAAGTCGCTGGAAAAATCATCTCGGCGATTCCGTTTTCAGCGCATCTCACGCGCGCGCTCCTGAGGCGTACGTCGCTCATCTTCGCGTAGCTCTCCCGGGAAAAAGACGCTCATGGCACGTCCTTCCGTTCCCTCGGTCCAAGAGCAACTTCTAAGTAGCCCGAGTTATTGATCTGTGCTCAAGATCATGTCACGTACTCCGGGGAGTGGTGTCACTGGTGACGAGGCATCATCCAGTATGATGGCGAAGGAGAGTTCCGCTGTCTCGCTGTATTATTCGATGCTCACGACGAGCAATTATGCAGCATGGGTAATCAAGATGAAGGTGTACATGAAGCCTCAAGGAGTGTTGGACGTTGAGAAGATGTGTTCGCCATCCAAACTCAAGTAAGCAGAGTTGAGATCGGAACGTCGAGGAGATGTGTCACCGTTCCGTGTCAAAGTATAAGTTTAGTAAGTCGTAGTTGAGTCCAACTGCCTCAATATTTTAGAATCTTTGCATCTGGTAAACCTGTACCAGTTGAGTTGAGTTCCTACATGCAGCTTACATGTAGAACGCTTCTTGTGGAGGTGTGGCTGGTAGTTCATAATGTATTGAGACTAAAACTAGAGTGTGTTAAGTCAAGATTAAGGGGGAGATTGTTAGAAATAATCTTGATTTAGAGTCCATGTCGTAGTAGAGTTCGTTTCCGAGTATAACTCAAGTTGAAGTTGAGACCAACTTAAAATCTGAATCGGAATAGGAGTAGAAGAGTTTTATCCCTATATATTGGGGGACTTGTACCCAGTTTTGAATCCAAGGAAGAAAAGCAAGAAAGAGGGGGAGCAAATAAGAGAATAAATAAATTCAGAGATTTCTTCCGTGTTCTCTCAGTTTAAAAAAAACAAAAAAGGTCTAATACCACTTATAAGGTTGTTGCTCCGTTGCTCCGTGGGGGGAGATTGTTAGGAATAGTCCCACATGGATTGTGGGAGAGGAGTAAGCACAACTTATAAGTGTGAGGGAGCCCCCACCCATCGGACTAGTCTTTTGGGGGGAGAAGGTCCAATACCACTTATAAGGTTATTGCTCCGTTGCTCCATGGGCTTAGTTGTGTTCAGCCCATTTAGACCTGTGGCACCCGGTTGGATCTAGGCATGCAGCCAGGGTCCAAAAATATAACAATTGGTATCAGAGCTTAGGTACCTAACATCTCCTTAGACCTCATGGTTGCAAAAATGTTCAATCCATGTATGAGGGGGAGATTGTTAGGAATAGTCCCACATGGATTGTGGGAGAGGAGTAAGCACAACTTATAAGTGTGAGGGAGCCCCCACCCATCGGACTAGTCTTTTGGAGGGAGAAGGTCCAATACCACTTATAAGGTTGTTGCTCCGTTGCTCCGTGAGCTTAGTTGTGTTCAGCCCATTTAGACCTGTGGCACCCGGTTGGATTTAGGCATGCGGCTAGGGTCCAAAATGTAACAGTTTAGTTCTTCTCTACGGTTACCTCATCACTACTACAGAAACGGTCATCACAGACGGTTCGAAATCGTCATCACAGACGGTTTTCTGAACCGTCTGAAATTATGGGTCAGTGATAATCCAAGTTATCACAGACGGTTTTCGAACCGTCTGTGATTATGCGATATCACAGACGATTTTTTATTAAAAACCGTCTGTGATATCGCATAATCACAGACGGTTTTTTATGAAAAACCGTCTGTGATACTCCTCCCCCCAGCAGAATCTATTTCTGTTTATAGCTAGCCTCAGGAAATGCTAGCCATGCCCTCTGAAACAAGCAGATAATCACAGACAAAAAACATACAATTCACACATCTCATTTCCTTTCAGATACATTTCACAGACATAAAACATCCCATTGACATCGCACTTCATTTCACAAACATAAAGCATGCATCCATTTCGCAAATCGATTAATTGAATTGAAATGAAATGTCCATTAACACATCTCATTTACAAAAGACGTGCACTGCATTTGCACTTAGTGATAAGATCAATAAGAAATCATAGTGCGCAGTGGAACCGTCCTCCTGGCGTTATGACTTGAGTCAGCAAAAAGTACGCCAACTCTCCTCGAATCCCTCCAAGAACAGGCTGTTTCAATGCAGTTGACGGGATGGACGCAGCCTGTCGATAGGAATATCAATGTGCGTATATATGTAACGTGTTAAGTATGAAGTAATTATGGGAAGAGTGACAAACCTTGCGATTGGTGAGCGTCAAGGAATCGAGGAGTAGTTCCATATGTTGGCAAACGTAGTATCCACATGTGTTGCCCGGCTCCTGCTGGTGACACTGCAAAAAATAGAATGTGTTAGTTCAAGAGGCATTAGTACCAACTGTTGCATAGGATTAATTAGTGTGAAATAGCGAATACCTTAAAATCTCGAACATGTGTCAGCAGGCATTTGGCCCCGCGCTTCGAGTCACCTCCCTTTTCAATGTAGGTGGCGAACGCCCTACGTAATTCGAAAAAGTTAACCTTAATCATTCGGAAGGAAAGAAAGTACAATGTAGATATGTATGGAAAATATGTGCTTACCTATCGATTACTTGGCTGAGAACTGTGAAGTCCATTTTATTCTTACTTAGGGAATCAAGGTAATATACCTTGTTCTATTTTGGTACAATTACTACTAAAATCCAATGAAAGTTTTGAAGGAAGGGCATAAGTACATAATCCTTCTTGACGCAACTCAGCAGTCCTGCTGCAATGTACCTCTCGACGAGGGGTGTATCCTGGTCGATGGTTTCCTTGGCGACCAATTGTGGGTCCAAGAAACCAACTGATAAGTTGGATGATCTAGCTTTAATCAGCATGTGTCTATATATATACACACGAAAGCAAAAAATTAGATATGGCATTTATCGGTATGACATTAACGGAGACTGTGATTGTACACACTTACAACGTCCAGCATCGAATGATTGAGACGTCAAGACACGTGAACAGATCGAATAAATCCTCAAAGGCAACCACGAACATACACTCTTGAAAACTGTGGTGTAAATCTTCTTCGGTGAATTTGACACTGATACTTGAAGTCCGTTCTGCCTCTAGCTTATTGGACTGCTGAATATACCACATGTGCAATTGCGTGCAACTATATGGTAGCTTTTGGAGGTATTTTTCCTCGAGCAATGGCTGACCAAGCACGAATTTGCGGGCCAAAGGTAGGTACGCAATATCATCATTGGTCTTCTTTGCTTTGCCCTTGCTGGCCTTGCTGCTTCGGCTATAGGCCGACTTAACGACAGTCGGCAGCAGCGGTGCAAGTTGCTCTGGCGAGAATAGGACCCGTGGAGATAGCACCGGTGCAGTATCCGGTGGTGGAACCGACTGGTCTTGTAATGGAGATGGCACCAGTGCAAGTTGCTCTGGCGAGAGTATGACCAGTGGAGATAGCACCGGTGCAGTATCCGGTGGTGGAACCGACTGGTGTTGTAATGGAGATGGAACCAGTGCATGTTGCTCTGGTCCTGCCACCGGTGAAGAAGACTCCAGGGAGATGTCGCTTTTGGGCCACTGGATGAATGTTCCGATGGCCTGTCCTAGAGTCATGATCTCGTCGTTGGGGGGCTTCGGTAGCGGGACCACCTCAAAATTGACATGCACACCATCCACATTAACTTTTGCGAAGCCTGATGCTAAACCTTGACCGTGCACCATGGCCCCGATACCAGACGAATATGCCTGGCCCCAAGCAACGTACAAGGGAACGGAGCCATATCTCACTTGGAGCTTGCAATTCGTAGGCTCCTACATAACGATACAAAATTAGCTACTCGAATAGGCCTACCAATGGAGCAAGCATTCGAGAGGTAATAATTATTACCTGGATGTCGTCCACAGGAAATTTGGACTGGATTTGCGTCGGATTGGACGCGCAGCTACTCGGACGGTTGTTTGGGCTAGCTAGCGCAGCAGCGGCGGTGGCGGCCTGCTGACTTTCTGTCTGTTTCCGCACCTCATCTCTGAGCCATATAATCGACACAAAACTCAATGACCTCTTCGCTTGCATAACCTTCGACGATGCTGCCCTCCGGCCGAGAACGATTCCGTACGTAGGACTTGAGAATTCCCATGAACCTCTCAAATGGGTACATGCTACGTAGGAATACGGGCCCGCACATTTTTATCTCCCACACAACGTGAACAATGAGATGGACCATGATATCGAAAAACGAAGGAGGGAAATACATTTCAAGGTGACATAGAATCATCACCACCTCGTCCTTCAGAGCATCTAGTCCTTCGGGATCGATGATCTTCTGAGCAATTGTGTTAAAGAAATAACATAGCCTCATGATTGTCTCTCAGACTTTGATCGGCAAAATATTTCTAATTGCAATAGGGAGCATCTGTGTCATCACCACATGACAATCATGAGACTTCATGCCATTTAACTTCAAATCTTGCATCGAAACAAGTTTCTTCACGTTGCCGGAGTAACCAGACGGAACTTTGACACCATGCAAGCACTGGCACAGTTCTGTTTTCTCAGCCTTGGACAGAGTGTAACACGCAGGGGAAAGGTACGTTCGTCCATTATCAGTGCTTGTCGGTGCTAACTCAGGCCTGATGCCCATGTCAGCCAAGTCAAGCCGTGCGTTGACGCCGTCCTTTTTTTTTATCACGGATGTTCAGTAAGAGACCAATCAAGCTGTCGCACACATTCTTTTCTACGTGCATGACGTCGATGCAGTGCCGAACATCTAGGTACTCCCAATAAGGTAAGTCCCAAAATATTGATCTCTTCTTCCAGGTGTTCTTCTCATGAGCCCTCAATTTACGTCCCTTTCCGAGGACAACATCTAAATCCTTAACCATATCATAAAACTCGTGTCCCCTTAAATGCCTTGGAGCTGAACCGTCTTCCTTCTCTCCGTCAAATTGTTGCTTCATCTTGCGGTATGGGTGAGCCCTCCGAAGGAACCGGCGGTGACGCATGTAGACGGTTTTGCGTGAGTGTCTCAGCCACACACTCTCGGTACCATCTAAACAGTGAGTACAAGCTTTGGCACCTTTTGTACTATGGCCTGATAGGTTACCAAGGGCAGGATAATCATTTATGGTGCAGAACAATAAGGAGCGCAGAGTGAAGTTCTCTCGTTTGTATGCATCCCATACCTGTACCCCTTCGTTCCACAGTACTTTTAGATCTTCCACCAACGGTGCTAGGAACACATCGATATCATTCCCAGGTTGTTTTGGTCCTTGGATAAGTATCGACAGCAAAATGTACTTTCGCTTCATACACAACCAAGGAGGAAAGTTATAGATGCAGAGAGTCACATGCCATGTGCTGTGTCGGCTGCTCATGCTACTGAAAGGATTCATTCCATCTGTACTCAGTCCAAACCTTATATTCCTTGGTTCTGCACCGAACTCTGCAAAACTCCTATCGATGTTTCTCCACTGCGCGGAATCAGCAAGATGTCTTATCATTCCATCCTTCTTGCGCTCCTCCGAGTGCCAACGCAGCAGTTTTGCCTCCTTTGGATTTGCAAAAAACCTTTTCAAACGGGGAATTATAGGAAAATACCATGCCACCTTAGCAGGAGGTCCTTTCTTCGCCTCTGTTCCCTCGCCATCTTCTGATTGATTGTTACGTTTGTATCGGGATGCGTTGCACACCGGACATACATGCATGTTTGCATACTCTTTACGGTAGAGGATACAGTCGTTTGGGCATGCATGTATTCTTTCTACTTCCATTCCCAACGGACAAAGAAGCTTCTTGGCTTTATACGTGGTTTTAGGCAACTCATTTCCCTCCGGAAGCATGTCCGCTAAAAGACCTAGTAGCGCTGTGAAACTCTTGTCGGACCAACCGTTGCTTGCCTTCAATTTCAACAGTTCAAGCACGGCCGACAACCTCGTGTACTAGCAGCTCGTGTACAAAGGTTTCTCTGAGTCCTCCATCAAGCCACGGAATTTAACATACTCTCTCTCATCATAGTTCTCTTCTACATCGCGAAGCATTTGATCCAGATTATCATCGTGCAACCTATCCGAATCCGAGCCACAATCGACATCAACCGGCGGCATGTCATTCACTTCACCGGCGATGTCATCCGGGGGCATATCATTCACTTCGCCGGCGATGTCATCCGGGGGCATATCATTCACTTCACCGACGATGTCATCCGGCGGCATATGATCATTCACGTCGCCATGACTGGTCCAACACGTATAATCCTTTTTGAAACCCCTCCGAATCAAGTACGCTACAATTTGCCCTCGGTTCTTAAACATCTTCAAATTCTCGCAGTCAGTGCATGGACAGCACATATATTCCACCCCCTTATTCAACATATCCTCCTCGGCGGCTCTTATAAAAGCAGAAACGCCATTAATGTACTCTTCACTCACACGGCTCGCGGCATACATCCAGCTTCGGTCCTACGTTACGTACATATATAACAACTTAGTATTAAAATCTAGATTAACTAATTATAACTACATATATACCGGCCGCATTTATTATATTGAGACTTAATTTGCTAGCTCAATTCATATTACAAACACAACAGCTATTATATAACCAACAATTTTGCAAATTAACCATCTTCAATAACCACTAATGGATTACTTAGACCTAAATTGTAATGCAATTAAAGTAAAAATAACTTACATTACTAACCATATCTAGAGCAACCAGGAAAGACTGAATATTCAAAGCTCAATCTCTGCCTCTTCCCACCAAATTAACTGGCCTGAAATCGCTTAGCTTCCTCCCGAGTGAAAAAGTGCGCAGCAGTGGCTAGATCTGGATCGAAATGAAGACAGATGCGGTCTGAGCAGCGCAATAAATGCCTTAGCCATTATCACAGACGGTTTTTAACTAAAAACCGTCTGTGAATTATCACAGACGGTTTTTAGTTAAAAACCGTCTGTGATAACTAGCTTATCACAGACGGTTTCTTATTAAAAACCGTCTGTGATAATCTGGGATTATCACAGACTGTTTTTAATACAGACCGTCTGTGATACTTCTGTAATAACCGCCTGTGATAATCCATTTTCCCGCCACAAATACCACAGACGGCCTCCTAATTACAACCGTCTGTAATAGTGTTCATCAGAGACGGTTTCACAAAACCGTCTGTGATGAGGCGTCTACT
Organism: Dendrocalamus latiflorus; assembly: GCA_017311315.1. Classification (NCBI taxonomy): domain Eukaryota; kingdom Viridiplantae; phylum Streptophyta; class Magnoliopsida; order Poales; family Poaceae; genus Dendrocalamus; species Dendrocalamus latiflorus. The sequence continues at coordinate 39,986,594 of CM029610.1, forward strand.
ATGAGGCTTTCTGTAGTAGTGCATGGTTTATATAATTCTTCCTAGCTCTTCTTTAATTTAGAGTAAGAATTTTAATTCAAATGAAAGTATTAGTTCTAATTATAATAGGATTTATCCAGAACTCTCTATAGTACACCTTTCTAAATCATAGAAGACTAATACTAGTAATCATAACTCAACGTGTATATACTCTCTAGTAATCAGTACTGATTCATCACTGAACGAACTTGGAATTTGTACCAACTCTGGTGCATCACTGGTGCAAATGTCAGCAACTAAAGTCGACTCAGATTATTTCTGCAGCACTCGTTACAAATCAACAAACTTAAGAAGTGCAAAGCAAACGAATTACAAACTGAGAAACACAAGCACCATAAGCAGATCATCAGTTTGCGTCCTACATAACTTGGGACGAGCTGTCGGGCGTCCGGTAATCTCGCGACTATCAGTTAGGCATATCATATATCATCGGTACAGGCAGCCCCTGTACGCCGGCGTCCAGTAGTCCATTGCGTTGCCATCCCGGTACACTCCGGTGGTCCACGAGACAGGGACCAAGCAGAGCCCTCTGTCCCTCAAGTCATGCTCCACTTCTCCCTTGCTTGCCTCCGCATGATGATCTCCCCATGGAACGTTGTTGCTAGCCTGAAGCAAGCGACACCAACTACCAATTAGTATCGCACTGATTCAGATTATCTTGTGGAAAAGAAAGGATTTTGCAGCATTAGTCTGTACCTTGTTCCTGCTCGCATTCGTGTACGGCTCACTGAGCAACTGCAGAGAGTTGGAAAGTAGGAGAGGCTAATCAGCATAGCTGCACAGCTGAACTCAAAAGGATCTTGTGATTGCGACATGCTGTATGTAACTAGGTGTGCACTGTCTTTTTCTCATGTTTTGGTAGAGTGCGTGAGACAGGACAAGTTGAAACATTCTTTATGTTGTTCTTGGGTGTGACTAGGAAGTCCACTGATAAAAGGGGTACAACTAAGTCAATATCATATGTGGAACCAGCTAAACAGTCATTGCAACGATTCATTGTATCTTTGAAGATAACACGGATCATGTGTGCGTGTATATACATTGATCATCTGTAGTACACTTCCTTTTTACTACCAATGTCAGGGTGGGCATAAGAATCTTACTTTTCTAGAAGCTTTTATATATTGCTAGGTCAAAATACAGAGAGGATGCAGTAGTGGTTTTTCGTTATTGTTTTACCTGTACTTGTTCGTGCAGAAACTTGATATACTTGATAGTTTCAAACAGCACCGATGCTGTATCCGTCTGATCATATGGTACAAAATATTATACGGGGAGTTAGATTAATTAGTACGATTGCAGTTTCACTATTTGCAGAAGGAAAATGTTGTTGATATGTAACCATGCGTGTGTGTGTGTATACCTTCCCAAACGGCGAAACGATTTGCTGCAGTGCTGTGATCTTCTCCCCCAGCTTCACTTTAGGCACTTGTTGCTGCATTTGGCCCCAAATGATCACTTCGTTAAGATTCTAAATAGTAATGGTTTAACAAGTTCGCAGATCAAATATATTTAACTTCTTTATGTTGTTACCTTAGGAGGTGACGCTGTGGAGGCCTCTTGCTTGGACTTCTTGACTGTGCTCTCCTTCCTTTCCTCGGATGGTCGTTTCTTACGATCACTCGCCGCACCACTGCCGCCGCCGCTACTCCTTGCCTGCAAGAAACAAATGCACAGTTCACTTTCATATACTCCATACAGATTTAAACATGGTTTATGAACAGCTGCCATAAATTAGCACTACTCGTACTTCATTAGTTCATTGGCCATTTGTATCAAATTGCATGTGCAACTTACCGACACAATCTCCTGCTCTTGTCTATTGCTGCCAGACAGATCGGCGCATCTCATGTGTGGTTGCACCGACGTCGGTTCTGTGGTTGATCTGTAGCCACCGAAAGAGCCAAACCCCGGCAGACTCCTCATGCTAAAAGGACTAGACTCCATTGCTCGACCCTCCTGGCAAATCTTGTCAAATCCTCCTAAGCCTGGATAATCCAGGCTAGTGTGCATGCCAATACTAGTACCGGCCGCGGTACTTATTTGCTGCAGAGAGGAGGCCATGGGTCTTGCAAGTTCTTGCTGCTGCTGGTGGTCGCTGCCTTCCTTCACCTGATGGTGGTCGACGTAGCATGGCATGCAACTCATCATGTTCATCCCCTGGACCTGGAGCGCACCACTAGTACTCCCCAAGAACAGCGGCGAGCCGGCGATATCGTACTTCATCGGGGAAGCATCGGAGCCTGCCTCGAACCGTGCCGTCAGGGCTGGTGCAGCATAGTGGCCGGCTGGGACGTCCTCGAACATCTCCGGCGTCATATTCTTCGACGCGAGCAGATCAAGGAAGTTCTCCCTATAGGCGGTGCCGTTGCTTCTGAAAACAGAAACCATTAGTTTACTTGTGAGCTCATTCACAGCAAGCATGCAATAGCTTGCGTTGTTAGGAGTTATTAGGATGCATGTACTCACAGTTCGCCTTGGCTCCAGACATGGCCGTGGACGTGCTCGCCGGCTGGCAGGCGCATGTCTGCCGACGTCGACGACGAGTCGGCGGCGAAGGCCGAGCCGGCGAGGAGCGCCGCTGTAGTCCCGGCGTAGGGGCTCCAGGAAGGGAAGGGGGAGGCGGAAGGCTGCAAGGCCGCATGCGCCTGGTGATACTCCCACATGGTGGCGGCCGGCGAAGTGGAGGAGCTGCAGACAGCCGAGTCCTGATCAGCCGTTGCTTCCTGCTGGGGCATGAAATACTGGAGGTGCACTGCGCCTGCGTGCAGATGCATCGCATGTGTGTGGATCGAAGGTGCACTGGAGTGGACCAAAGTTGATGTGGGGGCCTATTTGTAGGCGCGCTTGGAATATTTTTCGGTGGGGTTTTTGAGGAGGATATGCGCCCGTCAGCATGATGCAAGCATGCGGGAAGACATCATTGAGAATTTTGTGTCTCTTTTATTTTTCAAAGATACATATATAATATGCATGCTATTGATCAGCCATGTTTTAAAAGTTTTAGAATAAGATAGTTAGCGCAGTTTTTTTTGGGAGGAATAAAGCAGGAGCTTGTTAGGACAGTGAACTAGCGATTCTCTGTTCTTTCTAAGAACTGCTTTATGCAAATCTTGAAGTAATGCAGTTCGTGGTGCTGAAGCTAGGGGTACTTCTCGAACGAAGGCCTTCCGCGGAAAACAGTCAATTCATGTGATCTGGGGAAGTTCATGCGGTCTAAATGGGGGCATAATCTACTTGCAATGTTGTACAGTTCACTTTCTTGGAAAAAACTGTTGAAGGCTCGAAGCTACTATTCCATGATGTATATACCGTCTTACTAGAAAAACAAAAAGAAAAGCAGAGATAAGAGGTTCTTAAGGTGATGCAGGAGAGCAGTGGCGGATCCAGGAATTTCAAAATGGGTATTCAAAATTATAAAATATTGTTCAATTGAAAACATAAAAGTCCACAGTAGCGAAAATTAAAATACAATTAGTTATATTAGAGACAACATCTCAAATAATATAAAGAAATTCTAAAATAATAAAAAATTAACACGACGATACTTCATACCTTGGAAACGAGATATAATATCATGCAGACAAACACACAAAAAGGAAGCAACTTCAGCAAGGAGTGAAAAACAAAACTCAAAGACTAATAGTTTTAACCATGATGATTGGAATTAGAGATGAACTGTTTCCCTGGAACTACTAATTTGAGTCAAAGTTCAAATCGGAATAATTCTATAATAGAGTTGTACAACCACAACGAGATGCTTTAATCAAGCTAAAAGACAATTCTCTTTGTTAGATTTTTGTATTTCCAAGCAGAAGTTCAAAAGTGCTTTTATCATGAACATACTTTGTTGAACGGTTTCTAACAAGCAACTTAAGTAGTATGCTAAATAAAATATGGATTAGATAGTCAGACATCAAAAGGGATCAAATCATCCAAGTGTCCAACAGTATGCAAAAACTTTAGAATCATTATAGATACCTCACTTGTTTAAGCAAAATATAACTCACGTCTTTATTTAGACACATAATTTTGCTTCAAATCAGAGATCGCTAAGGGAGTAGGAGACAGAGGGATTATCGGATTAGGGATATGGGGCCATGACGTCATGGAGGTCACTAGGTTGGGGAGGGTGAACCTGTGCGGCTGCACCGCATTGGCGAGCGACGATGGCAAGGTGACTTGCGTTGCGAAACGGCCGCTCCAGTACTCCTTTAAGACCAAAAGCTCATGCGCCACCAAATAGAGAGACAAAGAGGAGAGACTTGAGTGAGAGAAAAGACTGAGTGAGACCTAGAGTTTCTACCATGTGTCATGTGAATCATGGTAGTGGCCTAGTGGGTCTAGGCCAGTATTTGGTACCAATTTGGGCTTAGGAAAGGGAAATAGGCCAAAACAATTAGCAATAATTTAGGCTGACTGGGTATGAACAAAATGAATTTGGCCTAACTACTAATATACATATATATTATACCTTATATATAGTAGATTTTTGGGTAAAAATTTTGGGTATTCGACTGAATACCCATGACTTACACTGGAACCGCCCCTGCTGGATATGAACAAAATGAATTTGGCCTAACTACTAATATACATATATATTATACCTTATATATAGTAAATTTTTGAGCAAAAATTTTAGGTATTCGACTGAATACTCATGACTTACACTGGAACGGCCCCTGCAGGAGAGAAGCACTTTCTAGCGGTACACAACTACACATCAACTTCATGAAGATTCCAACAGGCGTAAATGGTCAGCTTGCTGCAGAAATGGAACGAAAGGTACGATTTGAATTCAGAGTGAGAGAGGTCGGTCATAGCCTGGCAGCCTTCTCACTGCGACTGTTGCCACATTATTAGATGATGGACGATTGGTCCATCAAAGGTACTTCTCACAACTCATTAGAGTAGTCAACATAAGGGTTTCCCTCCGTTGTGCACAAATTTCTGAAGCACACGGTTTCTTGCAACAAGAGCATCACTCCGTGTCAACAGATTTCGATCTTTTGTAATGGTGAAGAAAATTCATGGTATCAAAGTAACACAGAATACTCACACAATTGTCAGAAGTAGCACCGATAATGCAGAGAGACGCCTTCACCCTATGCCAAACATGTCATACGCTTCTCCAAAACCGTTGCATGCTCTGCACCAAATGATTTTTGTGTAGACAGATGTTGTATATACATGAGTAGACATACCTTTCAGAGCGGAAGATCGATACATGCAGGTGGATTCCACTTATAGTTTTTATTCTAGTATAGACGTTTGTATGAATAAAATGAATACTTAAATTATTTTTAAAAAATTATTTCAATAAATCACTTCGAAATGATGACAGAGATATATTATTTATTTATATAAAGAAAATCATAGCCTATAAAATGAAAATAACTCTGTGAAGCAGACTAATCTCAAGTTCGAGACGTCATATCACACCACATTGGAATTCAGCAATACTAATCTCAGCTGACTTTTCCCCTCAACTTTACTGTGACCATGTCAGGTGATTTATCATTACTAAATGAAGCCATGGGATATCACAGCTCCGGTTGAAGAGGAATATTCTCAGACAACAGTAAGAAGTACTCACTTTTGCTCCGTGGTCTTTCTTCCACTCGAGTGGGTCAGTGGCTTAGTGCCATGGGCATGGAGGGCTATGCAGCTTACAGATCTCCTAGGATCTGTTCTTTTTGGCTGCGGTATATGATTTTTAGCTACGGTTTATGACTTTGGGCTGTTTCTACGAAAGATTACATAGTAACAGAAACTCACATGCGGTTTTTGTCAATATAAATAAAATCAGTAAAACATGTACTACAATTAATTAGTAGACTCTATCTTGAAAAAATACTTCGTTTAAAAGTTAGTTACTGTAGAAAAGCCGAAAAACAACTTTTAGAAGCTGAAAAGAACAGGGCCTACTCACTGCACCACCTTGTCTTGTTTCTTTCCCTGTTCTTTTGCTCGGTGAACATTGGAGCAGGGAGTGCGGGTGCCCGGGAAAGAGCTCGCCGTAGGGTTGGTGAGTGACGGTGGTGGCGTTGGTAAGTGGGCGAGGCGAGGTTTCAAGGCTGCAATCCATTGCTTCGTGGCTCTTTGAGTCACATAAGGTGTGTGAATGCCAGGAAAGACTGGAGCCTGCAATCTGAACACAGGTTTATGGCTTGTTCTTTTATAATGTGGTTGATATATTTTGGCTATAGTTAATATTTTTTATCTATATATTTCGAAACGATAGGGGATAACAGAAACATCGACGTGGACGGCACAGATGGTTTTAGGTCCAGAAAGTAATTTTAAAAAATCTATTTTAAGAAACTGTATAGTTTATTTTCACTTTCGAGTAAACCAAAGAAGAAAAAGAACCTCACCTAAAATCAACGGCAGGTCAGCTGCAAAAAGAGGAACAAAAACAGTATAATATGTCGTCTGCTTTCCAACTAAGGATAAGGCATCTCTTGTCTGGGAGGTAGTTTAGTTTGAAATTAGTTCGAAGTTGCAACTACGTATGTGTGTGGTTGAGTTGTAGTGAATTATCACCATTTGTAATACTAGTCATAGTATGTATATACACTATAAGTAGGTAGAAAACCAAGGAAGTAGAACTTTCCTTAAGACGGAACTGCAGATACCAAGTTATGCACATCCTCCATTTTCCTTTTATTAAGACGGAAAACTACTGTGACTAAAGTAGGCATATTGGTCAGAGTACCAAAATGAACAACATATGGATAATGCATATTTCTATCACGAAGTAACATAAGAACAAATATAGAGCATACAGATGGAATACAATATGGGGCCTGTGATTTTGTTTTTCTTAAAAAGAACAGTAGTCTGCGTATTTCCATTACATCCTCGAAGTTTTCCATTACATTCGAAGGCCCGAGCCTTCCTCTCCCCGACCCTTCCTCTCCAGCGCCGCCTCCCCTTCCTACCTCTCTCTTTCGCCTTGCCGCCGCTGGAGCACGCCGCCGGAGGCTTGTGCGGGTGCTAGGAAGGCGGCGGCGGGGCTCTCTTGTCTGTATCTGGACGGCGGCTTCTGGATCTGGGCATCGGGTTTGCGGCGGCCGGGCCCCCGTGGTGGTCGCCGGCGGAGGCAGCGCGGCGTAAGCGGCGGTCGGGGCCGGAGACGAGTGGGCGACCCTTTCTCTCCCCAGCGTTCCAGCGCCGTCTCCCCCTACCTCTCCCCTTCGCCTCGCCGCCGCTGGAGCGTGCCGCTGGGGGCGTCGCCGGCGGAGGAATTGCCCTGATGGGCGTCCGTGCTGCGGGATGAAGAGCCGGCGAGGCCCGAGGTCGCGGAGCTCGCAGTGCAGGGGCGTCACCTTCTACCGGAGGATTGGCCGCTGGGAGTCGCTCTTTTGTTACATCGCCGTCGCCGTCTCTCATGCGGACATGCGTGGGGGCGGCGTTGTCGCCCGTGTGGAGCGGCGTCAAGGAGGTGTGGCGGCGTGCTGCAGCCCGGCCTGGTGGCGGTCAGCCTCGTCCACGCCGAGGTTGCCGGCCAACGGCATGTGGCTCCGGCGTGCTGGCGCCTGGATCTGGTAGAGCGCGTGGCCGGCGGCGGTGCTGGTCGCCGGAGCCTTGCATGGGTCTGGATGGAGGCCGGTTGCTGCGGCTGGCGGTGGTGGTTGGCTGGTGGTCCTGTCGTGCGGCAGGCGGTTTGGCTGCTCGGTGTCTAAGGCATCCCGCGGTGACCGGTGAAGGCTATGATTGGCAATGGTGCTTGGTGCCCGGCGTGGCAGCAGTTAGTCCTCTATAGGCGTCGCTTAGTGGTTTCTTCAGAGTCGGACATTGCAGAAAGCGGTTCTTCGTGGAGTTCAAAGGTGGCTATGCCATGGCATTGAGGTGTGCAGGACTCCGGAGTGTTGGTGGAGGTCTTTTTTGCGTGTGGGTAGTACGTGGGGTGCTGTGGAGGTGCTGGCGAAAGCCTTGCCGGTATGTCTTACCGGTCCTGACAACGATGACGCCTTCGGGCGCCATTTTCCTTCCTGGAGGTGTTGCCTTGGCATTCCACAGCTCTCATGTGCTCTGATCTCCAGATGAAAACCTTTCCTCGGTGAGGCGGGCGGCGTTGGCGATTCTGGTCGTCTCGTTGGAGGCGTCGCCTAGGAGGTCCTTCTTCGCACAAAGTAGACCGAAGTTTGGATAGCGCAGTCGGTGGATGATAAGGTCTTGGTTGAAAGCAAGGACGGAGAAGAAGTTCTGAAGCGTAGTCTTTCTAGCTTTTTTTCATAGTCCTTAAGCTCTCTTTCTTGTTGTTGTATGCTCCTCAGTTATGAGGCTTTGAGCTTAAGAGATCATGTAATCATTGGCTGTATATATCCCTCGTGGATATAGAGGCCGGATTTTATATCCTTTATCTAAAAACAACTACGGGAGTGCCCCACTGGACGAGCGATATCGCATTCAGGTTTCAACCAAAGTCTCACCTGAGACTGAAAATTGCTACAAGACACTGGCAGTGTTCATACCGAAGCTAAGGAGATGATGAAAACTCAAGTAGTGCAAACGTTGATCAGATAATAATATAAGAAATCATGACACTCGTGTTAAAACTCAAATTAGCCATTACAGCAACTCAAATTAGCCTGACACGTGGCCACGTAAAAGGCACGATAGTGGAGTAAGCTAAATGTGTCCCATCACAAGCAGCATGCCTCAAATAGCCTTTCTTGAAATCAATAATATCCTGGGACCCGCACAGATTTTAGAACAAAATAAAGACAGGTTTGGAATTTAATAACAGAGCTTCAGTGGAAAACCGAAATTGCTCATGACACCTGTCAGTGTGAGAACATTTGGTCCACACTCAGATCGCAGGATGACTGGCTTTTAATCTGTCAAGAGGCAAAAATAATACAACACTTTGGTTTCTTGAGCACTAGACTACTTGCAAGAGTGGTGGTTTCCCACCCAAAATTACTGTTACATCCACTCCTACTATAAAATTCTTACAAAACTCATGACTGCACCATCCTGACCCGACCCATAAACATTGAGATTCTTAATAATTGAATTAGAGGAAGAGATGCGTGCCCCAATAATTATCAGTAAACTAATTGTCAGCTACCAATAGTGACGGAATCAGAATTTAGTTACACCCCAGACTCAGTGGTGAAATGAATTAGGCTATCTAGGCTGGGCCATGAAAATGTAACTCGGACTAGACTAAATTTACCCCAAGTTGTACACTTGATATTTTTCCACACCCGGATTGAAGTCTGCACTGCCCAGAGTGTGGTTACGCCCCTGGCTACCGTGGCTATGCTTATTTGAGCTTAACCTTCAAGCTTTTAACTTTTAACTTTTTAATTTCATATTTTTTAGCTTTTGGCTTATTTTTGGACATTTTTGTTCTTTTATTCATTTGTATTGTTCGTGATAATATAACCATTTTTCTTTTTTAGTTTTTTAAACTTAATTACGCAAAAAAACTACTAGCAGCTACAATACAAAAAAAAAACTACTACAGTAGTAAAAAAGCTAAAAGCTTTGTTTCATAAGCCCAAATGAGCAACCCAAAGATGTTGTGAAAGGAACAGCAGGCACTTTTCATTAGGTTCTTGTTTAGCTAGGGATAAACAATTTCGGATTGCATTGTGAAAAGAAAATGGTTTCCAGTGCCGCCAGCCTGTCCCCATTCGTGGTGCAGGACACCCGTACTGCACTCTGGATAGTTAACTGAGAAAGCATGGACAGGAGAATTTTCCCTTCCCAGGTTGAAAGTTAACAATGTCAAATGGCAATTGGGGTGAGATGTCAACTACGGACATGAGAATTTTCCCTTCTAAGGTTGAAAAGTCAAATGGCAATTGGGGTGAGATGTCAACTTAAGTGCGGTGGCAAAGTGTTCAACTTGAGCTTTGACAAGAGACAGGAAGAATCACCCATCCTATCCATTGGATATTTAGGTGTTGTTTGGTTGGGCTGAATTTTGATGGATTATGATTGAATTTTTACTATAGCTGGCTGAAATTACACTATAGCTGATGATTGCTTATTTGACATAATTAAAATTAAAAAACTTTAAAAATAGAAAAAAGGGTTAACCAATCACCTATAATGCAAATGAATACGAAAAAAAGAACCGATAAAAAAGCTCAAAATAAGCCGAAAAGTTATAAAAAGACAAAAGTTAAGCATAGTGAAAAATAAACTGAAAGCTAAAAATCTAAATCTAAATGAACAGACATTACAACATGGTTAAGAAGGCCATAAACAAGCAATTCAGGGTCATCACGCCTACTAATAAAGCACCTCAAGTGGTTATATTATATCTACGTGAATGACTACACGAGGACCCTCCACCTTTTGGAAAGGGTGAGAGACAAAACAAGGATAGGCAGCATTAAGCACGCGCATCATATATTCTAATAGAAGAGGAAAAACACATCAGTAGGAGGCTATGTGTACAGTGAACCTAATGACAGGCAAATAAATGAGCTCCTTTGTTTACTCCAAGTTGACCCTTTCTGTGAAATGTGTCAACCACTAGAATAATATAAGAATAGAGCTCTCCCTCAATTTGAAAGATGTCGAGCGTGAAGGCTGCCCACTAATGACCTTATAGGTTGGTGGAGGGTGAGAGCGATGGTTGAAAAAAACACGTTCCAGTCAGAACAATGGCTGGTCTCTATAGGCAAGTGTGTGTGTGTGGCAAACTATGAGATGAACGTAGGGAAGTTTTGGACTTTTGTTGAGCCTCTCCCCTGTCGTGACGTGGAGCAGAGTACATGGTCACTATAGTTCGGTCAAAGGCTTTGAGCACTCTGTGATGATCAGTGCCATCATTAGCTTAAGTAATAGCATCAATATATGATTATTACTTGATAAAACAGAATAAATTTCTATTTTATCGAATAATAAGTAAAATCAGAATGTTGCAGCAGAAAAATAGTTTGAGACGATACAATATTATTACAACATCATTGCCATGTACGGGTTGAGTCTTTAATATGGCTTAACAAGTTCTACCCGAATATTTCAACATCTAAAAATAGAATAACTCCATCTAGTAATTATACCAGAACCAAGGTTAATAGATAACGACATGCTACCGTAATCTGAGTCACGTAACCTGAGCACTAAGGACTGACTACTCGTCTCACACTCTGTATAGGACATTCACATCGTACACATCATACATGGGGTTCATTGCACCTCATTCGGCATGGTGGTCATCGTACGCATAGGCTTCGTTAGAAGCGAATAAATCCTCAGAATGATTTGCCTCTAAACAAGGAGAGTTAACAACAAAGGTGAGTATGAAAGTACTTAGCAAGCGTTATTCGTAAACATGCAATCTCATTATCCACATCATTAGATCAAAAATCACATCTCCTCTCATCATCATTCTTAAAATAAGTTTTTAAAATGTGAAATTGTCAGGTTCATCTTTACAATTTTACTAGTCACTCATATTCAGAGAAAAGACCACCAATAAGCTTCCGTAGCCTCTAGTCCAAGAGACAGGCATGAATTCATTGTTTATTTAGCATTGCATAGGTTTTGTATCGCTTTACCTATAGCAACCCCGACTTTGACTATAACAGGTTTATTCACATTTTCTTAGATGCGATGTTCAAATCAGAATTCAGAATGTTTTCTCTACATCAGTATATTATAACTCTACTCGGTTAGCATGATACTAATCACTGTGTTGGGAGGTGTATCCATCACTCGACACGTGCTAGGGAGGCATATCTATCACCCAACACCCACCGCTATCCATAAAACCACCGTGGGCGTATTGCCAATCTTAGCCTTACCTAATCCCTAGTACTACGTACCCATGTGTAGTATATAATAACTTGATAGAGTAACATATTCTGCCTGTTGTAAACAGGACCATGGTCGATACGGTAAATACAATTTGTTATATGAGTGAGAGTTGGTTAGTCCTTGTATTATAACCATATGTGGAGGGTCCCTACCTGCTTGTATCTTCCCATCTAGGGGCACCCTCTACCCACCTAATAATTAATATGCAGGTTAACTGCTCCATTAGTTAAGCCTGCAAATGCATATTTTGTCAACATCCATATCATTCACATGATTTATTTCAAAATTCATTTTTATGCAAATAGTGGTATTAGTCTGGTAGGACAATAGTTGTTATGTGAATTTACTCCATTCAAAATGATCAAAGGCGTGCTTGCCTAGATTCCTGTAGTAGCTTCCGATTTCAACCGCATTTTGTCGAGGTCTCTTTTCCTATCTCAGTTCATTTTCTACATTTAGTACATATAATACGACTTATCAGACTTAAAATGTGTCATGTCGACGTAATAGTGTGGTAAGTCCCTCAATCAAAGAGAATCCACCCTAGTATTTATTATTTAAGTCAAACACACAATAATTATTTTATGGTATTATATTTATTTGTTTATAGAGTTAGAATACATTTGATGACTTGTTTGGTCTAGTTGGCTCAATTTAAACGCACAGAGTTAACACATCAGTTTGGATCGAGCCTGCGGTCAAATAAAATAGGCTTCCATATTTATAATTTATATTTGTGTACACTCATCGTTTTCTTGTTATTTTTACTGATGTGAGAATGTGTTGGCTTGTTGATTCAGTATAGTCGATAATTAGTCGTTATCGGGCAAATACCACATACATCCCCCGATTGGCCCAAGATGCCTCTTCATGAATGATGCTCGCAAATCTCATCAGAATCTTGTCAAGCATGTTTTTCGTTATTTAAAGGGTACTCTTGATCTTGGCCTTCAATTGTATTGTTCTTCTTGTTCTTTGAACTCGCTTGTTGCTTATTCTGATGAAGACTGGGTGGGTTGTCCTGACTCTTGCCGTTCGACTTCCGGATATTGTCTCTTTCTTAGAGATAATCTTATCTCCTGGTCATCTAAACAACAGTCTACTGTTTCCTGTTCTATTCTGATGAGCTGCATTTACTGATCAAGACTACGACCCTGTTTATTGTGACAATGTCAGTGTCATTATCTTTCGGCTAATCCAGTTCAACACTGACACACTAAACATATCGAGATTGATATCCACTTTGTCCGCGAGAAGATGGCTCTTGATGTTGTTTGAGTTCTTCATGTGCCATCCTCTTCGTAGTACGCTGATATTTTCACCAAAGGACTGTCGTCACAGTTGTTTGCAGAGTTTCATTCCAATCTGAACGTACTCGCTCCATGTCATAGTAGTTCCGATCCCACGGTTCAGTCTGTGGGGAAGTGTTAAGAGAAGGATTGCATATCTGGTGACCAGCATGCACGCCTGTGCTGGACCAGGAATAGGAAGCTCAGGCTGATCGGTTTAGTTGATTGATTCTTGATCCGTTTTTGATTTCCTGTCGTTACTCTTGTATATGTAAATCTATAAATATCAATGCAATACAATCAACCGAGATGTGCTATTTGCATCTCGCCTTCGGAGAGGAAAATACGAGGGCCTAATGAGCTAAACGTGTCACCTGAACTGCAATATTACTGGACATGGACGAATGCAAGTGATAGTATGCAGCATATGCATCCACTAAAACAAACTAGGGAATATATATGCCACACTACTGCATAAATCACACTGTCACTATAGGCCGGAAATCTCGCCTGAGAGCACCTAATCCATTCTTAGATTTCAGTTGGTCCAAACCTGCCTGTGCCAGACATAGTCACTCCGACTATGCAATGAACATGCCAGAAAAAAGAATTCTGGATTAGAACTTCGAGTTGGCACCATGGCATGCACCACGCAAGTTTGTTAACAAGTGTATGTCACCATTGCGGCTAGTGATTTCACTGGATAACAATCACATTACCGATCTGGTTGACTGGAATGGTAATTAACGGGAGGAATGCGGCTACATACTCAGCTTTTGGTTTTTAACTTCTAATTTTTTTTAATTTCATCTTTTTTAGTTTTTAAGCTTTTTGTCTATATTTTTTTACTTTGTTCATGATAAAATAATCTGTTTTTTTATTTTTTTAAAATTTAATTACACTGAAAAACTATTTAAAGTTATAATAAAAAAAATCTCAAACAGTAAAAAAACAAAAAACCACAAATTTAAGCCATATGAGCAGGTCCGCCAAACCCACTCAAGCGGCTCACCTCGCTTGCGGTAGCTGCGGTCAGCCCTGTGGCACAAGCCGCACGTGGTGGTCGAGCGCCACCTTCGCGCCGCCGCCTAGCCCGCGGCATTAGAGCAAGTTTAATAGAAGAGGTGGCTGCTACCTCTAGGACTAGCCAAATAAGCAAAAAGAGTATAAGTAGCTCATGTGGAGGTAGCTAATACAATAAGTTGAGTAGAAGTTACCTCTACTAAAGCACTTAAACATTTAATACTTGCATAAATATATCAGGGGTTACCTTTTGCATGAGGGGCAACTTGTCTCTCTCCTCGTATGATGTGATAGAGGTCACCTCTTGCATGAGGGGCAGCTTGCCTCTCTCTCCTCTTTTCTCTCTCTTCCACTTAGGATTGTGTTTGTTGGAGACTTGGAGTATAAGTGAATTGCCCATATTTCCTCATCAGTTTAAGCTTTTGGGTGAACTGGCTGGTGCATGAAACTAATATGGTATCAGAGCCAAGAGGTCTCGAGTTCAAGACCTGGCTGACGCAATTAAAAAAAATTAATTGCAGTCCACTTCTATTCCACCTATTAGGCCTAAGGGAGCCTACACGTGAGGGGGAGTGTTGGAGTATAAGGGCCTGTTTGGCAGAGCTCCACCAGCTCCAGATCCACCAGATTCACCGTGGAGCAGCTCCACCGTGAATCAGGGATCCCACCATGGAGCTGGAGAAACTGTTTGGCTTCCACAGCAGCTCCAGATCCACGAAACTGAGTTTTTGGTGGGAATGGCCTGTTTTGCCCTTGGGTTGTATGGTATATATATTTTTTTTCATATAGCACACGTGTTTTGTTCATATTTATTCAAAAAAATGGTGTATTTTTTTTTGTGAACACAAATGCAATATCTCGACACAAATATTCATGAGCATTCAACATTGACGCACAAGATAGATAATTAATTAACCCATGTCCATGACAACATCTCAACACTATTGCGATTGTCCATACATAAAAATAACTAAAGATTAAATGAAGACTAGTCTTCCATTACATGCTAGTTCCAAGCAAGAGCAATAGCCGTGGTCAAATCATCACGAAATACATCCATAGTGGCGGCATTGGCTTCCGAAGTAGATCCTAGCAGTCCTCCGGTGCGTAACATATACATACATGCATAGCTCCTGGTTGACCCGTGGCCAAGAGTGGGTTGATCCTAGCAGTCCTCCGGTGCGTAACCAGTCCACTACTGTGCTAGAAAGCATTGATGAGAGTGATGAAGACACAGGCATTGTGAAGCAAACTGATGATCAATTGAAACTGATGAGCTGCAGGCGATGGGATGGTAGAGAGAGTCATCTGGATCCTGAACCCTTGTATCCTGTAGGACTGTCAGTCACACTAGGGGATGGCACAATTTTGAGCTCGATATGCACGAGGCTGACACACAAGCAAACAGTTTACTCGATTTAAAATGTTATGAACAATGCAGCTATTCGCTTCGCTTGTAGCAGCTGAAGATCACAGTTTTTGCCCGCTGTCTTCATGGACTTCATAAGGCTTGTCTTGCTTCAGGATTGCCCAATAATTTGAGGGCCATCTGGATTCGCAAAAAAATTGTACTCATGCCATTCGTCCAATGGAACTCTTGAATTAACATGAGTACTTGTACTGTTTTTTGATCTCTTAGACAATGGAACATGTTTTTACATCAGTGAACATTATCATATGTTTTTTTGTTACGCTTTCTTGTGTAAACCTTCATGCTGTGTATGCATGCTACTCCATTTCGGTGGCAAAACTGCGTCGCCCGGATGTACAAGGACCAGGTTTTGGGAACCTCTTCATCCCAATTAATCATAATTCTTGCATAATAAACTATTAGAACATCCGCACGCGGCGATAACAGCAATGACGGACACCATTACCTCTCAAGCACACGCAAGACACCATTAGCAAAACGTAACAATAGCAAGGCCACCGATCGCCAGGCTACGCTGATTTTACAACACAACAATGAAATCTAGAAGCAACCTTTGCCAAAGAACGAAAGATTCTCAGCTTTCATAAAAAAGAAAAAGCAAACCTGGTTAGGAGCAAAACAATTGCTCATAACTCCAAAGACACTGGTACACACAATTTCAGGTGTAAATCAATTGTGTTCAGTTATGGTGTTAGGCAGTTCAGAGAACGAGCTTGTTAGAAGTAGAACTGAGCGCCCCCATCAAGCAGCTACTTGCCAAAAGCTTAACTTTGGCTTGCTTGAAGTAGTTGTTTCTGAATTGCTTGCAGAATCCATATTTGCGATGCAGAGACCCCTGACGGAAGACCAGTTGCTGCGTCGGCCAGGGCGGCCGCGCCCCCAGCCCCAGCCCCTGCGCCGGCCTGGGCGGTCGCGCCCCCAGCCCCAGCCCCTGCGCCGGCCTGGGCGGCCGAGCCCCCAGCCCCTGTGCCGGCCTGGGCGGCCGTGCCCCCAGCCGCTGTGCCGGCCAGAGGAGGTAGAGGGAGGCCGGATCTACCAGATCCGGCCATCGCCGGAGGTGGCGGCGCGAGGAGGCGGCGCGAGGAGGGTCGCGAGGAGGCGGCGCGAGGAGGGTCGCGAGGAGGCGGCGCGAGGAGACGGCGCGAGGAGGCGGCTCGCCGAAGCGCCGGAGGTGGCGGCGCGAGGAGGCGGCGCGAGGAGGGTCGCGAGGAGGCGGCGCGAGGAGGCGGCTCGCCGGAGCGCCGGAGGTGGCGGCGCGAGGAGGGTCGCGGCGCGAGGAGAGGAGCGCTGCGCTCGATCCTCGGTTGGGATGGATAGGAAGGCCGAATAGAAAAAAAAACGGTTTGGATGGATGTGTAACCAGTGGCATTGGTGGGTAATTACCACCTAACTTCACGAGTAGATACGAAACAAGTTTTCATGGAGCACCTCAGGTGCTCCATGGATTTCATGAATCTGGAGCTAGATCCAGTATTTTGGTGGATCCAAATTTCGTGGAGCTGGAGTGTTTGGGTAAAAATTTGTGGAGTGGAGCTGTTTTTGGTGAATCTGGAGCTGGTGGAGCTCTGCCAAACAGGCCCTAAGTGAATTGCCCATCTTTCCTCATCAGATGTGAACTGGCTGGTGCATGAAACTCAATAGTGTTGACGTGGATTTCGCTAGAGACGACCTAGTCAGTGTTATTGTACTTGCTCTTAGTCCGTCGGGGAGGGGGGGGGGGGGGGATACGAACCTGCGGTTGTTTTCGGAGCGTCGACACGGTGCGGACCGCCGCCGCTCTCTGGGGATGTGGTCGCGGTGGGATTTTCGACTGATTCGGCTCACGCGGCGCGGGACGTGGTGCCGACTGGTGGTGATCGGTTTGCGGAGGGTGGGGTGGCGGCGTTGTCCCGCTCCGGACGACGAGGCGGCCCGGCTGCGCGCAAGCGCAAGTTCCGACGCGAGCGCCCGCGTGGAAGGGAGGCTGGGTGGCGCTGGCAACGCCGGGTAAGCCCTGGGGAACCGTTGGATGTTAATCAGATGGCTCGGGTCAACTAGACTGGAGACAGCCCAAGTGATGCGTGAGACATACAGCCAGACGTTCGTCAGTCTGTGTCTGTGCCTCTGTGGGTATCAAAGGAAGCTCACATATCAAGAGTTGATAGGTATCATTGTGGAGGTAATGGAAGTTCAGTTCACTGTTTTCAGAGTTTGTTTTGTTCCGAGGGCAGCTAACACTGCAGCTCATTTGTGTGCTAGGCAAGCAGTGTTGAGGATAAACCGGTGCTTTGTGGCTCCGTGGAACACCGGAGTTCCTCCATAATTTCGTGATTGTATTGTTCTCTATGATGAATGAAGACTGAGCTTTTTGATTGAGTCTAAAAGAAACAATCTTTGCAGAGAGAAAGTGTCGAGAGAGGGTCCTCATGTTACCTCAAATCCACGACAACTTCGACGTGACCATAAATATTAGGAAATCCATCCTGGACGAGGTTTGCGAACAAACCCCAAACGGGCTTCGGGAAACCAAGATGGAGCCCAAGACCGATCTTGATTAAGATCCGGAGTTCACTTCGACGATATCCAGAGTCCCTTTCAGACAGGGTCCGGGGGCCAACCTCGGATGGGGTTCGAAGGCAAACCTTGAACAAGGTCCGGAAGCAACTCCAAGCGAGGTCCGCAGATCGGCCCTAGAGTCCCTCGAATGCGGTGGGACTCACTTGGCATGAAGGACGAAAATATCCTTACGAGTAAGTGAGACCCCAAGATCAGACTTTAATTTCACTCCTTTGCTCCTTTCACTCTACAAATAAGATCCCTCGTAAGTGAAGAAGGGAAATCATTTGTAAGTTGTAACTCTAGACACCTATATACAATATACTTATCCATTTATTCGTATGTGATTCTCATTATATCCTCTCGCATTTTCAGTGGTCTTTAATCCACTCAAGGGTGTATATACTGTCCGAGATCTCGTATGGACAATGGAAAGAAAGCAGCATTGCGCCTAAAAAAGAAAAATCAGAGCTGAACATTGGCGACAATTAAACATGAGCGTTTCCCAGCCCGAAGCTCGGCCCGGGCCCTTTTGGGACAACGAACCACTCAGTCCATCAATGGGTCAATTAGGCAATGCTGGGTCTCAGGCTGAATTTTCGGGCCTGGCCAGATCGTGGTTCTAAACCTGATTTAGGTTGAGCCAAACCCGTCATGCTCGGGCTGGGCCAAATTTGCCTAGCGACCGTTGATTGGATCATAAGTTCATCAAAACCCAACCCTTGCATAGTTCATGTGGCACTTGGTGGTCGTTTACATCTCATGGATTAGTAGTTAGTTTCCATAAAACAGGTTTCCCCGGGAATTTAGGGGAAACGAGTTTTAGTCTGTTATTTTGTTTGTATGGGTTTACATATTACTTTTGTTTGGATCGTGTAAACCAAAATGAGTTTTGTTGCAGCCTTGCAGGTTTACTAATATGGTGTTTGGTTGAGATCATACCGAAACACATCTTATCATTGGGAATAGACATCAATTGAGAACGTGTTATACAAGGAATCTGCCCCTAATTACAATTTATGTTCAAGCTTTAATCGTTTTGGCATTAGAGGCTCACAAGATTGACAGGACGCAAACGCATCAATGTTGACGCTCGGCAGCGTGGTGGCCAAGGTGAATGTGTCAACACCTTCAGTAGTTACGAAACTATCAATGGAAGCACGAGTACAGGCGAGTAGCTAGGCATGGAACTGTGGTGATACGGGCGCCCCGATTTTTACGACGTAGGATTAAAGACAACTTTAGATCTATATAACTTAACAAACTGATGGCGCTAACTATTGTTTTAATATAGCAACCTGCGATAAAAAAATTCGTCCAACCACACGTTTCGATCCTCGTCTACTCGACCACACAAAAGTAAACGTGATGTTCTTCCTGTAAAACACAAGGAATCACAAAAATAGCGGGGTTGAAAACGCCCAATGTAGCACCCCGCCCATCATTCATCATTCATCTTTTCTCAATATGCACCCGGAAAAGGTAAACTTACCCCCAAATTATTCAATTTAACCGAAATCACTACCCGAATTCACCGCTTTACAATGCACTTGCCTGGTTAGCCTCGGGGATGACGCGTGGACGGCTCCGACCCGGGACCTCCACCTGGAGCTGGCCGAAGTGGTGAGGTCTTATGGCTATTTTAGTTGGGGGAAGAAGAGAGGAGAAATGAGGAGTGTGTTGTTACTGGCTTTGCTCCCTATGCTATGCTCTTTCCTTGGCCGTGAGAGGAATGGAGGGAGGGTTGCTACAAATTGGCTTTGTTCTTACCTTGGCCGAGAGAATGTTGGTGGGGAAAAATGTGCTTGGCTGCAATGGTACTAGTATATATGGGCACGGTTGGGGACTCGCCCTTGCATTTGTGGAATGACCAAATCGTCCCCACTTAATTCCCATGCCCCTCTCACATAGGCTGACTGCCCAGGGGCATTTTGGTCCAAGGGGTATATTGGCTTTGGAGTTTTTACTGCAGCGGTAAGTCGGTAAAAGGTAAGGTGGAAATTTGCCGGATGATGAACACCCAAAACGCGAGACGGTGCCGACTGTCCCTAGGCGGTCCGGGAACCTCTGAGAGCGCTAGTTATACGGCTCTCTAGACGGTGCCGACCGTCCTGGGATGGTCTGGGAACCTCTGCGCGCGAAACTAAATCGACACTCCCAAAAAGGTCGACGGGTCTGACGGCAACTACGCTCTTTGTTTACTCTTCGTAAATCTGTGGTATTACACCCAATTCCCCTCTATGTTGCATCTGTGTCAACCTTATAAAAAACAAGCGTATAGCTCTCTTTTAAAATAATATATTGACTTATGGTGGTCTCACTTAAAGGGTTACATATTACAAGGCTTTATATAGCCCTTTGGAAGGGTCCACAAAACCTCTAATCTTGTACAACTCAACCCTATATTGTATTAGACTTGAACTCTCACAAAAAAAGAAACTAAAATAAAATAAGATAAAAATCCGTGATGTTTCTGAAGATGGAGTCTCTTTCATTACGTAGCCCTTGAAATAAGCTTTCCAACGAGCCTAAGAACTTCTCAATTAGACTCCGTATTTCAAAGTTGTTGCCTTTTATTCGCAGTATATACCTTCAGACTACTCTGAACACAGTCGAGGGTCTGATCGGACTGGTCCAATCGTCACTGAGACCGATCGAATGGATCCATGCGTCTCTGAAGCCAATCGAACAGTGCGAATGTTCGGACTGGTCTGAACATCACCAAAGCGATCGGGCGGTCCGCGGACGATCGAACTGGTGGCTATAGTAATCCAGTCATAGCAGTCGTAGTCATAAGTCGAGCTGCGCAGTGGTCATAGGTCGTAGAAGTCACAGTCGTAGTTGTGCAGTAGTCTTAGCTACAATGGTTATAACAGTCATAGTTATATGTCGGCAGTCGTAAGCTTCAGTGACGGTCGGTGCTCGAAGACCTGTGTGGTCGAAATGCTGGTCGACAAGCCATGGTCGGTAAAGCGGTCGATGAATCCATGATCAAAGATGTGGTCGGTGAAGTGATCGAAGACACCATGGTCGGTTGAAAGTACTGTGGTCAAAGGCACCGTGATCATAGGAATCGTGGTCGAAAGCAGCAGTGGTCTGAACATCACCAAAGCGATCTAACTGTCCAAAGACGATCGAATGGTGCCGACTATATCCAAAGTCATTTGGCCTGATCCAGAAGTTGTTTTTGTTGCCTACTGGATTGGTCCGAACGTCCTGAGTGGATTCGTGAGTTTGGTTAAACTTGCGAACGATCCGACTTGGCCTTGATTATTTGGACTTATCTCCCCTTGCTTGGCCTTCATGAGCTTCTCCTCCATTGTTTCGACTCCAAAAGCTTCATAACATTCAAACCTGAGAATGCACAATACATTTGTATGAGGTAATATCCAATTCTCATGTAAATTAAAACTAAATTCAACTAGGAGTGACTTCACCTGTTGATTAATCTTTTTAGCTCGTGCTCACATAAACGGTCCAATCGGAATGTCTTCATTATCTGGTACACTTGAAGAGATGTACAATGCATTAGTGTCAACGAGATCTTCTAAACACATCTTGATTGTAGGCTTATACAAATTGAGTATGGGCTTGTATGTAATTGCATAAGATAGTAGTAGCTCTGTATCTCCAAGTATAATAATTAAAGGCCCAATTAAATTGGAGTTCACTGGATAATTTTTAATGTGTCTCAATAATTCTTTCCAGTTAAATAATATATTTAACTAAGAAGTACAAGACATGAGCGTATCCGCATCATCCTCGCCTTCTTCAAGAAAAGCCGTCCTTGGCTTTTGATAGCCTAAAATTGTGCTAAACAAAAAATACAACGTATATGCATGGTAAATGTGTCTATCATTAACACTTTTTCTGTTTAGCACATCATGCACATCTAAAGGTGTAGTAAACAAAAAGAATAAAACATAAGCATGGTATATGTATTAATCAATTATTGTGTTATTATTATTATTTTGCACATACCATTTAATACAACAGTAGTCATCAGTGGCGGAACCAGGATTTGGTTACGCCCCGGGCTAAACTCTAGCAATGTAGAACTAACGCCGATTTATACCTATACCACGGCATAACAAAAGTAGGCTCCATATACTTGGGTTTAGACCAAAGACTTATATTTTTTTTGCTGTTGGCAAACTAATACAAGAAGCATAACAAAGTCAAGCTTTCAAAAGGCCACATATAAGTCATCTAAGATGAAAAATAGGCAAGATCAAACAAAAATTACATGTACCAAACTATGGGCTAAATTTTTAGCAATGTTTTAGCAAACTGGAGACAACATCATATTGATATATAAGTAAAGATATGAAAAAGTCTGACATTGACAAAAGACAAAAGCAATTACCTCGTTTTCTGCATTTCCGTTATCTTTGCCTTCTGCATTTCCATTATCTTTGCCTGCACGATGAAGACAATCAAAAAAATATCAGGACTCTAAATAGAATAGCTCAATGGCTCATGCTCGTATTTGAAGTATGGTATTGTAGTGCTATTCACTGGGATGTTTGTTCACTAACAATGCTAGGAGCATAGGATCACTTCTAGTCTACAACTATAGGAAGTGTGTGCTGGATATTCATCCTGTTAAATGCTGATAGATATGCAAAATATTCACAAAAAAGTAATGGTCCATGATGTGCTGATAGATGCTCACATTCTTGATATACTCGAAAATATATGGGGTGAAATTAGATGCAACAATTATGAATATCATACTCTAGCCATCACCTTGAAAAAATAGACAGGGAATGCCCTCACTGCTGTAGCTGCCTCCTCCCTTTCCTTTACAGTCTTCAATATCAATGTCTTGAGAAAATTCATCACTTGAATTGCATGTATAAAAGCAGTCAATGGATCAGCCATCTGAAAGAGATAAAATATGTTCTCTCATTAGGCTCTGAATTGGAAAAAAAATCCTTAGGTTGAGAAAAAATGAAAAATAAATGGGCTTGCCAATAACCTGAGTCATGTTTGGTGCGAAAACCATAGCAATGTTGCGAGCATTCATTTTGTTGCAAGTTTCATGTTCCACAACATCTGCCATTAGATTGATGGCCCAATCAAGTAATGATGCTTCCACTGGAGGTAGCATATTTGCAAGGAGTGCATACTCTTCTTCAGTGTTGTAGCGCATCACTTGTTTTGGAGTCAATGAGTCCAAAACTCCACTTGTAAGTTCCCGAAATCATGCCTATAATCAGCAGCCAAAATTGATTATGGAACGGTGTGGGAGAAAAACTGATAAAAATAAAAAGGAACATTTCTTTGTAGTGGCTTTCCAAGATTTTGCAGTTACGGCGGCGGCGGCGATTGATGGAGGTAGCGGCGGCGGCGGGGGGTACGACGTAAGAGCGCCTGGATTGGCGGCGCGCGACGAGGCTTTAGGAGCCGAAGCCGGAGGTACCGCGGGCGGCCACCCCACTCGGGCCCCGGCGACGGCGAGAGAAACGGCAGCCAAAGCAGCGGAGCCAGAGGAGGAGGCGGAGCCGAGGAGGCGACGCCGCGAGGGGGAGGCGGAGACGGAGAAGGCGAGGGCGGAGCGCCCAAGCGGGGCGGGGGGCGACCGGGCGACGCTGGCGCTGGGCCGCTGGCCGCCTGGCCATGAGGTGGGCGGCGCCGCCGCGCAGGGCAGGAGGAGCCGAGGAGGGGCGCTGGCCGGGAGGCGGGGCGGCGCCGAGCCGCCGAGACGGGGCGGGGCGGGCCGGTGCGGTGCCGAGACGGGGTGGCGCCGAGACGAGGCGGCGAGCCGCGAGCGGTTGCGGCCTTTCGCCGCCGGCTGCTGGCGTGAGTGGGCTAGGGTTCTGAGGAGAGAGCAGCGCCACAGCGCGTGGAGCGAGCGGCGAGCACACAAGGTGGACCAAGCGGCGCTCGATGTGGGCCGAGCGCGTGAGTGGTCCGCGCGGAGACAGACAACAGTGGTGGGCTGCTTGCATGTGGGCTGCTGGTATTTGCTACCTGGGCTGAAACTTAGAATTAATACCCCGGGCTGGGCTGAAAATACCTGGGCTATACATTGTATATTTTCTCACGCCCCGGGCTAGAGCCCACCTTGCCAGGGGCCCAATTCCGCCCCTGGTAGTCATAAGATGTATGTGTTGTGGTTACAGACCAAACAGAGAGAGAGTGTGTAGTAGTGGGGAGTTGAGTAAATGAATGGCTTAGGCCCCTTTCCTCATGGTCTATGTCTTATATTACATCCACATGGGGAGTGCCTTTACAATTATACCCTCATACATGAGTCCTTTCCTCAGGGGTACTTATGTCACTATACATGTCCCATTCTGGGCCTTACACTCCCTTAACAGGCCTGCTGGGCTTAGGTGGGGGCCACCCCTACAACAGTATGCACTGTAATATTATCATTCACCTCATTCTCCCTCCCATGAGAATAGGTCATCTTCGACTTTTCTAAAGACATAGACAAGATATCAAAAGGTAAAACCCGATCAAATTGTTCAAATATGGGAGAGAAAATTTTTAGTGTCTTCCATGTTTTAACAGTGCTACTCTGATTACTTGTATATGATTGCACATCAAAGGGTAAATAAATAAGCTTAAGAAATCTTTTAAAATAGGAAGCACTATTGTTGAAACTCATCTCATTGTTATCATGATATGTCACAAATAATTGTTTATCCAAAACATGCGATTTCAATTTAGCAAGATTATCACATGTAATGCATATTCGATAAACATATAACTTGTTATCTACACTATAATTTCCAATCAAATTAAATATATATGTGTAGGCATATGTACTAACTAGCGATTCCAAATATGAAATTTCAGCAACATTCTCAATCACACTAGATAGCTCTCTAGGACTATTGAATATGATATAGTATAAAGAATCGTCAGGGAATATTCTACTAAGAACTTCTTTTTGAGTAATCAATTCCACATTATGTAAATTAATCACATTAAATTTGGAATGTGAGATTTCCAATTGGGCACAAAAATTCTCAAAATTAGTTACCTTTTCTTGTTTACTACCAATATATAACCTTGAACGTCCTCCTCAGTTGATGTAGGTAGTATAGCTTCATCTTCAAGCGGTGTAGTTTGTTGAGCATTCATCTCCTCTTCTTCTTTATCCTGCTCAATGTGGGAAACAACACTGGAAGTAGTGAGCAAGTAATTATTTTCATAAATATCCTCACATGACCTATCATCTACTTCTCTCATTTCTTTTGATGTGTTTCTCACTCTTAATTTGGATGCCCTCAACCACACATATGGTGGAATCACACAACTCGCTGTTTTTATTACTCTCACTCAATTTGGCTATGTGGTTCTCATCCTCACATGGGTTTTGAAGCATCTCATCTTTCTCTATGGATCGTGGGCAGGCAAGGGCACAATTACCATCAACCATGATCTCCTCATGCAGCAACAGGGTAGTACTACATGGCACCTTAACCGATCGAAGAGAAAGTCCCATGCTCGATCGTCTTCTCATACGATGCATTGGTAAAGGCATGCAAACTGAAGTGTGGACTCAGGTTGAACTATGGTGTACGCCTCTCTATAATTCTCTTCTCCTCCTCTATAGCATAAATAACAAAATTTTGCATGCTACCATCATATTTCAAACGAACAGCAACAGCAATCTCAGAATTCAAACCTCTTTTGAAGTAAACCCTCATTGCATATGCCTCATTGATGTTAGTACAATACATAGCATAATTCAACTCATCATAATAAGATTGGACATATCGATGTTCTCGGTAAATGCTCTTCATATGATGAAGTAACTCAAGCTCATACTCATATGGCATAAACTCGTTTCTCATGACCTCATTCAATTCTTCCCATGTAGTGACATTGCTTCTCAAGATATCGTTTCCACCAAGTGCATGCATATTTTTCAAACTCCATGGTGGCTTGTGTCACTTTCTTGGCTTCGGACAGTTTCTGAAACTTGAGGTCACATTCGAGTTGTTCCACCTATTCAAGATATTCCTTTAGATTTGTACTTCCATAGAATGGGAAATACAAGTATCGAGAGTTGCACTATGTGGAACAAAATATTGAATCTCCTGCCATTGTTAGTATTGCAAAATAGCAAAAAAATATGTGGAATCACTCATCCTCACCCTCTCTTTACCAACCAAAGTTCTTATGCCTCCTCAGATCGCGAAGACACACGTACCTTAGTGACAGTAGATAATCAAAGGTGATAGATTAAGCGAATTCAAAGTCCAAGTACTGTATGAAACAATGGTTTATATGTGGAGCTTGGATGGAAAAGAATTTACCTATACAATCCGAAATTCTAGATATTGTAAAGTAAAGTAATAATCCAAGGTAGAATACTTTGCTTAAGTGCTGATCCTTGGTTTGAGTGAAGTGTATGAATACACATGGAAAGATCAATGCAACTCAATGCAAAAAAAGGAATGAGCTAAATAAAGACAATCTGAAACTAAGGATTAAATAGCCCGTTTTGCACCAAGTACTAGGAGAGATGCTAGCCAATTGCAATATTATGAATATAAGGGCACAAGATTGCTCAAAAGGAGCAGATTACATAATCTAAAAAATTTTGTGACTTAAGCTTCGGCCAATTAGTTCTTTTTCTAGCCTTTTTTCAAGCCATAGCTCTTTCTGTACGTTGGCTATTTTCTTTGCACAAAAACTCAAATTTCAATAAGTGTAATTTATTACTAAGAGCAGCCCATATTGCAATGTCCAAAGCTAGCCTCAAATATGAAAGGAAATAATATAAGTGAAGCTCACTATGATTAATGCTTTCGGATGAAACAAAGGAAATGACATATTGATTAAGCTACACAAAAGAAACATGACTATCAACACTTAAACAAAAATTATAATGGATCAAAACCTAACAAAACTAGCGAAAACAACATAGACAAAAACTAGGGTTTGAATATATTTTTGGCTTTTGTGTATAGGATAAAAATAAATAAATCTAACTATGGGTAAATTGATTCTACTATGGTAACCGTGCTCTGATACCAAGATGATATGGGGTGCTAGCTCTTCACGACATAGGATCATTTGGATCCATGCAACCTAACGAACCAATGGCGCCAACCAATGTTTTAATACAACAACCTGCGATAAAAGAATTCGCCCAACCACACGCTTCGATCCTCGTCTGCTCGACCACATAAAAGTAGACGTGACGTTCTTCTTGCAAAACATGAGGAATCACAAGAACAACGGGGCTGAGAACACCCAATTCCCCTCTAGGTTGCATATGTATGTCAAACTCTAGAAAGAACAAACGTATAGCTCTCTCTCAAAATAAAAGATTGATTCATGGTGATCTCACTCAAAAGTTTACATATTACAAGGCTATATATAGCCCTTTGGAAGGGTCCACAAGACACCTAATCATATACGACTCTACCCTATATTGTATTAGACTCGAACTCTCACAAAAAAAAGAAACTAAAATAAAATAAGATAAAAATTCATGACATTTCTGAAGATGGCATTATGTAGTTCTTGAAATAAGCTTTTCAACGAGTCTAAGAAATCCTCAATCAGACCCTGTATGTGAAAATTATTACCTTTTATTCGCAAGATATACCTTCGGACTACTCTGAACACAGTTGAGGGTCTGATCGTCACCGAGACCAATCGAACGGATCCGCATGTCTCCAAAGCCAATCGAATGCTGCAAACGTTCGGACTAGTCCGAACGTCACCGAAGCGATCGGCGGTCCACGGACGATCGAATTTTGGCTACAGTAATCCAGTTGTAGTAGTTGCAGTCATAAGTCGAGCTAGGCAGTGGTCATAGGTCATAGAAGTCACAGTCGTAGCTGTGCAGTGGTCGTAGCTACAGTGGTTGTAGCAATCATAGTCATAGGACGATAGTTGTAAGCTACAGTGACGATCGGTGCTCGAAGACCTATGTGGTTGGAAATACTGGTCGACAAGTCGTGGTCAGTAAAGTAGTCGATGAAGCCATGGTCGAAGATGTGATCGACAAGCCGTGGTCAGTGGAGCAGTCGAAGGCACCATGGTCGAAAGCACCATGGTCAAAGGCACAGTGGTCGAAAGCAACAGTGGTTCGAACATCACTGAAGCGATATAATGGTTTGAAGACGATCGAATAGTGTTGACTGTATCTGAAGTCATTCGACCTGATTCAGAAGTTGTTTTTGATGTCGATTGGACTGGTCCAAACGTCCTGAGTGGATTCGTGAGTTTGACTGACCTTGTGGATGATCCGACTTGGCCTCGATTGTTTGGATTTATCTCCCCTTGCTTGGCCTCCATGAGCTTCTCCTCTATTGTTTCGACTCCGAAAGTTTTACAACGTTCAAACCTAAGAATGCACAAAATATTTGTATGAGGTAGTATGCAGTTCTCACGTAAATTAAAACCAAACTCAACTAGGAGCGACTTCACTTGTTGATTAATATTTTTAGCTCGTGCTCACGTAAATGGTCTAATCAGAATATCTTCATCATTTGGTACACTTGAAGAGATGTACAATGCACTTGTGTCGACGAGATCTTCTAAACACATCTTTACTCTAAGCTTATATAGACCGAGTATGGTGTCTCCAGGAGATCGTACTCGATGACCTGACCTATAATAGGTCTCGTTCATACAAGGGTGATACTCCTTGCATTCCATCTATTGTTGGAGATTCCTCGCTCGAAGTGGTGATCGAGCACTTTCGAAGGCTCGTCGATCCGGGGACATTCGTGGAACTCTTCTTTGATTGGAGCCATTGTTGGGAGAATGATGTGACTTATCATTATGTCAATTCCCTCAAGGTGAGTTCTACGAACGACTAGATGCAATCGTACTTGTGCAAATCCTAGAGTTATGTCGATGAGGTTGCTTGAGTCTGTCCATCATGCTTCGGAGTGTTCGCATGATTCCTTCAACAAAGTGGTCATAGCCTAGTGCTCGAGCAAGCTCTTGAGTTGGATTCTCGAGTAGGTCATTTATGCGTTGGAGCTCTCGAGCCTCTTCAGTTTGGTAATAGGCGTGCCCAGGTAGAGACCTTTGGGCAGCCATCCTTCTCCTTCGAGCAGTCTTAGGATCCTCAATATCTAAGGCCGGTTGAGGCCACCTCAAAGGAGAGCAATTATTTTGAGGATTTCTCCCACACTCATCAGAGTACTCACCGGGCTCATCACTGGATGTCTCCTCACCATCACCACAAGGGGTTGCAGTGTGAGACCAACAGATAGCATTGTCAGCCCTTCCTCTGGGAGAGCGATCAGAATCTGCGGAGAGGGCAAAGACCTCCTGCCTATAATCTCCACTTCCCTTGCTTGAAGTGTCATCCAACGAGAGCGCATCGCGACTTGGAGTAAACCCCACCAAGAAGGAGAATCCTGGGTTATAACTGTCTCCTGTTGGAGTTGAACTCTATGAAAGTATGGGCGAACTCACAGGGAGCCCACCCACGCTATCTGTGTGGACAACCGGAGAGTTACAGCCATCAGATGCCGATGGAGTCCCAGAATGCGGGATTCCAAGACTCATTGAGCCTGATCGAATGGCCACTAGGGGACTCGAACACTTAGTGGTAGACCCTTGTCATGTTGTGAGTCCTGCTCATAGTCGGATTGACCCTTGCCCTTTGAAAAAACTCGTTCCTCCATAAAGCGTAAAGATGCGGGGGATAAGGATCTCTCCTCAGCCCTATCCATGGCACGGTCTCTGGGATCATGCGAGGGATCTCCAGTGACAGCCTCACTATCGGATGAAAGCATGGTCTGCTCATAGTCGTAGCAGTCATCCATATCAGGGTTCGCGTAGTCAGCCAGGTTGAACTAGTTCTCCTCGTTCCACTCTCCTGCTATGAGGACATCAGAAAGAACAGATAACGTCTACAAGGAATTACTGAGGTTTTGGAAGAAAGATCCCCACGGATGGCGCCAACTATTGATGTTTTAGTATCGATCGTACGTATGATTTGTTTGGGTTCAAGAGATCTCTCACCATGGATCTCTGGCTACGACCTGGCTATGATCACACAGAGATAGGACACTGGGATTTTTATATAGGTTCAGGCCTTCTGCTGCGAGTATAACAATCCTACTTCCTATGTGGATATTACTCAATGATCTGATTACAATAGAGAAAGTAATGTGAAAAACCTTACTCTACTTCTCTTCTCCCTCCCCTAGATCCTCCCTAACACCCCACCTTTATATAGCTTATGAAGTGACGACAGTTCGTTCCATGCCAAGAGGCACCTTTATGCTTCGGATGATAATCGTCCGACGGGAGTTATTGTCAGATAGATGTGGTTCACTCGTCGTGCGACGGTTACTGTTAGGGAGAAGTTATGCGCAGTTATTTCGAAGAATAAATTCATGTGCTAACTGCCTTGTCAAATAGACCGACAATATGGCCGGTTGTTGTAGACAAGCCAATCGAAGTTAATATAGCCGTAGAAGAACTGACGACCACGTCATAATTGTGTTATGACTTACGACCATACCATGTTCGTAGAATAACTTACGACCACACCATACTCATAGAATAACGTACAACCAGAGAGTAGTCGTGGAAAGACTTAAGACTAGAGAATGGTCTTAGAAGAGGCTTACAACCATTTGGCTAAGTTTCTTTCTTAGTCGTGAGGAGTATACCTAAGAAGTATAATAACATGATAATATCATTTTAGATAAGTAATTTAAAGATCGTTATATCCTCGTTAATAAGATACAGCAGGGGAAAGGGAACTTAAGTGGCTGTGCTCAGCTTGTCTTGCAAACATGACAGCAATGCATGATGCAAATATGGTTTGAGTCGCTACGAGGAAAGAGAGGATTGGCAAATATGGTTTAGTTATACCATACCGGCAGCATGATGCAAGCGTAGAACTAGCTGTTACCACTAACAGGATAAATTGATAATTACCACTAACAAGAGAAATTGATAATTGCTCAGCTTCGTTGTCGTATACTCGGTGATAATGCACACCTGACACCTTGGCTCTGATCAGGACGCCTCAACAGCTAGCTCAGTGACTCACAATACAACAGTTATCATTAAGGATTTTTTTTCTCGAACGCGCAGGAGAACTGCGTATCATTATATTAAGAAGAAAACAAAGGAGTCTAGACGACTTGTACAACCCCTAAAGGGGGAAGAAAAACAACAACACTCGGCCATCAATGCCAAATCCCACGGAGCCCTTTGGCTCCCGCCAAACACCACACACTTGCCTCATCTCTAATATTCTGCATTATAGCGTTATGGTGAGGTGAAGCCCCCTCAAAAACACAACTATTTCTATGCTTCCAAATCCACCATGCCACCAACACGACCAAAGAGTTGAAACCCTTGCGAATGACCTTGGGCACCCCCTATAAAGCTTGATACCACCAATCTGTGAAGATGTAGTCATCCACACCCGGAGCTAAGTGCTGAAGCCCAATCTGAGATAACACTGAAAACCACACATTCCTTGCAAACACACAATTATTGAGCAAGTGCTACACATTCTCCTCCTCCTGATCACACAGTGGGCAACGCTCAGGGTGATCTAATCCACGACGGGCCAAACGATCGGCTGTCCAACAACGATTTAAAGAGGCCAACCAAACAAAGAACTTGCATCGAGGTGGAGCCCAAGTTTTCCAAATTGCCTTCCACAGTTCAAACTCCACAGAACCCTCTAGAAAACGGCGGTAGGCTGATTTGGTTGAGAATTCACCAGAGGGAGATGTTATCCACATATGTTGATCCTCTACTCCGGGAGTGAGTTCAAACCCGGATAAGATATCCCAAAGATGGAGATATTCAGAAAGAAACTCACTTGACCACCCGCTTGCAATGTCACGAATCCAAGTACCATCTGCCAGCGCCTCCTGTATAGTCCTTCGATTAACAATTCTTTTTGGCACATGTTTACAGAGAGCAGGTGCAAGATCATGTAAGGATTGTCCATGCAACCATTTGTCACTCCAAAAAAGTGTTCTACTGCCATCCCCCACAATAGATAATATTGAAATAGAGAACATAGCCAAAGAATTCGGATGCACTTGGATATCAAGGCCAGCCCAAGGCCGATCAAATTGTGTCTTCTTAAGCCATAGCCACCTCATTCGCAATGCCCAACCAAGTACCTCCAAATCAAGAATTCTCAGGCCTCCTAGATCAATCGACCTCTTGACCCGACCCTAGGCAACAAGACAATGACCTCCCTTTACATCTTTGCGGCCTTTCCATAGAAAAGCTCTCCTTATTTTGTCAATTGCTTTATTGCATAGAAATCAGCCTTAGACAGTTTTTTGAAGGACAAAGGAAGCCCAAGATACTTGCAAGGGAACTCTTGCACCTTGCAAAGAAAGGAGGATTGCACAACTTCAATATTTTGGTCCTGACATTGGATCGGGCTCACAGAACATTTAATGATGTTAGTGACCAACCCTGAAGCCTCACCAAAGACCCGAAGAATCTCCTTGATCAAAGCCAAATCATCCAAACAAGGTCTTAGGAAGAGGATTACATCGTCAGCATAAATAGAGACTCGCTGACACGAACTCCGCGAGAGTAGGGGCTGTAAAAGGCCAATGGCACTTGCTTTATTGATCAAAGCATTAAGCACATCCATGACTATAATGAAAAGCATTGGAGATAGAGGATCTCCTTGCCGCAGCCCCCCGCTGATGTTGAATCAGATCTCCTGGCACCCCATTTACTAAAACTCGAGTTGTAGAAGTTCTCAATAGCTTAGAAATTAAATTGCACCAAACTGGACCAAAACCCAAATATCTCAGAACCTGCAGCAAGAAAGGCCAAGACACCGAATCAAAAGCCTTTGATATGTCCAACTTGAGTAGAATTCTTGGTTCCTTCTGTCTGTGCAGCAGCTTGACTGTTTGATGCACCAAAAGAAAGTTGTCATGGATGCATCGTCCTTTAACAAAAGCACTTTGGTTGGGGGACACCAGCATCTTTAGCTTGGGAGCCAACCTGTTGGCTAGCAATTTAGTGACAAGTTTAGCAAAGCTGTGCACTAGGCTTATAGGTCGGTAGTCCTTGATTTCCATAGCCTCCGGCGTCTTTGGCAGAAGAGAGATGTATGCTGAATTGAGAAGAAATAACCTGCTGACATCCCCCTGCAATAATCGGTTTAGGGCAGCCATTAGGTCCACTTTAATTATATTCCAGCAGGATCTATAAAAACGACTGGTAAAACCATCTGGACCTGGAGCTTTATCTGGTGGAATAGACTTAATTGTTGCCCAAACCTCCTCCTCTGAAAAACCCACTTCAAGAGATGACAGATCAGCAGGCTCTTGGTAAAAGGATTCCAGATTTAGCGTACATTCTCTTTGGGTTGCCGTACTAAGAAGGTTAGAGTAAAAATCCCACGCTGCTTCCTGCTTCTCTTCTTGATTAAAAACAATTCTATCTCCCACTTTAATTTTGGCCATGAAGTTCTTTCTCTTTCTATACTGAGCCTGCCGATGAAAGAAAGCTGTGTTTGCATCCCCTTCTTTGATCCAACTTAATCTAGAACGTAATCAGGCAATCGTACGCTCAAGCGATGCTAGCCCAAGAACATGCCGCTTCAATTGCCGCCAGAGCCAATCCTCTTCACTGGACAGTAAGCGAGAATCTTGTGCAATATCCAGGCGATGAATGATTTCCTTTGCATATTGCAATTGAATCTTGATGTTACCAATTCTCTTTTGGCTCCATGATTGCAGATCACGTGCAAGGCGGCCTAACTTCATGGAGAGGAGCTGTAGCGGACAGGAGGCTACAACTGGCCTAAGCCAGGAGCTCTCAACTTCCTGCAAGAAGCCATCAAGTTTGGGCCAAAAACTTTCGAAGTGAAAGCGGCGCCTCCCTTGAACATTAACCTTCAAACCAAGAATTAGTGGGCAATGATCTGAAATCATGGAGGCCGAGCTCTGAAGAATGCAATCAGGGAACAGCTGTTCCCAATCAGTAGACATGAAGACCCGATCAAGCCGAACCAAAGTAGGCACCTCCCGTTCATTTGACCAGGTATATTTACGACCAAGCAACAAGATTTCACTCAGCTCCATATCATCCAAAAAACAGCGGAAACGACCCATCATTGCCCTATTAATATTAGTGTTGTTCTTGTCTTCAACCATGTATATAAGATTGAAATCCCCTCCAATTGCCCACGGCCCATGACAATCCTGCCGAACATCTCGTAACTCTTGTAAAAATTGACATTTCCGATCATCAGAATGAGGACCGTAAACCCCCGTAAACCACCACGGAGGCCCTTCTTGATATTCAAACTGAACTGAGATTGAATAAGTATCAACCCGTGATGAGAGTGCATGCCAAGCATTGCTCTTCCAAGCCAACAACACCCCTCCTCTTGATCTAACTGCCGGGAGTACCACAAATTGATCAAAGTCACTGCCAAGCATAGAAGCAATCATACGACTTGAGATAGATTCTTTCTTTGTTTCCTGCAAGCAAACCATATCCGGCCTAATGGAATTAACCAAATTCCTGACACCATCACGCCTTGCCTTTTCGTTGAGGCCTCTCACATTCCAAATTAAGATATTAGAAGACATTAAACATGAGTTGTTACTCGACCAAAGGATCTTAACACAATTAAATATCACCAGTGGCAACACTAGAGAAGATGACAGTGTCCTATGGTGCTTCACCTGGCACAGGTGGCTTCCAGCCAAATAACGCCGCAAGCGCCACAATATGTGCCTAAGAAAGAGGCTTGTCAAATATGCGACTGTATTCTTCCAACTGATGGTCACCAATAACTTCCTGCTCTTCCACCACTTCCAGCCGCTTCAAGAGAGTCTTTTGAGATTGAGAAAAAAGAGATGAAGCAGCCTGTTTAGCACGTTTTTTCAACAGCTTGTTGCTTCGGCGAAGAGCAGAGTCTGGAGAGAGCTGTGTAGCATGTCGTTTTTGGACGACAAGTTGAGGAAGCAGCCCCTCTATGTCTTGTGTCACCCCGTCAATGAACGCTCTGGCCGGGGTAGAAAGCTCTGGGCTGGGCACTTGATGCTGAGATTGACGCCGGCGACATCTGCTATAGACTTTTAACGGGGCGGCTTCCGGGCCATGCTGGCCGACGAACGCGAAAGTCCGGCTAAGATCCTCCAGCTGAACCAAAACTGCTGCACCCGCCGTGTCTCTGGACCCACATCTATCAGGCGACAGGGGATAGGAGACGCACGCCACTTCGCCAAGCGACGCGGTGGGGGGGGGACAGGATCCTCAAGCCTGGATTCCCGGGGCAAACTCACAGGGGATGACGTGCCACCGGTAGCATCCATTAACTGTCCTTGAGAAGGGAGCTGGCAAGCTTCTGCCGAGACCAGGAGGCAATCGTTCACGATGGGACGGTTCAGCGCCTTTGTCTGCTCCTCTGCATCCACCGAGTCCCCAGGCCCACGCCCAGCAAACGCCAGGGGACCCGAGGTGTCAGCCATGCATCCATGCAGCGCATGCACTAGGGGTGCGTCCACAGTAGACGAGGCGCCAACAGCAGCATGCACCACCGGGATTCGAGGCTGGGTTCCCGTCACATCTTCAACACGGCGGGACAGACTGTTGGAAAGGCTTCGTCGCCGTTGCCGCCGAGGAGCAGCAGCGTCCTCACCGCCAGACTTCAAAGGTGAAGAGCTAGGGGACGAAGATCCTGGACTCACACACCTCGTGACGTGCACTTCCACCTCATACTCGAGCAAACGCATCCTAGGCTCATCACCGGCCGCAACGACCTCCGGCGGCTCCTCCACCCAAAGTCTCAGACGCGGCGGCACAAGTGCTGGATCACGCATCCACGCGCTAAGCTTGAACTCAAAGAGATCAGAGCGCGACGTTGTGGACGGATGCAAAGCGTCGATCCGACCGAACGGGCTCAACAATCTCTGCGCCGTGGCTAAGCTCCAAGCATGCGCTGGTAGTCCAATTAAGCTTAACTCTGCCCAAACTGGAAGACAGCAGCCAACGGCATGAGCAAGCCGCGTCCAAGGCTTGACGAGACAGCTAAACCTTGGCGTCCGCACTGGCTGATCACCATTCAAAACGAGTTGTGCTGTTTCTTCATCTGGCAAAAGCAATAAGAAGTCTTTAGGCTTCGCTCGATGAAGTGAGAGGACACCGGCGGGAGACTGGTGGAGGAGGGGGAACCGGAAGGGATGTCCATCATTCCAGCCTTACTAGTTAGAAGTTATCATGAAGGATTTCGAGGGACTAAAAGAAAGTTAGGATTTTCAACAATACCAGTCTAATGGATTGATAATGAAGAACTTCACGTCTGCATTATCGCTGTTCAACAACGATCACAGTCGATAGCTCACGGGACCACGATTAATAAGCGCACACAAGTCAATAGTCGTTTAGTTGGTGTCACGGGTGGTGTAAACCCATACAGATACTCATCAGTATTCCTGAACTTAGCAGTAAAACATGACACGTTTCACATTTTCCTTCAGATCAGGCAGAGGCCTAACAGCAATACTGCCAGCAACTCTAGGTCTGCGTGCGCCAGGGGAAGGACCACGGCTTGTCGTGGCACCACTCGCCATCGACCCACTATCAGAAGTATCTGGTTCCATGTAAAACCGAGCTCGAAAAGCCGCAAGATGAGCATAGTGTGCAGGGGGCACTGCAGATAACCAACCCATTGTAAGAATATGTTATGTCAGAGAATCAATATTTCTTCGCACATCAACTAGATAAAACAGTGTGGAAACTTTGACGCATTCGCTTACCAATTGATAAAGAACGGGTGCACCTTGCATAGCTGCAACAGTAGGGACGACGGTTAGTTTATCAGTCAGGGGATATAATATCAAAACATATTGACATGACAGGATATTACGTGTAGCACAAGTTGTTCGTCAGAGTTTGCAAAGCATCAGCAGTGAATTTGTTCTCATCCCACAGAACATGGTAATGGGCGGGGCGGCTTGTTCCCTAAAAGTAACGTAAAGTTGAACCGGGTCCATTCCATCAAGTGAAGAATGTTTATTTGTAACTGTGTAGAAAAACTGACCTGCTTGCCAGCATGGCTACACAGGTAGAAATCAAACTCATTAGGATGGCATATCTTTGAATCAACCACGGTGCCTGACATTAGATATAAGGAGAGATTGTGAAGTTGACTTCGAATTAAGGATTGAGGTTTCAGGCCTAGGGTTGACAAGCTATAGAGTTCAAAATAACTAAACTCACCAACAAGGCAACAACTTACCGGGCAGTACATTTCCGCTTTTTCTATCAACAGTGCGCTGATCCTTGTGGTTATTAGCAAACAGTCGTGTATGATGACGCTTCTGGACCACCACAAAGGTAACAGGTGGTTGATAATTGGCCTCCAAGGATGCACAGGCCTAGGTTTATTAAACCAAAATGTCACTTCAGATTCAGAATGAAAACTTCATTGTGAAAAAATGTAGACAAAATAACCTTTCTAATGGCATCAAGCTCATATAAAAGAACCTGATAGAACTGTCCTTCACTAACACCATCCCTGAAAAAGAGAGATGTTACATATGTGGAGTTGTAGATGGTAGTGCCAATCGGATATGCTCAAATGAAGATCAGTACCTGTAAAATATGATCCTCTGGGGTTTCTGTCCAGTTGACTGCTTGAAAGAAATGAGAAGCTCTCTGCATATTTAACAGAATTTATATATACATATCCCTTTCAAGTAATATTCAGATGTTAAAAGTGAACCAAGATCTTACCTGATCATTCCACCAGTTACAGTCCCTCTCTCAGGATCTTGCCATACTTTGAAAAGATCTTGTATCAACTCCTGACAATGGGCTTGTGCACTCACTAATCCAGCATACTTGGTGACCTCAGGCCAGTCTTGAGAGGCAACAACCTGCACGAAGCATGATATTATTACAAACAATTGGACAGCCAGCGAGACATGATCAGGGCAGCTGTCATAGGCGTAGCCCCCTCTGGGCCTAGCCGGTTCATTATTAGGAAATAGAGATTAGTTTCTATTTGAGTTAAAGATTAGTTTCCTTTTGTTAGAGATATAATTAGAGATATGATATTAGTTTCTATATTTGTTAGAGATATGATTGAGATTAGATTCTATCTGTTAGAGGGAGCTCATCTATATAAGGAGGCTATCGTATGTTATTGGAACTAAGCAGGGAAATAACAAAGTCTTACTCATCTATAGTCTCTCTCTCCTTCTACGCCGACGCCATCCGGCCATCCTCTTGGTGGTGTTTACCTCCTATGAACTAAAGTTCATGACAACTTGGTATCAGAGCAGTCGATCACATTTCACGACTTCTGCTACCATGGTTCCTGCTGCCGAGTCGTTGGCCACAATAAAAGCTAACGCTAATAAGATGGCCAGCATCAACAAAGAGATGGCGGACGTCTTCCTCAACATGCATGCCATCTTGGAGAAGATCATGAATCAGAAGACGGCGCAACACGAGACGGCAGCGACACTATTTCCAGCAACTGCCATGGCGCCACCAGGGCATCCAGTAGCTACCACGGAGATAAAGAGCCAGGCGCATCATCATCCACTACCAGATCCCGACGTCCACATCGCCAGACGAGCACCGCGCGCTGCTCCCGCAGCGTCTTCTCCCTCCTCCATCACCCCAGAGACCTAGCCCCATCGCTACCAAGGACGGTGCCTCCTCCGGCGTCTCTGCCTGTGCCGGCAAGATCTCTGCACCACCGTCGCTGCGCCATCCCCATCTTCCCCCGCCACGAGCACCGCCGAGCACGGGGTCTACAACTTCGCGGCCGGCACGGCCATCCTCCCGCTCTCCGCCATCAGGAAGGCCGAGGCCAACCTCCGCGAGCTCCTCGACGAGCTCTCCGCCGCCAAGAGCGCGGTTGCCCAGGCCACATTCACCGCACATGGCCGCACCGCCGTCGCCGAGATCTCTTCGGCCTGCCTTGCTGCCGAGCACGTGGTGGACTAGGCCGCCCTCGCCGCGGACGTCCGCGTCGCCGCCGACAAGGTCTACATTGGATCTGGCATCACCGCCTCACTTCGGGTTCTCCCCGAAGCCGTACTCTTCACCAATGCCGCCTCTCGCCGGACTCCGACGCTGGATCCGTGAGATCTGGATCCCGCTGGCCTGGTTCCGCTTGGATCCGGCCAGCCGCCTCCATCCGCGGCTGGATCCCGTCGCTACTGCCTTGCGTCATCTTCATCTGCCCAGTGAAGCCGTCGCAACCGACGCCGCCATTCCCGGTCGCCGAGCTCCCGAGGCTGCCGGAGTCGTCCTGCTTCAGCTTCCGCTGGCCGCCGCCACTCGTCGCTCGGTCGCCAACGTCGGTGAGGCCGATCGCCGTCGGTGAGGCCAGACGTCGCGATCAGTTTGCGTGTGTTCGGTTCGTGTGTGGAGAAGTGAGAGGTCGGTGGCTTTTGTAAACGGTTGACCGACCGGAGTAAAAAAAGAGAGAAAAAAAGAAAAAAAACTTATTTTGCAGGCATCGTATAGCCGAAAGCGCTACACTTCGTCGACGTGGAACTGCAACCATGACCGCCGCCTAGCAGCTTGAGGACGCGCTGCATGTCCAGGAGGGGTGTAATGTCATAGGCGTAGCCCCCTTTGGGCCTAGCCGGTTCATTATTAGGAAATAGAGATTAGTTTCCATTTGAGTTAGAGATTAGTTTCCTTTTGTTAGAAATATAATTACAGATATAATATTAGTTTCTATATTTGTTAGAGATATGATTGAGATTAGATTCTATCTGTTAGAGGGAGCTCATCTATATAAGGAGGCTACCGTATGTTATTGGAACTAAGCAGAGAAATAACAAAGTCTTCCTCATCTATAGTCTCTCTCTCCTTCTACGCCGACGTCATCCGGCCATCCTCTTGGTGGTGTTTACCCCCTATGAACTAAAGTTCATGACAACTTGGTATCAGAGCAGTCGATCCCTTCCCACGACTTCATGGTTCCTGCTGCCGAATTGTTGGCCACAATAAAAGCTAACGCTAATAAGATGGCCAGCATCAACAAAGAGATGGCGGACGTCTTCCTCAACACGCATGCCATCTTGGAGAAGATCGTGAATCAGAAGAAGGCGCAACAAGAGACGGCAGCAACACTATTTCCAGCAACTGCCATGGCGCCACCAGGGCATCCAGTAGCTGCCACGGAGATAAAGAGCCAGGCACATCATCATCCACTGCCAGATCCCGACGTCCACATTGCCAGACGAGCACCGCGCGCTGCTCCCACAGCGTCTTCTCCCTCCTCCATCGCCCCAGAGACCCAACCCCGTCGCTGCCAAGGCCGGTGCCTCCTCCGGTGTCTTTGCCTGCGCCGGCAAGATCTCTGCACCACCATCGCCGCGACATCCCCATCTTCCCCCGCCACGAGCGCCACCGAGCACGGGGTCTACAACTTCGCAGCCGGCCCGGCCATCCTCCCGCTCTCCGCCATCAGGAAGGCCGAGGCCAACCTCCGCGAGCTCCTCGACGAGCTCTCCGCCGCCAAGAGTGCGGTTGCCCAGGCCACCTTCACCGCACCTGGCCGCACCGCCGTCGCCGAGATCTCTTCGGCCTGCCTTGCCACCGAGCACGTGGTGGACCAGGCCGCCCTCGCCGCGGCCGTCTGCGTCACCGCCGCCGAGGTCTACATTGGATCTGGCATCACCGCCTCACTTCGGGTTCTCCCCGAAGCCGTACTCTTCACCAATGCCGCCTCTCGCCAGACTCCGACGCCGAATCCGTGAGATCTGGATCCCGCTGGCCTGGTTCTGCTTGGATCCGGCCAGCTGCCTCCATCTGCGGCTAGATCCCGTCGTTGCTGCCTTGCGTCATCTTCATTTGCCCGGTGAAGCCGTCTCAACCGACGTCGCCGTTCCCGGTCGCCGAGCTCCCGAGGCTGCCGGAGTTGTCCTGCTTCAGCTTCCGCTGGCCGCCGCCACTCGTCGCTCGGTCGCCAACGTCGGTGAGGCTGACCGCCGTCGGTGAGGCCAGACGTCGCGATCAGTTTGCGTGTGTTCAGTTCATGTGTGGAGAAGTGAGAGGTCGGTGGCTTTTGTAAACCGTTGACCGACCGGAGTAAAAAAAGAAAGAGAAAAAAAGAAAAAAACTTCTTTTGCAGGCATCGTATAGCCGAAAGTGCTACACTTCGTCGACGCGGAACTGCAACCATGACCGCCGCCTAGCAACTCGAGGACGCGCTGCATGTCCGGGAGGGGTGTAATGTCATAGGCGTAGCCCCCTCTGGGCCTAACCGGTTCATTATTAGGAAGTAGAGATTAGTTTCTATTTGAGTTAGAGATTAGTTTCCTTTTGTTAGAGATAAATTAGAGATATGATATTAGTTTCTATATTTGTTAGAGATATGATTGAGATTAGATTCTATCTGTTAGGGGGAGCTCATCTATATAAGAAGGCTATTGTATGCTATTGGAACTAAGCAGAGAAATAACAAAGTCTTCCTCATCTATACTCTCTCTCTCCTTCTACGCTGACGCCATTCGGCCATCCTCTTGGTGGTGTTTACCCCCTATGAAAACTAAGACGTGGCTGCATTATGTGGAAAGGTTTTATCATACAATA
Organism: Dendrocalamus latiflorus; assembly: GCA_017311315.1. Classification (NCBI taxonomy): domain Eukaryota; kingdom Viridiplantae; phylum Streptophyta; class Magnoliopsida; order Poales; family Poaceae; genus Dendrocalamus; species Dendrocalamus latiflorus. The sequence continues at coordinate 40,028,228 of CM029610.1, forward strand.
ATACATACACGTTATAACATAAGATTGACAAGTTATGAACTTACAGCTGAAATGGAAGGGCTAGATTCTTCTCCAGGAGGAGGATGGGTAACATCAGCACCAAATATAATGGTTGGTCTATCACTAACAAGGGGAATTCTCCTTGTCAGAGCATCGACAAGTACAGTATTTCTTCCTCCCACCTACAAGATTAAAGGAATTTATTTTTCAAAAAAAAGATTTTTTTTATAAAAAAACCACACAAACCAGGTAGACAACAGGCAGAACACAACAAACCTTAACATTGATTTTAAGGGCGACATTTGCAAGATACTGCATGCTCGTCTTAAAAACATGTTTCCTAAGACAGCATTGAGAGACCAATCCAAGATCTGTCTCACATATTCTTTTGAGATCACCTGAGGAATGGCAAGAATATTAATAAAGATTTCAATCAGATAATACTCGAGTGTTCTTTTGAAGTTAAAAAAGCATACCATAAAGAGAACCATTATTCTCAGGCAATATGACAATCAGCAGGTCAAGTTCCCTTCCCTGTGGTTTCAGTATATTCATGGCATGTTGATAGTGTGCCTTGAGTGCTCTTTCTACATGTTCAGGTCTCGTGGTTACAGGAGGAAGCAAAGGATCAGTTGAAAAGTCCTATGGCGAGAGAAAATGAGGCATGTGAGAGAGAATATGAAGATCCAAGAACACAAATAGCCATATTGAAAAGATGTCTGGAGGCACTACTTATATGGCAGAGAAACCTACCATCCCAGATATTTGGCACGTGACAGCCAGCTCATGACAAAATCTCCTAGCAGCATCATCTTGCACATGCCGAGAAAAGTTGATGCATGTCCAATTGTTAACTCTCCCACCATTGACCATTTTCTGCAACAAGCGCATTACCAAGAAAATTAATGTGCAGTTGTACACAGTATTGTCAAAGACAGCATCTTCCATACAATGATCATCGCAATAGTTATTAAAGAACAAAAGCAAACCAAATATTGGATGAGAAATACACAGGAATACCTACTTTATGTTGATTTATTAAGAACTCAGTTCTTAGAGCATACCTTATTCATCATATTCCATTCGCCAATTCTTGGCAAGACATCCTTCTCTCTGCCACTTTCGTGGTACTTAAGCTAATAGTAAAGGGCAGTAGTCAAACATCCAGGCATAACATATAAAATACATACTAGAAATTGAAAGATGTCAACCATGTGTTGAAACATTGAACTTACCCAAGGGGGAGGTAGGACACGAGCTTCAACTGATGCAAGTCGCTCATCAATCCTTATGCCAAACTCCTGTGCATATGGATCCTCATGGTATGCGTTGTGATGCACCATCTGGTAAGCAAAAACAAAACAAGAAACGGATGAAACCTAGAAGCCAATTTTGCTGATCAAAAAGGAAAGGAAACTGAGCAGTGATTATATATGCAAGAAAAAACAAATAGATGGCCGCCTATACCAAAAATGTGTTTTTTTGCATAACACGTCAATCAAACCAACTTAATATGTAAAATATGTCAAAAACACTTTGCACCTGTAATTAAAAGAAAAATAAGACTCAATCCTGAACAAAATAACAAGACAATATATCTTTGTGCAGCAGCTAAACAAACTTTATTTCCAAACACATAAGAAATGCCTATGGGCAAAGATCCCACAGAAACTTCAAAAAGGAAAAAAAAATGATTGCCAACATATAGGGGAAGACAAACCCAAGTAGCAATAAAAAAAATGCTTGTACATAAATTAAGTACCAACTCCAAAAAGAGTAGATCAATAAATTCAGGAAATTGAAAGAATTTATATACATAGCTGAAAATATGTGTGACTTGACAGAGGAATAGATGTTCTCATGGAAGAAACAAAGAAATTCACACAATTTTACATTAGAACAAACATAGATCAGTTCAAAATAATCACACCACAAAATGCAGCCTAATTACCTGCGAAATGTCCAGCTCACGGTCTTGAGGGTGCTGACAAGTCACTTTACGAAGAGCAGCTATCTGCTTCTCATTTAGTCGTTTCAAGTAACGTTGTCCCTCGACAATCTTACAGACCTGATATTTCAAAGTGATAGGAAGCAGCTTGTGATATAACATGAAGGTGTCTAACTGTCTATATAGCATTTCTAATGTTGTTGACTGTTGAATATGTCAGAAAAGGATGGCACGTCCATATAATAGATGAGGCCATTTAGGGTGCTAACTGTTATAAATATTGTGTGTATATTCATGAGCCCCAAAGGGCAATATATATAGGAAGTACAAGGAGATATACAGAGAAATATGCCATATACAGATAAGAAAACTAAGGCATATAAGGAAACGAATAACAATCATATTTTTATCCTTAACATCCCCCTCAAACTCATGGTGGATCACACATACTGAGTTTGGAGAGAAAATACAAATATTGTGCTCTAATTTGTGACTTCGTGAAGAAGTCAGTAAGTTGTAACTCTGATAGCACAAATTGTAGAGCAGGTACTCCCTCCTGCACCTGTGAACGAGTGTATGAAGCATCCACACCAATGTGCTTGATGAGCTTCCGCTTCACTGGATCACGAGCAATACTGATAGTACCTGTACTGTCAGACATAAGTGTCGTAGGTCTCCTCACAAGTACTCCAAAATCTGTAAGTAGCCACATCAACCAAGTAATATCTGTTGTCACTGCTGCCATAGCTCTCAATTCAACCTCTGCACTCGAATGGGAAACTGTAATCTGCTTCTTTGTCTTCCAGGCAATCAAGGAGGAGCCAAGAAAAACACAGTAAGTAGAAAGAGAACTACGATCAAAAGGATCACTAGCCCAGGTCGCATCAGAGTACGCCTGAAGCTGTAGTAAGGTGGAGCTAGGGAAAAACAAGCGACGAGAGATTGTCCCACGCAAGTAGCGAAGAACACGAAGAAGGTGACTGTAGTGAAGATGAGTAGGACGAGTCATGAACTGACTCAAGATATAAACAGCATGAGCAATATCACGACAAGTGCTCACAAGATATACCAGACTCCCGACAAGATGGCGATAACGAGTAGGATCCTTAAGAAGATCACCGCCAGTAGCATGAAGCTGAAGGGAGAGTTCCATAGGAGTCTCAGTAGTGCAAGTGTTAGTCAGACCAGACCGATCAAGAAGATCCTGGACATACTTCTGCTAAGAGAGGTAGTAACCCTCAGGCGTGGAAGAAACCTCAATCCCAAGGAAGTACGTAAGCAAGCCAAGATCAGTCATTAGAAACTGCTCACTGAGATGCTTCTTCATGTATGTGATGAATGAGAAATCATCACCAGTAATGAACATATCATCTATATATAAAAGTAGTGTCGAGGTGAGACATGGACAAAAAAAGCAGGATTGTGGGCACTGACAGTGAAACCGACAACGGTAATCACTGAGGTGAAACGCGCAAACCAGGCACGAGGGGCCTGTTTGAGGCCATAAAGAGCACAACGAAGATGACATACATGGCTATCTGGAATAGAATACCCAAGTGGTGGCTGCATGTAAACCTCCTCATGTAAAACACCATTAAGAAATGCATTCTTAACATCCAGCTGAGAGATAGATCACCGGCGAACAGAAGCAACCGCAACAAGAGTGTGAACAGTGGTCATATGGGCAACAGGGGCAAACATCTCATCATAATCACGACCATACTCCTGCTGGAAGCCACGAGCCACAAGACGAGCCTTGTAGCGCTCAATAGTACCATCAGATCTGGTCTTAATCTTGTACACCCACTTGCACGTGATAGGATGAGCATGCACAAGCGTTGGTACAATATCCCAAGTCTCCGTACGTCTGAGAGCATAAAGCTCCTCTGCCATAGCGAGCTGCCACTCAAAATGAGAAGCAGAGAACTAGGCTCAATGATAGAGAGAGCATGAGCGGTCAAAGTAAACCAAGACGATCAGGTCGAAGGGATGTCCGGTCACGAAGGGCGTAATGAGGAGCATCATCAGAGGAATCAGACGTCGGTGTCGGCAAGATACCAGAAGACGAGTCTAGTAAAGAACAAGGACGTCTGGAGTAGTGCACCCCAGAGAAACGAGACGGTGGTGCTGCAGGAGCAAGAGGCGGTGTTGCAGAAGGCAACACAAAAGGTAAAGGTACAGAAGGAACCACTGGAGACAGGCTAGATGAAGGCTGTGAAGGGGGAGAAATGAGTGAAGAATCAGGGAGAGACAACTAGGAGATCATCTCGATGGTGGAAGTAAGACGAGCTGAATCTCGATAGAAGAAAGGTCGTGATTCATCAAAAATGTCTCGTGAGATCCTAATCCGTCGAGCAGAAGGATCATAGCAGCAATAACCCTTATGCTTAGAACTGTACCCAAGAAAACACACTCAACTAACTGGGCTGACAGTTTGGTGCACTCACGAGGCTGTAGCAGGACAAAACAGGTGCAGCTAAAAACACGAAGGTGACTGTACTGGGGGGCTCTAGGCGACGGCGGTGGCGGCCTGAGCAGCGGCGGCAGCAGCCTGGGCGATGTCGAAGGCAGTGGAAGAACAAGGTCAGAACTCTAGCTCTGATACCATGTTATGAATATTATGTGTATATTTATAAGGCCTAAAAAGCAATATATATATAGAGAGTACAAAAGGATATACAGAGGGATATACCATATACAAATAAGGAAACCAAGGCATGTAAGGAAACGAATAACAATCCTATTCTATCCTTAACACTAACCTCCATTGGCAGATAATTTGGCCTCTGTTGATTGCCCACTTGCAAGCAAGGTAAGGTGGTATGCTGAATGTTTAAGCCATACGTCTCCTGGAAGTATTGCACTACTGTCTTCACAGTACCACAATCATCGATAGGGAAACTGTCATAGGGCAAACCAACCAAGAGCAATCAGCAAATTATCCTCCTATACACTATCTGTAACAGCACGATAGACATAAGAGAGGCTTCACATATAAGTAAGCGAACTACGTACGATAACTCTCTTGTTGCTTGTGAGGTAAGGCCAGCTATACGATACTTTCTGCGCATATTGCCTCTATGTGTGACCTCAACCTTTACACCTCGTAGAGCCTTCTTGATCTGACCAATGGAAGAAAGGAGTGAAGATTGTGCTAAGACAGTGAGCACAAAAATTCAAATCAAGTATTATGTGCTTATTCCCTTCTTGAATGACACGCAAAGCTTTTGCACTTTCTTGAAAGAAAGTACTATGTACTAAAACAGCATAAGAGCATAATATAAACCATGACGATCATGACAGTAGTTGATAGAATAACCTAACCTTCACACGATCAGCATCTGATAATGGTCTAGCTGAGATGTCTCTGTTCAAAAGCTGTGCAACAAAATCAATCACAGGTAGAGGCTCGATGAATGCTGTAGATGACATATCTGCAAGAGGAAATGTCAAGCTACATTCAGATGTAAGAGAGGACCAGAGGCAATTTAATGATATTTGCCACTATATGCTTCATATACTAGGACAGAAGTGGATACTGAACACACATTCTAGCCAATTATCAAGTATAACGAGTGGCAAATAAATATCAAATATAGCAATGCTCCTAATATTGGCTGATATGCACCACACCATGACAGTGAACTAGGATAACTTGCTTTGCAACTGCATTAATCTGTAACAATATAGAACAAAGATGATATTAAACTTATAGGTATCCCCTTAATTTATTATTTCCAAGAAGCAAGTGATATTTATCAATAGTCACCCACATAGATCACTCAATCCAAGCAAGATATGTATATCATTGAACACTGCATCTACTACAAGTTATTCTGACCGGGAAAACGTTTCAAAATGGTAACTATTCTAAAGTAGAAGGGGTGATCGTTCTTCTTTGAGCAGGAATATGAAATGTGATGATGAAGTGTTGGGATCTAACCAATATTCAGAGAAAGTCCCATCTGTGTGGGTCGTATGCTCTGGTAAAAACCACGCCAACTTTCCAAGCCCTCACCAAGTTGCTGGCGCCTCCCTAAGTTAGGTGAATAAAATGACCTGGCAACTGGGGAATACCTACACACGACAAATGAAGAAATGTTCAACAGCCGTGCTAAAGAATAATGATAGTAATACAGCAGCAAATGGTGGAGGAAAAATACCTCGCAGTGGGCAATTCACGTAGAACAATGTCCAGCACTTGAAGTGCTTCCTGAGGAGCATCTGCTTGCCTCCCAGCTAAAAACATAGCTAAATGGTGGAGATCAGCACGTGCAGCGAATTTGATCACAACCTTAAATAGTCTCTCACGCCTAAGACAAACAGATATATCAGTAAGGAACATAAATTGTATCAGGTTATGGATATGTCCAGAATAGCAAACCTCTGTGTGCCTTGCCCACCATCAAGGCTGTCTTCCTCATCCCGCAGAATAATTTCAAAGGTCCTAGAAGTAAACGGCAATGGCCCAGCAGTGTATAAGCTCTTCCTTCCATCATAGGCAGGGAGACGACCGCCCAAATGAGATTGACTGTACAGTGTTACAAGTTCTCCCATGACAGCACGATTGACACCACGTGAAGTAACCTCGGGTGTTATAGACACCTGATAACATATCAAATGAAAGCTCATGAAAGAAACAGACTTCATATGTATAATAAAGGCATAAAGCTGCACATGAACAGGATCTTACATCATACTGGTGAAGATCTTTATCAGGTAGTTCAGCAAAGAAATGGTTTGCTTTCACAACGCACTTATCACCAAATGTACCCTTGCCAGGGCGCATTGGAAATCTTACTGATTTGCTCGACGGAGGTGCCGGTTGAATGGCCTGACTGGTGGAACTTTGACCCTGGATGGCAAGTTGCTGAAATTGTTGCTGGACTTGTCCCGTGCTCACCTCAACAGGCAGCGAGGGTGAGCCAGTTCCCAATGGTGACGGTGTGACCACCGGAGCTTGGTACTGGACTTGTGGGGCTTGGTGCAGCTCGGGAACTGTTCTTGATGAACTCGCAAGAACTCTGCATCCACCACTGCCACTCCCATGCCCGCCATAGTATGGTTGTGGCATTCCTATTTGGCGTGGGCCACCACGACCATAGTACTCATGTGCTTGATACTCAACAGGACTGCCACCTGGTTGATGTGATGTTGGCCCTCCACGACCCTGGTAACGTCCACCACGTCCCTGGTGTCGTCCGCCACCACGTCCCTGGTGTTGTCCAACACCATGACCACCTTGTTGGGAATATTGGGGATTGGCAGGCGCCCAACCGCGTCCATGTTGTTGAGCTCTCTCAGCTCGCTGCGGTGGACCCTGTCCAGGGGCTCCTGTAGCTTCCTGAGTTCCAGAACTTTCCCCAGTGCTAGGGGGGCCAGTACTTTTCTTTCTCACCATGGTTAAAACTGCAAGGCCAAGCACATACATAATTTTACTATTACTGTCAGACAACATAAACCGAAAGCGAGCACAAACCACAAAGCTCCAAGGCATAGATAGAACAATCAAGACGACTAGACGAGTATCAAGTTAAACTTCAAATAAAGACAGATAATAGAATGGCCAAGCAGGCAAGCACAAACTAAAATAAAGAGAAAATGGGGACATGACCATCTTTTGCCATATAAAACTGAAGACTACTGCACATGCCAAATTGTATGGCCTAAATTCGAACACAGCATCTGCAATTTTTTCAGGTGGCAGCCATACATAATTACATAGCCTTTGCCACTATGTGCATAAAACAGTTCTTGTTTTGTCCCTAAATTCCAAAAACAAAACTAAATCAAATCATATTAAAAAGTAACGAGATTGTTCACAAGAAAATGCAATAAAAAAAGTAGGTTACAAACAACAAAAAAGAACTTTTGTGGAAAGTTAAAAATACGAAAGAAATGTGCAAAGACCATAACAATATCACAATAGATAATCTACACATTATTATTCACCAAATAATAAACAAAGATCCATCGTTCTAAAGAAAGTACAAAGATAGCCAGCACTCAGCACGCAACAATACGCAGATAATGAGTGAAAGATCCATTGCTCTAAACGAAATAAATCATGGTAATTAAACACAGCATATCGTTCCCAATTCACCTTGATAATGTTAGCCACACAAACATGAGATAGACATTCATGCTAGACACCCCAACCCAAGAGAAAATATACCAAACTACCATAGAGTAGTAAAGAGGAACAAGATTTGTGTGGAATGGGTGGCATCGGAAATGGAATGAACAGCAAATGAGCAAGCTACCAGACATAAGTGGGAGTGCTCATTCAAAATTTAGCATACCACCTTATAAGGTTTCCACTAACTAGTAAAATTTTGTTTATCTATATTGCAATGATAACTGATAAGATTGTCAGATCATGTTAACTTATATGCTATTCTTATCAGCTATCACACAAAGAAAAAGAAAGATAGTGTAGGTGAATTTATCCATTTCTGTTGAAATAGATAATGCATGCATTGCACACAGGAGGCCATGAAACTCGTAAGTCATGTCTCGCATAAAAAAGGAACAACCCAATGAGTGTAATCATAATAGAAATGTACATATTGAATAGTAAATTTAACCCCTGAGAAAATTCGAGCTAAATCCAAATATTTCCAGGTAGAGCCTAGAGGATATCACAGCCCAGTTCACGGTTTGGTCACATAGCTATGAATGCTTCACCACATAAAACAATTCAGTCAAAAAAACTGCCAATCTGCCTGTATGATAACAGGAGCATGGCATACTGACAACTTAATCTGATTGGCTTAGACACTCTAAGCTAAGTTGTATCCTCATTTGCTGGTGAGATCATGATTCATCTAAAGAACACACCACATGAGTGTCACCCCATAAAAGGAGCAAATTTCTCACCTTAATTTACAGAGCGGTTGGCTCTAACAGTAGTCTAAAAAATCAATGTATATGAGCATGACAGAAAAATTACTCCCTATTTCTCATTGCACACTGGAAGGTACTGCACCCATACAGCTACAACCTTTAACATGCCATTTTGGACATTGCATGGTATCAAAGATTTAACTTTGACAGCTTTATCCCTTTTTATGACCATATGTTCACCAGAGATTATAAAAATCACAATATCATGAGAGTACCTTTGATGATAAATGTACTGTTAGAGGTTAAAGTTGGGAAAGTAAACTATAGGCGTACCACGGTGACATGTAATTATAAATGGATGAGTATTAGCAAAAGCTGCTACTCGTATTATACATGGAGCTACAGCGGTTGCAAAAATCACCTGAAAAACTAAGGCCTTATTTGTTTAGACTTTTGTTTTGGCTTAAAAGTGAAAAGGCCAAAGCCTAAACAAATGGGAAGCTTTTAAACAGGACTTATAGAAAAGCCAAAAGCCTTCCATAACTAAAATACATAAGTTAGTGTTGAGAGACTTTTTTGGCTTTTTGTGGAATAGAAGTAACTCTCTGCCACTAAACTTTGTAAAAATTATGGACGAAATGCCATTGTATATATATTCACCACCATTCACTTTTTCCGTACACATTTTTTTCGAATTTTCATGTTGAAATTGTAACGCTGTGTGGGAAGATCCAGGGTGGATGCAACGTGGTTGGCTCGGCTGGCTTCCTCCATCGACGGACGGGCGCGGCAACGTTTTTGCATCCAGCATCTTCGAAGCATGAATTCACTGCGATGTTGAGAGGCTATGGCTACTATTATTGTTATCTTACTTTAGGTTAAGTAGACAATTGGATGGTGGGAGTTGAAACATTCCAAGCAAGTGGAGTAGGGAGTATTTTTCAAGAACTAGTCCACTACCGTATCATTGTCACGGACCCACAGTACACCTAATCATTTCCTACCTCGAGTACAATGTAGACAGATACTACCTACCAAACAAAGAACAAGAAGGCAACGTCACTGCGCACAATCGCACAAACGAAACACGACCTGGCTGGAGTACTTCTCTGCCCTGCTCCCAAATGTTTTAGCCTTGTTGCAAACCACATTACAGGATTATTTTAAACTTTCTGATAATAAGCTACATCATCCAACCATCAAAAAGTTAGGATGCCAAATAGCCTAGCTTTGGCTTAAAAGCTAACTATTAACGCCCCGCTCATTTCAGCTGGAGCACTTATTTTTTTTTTTATTCATAAATTTCGTCTTTTTTGAATTTTTGGTTTTTTTAGTTTTTTTTACGGTTCTTTTTTCGTATTCGTTTGCATTATCCCTGATGAGCTAACATATTTTTCCTATTTTAATTTTTTTTTAAATTTATTTACGCCAAATAAGCTACTTTCGGTTACAGTGTAATTTCAACCAGCTACAGTGCAATTTCAGCCATAAGTTACTATTTTTCAGTCCAACCGAGCGGGGCTTGCTGCTTAAGCCCAAAAGCTAGCTTTTAAGCTATAAGCTAAAAAGCCATAGGCCAAACAAACAGGGCCGTAAGCCCCAGTGACTAGATTCTATCACAAGCTCACAACGAAGCTAAGACACCGACCTATTCGCTATGCGAATACACATATGCCGAAACAAAAGTTCATATATTTACACACACATGCATCCCATGAACAAGCTGTAATCGCAAAAACGCCGAATTGTAAAACACTCGTAAGCACACAGAAACTAACACCCTACATCCCACACAAGCAGAGTAATCAAAACCCCAAGGCGATCAGACGAACTCAAGCAAATCCACCCCCTGGTTACTGATAAGTGGAAGTAACAAACAGAGCCCCCAAACTCCCCAGGTAACAGCACGCTCCGAGCCGAATCCGCGAAAATCCGTGACGAAACCGACCCAAATCCACCTAAAACCCTTCAAACCCACAGGATCACCGAATCGCCGCGATTCCCCAACCTTCCGCCGAGACGGGCCACGGGACAACGCAAAGCAGTAGGGAAATGACGGACCAAAAGCAGGCGCAGCGGCCATACCAGAGCACGGCGGCGAATGGCGGCCAGCGCGAGGCGATGGGCGTGGAAGTCTCTCGACCCCTAGGTGTCCTGCTCCACTACCACCGGTAGGAAGCGCCACCCCACTCTCGCTTGCCTCCACCAAGACGAAGGCGACGGCGCGTGGCGCGGGCTAAATAAGAGCAGAGCACGGGGGAAACGGCCGGGGGCGTGGCCGCGTGAGGCGTCCGCGTCGGGTCGCGGGCACGTAAAACAGCCAGCCGAACGATCGTGCCGACCGCGCGACGGCGGGGAGCGCCACGTATGTCTGTATGACAGCGTGGGGCCGAGGAGGACTTCGCTTCTGTTGCCTCGTCATGTGGTGAGAAGCGCGAGGGGCTCTACCTAAGATGAGGCTGCAACGGGTGGGTGCGGGCGGTCACGCCTTTGCACACTCCAGTAAGAGGGCATGGCCCAACGCTGCCAAAATTCGCGCAGCATCTCTACCGTGGGGTTCATTCGGGGCCCTCGTGATCGACGGCTCAGGTTGGTTTCCCGTACGGTGAGAGCGGCGGATTGCTGTCGGCACCTGGTCCCACGGTCACTAAGCCACGAACGGGTTGGACGACGTCGGGGTACATGAAGAGCGCACCATGCCACCATTGTACCGGGGGTCCCCACGTGGCAGTGGGTTGTGCCACGGAAGCGGTGGTGGAAGTTTCCATAGGACACCGGGTAGGTCACCTCGTCACTGGATGGGTGGGGGTGGGCTTTGGAGGCCCTCCAATAGGGGCCGTATGGCGGTATGGGTGAGGGTGAGTAGGAAGGGAGTCAGCACCGCTAACGACCCATCGATTGTATATAGTAGCTAAATTTTACATAAATATTTTTTAATGAGATATATAAGATTATTAAAGTACATATTGTAATAATTTTATTTATATCAGTTAAAACTATATATAATTTTTTTATTTTGTATATGATATTCACAAATAACTAAAAGCCATAAGTAGTCGAAACAAATAAACAGCCCGAATACTCTTTCCCAGTTTCGACAAGTGGGCTGTTTCGGGCCTTCTCCCAAATTTTCCTCCATTTTCCTTCGAGCAGAAATGCGTAGCCAAACCAGCGTATCGTGCTCGGTACTCCTAACGTGTGCGACATACGGAGTTGACTAAAACCACATAGGAGTAGTACAAACTACAAAGTACAGACATGGCAGTACTGCACGTACTTCAAGTAGTTCTGTACTTGCTAAGTTGCTGCTAATAGTACATTCTATTGGACGCCTTGCTTTGTAGTACATGTGCTCTAGTATATATGCTTAGATTTGAATAAACGGGGATGGTTTTTCCATCCCACCTGCGCAGATCTCTCTCTCTCTCTCTCTCTCTCTCTCTCTCTCTCTCTATATATATATATATATATATATATATATATATATATATATATATATATATATATATATATATATATATATATATATATATATATATATCTTGTTATACTTTGATAACCCTTTTCATACACAGCAGACCTTAGGTTCGATCAAAATTTGTGAGGCACGATACGAGCGTGAACGGTATCAAAAACAAATAAGGTTATAACAGCACAGGCTTTTATTAAAATAAAAATAAATAAAATTAATTAATTAAAATAATAATTTAAATTAAATAAGTATTTTGTTGAATAAATTTTATTTTTGGATTTGCCCAGAATTTCTGTTTTTGAAAAAGCTGGATTTAAAAAGTATTTTATGTAAAACCTAAAAATATTATTAAACAAAGTGATATTTTAATTTTCTATAAAAATCAAACTTTAAATTAATTATTTGGATTTATTTGGCCTTTATTTGGTTTCCTGGTTTTTCTGGAGTTTAAAATTGTATTTTGGAAAATAAAAGTATTTTATGTATAAAATTATAGCACCAACATTAGTTGGAAATATTTTTATTAAGTCCAAAATGTTCCCAAGAACTTCTGTGAATTTTTCTGGAATTTTTGGAGTTTTTTTCATATTTTTCTGAGGCTTATTTAATTTTCTAGGGTTTCTGTAAAATCCAAAATCAGAAATAAAAATTAAAACCTCTCCCTTCCCCTCCGGCCGCCACGTGGACGGCCAGATTGCGCCCACGTCACCCGCCGGATCCCGCCTACTCCCCTCTCCATCCCGGCCGCTCTCTCCCCTCTTCCACCACCAAGCGGGCCCGGCCCGTCAGCCTCCATCCGCTCTCCTTCCGCGCCAGCCATCCGATCCGCACCACGCCGCCCTCTCGCTCTCATCTGCCGTCCGCCCCCTCCCTTGCGCCAGCCGCCCGATCCCCTTCTCTTCCCCGTGGCAAGATCTCCGCCGCCCGCGCCTCCCCTTCCCTCTCTCTCTCTCTGCGCCCCGTGGCCCACCTGTCATCCCTTCCCCGCCTCCTCCTTCCTCCACCGCGCGTCGCCCGCAACCGCCGCCCACTCTCCGTCGTGCGTCGCACGCACCACGCCCACCTTCCCCTCTCCTCACGCCCGTCGCCCCACTCCCCACTTCCCCTATCTCCCCGTAACCGCCGCCATGGCCGCGCCTCTCCGGCGAGGAATTCTCGGCCACTCCTTCCTCCCCGACCCCTATAAAAGGGACCCCGAGTGCCACCTCTCCTCGCTCCACCTCCCTCTCCACTCCCCTCTCCCTCCCGGCCGCTCCACCGCCGCCGCGCCGAAGCCCGGGCGCCTCCGCCGCTCTTAGCTTGCCGCCGACCATCTCCCGCGCCCGCCGAGCTCTACGACAAAGTGAGCCGCTTCCCCTGCGCCTCCTCTCCCTCCTGCGCCACTCACCGCCGGCGAGCTTGCAAAACCCGAGCGCCACCCCGGCCGGCCACGCCCGTGCGCCGTGCCCCCGTGGCAGCCCAAGTGGCGCCCGATGGCCGCCACGTCGGCGCTGTCCCGCTCCGTCGGCGCCACGCAAGCCGCCTCCCCTACCCGTGCCACCTCGGACCCACCCCCGGTCCATGGGCTCGGTCCACATGAACTAGGGCCCACCTATCAGTGGGTTCACCCCTGGGCTGACGCCAGCTGACGCCATAAATTTGATTTTCTTTTAGGAAAATAATTCCATTAATTCTTGCTGACGTCATAAATCCAATTTCCTTTAGAAAAATAATTCTAAAAATTTAGATTTTTCTTTTTCCTTGATTTCAAATTTCCCGAAGCCCGATCTTCTTCGTCCTAACTCCGATTGAACCCATTCAAATTTCTAAATTCATCAAAAACTCCCCTCTATCCATTTCTGACCTCAATTCAAATTTTTGAAGTCAATTTGAATTGATTTTGAATCTATTTGAATTTGATGGGTTATTTTTACGTGTAGACTTCGACGATTCGGGAAAATTCTTCGATGAAGATTCAAACAAAGTTGAAGATCAAGGCAAGTCACACTCCTTGATCATGCTGATCCCAGTTTTCAAAATAAAACTATGTTATTTTAAATTATTCTGCATGCATATTTTTATTCAACGTATTTCAATTCAGTTTTAAATTTAGTTATTGCCCACTTGTTAATTCCTCCATTGATATTGAATTTCTCGATACCTTGTCACCCTAAAATCAAACTCTAGTTGATACACTAGTGTTGTCTAAAGCATTTAAATTAAATGCTTAGACCTGCTTAGTCATAATATTCGTTTTGGGATATCTTTCACATAAAATGATGAGCTTTTCACATGAAATGATAAGTTTCCTAAATATACTCTTGACTTTGGTGAGTCAAGGGGGTTTATGAAATATTTTAAAAACGAAATATATAAACTGGTTTAGACTTAGGCAATTGGTTAGATTGGTGGGTGCATGCATGCCCTGTTGGTCGGAGCCGTAGGGTTGACTGTCGTGCACAGGGTATGTGGTTGGGCCTAAGTCAATTAAGGACCGGTATGTGAGCTACTGTTGCAAAGCCCTATCGTACTACCACATGGCTGGTATGGGACAGTCCTGGCTGAATAATTTGCGAAGTTCCAACCTGAGTCAAGTTGTAGATTGAAAGTGAGTGTGGTTGGTGCCATGAGAAGTCTCACTTGGGCGAGCGTGGTTAAGCCATGTGAAGTCTCGCTTAGGCTCAAGAGGGGGTCCCGGTCTGGTGGATTCCTTACTGGGGTGAAACCTTATAGTTGGCTTGGCCAAGTTGAAGGCTTTGCATTGTAAAGGTCTTATCACAACTCCTCGCCGAACACCTAAGAAAGTGTGTAATCGCGTGGCAATATGGGATGATCGTGTCTTGTGGGTAAAGATGTACAACCTCTGTAGAGTGTATAATCTATCCTGGATAGCCGTGCCCACGGTCATGGACATGTTGAGTAAAAAAATTTCATGGATTAGACTTTGTTTTTTTCAAAAAATGTTTTTGAAAATCTTGCGGATGGATGGAATCCGTGAGAGATTGAAACCTGATGGATGGATGGAATCCATCAGAGTTGCGCAGTGAAAGTGTGTGGATGGATGGAATCCATACGTAAACTTTTGAAAAAGATGGTCTGGGCGGGATGCCCGTGGATAGGTTGGTGTTTGGTCGGAGCCTGCACTAACGGTATTATTTTCGATTACAAGTATTGTTTGTACTTACTGTATTAAATCCAGCAATTTCAATCTATCTACTGTATTTCATTAAATATTGTTTTATGCAAACTAACCCTATAAGCCTTCCATTGAAGCCTTTATCATTATGTTGCATTTCTCCGTGTGATTTGCGGAGTACAAGTTTGTACTCACCTTGCTATCTCCATATAGAGGAAGATGCCTTCGACAACGGGGAAGATCAGGACGAGTAGGCCGCGTCTTACTGTCGTTTGCCTGTGGGCAGGCTTGGGCTTCGCTTTTATCAGTTTGCTTCTGCAGTTATTTGCTTTATTAATCTTTGCCAATGGGCGTTGATGTAAGACTTGGCCATAAGGACGTACTCTTTATTTAATATATTAAATCATTTGTGCTTGGTATTTATCTTTGTTGTTACCATGTGCACTAGCTGATCCTGGACTAGTGTGATTTACACAGAAGATCCAGGAGTCGTTACTCCGGGTTCCGACAAAGGTGAATCTAGTAAAAAGAACCAAAATAACAACGTTGAAGCAACCACGACATGACAGCCCGAAAAATTCAAAAATGCATAAATTTTTTTTATATAATCTCTCGAATTGCTATCTTCTTTCTGCACAAATCCTAAAAATCATCTAATTTCCTCAATTTCTTTCCCTTCTCTCTTGGATGATTTCTAGCCTGGGCCATAACCATTTTCCCCTTCTTTCTTTCTTTCTCCCTTCTTTCTTTTTTGGGCCGTAGCCCATCTCTTTTCTCCTTTTTCCCCCTCGGCTGGCCCATCTCCCAACCCGCTCCTGCATCACCCTGCTCACCTAGTCAGCATCGAAGCCGTTGTTTCGCCACCTCTGCCACCTCGCTAGCCACGTATCTCGGCCCCGTCGCACCCTCGCGCTATAACTCCACACAAAGACTTCCGCACTACCACACGCCAGCTTGCACCACAAGACGTGCACTCGTCCACGACGACACCCACATGCCAACTCTGCCCTTTGTCGCACCCTTTGCGCCACCACCTTTGAACGTCTAGAAAGCAAAGTGGCAGTAGCAGCTAGCTCTCTTCCTTCCCCTTCACTCCCAAAAGCTAACCATACTGTCGCCAAAATCGTCATTGCCTCCAAATCCAGGGGAACCGTCCTCATTTTCTGCTATCATCGAGTAAAACCACAAAAATTCCAACTCTCTCTTGCCTCTTCCTCAAAATTGAGCTAGATATTGTGTTCCCCTCTTCTTACGATCATAGTAGTGCCCTCGCCTTGACGGAAGACCACCAGAACCAGAGACATCATTAGAGCTCATCGCGCAGTCGGCCACATCGCCCCTGCCGTCTCCTTCCCTCGCCGTCCACGTTTTCGTAACGTGAAACCCCTCCTTCTCCGGTCATCGCCCCCTCCGTAAGTTGCGATGTCGTCCTTCACCCCATCGCCATAGCCGCTAGCCTTCCTTGTAACACCCCAGACCAAGCTATCCCCACCGAAGGACTCCCATTGCCCACCTCGTGCTCACACGCCTACTGTTCACACTAGAGACCACCGGAGCTCATCGCCGATGAGTTTTCCCCTTTTTACGGCCGCCGCCCTTGTCTTACTCTTTCTGACCGCCATAATCACAAACTGTGTTCATGATGCTTGAGAACATGTCGTGCGTGTCGTCATGATGCTTCTGACCAAGCCGTGCGCATATGGTCGAGCCAAACCACCTCGCACCACCGAGTCAAACTAAACATGAACCAGTTTTAGACTGAATCCAATCCAAATAACGAAATGGTGACGGCGAAACCGCTTCGTTTATTTATTCAGAGGAAACCATAAACTATAACGAAAAAGGAATGACCCTATTTACTTGGGTGATCCACTACAGTGATAAATACACATGCTTCCCATTTGGATTTTATAGTATTACTAGTAGTGTGCCCGTGCTAACGCTACGGTAAAATACAAAACAAGATAAAATTTGTAAAAAATAAAACGAACAATCAGATTCATTAAGAGCAAACCATTGTAAAGTGTCTGCTCATGTTGATTTTCATTTTTTCATATCTGCCTAGAGAAATTAAAAGTTTGAACAAATATTTAGTTTTTCAAAATAATTTTTTTACTCCTTTTGATCTGGGAATAAAGGTAAGGTGTCATAGATGTATCACGTATAACACTTTTCTCGTTATCGCTTTAAGCACATATCTCTTTCTTATTTTTCCTATGTCATACTCTTTCTTTTGAAAAGACATTTTATTCAGCTGTTACTATTCAGTTTTAGCAAAAAAATTGAAGAAACATAATCTTAAAACTATGGACTACTAAATACTAAAATAATTATGTACCTGCTTCCTAATAAATGGAGGCAAAAATTCAAATAGTGCAGAAGCCCAAGGTGAAAGATGTGAAAGGATGTTCTCAACGGAAACACCTTTATCATGTAGCCCATGGAATTCCTAGAAGAATTAGCTCAGTTCAGTAAAGCTTTGAATGGAAAACATGAGTCCCTCAGGTACTGATATTGACCTGAAGCAAAGCATATAGTTCAGGAATACTCTCAACAAGGCCCTCAAGAGTCAAGAATTAGAACAACACCATGATATTTATTTGCACAAGATAATATGACCATCAGGAAAAATGCAACTGCATGATATTTATGTGCACAACGTAACATGAATACCAACAGTAAAGAAAAGCAGGATGGCTAACCAGGTCAATACAACATGCAATTTACTATTATAAAAAAGTGAGTTGGTGGTCATATGCCCATACGTTGCAACGGAAAATAAATACAATGCAAACAGCACATCTCTAATGACTATAGTCTATGGAAAAGTAGTAGACATATTTTCCCCAGTCACAATACTAACATTTCCAGCAAGCAACCCATGTAGCTCATATGCCATCTGAACACATTGGAAGATATTGATATATTATTGCAATGAGCTTTGCTACTTGATATGATAATTAAGAAAGTACAAGTTACATTGTGAAAGATGTAGCAAAGACTCTAGTATAAATCGGATGTTTGCTGCTTCACCCCAGATGAGAAGATATAGACCTAGATACAAAATCTTTCGATGCTGCACTTCCTGTGGCTGTGCACCTGTTGGATTTCTGCAGTTGCAAAATCATCAGCACAATGTACATAGAGAGAACAATAGGCTTTTTTCAGAAAATAAGATAAGGATTTTATACCTCAAACTATGTTTGAGTAACAAAAATTTGCAATGTTTGCGCGACAAAAATTTGCATCACTTCCTATAATTGCTGAATAGTTTAGTTATCACCACATCGATAACTCGGTCATCAAGCTGTTTTAGGGGTGAAAGAAATCCTTCAGTCAATTAAGAGGCAATGATGAACAAAAAATAAAAAGGAGTGAATGAGAAATGAAGGATGAAATAGTATTATTTAGCTAAGCACTTGAGAGACATGCATACAGTCAGATTAATCAATCTAGTTTCATGATGATGATCTTCGCCATGCGATGGAACATGGAAGACAATAAAGTCAGCTGTCATTTTGCAACGGAAAATAAAATTTATGAGTAAATATTATATTGCAGTTATATATTGTTGCTCAAAAGAAAGATATTTGTTTATGCTTGACTATATAACCTACCTCTAATATAACATACGACTAAATGTATGACCTGAATAGCTCAATTAACCAAACACATGAATCTAAAATCTTTTTCATAGAGCCCGTCTTTGGCATAACCACACAAACAACATGGATCAAGAACAGATCTAACGCGCCAAAACAAGAAAACTAACTGATAAGGGCAAAGAAACTCACGTCATAGTTACAACTTGAAGGACATCCTCCCTCCAAGATAAAATGCACTGAAGTACCAGCTATCTTGCAAGAATAGCATATAATGGAAAATTACAAACGGACAAAAGAGGTCATATTAATGGTAAAGCTTGAAAAAGCAAGAGAATAGTGTTGACAAGAATCCATACATTCTCCCCTTTCTTCCAATGACTCAAGTCCATTTCCAGTTGATCTCTATTTTTTTAGCATGGAGCAAATCGGTAAAATTGAATCATTTGAAAAAAGAAGTCGAGTAAATATATGACTACCTCATTTTACCTCTAACAAACAGGAATGTGTGTAAATGATAAAATATGCTATCGCGGGAAACTGATCTATTGAGTCGAATCATGACGATGTTATAAGCTCAAATCAGTTTATCTCATTCTCATTGCCCCCCCCCCCAAAATGAAAAATGTTAAATGTGCCTTGCAGGTACACACATACAGTTTGGTTGTGAATTAACATACAGTAATTAGAACGCAGCACATCATCTGAAAAAAGAAAGAAAGAAGAACGCAGCACACCATTCTATTACTGGAACAATGTGCTTTATCTACCACGTAGTATTAGTAAACTCAGCTTGCATGCTTGATCACATTCCAATTTGGTCATTAGATTAAGTTAAATTTATCCAGTTTGACCATCAGCTAGCTGTTATCAAATTATCACCCAAGCAAAACTGTAGTATTGAATTAAAAAATCTAATGAGCTTAGTGTTCATATAAAAATCATGTAAACTGCAAGATAGCACAAACCAAAAGTAGGCAGACAATACAAACCAAAAGTAGGCAGACACCATGACGCTTAAACTGCATTTGATAACATTGGACCACTCCTGTATACATTGACAAATAAATTAAGCTAATGATTATCTTTATATTAGCTCGGTTACCAGCATGTTACTTGAATTCTCTTAGACTTAATAACCAAACAAAACTTATTACTTATCCTCCAAGCAATGAAAGCTAATACAACATTAATTTCAGTGTTTTTTTCTGGGAGGGGGGTACAAAGTTATTAGGAACCATGCAGGCCATATAAAAAGCCACTGGCAAGTCAAAAACAGCAAGCACACATGTGTGAATTGAGAAGTATCAAAGTAACAAATGGAAACACAACGTACCCTAGCTAGATCATGCAAACAATAAATATGGAGGGGGATAGAGTGAGATGTGTCCCACATTCTCAAGGCATTGGAGTAGAGCCGTCTAGAACTGCCAGACGCCACAACCGATGGAGTTCTGGTCCAGCCGGTGTGCCTTCTCAAACGTCACATCTCAAGAGGGAAAGAAAAGTATCAACTCAGACATTTAGTATTAAATAAGAAAGATATTTCATCAGAAAAGTTAAACCTTGTGCAGGCTTACTTATAGCAAGATCATCAACCACAGGCTGGCTGTTATCAATATGTACTGAAAACATTGACAGAGCCAGTGGGAACACCTCTCAAAACTTAGTGTGTAATCCTACAACTGCATGAGACCACATGAGACCCAGGCTGATTAGGTACAACTACATAAATTTAGGCAAACATGTAGCTAAGAGCACATGGGAAACAGATGGTTCACCACTCACAAGCACAGCATATTCAGTACAACAATGCTGACAGGTAAAAAATGTTTGAGCCAATTGCCAAATCAAAGCCTACCCATACCTATGCTAGAATATCAGACACAAGTGTTCCATAAATAGCAAAATATAAATCGTTAGCAGTTAATAGTTCTAGTATAAATTGCAATGAAAAGACCAACATATTACCATCTGATCCTGTTGATAATTCTAAATTAGTATATGTATCTAGGGGTACTCCAGTTCCTTCCTAGTTTTATGATAAAAAAAAGGAGAATAAAAGAATATATTTAGCTAAACATAGCAGAAATGCAATTGATCTTACACAAAGTGCAACAACATGTCAGACTTTACAGGAAATACCAGCTATTTCTTCCAAAGAAATGTCAGACTGATCAGCTAACCTGAGTTAATCTACCGATAAAGCTAGTTAACTAATTAGAATGAGCTTACAAAGCAAATTTATAGCAGCGGCAAAAGGCTGACCTGATATTAGACTTTTCAGGCTTGTTGTCATTATCTACTGAGCATTTGACAGAGAGAGCTGACAAGAACACCCATAAATTATATCATAAATCTTGCTATTGCATGAGATCCAGGCCAATGAAGTCCTGCATAAATTTAGGTAAATAGCCATAAACACGAGGAAAACAGATGGCTCACCACTCGCAAGCAAAATATGTTCGGCACAACAAATTAACATGAAAAAATTATTTGGCCCATAGCCAAATCATAGCCTGCCTACACTTATGCAGCCAAATCATAGCCTGCCTACACTTATGCCTGAATATCAAGGACCCATATGTTTCATAAATGACAAAATATAAACAGCTAGCACATACAATTTTAGTCTAAGGTTTAAACTACCGTGGGGAGATCAATAGACAGACATATCATTATTTAGTCCTTTTGATAATTCCAAATCAGTAGATGTGTCTACACATGTACATACTCAACTTTCTTCCTAGTTTCATGATAAAAAAGGAGAAATTTTGCAAATAGACAGAATGTAAATAAGAGAACTCTCGATCTCAATCCTTCAATCACATAACTCACTTTTTACCTTGAAGCAGTCACCACTCACCACATCAAATGTCCTAGCATCAAACCCTGAATCTTCATCAAGGAGTACAACAAGTGAACAACACAGGTGAAGGCAGGTGCCAACTTGAATGATTTCCAGATGTGTTGCAAGTCAACAAAGTAAAATTATCAAAGGATAGACAAGATTCCTAATGGTTTCTGTACATCTACAATCAATGGTTCCTTTTATTCATCTAGCCAATGAACAGTTGTTTAGACAGCAGCTAATTGACTTCGTGTGGTCCAAGAACCCAAAAGATTACATGTTTACTTCTTATCCTTTTTGTTTATCTATAACATAATGTCCATTACAGTACACGATATCAGCATACATGAATCCACCATACAAAATACTCAGCTTGCAGGTCTCTAATTCTGAATTTGAGACAAGCAATAGCCAAGCAAAAAGTTCCATTCAGCTGACCATCCACAAAAGGCTGAAGCTTATGTGAAACAGAATGGTTCACCACCAGTAAAACCCAAGTCCATTCTGTAAAGCACAACTGCCCTGGTTATAACCTTTTTAAGATTTCACAAAATAACAGATGATTAAAATCAGGATTTCAATAAGACCAAATAAGTTGTCATGATATGCAACACAGATGACACTGCTAGAAAAGATGCATATTTTGTGTTGTTACTACAACAATTCTAGTGATCACCTTATACCTGAAAATGTTTCATAAAACAAAAAGGTGAATGAAGCCACATCTTTAGCGGTGTATAGATCAGAGTGCTACTTGCCCCTTCCTTGATTATATCTAGGATCAACTCCCTGAAATGTGCCATGCAAAGTGGCGAATCAATGCATTGTTTCTTTCTTGTACATCATCATAGTGCTATCAGGGGATTAAGTGACAAAATATTACCCTTTTTCACTACCAGATGATATTTCATTCCGTAGAAGATCGCCAGCACTCAAATGAGCAAATCCAAAATTCGAAGCAATCCTACTACACTGTGTTCCTTTCCCACTCCCAGGCCCCCCTATACACAGGATCTTGATTAGTCATGTGAACATGCGAACCACATGACTAAATCCAACTTGAAATTACACTGATTATCACTGGAAGGGATCCTCAATTACTCCATGAAAACTGTGCATGGGTTTTTTTATGCATTTTACAGTAGGATACACTGAATTGCCTGAACCACTGGTGTTGAATAGGTTTCACAACCATATAATAAAATAAACGTGCAGCATGCATGCTGGAATATCACAGGGCCCGTGCAGTACTTGTTTCAATTAAGGGCTACATCAGTTTAGGTCTACCCACAACCCAAATTCAATTGATCTAGTTCTTGTGTCCGAAGCATCTGATGTCCTATTCATAATGGCCATTCTATAAGTTTCAACAACTCTGGGGGAGAAAGATGCACTGCTAAGCCTAGCATCACAATATTCAGAACATGCATATGCTGCCCTTCCAATTCCCCATATACGCACAAGACGGTCATGACTCGTGCAAACTATTCTTTAGATCGCGACACTACAGATCAACAGACAACAGCATCCTGGGTATGTTTATGCCGGAAAATACCACAATACCAAGGCAATTCAGTGTTGTGGCAGTCTAAAGGCTGATTAGGAGAGCACACATAAACCAAACCTAAGACCTGACCATAATGCTGCAGTGAACTCTTATGGATCCTAGAAAGTTCATGGCCTACAACAAATCCCATCAAACTACCAAGGAAGAATCAAACAGTACGAGCACAAACCGAACGGAGATTCCATCTCCCCAATCGAACCCAGGCCGACGGCTCGACATCCACCGGAGGCGGCGCTCACAGGAACTTCCTGTACGGCCTGCCAGCGTCCTCATCCTGCATATGCTGCAGCCAGACAAACACAGACATGAACGCACACAAAATTCCCTTAGGATCTGGATAAGAGGGTAATTAGCGAAAAGTTCTTCGAGGAATCGAGGAAACGCGTGCTTACGAATTCGCGGACGATGCCCTTGTAGACCAGGATGGGGACGGCGAGGCCGAAGAGGCCGACGACGGTGAGGCTGAAATACAAAACAACGATGGGCACGCCGGTGAGGACTGTGGGCGGCGGTGACTTGGAAGTGGGAGCGGCGCTGCGAGGCGACGTGGCGTAGCTCACCAGATCTGGCCGGATCCACCCTATATGAGCGGCGGCGTTGCAGGGGGCGTAGCGCGGGGGGTTGATGCGGCTGTGGCGGGGGAGGGACGGTGGGAGGGGGAGAGACGGGGGGTGGGGAGAGTGGCGGCGCGGAGGAAGGGGAGAGCAGCGGATATGAGCGGCGGCGTTGTAGGGGGCGTAGCGCGGGGGGCTGATGCGACTGCGGTGGGGGAGGGACGGTGAGAGGGGGAAAGACGGGGGGAGGGGAGGGTGGCGGCGCAGATGAAGGGGAGAGCAGCGGCGCCGATCGGGACGGTGGGAGGGGGAGACGAATCCGAGAGGAGACATGGCGTGGAGCGGCGGCGCGGAGAACGGGGGAGAGGAATCAGTGGGGAGGAGGCGCGGCTCGGCGCGGAGGAAGGGAGAGCAGCGTCGCCGATCGGGACGGTGGGAGGGGGAGACATGGCGTGGAGCGGCGGCGCGGAGAACGGGGGAGAGGAATCGGTGGGGAGGAGGCGCGGTTCGGCGCGGAGGAAGGGGAGAGCAGCGTCGCCGATCGGGACGATGGGAGGGGGAGACATGGCGTGGAGCGGCGCGGAGAACTGTGGCGAGGAGGCGTGGTGCGGGATGGAGGAAGGGAGAGCAGCGGCGCCGATCGGAGGAAGAGGATGAGTGAGCGGAGTGTCGGCGCAAAGAACGCGAGGAAAACAGGGGAGAGAAACGTGGGGAGGAGGAGGCCCACACGTAGGCGAGCGCGCGTCTGTGAAGGGGTGTTGGGGAGAACGAACGGATCTGTGCATGATCCAAATGATTTTGGCCTTAGTGTAAGAGATGGATTTGGGAAGAATGACTGCGCAGCATCTATTACTTCAGTAGGGGTACAAATACAGGAGCAAAGCTCTGGCCAGCCACTCGTTAGTAACAGCAGATCCTACAATCTAGGAGAGGTGGAGACTGTGGCTGGCCTGTTACAACGGAAGCACTGAAACTGAAAACTGAGCTATCCTAAACCTGTACGTTGACACCCCCCGGCAGTTTGAGCATCGGTTGATCGAATGCACAAGCTGGACTTGAATTCTGTGAACAAAGGCGTTGGCAAGCCCTTGGTCATTATGTCAGCTAATTGATGCCGAGTTGGAATCTGCATAACTCTGAATTGGCCAAGTGCTACCTTTTCCCTGACGAAGTGAATGTCCAGTTCAACGTGTTTCGTTCGTCGATGATGAACCGGGTTCTGAGATAGATAGACTGCTGATATGTTGTCACAATAGATGACAGTGGCCTTCCCGATGTGAACATGGAGTTCCTGAAGCAAGTTTCGTAACCAGCAGCATTCAGCAGTGGCATTGGCCACCGCCCTGTACTCAGCTTCCGCACTCGACCGGGAGACAGTCGGTTGTCTCTTCGAAGACCACGAGACAAGCGAATCGCCAAGGAACACACAGTAGCCCGACGTCGAGCGTCTGGTGTCCGGGCATCCTGCCCAATCTGCATCGGAGTAGGCCTTGAGCTCGGTTGATGGAGAAGCGGAGATGAAGAGGCCGTCATGGATGGAGCCGCGAAGGTACCGGAGAATCCTCTTGACCAGATTCCAGTGAGCAGCACGGGGGGAATGCATGTACAGGCAAGCTTGATTGACGGCATAGGCGATATCCGGCCGCGTAAGAGTTAAATACTGCAATGCGCCGGTGATGCTCCGATAGAACGTGCCGTCGCTCGCTGGTTCGCCGTCAGCGGCGGACAGCTTCTGCTTGGCGTCGACTGGAGTTGATGCGGGCTTGCAGTTGGCCATGCCCGCACGTTCGAGGATGTCCTCCGTGTACTGAGCCTGGGAGAGGGAGAAGCCAGTAGCATCACGCCGAACCTGAACACCGAGGAAGAAGCGCAGCTCGCCGAGGTCCTTGATGGCGAACTCGCGACAGAGGGCCTGGACGATTTGTCGAAGCAACGACAACGTGGACGCTGTCAGGATGATGTCATCCACGTACACCAGGAGGTAGGCCAAGGCATCTCCTTGCTTGTAGACGAACAACGACGTGTCGGAACCTGTCGAGACAAAGCCGATGGAGCGAAGGAAGGTGCCCAGTCGCTGGAACCACGCCCGCGGTGCTTGCTTTAGTCCGTAGAGGGACTTAACAAGGAGACAGACGTGATCCGGATGCAGGTTGTCGACGAACCCAGCAGGTTGGTGACAGTACACGCGCTCAGCCAAGTCGCCGTGTAAGAATGCATTCTTGACGTCGAGCTGATGCACCGGCCACCGGCGCGTGGCGGCGAGATGGAGCACCGTGCGAATGGTAGACGGCTTGACCACCGGGGAGAAGGTTTGGTGAAAATCGACCCCTGGGCGTTGAGAGAACCCACGGACGACCCACCTGGCCTTGCGTCGTTCCAGCGTGCCATCCGGGTGCAGCTTGTTCTTGAAGATCCATTTGCCGGTGATGATGTTGGCGTTCGGTGGTCGAGGGACGAGTGTCCAGGTACCATTGGCCTGCAGCGCATTGAATTCCTCCTGCATCGCCGCGAGCCACTCAGGATCACGGAGGGCTGTGCGGACTGAAGTCGGCGGAGGTGTCGGAGAAGAGGATGTGACGACGTGCGCGTACTTCGGGTTCGGCATACGGATGCCGTCGCGCCCGCGGGTGACCATGTGGTGCCTGAGAGGTTCCGCTGGTGGAGGTGCTGAGGCAGGTGCTGTCGATGCAGGTCGTGAGGACGCCAAACTTGGTGCTGTTGCCGTGGAAGCCGGGAGCTCGCTGTTGGACTGGGCCGCAGTCGGTTGAGAATCCAGCGCAGACGTCGGGATTGCTGACGGTGCACGCGGAGTCACAGGCGACGTCGAGGCTGGCGGTGTGTGGGGACGTGCGGACGATGTTGAAGTGTGCGGCGCACGCGGTTGCCGTTGGTGCAGTGTGCGAGGACGACTCACCACAGGCAACGGGATCACATCGGGTATGCAAGATGGGCTTCGGCGCACTGCTGCTGGACCTGGTTCAGAGAGCTGCGCAAACGGAAAACATGTTTCGTCGAAGTATACATGACGAGATATGAGTACACGTTTTGTCTCTGGATTGTAGCACTTATAGCCACGCTGATCCATGGGGTATCCCAGAAAAACACAGCGAGCAGACCGTGGCGCGAGCTTGTGTGGGGCGGTGGCTGCAGTGTTGGGATAGCAGAGGCAACCAAAGACACGCAGATGAGAGTAATCAGGTGGCGCACCGAAAAGAAGAGCAAAGGGTGTGTCGTTGCCGCGAGGACGACAAGGGCGCCGGTTGAGCAGGTACGTGGAGGCCGCAAGAGCGTCAGGCCAGAACGACGGAGGGAGTGCAGCCTGGAACAGAAGAGTTCGAACGCCGTCGTTGATGGTGCGAAGAACACGTTCTGCACGACCGTTTTGCTGAGATGTGTAAGGGCATGTCAGCCGTAGCACAATGCCATGTTTGGCGTAGAACGCTCGAGAAGCAGAATTAGCAAATTCCTTTCCATTGTCTGTTTGAACACACATAATTGGGCGCTGGAATTGTGTGTTAACAAAGGCATGAAAGGAAATGATAGTAGGTAGGACATCAGATTTATGCCGCAGGGGGAAGGTCCAAACATAATGAGAGAAATCATCAAGTATTACAAGGTAGAACTTGAAGCCTGAGTTGCTCATTATTGGCGAGGTCCATACATCACAATGTAAAAGTTGGAAAGGGAAAGCAGAAACATTATTGGACTCATGAAATGGCAGCCGCACGTGTTTACCAATTCGACAGGCATGACATGTATGTGGACTGGACTTTGAGCAGGTGAAGCCAATGGAACGAGACAGGTGCTGGAGTGTGTCCCGGCCAGGATGACCAAGGCGGGCGTGCCAGAGGTCAGCAGCTGTTGAAGAGAGGAGAGCCTGCGCCGATCCTGAAGACGATGTGCCCGGAGGAGTGCGCAGGGGGTAGAGTTCTCCAGACGAATCACATCGGAGGATAGCCATCCTGGTTCGAAGATCCTTGATGGAGAATCCCCAGGGATCAAATTCAACAGACACAGAGTTGTCACGGGTTAGTGCACGAACAGAGATGAGGTTCTTCACTAATTGAGGAGCAATCAAAACATTGTTGAGACGCAATGGGGAAGAAGTAGTGGGAATAAAGGAGCTGCCAGTGCATGATGCCGTTAAATGGTTGCCGTTGCCGACAACAATTTGACAGGGAACAGTAGACGATGTGTGAGAGGAAAGAATACCAGGATGCGAAGCCATATGCGAGGTCGCGCCGGTATCGAG
Organism: Dendrocalamus latiflorus; assembly: GCA_017311315.1. Classification (NCBI taxonomy): domain Eukaryota; kingdom Viridiplantae; phylum Streptophyta; class Magnoliopsida; order Poales; family Poaceae; genus Dendrocalamus; species Dendrocalamus latiflorus. The sequence continues at coordinate 40,056,435 of CM029610.1, forward strand.
GAACCAGTCGCTGCCGCCGCCGGTGGGGTTGTTGAGGGACATCCCATTGATCGCCGAGTAGAGCCCCGATGGCAGGGTGCCCTGGTCTTGCTGTGGCGGTGGCGTAGTCAGAGCCGCCATGGCTGACGGAGGAGTGACACCCGGACGAGGCGCGAGGACGCCCGGGCGCCAGGAGTTGATCGGCCACGCTTGAACCACCCCCTGCCACGGATTTTGCGCCGACGTCCACTGCGGTGGGTGGTTCGCGGTTTGGCCGGACGCAGGCCCAGTGGACGCGATCTGGCGGTTTCGGTTGTCCGCCGCCTTGCGCTTCTTGCGGCGGTCACCACCGCCAGAAGATGCGCTGGACGTAGATGCAGGCGAGGACTGTGGAGGGGCCGGTGAAGACTTGGTGACGGCGGACGAGCTGGTGTCCCGAGCAGCAAGAAGGGCCGTCTGAGCCTCCATCTGAAGCGAGTGCTTGATGCGGTTCTCTTCCTGCAGTAAGTAGGACTTAGTGTAGAGAAACGTCGGCGGCGGTGTCATGGTGGAGAGTACAGCGATGGCTTGACTGAACTTGTTGTTCAGGCCGCGCAGAGTGTTGATGACGAGAGCCGGATCAGAGACGGCGGCGCCGCAGTCGTAGAGAGTGTCGGCGAGGCGCTTGAGACGGCCGCAGTACTCGCCGATGGACATGTCACCCTGGAAGAGACTGTGAAACTCTTGCTGGGCATAGACGGCGCGTTGGAGACTGTTGTCCAAGAATTGCCCAGTAATGGTGGACCACGCGGCATAGGCAGTGTTGCGTGGTTTGTAGACATCATTCCAGATGTCCTTGGACACCGTGGAATAGAGCCACGACACAATGCAGGAATCAATCTGCAGCCACTCGGGATCATCAATCATGGCGGCGGCATCGACCGTGCCATCAATGTGATTCATCAGGCCAAACTTCTTGAAGGTAAGCTCAAAGAAGGATCGCCACTGACGGAAATTGCCGTCGTCGGTGGCGAGTGTTACAGGGACGTGGCTGTGGATGTTGATTAGAACAAGCGTGGAGGCTGGAGGAGGAGTAGGTTCAGTGGCCGTGGCGAATGGATTGGTTCCAACGGAGGAGATGGAGCCAGAGGGACTGGCCATGGCCGAGAGCAGCGGAAGTGGAAGAAGAGGATCAAGAATGCTCTGATACCATGTAAGAGATGGATTTGGGAAGAATGACTGCGCAGCATCTATTACTTCAGTAGGGGTACAAATACAGGAGCAAAGCTCTGGCCAGCCACTCGTTAGTAACAGCAGATCCTACAATCTAGGAGAGGTGGAGACTGTGGCTGGCCTGTTACAACGGAAGCACTGAAACTGAAAACTGAGCTATCCTAAACCTGTACGTTGACACTTAGGATCTTCAATGAGTAAGAGAAGAAGATTTGAGAAGAGATCTAGGCCATTTATTTGTATGAAGTTGGATTACTTGGTACACAAATCTGGGTGAACTTAGATTAGGCATGACTGTGGGGGTGGTTGACGGGGGTGGATTTAATAAAGAAAATTTTAGTGTATTATAGAGTAGGGTAGAATGTGTACTAGTACTACACTGCAAGAGCCAAGGCCCAGGGTACAGCTTTTGAATCCAATAACGAACGGTTTGCGTCTTTCACACACTCGCGTTAGCATCGTCTATTGACCACATCATGCTGTTGTTGCTTCATCGATCTATCGCATTTGAATTTGGTGCATCAGATTTCTTCCAAGGCAAGTCCGTAAGGGCAGATTCGGACCGTTCATTAGTCGAATGCGTTCACCTCCACTTAACTAAAAATCTTGTTTACTGCCCTCATCCTACATTTTCCCCTCGGAAGAATCTATTTTTATCGAACATGTCACTCTGTTCACTATTTGCCGATTTACTGAACGCCAACAGCTAGCGAGCGAGCAGGCCAATCTGTTCCTCAGCGTCTGACTGTTGGGGCGGCTAAGCTTTGCTGCCTTCCCCGGCGAGGGCACGACAAGATCAACGCGGCAACGCCTTTAGCCCAGCCCCACCGTTCAACATTCGACGGCAGCAATCACCAGTCCACCCTAGCTATCTATCCCTAACGCGATCCATCTCTCTAGGCATCTTGGCCACATCTCGCACGTCAAATCAAATCAAGATCAAACAAAAGACAATCATCCACGGCCACCAGCAGCTAGCAGAGATAGGAAATCAACAACATACATGGCTGCAACTCTGACTACGCGTCTGAAGAAGAAACAAGAACAACAGGAGCTCAACAATCTCTTGAGACTTGACACTTCGACAAGCCAAAAGCAACACGCACAAGTTACGTAAAAGAACATTAGATACAGACAGTGGCGGAGGACTGGAAAAAAAAATAAGGTGAGGCGGATCGAAAGTAATACCATTCAAGCTCCTCCAACCCTGTCAACGCCGGAGTTTGCGCGCTGGTGGCTGCCGCCCGCCGCCGGCTACGCCCAGGCCGCCGTCGGTTACGCCACTGCCCAGCGCGGCAGCGCCCAGCGCCACTGCCCACCGGTGGCTGCCGCCCGCCCGCCGCCCGTCGCCGGTTACGCCACTGCCCAGCGCGGCAGCGCCCAGCGCCACTGCCCACCGGTGGCTGCCGCCCGCCCGCCGCCGGCTACGCCACTGCCCAGCGCCCAGCGCCGCTGCCCACCGGTGGCTGCCGCCCGCTCGCCGCCGGCTACGCCCAGAGTCCAGCCGTCCAGGGAGGTAGGGAGCAGCCGAGGCAGGGAGCAGGGAGCAGTCTAAGGTTTACATTTACATTGACTAGCTGGTAGCTATTGGGCTATTGGATACTGGATAGGGGATATATGGGGGCCTGCTGCAAAAAATCAAGGTATGGCCCAAGCCTTACCTTGCCCTATCGGGCCCTCCGCCACTGGATACAGAGCAAGCAGTAAAGCAAGTGGCCAAAGCAAAACCAAGAGCAGAGGGGGACATGGGCATGTATTTATATACATACCACCAGAGTACTGTACATGAACAGTGAAAGAATTTATCTTACTTTTGATAGGTTTCTGTTAGTTTTGGTGAGAGTTACTAATTTCGGGAAGACTCTTGAGTTAGCCAAGATGTGTGTGAGATGGGAGTCTATTTTAAGTATAGTTGGCATACCTAATCTGACTTTGACTCTGTAATCTTATGAGTATAAATGAAATAATTTTAAAATTTCAAAAAATTTGAATTCTTTTAGATTTTGATTGAATTCTCAATCCTTACCCAATTTGGCAATTACCCTTAGAAACCGCCTTCTCCTTTTGGTCATCCACCTTCCCTCTTTGCTAGCGCCTCCTAGAGCAACCGCCTCCCCCACCGCCTCACTGTGCGCCGCTCCACGCGCCCAAGCGACGCCGCTTGAAGTTGCGGCGGTCCTCCTCCTCGCGTTCACACCTGCCCGCTCCGCGCTGACGCCAAGGCCCCGCTTGCTAGTCGCCTAAACCCCTGCTCCCTTTCCTAGCTTGGTGCGCCCAATTGACCAGCACCCTCTCCTGTCGTAACTCGCTGCCACTTCTCAGGTAAATGTTGGTCGTTAGGATAGGGTACTGGAGGGAGATTAGCCCACCCTGGGCCTTCGCCTTATCACCTATGATCTTTAGAAATCATCAAAATTAACAGGCTCTGATACCACTTGTTACAGTTTACAACCACTCAGCAGTCGTTACGACCACACTCAAAGTCGTTACAACCTCTTCTTATGTGCTCCGACCGCTCCGACCACGCCTTTATACTCCGACCACGTACTTGTAACTTTAGCTGATGAGAGTTACCACCACGTTCACGCTACGCTGCGTGTTCTCGTAACCACTCCTTTGACCACTCGATCATCGTAGTCGTAACCCGATTACGACCACGCTAAAGGCTCGATCGCCGTGGTCATAAAGTTTAAGACCACATCTTCTACTCCGTGACCGTGGTCGTAACTCGTTTATAACCACGTCTTCTGCTCCTGTGAACACCTCCGTTCACCGTGGTCGTAACTTGTTTCATATCTGTGAAAACGACAAACTCAATATTTTCCAGGAGCTAAAACACTCCGCTTTTTTATTTCTCTCTCTTGTTTCGATCACCCCGATTGCTTCCTGTCCTCTCGTTACATAGCTCTAACTTTTATACCCAACACAACGACTACCACACGGAGACAACTACGACACGGACTCGAAAACTAACTCATACACTGAAACAAACTCATGCACGGCTACGACCACGACAAACCGACTCGAATACAACCAAATAAGATTACTAACTCTAACAACTCACGTGAGAGGCGACCACCTTGGCACAGCGCAAAAAGGCCGGGCCTAGACTGGCATGGCACAAAGACTGCTTGGCGTACCAGTGGGCCGTGCCTAGGCTCGTCAGAGGCAAGATGGGCTATGCTGACATGGCATGATAGGGTGGCCCTACGAGGCACCACAACCTAGGGATGGCAATTGTGCCCGTTTACCCGTGTACCCATGGGTAAATACCCTAATGGAGTCGGGTATGAGGTGCATTCTTCACCCACGGGTAGGAAAATGGGGGGAAATGTCTGCCCATCGGGTAAACGGGTACGGGTATGGGTTAGCTCTACCCGTACCCGTCTCGCCCGTTTACCCGTGAAATAGACTGACAAGTGGACCCCTAAAATAATAAACCCTAAGTCCCTAACTCTCCCCGCCGCCCGCCCAGATCCTTCTTCGCCCGCCGCCCCCCTCGGCCCCTCTCGCACTCTCCTCCATCCGCCGCCTCCTCGCTCACCTCGCCCGCCGCCCTGCGCCCCGCTCTCCTCAGCGCCCCCGCCCCCCACCCAGCCACCGGCCTCCTCCTCCGCCCCAGATCCGTCTCCTCCTCACTCGCCTCGCCCGCCGCCCTGCGCCCCGCTCGCCTCAGCGCCTCCGCCTCGCCCAGATCCGCCGCCTCCGCCCCCCACCCGGCCGCCGGCCTCCTCCTCCGCCCCAGATCCGTCTCCTCCTCCTCGCTCGCCTCGCCCGCCGGCATCGCTGAGGGGCTCGCGCAGCGGGGCCACCGCGCCGTAACCTTTGACATGCGCGGCGCCGGGCGGTCCACCGGCCACGCCTCCCTCACGGGCTCCTCGGAGGTCGGGGACGTCGTCGCCGTCTGCCGCTGGGTCGCCGAAAACCTCAAGCCGCGCGCCGTCCTGCTCGTCGGCTCCTCCGCCGGTAGTTTAATTACGCTGAGTGGAGGAGATTATCGCGTTTGGGAGCTAACTATTTCGTCCTGATTTGGTGTTTTGAGGCAGGGATTCTCGGGAGATTGACCCTTACTCGGTTTGGGTGGAGTTGGGCGATCGAATTCCAGGGTTTCTTTCAGCCGATTCGAGCGTAAAGTTTTCATCTCTTGCAGCAATTTGACCCTGGTAAGCCCAACGACGAGATCTCTGTTCCGTGAAAAAAACTTGTGTCCTTCTCGTCTAGGTTGTGTAAGATTTGGATCTGTGATAATCCATTTGCCGGATGGTTCCTCCTGATTAAAGTATGTAGTTTCGACCTTGCAGGGTGATTTGATCTCATTTTTGGGAGTGATCCGGCTCTGGGGGTTCGGTTCATCGATTAAGCAACCACACTGAATCATGCTTCTCTGGGTATAAAGTTTGCATCTCGGAGGTGTGATTCGATCTGTGGAGCGGAAAGAATCGTGCGCTGGGCTTAGTTGTCGTGCTCCTGCTATTGTCACGGCCACTGCTATTGTCACGGCCGAGAGCCGCATGATTTAGTTGCCACCTTGCATGATTTAGTTGGGTCGTTTAGACGTTTAGTTAGCTTACTGTAATGATTCTATCACTGTGGCAGAGTTTTTGTTGCTTAGCAGATACATCATTCATTTATGCTTCGTCACATAGATGGTTGTTTCTTTGAGTGATTCTATATGTGCTGCAAGCAAAAGCTAGATTTCATGCTACACGTTGTTACTTGGGTGGCTTTGATCGCATGCGCTTGTGGTAGGAGTTTTGATTGTTCTCCTTGCTTCTGTTTGAGAATATGGACTCAGTTCGCGGGCGGGTAAACGGGTATACCCGCGGGCGACGGGTACCCGCGGGTGACGGGTATGGGCGAGATTCTTTACCCGTCGTCCTTCGCGGGTATACCCGCGGGCGTAAATCAGGGTCGCGGGTACGGGTATGGGCGAGCACTACCCGTACCCGCCGCATGTAACACCCCCATTTCTGGGAGTATTATGAAACCCTCGCAACTGCCCAGGATTGTTCAGTTGCGAGTACATCCATCGAGTGTATAACATTGCCAACACATGCTTAAGATAAAAAGCAACTTTATTGCAATATAAAGGCATAAAAGCCAAGTTTTACAGAAGGGCAAGCGGCCCTTAGATACCTTACAAACAAAAGAACGCCACAGGCACGCCTGAGCGGAGGACGGCCCTAATTCCACGCATCCTCGATCTCATAAAGTTTCACTTCTTTGCCTTCGTCTGCCTCCTTATTGCTGGATATTTCTGTTAATGTTTTTAGCAAGCATGAGTACTACCACTTGTACTCAACAAGTCACACGGAGCTTAATAATAATTTCATGCAAGGTATAACAAATAAAGGGAAACAGGTCTTATTTTGTGTGGATGCAGTTTTAGTTGGAAACCGGTTAAAAACTGAAAAAGATATTTTATTAATAACAGGGGTTTCAAACTTGATTACCAACTTTCCATGTTACCAAACAATTCTCAAATCTACTTATGCCTTGTTGTTGGAATCACCCATTAAACATAGCTTCATTTACCGGAAGCACGGCGTATTCGAATACCATTAATCATGACTCTGCAGAGCTGCCCTGCTTTACCCACAAGATTCCTTAACTCCCGCTAAAGAGTAAAGGAAACAAGGTTGTTCACTGCTCAATTCTTTATATAGCCTCTACCTAGTAGGTTTCCTCGATAAGCCCAGGCCACCACCTCTGACTTATCTCGGCCTACTATTGTGTGGACAACTGATAATCAAATCAACAATAACAATAACAACGGCGCCAACTTCCATACGGCCCTTCTCAACTCCCTTCCGTATGGACTCACACTTTGCCTTCGCCTTGCGTATGTAGAGGTTCAATCGAATTTGAGTAGTTACTAGACCAGGTTTGACGTATCAACGCTTGTGGTTGGGCGATCACTATGTTCTTTACTCGGCATAAGGGTCTAGTCCTTGCACTTTTACCGGTGGCAAATTCCCTTCTACAAATCTGTCCAGTGCTTTAACACTCCCATTGATTTGTAACATTTGCCTTCACCCTAGGTCGCAGGATCCAACGATCATCGCTTACCCTAGGACCACTTCCCAAATACCAAATCTTTTAATAACAGTAGATGTTGTTAATTCTCTAAACCACCATGATTACATATTAATATTACTAGGTCTTGTCAAAGGAAATATAGCAATCAAATTTAGACTGGGCTTTCTCGGGTGGTAGGACATAACTAGTATCATGTCATTCTAAGCATTTATTGTAAACAAAATAACAGTGCGCAAATAAAATAATGAACATACTAATAAATAAATAGCGGAAATGTAGGTTCAACATGATCAAGGTATGTGTGACTTGCCTTGCGGGTTTACGATTTCGATTAACTTATATTCTTCGGCGGGCCGGGCCTGAACTTGAGCTTTTCCCTCCTGCTTCTGTGAATCCTCGACTTCGGAAGCTAACGTAAGACAATTAAAATAAATTAATTCCATGCCCGAAAGACTAGGCTAGGAATGAAGAAAATAAAAGAATAAAGAAAATACGGAAACTCCCTTAAATTAGGATTTTGGGTTTATAGGAGGGCTATATGGGAAAATGGGCCTTGGATTTGGGTTGGCGGGCTCGAAACGAATCCGGGGAGTATAAACTTGTATTTTAGGGTTTTGGGCCGGTTACTGTTCATTGGGCTCGGTCAGTTACTATTCATCGGGTGCAACGGGCTCGGGCGAGTGGGCTGGACTCAACCGAGTAAAAGCGGCTCGGTCGGGCGGTTCGGACTCGGCCGAACGGGTGCGGGCGACGCGGCTGGCTCGGGCGGGCGCGGTCAGGAGCGGGCGCGGGCGGGGTGGCGCGGTCGGACGCGGGGGCGCGGGGCGACGCGGTCGGGCGCGACCGGATGGCGCAGTCGGGTGCGGGGCGACGCGGTCGGGCGCGAGGCGGTGCGGTCGGGCACAGGCGACGCGGTGCGGTGCGACCGAATGGAGGCGGGCAGGTGCGGTCGAGCGCTGGTGGCTCGGTCGTCTTCAACCTTCCGCCTGGGCGCACGCAAAGGAGCAGAGGAGACCGGCGGCGGCTTGCGGCGGCGGTGGAAGGACTTGCGACGGTGGCGGGGGCATGGATGGACTCGGGACGGCACGGGGAATCCATTTTTGGCGGTGGTCGGGCCAGCGGAGGCGGCGTTCGCCGGCGGTGAGCCGGTGAACTCGATATGGATTTCAACGGCCAAAGAGGATTTCTAGGGTTTTGAGGGCTGGGTTTTTGGCGTTTGAGCATTAGAGGGAGTAGGGGAAGCTAATGGGCAAGTTGATTTGGGCCGGGGAGGGCCGTGCAAAGCTAGCCACGGTGGGGTGGATGCGGCGGTGGGGTGCTCACGGTGCCGGGGAAGATGGGTGAGTGGGGAGCTAGGGCGGCGGTTGGGGCATGCTTCTAGGGTACCGGGGATGCTATAGGCGGGTTGAATTGGAGAATGGAGGGCCGGAGTTGGGACATTGCTCTAGGGCTTGAGTTTGGGGATTTCTTGGAATTACCGGCAATGGAGGTGGATGGGGACGCTTTGGGGGCGTCAGGCGGGTGGTGGAGGGTGATGTCCGCGGCTTGGGACGCTCGGCCACTTAAATAGCGGCTTGAAGGCGGTTCGGCCCGGAGCTTATCCCTGGCGGCGGTAGCGCGTGTCGACCGGCGGCGTTGCCACGGCTTGGGGATTAGGTTGGGGGCGTCAGGGCGGCAGAGGGGAGGTGTAAAGGGGGCTTGTCCACTCGGGGAGGTGGCGGAATCAAGCGGCGCGGGAATGCGGTGGCGCGATCAGGGGAGTTGGGCGGTGGCAAAGCGGGGAGCACGGCGGCGGCAAAAGCTGGAGCACGGCGCTGCAGCGGGCTGGCGTGGCGTGCCACGGGGGCGGGGTGGCCGTTCCACCGAGCGGGGTTGGCGGGAGAGGCGCTGGCAGGGAGGTCACGACAATGGCGTGAGCGGCAGCGGGATTTGGGGAGGCAGTGGCTTTTTCAGACAAGTACTGTGTATGCACTTGCTCTCCCCAATCCGGTGGCAATGGCAGGGATTAGAGGCAGCTGGATGTTAGGATTGGTGAAGATTAGGGTGAGGATTTGGGAGAACAAATCAAAAACGAAAATTGAGCTCAAAATCAATTTTTGAAACTTTCTGAATTTTGGTTTTGTTTCACCGCACCCGATTGCCATCCCTACCACAACCTAATCCTAGCCCATGGCCGTGTCATGCCGGTCTGACCCGGCCGAATGCCCAGGTCGAGGCATTGCTAGCTAATAACAAATCGGCCTAGGTTAGCTGCGACGTTGGCTTTGGGGTTAGGAGGAATCATTCGGCATTTCAGCTCGTGGGTGACTGAGAACGATGGGTGGGGCTGGAAAGACGGCGAGTTGTACATATTAGCGTCGCGGGTGCTTTTCAACTATGATATGCTGGAAAGGAACCGATCGCTAATAGTTTGATGGTTTCTACGCTCATGTGCTCCACCACTCGCACTAGTAATTGGCCGTTTGGAAGCTGGCATGGCACACCAACGAGGAATTGGTGGCCAGTGGTGCTAGCTTATCCTCTGGAATAATAATGCGATGCAGCGTTTAATTTTGTGGCCTTGCAAGTAGCTTTAGGCCATTTTCTGAGTTTATAAAGAGAGTGCGCAGTCGGATGCCACAAGGGTCAGGCAAAGAACCCATTTCCGGCAACGGCAGAAGCTAAGGAAATCAGGAAAGCGAGATCTACCTGCAGCTGCAGGGAATATTATCTACTATTATTTTAAAAATACAGATAAAAACCATTCTTTGTAACCTAAACCTAAAAGTCTAAAACGTCGAGCAGGATCGAATGCCCTCGTCTGCTGGCGCCATGGTGTTTACGGATTTAGGCCACTCGTGCGCGCGGCTTTTTCACCCGCCAAAAAGGCAAGTGAAAGTGTGAAACGGCACTAGTCTATGCGCACTTGCATTGTTGCTCGCGCAGGTGTAGAGCGGAGCTGAAACCCATCCGCCCGAGTTGTCTGGGAGACAAGGTGCATCTTGAGCAGGTTGCTATGGCTCTCACGTGTTTTTTCTTCACACAGCAAGGCTTTGCTCTTTTGGACCTTTTTTTTTGTGATTTTTTGTTTTAACTTTTTCAAAAACCAAAATAAGTAGGACGGTTTCTCCAGATGGCTTTTCGAGTCTATCGGCATGGGTGTTATGTATGTCAGTGTCTCTATCGTTCATTATTATATAAAAATATAGTAAAAATTATTAATTATAGCTAAAAATCATCTGACATAACTCAAGAAAAAAACATACCGAAGTCAGAGACCTGGCGACTTTGCAAGGCCATGCGTGTTTGTCAATTGACCAAAACGAACGGCAGGGGGGAGTGCCCCGTGGGCTCTGGCCCAATTCCTTTAGCTGGACCATAAGGGAGAGTTGCACTGGGCCTACATTGCGCTGCATTGGGCGCGCTTGACGTAGAGAGTCTTATCCGGAAGGACAGAGAAGGCATTGGGTTTGGATTGCTCTCTCGAATTTTTTGTACGGATAATCCATTTTTTATTCAAAATTACATAAATATACCCGCGGGAAATTTTTTTGTAAAAATAGGCTCCAGTCGCCTAATGGTTGGGCGACTGGAGACTTTCGCCCAACCAGACCGTGACAGCTGGAGAGTCTACGAACGGTTGGGCGATTAATTGCAGTAGCCCAACCGTTAAGCGCCTTCAATGTAGTCGCCGAACGGTTCGGCGACTGCGATTCAGTCGCCCAACGGTTCGGCGACTGAAGGTGGATATAAGGCCGCGCTCGGCGACGACGAAGCGCCGCACTGTTCTTCCGTTCGGCCAGCGCAGAGAAGAGAGGGGAAAGAGGGAGAGGGAGAGGAGAAGAGAAGGGGGAGGAGGAGAAGGAGTGCGCGTTTTTCAGGTAAGTTTTTCGTGTTATATTTTTTTGTTAGTGTAGAAGATTAGTTTAGAAAATGTAGTGTAGAAAATTAGTTTAGAAATATAGTTTAGAAAATGTAGTCTAGAAAATTAGTTTAGAAAATTAGTTTAGAAAATGTAGTGTAGAAAATTAGTTTAGAAATATAGTTTAGAAATATAGTTTAGAAAATTAGTATAGCAAATATAGTTTAGAAAATTAGTTTAGAAAATATAGTCTAGAAAATTAGTTTACAAAATGTAGTATAGAAAATTAGTTTAGAAATATAGTTTAGAAAATTAGTTTAGAAAATGTAGTCTAGAAAATTAGTTTAGAAATATAGTTTAGAAAATGTAGTTTACAAATTTAGTTTACAAATTTAATTTTCAAATTTTGTTTAGTAAATATAGTTTAGAAATTTAGTTTACAAAATGTATAAACTAAATTTTGTATACCATTTATAATGCATTATTGTACAAAAAATAGTATTTAAATGTACATGTACAAAATTTAATGTTGCAATTATTGTACAAATTTAGATGTAGAAAATTTAGTGTTGAAATTTACATGTAGAAAATGTAATGTTGAAATTATTGTACAAATTTAGATATAGAAAATGTAGTGTTGAAATTTAGATGTAGAAAATTTAATGTTGCAATTCTTATACAAATTTAGATGTAGAACATTGAATGTTGAAATTATTGTACAAATTTTCCAGGTATGGCTCGTGCTGGACGTGACTCGGAGTGGCGGTTCGCGCTGTTGGACGAGCACGTGGACCGCTCTCATCGCGCTTCCCGTCTAGTCCCGCCACCGGGGAGCACGGACGACCCGCCTCAGCTGGGAGTGGTCCGGACACGCACACCTCGCGTGACTTGGGGACTCGACCCTCGTTGGACCGCCAGGTTTGCACTACTCCAGCGTTTAGTGCGACCGTAAGTTCGTTCCGTGCTGACCTTCACTTTGTTTGCAGGCTGCGGGATGCCGGGCTACTCCCTCTTGCCCGGATGGTGCAGGCCACGGACGAGGATGGAGGCGCTGGCGCCGCTGGCCGGGACGAGGGCGGGGACGAGGCGGGCGGGGAGCGATCACGACGCTTTCCGTTCGACCGTTCCCTGCTGACGGCTTTGGTGGACCGTTGGCGGCCCGAGACGCACACTTTCCACCTCCCATTCGGGGAGATGACGCCGACCTTGCAGGATGTGTCCCTGCTCCTTGGGCTTCCGATCGCGGTAGACGCTGCCTTCCTACCGGAGGCCCCGGCCCACTGGCGCGCTGACCTGCTCACCAGATTCCAGGGTGTCGTTCCACCGGCCGATGACCACCACGTGTTCGGAGAGGAGCAGACCCATGGGCCGACACTGAGGTGGCTCAGACGATACCGGGTACGTGGTATATAAAATCGATCATGTCTTCGAAGCTCTTATTTGTGGTATTACGTACTAATAACAACTTTTTTGCATTCAGGTGGAGCGCATGGTTCCGCAGGCAGACGATCAGCAGGTCTCGCGGCACCTGGAGGCGTACGTGCTGTGGTTGTTTGGTTGGGTGCTTTTCACCACCAGCCACGGCAACTCGGTGGATGCGCGCCTCATCGCTTATGCGAGGGCGATCGCTGACGGCGAGCCCCACCAGGTCAGCTGGGGATCGGCCGTACTTGCCGCGACGTACCGCGCGCTGTGCGATGCGTGCACGAGGATCAAGGAAAAATCGATCCTCACGGGCTGTCCCCTTCTACTGCAGTTGTGGTCGTTCGAGCGCTTAAGCGTCGGACGACCTGTGCTGGACGACATGGGTCCGTACGGGCCCGAGATGTATCCAGGGGGAGGGGGAGACGTCGACCGGCCGACGATGGGTTCTATCTGGTGCCGTCGTCGAGTAAGTGTTATCACAGTCTACTATTTCTTTCTTACTGACGATCGTCAATCTAAACAACTTGTCTTTCTTGCAGATACAGTTCGCGCACGTGCAGGTCACGCGGGCGTACTGGGTCTTTGTGGAGCAGCTCGACCGCATCACATCCGACGACGTGCGCTGGGAGCCGTACGCTGATACGGCAGTGCAGGCCCGTGCTCCTGCCGGTCTGTCCTCACTTTGCTGGCGTGACAGAGCTTTCTGGCTCACCCGCCGGAAGCTCGTGTACCTCATCTACGTGGAGGACTACGCACCCCAGCGGGTGATGCGGCAGTTCGGGCTACGGCAGCCGGTTCCTGGACCAGTCGGACCATCGCTTCCGCGGCACGTGCACGAGTGAGTGATCGTTTGTGGTAAATATGTACATACTACTGCGTTCGCAAGTATCTCACATTACGTAATGGTTCTATACGCAGGCACAGCGCGAAGGGAGTGAAAAGAGGCACGGACTGGTCGTTGAAGATGCATCCCTGGGTCGAGCAGTGGGAGGGTGCGCTCGACGACCGCGTGGAGGAGGACCGCCCGTACGACAGCACGGAGTACGCGGAGTACCTTCGCTGGTACCAGCCACAGACCCGTACCAGGCTCGTATATGTGGTAGACCCGTCTGCCACACACGTCGCCGCTCCGACGGACACGTACCCCGCGCACTTCGCGCGTGACGCTCACCTCGCGGTACGTTACATGTCATTTCAAATATTCCCGAATGGTAATGTCGTTTCGATAATCGACCATTTCATGTCTTTGTGTTCAGGCTGACGTCGGTTCTGCCCTATGTGCCGACTCCGGCACAGTACTTGAGAGGCTCACCAGTGGTGGGCAGCTGACCCATGAGGAGGGCGTCAGCTTTGCGCGTTGGATGCACGAGGGGTGTAGACGTATTGTTAGCCTACTGTCCTGCACGAGGCTACCGGCGGTCTCCACGCCCACCGCTCCGCCTGCTCGTCCACCAGTGCCACCCCGACCAGCGTGGCACTACTCTGGTGCACCGACGTGGACACGTCCTCCACCGCCTCACCCGGAGCAGCCAGGGGGTTCAGCCTGGGCAGGGCCTCCTACACCGGTTCACTTCACGCCTCCTACGCACACCCCTGTCTTTCCCACCTCGATGGCGCCAGCTACGGGTACGCAGAGGGTCTTATATCGTGTTTATCCGAAGACGACATGCAACGAACTAACGATATTAATATTGCAGGTAGTTACCAGCAGCACGGCGTCTCCCCAGGCCCGGACGATGTGGACCAGTTTTTCGCGGAGTGGCCCGGGCAGTTCTCCGACGCAGCACCGGAGGTTCTCTCTGTCAGTGCCCTCCCCGGTGCACCGGAGGGCACACAGCCAGAGATGCAGCTGACTCCACCAGCGCAGGGGCGGGATAGACACCCTCCTGCTCGTTTTACTTTTTCGGATCGTCCTAACCCGTTGCACCGGTGGAGGGCTAAGCGAGGCCGTATGGGAGGACGCGGGCGCGGTGACGGGGCACACCAGGATGACCAGTGAGGCGTGTTGCAGATGCTATATATGTTATGCATGTCATGAAAAAACATGCGGCATGTTACTCTCAGTTATATTATGAAGTTTATTTAAATTTACATAGTCTATCATCTCTCTCCGCACATAAACTATCTCACTTAACAGTGTATGTATCGATCGTTTTCTACTCAATCTTTCATAAAAAAAAATTTAAAAACTTTTTACATACCTACAATATACAATGAACATAAACTTTTATTACAACTTCACCGTATTTTTTACCTGTTCAACGTTACAAAATTCACAAAATTTAAAACAATCACGGGGGCTACATGCAGTCGCCTAACGGTATGGCGACTGCATGTTAGTCGCCTAACGGGATGGCGACTACCCTTAAGTCGCCGAACGGAAGAGCGACTTAATGCAGTCGCTCTACTGTGCAGCGAGATATATTGTGTTGCGGTCTGGTTGGGCGAAAGTCTCTAGTCGCCCAACCATTAGGCGACTGGAGCCTATTTTTGCAAAAAAATTTCCCGCATGTATATTTATGTAATTTCGAATAAAAAATGGATTATCCGTACAAAAAATTCTTCTCTCCACGTTGCCCATGTGCAAAAATGCTCGCGCACGCGACGAGGAGTCGACGAGCACTGTACGTATAGCGAGGCGCCACTCCAATTCGTCGGAGCCACGCGACATACGTACGTACATGCCCTCCGATCGCTGTGACGTCGACGACACTAGCTAGCTGGCTAACCTTCAGTAGAGAGTAGCGCTACTAGCAAGAGAATATACGCACTCCCTAGTCGAACCAAACCAGGAGCTACGTACGTAAGCTAGCTAGCGGCTAGCTACGCTGTTGTTCCACTCCTTTCTGCCCCCAGTGAAAAGACGCGAGATATGCTTGTTCTGGGGTATATGTGGCGAAAATTCCGGTCTGTATAGCTTAGTCAGAGCTAGTAGGGGCGGAAGCAGTCTAAGCCTAAGTTCCGGACTGGGCCAACTGCTCTTAGATTAACTCTATTTTCTATATTTTTTTTATGAATTTTACATAGATTTTAATTGTCAAACCTCGAGCTACAGTTCAGATAGTCCGAGAATTTATGAGAGCATACGTGCAAGTACGCGGCGCTGTGCATGCCGACTGCCAAGAACCCAGCAGGCAACGAGGTGAGCTAGCATTTCAGTTCCCAAGTAACGACGCGATTCTTGCATCCGCGCGATCGACGTCACGTTACGAGTAGTCAAAGCAGAGTTATACGTAGCAACGTGTGATGTCCCAGACTTTCACGCACGAGAGGCGCGTACGCGCCTGCCAATTTTACACTACTACGTTCACGAGTACTCCTACGTACGCCTTTTGGTTGACAAGAACAAGAGAATACATGCGACACGACTTGTGTGTACATATGGGAAGATTTTCGAAAGCTCCCTTGGGCAGCATACAATTACAAAGCGATGTGGAGCTATGACCTAGAGAGACCTCGGCATAATTGGCCACCCGGCGCCCGAGGATTTCCATGACTGACCGCCGCAGGAAAGGCCAAATATGGCCCCTCGCGCGGTGACCCGGCGTCCCACGTCTCCTAGCGCAGCTCCCCGCACGCGAGCTCCCTGGCGCTCACCCTGGCACAAAAAACCGAAAACCGAGTACCGAACCGAATTTACCGAGAATCGAACCGAAAGTACCGAAACCGAAAATTTCGGTTCCAGATTCGATTCCAGGTTCTCAGGAACCGAATTTACCGAGGAAATTCGGTTCGGTGCCTCGGTTTACCGAAATACCGAACTACCGAAATATTATGTATTTGTGGCTTTTTCTCTGTATGATTTGGCACTTATTCTATATGAAATCATGTTACATTTATGTCAAAATTGGCTATTGAACTTGATGTTACATGCTGCTGTACCCTGTTCGGTAATTTCGGTAAATACCGGAACCGAACCGAAAGAACCGATACCGAATTTCTTCGGTACCGAGTTTTTTCAGGAACCGAACGGTACCGAGATTCGTAGGAACCGAATTTGTATGGGTACCGAGGAACCGAACCGATCGGTTCGGTAGTACCGAACGCCCAGGGCTACCTGGCGCGGCCAGCCGACGCGCGAGCTACGTGGTGCGGCCACCCGACGTGATCCTCGACTGCAGGAGCACGCCACTGTTTTTGTAGGAAAAGAATTGTATTAATTTGCGATTTTTGCAGGAATAAAAATTTTAAAAATTGTACAAATTGTTAGGTATAGAAAATAAGCTGCAAAAAATAAAATTGATTTCGTGAAGTGACGCAGCACTTTTTTTTTTGAAATAATGTATTTTTGTTCGAAATTACATCGATATATATTCGTTCAATCGGTGGACGACATGTCGACAAGTCGTGCACTAGTTCACCGATTTAAAAAATAATAGTAATATTTTTGGATTGATCCAATGGAAATAATTATGGGGAATAAAGAGCAATTATTGTATGTAATACATGTACAAGATCTTGTTTGTAGGTTGCTATTGTTTTTTGGAAATAAAAGGACAGACAAGGTAGATTGATTCGTTTGTGATTTTTGTAGATTTTGAAGGTGACTTGTTGGGTCACATTGGTGTGCAAAGCTGCCTCGCTGAGATAGTGATAGGACAGTTATTAGTTCTTGCAAAATTGCATTTTATCATGGCTCTTTCAGTGAAGATATTATTTACACGAAATGACGTCATTTTATGTGGCTTGTAGTAATGTTCGGATGTGATGAAAAAGATATTGGCATACAAATTATTTTTGATGGACATCCGAGTCACATCGTGTGCAAAGATGGCTCGTTGGGTCACGTGTTGCGCGAAGGTGGGTCGTTTAGTCACGTCACGTTCCTGCGCAAAGCTGGCTCAATGGGTCACGTTAGTGCGAAAAGCTACCTCGCTGGGTCATATCAGTGCAAAATGCTGCCTCGTTGGGTCGTTTAGTCACGTCATGTTCCTGCGCAAAGCTGGCTCAATGGGTCACGTCGATGCGAAAAGCTACCTCGTTGGGTCACGTCGGTGTGAAATGCTGCCTCGTTGGGTCATAAAGCACGCTGTCTCTCGTCGCGGGCTATAAAACGCACGCCCACCTCCTGAAAGTAGGAGCACTGGACCCGGCCAACCGTAGGAAGAAGAACTTTCTCCGTCATACAGTAACATAGCATGGCTGACGCTGAGGGTCCAGGCCAACCGGGGTCACCTACACAAGACCTTACCCTCGAAACGATGGAGGATTTCAGCCCTAACTACTGCTTGATACCAAACAAGCGCGCTCAACCAGTATGGCTGAAATGCAGAAACATGGTTGATGTGATCATGCAAGTCTTCGATGGCTAGTTTGATGGCGGACGACGTTTCTTCCAATGCCCATACTCTAAGGTACAATTAGTTAATACTTTATTTTCTGTTAATGCTAATAGACCTTCTATGTTGATCCTCCTTTGCTGTAGATGGCGAAATGCAACTTTGTCCGCTAGATCGATCCTCCCCTTGAACACCATGTTGTGGCGTATATGGATACATTGTAAACCCGAATCTTAGAGTTGGAGGCGCGGATTGACAATCTCAATGAGCAGAACGATGATATCCACCAACAGATACAACACGAGAAGGGTAATGAGGAGGTCGTCAACATAGAAAATTTCTATGATCCCACTTGCTGCTGCGCGAACCCTTCCTGCATATGTGTGTGCCACTACAATGACGACCAGCCATGTCCGAGGCGCCCCCCACTGCAACACTCCATGTGGATAGTACTAGGCACTTTCTACCAGTAGCCACCCCTGGAGAAGCTTGTACGACAATACTCTCCCATGTTGTACGTGGTTATGTTCAATTTTATAAAGCATGTAACTAAATAGTGTATACGTCATTGCAATTGCCTTTTATTGAGTGAACTCTTCTAGTGCTGCATTGTGTGCATTAAAGTAGAGGCGTCGATATGCATTGAACAAACGCACATCACGTCACTGTACAAATCTGACCCGTTTGGTTTTGTTAGTGCGTAAGTCTGTCTCATTTAGTCCTGTCAGTGCGTAAGGCCGCCACGAATTTCAACACTCGTATTGATCGTTATCTATCTTCCATTAAAGATGCGAAAATACCGTTTTGCCCTCGCACTTGAGGCTACAAAAGGGAGCTATTCCCTAGCCACTCCTTCACGTCTTGAAGTACTTCTCGCCATTCTCTCAACCTTGGTTTGCTCCTCCTTGCCCCGAACGTCAAGATGAGCCAACTCAACGCCTCTTCATTGGCACCCGCAGAGATTTGCCTAAAGTGCAACACGCTAGTCAGACGTAAGATCTCACAGACAACCGTGAATCCATGACAACACTACTATAAGTGCTCCTTTCACTCGGTGAGTTAGTTTATTTCAGGTTGGTTCAAATCGTTCACCAGATACTGTAAAACATTTCTCTTACTGAATTGCAAGATGGGCCAGGTGGTTGCCGATTCTGAGTGTGGGAGGATGAAATGGCCGCTAGACTCGGCATTGTTCCACAGGACAGAGTTACGATGAGGGGGGGGGGGTAGCGAAATGGTCGAGATGCACCATCGTTTTGATAGACTCAAGACCAAGATTAACATAGTATTGTGTGGTATTTTCTTTCTTATGTTTGTAACATCTTTAAGGTGTAGTGTTGCAAGTGTTGTTTCGATTTGCGTTGTTTCCTACAGTGTTTT
Source organism: Dendrocalamus latiflorus (assembly GCA_017311315.1). Lineage (NCBI taxonomy): Eukaryota > Viridiplantae > Streptophyta > Magnoliopsida > Poales > Poaceae > Dendrocalamus > Dendrocalamus latiflorus. Next base: position 40,075,590 of record CM029610.1, read on the forward strand.
GTATGATATATGTATGTGTAATGCATATCCATGCATATACCCTAGTGCACAGTTGCATGTTGTTACCACTTCAATGTGTTCGCATCACAGTAAGTCGTTTTTTCTCTGTAAATGCATGACTACATCGTGAAAAGATAAAGTGCAAATTGGTTCATGCATTTTCATGTTTGCGAGGCAGCAGGCCCGAGGAGGTATCATCAAGTCATTTCATGCGCGTACAAGTCATTTCATGTGCATGGTGAGGACTACAACGTCGACCTTATGAGGAAGGGCAAATGGCTATGGTCCACGTAGTAGTTCCACTCTCTTCATCCATATGTCATACGTATTTCTAATTCCCTAAAGGCATGCGTGTACCATCCTTAGTTCGTTAGCCTGTGTGCCATGTAATCCCCTTGTCGGATCAACTATCGTGTTGTTATCGTTACACCATTTATCCAAAGTTCTCCATATATGAATTCTAAGTTACATCGCAATATCACTTACCTTCTTGCTTACGAATCATTATCGCCTCTATTGTCCCCACAAAATTCTTCAGAAATTTATCGCACTACAAAAACATACGACGATCACAAAATATTATTGCGAGTCTAACATATTTCATACCCTTAAGAATCTATGAAAATCACAAACGAACTAACATACCTACCTTGTCTACCCTTTTATTTTTAAAAAAAATAACAACCTATAAATAAGATTTGGTACATGTATTACCTACAAAAATTGCTCTCTATTTTCCCATAATTATTTCCATCAGATCAATCAAAAAATATTATTATTTTAAATCGGTAAACCGAAAACTCTTCCGTGCGTCTAACATACAGTGTAATCTTACATACAAATATCACTTATATTTTTATGTGGTTTAATCTTATATCAATTAAATCCATACCTCCTTTTTGATATGCAAGTAATTAAAAATTTAATGTGATAGATATTCTTTTTCTCAATTAAAATTTTAATAGTAATTACTACTAAAAAGAAAAAGAAGAGGGAAAAAGGGTGGCCGCTCGGCGGAGGCCGCTAGCGCAGTTGGGCGGCGCACCAGGCAGGAGGCGCGGTGGCGGGGCGTACCAGGCCGGTCCGCGCGATGGGCCAGCGCGTTAGGCGGGCTCATGTGCTGGGCGGCCGCGCCAGGAGACTAGCGCAGTAAGGGGCTACTTCAGGAGGCTAGATATGTCCTTCCATGCAAGTGAGAACCAAAACTGGCATTGCTCTATCACAGAGGATCAAATATGCCCAAAATCCGAACCTAGTAGCACAGATCTCTTCATATTCCCCCTTTGCTGATCCTGGCTACGGTGCACACGTTAGCAGGCAGCAGCTTTGTACTACGCCTTATATATGCAACTTTCTTGGCAACTTTGCTTCTGCCGGTGGCAAACCGTAGGCAGGGGAAGGCAAAGACGGCAGGTAAAAAAGAGAGTGAGCATCTAGCTGCTAGCACCGGTAGGTTTTGCTCTGTGCTGGCAGGCCTTTGCAGTTACCCATTCGAGCTCGAGCTCTGTTCCTCGCCATGCCATGTTCCTTCCTTCTTTGAATCTATCTATACGTACATGTGCGTTCTGTTCTCTTGTGAGTTGTGACGACCGTCCAACCAAACAAGAGCATCGATCTACTCTTGCTCGCGTTAATCTATACATCTTCCAGTCAAAGACTCAAGGTGAAGTTTATATTTGTCTCTTCTAGTGCCATGCAAAGACACAAGTAACATTGTGCACGGTACAGTCCACACGCACATCCACTACATCGATTCAGTGTGTTTCTTTTGGATTGGACTTGGATAAATGTAGTGTACGTATATTCAGGTCTAGCTAGTTAGCCTCTGTACTCTGTAGCCAAAGAAGGAAGGAAATCCGAGCTGTGGCCCGTGAAAGGGTTGGTAAAAGACGGTGCCGTTTATTCTGACGAGGGAGGATTCGCGGTCAGCATTTTTGCAGAGAACATTGCAAATGGGGTTGATGCAAAGCACATGGATAGGGTTTGGACTTTGGACCTTGGTGCTTCTTTTCTTCAGGTAGTGAAATGGGGTTTGTGATTCACGTGTCACTCTCGGGTAAGATTGTTCCAGAGTGCATCCCTTTTGTCCCTTGGCGATTTTAGAACGTATATCCTTCCACACAATTTCTTTTCGTTTAGGTTACTCCTTGTGCATATCACCATGCCATGCATGCATAAAATGGTCCCAGAATTAGACTGTTGACACAAAAGCTTCGATCTGCATCACGGAGCACTCCATGGATCATGCGTAATGCGTTAGTACTAGTGTAATCGAACTACTTTCACCATGGATGCATATAGGAGTATATATGTACATATATACAGCTCGCCACAGCGACATATATATACTGTTGATCGACAAAACGCGCCGTACGTCTCTTGTCGCCGCTTTCGACACCTCTGACTCCGAGCTCGTTAAATTCTGCTAATGATGGCCATCTCTCGTGATGCGTGGGATCACTAGGCCAGCCAGGCAGGCCAGTGCGGCTGCTGCGCTAACCCTAGACACATGCACGCCCAACGATATATAGTCGACAACCCCGCCCAAGTGCCAACCCATGAACCAACGAACCCGGCGGCCATACAGCATCGACGGAGCTGGGAGCAGTGAACTTGAGGGAGGGGCGACGACAAGAGGGGGGGAGAGAGAGAGAGAGATGGGGAGCGGTGGGAGGGAGGGAGCTGCGAGGCAGTACAACAGGTCCAAGGTGCCCAGGTTGAGATGGACTAGTGAGCTCCACCACAGCTTCGTGCGAGCCATAGACTGCCTTGGTGGCCAAGACAGTATGTCAACATTCCTCCTCCAACTCTCCTGCTTCTCCTCTTGTTTGCTCGATCTTTCATTCGTCTAATGTCTTAATTTTTTTGTTCAGTCTCATTTGGGCGTCATTAGATGGTGTTTTATGCTTGTTTTTGTTTGTTTACGTTCTTGTGATTGTGTTTTTTTTCTCTATTTCCATGGCCTCTTGCTCTTGGTGGTGTTGACTGTAGAAGCAACTCCTAAGCTCATTCTTCAGCTCATGGATGTCAGAGGGCTTACCATATCCCATGTCAAGAGCCACCTTCAGGTCAGTTTTTCTTAATTTCTTCAGACCTTAGCAAGTCCTTGGGATATTCATTGGCTTGCTACGGTTATATCTTCTCCTGAAATTAAGAATGTGCGCGTATGCAATGTAACTCGAGTTCTTTTTGCTGTTTTCAACAGATGTACAGAGGCACAAGGCATGACATTGGAAAGAAGGGTGAGAGATAATCCTTGTCTTTTCCTCCCCGTTTAATTTCTTAGGACAATCTTCTTTCTTGGGAATTGGTATTAGATCACGCCTTACAATATTGCTCTGAAGCAAGATCACGCCTAACACAATAACCTGAAACTTCCTGATAATGATTAGTTTTAGGACGGCCCTGCCATGTGGTTTGTGTTAGGCAGTCACTTGTGGTTGTGGGGGGCTCTAATTTTGCACATGTATGTAGTATGATGCTAATGCAAAGCCAAACCAGTTCTGTTTTCCTCTTTTTGCATGTTACCATCAGAGATGCAGCCACAACTTCATCTGAAGAAGCACTCATTTGCCATTGATGAGCGAGGCCCCAAAGAATTCATGTGCCCACCCATGAAAAGGTTTTTTGCTGCCACTTTTCTACCGCCCAATAGTGCTCAAGTTTAACAAAAGATCATCTTTAGTGGCCTAATCTTTGACGCACAAACACATTTTCCATGTTCATTTTTCTTCCTCTTTTCTTGCGTTCTTTGGATGAACAGGGCCAAGGTAGGGACAGAAGTTGCAGCCACATGCAAAAGCATGCAAGGAAGCAGTGACATGAGGACTCCTGGCAACCAGTACCGCATCGATGATTACATGCAGCTGCAAGCAATGTCCATGGATAGGAGGAGAGTAAACGAGGGCCTCGGATGGCAGAGGGACACTGCAGCTGGTGCTCGTGCTCCTGCTGCTGCTGCTGCAAACCCCCAAGCGTTGGGATTTTGGGTGGAAGGACCTGAGCCCTTTAAGGTACACCAGGTAAAAAGAAAAGCTAAAAAGAGACAATGGAGAAAACCTTATCAAAAGAAGATATATCTCAGTACTGTCTTAACTACTTCACATGTCTCTCTAGTCTTATCTTCCTTGCTTTATACTCCCTCATTGTCACAATTAATACAGGTCGTTTTAGTTGCCCCTTTTATTCCTGCTATGTCCTTGATTTATTTCATCAATCAATGGTTTATTTTTCCATGCTTCTACTCTATCTCCAATGCAATTTCCACCTAACTCTAATTAAAGGAGTAAGATTTTAAAAAATGATTGAAGGGTAACAATATCATTTCAGCCACTTCTTAATTTTGGTGCTCAAGCTCAACTCTAAACTTTTGTGACAAGAGGGAGTATTTCTACTCGACATACGTAATATGGATCATTCACATTGGTCCTGATGTATTTCTTCGTACAATTCTCCTAGATGCTAGCATCTACTATCTACTACTACTATTTGGAACCGAGCTAGGGTGTTCAAATATGCTCTGATCGAGCCTCTTTATCTTTGACGTTCTCAGTTTGCACCATGCATATGTCATCTCTCTATTGGGGAACCTCTGTAAAATACACACAATCTGATAGGATCTGACAACTGCTGTAAATGGGTATGCAAATCCCAGTTAGGGCCTAGGGTCAACATACTCAACTTGTATAGGCTGTATTTCAGAAGGACAATGTGGTAGACTGGTAGTAGTAGTAGACTAGTACTAGTGTAGGACACTGTCGGAGATTGCTCTTGAGAGCCCTATTTCTGACAGGAATAACAGCTTTGCTTCAAGCATTCTCTTCGGCTCATCGACAATCGTATGCCAAAAGAAGTGGCTTTTACAGCACTCGCTTCCAATCCTTGCAGTTGCACGCAGTAGTTTCATGATGACGATGATGGTGCATTGCAGTGCAGCTAGAAAGAACAAACTCATTAAAGCTTCTCTGATGCTTTGCTCCGATTGCAAACAAAAGTTGACTAGTATACATCTCTTGCTTCGGAAGCACATTGGTAGTGTAGCTTTCTGTCGTGCCCCTGGCTCGGAACCCGCTGATTCTTGCAGTTTCACGGCAAGGATATGATCTCAATTCTCAAGTTAGATCACATCTCATAAAAACTTCACTGCAATTCAGGGAAATAAATTTGGCAGTTACTGCAGGAGAATACCTTCTGTCATATACTTTGGAATGAATTTAACAGCTTGATCTTTCTAACTTCTCCTGAATTGGTTTTTTTGCAGATTAGCAAACCGAAAGCATACCATCTCAACCCTGTGGCGAGGCAGCTCTCTTCCTTCATGTTCATCAGGGAAACTAGAGATGAACCGGGCGACTTAGCCAAGAAATGCTCACCGTCGCTAACGCTAGCCGTCGATCAGGAAGTCGTGAACGCTGTCTCCTGCTGGCCCAGTGAGAGCAGCTGCGACCTCTCGCCGTCGTCGAGGAACTTCAGTGACTGCTCAGGGCCTCCAGGCTGCAGCTTTGTTGGCCAGAGAGTTAACTTGGACCTTTCCCTGTCAATATGTGGATCATAATTTAGATCTTTGTGCCGATTTGTGTAGATCAGTCTCTCCATGATGCTCTCTATATTTGTCTATACTGATCTGTCAGCCTATTCTTTTAAGGTTTGGCTTATAACTTATGACTATAGTTTATGACTTTTCGCTATTCGTGAAAGATAGTTCGGAGATACAAATAACGTCTTGCGTAGTACGGAGATACAAATAACTTGCGTGAAGTTCTGGCTGATATAAATGAAGTAACTACAGTGTATACTATAATTAATTTGTAGACTCTATTTAAAAATTAGTTATTATAGAAAAGCAGCTTTTAAAAATTGAAAAAAAATGACCTATCTTGTCGATAGCACTTGAAGCACGCTGCAAACTGGCTAGTAACTAGTCGTTCTAATGTATGATGATATGACATGCAATTGTCTTAGGATTAGTCCTAATAAATAATAATAATAATAATAATAATAATAATAATAATAATAATTTTAGGATGATAGTTTCTACTGTGTAAGTGTCAAGATTATCAAGTTTTATTATCACAAACTCACAGTATCAACCCTGTTTGTAGCGTCGAAATTCTTCCAAATTCCTATGATAATTAAATTATTTCCTGTGGAATTTTTTGTATTCCAAACAAGTCCTCGCAGATTGACCGTTAGTTTCATCACAAGACAACAGAAAAAGTCGTATATACTTGACAGGAATTCCCACGCTCCAAACAACAGAAAAAAGCTTGATACACAGGAATTTGTGTCAATGGCAACTGTCTGCTAGAAGTGACCAGACATTTGGTGACATGCAAATACAGTTCCATTTCAACACAAGTCTCCCCACAAACATAGATGACTTTCTTAAGTGGCATCTTTCTCAGTTATCCATACAAGTCAAATGTAGGTGGCCCCTATCCCCTATGAGAAATACATTGCTGCTGTCCATTGTGTTGCTCTACTCCTTAGTCCTTACTACTGACTTTTACAGCTCTTGCACCTACAGGAATGTGCTGAACAAAGAAGATTCCCCCTGTCCTGAAATCGTTGTTGCTTGCCTAAAGGCATCCAAAGAAAGAATTAGGTGATAATTTTTTGAAGGTTCACCAATGCATGTCAATGGAGTTTCACAAAGCAGTATCAGAGGATGGGGTTGAGGAGATAATTAACTCGAGGGCATTTCACACATTTATCTATGGTATTACATAGGTGTTAGCTCACATGTTGCACAGTACATGTGTCAGGTACGACTGTATATAGATCATCAAACAGTAGAGATGCTTAAATTCAGGTATGTATTTACGAGCAAGGTACTCATGGCCACACTGTAGTATTACCATATCCTTTTCTCCCTCTGCTGGAAGAAAGAACACGACACAATGATTAAAACATCAGTCAGCTCATGTGCGTGCGTGTGTTGTCCGTTCGAGTAGGTGTTTGTTAAAAGCCTAAGAGAGGCAAACTTGTCACATAGACCACCGATTTGCTGGCTAAAAGATTGGCAAATCCTTCACTGCCTCTAGCCCCAAAAAGAAATGATCTGAAAAGGTGGCTAGGAATATAGCAGCCCGTTTATGTGTTTGCCTTTGATGCTGCGAGCGAATGACATCGTCTTTTGTCAAAATCAAACCATTTACCACTTCCCGGGATGCCGTTGGAGGAGGGTTTGGGTTTACCCAACCTACCCAACCCATACCCAAATATACCCATGCCCATTTGAGCTCATATTGCCCATATCCAATAAAAGCTGGGTATGCCTAATGGGTACGGGCTACCCTTTGGTAGGGGTGAAAACGGATCGGATACGGTCGTATAATACCTCTACCATATTTGTTTTCATATTTTTTTCGGATACGAAAACGAATACGGATAACTCGAATACGGATACGAATACGGATAATATCGAATACAGATACGGATCGAATACGAATCGAAACGAATACGGTTACGAATATTTATCGGAACATGAAAACCCCTTAAACTATACATCCAAAATTAACAAAAATACGTAAATAGTTCATCTTGTCAAAACATTCATGAAATCTAACTAGTAACTTAAATTTTCTCACTACACATCAGCTCATTTTCTCAATCCAACGAACACAAACAATATACTATTCAAACAGAAATACAATTGTCCTCTACTACAAACACTGAATAAATCATACTACAATTGAGAATCTATGCAAACAATATACTAGAATCATTAGTATTAATCGCTAAAGGAGTAGATGTAGAGCTGTGAATAGCAAATTTCTCTCCCCCTTCCTATTCAAACAGAAAGCAAACATCAGCTCACTAGTCACTACACATCAGCTCATTTTCTCACTACACTTAAATTTCAATCCAACTTCAGTCATGAACTCATGATGCACTACTCATAAATCTCCAACTTCAGTCATACACTCATACATTGTCAGAAATTAGAGTCAAGTTATCTAATCTAGCGGCTAGCAGTGGACTCCAAGTTACCCGGCGGAGGAGGAACCCGGCGGAGATGGTCGGCGGAGGCGGTCGGCGGAGGAGGAACCCGGCGGAGGAGGAACCCGGCGGAGGGAGGCGGTCGGCGGAGGCGGAACCCGGCGGAGGCGATCGGCGGAGGAGGAACCCGGCGGAGGGAGGCGGTCGGCGGAGGAGGAACCGGCGGAGGGAGGCGGTGGCGACGGAGGAACCGGCGGAGGGAGGCGGTCGGTGGAGGGAGTTGGTGGCGGCGGAGGAACCGGCGGAGGGAGGGTCGGCGGAGGAGGAACCAGCGGAGGGAGGCGGTGGAGGAACTGGCGGAGGGAGGCGGTGGCGGCGGAGGAACCGGCAGAGGCGGTCGGCGGACGGGCGGAGGCAGGAGATTTGGAGCCTTGGAGTTGGATGGAGGTATTGCAGGGCGGCGGCGGCCGAACCGAATGGAGTGCAGGCGCCAGCGGCCGAATAACCCTAGTCCCACACGGCCACACAATGGCACCGACGGCTGGATCACAAGGACGGCTACAACGGACGATTAGATCACACGTAGAGTGGAAATGGGCTGTATGGGCTGGCTGGTTATGGGCTAAAATCTCGGATATCCGTTTTCGTATTATCCGAAATATCCGTATCCGTATTCGACGGATACCAGGCTTACTGTATTCGTATCCGTATCCGATAAAAAAATCCGTATCCGTATCCGATCCGAAAACTATCCGAAAAAAATCCGATCCGACACAATCCGTATCCGTATCCGTATCCGTCCGGATCCGGCGGAAAATATCCGATCCGTTTTCACCCCTACCCTTTGGGTAAGAGAATATCAGAGGAAGGAGACATTGTTGCTTAGGGCATCGCTGGCGGCGGCAATTCGGGGATGGATCAATGCGCGGTGAGATCACAGTGCCCTTAGCGGGCCATTGCACCCTGCACATATGGGCCCATGGGAGTGGTTCTTGGTGGAAAGGACAAAGAAGATGGTGTCATCTTGGGAGTGGTTCTATCCGCGGGATTAGTGGCGAGGACACCACATTCTAAGGCATTAATCTAGTCGGTTGCCTGTGGGTGTATAGCATACCACAAGGGCTTTTTGTTCTTCTTATCGTTTATTTTTTTGCTGCAAGAACTTTTAGTGATCAATTTGGGCGGTTGCCCCCTTTTATGTAAACTTTGGTCAAATAAGTCTATGTTGAACCGTTAATTACTATGTGCTACTTTGTTTAAGTTTAATCGTGTATAGATGTGATGCGAAGATATGAATATGTGTGTTGACTACTAATCATCAAATTAGCACCATAAATCGTAGGATTTGGAATTGAATGTTTGGGTCTGACAGGGCAAGACGGAAACGTAACAGCTCTCGGCGGGACGACGGCTGCTGTCGCCAACGAGGCAACGACCAGCGCTGTGTAGTGAGGAATGAGAGAGGGAGGGAGCGCTAGGAAGAGGAGATACCTACCCCATTATAGCCGGGGGGATTCCGACCTTCCCACGCTACCCACGTCAGCCCCCAGCGCTCGGCCGGCCGGCGCGTGGCGCAGGAATTTGCGTACGGCCGGCCGAGGCACTTTCCCTGACTTTTTCGAAAATTATGTACAGGTCCTTTTTCCTCGCGAAAAGGTCCCTGTTCGTTTTTCTTGCGGTGCTTTTTTCTGAAAAAAACCCCTCCACTTTGCAGGATAGCGCACCGCGGTTTTGTAAATTGCGTACGGATCCTCGTTTCGTTACATACGGGTCCTCGATTTTTTACGAAAAAACCCTTTAACTTTTTCGAACATACGCATGTGCCCTCGGTTTTTTTAAAAAAACTCCTCGCGGATCATCGCCTCTTTTACTTCGGTACACATGGTGGCTGGCGCGGCGTGGCGCCGCGCCTATGAGGCTAGTGACTCCGTCCCTTATGCCCGGGGGAATGCCCCGCAAGGCGCTCGGCCACGTCGCCCCGCCCGCGCGCTCCGGCCGGCGCGTGGCAGGGTTTTTTCGGTACGGCCGGAGGAGGTAAATTCCCTGTATTTTTCGAAAATTACGTAAAGGTCTTTTTTCCTCGCGAAAAGGTCCCTGGGAGGTTTTTTTAAAACGTTTTTTGCGAAAACACCCCTCCACTTCACCGAAATTTTGTGTACTTTGCAGGATTGCGCCCCGCATTTTCTAAATTACGTACGGATTCTCGTTTAGTTACGTACATGCCCTCGCTTTTTTACGAAAAAGACCTTTTGCTTTTTCGAAAATACACATGTGCCCTCGATTTTTTTTAAAAAAAGTCCTCACGAATTATCGCTTCTTTTACTTCGGTACACACGGTGGCTGGCGCGGCGTGGCGCCGCGCCTATTAGGCTAGTTGGGTCAATGGGAGGAGAGAGGTGAGAAAGGACAGGAGAGAGAAAATTATTTTCGAATTGGGTGTGGGTAAGGTGATGAGTAACGGGTTATTACCGTTCCTATTCCTATACCCACTTTCTAACGGGTAATGCTCTTTTATACGTACCCTACCCAAGTGACGTGGGTATTGGTTCAAGTGTGGATATTGGGTACCATTTGAAGCTGACAGCCTGACAGCATCTCAAGTACGAATTATTACAGTGATGAGCATCACAGTAGATTGCAGCGAAAAAGTACGGTGGACGAAAAAGCCATTGCAGAGGCTGCTTCTTCAGCAACATGCATGCTTTGCCACTGAACTGGCCATAATAGATAAAGTTCCGAGAACAGTACAACACCATCGTATCCAGCAACCTCTTTGTTTTTGACATTGCAGCACGCTAAAAAACAAGAAGCTGAACTCCAAGAACTGGGCGAACTCTGCAGCTTACAAATTGACCTACCCAAAACACGACTCCAACCTCAGCATACAGCTGTTGGTGGGGACGACGGATGATATAGGAGTAAGACAGCACATAAGCGTTCTTTGTTTGCTAAAATCCCCTCGACCATAGAAGGCTCAAGTTGCAGCATGGTTGAAGTGAGCATGCTGAACAAATTATATCCTCCGTATGCCGTTACAGGTACTCTGATTGATAGCAACAACAAGGGGTGTTTCACTTCTTCTTTGTTGCTTTTGTATCAGACACCAAACTCTTCACACAAAGACGTGGCTTAGACGAGATGAGTTCAGCTGGGAGAACAGACACCCCAGCCACCGAAGATCCAGGGGGTACCCCAGAAAGGGGGAGCATCTCCACTAGTACTGCCACCTGGACATTAGGAACATATCGTTTACTGTACAAAACAGCACGTAAGATTAATGAACAACAGCGCAAACTAATTTCCAACCTAGCATAGCCCGCGAATTATCTAGAAGTCCAGTTTTTGTCTATATTTTAAAGTAAAAGAGCACAAATCTTAAATATAGTTGAGTATTCCACTTGACATAGTGCGTAAATTATCTGAAAGACTAGTTCTTTGTATTTTGAAGTGAAATATAGAAGGACATCCAACTTGACATAGTAAGCGAATTTTTTGAAAGTCTAGTTTTCCTCCACATTTCAGAGCAAAATAAAATGTGCCAAATATAGGTATACAAGCTTAAACTTTACAGTGGATCATAACATTATGTGAAATTTCTTCACGATGGCAACCTTGATGAACAACATTATGTTACTATTGAAATGGTGGCCTGACACATGCTGCATCCAAAAGTAATCTTGCTGAAATTGCTGTATGTCAGATGTCAATACCTGACCAAACTTATCTCAGTTGTCATCATGATGGAATGGAAAATAAGACCTTAGTTCCACTAGTCAGCATTAAAAATTTTGTTTTTTTCCAATTTGGAGTCTTTAGGTCATGGTGCTTTGAATCCTACAGTTGGCAGACCAGTAACTTTGCTAAACTGTAACAAATTATTGCGGGTTTGTTCAAGGTTTACCTCAGGAGATCTGAGATCCACATTTGAGTTCTCAGCAACTGATTTGACAGCCGCGGCAACGACCTTGAAACACTGTTCCCTGCCCATCAAAGCTCGTTGATTTGAGCCTTCATTTTCATTGTTCTGCGCCTTCATCTCTGTCTCATCAATGCCTCTTCTATTATACCCAACTGCGAACTTTATCATAGGTTAAAATTTGTGCTCCACTTAGTATGAAATATGAATAGTATAATGTGATCAATATATTTCCATGAGACTGTCTGTTGCCAATACTGCTAATGCCATTCTTCAAAATAAATGCAATTATAATCAGTCTCAAGGATGCAGTTCTTTTGATGGTAATAGCGAAGGATGATGGAAATGGGTAATAAAACAATCGTTGCTTGTGCATACTATTATCATGTAAGATAACTAACCAATACAGGAGGCAATTTTAATTCAGAACATGCAAACAGTATATGAGATCTACAATAGTAAAGATACCGCTGGATAAGAAAATTGTAACAAAAAATGAATGAATTTAACTTCATTCATAAATTAATCTAAACAGTAAAACGATGTAGGCAGTGCAATCGCATCTACCTTGATCGGCTCATCTTGGTCTTTCTTACTCCGTAAGAAGTCAAGGAATAACTTTGACACAGTGGCATGCAGTTCTGTTTCTGATAGAACACAAGTTTCCTGAATAGGAAATATTCGGTGACACCATCTGTCCATTCAAAGTTCAATAATTTAGAAAATATGTAAACTTAAGTTCTCAGGACAAGACTATTCGGAACATTAGTTCAATTCTGAAACAGACACTGAACTTCTCTATTGCCACTAGAGCTTAACTATATCAATTTGCCTAGGACCACCTGCTTCACTGTATGACATATGGATTAGTTGGAAGAAAGAAATACGCAGTCCTCCTGCCCCCACTTCTTGAATAAAAGAGTGGTGACACAAGTTGCATAAATCAAATTGCCACAATGCAAATCTAGCAATAGAAAAGGTGGTAGATTTAGCCCCAAATCACCATCTTCTTCTGCTTTTCTAATACTCTGGTCTACACTATGTATCATTCAACAAATGAACAGAAAGAAGCAAGCAAGAACATGGTGCACAGAATCACTAAATAGGATCTAAATCAACAATGTTTGTGGTTGAAAACAGAATCATGGTGACAGTCCTGTCAAGAAAATGCTGTAGAAGTGTCATGAGCTAGAATCATTATCAGTTCCAGACTGTCTAGAAAAATGTTGAGTATATGGGAACATTAATTCATTCCCAACACTTGAATACGATAAAAAAGTCCTATGTCCAAGCTAACAAGTGATAACTCAATTTCTAACAGCAGAAGTTGAAAACTTACTGTGGAGATTTAAGCTTCCCAGTTCGCAGTGAATGAAACATTTCGGTAAGCATCGGAACAACATGAAGACCTCCACTAGCAAATGAAAAGAAAAGCAAGCCGCTTCTTGATAGCTTAATCAGTGAGAGATTTGAAGTCCTGTCAACATTTTCACTTGTGTTTGAGTGATGTGAACTCAAATTTTCTCCAATGCTGCCTATTATGGTGCCACAAAATGCACAAGATCAGAAACACACAGGTGATTGAACCATTCACAATGACACCTCTAGATCTAATATGGCTAAAAAGTTATAAAATAGAATTTATACTAACCAGTTGATTCTGAAGCATTGTCCTTCCCACTTGTTACCGCATCTCCTGAATTTTCAAATTCTGATATCTCAGAACATACTTTTCTTTTCTTTGCTGCAACTTTCACATCACATGGTTCCGAGTTTTCAGAACTATGGCTATTTGCATGACCAATGTACTGAAGAAAAAACAATAACAAAGCTTTCATGAAAGCATATTTTAACATAGAGTGCAAGGAAGCTGACGTTGCAAAACAAACTATAAATAATCCACCACAATAAAAAGTGAATATAACTTAAAGTTGCACTAATGCTTGCAAGTTAATCTGATGACATCTATAACTTGGTAAAAACTCAAAAAATAACTGGATGAAAAGCTAAGTGGCGTAACTCAAAAGTAACTTGTGGAAAAGGTTTGAACTCACCAGGAGAAAAACGTATGCACAGGAAGGATTGAACTATTAATTATATATCAGGTGGGAAAATATGAGGTCAAAGGATGAGAGGCATGCTCCAAACGATGAATGAAATGTCATACGGATGCAAGTGCAGCATCATGACGATAACTGAAATTGAAGTATCCAGTGCAGAAGAATAATGAAATAATAAGGACTAAGGACTAAGGAGCATGACTGACGACCTCTTCAAGAATGGAAATGGCTTCCTTGGTTGCACTTTTCTCACGTTCTGTAAGAAGATGACAATCACATCAATTTTTTGCAATAGTGGATAGTAATTAAGTGTGTAAGTAAAAGTACCTACCATTAAGGTGCATTTTAGTATGTTTTTGGTAATTATAATTCCCTAGTTGGTACTGCAAGTCACATACAGCAGATCATACATCATCAATTTTTATTTATTTATTTATTTATTTATTTATTTATTTATTATTATTATTTTCCATTTCATCTATCTTTGTTGCTCTTTTATTGTATATTACACTGCAGCAACCAGCTGCAAAGAACTGAGTTCATCATGTAACAGCGGCAGCTGATCCACCAACTAAAAATTACTTTGCCAACAGTGATGTTTTTTATTTACTTAGCAGTGGCCTCAACTACAGGGAATTGTGGATCATTACATTGTGCAATCTAGGCAATGATATATATATATATATATATATATATATATATATATATATATATATATATATATATACTCATTCGTCAAATCATGAGAGTACTAATTAGCTGATGTATGTTCAATAATCTCACGCCTCATCAGTTTAGGTGATAGTGATACTAGTGCAATCTGGAAATGTTAATACAAAATATGTCAAATCTCGTTCAATTTCATGATGCAACAATTTGGAATGCTATAACAATACTCACAGATTTCCCATAGGAATTACACTGCTCATTAGATGTTTACAACTCATACACGAAATCTAACGAAATGGAAGCTACTTTTGAGCCTCCAATATCTACAACCAAACTCTAGTACTTGTTGTGTCACAAGAATTGAACTCGAATGAATCCACGAACAAATCCACCACCTAAAGATTCTAATTTTCCCCCCTAGGCGTCCTTCCAAAGAACTAAACTTGTTAAAATAGAACAAGAAACTATAGCATGGAAGAGGGCACGCACTGATCGGGCAGGTGATGAGGAAGCCGGAGTGGGAGCGGAGGAGAAGGGAGCCGGAGGCGCGGTAGTCGTAGCGCGGGAGGTTGATCACCGCCGCGTGCTGCTCCCACGGCTGTAGCGCCCGGCCGCCGCCGCCGCCGCCGGCATCGCCTTCCGGCTCCGGCGGCCGCTCTCGGGACGGTGCTACTGCTGGGGTCACGGTCTCTTGCTTGGTCTCCGGTTCCGGCGCCGCCATGCGGAAGCGCCCAGTGGTTGGTCTCTCGGGTCGAACCGTCGAAGGGCACACTCTGGGAGGAGGGTTGTGGCTTGGAGACGTACTGGAAAAGACACGTTAACTGAACTCAAAGGCGTAATTTAATTGTCCGTAAACTGATCGTAAAGGTGGTTAGTTAGTTTTACTTGAAGATTTCCAGTTCCTACTACCAACGTTTCTGCATACCGATTCAGGAGGCGTATTTTGTGTTCTACATGAGAGTTGTTACTGGTTCTTTTCAGAGTGACGTTTCAAGATAATTTTTCAACGCACGCATCGATTTTGCTTGTTATTCCTTTTATTTTTTAAGACCGCTTGTTCTTCCTTGATTGATGTTATAATTAAGACATGATATCGGTTAAGAGTTTTATTAGTTTGGATGATCAGTCCTCGTCGTTTTATCACACGATGCGTCTATAGAATAAGGTACTCCCGAAGGCACTAGATGTGTAGATGTGTATTGCGATTTACGAATACCAGCAAGAGCAACATTTTTGAGACTTGACTTGCTAGGCTGTTATCGAAGATAGCGGTTTAGAGTTTAGACATCGCTTTGGCAGCTCCTAATGATCAAACAGCTCTACGGAGCACAGTTTTTTTTTTTTGGTGAAGCACTAGTAAGCTATGCTGATGGCTTTTGTAATCGGCAATTCGGCATATCAAGATGTAATCTTCAGGAAGCAAATAAACGACCTAAGAGATAAAGTCGACTCGAGGTATACATCAGATTCTTTCTGCACTTTTCAGAAGTTGAATGACGGCGCAGACTACGATGTCTATTGTCTCCTCACAAAGACATCCTCAATTATACATTGACAATCTGGAATCGTATCGTCAGTGTGATATCCCTTGGCCACACCGAGAGCCGGACGTGAGATCGAGACCCAAATCGACACCAATAGGGAAAAAGAAAGAACAGAAGAACAAGGAAGGGGATTTAGATTTCGTCAATTATATGGCTGCCTTCTTTTCAGTTTTTAAAAGTTGTTTTTTAGATTTTTTTTATAGTAACTAGTTTTCAAATGATGTATCTTTTTAAGATATGATCTACAAGTTGATTGTAGTACATATTATAGTGGTTTTATTTATATCGGTTAAAACCGCACGTGGGTTTGTGTTACTCCGTATTTTCTTTTACGTACAGGCTAAAAGCTATAAGCCGAAACTAAAAAGAATAGACAATCGGAGAAGTTCGCTTCTATTTTGGTTTGGTCATTGGAGAGTCTATGGTGCTACGTATTGATTTGTAGTTCGGTAGTTTGATGCTATTTTATGCAACTACCTCGAAGAAATTGGCCTCCTACCCAATTTGATCTGGCCAAATGTGTCGGTCTGAGGTACGATACTATTGGCCCAGTTTAGGTACAGTGCTAAACAGGCTAGGCCAAACATATCGGCTCGAGGTATGATATTGTTGCCCCGTTCAGACATGGAACAACCCGAATAGTAAATGGGCTGTGATAGTCTAGTAGATTAGGTGTGTCGTGCTTGGACCATACCTCGGCATGGCGGGTCAACTCAACTCGGCACGAACAGTAACTCTCCTATGGTATAATAAAATTGCTTATGATTGGTAGTAAAATTATCTATTAGTGTTACTATACTCTTCTGAGCGCAAACAGGTGATTTGCAGTAAATTTACTTGTGACTAGCAGTAAAAATATTTGCGACTCAGCGACTAGCAATAAAATTACTTGTGACTAGCAGTAAAATTACTTGCAACTGTCAATAAAATCAACGGGTCATCGGTGGCCTGTTTGGCTAAGTGTGCCTAGACTAGCTCGGCATGATCCAACCCCACTCCATGACGTACCTAGATCGGAGGACAGGCACGTAGATCGGCACAATAACTTACTTGAACCAGCTGTGCCGGACCTAATCGGGTTGTGCTCTATCCGGATCCGTGTGGAGTAGCCTATTTGGCCAGGTCTGTAGCCAATCTCATGTCGATCATTAAGTAGGAGTTTTCAAGTTAGATAACCTATTGTTCACTGGGACGCGTTGCATCTGTTCTCAAAACTTACATGACTTTCAATGAATAATTTTTGCCAGGATTATGGACTGCATTTGAGTACATCCATTTGATCTTACGATCTTTCCAGAGTAAGTGGAACTTCCTCTGTTTCAGAAATATATGAGTTTTTTAGAATTTGAATGGCCAAACTTCCATAATTTTGATAGCTAATATGTATAAAATTATTTAGATTGATCATATGAAAATAGTATCATTAGATTTATTATTAGAAGTACTTTTGGAATATATACTTTTTAAAACTTTTAACTAATATATTACTATGGAAATTTATGGTTAACTAACATATTACTATTAGAGACCATGCCTTGTCTAAGCCGTATATTCTAATAAAAAGGAGTAGCTATTATCAAGATATGAACCTTCTAGGCTCCCGCTCCTACCACCAAAAAACGGCCAATTCTACCGAGACTAACAACGGATGCTGACCACCAGGCAAATAGAGTTTTTTAAGAAGATTTTTTATGAAGAATGTATAGATATCTTGAGGGATTGAAACTTTAGGTCTAATTACATCAACTTGCAATTTTCATGAACATAGTTAACAAAAAGAATTAAGTGCATTATGTCGAGAGATCTCAGCACCTATGGTCCACAGAACAGCTTAAAGAACCCAAAGATAATGTTAGAATTAAAGGCACACAAAACAAACCTGCAAATATTGGATATTTCAGCACCTAAAGAAAGTTTTATATTTGAGCTGTAGGACTAACTGATTAAGAATCCATATTCATTCCATTACTTAAACCTTATATTTCGCTGCCTCAACGTAAGTCACAATCATTGTCATTTTTCGTTAACGCCATCAAAATATCATGTTTCAGATACTCAGTCATAACTATCCAAACAATTTAATGATTATCAACACGTTGTAACATTGCAAACTACAGCAATGTTTCAACTATTTATTAATGCAACTGACATTTGTATGAAACAAAATGAAAAAAACTTGTAGACAGAGTAATAGGAACATATGAACATTTTTTTCTTATGATGTTCAGATGAAACACAAAACTAGAATTTAAACATCATTTATCTGGTAACCACTTCTTCCGAGCTCCTTCCCGCATCCTTGTTAACTCATGAAGCCAATGTTCGTACTGAGCTTCAATCAAATCAAGCTCCCCATTTAGCACATCTTGATTATCAGTAATGGAAATTGACGAAGAACCACTCACCAACTCGAAACCAGGTGATGCTTGATCTACATGGAAAATTCAAAAATTGCTTGATCCATCACCGAAAACATGGTTGCAGTCTACTTTATCGATGCCGCTTTTGTACCCACCACAGTCCATAGTCCCGTAGTCATCAGTCCCATAGCCACTCGGACTTTTGGAACTCCTAGCAGGCTGTACATAAGTGTCCGAATCTTCAGAGCCCTTTGCTCCTCCTAAATTAGTTGCACTTGAGACAATATCAGATATGACCCATTCTTTTTAGCTTTTCAGCTGGCTTTTGGCTTCAATTTCTTTCAGCAATCACTATTTATCATACTAATAAGCTGCAGCCTAAAAGAACACCCCCATAACCATTTGATGATGCATTGATATCTTTAGAATGCATCAAGCTTTCAACTAACACATAATCAGGTGCCAACTCTGACAGGTTTTGCTGGGAGGTAATTACTTGCTCGCTTTCAACCATTTTAGATTCCTTATATGGGCTCATTTCTGCATCATCTACCAGTTTCCGACCAGGAACAAGATTCACTATCAGAAGGTCAGTAAAATCAGCAATGAAAGTAACATCACAGTCTGCTAACTCGAACTGTTCAACCATTTCAGCAGCAACAGACATGGCCGTGTCAGAATCCAAGTAGAAGAGTAAATGAATTTTCCTTACGTGACCTGCAAACAGAAGGCAATGACGCATCACAAAAATACATGAATTTGAGTTCCAAACAACACAAAGTAAGACATACCATACAAATCAGCAATTTGCAAAACCAGAGAGATTGAATCGTCATCAAGTTTCTCGCCCTTTAGCTTCAGTTCCATATTTTTGGTAGTTCTCATGAACTCCAACACAGATGTATGTAGAGCAACAAGTCCATTTTTCTTGTCTGAGCTAGCATGCATAGATTCATGAGTGTCAACGTCCATATGCAACGATTCCAGAGAGATGTCTACTGCTTTAGGTGTTGATAATGGAAACTTAATGTCAGCAAAGTCATTTGTATTATCAGGGCAAAGAGATGGGTCTTGCAATAGTTCCTTTGGCAGACAACCTCTCATAAGTAGGAACTAAACATTTCTCAATGAACTGTTTTACTTGAGGATTTGCAATTTTAGCCAGTGTGGCTGGCTTGACATCCTACAATTCAGGGGCAGTACTTCAGATAGAATAGTGTGTTGAAGCACAATTCTACAAAGATAAATCAAGAAACGCTTACTTTGGATACTTTCTTAAAAATTTGAGCTGGATTTGTACATTCACTGTATGGATATTCAAGAGTGAACATCTGCAACATGCAGTTTACTAGGTCGGCCATCTCAATGCCTACCAGATGTGAAAATGTACAATTTTTTTCGAGATAGAAATGTAATACACACGACACGTTATATAGGTTTGCACGTAGATGAACGACTTGCTAGATCTAAACGACCCATCCTTTTTAATCTGCAAGCACAATCCTAAGAGATTTGAGCTTTAAGACCTTGGACCAAATCTTGAAATCAATCCCGAGAAGGTCAAACTTTAAACCTCTCATTCTCTCGTACCAAATCTGGAAACGCAATCTACCGCTCTCCAAACATATGGGTGACGGAAAATGGCAGTGACTGATAGCCCATTTCTCGTCGAGAAATGACGGTTTGTTGCCTGCTGCCACGACAGACGCGGCCCAGTACCCACAAGCCATCCCTAGCCATTTTACGGCCTTGGGTCATGCTGAAAAAAAAAGACGAGGCTAGGCTTAGAATTGGACCGGCCCAAGTACGAACGACGACACGAGCCTGCCTGCGACGCGTGTGGGCGACGACGGGTGCGACTGCGACCCGAGCCGCGTGCAGTCGAACGTGCGGGCGACGGGGGCCAACGGCAACAAGCGCGCTCGGGCCACGGCAACGCATGTCCGGTGATGTCGTGAGCGTGCGACCTCCGGTGGCACAAGCATTTTTCTATCATCAAGCGCGTCTCCAGAATGCTTGGAAGGCCGTTGCACACAAGTTCTCCTCCGAACATCCTACCACTATAACATTCAGCACAAGAACATCATTTGCCCAGCAACCATCCTCACATCCATCTCTTGGAAGCTTTCCTTGCTTCTCCCTCTTAGCCTAGCTACACTAGCTACCTAGTAGTACTACCAGGCGCAACATTTTGTCACGTTTCGTCAGGTATACACGATTGCACTAGTGTCCAACAATCTGACCGATCTTCTTTTGTTCGGTACGCCCACCGGTCACCATGAACAGCGCCAAAGAGGCGCAGAATGGTCCGGAATGGCAGGTGTCCATGCCAGAAGGCACGTCGGCGACGGTGGAGCACGAGGCCGGTCCGGCCGAGAGGGCACGAGCGCGGCTACCGGTCTCTTGCGCGGTCATGCTCAAAACCAAGGTGTCTGGCCTCGCCAAGAGGGTCTGGAAGATTGGTGCAGACGATCCTCGGAAGGCGGTGTACGGCATCAAACTAGGCATCGCTCTCACCCTGGTCTCCCTCGTCTACTACGTCAGGCCCTTGTACGACGGCGTCGGTGGGAACGCCGTGTGGGCCATCATGACAGTCGTGCTAGTCTTCGAGTACACCGTTGGTAAGTCGAATGTTCTAACTCAAAATCTGCAAATGCAGAGCTGCAACCGTACAATTCACATCTATGCTGGCACGTGCGTATTCAACTTGGGTTTGCTCACCGACTTTTCGTGGGCTGCTTGCGCGCGTAGGTGGTAGCATGTACAAGGGGTTCAACCGAACCGCCGGGACGATGAGCGCGGCCGCGCTTGCGCTCGGCATGCACTGGGCGGCGAGCAAATCCGGCAAAAAGTTCGAGCCGGTCGTCGCCAGTAGCTCCGTCTTTCTGTTGGGTACGTGTCCAACCTCGTATTACTAGTACTTCACTCTGTCGCCTTATCATGTACAAACACCAACTCCGAAGTAAATACGCGTGCAGCTGCTGCGGCCGCGTTCTCGCGGTTCATACCGACGGTGAAGGCGCGGTTCGACTACGGCGTGACCGTCTTTATCATGACGTACAGCTTCGTCGCCGTGTCGGGGTACCGCGTCGAGGAGCTGGCAGCACTGGCGCTGCAGCGGATATCCACCATCGCCATCGGCTTCTTCATCTGCCTCGCCGTCTGCGTGCTCATCTGCCCGGTGTGGACCGGCCAGGAGCTGCACCTCCTCACCGTGCGCAACATGGAGAAGCTCGCGGGAGCCGTGGAGGGCTGCGTCGAGGACTACTTCGCCGAGCCCGAAAAGCGCGCGCCGGCCAAGTCGGAGGGGTACAAGAGCGTGCTCAACTCCAAGGCGTCCGAGGACTCGCAGACCAACCTGGCGTGGTGGGAGCCCCCGCACGGCCGGTTCGGCTTCCGCCACCCCTACGACCAGTACACCAAGGTTGGCGCCGCCATGCGCCAATGCGCGTACTGCGTCGAGGCACTCAACAGCTGCGTCGGCGCGGGGCCTGAGCACGCCCCGCGTCCCCTCGGCGAAGTGTGCACGAGGCTTGGCACGCAGTGCGCGCGGGTGCTCAAGGAGGCGTCGAGCTCCATCGCCGCGATGACGACCTACCGGACGCTGGGCTTCGCCGTGGCGGAGATGAACGGGGCCGTGAACGAGCTGCAGGGCGACCTGAGGGCGCTCACATCCAGGCTGGCCGAGGAACCGACAGAAACATCGTTGATAGAAGCCATGCCTGTCTTCACCGTTGCTTCGCTTCTCATTGAGACCTCCACGAGGGTCAAGGGAGTCGTTGACGCCGTCCACACGCTGGCGACTCTCGCGAGATTCAAACCGGGCGATGATGGCGAGGACAAAAAGGCAGAAACCGAGATGGAAGTGCACCCATTGAACGATCTGAATTGTTCTGATGCGTCACCGGAAAATCTGACAAGCACGTCGCCTGAACAGGCTTCAAACAGAGTTCGGAATCCTGCCGGTGACAAACAAGTCTAGACTACAATGAGTCAAACCAGACAGGTTGGACCGGATTTACCAAGGTTACACAGTTGGATTAGTTATCTTAGGCTTAATTTGATGGGGTTTTGGTAGTTTACAGCGGTCTGAGTCATGGACGAGTTGGCAGGGGAGCTTCACATGGCTTTCAGGCCTTCATAAATCATAACGGTCGTTTCCATGTTCTTTTTCTATCTATTATTTACTAGTAGTGTGCCCGTGCTAACACTACGGTAAAATACAAAACAAGATAAAATTTGTAAAAAATAAAACGAACAATCAGATTCATTAAGATTCAAGTCTCATATATTGTATAACCAAATGGTTTTGTTACATAATGAATGTCACATAAATACGTGACCGGTCAGAACCACCCAACACGCAATGTTCAAAAGCCTACGACCGATTCCCAGGTCTTGCGACCGCTTCGCGAGACCATATGACCGGTTAACAGAAGCTACGACCGTTTATCGCGTGATTTAAGCTACGACCGTCTCATATAACAATGTGTGCACAAGCCATACGACCAGCTCCCACATGCTACGACCACCCAGAAGACCGTACGACCGACTCCTAGACCAAACGATCGATCCTACGGGTCACACGACCACTTACCAGGTATCTACGACTACGTTCAAGTCTTCTCGGGCGCAGCCGACCGCATACGACTACCTCACAACGAAGTCGCAAGCTCGAGCACCGACTTCCGACTGCAGACTACGGCCAACGTGGTCGTAAGCCTTCCGACTACGATCCTACAGTGAGAGACAGAGGCTTGCCACCTTGTAGAAACTTTTCAGTTGGGTTTACATCCACACTATAAATGGTAATAGAAGCCTTTTCAGATATAATAATTACTTTTACGCAAATTGAGATTTAGCACGATGGATGCCCCTCGATTTTTCATAAACAGAAAACAGATGCAAAGTTTTACAAAGAAAAGGGACCCCTTATCCCACATAATTAAGCTTTGTACATATTGAAATTTAGAGATCTGCAACTTATTGATGCGGCATTACCTGGTGATGTACCAGAGATAATCACTGGTGTCCTTCGTGACATTAACCTGCTCAAGTAGGCCAGTTGTGGTGAGCAACGGAGCAGCTGTCAATTAATCAACCTCCTCATCATACCTCTCCCAAATAAATCTTGAACTGAACAGCCGTGTCTTGCAAAGCGCATGATAATGACATTGTAAATAATCAAACCATTCGGGTGTGGAAAACATCTCTTTTATCAAAGCAAAGAAAAACATAACAAACCAATTACATAATAACTGGTACAGCCGCAGGATGTAAGTTTACTGCCGAATCCCAGGTAACTTGGTACAAAGCCTGCAGCAGCTTGATACATGAGAACCACAAGGATGCTCATGGCTAATAAGCTAAAACTTGCACAAATCAGATCAACCATGTGATCCACAATAACACATCGATACAAAATGACATAAATACCAAACATTATATTCTGGATTTTGTTTTCATGATACTGGTGTCTAAACTTTGGAACAGCAATCGCTGTCAAAACAATAACTTGTTCACAGTTTACTTTGATCAGCAAAGGAAGGAAAAGATAGCTCAGGTAAGGGCATTCACGAAATCCATGCAAGGCAGCACGCCAGCACCGGAAAAACAGCACTGCTTTGTCCCTATATTGTACGCAAAGCATATCATATAGGCATGAGCATCGCCGAACAGAGATCTCCATACAAGCTGTATCCTCTGTAGCTGTCTCAGCAATGAAACAAAAACAAAAGGAAAAACCTGATGAGCCTCTCATAACCAGGCATCAGCTGCTACAGCATGTTATTTTGCCTCCCTCGCACATGGATAGAATGAAGAAACCCCACAGTGATTTCAAATCTCAGCTGCCATGTTGACCTTGCATGAGCCACCATAGGATGGTGCCGCCAACCTGTCCACGCATAACCTGATTTGGCATTTTTTTCATCCTACCCCACTGATTTGGCGGTGGAAGGCTGTAATGCTCATTGTGGGGTTTATATACACAAGCTTCTATAAAGCAATAGCTAATTTTGCTAGTAAGCTGCAATCTCAAAAATAAATTCTGATTCGTCACATAAGTCAATAAGTCAATTAAAATAACAAATTTATAGGTCCGCCTAACGCTAATTCAACAAATTAATCCAATATCTACACAATAATCCACTAAAGAAACAAACAAAAGCGCCCCCAGCCCACAATCCCTATCAATCAATTCTCAAGCACAACTAAACTGTCGTGATGTCCCTGAATTGTGATATGGACAAGAAATCATTAAAGTAAATAACTAAATACCAAATACAGATGAATTTCTGAATAGTTGTGAAAACATGTTGGCTGTAATTTGAAGAAAATACTTGCAATACTTCGGCTGTAGTCCTCAGGTTCAAACCTTAGTCATACAGTAGGATCACCTTTGTTAGTTTAAACTTGAAAAAAAAATGCATGGTACAGTTAAATATATCATAATGGACTAACCTCCACACGTTCAATAAAGCCAGTTTGCCTCAAGTCATACAGCCTAAATGCAATGCAATGCCTCAATCCGAGTGGCCTCATGTTCAGTGATCACCAAGTTAGATAGCTATCAAACTGTGAAAGGCAGCAATGCAGTAGGAATATTAACACAACTGCACCCTTAAATTAAACAAACATGCTGCAAACTAAAGTACCTGCTGGCTGCGGTTTACCACGCCAACATAACCAAGTCGTAATGGGATCACATTTCCCAGCAAAAAATTGCGGGCATCAGTGCCCCTGTCCATTATGTCCCAGCAGCAAGGAAATAGAAGAGCAGCTAAGGTCAGAAGTGGAATAATATGAATAGAATGTTGCTTTTTCAATCCAAGATGTAGAAAAGATAATATGAATAGAATGTTGCCTTTTCAATCCAAGAACGTAGAAAATTTAAGATACATGATCAAACCTTTGTGATAACACCGATTGTTCGAGAACCTACAAGAACAATAAATCAGCCTAGTAAGATACAAGATCTTAATAGAAATATTCTACTGGACTACACATGGACTTTGAAGGGCATACATACCATCAGGATCAGTTGTTCGAGCCATTTGAAGAGCATCAGAATTTGCTAAATCTGCATTTGCTGGAGAAACAGCCAAGATGATACATGTCTTGTGCTTGATGTATGACAATATCATAGTCCTTATTCTGGCCTCAATGTCACTTGGTTGGTCACCAACTGGCACCTTAGTGATTCCAGGCAAATCGACCAAAGTGATGTTTAGCACATTTGGTGAATAAATCTTCAAGCGTATCTGCTTCAAAGTACCATGGCCAAGCAGTCACCACACTTGTCTTCAAAGTGAGAAAATTAAACATTCTCTATTTCTTGTTCTTTCTTAACAAGTTCAAATTAAGTATACTTTCTGAAATTTCAATTGTCACCAGTCACCACAGCTGTTAGTCAATTATCAGACAACATTTATAAATAGAGATGTGATCTTACCCTCTTTCAAGGTTTAGATCCAGCCGCTGCCCTGCAGTGACCTTGTCAATCTCATACCTGTTTCACACAAAATGAAGCATTAGACCAAGCGTGCTAGTTCACATTCCTGTTATAAACAGCTCATAAACTTAATACTGACTTCAGTTCACTCCTCATCTTATCAATATCTCCACGGAGTTTCTCAGTCTCCTGCTGCAACAAAGAGAAATGGTTTTCCTACAAACAGAAAAGGTCCATTCACAGGTTAAAGTCAGTTGGTGATTAAATGTGTTTAGCACATTTGGTGAATAAATCTTCAAGCGTATCTGCTTATCTGACACACCCTTGTTACCACCCGCCTCCCTGTCAGTTTCTGCCTGCATTGATACGGAGGGGTGTATCATTGACAGATACTATCATTGTTCTTCCAAATACTGGAAAGAAAATTTAAACAAAAATTGCTGCCCTACACACTTCTCTGCTACCAGATTTTAATTCACCACTAAAGTTTAACAGTTATTTTGTTTTTCGAACAAACACTAAATGTAATTACACTGTATCAGCAATAGGATTGACCCCACTAAATCCACATAAAAGTATCCAAACAATCTCATCATTCAAGCAAACCACTAAGACGTTCAAGCTAACAATATATCCCAGCTCTTAGCGTACCAAAATCAAAAGGGCACTAAATAAATCAAAGAGATAGCAATCTAGTAAATGGACACAAGGCAATGTTATTGCCACTAAACTCACGAACACAATCCACAAACCGCATAACCAAATCTATCTCGCTATCGATTGAGCCTCCATTCCAAAGCCTAACCGACTCAATCACCGACGGAAACGATAAATTATGAGGAGAGGATGGGGGACCTGGATCTCGCGGCGGATTTCGCGGCAGTCGTAGAAGCGGCGTCCGGGGAGGTGCAGGAACTCGCCCCACTCGTCGGCGTCGGCAGGGCGGCGCGGCTGGTGCACGAGCTGGAGCACGAGGGGGCGGCGCGTGCAGATGTCGGAGTCCCGCGGGAGGAAGTCGCGGCCGACGAGCGCCTCGAGGACGCTGGACTTAACGCTGCTCTGGCTCCCCACCACCGCGACCTGCATAGGCCACCTACAACAATCCAATAGAAGTATGCAAACAATCTGCATAGGCTGCCGCGGGTGGTTCCGCCACCCGCCTCGCTGGGGCCCGCGGGGGGGGGGGGGGGGGGGGGGGCGGGCCAGGGAGGTGGAGGAGGGTAGAAGCCGACGACGGGGAGGGTGCCATCTGCCACTCGTGGGGGGAATACGGGAGGGAGAGGAGGCGCGGGGGAGCGGCGGGAGCGGAGATCGGGGAGGATGGGGGGAGCGGAGGTGCGGGGAGCGGTGGGAGCGGAGACGCGGGGAAGGCGAGGGAGCGGAGGCGCGGGGGAGCGGCGGCGCGGGGGAGGCGGAGATGGGGGAGGATGGGGGGTGGCACGGTGGAGGATGGGGGGAGGCGCGGTGGAGGATGGGGGGAGGCGGAGGGAGGGGAGGCGCGGGGGAGGATGGGGGAGGCGGAGGGAGGGGAGGCGCGGGGGAGGCGGAGGGAGCGGAGGAGGCGGAGGGAGGAGGGGGAGGCGCGGGGGAGGCGGAGGGAGCGGAGGAGGCGCGGGGGAGGCGGAGGGAGGGGAGGCGCGGTGGAGGATGGGGGAAGGCGGAGGGAGGGGAGGCGCGGGGGAGGATGGGGGAGGCGGAGGGAGGGGAGGCGTGGGGGAGGATGGGGGGAGGCGGAAGGAGCGGAGGAGGCGGAGGGAGGGGAGGCGCGGGGGAGGCGGAGGGAGGGGTAGCGTAGGTATGTGCATGATCCAAATGATTTTGGCCTTAGGATCTTCAATGAGTAAGAGAAGAAGATTTGAGGAGAGATCCAGACCATTCATTTGTTATGAAGTTGGATTACTTGGTACACAAATCTGGGTGTACTTAGATTAGGCATGACTGTGAGGGTGATTGAGGGGGTGGATTTAGTAAAGAAAATTTTGGTGTATTATAAAGTAGGGTAGATACACTAAAAGTGGATGACAAGTTTTTTAGAGTTGCTAAGAAAAAAAAGATAAAAATGATAAAAATTATCACAAAAATCAAAACATCTAACTCTTAATTTGATGAGTTCTAATTTTAAAGGCTTATATTTGATACCTGACTTAGAGATATAAGATTCTATCTATGGGCCTGTTTGATATAGCTGTGGCTTATGACTTTTGGCTGAATTTTTTGAATTTTAGTTGTTTGTGACAGAGATTACGGAGAGAGAGATATTCGCTTGCGATTTTGATTGATACAGATGTTGGGATTTTAACGTGTACTACAATTAACTTGTAGACCCAAATACTCCGTTTGAAAGTTAGGTACTGTAGCAAAAATCAAAATCCGTTTTTAGAGGTCGTTAAAGAACAGGCTCTATATCTATACTAATTATATATTTAGAGAAATATCTAATCATAAATCTGACAGGCCCGAGTTCTAACAGATTATATTAAAAGAAAGAGTCCATACCAAGTATAATCCAAATTAAGAAAAATTTGTAATTGAAAATAAATAAAATTAGCAATTTAATTTTGATACAACTTCCAAAGTTGCCTATAATATCCATTATAATTTATATTCTTTTAATTTTATTAATATGGTACAACTATTGACTCTATTATTAAAGATGTTGATTAAAAATTATAAATAACAAATATTTCCTCCCAAAGATATATTGTGTATTCTTTGTTATATTATATACTACTATACACTAATATCATAAATGAAACACATTCTAAAAATAGGAAAATTAAATTGAATTGATAATATTCTAAAAATTTTAATATTTAAATTCTTTTACGTTGTCTACAACACTTTATTTTTCGCGTGTAATTCCTTCGCTATCTAATAACTTTTTTGTTTCTCTGTATCAACTAAACCTTTGGATTGTCTTCAATTGGATGAGATTTATTATTCATTACATATGTACCGCTAAAATAATTAAATATTTTTTAAGAATGATGCTCACGCAAGTATGTGATTGATGTGCTAGTTTTTTTTAAAAAACATTTGTAATGTTGTGGACCTGTTACTACATAGTATCAACCAATTGTACTATACGAAAAAGGAGCATATATGCAAAAGTGGTCATGGACTTGAGTAGACTAGTACAAAAGGAAAAACAGGGACATATACCATAGAGAAAAACTATGCAACGGTATATTGTTCATGTCTTTCTCAGTGGAATAGTTACAAGCCATTAGATCTAGGTGGTGATCGGTTCGGCTGAAAACCTCATGGCTTATGACTGAAAACACTGTAGCTGGATGAAAAAAGCACTGTAGCTGACAGGCTTATTTACCATAATTAAATTTAAAAAAATTTAAAAATAGAAAAAACATATTAGCCCATCACGTATAATGTAAACAAATACGAGGAAAAAAAGAACCGGTAAAAAAACTAAAAAAAGTCAAAAGTTCAGAAAAAGACGAAATTTATGAATGATGCAAAAATAAGCTGAAGCCAGAAGCTGAAGCCATATTGATCACCCAGAAAGTTAATCTCATCCACGTGCACCCAGCACTCGAAGCTTCTTTTTTCCAATCTCTTAATTCATCTGCACATATTGCTCTCCCACTTCTTCGTACTCTCTCTCTCCCCCTCCAATCCCCCAATCCCCAACTCCTTCCCAAAATCAAGTAGCGTTGGGCGCAAATCTCAGCACCAATTAGCTGATAGGCCTCCTCCATGCCATTTGAGAGGGCATGAGCGACAACGTGCAAGGCCACGCAGTGGGGGAGCAGGCGCGAGATGTCGCATCACGGCATAGAAGAATGTGTGGGTGAAGGTGGAAGGGAAGGCATGGGTTGGTGTAGGAAGGCACAATAATGACTTGATGGCTGGTAAGCGGTTATCACAGTAGCAAGCGAGGTACCATGGCGACTGTTGCGCGGGCAAAGTGAGGGAGCGCGCATGGGCGTGGCGAGGGAGCGCGTGGACGGCCCGCGACTAGAGGCAGTCACGCTGGTGAGCGGCGTGGTGGCTCGTGGATGTGGTGAGCTTTGTGGACACAGAGGAATGGAGGTCTGACATCGAGTGCAGCCATTTTTTTTTGATAAAGGATATAAAATCCGGCCTCTATATCCACGAGGGATATATACAGCCAACAGATACACAAGCTCTTAGGCTCAAATCCTCAAAAACTGAGGAGCATAAAACAACAAAGAAATATAGCATAAGGACTATAAAAAAGCTAGAAAGACTAAGCTTCATAACTTCTTCTCCGTCCTTACTTTCAACCAAGTCCCTATCCTCAACCGACCGTGTCCTCCAACTTTCGGTTACTGTGCGTGAAGAAGGACCTCCGAGACGACGCCTCCAAGGAAGCGACGAGAGTCGCCAACGCCGTCCGCCTCACCGAGGCAAGGTTTTCACCTGGAGATCAGTAAACATGAAGGCTATGGAGCACCATGACAATACCTCCAGGAAGGAAAATGGCGCCCGAAGGCGTCATCGTTGTCGAGACCGGTAATATCACCGATAAGGCTTTCGCCAGCACCTCCACAACACCCCACGTATTACCCACTCACACAATAAACCGCCACCAACACATCGAGTGCAGCCATGGATTGCAAGTATATGAAACTAATTCGTTTTTTTGTGAAACATGATCGAATTTCGAATCTCTTGTAGAGCTTTGCTAAATTTTGTTTTGAACTTCATTTTTCAATAAGTGTAACTTGCCCAAAGCTTTCTTTTTACAAACTTGTATTTTGAAATGTTGTTGAAACACAAAGTCTTATATTTGAAACTTGCTAAAAATTTTTGAAACTCTTTGGTTGATACTTGATGAAGCCTGTTGAACCTTGCTGAAACTCTTTGGTTGAAACTTGGTGAAACCTATTGAAACTTGAAGCTTGAGTTCCAAAATTTTGAACCTTTTGGTGTTAGATTGATCTCAGCCGATTAGCCCAACGGCTAATCGGGCCTTGATCCGCGCTCTGATCGGGGGCGCCCAGCCCAACCACTGGCTGATGGGCCCCGTCGCGCTGCACAATAAATAGAGGGTGGGGGCCGGCGGCTCGAAGCACGATGTTCGCCTGAGCCGCAAATCCCCACCGACAAAACCCTAGATCGATCTAGAGGGGGTGCAGTCAGCGACGGGAAGCACCATCGCCGTCTCCTTCACCGGATCTGCGCCGCCGCCACCGTCTTCCTCTTCCCCGACCGTCGCTGCCCGTGCGCAGACTTCATCGACGAACCAGCCATGGCCAGCTCCTCCTCCAATGCATCGGACGGTCGGTACCCTCTCCCCTCTCCCTTCCCTTTCGGATCTAGACTCCCAGGCGCGAAATAGAACTCAACATTTGGAACTTGGTCTTGAATTTTTTTTGGAATCTTATAGAAATACGTAAAACTCGATGGAACTCAAAACCTTTTCAAATATTTTAATGGAACTTCTTGAAACTTGACTAAACTTGATCTCCAAAAATTTGAAACTTGTTGAAATGTTGTCTTCAACATTCTCAGAATCTTCTGAAAACTGCTTGATACATGTGAAACTCAGTGAAACTAAAAAAATTTCAAATGTTTTCATAAAACCCCATGAAACTTGTTTTGGATTTTTAAAACTTGGATGGAACTTGTGTGAAACTCATCAAACTCATTTTGATGTTTTGAAACTCGGCTGAATTTTGGATGAAACTTGCTGAAACTTTGAAATTTGTTTTTGAAACTTTGTTGAAACTTTTGTAAAACTTGTTTTTCCAATCAAGTTTCAGTTATGAAACTCATTGGAACTAAAAATAGGCTGAAACCCCATGAAACTTATTTCGGCATTTCGAAACTCTTATGAAACTTGTGTGAAACAAGTTGAACTCATTTTGTTTTTTGAAATTTGGATGAAACTTGCACAAAATTTGCTAAAACTATTTGAAACTTAAAATTTATCTTTTGAAACTCAGTTGAAACTCTTGTAAAATTTTGTTTTTCCCATAAGTTTCAGTTATGAAACTTGTTGTAGCTTCTAGTTTCCGACATAAAACTTATTGAAGCGCTACGTTATACTCTATGAAACATGTTTGAAACTCTCTGAAATCTTATGTAATTTAGATAAAATCCTGTAAAAGTTGCCTATACTATTAGAATCCTTTCGAACGGTATTATCGCGCGCTAGCATCCCCTATACCATAAGATCATGCGGTTTTCTTCTTAGCGGACGGCAATTTGTTACTTGCCTTCGTGACCCAAGCGGCCCAGCAGGAGACGAGAGGAAATCTAGTTGGGCACGCGAGGCAAAATTGGCCTTTCAATAGGCCTAATTGGACAAGTTCTTATTTTGCGACCAAGGTCCAGGCTCCAGTTTGGTGTGACATCGTTGGCCCAGAAGGGCAGTCTGTGCTGCATTATGTAGTTGTGGATGCCTCGACAATGAGGAGAAATAAACTATGCAGCTGGAAATATCGTTCGCGTCTCAAGTCACACGACTGGTAAATTTGCTTTCTCAAAATTTGATGATCATTTTCAGTCGGGAGCTGTGGGATATGAATATGATGTGTTAGCATATGTCTGAGGTGGCAATGTTCTTGCTTCTGCTACCTCTGAAAATAACTAATGACTAAAGAGTATCGAGTTGAGTTGAGAAAGATGCTTTAAGAGTGCGTAGCAGAGACGAAAAGCTTCATCAAATATGCAGGCTCAGTCTAGGTTTAATTTCTGCGAGGACTAAATCAATCGTTTGCATTTTGCAGTCAATTCAAAGAGAAGTTCGATCTGGTGGAAGCTGTCAACGAGCGATAGCACTACGAGGATGAAGGGACAATTATATCCTAGGAATAAGACAGGCACCGATGATTACTTTCCATAGGACAAATGCTTGAAAGACAGACCAAGTTGATGTATACAGAGTGCTGAGTGTTACTTGCGGCTGCAGATCTTTAGCATGTTGCTTAGAGCACATACACGGAGGATACCGAAATTTTAGAGCTCTTCGGTACACTCAAATAAATATAGGCCCTTCATTCTTTTGAATCTAGCTGACCAGATTAGTGAAGATTTCTTATACTACCTCATGTAGTATAAGGCGGTACAATCCTTTAAGGGGCAAAACTGTAACTCGGTTTATTTCTTAAGAAAGCTATGTAAATTTAAAGAGGCCAAAACTGTAATCTCAATGGCTCCTCTCCAGCCGTCACGTAGCAATAGAGAACCCTAATCCCGTTGCTGTTTGTTTGTGCGTTAGTTTACTTGTGTTATCATCGCGCATTTGTCATTTTGTCCAGATTGCAAACGACTGCACCGGAAACAGAAATATCAAGAATCAAAAGCAGAAAATGTTTGGCGGCGGCGAAGTGTTTGACAATGCCGTCGACTAGCTGATGTAGGCACGCTGCGATCGAGGTTCATTATGGCGGCGTTGAGGATCTGAACGGCGGCCTGTATGGAACGCTGCGACGAGGGGCAGCAAAAAACTGTCGCCAATTCGTGACTGTGGTTGCAGAGGGCATAGGATGATGTCGAGGTGGGTCGGAGGTGGCGGGTCAATAGAATTCGGTGATTATGTCTACCAGAATCTCTCCTTGACTCCTTATCTTCTCCCATGGCTCGGTCTGGACTCTGGATTCCCAAATGGCTCCATGAGCGAAGTGTTTGATTTGATTAAGAAAGCCAAACAGACTATACGTTCCAACTTCGAACCCATATTCTGGAAACCAATATGTATTAAATCGATATTGATGAAAAAGAAACATACTTTGTTGATGAATTTCCGCCGTTGTTAATTTGCGTCTACAATGTATTCAACAAACTGATTGGGGTTCTATCATGTTGAAAGAAATAAGATCGAGATGGACGCCATCCATTCTTTTCACTTGCACAGACTGAAGACATTTGATTGTATGGATATTAAAAATTACGAACCACCGATTAAGATTCCTGAATCATAATCGAACGCGGTAAGGGATTGATATGGGGGCGTGAGATTAGTTTTCACCTTATATAACTTAGAGGATTATATTTTTTAAGAACGAATTAGAGATTAGATTTAGCTTGTGCACTAAAAGTCCATAATACCCTCTTAGCTACTACCACTTAGTTGAGCAGTATGATATACCGTAAAAATTCTCAAATTCTAAGACTGCGATATCTCCTGAAATATTGCTCAGTCCTTTGCGGATGCATTACCCATCAAGTACTTCGCAAAACATTATCCCGTTGTGATCAATCGGACCGGAGACCAAGCTGATCGAGCTAGTGCTCCGTCAACTTTACCAGGTCCTGCAATTTCAGATATGCATGAATTATCATCTACCTATTCCCCCCCCATCGAACTCGGTGCAGAAGTTTTGTACTCCACTAAAAAGATCAGCAGAGATAGTTGAAGGCATGGGGACCGAACATGCCTGAGTTTGGGAAACTGCGTGTTATGCATATCCTATCCCAGTTTCCTCTGAATCTCGTCAGGTACGAGACTGCTTTCTACGCTTCAGGGCTTAATGGGTTGCAGCACGCCGCCATCAGGCAGACAGGGACGCCTCTCCGGCTCCATACGGCTCTCTGTCCTTGCCCAATTACAAAATCCGCATGAGGCAATGCGCACAAATCCTCTAGTGCGTGGCGCTGCTGTAATGCAACAAACTGCAACAGAAATAGAACATGCGGCCAGAAAAAAAAGGCACACAGGAGTGGCAGAGATTGACATGTTGATAGCACTGCCCTGTAAAGTTCATGACCTGGTCACTTTGTGCGTATGCTCCTTTTCCGTGGAGTACAAGTGGTACGTGGTAGTACTTAGTACTACCGTCTATTTGTGAGTTTTTAAAATATTTGACAATGTTTACATCTATATTTATAAAAATAGTAGTACACCTACCATATTGATAAAAAAATATTTTTGCCGCTTGATGGCCAGGCGGCAACGCTAGAGGGTGGACATGTAGGCCCTGCTGTCCTGCCACCGGACGACAGGCAGCCTACCGTCCCACTGCCAGATGGCAGCTGCTTGCTGCACCATGGACAGATGGCTAGTGATTAAGCCAGCTGATTAGCCAGTTTAATTATCTATCCTAATTTTTTGTATACTATTTATTTAAAATTTTAAATAAAGCAAATTAGCTCACAAAATTACAAAATTTTACGTGCATTCTCTCGACATAATGTACTTAATTATATATTTTTTGATAATTTTATCCATGGTGAATGCTGCTAAAAAATTTGTACAATTTTTATATTTATAGGAGTTGTTACATATAGCAAATGAGTTCAAAAATTACGAAATTTTGTGTGAAGTCTCTTGACATAGTCATAGTAATTGTATAATTTTTAGGAATGTTATGTGCTACAAATTTACCACGTTAATTCATATTAATTTAATCATGAAATTAATGATGCTCAAGTAACTTTTACAGTGCCTGACCTCTGTCCTTCGCATATATATCAGCCCATTACTGCTATCTTTTCTTTTCTATTGTGTCCTTCGCACAATTTTCACTTTGTCCATGTCACCCTTCTCACGCGCTTCCTCGTCCGCACTAATGTTGTTATGTCCGTATTGTCCCCTCTCGTCTGCTTCCTCATCTGCACATTTGTCAGTATTACTATACCGTACCCCCTCACCCGAAGTGCTACTCATCGATAAGGAGTCCTTAAATTGCAGGGTGAGCACACCAAATTCCCTTTTCTCTTGGCCATAAAAACAAACCACTCATCAGTCGCTCATCGTAGGAACTCATTATCACAGTCGCTCAAAATTAAGAGTGCATAGATCATTATTTCAAGAAACCAATGCATTATTCATTGTAGAGGTGGCCAAATGGGCCGGGCCGTGACGGGCCGCACCACCGCCCGTCACTGTAGACCCGGCCCGGGCACGGCATGGCACGGCGGGGCGGGCCGTGCCTGGGCCGAGGGCGCGGCACGGTGGGCCGGCACGGCACGGCCCGTTAAGAAATCGGGCCGTGCCGGCCCGGCACGGCACGGCACGGCCCGCCCAACGGCACTAAACGGGCCGTGCCGGCCCGGCACGGCACGCCCGGCCCGTTAATTTCAAAAAATAGCCGTTTTTTGTGACCGTTGGGGGGGGGGGAATTCGGGAAAAATAGCAAAAAATTCGGGAAAAATCTGAAATTTTTCCTATAAATAGGGGGGCATCCGGCCTCCATCTTCCATACCTCAAATCTCATTCTTCTCTCTCGGTTTAGCTGTGAAAAATCTGAAAGTGTTAGCGCAAATTTGGTCAAAATTCGAGCAAAATTCCAAAAATTCAAAAATCTTCAAATTTTTTTGTGAGAGCTGCAAAGGAGGTAATAATGCTATCTTATTTCAATTTTTTGGTATTATTTGTTGGTTTAATTTTTTGTTATTATTTGTAGGTTTAATGGAGAACTACGATTTTCAACTCTCCGAATACGGGCTCACGGCGGAGGATGTGCAATCGTTTCAACAAGCATATCAATCCGCGGAAGGTCCACATGTACAAACTGGAGATGCCGAAGAAACGACGGCCCCGGTGGCGCAGGGTCCAATCGATCCATCTTCTGCTGGCTCAACAAGTGCATCCACGACCCAAAGCACGGGTGCAAAAAGAACAAGAACTAGTACATCAACAGTTTGGAATGATTTCGACAAGAAGATCAAGACCGACAGTGATGGAACTGAAGTGAGGTATGCTGTTTGTAAAATTTGTGGTAATGAATTGACTGCAAAATCTTCAGGTGGTACGGGTCATCTACAACGACATGCTGCAAGCTGCAAGAAAAAGCAAGGAATACAAATGCGCCAGACTAACCTGCAATATAACCCCGACGGCTCGGTACGTACGTGGGAGTACAACCCAGAGGTAGCTCGGGAATCTCTTTGTAGATTAATTGCTTCTCAAGATTTACCTTTAAATTTTGGTGAATCTGATGCTTTCCAAAAATATATTAAGACTGCTCATAACCCTCGATTTAGTACTGTATCTAGGCAAACAACAACTAGAGATTTAATTAAATATTATAACAATTGTCGTGATAAATTGAAAGAAATATTTCATACATGTACATTCTCTATTGCTTTGACATCCGACATATGGAGTGGTAGGGCTAGAGAGGACTATATTAGTGTTGTTGCTCATTATGTTAATGATGACTGGATAATGGAAAAAAGAATTATAGGATTTAAATTAATTAATGTTTCACATAATGCTGAAAATATTGCAGAAAATATTATTAAAGTTGTAGAAGATTTTGGTCTCACGGATAAGATTTTTTCCATAACTTTAGACAATGCAGCTGCAAACACTAAAGCTATGGAAATTCTTACTCCTTTGTTTAATAATTATGCACAGTCTTTCTTATTGCATCAACGTTGCGCTTGTCATATTATTAATCTTATTGTTAAATCCGGTTTAAAAAGATTAGATGCTTGTATTAATTCTTTTAGAGATGCAATTTCATTTATTAATTGTTCTAACCAACGAATAGCCGCATATAAGAGTTTTTGCGTAGCAATGAATGTTCGTCCTAGAAAATTTGGTTTAGACATGCCTGTTAGATGGAACTCTACTTATCTTATGCTTAAACATATATTGCCACATAAGAGCACTGTATCTGTTTTCCTTCACACTCAAAGTCATCAATCTCGTAGCTCCTCAAGTAGAACCCAAGTTAGAGACCCTGAACTTACTGAGGACGATTGGGATGTTGGTGAAAAAATATTTTCCTTTCTAGAAATTTTTCATAAAGCTACAGTTTGTCTTTCTGGAGTATACTACCCTACATCTCCCATGATTGTTCATAATATTGTTGAAATTGCCACTCACCTAAAGGCTTTTGAAAATGATCCTATACTACGGGATGCTGTAGGTGCCATGAAATCTAAGTTTTTAAAATATTGGGGCGAAATTCCTGTTTTATATGCATTTGCTTTTATTTTGGATCCTAGGGCCAAACTCCAAGGATTTATAAATGTTTTACAAGTTTTAAGTGAGGCTACCGGTTTAGACTATTGTTCATACTATACACAAGTTAAGGATAAATTAAATGAGGTATATAATAAATATGAAAATAAATTTGGATCTGTGCGTTTAGAAAGACCCCCGGTAGTCCCTAGCACCTCTAGGGGGCTATGCAATGGGGCAAGATTTTTGGTTCTTCGTCTAGTTCTCGTGCAGGTGCAGGTACACAGCAGTTAGGAGGAGGAAGGCGACCAAACACTGGAGACCTATCAAGCTATCTCAACAGTGATAGCGTCAGCTTCGAGCAGGAGTTGAACATCCTCTCATGGTGGCAAACCCAGAAGGTATCATATCCAGTGCTATCCATATTAGCGCGGGATGTGTTGACTGTTCCTGTCTCTACAGTCTCCTCGGAGTCAGCATTCAGTCTTTCCGGAAGAATAATCGAGGAGCGACGAACAAGTCTCTCCAACGAGATGGTCGAAGTACTTATGACCGTCAAAGACTGGGAACAGGCTGAATCAAGACTCCAACATACTGCAGATAATAAATATTTAGAAGAATCTTTTGAGAATTTGTATTTAGATAGCAATGAATAGGATTTTCAATATTTTTCTTTCACATGTGGTCAATAATGAGCTTTATAGGCTGTACTCTTTATTCTTTACCAAGGTTTTCTCAAATTGAGTTTTTACTTGGTAAAGTTTTTAATGAGGCAGCCATCCCATGTAATTTAATAAATTAATAAAGCTCATTATATCATTGCAAATATTTATTTTTATGATTAACAATGTCTACAATTTTCTATATTTTTTTTCTGAATTTTCTACAATTTTTTTGAATTTTCTACAATTTTTCTTAATTTTTTCTTTTTTTTTTCGGCTAAACGGGCTAGCCGGGCCGGCACGGCCCGTTTAGCCTTAATCGTGCCCGGGCCGGCACGGCACGGCCTCGGGCCGTGCTTGGGCTCCCACCGCGGCCCGCGGGCCGGCACGGCACGGCCCGTTTAATACACGGGCCTTAACGGGCCGTGCCGAGCCCGGGCCCGTGCCGTGCCGAGCCCGGGCCCGTGCCGTGCCGGCCCGGCACGGCCCACTGGCCACCTCTGATTCATTGAGGATGCGACAATGTTGATTGCTTCTCTCGAAAGACAGGTAATTTTTTATTGTATGCTTTTGACGTTATTCTCGTAGTCCTAGCTAATTAGTGTTATTTAGTTTGTCATAATTAATGTAGTTTGTATTATGAAGTAAGTAGGTCGTAGTAATTTCGACATAGTTTTTACTATTTTTGTGTACATACGGTACCTATAATTTGTTATTGTATTGTAGTATGTAATTAAGCAGTCGTAATTACTGTAGTGGCAATTAATTAGGGTTAAGTTAGTGCTAAGGATGACGGTAATGAATCATTCGTAATTTTTTCGGACAGGTAATCAAATTATCAGTAATTAATGAATTATTCATATCTAGTTACACGCATATAATTACTAACTTGTAGTATTTTATTATCATTACCAATTTTCGCACTAATATTTACTCTATCCCATTTGTTAGGAGATATGGCTTTACCGGAGTTTCTCGAATAGTTCTACAATGAGAATCATCGATGCAACTCATGGATGACAGGTGACATGGCTGGCCCTCCGCCCTTGAAGCTACGGGGAGGGAGGGGTCATTGGGAGTTGGATGAGCGGTACGTCCCAATCCTGCAGGCCATGGGCTTATTGCCCTTTGCAAGGCTAGTCTCCATCGAACACCAGTTCACCATTGATGGCAGCTTGCTCAAGGCACTAGTGGACATGCGAAGGCCTGAGACACATACATTCTACTTTCGATGGGGTGAGATGACGGCCACTCCGCAGGACGTCTCGCTCTTGACCGGTCTTCCTCTCCGAGGTGATGCACTTGTTCCAGCCCCCTGCACCGGTGGACTGGAAGGAGAGTCTAGTAGACCGGTTTAGCCTGCCTATCTCGAAGGGTACTCATGGCGTCCCCAACGCTTGGTTGAAGAATTTCGGTGTGTGCCTGCAGGTTGCACCGCTCGAGGTTAGTAGGACGCATCTCGTCGTGTACCTTATTTAGCTCTTCGGTTGGAGCATGTTTCCAGCCATACACGATGAAATTTGCAATGTTGAGTTCGTCCGCCTCACTGAGTCTTTAGTTGATACGAAGTTTGAGGTGATGCCTCAATATAGCTGGGGATCAACCGTCCTATGCGCCACATATCGAGGGTTGTGTGACGCTTGCCAGCGCGGCACTACTGATAACCCCAATCCATGCGTCTGCTACATGCTCCTGTACTATGGAGCTGGGAGCACTTCCCTGTCGGCCGTCTAGCCATCGTGACACCAGTACACACCCGTTCGTGCGAGTTCGCTGACCTAATAGACGAGCCCACTATGGGCTTCTGGTGGACTGGTGCCTGTCAGCGCTGGGCCAAGGGGAGACTGTCGAGATGCTACTTACTGTGACACAACAAGTTCGAGGTGTTGCACGATAACGACATCAGCTGGGTCCATGTACTGTAAACTTCATGGAGCGTGTATTACCATACGGGCTATTCCTGCAATACCTGCAGGACGCAGCGCTATGGGCGACGACACTCCATTTGGTGTTCTCGTACATGGTGGAGGCTTACGCGCCGCGGCGTGTAATGTGAGAGTTCAATTTTCCACCAGGTTGTGCCCCCTCCAGAAAGTAGGTTTCTACCGCAAGCCGTATATAGGTGAGTCAAACTCCATCTAAGTAATGTTTACACTTTGTATGTCTTGCTCTATAACAATAATGATTCCAGAAATATAGGCAATCAAGGGCGGGTCGGCATGCTATGGACTGGCGGATAATGCAGCATGAGTGGACAATGGAATGGATAGATAGGGTGCACTTGGATGTCGTCATGGAGCAGCGTCCGCACGATGTCCAGACGTATGACGAGTATCTTGAGTGGTACGTACCCCGGTCACGTAGCAGACTTACCATTCGTCCACCAGATCGCACCTAAGCAGATCATGCACGAGACAGTCTACAACGCTTGATCAATTGTCACAGTGCTTCGCTGTGGCATGACAACGTAAGACAGTTGTAATTTCTGATCATTTTATTTACGAAATTCATACAGGTCATTATTGAACTTGTTTCGTATATCACTTCCGTTGAAGTGGGCGCAGCGCATTGCAAGCGCGTCCGAGATTGCCCTCACTAGCCCGAACACACCACCGACCATGCAGAATACTTTAAAGTATATCTCAAAGCAGGCGAAAAAAATAGTGCTCAACTTGAACTACGGCCGTTCGACGGATCACGCCGTGCACATCAGGCACCTAGTGGGGGCACCATGCTCACCCGCCATGTCATCGTGACCTAGCGAGTCTGGTCGGCCATTGCAATCTACCGAGTCGGCCTGGTGTCATAGTACTAGCCACTGATCATCTGTGGGCCGTATTGACGAGGAGGTAATTTACATACTAATCTACGTTTTGTTTTTCTGTTAGGCCTTACGTTTCGTTAACATCATGGCGTTCCCCCACCGCATGTCCATCATCGAGATGCATCACTTTTGACGTCCGCACCACCTACACGGAATACCGCTCCCCATCGTTCATCTTCGCTGCACATCCGAGATGTGTGAGATTTGTATTGTACATTTGGAATATTTATTGTAACTAACATCACTTCATCTTGTAGCCTCCAATTCAATGTGGAGGTGATGTCGAGTCCATCGATGATGATACAGACCTCCCGGATGCTTCCAAGGAGCGATACACAGTGCCAGGGTTTGTAGCGTACGCAGGGTAGAGCTTAGAGTTCACACCATACCCAGGGTTTAGAGACTTCAGTGGGCAGAGCTCTTCTGGCTTTATTGCCACGTCGTATGGTCAAGGTGAGAGCTCCTTCGTGCCATGAGGGGGATTTTTAGAGTCCTTCATTCACGACATTATTGCTGGTGGCTCGTAGTTCAGCATATCTCAGCTGGAGGACATCAACGCTTACCGGACCCAGCCTGTTGTATCTCAGCCTACTGGACCACCGCCAGCCACTCAACAAACAGAACGGTCTCCATACCTTCTCCGAACTGAGATGCAACCTCTGGACCAGCTAACGTACCCACGGGACATGCTCGTCTCAACGGAAGACAAAGCCACGCATCGGGAGGCAGACGCGGTGAGGAGATAGCAGTGGCTCAGATGGGTGAGTCATATCGCATCCTGTGCGATGCGTTTTTATACTATTATATGTACTTCTACAAATATTTATAATGTATGAAATTCTCAAAAAAAAAGTAGAGGTCACGTACTGCAAAAGATGCCTGAGCATTGCTAATTTCATAATTAAATTAACATGAATTAACATGGCAAATTTGAGTACATAAAATTTCTAAAAAGTTATACAATTAGGTCGAGTATGTCAAGAGACTTTTTATAAAATTTCGTAATTTTTAGAGCTCTTTTGTTATATGTAACAACCCCTACAAATATCGAAATTTTATGAATTTTGAAGAAACATTTAGAGTGGATAAAATTATTAAAAAATTACACAGCCTTGTACGTGTGTTAGACTGTATATAAAATTTTGTAATTGTTTGAACTCATTTACTATATTTAAAAATTCGAACAATCCGTGTGCAAAAAAAATTTGGGCAGGTAATTAAGCCGGCAAATCAGCCGGCTTAATCACCTGCCGTTTGACCATGGGATGGCAGGCAGCTGCTGTCTAGTGGTAGGATAGCAGGGTCTACATGTCCACTCTCCAGCGTTGCCGCTCGGCCACTGGACGGCAAAAACGCCATTTGTATACGGCTATTTTTATAATTACGGTTGTAAACAATGTCAAATGTGCCAAAAATTCTCAATTTATTAGCTTGTATGATCGTGTCAAATAGTATTTTAACATATGTACACAGGTACAGCGTGAATGCGACGAGGGTGCCGACTTTGTGAAGACTGATGATCATAAGCCGGTTTTTTCGTCCTGAATGCCACGGATGTGAAGTTGTGAATTAACTTCGATTTCCGCGGTAAATAATCATGGAAGTCATAATTAAATAAGGTTGTAATTGCGAGATGATAACTAATCCGGTGGTGCAACCATGTTAAATCTGATCATACTCGTCCGGTCTGACTCGTCCTGGTTTGGAGCGGTTTTGATAGATGTTCAAGCCTGTCCAGGGGCCTCGGTTTCAGATGGCTCATCGGAATCCGGCTCGTTCAATGGATGCACTTTCATCTCGGTTTCTCGCTTTTTGTCGTCATCATCATGCACCTGCTTGAAGCTTGCGAGGCTCGCCAGCGTGTCGACGGCGTCGAGAACGCTCTCGATCCTCGCGGATATCTCTATCAGCAGCGATGCCACGGTGAAGAGCGTCATGGCATCCATTAGCGACATATCTGCCGGTTCCATGGCCAGCTTGGACGGGAGCGTCCGCAGGTCGCCCTGAAGCTCGTGCACGGCCGTGTTCATGTCCGCCACGGCGAAGCCCAGCGTCCGGGAGGTCGTCATCGTGGCGACGGAGCTCGACGCCTCCTTGAGCACCCGCGCGCACTGCGTGCCAAGCCTCGTGCACACGTCGCCGAGGAGCCCCTTGACGTGCTCCGGCGCCTGGACCTCGGCGCCGAGGCAGCTGTTGAGAGCCTCGACGCAATACGCGCAGTGGCGCATGGCGGCGCCGACCTTGTTGTACTGGCCGTAGGGGTGGCGGAAGCCGAACCGGCCGTGCGGGGGCTCCCACCGCGCCAGGTTGGCCTGCGAGTCCTCGGACGCCTTGGAGTTGAGAACGCACTTGTACCCCTCAGACTTGGGCCGCTGCGCGCGCTTTGCGGACCCGGCGAAGTAGTCCTCGACGCAGCCCTCCACGGCGCCCGCGAGCTTCTCCATGTTGCGCACGGTGAGGAGGTGCAGCTCCTGGCCGGCCCACACGGGCCAGATGAGCACGCAGACGGCGAGGCAGATGAAGATGCCGATGCCGATGGTGGATAGCCGCTGCTGCGCCAACGCCGCCAGCTCGTCGACGCGGTACCCCGACACGACCACGAGGCTGTACGTCAGGATGAAGATGGTCACGCCGTAGTCGAACCGCGCCTTCACCGTCGGTATGAACCGCGAGAAGGTGGCTGCCGCCGCTGCACGCGCGCATGTTTACTTGGGTGTTAGTATTGCACGTACGTACCGTGACTTGTCGGTTTCGACTTACGACCGACAAGAGGAACTAGCACTACGCGCGTACAAAGTTGGATACGTACCCAGCAGAAAGAGGGAGCCACTGATGATGACCGGCTCGAGCCTGTCGCCGGATTTGCTCGCTACCCAATTCGCGCCGAGTGCGAGCACGCCTGCGCTGGCCGTCGC
The DNA here is from genome assembly GCA_017311315.1 of Dendrocalamus latiflorus. Taxonomy (NCBI): domain Eukaryota; kingdom Viridiplantae; phylum Streptophyta; class Magnoliopsida; order Poales; family Poaceae; genus Dendrocalamus; species Dendrocalamus latiflorus. The sequence goes on from CM029610.1 coordinate 40,119,776, forward strand.
GACGGCCCTGTTGAACCCCTTGTACACGCTGCCACCTACACGTGCATGCACAAGGACCGTGAGCAAACCAAGTAAAAATACATGCATGCTGTATGTAGCTGTGATTGCAACTCTGCACGCGCTAGCTACTTTGAGGCTGACTTTCATACGACTTACCAACGGTGTACTCGAAGATCACGACGACTGTCATGATGGCCCACATGGCAGCCCCACCGACACCGTCATAGAGAGGCCTGGTGTAGTAGAAGATGGAGACCAGGGTGAGAGCCAGACCTACTTTGAGGCCGTGCACCGCTTTCCGAGGATCGTCAGCGCCGATCTTCCAGACCTTCTTGGCAAATCCGGAGACTGTGGTTCTGAACATGACCAAGCAGGAGGCCAGCCACGCCCATGCCCTCTCTGCCGGGCCGGCCTCGTACTCCACCGTCACCGACGCGCCTTCTGGCACCGTCACCCGCCATTCCAGATAACTCTGCGCGTCCCTTGCGGCGGCGTCCATGCTGACCGGTAGACGAAGGTAGCTAGCAAGGTCAGATGGGTCCCTACTGTAAGCGTCTATAAATGTAGCAAAATGTGACCCAAATTTGGCGCCTTGGAAGCCCTGTACTACTGCTAGGTTGACCTTTGTGCGTTGCTTCGCTTCTGCGTCACTTATTTCTGTGGATACATGCTACGAGCTGAGAGGAGCGAGAAGCGAATTAAGCATGCCTCCAAGAGGGGAATGTGAGAAAGGATGATCTCCCTGTCTTGGGATTTTTTTTTTTTTTTGAAAGCGGACCTGTCTTGGGATGTTGGAAGACACCCGGAGACTTGTATATATATAGAGATGAAAATTCTGGGGTATTGGACTTCGACGTGAGACTGGAGAAGACCAATCGCGCACGAAAGCTACGACTATGTGCAACAGCGATACATGCATTTTGGAAAAGGGGATTGGCGATAGAAAATTGCGAGCAAGTGGATCGCCAATAGGATGAAATGTGGTACAGATCGAGTGCGATTTCTTTTCATCCTAGTATGTTTGCCACACAGTTGTGTCTCCTCTGCTGGTTTATGGTTGAGAGCGATTCTGAATTTCTAATCCGATTGTTTCGGTCAACGTGATGTTGAGAAAGAAACGATGGTTAGTGAACGTACATAGAGGTACAAGCGCAAAATAAGACAAATATGTAAAGGGGGCAATGTCGCCAAATTGGAGTTACTGGATTTGAGAGCCCGTTGCATGGGATGCTCAAACCTAGCTTAAATGTACGAAAGGCCTAGGAACACTGCTACAGACAGCCCTATCACAGACGGTTCGGAACCGTCATCACAGACGGTTCCTGAACCGTCAGTGTTTAGGTGTCAGTGATAGTTGGTGGTTATCACAGACGGTTCCCGAGCCGTCTGTGATAAAAACATTACAGACGGTCTTGATTACTAACCGTCTGTGATAGGCGAGTATCACAGACGGTTTTTTATAAACAACCGTCGGTGATACTCGCCTATCACAGACGGTTAGTAATCAAGACCGTCTGTGATATACAGAATATCACAGACGGTTTGTAATACAAACCGTCTGTGATATTCTGTATATCACAGACGGTCTTGATTACTAACCGTCTGTGATAGGCGAGCATCACAGGCGGTTAGTAATCAAGACCGTCTGTGATATGCACAATATCACAGACGGTTTGTATTACTAACCGTCTGTGATATTGTGTATATCACAGACGGTCAGTAGTAAAGCCGTCTGTGATAGCAGTCACACCACATACGGCACTCTTTGAAACCGTCTGTGATATGGTATCACAGACGGTTTTTAACAATGAACCGTCTGTGATACCAAGTGCATCATCCATTTTATATGCTGTTTCTTGGCTAGCCTCAGGATATGCTAGCCATGCCCTCTGAAAGCAAGCAGATTACAGATAAATGACAGATATAAGTTAATTGCAACTCATTACTAATTACAACAAAATTCGATACACAGATGAATGTAACAATATCACATATATAGAATGAAAATTGTTACACAAAATCTGACAAATGTATTCAATTGAAGGAATTGTTTGATTTGTACAGTTGAATCCAATGTTTCAACATCTAATTATCATCATCGCCGGCGTGGAACTCTCCCCTCTTATTTATGACCTCTGCTATCAAGAATTGGGAGATGATTGCACGAATATCGACGAGATTGTCAAGATCATATGCACTTCCGTCGAAGTTCACCCGCTGTCGCTAGGAGCAATGTTAAGTCATTAATTAGCATGTGTGTGTAATATAATCAGAAAATAATAATTATTGGAAGGACCTGACAAACCTCTGGATCATTGATCTTAGTACCCATGATTTCCATCATATGGCGGCAAACGTAGAATCCACATACGTTGCCCTGTAGCTGCTGGTGGCACTGCAAAAATAGAATTACATACATCGGTATTGTCAATTCTAGAGGCATTATTACAAAGTATGATATAGGATTATTGTGTTGTAGCGGGTACCGGAAATCGCGTGTTGTGTCGTAGCGTGTCACTGGATTTGTCGTGTGTTCCTCCTTGGGCAACATATTCGGCAAACGCCCTACGTGATTCAAAAAACTTAGCCTCGGCCGTGGCAAACAAAAGAAATATTACAATAGAGTTATGTATGGAGGAAATGAGTTTACCTGTTAAGTACTTCTTGCACACGACTGAAGTCGTGGTTGCTCCTAAGGAGGGAATCAAGGTATATTACCTTGCTCCACTTTGGTACAATCACAATCAAAATCCAGTGATTCCTAGTCATATGTGTCGCCACAGTGATTAATCCTAAGTTCATGCTGCATGTAAAGTACAAATGAAACATATGTGTGGCAACTAGTGAAGCACTTACCCTTGGTTGAAGGGTACCATGACGTACTCCTTGTCGGTGTGAGCAATCAATCCCCTCGTTATGTAACCTTCCACGAAGGATGCATCTGCGTTGATAGATTGCTCGGAGACCAAGTGAGGGTCGAGGAAACCCACCGGTCGTCGCGATTTCCGGGCTTCTTGGATCATGTATCTATACATAAAGAAAGAGTAATGACATTTATCTGTATAACGTGAATGTAGAACTTCATTGTACAGTACACTTACAGTGTCCAGCATCGTAGAAGTGAGGCGTCGAGTTCGTCGAGATTGAATAGTAAGAATAAATCTTCGAATGTCACGACGATGTAGCCCAAGTCATGGAGGAAATGCGTCTTGTTATATTTCACAGTGAATGCACTCTGCCGGTTTGGCTTCATGTTGGACTTCTCCATGTACCAGGCATGCAATGTATTGCAAATCATACCAAGTTGGCGTAATTGTGAATCGGGCACCAACGACACTCCTAGAATAAACTTCTATGGCACGGGACCCGGCTTAATTTTCTTCGCATGAGCCTTGGAGGCCTTGGAGCCTCGCTTATGATATGTTCTCGGTGACGTCTCGGTGGGAGCCGATGCAACAGACTTTACTGGATTTGGAGGTGGAGGTGGAGCCACCGGAGCCGATGTGCCAGGTCCAGGGCGACGTCCCTCTTGGGCCACTGGATGTGAAGATTGTGGCACGGACATGTCGAGGACGATGTCCCTCTTGGGCCACTGAATGAATGTGTGGACGGCATCCCCTAATGTCTTAATCTCTTCGTTTGGGGGCTTCTCAAGAGGGACGGACTTAAAAATATCATTAATCATGTCCACCTGGACCTTTATGAAACCGGTGTGTACTTGTACACCGTGCACCAGCGTCCTTGGCAGCAATGGATACACCATGCCGCGCCCAGCGTCAACGGGAATAGAGCCAACAAGCCTGACTCTGAGGCTGCAAGGGATGGGCTCCTACATAACGATACAAGAGCTGAGTTAAGGCGTCCACCAGAGAGATCTATGTACCATTCTAAAGAGGTACATTACCTGAATGTCATCAATACGTAAGTGGTCGTCGCTATGTTCAGAAATTGGTGTGGACGCGCAGCTACTGCGACGTTGAGGGGGACTGGGTACCGCAGTACTAGGAGTGGGTTGCGAATGGTTGCGGACTTGTCTCAGTTCTTCCCGCAACGAATCTATCTCTCCTCGAAGTGAGGCAGTCTGCTCTTGAAGTGAGGCAGATAGTTGTTCCACAAGTTGAGCACGAAGCTCCTGTTTTATTTGTTCGCTGCGGTACGCCTTGGATCTCTTCCTACTCCTATATGTCTCGGAGTAATCTGGAAATCCTTGCCTCCAAGGTACATAAACCCCCATGCCTCGTGTGCGACCTGGGTGCTCCTTGTTTCCCAAGGCCTGTGATAGTAAATCTATCTCTCTATATTCTTCAAAGGAGCCACGAGAAGATTCGGTAGTCAATGATTGCTGCAAGAGGCAATTAATCATGTTATTTTTGAACCCATGAAGTTCAAGAGGTGTTAACAACTATGTTGTTTAACATATTTTACCATGCGTTGGGACACTTCCTCATCTGCGGGGTTTTTGAAAGAGACACCCGAAGATGTGGTTGATGACCTCGCTCTTAACCAGTTTCGAGCGCGCTCGTTTGCGATCCCGGCAAATGGCGGAGAGGCCTCCGATCGGATTGCGACCTCATCCTGCATCCTCCATTGTGGGATTTTACCCGCGTACCCAGCAGTGCCGAGTCTGTGAGGGTGCGTGTTTTGTGACTGGAGATCCTTGTGCGCCGCACTTTGTTGTACAAATTCAGGCGTCGTCTTCATCTGCACAAAGGCCTCCCATGTTTCCGGCGACACGAAAGGATACTTCGTGAAGGGCGTGACATCCTCGGCCACGTACTTCGTCACAAGAATGCTCTTAAAATTCTTCCATGCTTTTCCCATCGCGAGGAGCGCCTGCCGTTGCACGAGTCCCTGTGCTTTTGCTGGGAACTCGAAGGAATTTGTAAGTTCCTCCCATAGCTGATTTTTGTGATCCTTTGTCAAATCTTTCCAGCTTGCTATGGTGATGGGGACCCGTTGCCTTCCAATTATCCCGCAGGTAGTCCGAAATGATGACGCTGCTTTCGACGGTTCCAGAGGAGTCCCATTCGGAGAGACCACCGTGATGGTCATTCGGCCCTCTGGCCTTTTCGATACTCCTCGGCCACGTTTACTTTTCGCAATCTTGGGAGCGTGAGACCCAGATGACGACGACGAAGACTGTGTGGACGCCATCTCTCTTCTAAGAAAAAACTAACTGCAGTGAGCTATGGACCCAGCTTGTCAAAGTTCTATGAATCAAGTGACACAAACCAGTGCATCAAGTTCATTGAACAAGATACACTGGAGTGTGTCACTTGCTTTATGCTCTTTGACAAAGTTCTAACGATTAACTAATTGCAGTGAGCTATGGGCCTTCTAAATAGACCTTGCAGCTAACAAGTGCAGCATATATTATTGTTACAAGGTTCTATGAAGTGCCTACAGTGAGCTAAACACCTGCAGCATATATTATATGCTACATAAAATACATGTGAAGCATATATCATAAAGCTAACATGTTGAGTATATAACATGTGAAGCATATAACATAAAATTCATATGAAGCATATAACATAAAATTCATGTGAAGCATATAACATAAAATTCATGTGAAGCATATAACATGTGAAGCATATAACATAAAATTCATGTGGAGCATATAACATAAAATTCATGTGAAGCATATAACATGTGAAGCATATAACATAAAATTCATGTGAAGCATATAACATAAAATAAGCGGCGTCGGGAGTGACCGGCGGCGTCGGGAGGGAGCGGCGTCGGGAAGGAGCGGCGGCGTCGGGAGGGAGCGGCGTCGGGAGGGATCGCCGGCGTCGGGAGGGAGCGGCGTCGAGAGGGACCGGCGGCGTCGGGAGGGAGCAAAACCTAGCTAGCAGGGGCGCTGCAGGGTGGAGACAAGAGACTGCGCCAGAGCGGACTCCGCAGACCTAGCTGCGGGTATTTAAAGATGAGCTATCACAGACGGTTCTATCAATATAACCGCCTGTGATATGCACTTATCACAGACGGTTCTATCAATATAACCGTCTGTGATATCAATATTATCATAGACGGTTCTATATATATAACCGTCTGCGATATTTATATTATCACAGACGGTTATATCTATAGAACCGTCTGTGATGTTTTATCACAGACGGTTTCTTTTGATAAACCGCCTGTGATATTTCACTATAAATACCGGTAGCTAGCTAGGTTCCTATGTCATTTTACAATTACAATTGAACATAGATACATTTATGAAAAACGCAAGCATAACCATAGATATAACTATTTCTTAGTTCCTTAGTCATTTTACAATTACAATGGAACATACATACATTTATGAAAAACACAAGCATAACCAATATCATTTATTACACTTTGGCTATATCATTTTAAATAAAGCCCTTCACGATGATCGACACGCATATAGCTTGGTTCATCGCCTTGTTCTTCCTCGAGCCTGATGCCTTGTCCGAATGGAGGCAAATCATCAAATTGATTGTACTCTTCCTCATCCACAACATTCTCAACCCCGACAATCCTTCTTTTTCCCTGAAGAACTACATGGCGCTTCTTATTTGCCGGGTCGGTTACATAAAATACTTGAACAACTTGCCTCGCGAGTACGAATGGTTCATCTTTGTATCCTACACATTCGAGGTCCACGGTAGTGACGCCGTACTTGTCAACCTTTACACCCCGTGGAAGTTGGACCCAACGGCACCGAAATAGAGGAATTTTGAAAATTACGTAGTCAAGCTCCCAAATCTCCTCTACAAGCCCGTAGTACGAGCTTGGGCCAGCGGTACTGCCGTGCGCATCATAGGCATCTATGCGGACACCTGAGTTCTGCACTGTGCTCTTTCTATCTTGATCTGTTGTATAAAATGTGTAGCCATTAATGTCGTATGCTTGCCATGTCACAATTGTAAATTTTGGCCCTTTTGCCAACCATTGTATGTTTCACTTGACGACCTCCTAGTCAATTGCGCCTTGAACCATTCGTTGAACTGACGGTTGTGTTGTCTCGTGGTCCAAACTTCCGACTGGCCTGCATTCTCCTGACGTAGCATGTCCTTGTGCTCTTCAATATATGGGGTCACTTCAGTCATGTGTTGTAAAACCATGAAATGGGCTTGAGTATACGTATTTTGATCCGGAGTTATTGCTTTCCTCCCGATAGTCCCGATACCCTCTAGCCTCCCCTCGTGACGAGATAGAGGTACACCTATCGGCTCTACCTGAGCCATGTAGCCGATGCAGAATTCAATGACCTCTTCTGTTGTATAACCTTCGATGATGCTACCCTCCGGTCGAGATCGATTGCGTACATAGGACTTCAGAATTCCCATGTACCTCTCGAAAGGGTACATATGACGTAGAAATACGGGGCCACATATTTTTATCTCTTTCACAAGGTGGACAATGAGATGGACCATGATATCAAAAAATGATGGAGGGAAATACATCTCTAGATGACATAGAGTTGTCACCACCTCGGTTTGCAGAGCATCTAGTCCATCCGGATCAATGACCTTCTGAGCAATTGCGTTGAAGAAATAACATAGCCTTATGATTGTCACTCGAACCTTGTTCGGCAAAATACTTCTAATTGCAACAGGTAGCATTTGAGTCATTAGCACATGACAGTCGTGAGACTTCATGCCAATTAATTTCAAATGTTCCATGGAAACAAGTTTCTTCATGCTTGTCGAGTGACCGGATGGAACTTTCACATCATTTAAGGACTGGCACAATTCAGTTCTCTCGGACTTAGACAGAGTGTAACATGCTGGGGGAAGGTACGTCCGGCCTTTATCGGTCTCTATCGGTGCTAACTCAGTCCTGATGTTCATAGCGACCAAGTCACGCCTTGCGTTAACACCATCCTTTGTTTTGTCAGGAATGTTCAGTAAGAGACCAATCAAACTGTCATATACATTCTTCTCTACGTGCATGACATCGATGCAATTGCCCGGGAACAAAGGTTTCTCCGAGTCCTCCATCAAGCCCTCGAATTTACCAAACTCTCTCTCACTATAGTTCCCTTCTGCATCACGTAACATCTGATCCAGATTATCATCCTGCGACCTATCCTCATGATCCAGATTGTCATCCTGCGACCTATCCTCATGATCCAGATTGTCATCCTGCGACCTTTCCTCATGATCGAAAGAACAGTCCACAACTGGCATATCGTTGCCTCCCTCGACTATGTCATAACTACCTTCTTGTGTACTCTTCTCTTCACCGTGACTGGTCCAACATTTGTACCCTTTTCTGAAACCCCTTCGAATCAAGTGAGCTTCAATCTGCGCTGAGTTGCTAAACATCTTGAGATTATCACAATCAATACATGGGCAATACATATATTTCATCCCCTTCTTCAACATATCCAGCTCGGCCGCCCTTCTAAAGGCAGACACGCTAGTAATTAATGTACTCTTCACTCACACGGTTCTCAATATACATCCAGCTTCGGTCCATCTACGCTACACAAGTGAAAAATGGGTGTCAAAAATGATTATTACCTCTACTACTAACCTCTGATCAGATCACTAAGAATGTTAAGTAATTGAATACTAATCTCTGATCAGATCACTAAGAATGTTAAGTAATTGAGTATGCTAACCTCTGATCAGATCAATAAGAAGACGGTGATATTTTTTCACCCCCAACTCCCTAAAGCCGGCCGCCTTGCTCCACCGATGCAGCGCAATGAAGACAGATCGGTGTCGACATCCTTCAAGCAAGTACGCCAAGTAATTAATACTACGCAGAATATCACAGACGGTTCCAACTACAAACGGTCTGTGATTTCTGCCTATCATAGACGGTTCGCATCAATAACCGTCTGTGATAGTCTCATTATCACGGACGGTTCGTAACACGAACCGTCTGTGATGTACATAATATCACAGACGGTTCTAAATATCAACCATCTGTGATTTATGCGTATCACAGACGGTTCGTGTATAGAACCGTCTGTGATAGTCCTTCACAGACGGTTTACATTACAAACCGTCTGTGATAGTTACACGGGGATGAACTGTTTCGTCAGGGCATGACTGCCAACTCGAAGCATATATAGCATAGCATTCGAGGCACATCCGAGGCCTGCTGCTGTGTCTTGAGGAATGCCAAGAGCTGGTCTTCAGATGTGGCTGCCACATCTGAAGACCAGTGTGGCTGCCACATCTGAAGACCAGCTCTTGGCATTCCTCAAGACACAGCTGCAGGCCTCGGATGTGCCTCGAATGCTATGCTATATATGCTTCGAGTTGGCAGTCATGCCCTGACGAAACAGTTCATCTTTCCCGACAAAATTCAAGGCAATTTTATTACAATAGTGCAAAGAAAAGACATTTCAAGATTCTTGGTTGAGCTGGTCGAGGAACATGCAAATACAGAGGCAAGCACAAAAACTCAACAACACATTCAGATCGATCTATTACAGGATAACAAGCTAACAAACCCTTCGTGGCACGACGGTTCACACTAAACAAGACACACTTACGGCAAGAGTGTGTTGTTTAGTATGAACCGGTAGTGCCGCGATGGAGGTGCTAGCTCACAGCGGAGGGGAGATGCATGCAGGAAGCTAGCTAGTGGATGAACTCACGCGTGACTAGTACCGGTGGAAAGGTTGATGGGGAGTTATTAATAAGGGCCTGGCCGTGGGAGGAACTGGTGCCAGCCATTCGATGTGGAGAGAATAGACGGGTGAGATCGAAATCCTGTGTATACGCCAATTATTGGTGACATGTGATTATTACACACCAATTATCAGTGACATGGGATTATTACAGACGGTTCTTAACAGGAACCGTCTGTGTTATCTGGCTTTTCACAGACGGTTCTTAACAGGACCCGTCTGTGAAAGTTCACAGACGGTTAGTAACCGTCTATGAAAATATCACAGACGGTTGCCAGTAAAACCGTCTGTCATAACGCTTCGCGCGTGTTTCTATTGCCAGAACGCTTCGCGTGTGTTTCGATTGCCAGAACGCTTCGTGTTTCGATTGCCAGAACGCTTCGGGTTTCGATCGTCTAATTAACGTCTCTCGATCGTTATACGAAGCATCTATATCATTAATGTTTGGGTATACGAACCGTCTGTGCTAAAGGTTAAATATACGCGCCTAATCCAGGTCTCTTCTACGTACGTACAATATGGCGCCTTCTACTATTCTTGTGATCATCTCCTTCCTCTCATCTGTTCATCACGAATTGTTCGGCCAGAACCTTACACAGGCGGCCAGCAATTTGCATCTGGAGCAGCTTCTCCGCACCCGCCCTGCTCTCCTTCCCCGACTTTCTTGCATCCGTCAGCTTGACCTGATCCTCCGCCGTCGACGGAGGCGTCTCGCTTCCGCTCAAGAAAGGGAAACAGCTCTCACCCTGGTTCTTCTCCACAATGTGCGCAATGCGGAAGAAGCTCTACTCGCATTGCACAGACTGATGGATAGCCTTGCCGCTCATGCAGAAACGGCAGATTGTGAGGAATGTTTTAATGCTATCCTGTACGACATGATAGATGATGCTGATCATTTGCCCAGGCTGCACGAGGAAGTGCAGAGGACAAGGGCAATCTTAACAGCGTTCGAGAATTCAGCGGCTGATCCTCCAAGTCCCAAAGTCGAAGAAGAAGCGTACGAAGCCCAAAAGATTACAATCTGGGAAACTCTTTACCTGTGCGACTTATGTAATGAATTTCCCTCTAATTGAAATTAATAAATTTGCCTTTAATTTGTGACCTCTTGTCTCAGTAGTTCTGTAGTTAAGTTATTAGAAGCAATGTGTACTTATATATTAACCTCTGATCTAGAATATGACAGACAAAGGGACATCACAGCCGGTTCTTGTGAAAAACCGTCTGTGAACATTCCCAGACGGTTCTTAACAACAACCGGCTGTGATAGTCGACACAACACAGACGGTTTTTATTTGTGATAATCCCAGATTATCACAGACGGTTTTTAATAAAAACCGTCTGTGATATTCCAGTATCACAGACGGTTCAGCAGTAAGAACCGTCTGTGATACTCCTTTTTCCCGCCACAAATACCACAGACGGCCTTCAAATTAAAACTGTCTGTAATAGTTTACATTACAGACGGTTTCACAAAAGCGTCTGTGATTTGCCGTCTACTATTAGCCTTTCTGTAGTAGTGGAAGAACAGTACTTGCTTAACGCGATGAAATATTACACATGCATGCATGTACAGTCGTCTGGGATTTCGTCCGCATACCACGTACTCAAACAAAGCATCTAAAAAACAGTCAAATACGAGAAAGAATTGTACAGTGTATGTAGGACGTAGAACGGTAGCTGGTGCTGTACTTTTTTTCCTGCAGGTTCATCATCTTGCTACAGCATTTTATAAGCAAATTCATCTTTAGACGCTGTACATTTGGTAAGAAAAACGTGAATCGTCTAGAATGCTGCTATGTAATTGTCAGCAGATCCAATTAATTGAGACACAAGTATACAATTACGGAATAGTAGTTCCAACTTGTTCGACAAATTTGGTGGTGCTCAGTTTGGCGGTGGATTATGACTTTTTTTTTACTATAGTTGACTTATTTTTCACTGTAGTTGATGATGATTTATTTGTCATAATTAAATTTAAAAAGAATTTAAAAATAGAATAAATAGGTTAGCCCATTACGGATAATGCGAAGGAATAAGGAAAACGAAAAGGCAAAAAAGTATAAAAAGCCAAAAAAGATGAAATAAAGGAATAGTTAAAAGTCAGAAGGCAGAAACTGAAACTGAAACGAGCGGAGCAAACTTTAGCCGCCAACAAATGGTTGTGTTTCAACAAAATGTACTTTATATGAAAAAATACAAATGCAGGCAATCTTGCTCCAATCACAGCCAAATTGGATTTCAAGGGCATATTTGTAAGCCTTAACCCAAAGTGAAGCGAACAAACATAGAAATCGATTGGCGTGTATCTTGTAGTACAATTTGTACTTTGCTACACGCACTAGCTAAAGTAGAACCTTGTAATTATACTAGTCAGTCATTAGTGGACGCATGCTGTTGCCTAGTCCCATTTTCTTTTCCTTTGAAATAAAAAACATTTTTTGTTTGGACCTTTTCTATCTGGCTTTTCTAAATCGAAAGGCAAACCTTTTCAATTTTTATTTATGGAAACGACTAGGAAACAAGGAGCCGTTGTTCGCTCTCCCAGCGGCTCGAACACAGGCCGGGAAATTGTTTTCCGGGTCAAACATATTTGGAATGCAGAAATTTAGCTGGAAAAGAAGGTCCATTTTTCGTTTGAAAAATGTTTAGTTGAGCAGAGGACATGTACAACTTGCACACTTAGCACTATTCCAAAAAAAAAACCCATAGATCTAGTAAACTATGTGTACTCGCAAAAATTCGTATGCAAAGCCATCTACATATGTAACTTGTAAAAAAAATTGTTATTTCGTTGTCGATTACTGTCTAGTGGCAGCAGCTGCAACCAACAGAAAGCGCGGCCGAAATATCACGCGCCAACCTGCAACCAGCTTCTCTCCCTTTCATCCTTTAATTTCCTCATCACCAACACCGTACCACCTCCCGCACTTTCGCGTACGTCGTCCTTCCTCGCTCGGGCGCTCACTGTCACTGGTGGTGGATGGTATAGTGCGAGCACTAGGAGATGTAACACCGCAGCGCCGACAAGGACCCCGAATCGTCATTCGGTCACCTGAAATCCGTGGAGATCAATCGTATATGACTTGTTTTTTCAGTTTATACTTTCGAGCAGATAAATAGAATAAGTTTTTATTACTGTTTGAAAGCGATTTATTGGGATAATATTTTTAAAACGGTTTATTAGTATACAGTTTATTCATACAAACACTTATATTAGAGTTAAAAATTATTCGATATCAGTTATGGCTGAAAAGAACGCACCCATGTAACTCTTATTCGTCGTTCCAAGAAGCGCTCGTGGCAGCTTTTTCTTGGCTGACAACATGCGTGCAGTGATTTCCTCAGGCACAGGTTGAGACAAGGAAATGTCAAACGCATATTGTGATCGACAGAATCTTTGCTTTGCTCTGCACTCATTGTTCTTCACTAAACTGTTGTTGGACCCAGAGGTGGATCCAGGATTTTATCGTGCATCGGGCTGAATGCTAAAAGGCTAACAACATAGAAGTAACGCTAATTTTTACCCACACAACAGCGTAACATTTTATCAATGGTACCAGCAATAAACAAGTCAAAAAAATATGCTTAAAACTTCTAGCAATGTACTTGATGCAATAAGTAAAGCTGACCTAGAAGGAAACCCTCGCTGCCAAGTTAATCCTCACATCGCTAAAGCCTGATTGGAACTCAGGCATTGAATTACCAACAGCCTGCGCTGCCATTTTTGAAATCTCACCAGTTATAGCAGTGCTCGACAGTGATGATGTCGCAGAGTTGGAGAGTTTATCCTGCTTGTATTCAATTCAAAATATATTAGCAAGACATTTATGAGCGAGCACTAAGAAAAAGGGATCTAGTAGATGAATTGTTTCATACTAGAAAGTTATGTGGCTACAATTCATTTGAGCAGCCATAGTGTTCCTTATGAGGATACTAAAAGATCCAAAAGTTTACAATGATGCCAAAAACAGGAAAACTTTATCCTGCTACATGGCTATCTAACTAATAAATTTAAGAAATCATAATGAAGTATGATATAATAATGTTAGCTAAGAGCATCCTTCAGCACACAATGATAGCAAAAACTTGCCTCTTGTCATGGCTGTTTGTGTCAAAATATGTTTCTTTATAATGCAAAAAAACCTACAGTATCAGCTGAACGATACATCTAATAATTTTATTTGTTCTCATGGTAGTATCACTCACATTTTTGTCCTGGCTTCTTGCAGGCATCGCTTCATCGTTGGCACAAAAGGTATTAGTGTTACATATCATTCTCACGCTATGTCTTAAGCATACAAAGGAATCATGCTGAACTGTTTTTGGAGTATTTGTATGAAAATGAATATATATGTTGATGCAAACTTGCCTTAACAATTTATATTGTCATGGACTATTGTCTTGCATGCAATTTGTCTCATCAACTTTGCTTCCCTTATTTAGCACATTGGTCATGTATATAATGTATCTTCCTGCTTGTGCTCTATTGTTAAAATCACCGTACTTGCTTCGACTAGCTCGTTTTGCACCTTGTATGCTCAATTATCTGTTACTTCATAGTTACTATTCCATATGACAATTCTTTAAAGCTATCAAATATGTTTAGTTTTGGGCCTGTAGCAGTTAATTCATATTGGGAAGCATAACATTTTATTGATATCTGCATTACCAACAAATGTACTGCAGGACAATGGTTGCGCAAAAACAAAAAGCAAAACCTGAGCAGCTGGCAACTCGGGTGGCCGGGACGGGAGGGGAGATCCACCGCCGGGCGCAGGGCAAGATGGGAGACCCGCCACTCGGTCCGCCGGGCGTCGGGGGAGAGCCGCCGCTGGGGGAGAGGGGAGAGCCTGAGAGCAGCCGCCGGGTGTCGGGGAAGAGCCGCCGCCGGGAAAGAAGGGAAAGGCGCCGCCGGGGAGAGGGGAGAGCTGAGAGCCACCGCCGGCCGCTAGGGAAGATGGGAGACCTGCCGCTCGGGCCACCGGGCGCCGAGGGAGAGCCGTCGTCGGGGGAGAGGGGATAGGCGCCGCCGGGGAAGGGGAGAGCCGAGAGCTACTGATGAGGCGATGGTGGTCCCGATCTTCCGATAGGATGATAACTATCGATTTTGGTAGAGGTGACTCCCGCGATCCGACTACAACCGAACGACGTCGCGTGCGCCTTAGCAATCGCTGAACCAACCCCAATATGTTATCAACCGTGCCAAGAACGCGGTTGACCTAACCACGAAGGTCTATTCCTGCATGCAATCGAAGAACACGCAAGAACAAGATAACAAGCAATCTGAAATTGCAAATATTGATATTGAATTCAAAAGGTGGGATTCCGTCGGCTGTCTTGACAGGTGGTCGTCCGACACAACTGAAGAACAGAAGTTTGCATAATAGCTAAACCTAAACTCAATGAAATCCAAGTCCTAACAAGGGAGGCGGCGGCTCCTTTATAGGGAGGACAACCAGGAGGGGCGTCCAAAGTGCATGCTCTAGGGTTACAAGGCCCATGGGCCCAATTGGTGGTGGCGCAGCACCCTTTTGACTCGGACTAAAAAACCAACGTGGATTGTTTTGATGATTGCAGCCGGCTCGGATGAAATTTGAAGATGAGGTCTGATCCGTTGGAAAGTAGACTTTATAATCTTTCCATGAAGTACAAGAAAGTCCCAAACGGAGTCCGTATGAGAAAGTTACGTCTGTTTCAACTTGCACCATTGCAGCAGTCCGAATCTGATTCCAGTACGTAACCAACACGGACTCTTTTGATGATTGCGGCTGTCTCGGATAGGATTTGAAGATGGAGTTGAATCCTTTAGAAAGTATACTTAATAAGCTTTCCATCAAGTCCAAGAACGTCCCAAACGGAGTCCGTATGAGAAAGTTACGTCCGTTTAAACTTGCACCATTGCAGCAGTCCGAATCTGATTCCAGTACGGGTCCAACGAGGACTCTTTTGAATTGGTGTAAAAGTGACGTAGTGCTGTAAAAATATATATTTTCATTATTAGGTAGCATCATATTCTCATTTAAAATATGTTGAGGCTCAAGAAACGAATTCACCTTTAGTTCAATCTTGATATTGGACGCTATTATCGTATGTGTTTGTGACGTGGTCACATCATCCTCCCCTTCTTGACAGAAAACCGTCCTCGGTTTTAACGCATGTGTAGCCTCACGTATTGCATGATCTTGATCGTAAATCTCGGTATATGATAACAAACACAACAAACCCTCATTATGTAATATCATAAGTTCTTTATCAAGCAAAGTAAAACCTCTTTGAAACGAGCTCACCTTATAATTTAAGCAATGCGTAGGAGCTCTTGTAATTAGGACAACAAGCATAGCAAATATGGTTGTATCCATAGGGGTCATGTCCTCATCATCCTCCCCTTCTTGAAAACAAAGCCATCCTCGGCTTTTGATAAACTGAAAGTATGGTAACAAAGAAGCCAAGGTGTATGCATGGTATATGTATATGTCATTCGTTTTAACAGTTCTTCGTTGTTGCACAATTAATGTTATAACACAGCAGCAATCATAAAAGCTCATTGTATTATTAACCCAAAAGTAATTATATATGTTAATGAACAAATCAAAATTTCTCACACAGTAATTATTGCAACTTGTTTTGCAAATGTAAGTGAAGTATTTATGCAATTCAAATCTTTGAAGTTGTAAACTTGTTGTGGTGGCACATATGGGCAAAGCTACAACTTTTGGAATCCAACAAAGTTTATCCATATAATCAGATTTCAATTGAGCAATAGCAAATTCATCTAGTAAGGGTGAAAAGATTTGCAAGTTCTTCCATACATCAATTTCATTATTTGGATTGTCAATGTTAGATGGTTCAACAAGAGAAGAACACATAGGCATTGGATGGGTACTAAATTTTACTTCCCTATCATATTGAACAAGATTCAACACACAAGAATTGTTGTGCAAAACAGTAAACTTCAATTCATCCATGTGATCACAAGTTATGCATATTCGATATACAAAAAACTGATTATCTACACCATAATCTCCAATCAAATTAAACTTATACCCAGGGGTGTAGCCACTAAACAAGAATTTCGAACATGCAAGTTCAGAAACTTTCTCCATAGCATGTGACAATTTCATAGGAAGATCCAACATGATGTAACACAATGAATTGGCAGGAGAAATTCTAGTCAAAACTTCTTTATATCTAACCAAAGTCACATGATCATTGTGTGTGACTAATTCATCACATGAATCACTCAAAATAGCAGGCAATTCAATTATTTTTTGACAAGGTGCACTCAACGTATTCTCAACACTCAAATCAATGCAGTGTGAATTCTCTACTTGAAATATGGGCATGTCAGAATTGTTTTCCACTAAGTTTTGCTCTAAAATAGCATGAACGGTGCATAATTGTTGTTCTTCACAAGCATACTCATCGTGAGTGATGATAGCACCATGATCTTTACCTTTTTGGCTCCCCTCAGATGATGTAGGTGCATCCATCTCCTCATCTTCGTTCTCAACGAATGGAATCGATGGTTCAATCAACTCATGCTCCTTTTCGACATGGTTCTCAATTGCCTGCAGGTTGTTAGTCACAGAAAAAGGCACAAACATGAGTTTGCTCTCATGTTTCTTATCATCAAGCACTCTCAATTTCTTCTCAATCTGACGTTCAACATTACATGCAAGTATAAACAAATGAGGGAGAGAATTATATTCTTTGTGAATGAGAAGGTCCTGAATTTCTTTATTAATGCCACGTAAGAATCTATTCTCTGTAGCTTCAGCATGTTCCTCTAAGCCACAACGCAACAAACAAGTTTTTAAATCATAATAATATTCCATTAAAGTTCTACTTCGTTGTTTTAAACGTTGCAATCTAGCTAGCAAATAATCAGCATGATATTTAGGAACATGGTGATCTCTCAAAAGTTTCTTTAATGCATGCCACATTTGAGGCACTCTTCCAAGTCTACTTAAGTATTTCCACCAAAGCATTGCATCATCAATAAAAACACTAGTGACAGCTCTAATCTTTTGCTTATCAGACCAATCATGATATTCAAATTCTTTATCTAGCGCTATCTCCTAGTCAATATAGGCATCAGGATCAAATTTACCAGCAAAGGATGGCAAAGTGATTTTAGTTTTACCGAACACACTATCACGATCATATACCTCCCATGGTGAAGAAGCTTGTCTTAAGCGTGCATCTTCCTCGTGAATTTCTTTGCGCTCCCGGTCAATGGCTCGAAGAAGATATGGATCTATCTCGTAATCATCCCGTGAACCTGCCATGGTCAGTAGCAAACATGGAAACAAATCACAAGTATATGTTCCTATCAACTACTAGGATATGTAGGCTCAATTCAAGTAATGCATCTCTCAAGCTCTTACCAAATTCTTACAAGTTCTTACCAAAGCAAACAGGTGGTGCAACCGGTGGCTGGTTCTTGATAAATCTAACTCAAGTGATGAGTAAAGCGATTGCAAGGTACAGCGAGACCTGTTCGGTTTGTAGAAAAGTGGAGCTTGGATAGGCTATATATTTTGTAGCAAAGGAAAACAATCAATTAATTTCAGAAATTGCACAAAATTGAATTATAGTTCGTATCTAGCACTTAGCCTATGCTGCTGATCAACCAAGGATGGAAGAAGGATAAAAATATGGGTATGGCAATGTATGGGAGTGGTTAATACAAGATAATTCAATTGAATGCAATCTGGAATTGAAGAGCACAAGGATTGACCCAAAACTTGAAAACTGGAGATTTCTGTCCACTGGACAGCACGTCGGTATTTCGGTTGTAACTTTTTGTCAATTGCCTTTTTTCAATGATTCTTTTTTTATGTTTTCTGACGGATTTTTCTACAACTTTTGTTTTGGGGTCAAGCTCTGGAAACTGACCGAAAAATTCGCACAAAATTCACAAGTGCCGGCTGTTGCAGATTCAATCTGGAATTTTAGGTCAACTTGCACCGCATATATCTCTTAACTGCCTTGCTGTAATGACGTGAAATTTTACAGATAGATGGACAATGCAGTTTTGAATCTAATGGCGGTGGTCTCACTCAAAAAAATCTCGGAATCAAAAGTTATGGCGTTTTTGGTTGTATCCATAGGGGTCATGTCCTCATCATCTACCGCGGCGCTGGACGTGGGAGCACGAGTGACGACTGGGAGCGCAAGGCGGCAGCCACCTTCCTGCGTGAGCGCAAGGCCGGCGGACGGCAGACACGCGGCGTGCGTAGGCGAGGGCGGCGATGAGGACGCAGTGGCGTGGAGGCGGGGGCGCACAGGCGAGGGCAGTGGGGGCGCGAAGGCAGGGGCAGCGGCAAGCGGTGGGGGTACGCAGGCGAGGGCAGTGGGGGCGCGGAATCGGGGACTGCATTGTGCCTTCGGCCTGGCCGCCTGGGGATTTAGCGTCTAGGGTTTCGTGTGCGCGGGGCCTGCTATCGGCCTCCCACCAGCCAGGCTGCGTGACGAAGGCCTCGGGCTGGGCCGGTATTAAACAAAAATGTTGGGCTTGTTACTATAAAGAGTACTACTAATAGTATTTCTGGGCCTCGAGCTATAGCCCACCTAGCCCGAGGCCCAGTTCCGCCCCTGGTTGGACCTGTTCTTTTAGACTGAGACTTATAGTTTATGGTTAAAACTAGCTGAAATTTTTAAATTTTATCTATTCGTGTGAGAGAATACAGAGATAGACAATCGCGTGCGGTTTTGACCGATATAAATGAAGTTAGTACAATATGCACTACAATAAACTACTAAACTTTATCTTAAAAAGACACTTTATTTGAAAGCTAGTTACTGTAGAAAAGTCAAAAGCCGCAAAAGCCAGCAGCCAAACAGACCTGTTAACTTGAGGGCCGGGTAAGCGCTTCGATCAAAGGCTTTTTTCCATCACAAAGAGCAAGTCAATGAGAGTGAGTGATTGATGGGGATTCGTAACTGTTACTTGCTGGTGATTGCTTAACTGGAACGGCTAACGCTCAGAAGTACAATGAAACATTCCCATCGTACGCCATTTTCATTCATCGGATCTCACTTAAAGACATCGATCTCAGCCGTTCCATCCAGTGTAACAAAAATCCGAAAACGCAATACTTAGTTTTTAAGTTTACAACATATCTTTGCTTTCAATACAACAAATACAAAATTACCATAACAAAATTGTGTCTATCGATGACTGTCGCAACGCCACGCACGGCACCGTGCAGTGCACACACGCACAGATGTGTCGCTGCTCTTGCACCGAAGATCAAACAAATATCGTTTGGTTAGTGCAACAATTCAATCAGCCAATGCAACAAAAAAAAAAGAACATGCATCAAATTTTATCAATCAGCGCAACAAAAAAAGGCTACAACACCTTTGTTCTTCGCGAACTTCGATTGCGATAAATTTTACAAAAGAAGACAACAAGAGGTTGCTATCGTGCAACAAATCAACAGTCTACTATAACAAAAAATATATCTTGCTAGAAGATTCAACAAAGATGTTGGAACAATAAAAAACACTTTCTACAGCAATTCAAGTAAATGCCCACAACAAAGCGTAATTATAGGAGAAGCATATGG
Source organism: Dendrocalamus latiflorus (assembly GCA_017311315.1). Classification (NCBI taxonomy): domain Eukaryota; kingdom Viridiplantae; phylum Streptophyta; class Magnoliopsida; order Poales; family Poaceae; genus Dendrocalamus; species Dendrocalamus latiflorus. The sequence goes on from CM029610.1 coordinate 40,139,972, forward strand.
GCGGCAGGGAGTAGTAGAGCTTGTCGGCTAAGGTGGAGGATGAAGCGATGCTTGGAGGGGGAGCATGCTGGCCTCGTCGCCGGTCAACATCATCCATCGTTGTCGTTGTATCGAGTTATCCGCCTCAGGCCCTACCACTCCTCCGCTCGTCATTCAGTGGATGGTCAGTGAGAAGGGTAGCAACCACAAAAGATGGAACGTCCACTCGCTCTTGCAGTTCTAGCTGTGAAAGATTCTATAGCTGCTTCATTATATGGGTGGAGAAAGAGAAGAGAGAGGCGATAGATTCTAATGGAATGTGCTACTGTGTTTGTTTGTTTTTAAAGGGCATAGCTAACATTTCTTGAGGCTAGCCAAAAAACAGAAAAATTTAGGTATAGTATGAACTATCACAAACGGTTTTATGGTATAAGCTGCCTATGGAGAACTATCATAGACGTTTCTATATCACAACCGTCTATGATACTTGCCCATCACAGACGGTTGGCAGTTAGAACCATTTGTGATGATAGAGTATCACAGACGTTTTTTACTTCGAGCCGTCTGTGATGTTAGAGTATCACAGATGGTTTTTACTTCGAGCCATCTGTGATGTTAGAGTATCACAGACGGTTCTAGTTACAAACCGTCTGTGTTGTATTTATCACAGACGGCTCACAAACCGTCTATGATAACCTCCGATTATCACTGACCCATAAATTTAGACGGTTTAGAAAACCGTCTGTGATGACAGTTTCGAACTGTCTGTGATGACCCTTTTTGTAGTAGTGTAGACAAGCAAATAGGAAAAACACCGACCATAGTTCTCTTGTTCCCATGCTGATTTTGTGTCTGTTCATATTGACTTCTGCTTCTATTTTCTGTTTAGATAAGCTAGAAGTTAGTATGAACACCTGGCTTCTCTACATGCACTCCACTCTTCTCGCTTCCATCTCGCGCACGCATCTCTCCCTCACTTTTCCCACCACCTGTCTACTCATTCTAAAAGCTAATTTTTTGCCACTACTGTTCAGTTTCAGTCAAAAGCACCAACCATAGCCAACGGTTATTAACCACAGTCAATATGAACAAGCCCACAGCTGACATCTAGGCCGCTGGGAGGTGTTTTTGACCCTTTGAAGAAGAGAGCAGATGTACAGACTAGGGATGGCAATTTCACACATGGGGTAGGCGGGGTGGGGGTGGGGGGACTCCCCCCACAGGGTCACGGGGGCGGGGCCCTGTTAGTTGGTGGGAGTGGAGGCGGGGGCCAAAGAACCCTCATGGGACCCGTCAAAAATTAAAAATATATTATGTTATTTATATAATATAGATTTTTAATATAGAATATGTATTTATATATATATATATATGTTTAGATAAAATGTGCATTTATACATTATGATTTATGTTTTGAAGCTATATTTTTTATAAAAAAAGTATATAAAATAATTAATAAAGCTACATTAACATTTTTAAATATATAAATACTCTTTTTAATTCCCTTGGAGATTCCTATGGGAGACGGAGACAGGGGTGTATTTAGGGCTGGCAAAAAAGCTCAGGCTTGTGAGCCAGCTCGGGCTCGGCTCGGGCTCGTAGAGGCTCGGCTCGGCTCGTGGATGAAATGAGCCGAGCCGAGCCAGCAAAAAAGCTCGGGGTCTAAACGAGCCGAGCCCGAGCCAGCTCGCGAGCTGGCTTGGTTGGCTTGGCCCAACTCTCCCGACGGCCTTCTCCTTTCCGCCTCTGCCGACGCCCTTCCATCTCCTCCTCCTTTTCTTCTTTTCTCGCCCACTCAGCCGGCTCTCTCTCTATCTCCCTCTCTCTCTCGCTCTCTCTCGACCTCCCCGCTCTCTCCTCACGCGCCTCCCCTCGGCTCCTCCTCTACGCCGGCACGCCGCCGCCTCTACCTCCGTGGCTCCGTGCGGCTCCTTCCGCTCGCACCCCTGCCTCCTCGCGCCGCCGCTCTGCTCCTCCAACGGCTCCACCGCCCACTCGTGCCTCCCCTCCGACGCCTCCTCTGGCCCGGCCCGCCGGCCGTTCCCGCCGGGATGTCCGGTGCCGCCTGGGGATCTCCAGCCAGATCTGGCCAATCTGATGCTTTCCCCTCTTTTTCCCCCTTTCTTGCTTTGATTCTAAGTTGGTGATTTGCTAACGTTGTGAGGTTTTGCCTAGGGTTAGGTTTTGGGAGGTGGGTGACCGTGGCTGACTCCGCCGGTGAACCGTCGCCGTACGCCGGGGGATCTCCAGCCAGATCTGGCCAATCTGATGCTTTCCCCTCGCCGAGCTTTGCCGCCCGGACTGTCCTCTCCTCGCCGCTCGGCTCCGCCCCTGCGCCGGTGGTAGCGCGCCGCCGCTGCCTCCATCTAGTCATCTACGGTCTTCTTGATGTATGCGGTGTTTTTTTGGATTTTTATGTATGTGAAAGTGAAACTATCAGTATTGGTTTGTACAATACGTGTATATGGCAGTTTATGTTATTTTCATTGTTGGCTCGCGAGCCCTCGCGAGCTGGCTCGAGCCGCATCACGAGCCGAGCCGAGCCCACAAAAAAACTTGATATCCTAATCAAGCCGAGCCTCCATTTCACCGAGCTTTCACGAGCCGAGGCTCGGCTCGGCTCGTTGCCACCCCTAGGTGTATTGCCTCCGTCAAGCTTTGCGGGGTGGGACGGGAGAAGCTTCACGGAGATCAGGACGAGGGCATGGAACTGCCTCTCGTCCCGTCTGGTTGCCATCCCTAGTGCAGACGAGGGGTTACGCTAGATGAGTGTCTCCAAGTGCGTTTGACCCCCGACGACGTACGAGTTTTCAACATGCAAATTTCAAGCGAATCACATGTCTCCTGACAGCGCAATTAACCTTCCAGTCGTCAAGCCACTGGCAATGTTAAACAGGGGCGGATGTACCATGTAAGCGTACCTTTATGACTTTTTGCTAAGTTCAATACAAATCCTCTCTATATAGAGGACATCATTATACTTAGAAAAATATGACAAAGGGCAGATATCGACTAAACATGCCCGTAATCTTATTGTCAAAAAGGATATATTCTTTTGGGTTATAATTTATAGCTTTTTGACTATGATTTATCTATTTATTATTAAAAGTCAACAACAGGTATTTTAAAGTTGTTAAAAAAAGAAAAATATGCTAGAAATTTTCACAAAAAACAAAACATCTAGCCCTTACTTTGGTGGGCCTAAGTTATAACGACTCAGATTAAAAGAAAAAGTTTATATCAAATACAATTCAAATTCAACCGCCGCCTGACCCTTCGCTGTGCCGCAGAGTCACTCGACGTGTCTTAGTTCACCCCCTCCACAGACCCACCCTCGCTGACATCGGACCTATATCGACATGGAAGACGTGATCCATAGCCTAAGCAAACGATGACCGCACGAAGCTTCCTGCCGTCGAGCCATGCACGCGAATGAATCCAACTCATGTACGCATAGATGCAACGCAGATCGAAGCTAAGTACTGTTTTCATCTTCATGTATGATCAAAGGTCCAACATATATGCATATGTAAGAGAAGCCACATGCACGTGGAGATTTCTATCTGCGTGCATGCATGTTTACTCGAATAAAAAGAAGAAGCTGATCCTGTTTGATCTTCTGCATGTAAACATCGATGGTGATTGTAGATCTATTCTATATACACACTTACCAACAATGTGTGTTTCACAACTTTGATTTTTTAGAATCGTCATCGATGTGGTAAATTCTAATTCAAGTTGAACTATATCAATCGTTGTGTGTTATCTATCGTACATTAAAAGCATAAGATGGTTGATTACATTAGTTGACTGAAAAGAGAAAAAATACAGAAATTCTCCCAAAAATAAAAAAAGAAACATCTTGCCTTTAAGTTGGTATACCCTAATTATGTGTAGCAATCCATAACCAATGGATGTTACGTAATAAATAAGAATAATTGATAGAAATTCTAAAAAAAGTATCTAACTCTTATTTTTTATGATTAACAAAATCATAACTAATAATTGTTTCTAATCTATGGAAGTGCGCATGAAATTGATTTACACCATGATATGCATGCATGTATAGTTGGGAAACTCCTGTATGAAATTAAGACGCGAAATGCTAGAGATAGAATTGAACTCAAGTGATCCACGCACAAGAACAAACTCACCTATAATATCCATTATAATTTGTATTCTTTTAATTGTATTAATATAGATACAACTATTGTCTCTATTATTGGAGATGCTGATTAAAAATTATAAAGAACAAGTATTTCCTCTCAAAAGTATAATCTATAATCTTTGTTTTAACATATACTGCTATATATTAATATTATAATTGAAACCAATTATATAAATATAGAAATTAAATCAAATTGATAATGCTCAACCAATTCTAATATTTTAATTCCTTCATGTGATTTGCAACCTTTTATTTTTCGGATGTAGTTCCTTTGTTATCATCACATATATACCGCTAAACCAATTAAATATACTCTAAGAATGATGCCCGTGCAGATGTGCAGACCACCATGCTAATTAGTTTAATAAATAATGATTATTGAAAGAAACGAAAATCTACCAAAAAGCAAAAAATAGGGCCGAAAGCTTGCATCTTCTAGACTCATGGATCTCGTAGAAATGATAAGTTCAGCAGGCACACCCGCGGGAATTTTTTTTACAAAAATAGGCTTCAGTCGCCTAATGGTTGAGCGACTGGAGCCTTTCGCCCAACCAGATCGCGACATTTAATAAATCTACCAACCGTTCAGCGATTAATTACAGTTGCTGAACCGTTGGGCGACTGCAATCCATTCGCCCCACCGTTGGGCGACTGCAATTCAGTCGCCAAACGGTTCAGCGACTGCGGGCGATATAAAACCCCTCGGCCGCTAGCGATTGCACTGCACTGTTTTCATTCGCTTCGGCCGCGCAGAGGAAAAAGAAGAGAAGAAAAGAGGAAGAAGGGAAGACGAGAAGGGGGAGAGAAGGAGAGGGAGAGGAGAAGAGGAGGGGGAGAGAAGGAGAGGGAGAGGAAGAACACGATTTTCAGGTATTTTTTTGTGTTATATTTTTTGTTAGTGTTAGAAAAATAGTTTAGAAAAATTAGTTTAGAAAATTTAGTGTACAAATTTAGTTTAGAAAATATAGTTTAGAAATTTAGTGTAGAAAAATTAGTTTACAAAATTAGTATAGAAATTTAGTTTAGAAAATTTAGTTTAGAAATTTAGTTTAGAAAATTTAGTTTAGAAATTTAGTTTCGAAATTTTTTTTAGAAAATTTTGTTTAGAAATTTAGTTTAGAAAATTTTGTTTACAAATTTAGTTTAGAAAATTTACCTCGATGGCGCCAGCTATGGGTACGCATCGTCCGATCTCGTTTTTATCCCAAGACGACATGCAACGAACTAACGATATTAATATTGCAGATACTTACCAGCAGCACGACGTCTCCCCGGGCCAGGACGATGTGGACCAGTTTTTCGCGGAGTGGCCCGGGCAGTTCTCCGACGCAGCACCGGAGGTTCTCTCTGGCAGTGCCCTCCCTGGTGCACCGAAGGGCACACAGCCAGAAGTGCAGCTGACTCCACCAGCGCAGGGGCGGGATAGACACCCTCCTGCTCGTTTTACTTTTTCGGAGCCTCGTCACCCGTTGCACCGGAGCAGGGCCAAGCGGGGCCGTATGGGAGGACGCAGGCGCAGTGACGGGGCACACCAGGGTGGCGAGTGAGGTTATGCATGTAATGAAAAAATACGCGGCATGCTACTCACAGTTATATTATGAAGTTTATTTTTATTCAAACAAGTCTATCATGTTTTCTTTTCGCATTCATATATCAAATTATCTAAAAAATTAACATACCGGTTCTCCACACACGAATTATCATCGTATGTCACTTAACAGTGTATGTATCGATCGTTCTCCAGTTAATCTTTAATAAAAAAAAGTTTCTAAAAATTTTCACGCACCTACAATATACAATAAACATAAACTTTTATTACAACTCGACCACATTTTTTACCAGTTTAAAACTACAAAATTCACAAAATTCACGGGAGTTTCATGCAGTCGCCTAATGGAATGGTGACTGCATGAGAGTCGCCTAATCGTATGGCGACTGCATGAAAGTTGCCATACGGAAGAGCGTCTGGATGCAGTCGCTCCAGCGTGCGGCAACAGATATTGTGCCACGGTCTGGTTGGGCGAAAGACTCCAGTCGCCCAACCATTAGGCGACTGGAGCCTATTTTTGTAAAAAAATTTCCCGCGGGTATATTTATGTAATTTCGAATAAAAAATGGATTATCCGTACAAAAAATTCCATGTTTCCATATGGGGGTGCATATCAAGCCGGCTCAGCTCGGCTCACTAAAGCTCATTAGGGAAACGGCTTGGCTCAGCTCGTTAGGCTAATGAGCTGAAAAGGTAGATCGGCTCAGCTCGACTCAGTAGGAAGCTCGAGCTCAGCTCATTAGGCTCGTTACTATTTTATCCATCAGATTCACAACTATCCTGAAAAATGTGATGCAAATGTATGTGCATATCGTCCATCTATGTTTCTAGGCATCAATCATCTAGCATTCAAGCATCAATTTAGATATTCCCCATTCATCCATGCATCATCCATGACTCGGCCAAATAGGATTTAGGAGCTAGAGATAAGGGGGCCAACCCTGGAGAGTAGGTGGTCAGCCGGAGTTATGCCATGGAGGATAAGGTTGGGGAAGTAGGGGCCCTTGGGATCTCCACGGTGAGGCCACCGGTGTCGGTAATATGGTGGCATCACCGAGGCGGAGGGGCCGTCGAGGTGTGAACTCAGCACAGAGGAGCCGGGGGACGAGAAGAGGATGGTAGCGCGAGGTCGCAGGCAAGGAGGCCGATGAGGGCGGCGGCGTCGAGTGAGGAGAGCGGAGAGGGAGGTGGGGTCTGTGGAGTGTGTGGCTCTAGGTTTGCACTTCTTCGGGATTGGGAGGAAGCTTCGTGAACCGTCGCCGCCTCTTCCGTAGTAGCAGTAGCCGCGGCTGCCTTCTCCGTTGCGCGCGTGGCGGTGGCCCCGAGCCATCAACGTTTAGTGGCCTCGAAGTCCCGTCGCGCGTGCTCGGACACGTCGGCCTTGGCCTCCTAGAGCTCATAAAGGCGTTACTCCTCCTTGGACGACGATAGGAAGGTAGAGGCGCACGGTGATGGGGAGGTCGAGCTAGACTTGGAAGCCGATAGGAAGTGAGGGCGGAGGGTGGAGGAAGACAGCGACGACGAGGTGCGACACCGTCCGCGGTGTTGCTGGTGTGCTTGGTTGCTTGCCTTCGGACGGTCAAGCTGCCGCCACCTCTAGGGTTCTTGGGAGGATTGGGGATTTGGGGAATCAGTGCAAGTCGTGACGGAGACGATGTCTCGTGAGTCTTCACAGTTGTCGGTGGGGTTGGGGAGTTGGGAGTTGGGCTGGGGTCGGGGGTGAGCAATTGGGCCGGAGCGCTGAGCGGCTCGAGCATGCTGAGCAGCTCGCGAGCCAGCTCGGGCTTGATTCGTTATGCAGCCGAGTTGATAATCCTGGCTCAGCTCATTTATGTTATGAACTGAGCCGAGCCGGCTTATAAGCCTCGAGCTTTTTGTCTACCCCTATTTCCATCCACGCAACTAGAGGTGGGACCCACTACATGCACTACTTGTTAGGTCTGACTTACCGCTTAGACTTACTAATCTATACCTCAAGTAGTCAATCCCAACAAATGTAAGTCTACATCACGGCTAGCGCTCGCCCGCTGACCTGGCGAGCCTCGTCACGCCAATACCTCCTACGTGGAGCTTCAGAAATGACGACGCATTGACACGTCGGCGCTGCACCACGTTTTCGCTTCGCTCACCGTAATGTCAAAACTGTTACATGCAAAAAGTAAAAGGTGCCCAAATGTATAGGTGCCTCCATGTACAGATGTCTTTCCAGACAGACATCTATTCAAGCCACCCCCATGATCATCTATATATATATGTATCAACATATACAGATTCTAGACTAATGAATGAATCAATAGTTTATCATACACACTTGTACTCTTTCTCTTGCAATACGTTATCAGCACACGCTCATTTACACAAGTGCAAACAGTGAAGAAGAATACAAGGTACGGCACAAAAGTTTGTATCTCTGTTCGGCCACTGTGCAAACAACAACCGCTGGCCGATTGCCTTCCCCCCGCAGGGGGCACTGCCATCGTCGGGGCTGCCCACACGTGCGCAGTCCGGCCGGCGCACGGTCGGCCCTGGCTCGACGCAGTCCAGCGCGGCGCACGGAGCCCGGGGCGCGGCGTGGATGCACGGCCCGGCGCACGACGCCCGAAGCGCGGCGGCGCAGCCCACGGTGGTGCACGGCACGGCAACGCCCGAGGCGGCGTGGCGCAGCCCGGTCGGCGCGGTGGCGTGGCCCCCTGGCGGCGTGCTGGCGGCGGCTCCCCACGAGGCGGCCGCGCCCGTGGATGGCGACGTCCGAGACGGCGCGAGGCGGCAACCGAGCCCGACGCGGCTGATGCGCTCGGCGCGGCGGCACCCGGACGCGCGGCCGCGGCCGGCGAGCCCAGTGCACGGTGCACAGCCGGCGAGCCCGGCGCACAGCGCGTGGCCCGCGAGGCCGGCACTCGGCGCAGCTGGCGCGAAGCGACGCGGCGCAGCCCGACGAGGCCGGCCCGAGCCCAAAGCGGCGCGGCCCGAGGCCGGCGTAAGACGGCTCCCGAGGCACGCGGCGGCCGGCGCTCGGCGGGAGGCGGCGCCAAGGGACCGGCGCTCGGCGCCATGGAGGCAGCGGCGGCGCCCAAGGCCTGACGGCCGACGGCGGCGGCGTCCCCCAGTGGCGGCGCCCAAGGCGGCCGGAAGTGGAGACGGTGCATGGAGGCGCCCGGCGGCGGCAGCAGCCCCCGGCCGACCGGCCGGCGGCGGCGCCAAGCCCGGCCATGAGGTGGCGGCTGGGAAGTTAGGGTTTGAGGAAACCCTAACCCCCCTCCCACATTCTCCCTTTTTATATGCATGTGCAAAAATGGGCTTTTAGCCCAATAACCCCCCACCTCTCTCTTGGGCCTAAAGGCCGGATGAGCCTCAGCCTAGGTTTTCGCAAATTTGCAAAACCCCCCTCCTTTTCATGGAAAATGCAGAATTTTATGTTTCAATAAATTCCTATTGTAAATATTTGCAGTATAGTCCTTGTACTTGTTTATAATTGTACCCGTTAATCAGTACTTTTATAAATTAGTATTTCAGTCCCTACAGGATATGAAAATTATGTAATTGCTCAAATAAATGTGCATGCACATTTCTATAACTTTTACATATTTAGGATTATTTTATTGCAATTTATTTACAATACGCATTACGACCATATTTCAATTTGCTATCTTTAGCAAATTTAAATTTCAAATTCCCGTTTAGTGAGTACCATTGTACTTAATACATTGGAATTTTTTGCAAAATATTATACCTACCATAAATTCCATAAAATCACAATTTATGGCACTTAGCTACATTTATTTGTACGCTATGCCACACAATAAATTGGTGTTCACCACCAATATTATGATTACACGGTATTATAAATATAACCACATGTTATATTTAATTTGGGTATATATTCATTCGGATTACAATACTCATATTGTTTTCCACATATTTTGCATTTTATTACAACATTACCATACACATTAATTTACCTCATGTAAATTAATCATTTATGGTCTACTTTTCATGTAGGTTTTTACATGGCTACCAAAGATTTTGAGCCCCTCGCTCTCGATGGTACCAATTACCCTACATGGGCTATGGATCTCAAAATCAACCTCACCACACGTGGGTTGCAAAGGGTAATATTTGATACTCCAAATGATCAAATTCCGCCGGATATTGTGATATATTCCGTTTTAAGCATAATACGGAATCACATACATCCAGATTTAAAGGCTGAATATTTGTATGAGGAGAATCCACTCACATTATGGTTAGCCCTCAAAAATAGATATGAACGCAGAAAGCTGTTATCTTACCTGAGGCTAATCATGAATGGAATCAAATCTGTTCGAGACTTTAACCATGCCCTTCATACAATTTGCTCCAAATTGCGTTTTTGTGACAAGGAACCAACAGATGCGGACAAAATAGAGAAAACTCTCTCAACTATGCTCCCATCTGATAGGGTCCTACAGCAGCAATGGCGTGCTGCAAATTACCAAACTTATTTTGATCTTATGCATATTATGCTTCAGGCAGAAAAGCATGCTGAACTTCTTTTAAAGAACAATCAGCAATGTCCCATTGGGGCTGCTCCACTTCCTGAAGTACATGCTAATCAAAATAACAACAAGTTCAGTGGTTCATTCAATCACTCAAAGAACTTTAAAGGTAAACACAAACGTAATATGAAGCAAAAACCAAGTGGATTCATGAAAGGTAAAGGCAATTCTGATAAGAGAGTTGACAAAACTGAAATTTGTCAAAAATGTGGTTGCTACAACCATCCTACCAAGAAATGCCGCACCCCGAAGCATCTTGTGATCCTCTACCTCCAGTCTTTGGCTCATGGCAAGAATGCTCAAGAGAAGAGATTCGAAGCACACTTCAATCTCACATCCAACAATGATGCAGCCGAATGTTCTCCAAAGTTCCTTCAAGAACTCAAAGACACATGTGCTTCTCCAAAGAAGGATGATCTCATGTGCACCGAGGACACACTTGAAGAATTTTATTCTCAAGATATGTTTGGAGATCTCAATTAGACTCCTTGTTCCATAGATAATAAGTACTATAGTGTTGTAATATAAATAATGTTGTCATTTATATTGTAAGCTTGTATGCTACAATTATATATCGAACACATTCGATATTGTCAATAAAGTTTGTATGTATTCTATATATACTCCTACAAGAATTTCATTAAATTCTTCTTTTGTGTATATAGATTTTTGGAGTTGATCCAATAGAGGAGGAATTATGTCTTGTGGATAGTGGTACCACAAACTCTATACTTAGGGATACAAAATATTTTCTAACTCTTACGAGGAGGAAAGGAAATGTTTTAACCATCGCTGGACGCGATGCAACGATAGTAGGCTCTGGTCGCGCCTCTATCACTCTCCCTATGGGTACACAATTACAAATTGAGGATGCACTCTTGTATCCTGATTCAACACGTACCCTACTTAGTTATAGAGATATCCGTCAGAATGGTTTCCATGTTGAAACCCGAAATGACAACAAAGAGGAATATCTCCTCTTAACCAAACACAACGGATATGGCAAACAAGTACTAGAAAAAATTCCATCTTTAAACTCCGGATTGTACAATACATACATCAAACCCATTCAACATATTGCGTACAAAGTAATTTTCCAAAACACTAACACATTCCAAACATGGCATGATCGCCTTGGCCACCCAGGCATTGGAATGATGAGGAAAATTATTAGCAATTCAATTGGTCATACATACCATAAAATAAAATTTTCGGAATCCTCAGATTTTGTGTGTACTTCATGTGCCACCGGAAAATTGATTTTAAGACCCTCTTATCTTAAAATCAGAGCTGAACCACTTAAATTCCTTGAACGCATTCAAGGAGATATATGTGGTCATATACAACCATTGTGTGGACCATTCAGGTATTTCATGGTTCTCATTGACGCATCTACTAGATGGTCACATGTGTGTCTTTTATCCACACGAAACCATGCATTTGCTAAGTTAATTGCTCAAATTATCCAATTACGAGCACATTACCCTGAATATCGAATTCAATCAATTCGAATGGACAATGCTGCTGAATTTTCATCCCATGCCTTCAATGACGATTGTATGGCTCTTCGGATACAAGTTCAACACTCTGTTCCATATGTCCATACACAAAATGGTTTAGCAGAATCTCTTATCAAGAGAATCAAGCTCATTGCAAGACCATTACTACAGAATTGCAACTTACCAACATCATGTTGGGGTCATGCAGTTTTACACGCTGCTGACTTAATTCAATTGCGTCCAACTGCATATCATAGCACTTCCCCGCTACAATAAGTACGTGGAAATCCACCAGATATTTCCCATCTGCGAAAGTTCGGTTGCGCTACATACGTACCGATCTCACCACCGCAGCGTACCTCAATGGGACCGGACAGGAAACTTGGGATCTATGTTGGGTATAAATCTCCGTCAATTATAAAATACCTCGAGCCCCTAACAGGGGACCTGTTTACGACTCAGTACACTGATTGCATATTCAATGAGGAACATTTCCCGGCATTAGGGGAGACAACAAGTACCAAACTGAATGCCAGGAAATTAATTGGAATGTTCAAGGCATTCCTGCCTCAGACCCACGTACCAGAGAGACTGAACTTCAAGTTCAGAAAATCATTCATTTGCAAAACATTGCAAATAATCTGCCAGATGCATTTACTGATTATCAGGGTGTCATAAAATCCTATAATCCTGCCAGAAATGTGCCTAAAAGAGTGGAGGTACCGCAAAATACCACTCAACTCCCAGTTCAAAATAAGAGGGGGAGAAGTACGGTACAAATGGCGGATACAGCTTCTAACAAGCGACAAATGAAACAAAAGAACGTAAATGCAGATCAACCTCAAGTTGATAGACACCAAAGGATCCTTGAACCCAGATCAACAGTGCACTCAATTACTGATCCTGGGACATCGGAATACCCCGACTCAAATGTTTTGGGAAATAACATTGAGTCAGCAGGGGTCCAAGAAATTTCCACTAACTATACTGATTCTGGAGAATCATATGATCGTAAGACTACAATTGTCGACATTTATTTCTCCACAACAATTGCAAACAACCTTCAAAATGATCCAGATCCCAAGACCATGGCAGAGTGCAAACAACGCTCGGACTGGATTCAATGGAAGGATGCAATTCAAGAGGAGTTAGCCTCACTCAAGAAAAGAAATGTATTCACCAATGTGATACATACACCTCTTAAAGTATTCCCATGTCGTTTTCAAATGGGTTTTCGTCCGCAAACGGAATGAAAACAATGAGGTGGTGAGATACAAAGCAAGGCTTGTAGCACAAGGGTTCACGCAGAGACCCGGCATTGATTTCAATGAAACTTATTCTCCAGTAATGAGTGGAATAACATTCCGATACTTAATCTCATTGGCAGTACAAAATTATCTATCTTTTCAGTTGATGGATGTAGTGACCGCATATCTTTATGGGTCACTTGATTCGGACATATACATGAAAGTTCCCGATGGAATTTCAATTCCGAATCCAAACGCAAATCGCAATATGCATTGTGTAAAATTGAACAAGTCTTTATACGGCTTGAAACAGTCGGGAAGAATTTGGTACAACCGACTAAGTGAGTTCCTAACCAAAAAAAGGGATACTCCAACAATGATGATTGCTCATGCGTGTTCATCAAAAGATCCTCAACAGGATTTTGCATTATATCTGTGTATGTTGATAATCTCAACATCATTAGTAACACACAAGATATAGATGAAGCACGTAATCATCTTATGACGGAATTTGAAATAAAGGATTTGGGTAAAATCAAATTTTACTTAGGTATACAACTTGAGCACCTTCATACATGCATCATAGTGCATCAATTAGCCTATGTCTAGAAAATATTGGAGAAATTCAATATGGACAAAGCATATCCATCGAAAACCCCCATGGTTGTTCGATCTCTAGACAGGGATAAAGATCCATTTAGACCCCGAGATGATAATGAAGAGTTATTGGGACCTGAGGTTCCATATCTCAGTGCCATCGGAGCGCTTATGTACCTTGCAAACTGCACCCGGCCGGATATTGCATTTGCGGTAAATCTACTTGCTAGACATAGCGCTGCTCCAACCAAAAGACATTGGGTAGGAGTGAAGCATATCCTTAGATATCTTCAAGGCACTAAAGATCTTGGTCTATTCTTCCAGAAGAATAAAAATATGGATTTAATAGGATATACAGATGCTGGCTATCAGATCCCCATAATGCCAGATCTCAAACAGGCTTTGTATTTTTACATGGTGGAACAGCCATCTCTTGGAAGTCTTCGAAACAGACTCTAGTGGCTACATCCACTAATCATTCTGAAATAATTGCATTATATGAAGCATCGCGTGAATGTGTATGGCTTTGCAGAATGATTAACCATATACAACAATCGTGTGGTATAGGTGCTATTGCATCACCTACCATTATCTACGAAGATAATGCTGCTTGCGTTGTTCAAATGCAAATGGGTTACATAAAGAGCAATATCACAAAACATATTGCACCTAAACTATTTTACCCACATGAATTGCAAGAGAGTGGGGAAATAAATATTCTGCAAACTAAGTCTTGTGATAATCTCGCAGAATTATTCACCAAGTCATTACCAACTTCCACATTTCAAAAATGTGTTCATGGAATTGGTATGCGAAGACTACGTGATTTGCAGATATCAGGGGGAGAAATCTCCTAAGATTTAACCCGTTCAATATAAATATTGTACTCTTTTCCCTTTATGAGTTTTTCCTCTAAGGTTTCTCATTAAGGTTTTTAATGAGGCAATATGATAACGTAATCATAAATATATTATATCTCTATTTTCCCCACAGGGGTTTTTAAGGAGATATAATCATATATATGCCATATCAATTTTTCTCCTTAAATTTTCCCATTGGGTTTTAAAGGAGTTTTTCATGGCATATCTCCTCTATCGGTTATCCTCATATTTTTCCCTACAGGGTTTTGGAGGAGTTTTTCCAAGATGATGAATCAAGATGATCATATGAAGATACATTGGTCAAGGGGGGTGTTATAAACAAAAAGCAACAGGTGCCCAATGTACAGATGCCTCTTCATACAGAGATGTCTTTACAGCAAAAGACACCTTATGTTCCACTCCTTCATTGTCTATATATATCATTGTACAGATTTCAGAATTAATAATAAGAAACAATCTTTGTATCCAACACTTGTCTCAATACCTCTTGCAATAAAAACTATCAGAACGTGTGTACGCGTAGCCCACCACGACGCAAAATAAAAAAGTTGCTAATGTATCCTCCTCTGACCTCTGCTCTCTTATCAGAGCATTTGTCCCGCGGATTATGTAAAGCTAGTTTGGTAAGCGCACTAGGGTTTAATTGACGGTTGCTGTCGTGCGCACTCACTCACTGCTCGATCTTTAGGTCGTCTTCTTTGTGATCCCATTGCCATTTTTCAGGTTTTAATCGTGGTTTAGCCTAAAATAGGTCAAGGCAAAGTAGTTGTGACAACATGTAATGGCTGGAACGGAGTATCTCCTTGGTATAACTAGGCCTTGGAAAGCCTCTTGTACTTGAAATCTCTAGTGATGGATCGACGGATGTGGATGGGTACGTATGAAGTGGAGGGCTAGTGGTAAAGAGGATTGCAATGGTCGCGGCAGGGAACACTTCCACGTATTCCGCACTCTCTGCTGTGTAACAATGGCTCCGACAAATAGTGATGGTTTCTGATTTTTCATAATTCAAAGGTCGTTTAAAATATGTTGGCCTTTTAATGTAGTTTTTTTCTTTTTCTTTTTGCATTATTTGTGGAGATGAAACAATGTTTTTCATTTTTTCTATTTTTATTTATTTTTCTTTAATTGAACACTCTAGAAAAAACTAACAGTCGTTACAGTGCAATTTTATCCAATAGCCACAGCACTTTGAAACAGGGCCAATGTATCATATCTCAGTTGGTGACCAGGTTCCACTGTGTGTGATGTCTAAAAATAGAAAAGTCTATATTTTAACCATGAATTTTGGCCTCGGTTTGTATTTCAATACTGAACTTTGAAACCATCTGGATCAAAACACCAAACCAACAAAACCGTCCATTTTACCCCCCCCCCCCCTAGACCCAAACCATAGTGGTTTCATCTGATGTGGCACTTACATGCCAATGATTTTGACACGTAAACTTATTTCCGATGACATGGCAGCCACTCAGCAAACAAAACCAAAAAAATATTTACGGGGCCCACATGTCATCCACTCATCTCCTTTTTTCTTCCTCCCATTCTCACTCATCTCTCTCTCCTCCCCCTCTTCTCCAAGTCCAGCATCGGCATGAGCCAGGCCAGACCTTGCCGGCACCACCGCCCATACACCTTCTCCAGATCCAGTTGCGCCTTTTCCCCACATCGGCCGGAGCTAATGAAGAAGCCCGATGGAGGGCATGACACTGAGGAACCAATGGCAAAAAAATAAACACGGAAGCCGACCGAACTAGCTAGCCAACAAAGCTGTCCTGCTGCCCACGCGACGCAAGATTTTGTCCGTGCCTCCGTGACGAAGCCATCCTTGTTGGCCTAGACATGATCAAAATGTATACACACTGTGTTCATAACACACATGAACACTCTAAATCAACTCAAGGCACACAACGATTTTTTTGCTATGTAATATTGTACAACTTTTCTATTTTTCCGTTGTATTTATAGTCTTAGTTTACACACAATGTCCGAGTCTTCCGACCATGATCCGCACAACTCGCACTCAGCGTACAACTCGTTCCATTAACCAACTCACAGTTTAGTGGACACGACCGGTACATGTAGACATACTGCTACCTGACCATGTTTACGACCGCACACAGACATGACCACCTTCGAGTCATTCGACCACGACTGTTTGATCATGGTTGCTCGACCATGCTACAACCATGGCTTCGACTACAAAGTCCTTGAACACACCAACTACACAGTACTAGAACATACGAGTAGTCGACACATGATTACACAGTACTCGAATACACCTACTACACACAACAACAAGATTAGTCCCAACAACAACCCCTAATCTTGTTGTCAATCTTCGATGTGTTCAACCACACTATCTTACCGCACACAGCAGCCTTCTCTTCTTGCCGCACTTAGCAGCATCTTGACACACTTAGCAGCCTTCTTGTGTGACTCATGTGCCTTTATCGGTCTCCCACCAATACATCTGACACCGGCATTACCTTGCCACACATAGCAGCATCTTGCCTTACCGGTTGTAGATGTTGAGTGCTGACTCTCTTCTGATGATGGCTATGACCTCCATCATTGGCCTCATACCGAGTCTCGTCATGGCGTGTCCGCACCGGCCGTCCGTTGCCCTTTGCCATTGGCATCCTCACTATGCACGTCGCGTTTGACGTCGGCACACAATCGTGTTGGGTTCTATTTCGCGCCTGGGAGTCTAGATCCGAGAGGGAAGGGAGAGAGGGAGAGGGTACCGACCGTCCGACGCGTTGGATGAAGAGCCGGCCATCACTGGTTCGTCGGTGACGTCTGCGCACGGGCAGCGACGGTCGGGGAAGGCTGGCTGGCGGCGGCGGTGGCGTAGATCCCTGGCGGCTGCGAACGGTGGCGGTGGTGGAACTTCCCGCCGCTGGCTGCGCCCCCTCTAGATCGGTTAGGGTTTTGTCGGGTGGGGATTGCGGCTCAGGCGAACCTCGTGCTTCGAGCCGCCGGCCCCCACCCTCTATTTATTGCGCAGCGCGACGGGGGCCCATCAGCCAGTGGTTGGGCTGGGCGCCCCCGATCAGGGCGCGGATCAAGGCCCGATTAGCCGTTGGGCTAATCGGCTGAGATCATTCTAACATTCTCCCCCTTGATCTCAATCTATGCTTTATCTTTAATTACTTTTGACATTACTCATTCCATCACAGATTAGTGCATAGAACATGTCTCATCGTCACGGTCAATCGCCGATAGATTCAACAGCTACAATACACCTCTCTTGTTCTGAAATAGTTACTTTAATCTTTTGGGCCATCTTTTAGTCCAGGAATTATAGGCTTTCCCTTAAACCCATGCCGGCTACATGTTCTCTGAACACGTTGGGTGCTAAGCCTTTAGTAAGCGGATCCGCTAACATCTTTGCGGTACTTATATGCTCAAGACTTATAATTTGATCTCGAACTTTATCTTTCACAACATAGTACTTTATGTCAATGTGTTTGGCAGCACCACTTGACTTATTGTTGTGGGCATACATTACTGCGGGTTCATTATCGCAGTACAAATTAAGTGGTCTATTGATGTCGTCAACCACTTTTAAACCGGGTATGAACTTCTTTAGCCAGTTCACCTGCCCCGTAGCCTCATAACATGCTACAAACTCGGCATACATTGTGGACGATGTAGTGACGGTTTGCTTTGAGCTTTTCCACGATATAGCTCCTCCAGCGAGAGTGAACACATATCCGGATGTAGACTTTCTACCATCTCCCGTAAAATCAGAATCTGTATACCCCACTATATGGAGTGAATCTGATCTTCTGTATGTCATCATGAGGCCTTTTGTTCCTTGCAAATAACGCAAGACTTTCTTTATCAATTTCCAATGTTCTATTCCAGGATTGCTCTGGAATCTGCCAAGTAACCCGGTAACAAATGCTAAGTCAGGGCGTGTGCATACTTGAGCATATTGTAAGTTTCCGACAGCTGAAGCATATGGAACCGCTTTCATTTGATCAATCTCATACTGGTTCCTGGGGTATTGAAAATCCCCATATCTGTCGCCCTTGACTATAGGTGCAGGTGAAGGACTACATTTATGCATACCAAATTTCTTTAAGATTTTCTCTATGTATGTATTTTGCGATAGTCCCAATGTCCCTTTGTTTCTATCCCGGTGAATTTTGATCCCTAGAACGAACGAAGCTTCACCAAGATCTTTCATATCAAAGTTTGAGGACAAAAACTTCTTTGTCTCCAGTAGCAGACTGACATCACTACTAGCTAGTAGGATATCATCCACATATAGGATTAGGAAGATAAACTTCCCATCTTTAAACTTTGCATAAACACAGTTGTCCTCTACATTCTCTTTAAACCCAAATTTTCTTATTGTACTGTCAAACTTCAAGTACCACTGTCTTGAAGCTTGCTTTAACCCATAAATCGATTTCTTCAGGCGGCATCCCATTCTTTCATTTCCTTCCACGACAAAACCTTTTGGTTGTGCCATGTAAACATTTTCATCCAAATCCCCATTAAGAAATGTCGTCTTTACATCCATCTGATGTAACTCTAAATCATAATGTGCTACTAATGCCATTATGATTCTAAAGGAATCTTTACATGAGACTGGAGAAAAGGTCTCATTGTAATCAATCCCTTCTCTTTGCGTAAAGCCTTTTGCCACAAGTCGCGCTTTGTATCTTTCTACATTCCCTTGGGAGTCAAGCTTTGTCTTGTAGACCCATTTACAGCCTACTGTTTTAGCTCCTTTAGGAATAATTTCCAAGTCCCAGACTTTATTAGCCTTCATGGACCTCATTTCCTCTTCCATGACCTCAAGCCATTTTGAGGAATTTTCGCTTCTCATGACTTCTTGAAATGAGGTGGGATCATCCTCCATTTGAAATTCCTCTGTATGATAAATCTGATAATCATCAGAAATAACTGATCTTCTTACTCTTTGAGACCTCCTTGGGGCCTCCTCATTTGGTACATCTTCTGTTTGAGGCTGCTGTTGCTCCCCCTCATCTGTGGCAATAGGTTCTATAGGATCCTGAAGAACAGGTTCCTCATTATCATTCATTGTTGCCACAGGAGGAACAATAACAGGTGCTGGCACCACAGTGTCTTGCACCGTCGGTGCAGCGACAGCAGGTAGTGTGAAGAATGACTCTTGAATCATCGGAGTGGGCGCATACGCCCGCTTCTCTTCAAGGTCAATCTCTCGAGCTACCATACTTCCTCTCATCATTTTATCCTCTAAGAAGACAGCGTGTCTCGTTTCTACAAACTTTGTATATCTGTCTGGGCAGTAGAAACGAAAACCTTTTGACTTTTCAGGGTAGCCAATGAAATGACAACTCACTGTTTTGGGATCAAGTTTCCCAAGATTTGGGTTAAATACTTTCGCCTCAGCAGGACTCCCCCACACACGTAAGTGGTTTAGTGAGGGAACTCTTCCTGTCCACAACTCGTACGGTGTTTTGGGCACCGACTTACTAGGCACTCTGTTGAGAATATGAATGGCAGTTTTCAACGCCTCCATCCATAAACTCAATGGGAGTGTGGAATAGCTCATCATGCTTCGCACCATATCCATCAGGGTACGGTTGCGTCTTTCAGCTATTCCATTTTGCTGAGGTTCGCCCGGTGTAGAATACTGGGCTACTATGCCATTTTCCTGTAAAAACCTCGCAAAAGGTCCAGGAACTTGTCCATATGGGGTATGTCGGCCGTAGTACTCCCCCCCACGGTCAGATCGGACTATCTTGATCTTTAAATCGTGTTGGTTTTCAACTTCAGCCTTAAATATCTTGAATTTATCCAAGGCTTCATTTCTTTCTTTGATTGGGTAAATATATCCATAATGGGAGTAATCATCCGTGAATGTTATGAACGAGTCATATCCATCCACACTTTTCACAGGAAAAGGGCCACAAAAATCTGTGTGAATAATTTGTAGAACTCCTGTGCTTCTTTTGGCGTCTTTCTTAATTTTCTTTACATATTTTCCTTTAATGCATTCTCTGCATTGTTGTAGGTCTGAGAACTCTAATAGAGAAAGAATTTCATTCTTAACTAGTCTTTCTATTCTCCCCCTCGAAATATGGCCTAAACGACAGTGCCATAATTTCGACGATTCATTATGAGTTCTCTTTCGTTTTCTGTTCGCATTCACAGGCGAGGATATACGCTCATTCACATCACATACGGAATTCACATTTTCACGAAGTGACAATAAATAAAGCTCGTCTTGTTTGATGGCAAGACCAATGCATTTATCATTAAACATTATTTCACATTTGCCATTTCCAAAATGACAATCATAACAATCATTGTCCAAATTTGAAACACTAATCAAATTCCTCTGTAAAGAGGGTACATAAAGGACATCTCTAAGTAAAAGAGTGAAGCCATTAGCTAGCTCTAATGAAAGATCGCCAACGACTTCAACTTCAGCTTGGACTCCATTTGCGACTTTAATGCATCTTTCTTTTCTTTGCGTAGTCCTCGTCGAACAGAATCCCTGTAAAGAATTGGCAACATGAACAGTTGCTCCTGAATCAATCCACCAAGTGGATTTCGAATATTGCACATACAGGGATTCATTTATATAGGTAATAATATTCTCACCTTTCTTTGCCATTATCATCTTTAAGTAATCCGGACAGTTCTTCTTGTAGTGTCATGTCTTCTTGCAGTGAAGACACTGATCTTTCTCTACAGCAAACTTATTCTGTTGAGGCTGATGGACAGAGGCTTTTCCCTTGTTCTTTGATAATGAGTTACTGTTGAAGTTCTTTTTCTTATTATCCTTCACATAGTTGATAGAACCACCATGTGAGGATTTAATTCTTTCCTCCTCTTGCACACACATAGCTATGCACTTTTCCAAGTCCCATTTCTCGGGCTGCATATTGTAGTTGACAACAAAAGTGTCAAACTCTTTCGGCAAGGAAGCAAAAACCAAATGAATAAGGAACTCATCCTTGAAAGCCAAATCCATTGGTTTAAGCTTGGATGCCAAGTTGCTCATCCTTAGTATGTGCTCTCTTATGCCACTGCCATTACCAGAGTACCTTTCTGTCACAAGCTGCTTAATCAGCTGTGTAGCATAAGTCTTTGAAGAGCCAGTGAACTGACTCTTTATTTTATCAAGGTACTCTGTGACAGTGTCACACTCTGCGATTGAGCCCACAATTGCAGGCTCAATTGTGTTCTTTATCACAGCCATACATTTCTTGTTGGCTGTGGTCCATTTCTTATGCTCAAGGTCATAAGACATCTGTAAGGGAGCATGATCCCTCTGTCTTTTCTGCCAAGCAGTATCATCCTCATTTTGATCACTCACCGGTGCCATAGGCTCAGTGGGACGTGCTGTAGTGAGGACCCAGTCCACCTCAGCCAATATAAACGCTAAGTCTATCTTTTTCTTCCACTCTCCATAATTATCTCCTTTGAGAGTGGGGATCTCTTTGATACAACTCATCAAGTTGTATCCGCCTGAAAAATAGTTCAAATAAAGTGAGAACGTAACAACAAAATTATATGCCTTATTTCCAACGTTGGTCAAAAATACGACATACAATTAAATCAATTTTATCTATACATTAAATCTACATCACCGTTGGGCAGAAATAGAAATAATGCATAAAATCATCAATTAAAAATTATAATACTGTTATTATCAACGTTGGTCAGAAAATAACAATATCATAAATCTCTGGAAATTATATCTATTTTTCCAAAATTAAATTCTCCCGTTGGTTCGAATTTAATAATGAAAATTAATCAACATTAACTTTTGTAGCGGAAACTGTAATTATTCTAAAATTAATTCATTATACAGAAGCATTATACTGTACACATTTAATCTCTGAAAAATTTAACACGTTGGTGCAAAAATTTACAGAGATTTGAATCAAATTTCATTCAAATTCACTCAAAATTGCTTCTGAAAATCAATAAAAAACTTTAAATGAGATTACTGTGCAACATGGCCATTTGGCCCATTCCTCGCGGCCGCGGCCCATGGAGGCCCGCTCTCCCTCAGGCGCGCGCGGCCTCTTTCTCCCACGCGGGCCGAAAAACCCCCGCAGGCCATCTGCCGCTCTCGCGGCCCAGCATCCCGCAGGCCCCAGCCTGCCCATTTGGCCCCGCCCGATCTCGGCTGTCCAATTGATCGCACGGCTAGGAGGAAAAATCGGCCGAACAACCCCGCCCCCCCAAACCCTAACCCTAGATCCGAGAGGGAAGGGAGAGAGGGAGAGGGTACCGACCGTCCGACGCGTTGGATGAAGAGCCGGCCATCACTGGGTCGTCGGTGACGTCTGCGCACGGGGAGCGACGGTCGGGGAAGGCTGGCTGGCGGCGGCGGCGGCGTAGATCCCTGGCGGCTGCGAACGGTGGCGGTGGTGGAACTTCCCGCCGCTGGCTGCGCCCCCTCTAGATCGGTTAGGGTTTTGTCGGGTGGGGATTGCGGCTCAGGCGAACCTCGTGCTTCGAGCCGCCGGCCCCCACCCTCTATTTATTGCGCAGCGCGACGGGGGCCCATCAGCCAGTGGTTGGGCTGGGCGCCCCCGATCAGGGCGCGGATCAAGGCCCGATTAGCCGTTGGGCTAATCGGCTGAGATCATTCTAACAAATCGGTCTCACCGTGGCCGCATAGACCTCCTTCATCGTGTTTCTGGGTACTCGGTGCTGCAACTGGCATGTCGCCAGTGACCTATGCACCTCCGCCCAATACTCAAGACGGTGGATGTAGATACCATACCACATCGTCAGGTGAAACAAGGCGAGGTAATCCATAGGATCGATGAACGCATCACTTTTTCCTATAGAATCCAAGGTGCCAGGATGTTACGAGGGAGCATTGTTCTCTTTTCTTTTGGCTTCATTTACCATGAGTGATTTGAAACCCTTCAACCTTTACATGTTGCTCCCATACACAGAAATTGGAATATAGTTTGAAAGGAAGAGTTTGATTGCACGTACCACTATGAGGCCTCCGCTGTTAAGCTAGTTTTCTTCAAACTTTACATAAAGATCAAAAGATAATAAGTTGGAGGCAGGAAGAGGCCTGGCGTTACATCTTACATTACAGCATTCCTTAGTGCGTCACCTCAAAGTTGGTCTCGCTCACCACCATTGCAATTTTGGACCAAAACAAAAATTTGACGTTTCAAACACCGGGCTGACCACCGGTCCAGGGTGACAAGAACCGAATGCCCCATGGAATTCGTGCATGTCTTGCCCTTTTCAGCTTTTCCTCACCAACTCCAATTTTGGTTAACGAGCTGAGCCACGACAGAGCTTAGCCACTCGCCAAGCATGCGTGTTGGCACATCATGGAGGCCAAATGTTAATTTGCGATTGTTTGACGATGGTAAACTTTGATGTCTCGAAAGTCTTCCTGGAGTGCTGTGGGCATCAACGCAGATGTTTTCCATTGCTTTGCCTTGGAGGGGGAAGTGAGGGTGCTGGGAGGTCTAAAGAAAAAAAATAAGGGTGTTGGGCAAGTTGATTTATGAATATGGTATCACCAAGGGTTTACTCGCAATGAACAGTCCTGGATTTTCACAAGGGTGTTGCCGTCGAATGTACAAGCAGCGCATGCCGATTTCTTTTAGGGCAAGTGTACACCCATGTTTTCTACAGGTTTTCCAATAGATCATAGATACGTGATGATTAAAATTGATCAAAACTTAGGACTTAGCGGATTCGAGCTTATACGCTTTGAAAAACGTGTATAAGTGTAGTGAATGAGTTAAAACACGTGTGTGGGGTTATCGGATTTTTTCATTGTACTAAGTGGATAATACCTACTAAGAATTAGATGTGACTGATTAGCCCAATTATTTAAGGGGGTTAAGATGGTGACTTACAAAGAACCATCCAGTCAACCTCTCTCATGTGCTATTTTATTTTAGGGTTAGAGTTTGAAAGAAGTTGAGTGCTTGTGGTATGCTTTCTGTCCTTCAAGGTAGAGTGGCTGTAAAATTTACCTCCCCAAGTGGCAATACATTAATCTTTGATCATTTCCATGGCTATCTCTTGTTTTGATTGATTTGCTTATGATCTGGTTGGTTTGATCTCTTCTCTCCCCTCTTCTTGATCTTGCTATACCAAGCACGTGTAAAAGATAGAAATAATATCAAAAAAATCAATTTCTACCTATCTAAGCACTTTAACTGCAAGTACATCAAGAAACTCCATTTCTCCACGTTTTTGATCCTTCAAGTGATTTTCTTGATCTGAGTGTTTTTGGCTTGATTTCTTTGATGTTCTAACTTACTATGATATGTGGAAATATATTTATAGCCATCTTGGCTATCATCCACCCACGAGCAAGTCGTATTCACCATTTTAAGTTTTTGACATATTTTTGTTGCAATCTTACCTTCAAACGGAAAAATATTAGAGCTTTGGTAACAATTCTCTTAATTGTTGATTGCAATAGGTTTCTGGCCTTCTAGAGAAGGTGCATACCAAATTTTAAGTAATTTGGAATTGTGATTTAAAAGTTAGCTCAGTTTTAGGTTTTGAGCCGATTTTAGTGTAACAGAGTTTCACGAACCAAAATATCCCAAATCTCTCAAGTTCTTTCAGGTTTTCTAATTGGAATAGGTTTCTAAGGTTATTAATTAGCTTTGATTCAAGTTTCAAGTCTTTTGGATAGACAGATCAAAAGTTACATGATTTTTTAGATTTGAAATAGTGCTGAAATCACTATTCATGAGCTAAAAATTTCAATAGCTCTGAGAATTTTTCAGATTTTTGGCCTTTTCATCTTCATATCTTTTCATACCTATTGAAGTAAAGATTAAGAGAATACTAGGGAAAATTTGAAGGCACCATTCATGTAATATCCTGATTTTCAGAGCCTTTTTGAAGCATTTAAAGTAAAAAAAATAACCATTTGGATTTTTCTTGAATTAGTTAAAGCTTAAATAGAATTTTATGAATTAAAAGGATTTGAAATTCCTAATTTAAAATTCAATAATTAATGAAGAGTAGCTTATTTGGGTTCCTTATGCTTTAAGGAATTTTCTAAGATTTTTCTGGGTTTATTTACTATTTTCTAGAGCTCAAATAGATTTAGTTGAATTTCTGAAACTAAGAAAATCCCCAAAAATCCCAAAACCTATTTGGGCCAAGCCAATGCTCTTCTTCCGGCCCATTAAACCTCAGCCATCTTATCTCCTCTTTGCCATGTGTCAGCCATCCTTGAACCCAAGCACTGTTCATCTTTGTCGCCGATTCGAACTCTGCCACCACCTTCGCATCGTCTCTGCCTCGGCGTGCATGCCTGCCTAGGACTCACGGTTGTCTCAGAGCCAGACACCTCAGCATCCATGTATAAAAGGCAGAGCCGCACCCCAGTTTCCACACCCTGAATCGCCTCATCGCTCCGCCTTGCATTGTCGATCCCTTCGCTGGATTTGCTCAGTCGTCACCATTCTCGCCAGAGTTTGTGACTTCATCGCCGAGAATGTTAGACCGCACCTGCATCACGTGTCATTTCAAATTCTACGTAGACCAGTTCCACTGCATGCTGTCTTACTGACAGCCGGGCCCCCACCAGTCAGCAGTACTATTCCGTGAACTCGTAGACAAGCCGAGTCAACATGCCACATCACCCTGCCACCTCAGCCCTAGTTGCCCAATCACCTGCCACATCATCTAAGCCATGCACAGTGCACTTCTTCATGAGCCAAGTTTACCATAGACTAGCTTTTCCATGCACCGAGTCCATAACACAGTAGAATTTCCTAATTTCCAGTATTTTTTGGATTAGATTTTCCAAGAGTCCGTTCTCCTCCGTCCTATCTCCAATTGACTCAATTCTTTTTTTCTTCTAAATTCATATAAAATTGAGCTCTATCTTTAAGTTTTGGCTTTGAAGTTTGTAGAGTTCATTTGAATTTTATTTAATTTTTATT
Organism: Dendrocalamus latiflorus; assembly: GCA_017311315.1. Classification (NCBI taxonomy): domain Eukaryota; kingdom Viridiplantae; phylum Streptophyta; class Magnoliopsida; order Poales; family Poaceae; genus Dendrocalamus; species Dendrocalamus latiflorus. The sequence continues at coordinate 40,166,348 of CM029610.1, forward strand.
TTGTGCTTTGTTTTGTTTTCTCTCTCGTTAGATCACGCCTTCGAAGGAGTTGAAGCAAGATTTGGAGATCCAGAGCAATTACCTAAGCAAGACCAAGGCAACTCATGTCCTTTGATTATGTTGAACTTAGTTTTTAAATCTATTATATATTATTTTGTTTTAAATTATCATACATCGCTATAAAATTTGTGCACCTTGGTATGGGCAGTGTCATTGGTGGTGGTTATACAAAATGATTTTTCACTTAGACGAATGATCATGCAGTAAAAAGGGGAGTGTGGTTAGCACTTCAGGGGTGTGGATCTTTTGCTTGGGTATTGTCTAAGGACTTAACTTTGTGCGCCATTAACATGAGCCTTATCGTACAATCACATGTCTAGTATGTGATAGACTATGCATAATAATTTATGAATTTTCAACTTTGATTTCCCCACTGATGTTTTATTGGCTCAAGAGGGAGCAATTATCGACAAGCCGGTTAGTCTACTCGACAGCAAAACCTTAGCAAGCGAGATCAGGTTGAGATTGAGCATTATAAAAGCCTTGTTGTGATTTTCTTTTACATAGAAATGATCACATCATGTGGGTAAAATTATGCAACCTCTGCAGAGATTAAAACTATTCAAATAGTCGTGTCCCCGGTTATGGACAGTGCTCGGTGATTTCACACGAGGCGTAGAGTTTTTATATAAACTTGGTTGGATTACGTTGGGAAATAAATGGTTAGTTCACTGGTGGTTCATTACGTAAACGGTTAGTTCACAGGGGGTTCATTGGAGTGAATGGTTATTTCACTTGTGGTTAACCTCAATTTTGTTTATTTACTTATTAATTATTTTCAAAATTTGCTTTCAATCTATTTATTGCATTTACCTCAAATTATTGTTTTCTGCAAAATAACCACTCAACCATCATTTGGTAAGCCTTACATACTATATTGTATTCTTTGTTACAAACGACTTGCTGAGTACTAATGTACTCACAACTTTATGCCTATTGTTGCTCAGTTAAAGAAGAGGAACCATATCAGCAGAAGGTACCTGAAGGAGGATACTTCAACGACTTCGCAGATTAGAACTTCGCTCTCTAGTCGATTGTCTGTGTGTATGTCGAATGGCTACTACACTTTTCTTTTGTTTTTCGCTGCTAGTTTCTTAATCCCTTCAGACTATTAATTGTAAGCTTGGTCGTAGGGTTGCAACTCTGATAGTTAATAATATTTTTATGTTTTCCTTTATTAATTGAGTGTATGGTCGATATTTTATTTATGTTTACACTGTGTGCACTAGTATGATCCTGAACTAGTGCGGTATACACAAAGAGGTCCGGAATTGCATATTCGGGTCTCGACAATTCACCCCCTTTGCTGCCATATCAGTTCTACATGACTCCTACAAACGATTTATAGAAATCGTCTTGAGAAGCCATTATATTCAAAAGTTGGCTTTTAAAATTCAGAAACTATTGGAACAGAGCATATAACTTTTTTTCAAATAAGTAAATAAGGTGGCTTCTCTACCATATTTTTGAAGTGGCTTATTTGGACAGTCTTTTTCGAAATGTCTTACCAACATTCGGTTCGTTTGCATAAGCACGCGCTAGGGCTAAAAGCCATTGGTCGTAGCCATAAACCATTAGCCACAGCCGAAAAGAACATATCCTAAAGCTTAGAGTTAGCGTTTGCTATCCATGGGGTCGATGAGAGTAACTTCAAATATTTGGGTTTGGTTTTTTCTTTTGGGCTTTATACTTATAGCTTTTGTCTTTTGCTATAGTAACTAGTTTTCAAAGGTGCATCTTTTTAAGCAGGGGTCTACAGGTCGATTTAGTACACACTATACCGACTTCAACTATACTAGCCAAAATCGTATACAACACACAAACACTCCCCCTCTCTCTCTCTCTCTCTTTCGTACTCTCTCACGAACAGCCAGAATTTAAAAACCATAAACCACAACATAAAAGAACCCATGTATGTAAAAGAGCCTGAAGATAGCATACATAGGAGTTACATTTGATGGTAACAATCCCATGTTTGGCAAAACATATACGCTTGTAGTAGCAGACTAGCAGTTAGCTTCAAGCTCAAATGCAAACAGCCGAGAAGACCTGAACGATAAACGCGCGGAATACATGTGCCAAACTTCCGAAGAATCAAGACCTAGCTAGTTCATCCCCCTATTTTGGTGGGGTGGTCCAAGGCCTAGCTAGTCGGCCCGGCCAAAAAATCTCGCTACTATGAGGAATATAGTTTGAAAGGAAGAGTTCGATTGTACGTAGCACTATAAGGCCACCGCTGTTAAGCTAGTTTTCTTCAAACTTTACATAAAGATCAAAAGATAATAAATTGGAGGCAGGAAGAGGCCTGGCGTTACATCTTACATTACAGCATTCCTTAGTGCGTCACCTCAAAGTTGGTCTCGCTCACCACCATTGCAATTTTGGACCAAAATAAAAATTTGACGTTTCAAACACCGGGCTGACCACCGGTCCAGGGTGACAAGAACCGAATGCCCCATGGAATTCGTGCATGTCTTGCCCTTTTCAGCTTTTCCTCACCAACTCCAATTTTGGTTAACGAGCTGAGCCACGACAGAGCTTAGCCACTCGCCAAGCATGCGTGTTGGCACATCACGGAGGCCAAATGTTAATTCGCGATTGTTTGACGATGGTAAACTTTGATGCCTGGAAAGTCTTCCTGGAGTGCTGTGGGCATCAACGCAGATGTTTTCCATTGCTTTGCCTTGGAGGGGGAAGTGAGGATGTGGGAGGTCTAAAGAAAAAACTAAGGGTGTTGGGCAAGTTGATTTATGAACATGGTATTACCAATGGTTTACTCGCAATGAACAGTCCTGGATTCTCACCAAGGGTGTTGCCGTCGAATGTACAAGCAGCGCATGCCGATTTCTTTTAGGGCAAGTGTACACCCATGTTTTCTACAGGTTTTCCAATACATCATAGATACGTGAGCATCCTACTTTTAGAAGTTGTACTGTTGGTTAACATAGCCATTAATACTCAGCAACCAAGAAGTTATATCAGAGTGGTACTTCAGTGCTCTCCGAAGGCCTAAGTCCAAGAAAGACATCTCATCATATAGTTTATAAATAAAGGGTTCTAATTATCATTACTTATATCTTTTGAAAAGAGAAAGCAATAAAGAAGAAGGTGCCTCTCATCTCTCTGTATTCAATCCTTGTATTTTCTTATATTATTTTGTAATTAATCTATCTCTCTTGCCTAGGAGGAATTGCTTGTACTGGACTCACTAGCGACGATTCCTCAACACATTATCGGCACGAATCGCTCCGGTGGATCGAAAGGTAATCGTCGAAGCACTCATAAATTGAATTATCTATGTAGATCACTTTAAAATTCCATAAATTTGCCTTTTTAGATTATTTTCTACGGTGCAAATCTGTTCTAATCTATCGCGAGTGGACTTGAAGTCGCCGGCACAATATCAATCAGCAGATTACATGAAAGAGTAGATGTTGATTGTACTGTAGATTGAGAAAAAAGAAAAATCGCTGGGCCACCGCCTGCACGTGCTACGCCGCTCGAACGAGACCGCGCCACCGTGCACCGACGCCGACCCGGGGCAAGGCCGCCATCGCCCGAACTCCAGCAGTTGTCAGCTCACAGCCGCGCCACCTGAGCCACTGCCGTGCACTCGCATGCGCTGCCCGAGCCGCCGCATCTCGTTGCACGTCGCTCATTATGCCAGCCCGCAGCACGCACCAGACCGCTCCAACGCCAGCTTGTGGCCATGCCAATTCGCCGCCACATGGCCCTGAGACAGAGTCACCATGCACCGATGCCGGCCTAGACTTGCACACGTCGCCGCCGCTCGACCAGCACGGCCTCACCCGCCGGAGCGACCACCGTGCACACGCCCAAGCTGCGCCAGGCCGTCTCCCGCCGGTCACCACCGCTAGGCCTTCCGGCTGCCCACTTGCGCTTGGAGTCGTCGTCAACGCCCGGTGCAACCTCTGAGTGGCCGCTGCCATGGGAAGGCTGACCGGTGACTAGGGTTTAAAGCCCTAGCCACCGAATGAGTGGGCCGACGATTAAATGGGCTGAGCGGGCCCGACATGGCTAAAAAACTGACTAGTGGTGATTTTTGCAAAAAGGCCCTCAGAAAAACAAAAAAATACGCGAAAATTTTTCTCAGAATTGAAAATTAGCAGATAAGCCCTCACAAATTGCAGAATTCACTGAAAATTCATATTCCATCATAAAAGGGCCTCGAGAATTCAAATTTTGAATTATTTTTAACATCTGAAGCATGTTTAGCACTCTTATTATTATTTTATATGTTTTTTGTATTTATTTATTGTTTTGATTAATTGTAATTATTCAAATTGTCGTTTAATCAGTGAAATCAACAGTAAAATTATAGAAAATACATAGAAAATTCTAAAACATTACAAGAGCCTTTTGTACCATTATCCAATTTATTTTATACATATTTACCTATAGTAAATTTATATATTCCTTTCATGCATATGTAGTTGACATGAATCATGAACTGGAGGTTCGAGGAGCTAGCCCAGCATGACCAAAACTACTTGACTTGGGCTTTCGATGTCGAGATTGTACTTGGAGCTACGAAACTCCGTGCTACCATCGGGATTGGTGCATCAGAATATGCCAAACCCACATCTAATGAAAATGATCAGGCACTTCACTACCTCAAGCACCACCTCTGTCTCACTCTCAAGAATGAATACATGGCAGAGAAGAGCGCGCTAGCATTGAGGACTGCACTCAAGAAGCGGTTCGAGAAGTTAAAGTACACCACTCTTCCTTAGGTAGAGTAAGAATGGATCTAACTCAGATTTGCTGACTTCAAGACGGTTGGGGAGTACAACTCCGCTCTACACAGAATTTGTACCAATCTTCAACTCTGTGACAAATAGGTCACAGATGAGTAGAAGATTGAGAAAACCCTCTCCACCTTTCACCCCAATGCAGTGCAGTCTGCGCACAGCTATCGTCAAGACAGCTATAAGGAGTATGCTGAGTTGATTGATATCATTCAGGTTGCAGAGACTCAGGATGAAGTTCTCTGCAAGAACTTTGTCGCATAGCCACCTGGTAGCTCCGCTAACCGTGAGGCCAACGCCGAGGGCTACAAGGTGCGAAAGCCTATAATGTAGAAAAGGGAAGGAAGGGCAAAGCCGCAGCCCAGAAAGGCAAGTCAAATGCTCCACAGGAAAATAAGGCCAGTAAACCAAAGCGGGACAACAAACCCTATGGTCAGCAAGACCAAACCTGCTACAAATGTGGCAAGTGGGGGTACTGGTTGCGGATCTGTAAAAAGCCGCAACACGTCATTGATGCCTTCTAGGCCAAAAAGAAGGGCAATAAAGGGCAGCATGAAACAAACTTTGCTTTTGCTGAAGAGAGAATTATGAGCATCTGCCTATACCAATGGAGGTTGATTCCACTCCTGCAGTTGCACCCCCTCTTGACATTGCAGCTATCACCGCCATGATTTCCCAGGAAGAGCATCTCACCCCTGAGAAGATAGTAGCCAAAATCTTTGGTATTTTAGTAGATTTAGTCTAATGCACAAAATGCATTTAGACTTTAATTGTCATTTATTTTCATGTGTTGAAGGAATAAGTTAGACTTTGCATTGATGGTACTCAAACAATTTATTTTCTCATGATGGTTGGACAATATTAATTAATTCATTCATTTATAAAGTTAATAATGACATGATATGTTCTGGTATTCGATGTATTTTATTTATGTGTTGATTACCTTCTACTACATATTAATAAAGTACTTTATATTAGAACGTGTGTGGCGTCCTATGGTGAAAGTGTGTTTAGCTGACAGCGGCACAACGAATACCATCTTGAGAGAGACAAAATTCTTTTAGTCGATTAGTAATAATACTAGTAGTCTTATGACCACCGTCGGTAGCAATACATGTATAATAGGTTCAGAAAGAGCCATAATTATATTCCTAGTGGACACAACTTTGGTCATTCAAAAAGCTTTGTTGTACCTAGAATCGATGAGAACTCTCCTAAGTTTCAAGGATATTCGCGCTAACAGTTTTCACGTTGAAACTAAAAAAGAGTTTTCACGTTGAGCAAATAGAAAAAGGGTATTAGAAAGACTTTCTTCATTTGACACTGGACTATACTACACTAATATTAAGGCACCCGCAACTTATACTTCCTTGAAAATCATATTTAGAAGCTCTGAACTCTTCTATCCCTAGCATGATAAATTAAGACACCCAGGTCTTAGGATGATGAGAAATATAATTAGCATTTCATAGGGACATAATATCGATATAAAAAATTTCATGAATCAAGAAGATTTTCTGTGCCCCACATGTGCCACCAGGAAATTAATTACTAGAACATCTGCTCTAAAAGTAAAGGATGAAGTCCCTGTGTTGTGGTTACAGACCAAACAGAGAGAGATGGTAGTGGAGAGGTGGGAGTGTTCTGCCTCAGTCTCCCCCTCATCCTGATATATATATTCACATGGAGTATGCTTTTACAGTTATGCCCTTACATCCGTACCTCCCCATTAGGGGCACTTATGTCATTACACACGTTACTCTGGTTCTTATAACCTCCTAACAGGCCTGCTGGGCTTAGGTGGGGGCCACCCCTACGACAGGAGCCTCTCATGGTGAAGGGCTTCACAGGGCCGAAGCCATGTTGCCGAGTCCTTTGGCCCCCTCCGTCCCCTGCGGCCTTTGAATTCCTCCGAGCTTGTGGTTGTGGAGCCCGAGGTCTGGGATGGAAGGTGCCTTGTTGAAGCAGACACGCGCGCGCTCCGTCTCCTACCCTTCGAACGGGTGGCAGCGGAAGCTGGCGCCTAGTCGAAGCCGAGGCGCGCGCGCTCCGTCCCCTACCCTTCGAACGGGTGGCAGCGGAGGCTGGCGCCTAGTCGAAGTAGACGCGCGCGCTCCGTCCCCTACCCTTCGGACAGGTGGCAGCGGAGGCTGGCGCCTAGTCGAAGTAGACGCGCGCGCGCTCCGTCCCCTACCCTTCGCACGGGTGGCAGTGGAGGCTGGCGCCTAGTCGAAGTAGACGCGCGCGCGCTCCGTCCCCTACCCTTCGAACGGGTGGCAGCGGAGGCTGGCGCCTAGTCGAAGTAGACGCGCGCGCGCTCCGTCCCCTACCCTTCGAACGGGTGGCAGCGGAGGCTGACGCCTAGTCGAAGTAGACGCGCGTGCGCGCTCCGTCCCCGCGCTAAAATTGGAGCTTGGCGCCGATATTGTTGCGCGTTGGAGCTGTTGTGACCTTGCAGCCTGGTAGTGCGCTTTTAATGGCGGCTGGAATCACGCCGACGCCTGGCCTGGCAGAAGTCAGGCTGTCACGTCGTGCCGTCTGCCATTCTGCGGGTGGGACACGCGGCGACTCACGACTGGTGCGTCGTGGGATGTGAGCGGTTGCGTGACCGCGGCCGTTCGCCTCTTCCCCAGGGAAGTTGGACGCGTGTTGAAGGCGTGGAGGCGTTGTGCGCTGCTTGGTCACCTACCGGGCACGGCCCTCTAAGCCCCGGCGGTTCTTCTTTCCAAAACGTGGGCAGCCGAATCGCTGCGAGTTTGATCTGTCTGCGCTTCGAGCCACATGAGAGGCGAGCGGCCTTTATAAGGTGCCAGTGTTGGGGTGGAGGCACCCTTGCTTGCTTTTTGTTTGTTTTTGATCTATCGCTTTGCTTCCGCCCATGCTAATTGTAACGCCAGTTGCTCTTTTCCCTGCTTCTCTCCCCCTGGTCGTGAAGAACGATGGCTAGCCTTGACGACGCCACCTACCATCCCCGCAGCGGTTCCTTGCCTAGCCAGGGCGAGGTGTCCCATCCTTCCAGGGAGTACGAGCTGGTGCCGCGGGGGAGCTCGCGCGCCAACAAGTGGTGGGACGCCATGGAGCACTCGGGAGGCAGCTGTTCCCGTGTGCTGGGGAAGAGCCGTGTGACCGAAGGGACGCTGCAGCGACTCGTGGATGAGAGGAAGATCGTGGATCGCGATGGGGCTCGCCTACCCCGTCGGGACGAGACGGAGCCGAAGCCTCGGGCAATGGAGGCGATTGTTTTTGTCGCGTTCTTCGATGCCGGCCTTCGAATGCCCTCCACGTTGTTCGTGGGCTAAGTCCTGCGGGCCTACAAGTTGGAGCTAGCCCAACTGACGCCCCACGCAATACTCCGCCTAGCTGTCTTCACGTGGGCGATGTGGACAGAGGGGGGGCGTCCCAGCGCGAGCTTATTCGCCACACTGCACGACGCATGCTGTCGACCCCGAAAAGTTGACGGGGCGGTGTCCAACTTCGGCGGTGTGGACTTCGTGCTCCGGGCGTCGTGCGCGACGTTGTTCCCCGCGCCAGCCTCGCCGAGGCAATGGGAGTCCGGCTGGACTCGGCAGTGGTTCTACTACACCGTGACCGACAAGAGCGGAATGCAATGCCGAGGTGGGCCGATCTCGTTTAACAGTACGCCGAGTCTGAAGGCAGAGACTGACGACACGCGAAAGCTACAGAGTCTTGTCGGTGTCGCCCGTTGAATGAGCCTGCGCGACCTAGCCGAGGAGTTCACAATGTATGGAGCGGCGTCCCTCTCCTCCCGGGGGAAGTATGTTGGACAGAACGGCCCCCGCGAGGACGGGTTCAGCCCATCCGTATCTCGCCCGCTTCCGCCCTCCGCTCCTTGTAAGTCGCCCGGCACATTTTACGCGTGGCATTGTATCTGTTTGGTCTCTGCCTGACTGACGTGATCTCCTGCGCAGTGGCTCGGCTAGAGGATGCGGAGCGCGCGGTTGCGGCGCTCCTCGGCTCGTACACGCTTAAGGAGCACCAGGCTCGCGAGGCCGCAGTCAAGGCGGCTAAGCAAGGGCAGGTAAACCGCACATGCGAGGCTCTGGGCATTACTGTGCCCGAGCGCTCGGTGCCGGGGGAGCTTCCCGTCGGGACTCCGGGCACTCAGGACGGTGATAGCCCTGCGGGGGTGTTATCTTCGCGACGCCGGGCCCGTTCCCCATCCGCCGTATGCGACCGCGCAGGCCCCTCGGCGACTATCACGGCTGAGACGGGACGTGCGACCGGCGGTGGGCCCGGCCACACTGCTTCGGAGGAGCGCGGCGCCTCGGATCCCTCGGCACCCTCTGCCGACGCCAACGAACCCGTGCTCGCGGCCATCGTTGAGGCGGAACTCTCCAACCCGGGGGGAGCACCGTTCCCGGCGAGAAAATCACGGTTGATGGTGCGCTATCAACCGCAGCGGCCGGCGAGGGCGCGCCCTCTACAGAGGAAACCGTGGGGGCGACGGGAACCGTAGCTGGTGTTGCCCCGGAAGAATCGCTTGTGCCACCGCAGGCGAAACGCCCTTGGACACAGTCCCCGTCGCCAGCGAGGGGTTGATACGCCGTTGCGGGGCCTTGTCGCGGGATTACGGCGTCTGACGCGGCCGAGAAGACCTCCTCGCCGACCACCGAGGCGCCCGCCTCCCACTTGGCCGTCGAAACGGCGCCACTTCCTACCGCGACGAGAGGCGCAGGAGGTAGGCGTGAGTCCCTTTCTTCTCGCGACTTCGCGAGACTCTCTCCGATCTGCTCGCTCATTCTGCCAACATCAGGCGAGACGAGGTCTCCCGGACATGGCGAAGGATCGAGCAACGGAGGTATGCGCAAAGTCGAAAGCCTTGTGCAGGGTGCCCCACAGGTGTCCGTTGCTGTTGACGTGGCCGCGGCCTCGGTAAATCGTGGCGCGTTGGGGCTAGGGCTCGCGCGCGCGGACTTCCTCCCTCGGCTGGAGATACTTCGCGTCCTCACCGCAGCCGCAGAGCGTGCTGACAACGGCCTTGACCGAGAGATGTTGTCGTCATGCGAGGGGGATCTCCTAGCGCTCGCGTTGCAGGCCTCCGAGATGAAGGTAAATATGTGCGCTTCAGCTTGCAAGGTACTACTGGGCGCCTGCTGACTTGTTGTTTTTGCCAGACGCTTGCCCTTAGCCGGTCCTTTGACGAGGCCCGTGTTCGGGAGCGGAGGGCTCTGGAAGGCTGCCTTCGTGAAGCAAACAATGCTCTCGCAGCGAAGGATGAAGAACTTCGCGCTCTGGAGGTGTGACACCCCATTTTTTTTTTAATTTGCTTAATTGCCTTGTTTTATTGGTTATTGGAAATTTAATCTCAAAATTTCAAAATTTAAATTAAATTATCTTAGCAAAAAAATCCCTTTTGGCCCTACCTAAATTTCCTTCCTTTTTATTTTCCCGGGTGGGCCAAATCTCCTCCCTTTTCTTTTTCTCCCGGCCCAGCCGGCTCTCTTTCCCCCGGGGCCTTTTTCTTTTTCCCCCCGCCTCCTTCTGGGCTTCGCCCGGCCCAGCATCGCGCCTTCCCCCTCTCCTTCTTCTTCCCGCAGCGGCCTCACTCCGCCTCTCTCTCCGCGCTGCGCGCGCCCTCGCCGGACCCAGCAGCAGCGGCCCGCCTCCGGGTTCCCCGCGCGCGCGCGCCCCGTGGCGGTCTCCCCGCGCTTCTCGGCGTCCCCGTCGGCCTCGGCCCCGGGCCCCCTCGCCGTAGACTCCCACGCGCCGGCTCCCCGCTCGCCGCCGGGACGAGCCGATGGAACCGCCCCCGACTCCGTAGTCCTGGCCACGTCGCCGCTCGCCAACTCCGGCATGGCCGTCGCCGTCGCATTGAATGGGCCACAGTGGAGCCGAGTCCTTCCCCCGCCTTCCCCGCGTCGCCGCCCGCCGTCCGCTCTACCCTGTGGCCGCGCCGATGCGCCGCCGTACCCGAGCCGTAGCCGCCGGACCAAGTTGGCCATGCCGCGCCCCTCCTCCTCCTCTGTGCGGCCGAAGGGACGCGGTACCTCCCGCCATGCCGTCCGTGCGCCCTACGCGCCTAGCCCCCGTCACGCCTCCCTCATCGCCGGGTACACTGCAGGAGCGGGAGCTCCGTTGCCCATGCCCCCTCTGTCCTACACCCCTACTTTTCGCCACTATAAGAACCCCCAGTGCCCAGTGGTTCTCCCCCCCCCATTCACCCCCGTTCTTCGCCACAAAAATCGCCGCCGGCGGCCGTTCTTCGGGCCGTCGCCGCCGCCAGTTCACCCCGACGACCCTCGGCCGGCATTGCCCTTCTCCTCTACTTCCTCTCACCCCCGAGAACCTCCCCTCGAGTTTAATCGGGTTATCCTTCGCTTTGCAGTCGCCGGCGCTCGTTCTTCCCCGGTTCCGGCCGTTCCTCACCGCCGCCGATTCAAGGGACCCCCGGCCGATTCCTCGTAGCCGAAGCGTCCTCGCCACCCAGTGAAGCCAACCGCACCACCACTTCGGGACTTCTCCCGCTCGTCTTCCCCGGCACCGGCCGACCCCCGCCACCTTCGGAGCTCGCCGACGCCAGCCGCCTCCACCGCCTCCCGAGCCCCACTCTCCACCCCGGTGAGTCTCAAACCACCTCTAGAAGCTCCCTCCTCGTTTAATTGCGCTCCCGTTGCCAACGTCGCCGCCGCGGCCAACCCCTGGCTCCGCCGCCGCTGGGCTCGCCGCCGGCGCCTCCCCGGTCCACCTCGGGCCGATTCGCCCCACCATCGGGTGCGCGCGAGGTAGGGCGGTCCATTTTGGCCGTCTCCCCGAGCTCCCCTAGCCCACTCCTCGCCGCCGGCAGGCTCCGCCGCCGCTCGGTCGGGCGGAGCTTTGCTCCCGCGCGGTCAGCCTCCCTCCCCCGCGTTTAAATCGTTGACAGCGGCGATTAGGGAGTTAATAACCCCGCTGACAGTGGGCCCAAGTAATTTAAAACCCCCCAGTTAGACTGACGCGTGGGCCCCCCCGTTTAAATTAAAACTGTTAAAAACCCTGGGAAATGGCTTTAGACACTGACAGGTGGGCCCTTGTACAGTGCCTAGGCCCACATGTCAGTCTCCGGCCCGTTTTCAGAATTTAGAAAATTAATTAAACCGTGGACCCCACCTGTCATACTCAGAGTTTTCCCCAATAAAGATTATTCTGAAATTAAAATTAAAAACCCGCGGGACACACATGTCATAGAGTGAACTCTCTCTCTCCTTTTTCATTTTTGGGATTTTCCCGGGAATGAAACTTCAAACGACTCGTTCTCTCTCATCGTAACTCCGATTTGGGCGAAACTTGTTTCTAAATTTTTCTAAAATCAAGCCCTTTCTGTTGGTTCTGGTTTGGTCTGTTTTTGAGCTCATTTGCTTGTTATTTTATGCTTATTTGTGCTCTATGTCTGTTTCCTGCTTTGTCGGTCTGCTTCGTTCGAGTAGAATTTGAAGGCACGCCAGAGCAGCAAGGTGACCTACCTCAAGATCAGCAAGACCCTCTACTTTTAGACCCAGGCGAGTCAATATTCTTGATCATTCTGCTCCTATGTTTTCTTGCAAATTATCTTGGTTTAAAAATAGTCAAACTGCATGCATTATTTCACGTATAAAGTATGTGAACGGTAAGGTAGTTACCCCCACTCGAAGATCTAAAAATGTATATAGCTATACCCTCCTTGAATTTTGATAGATCATGTACCTTGTCGCCGTAGGTATTACTGTTACTATCCTAAATAGGTATATGTCTAAATTAAATGCCATGCGAGTTCTGTCCAGTCTAGGGCATTGCCTGCCCTAATCATAGCTTTCAAAAACTTGAGCACTAGTTTTGGGCTAGTCACGGGAGGTACGTGACTGGATATTTTGTGGCAATCTATTTTAGACTTCTCGAAACCCTCAAAACTTGCTATAACTGTTTGGGCGGACGGTAAGAGTGGTGGGTGTGGAAGTAGCACATTGGCTTGTGGTTTGAACCGCCCGAACACACTAAGGACTTAATCCTGTGATGGCATCTCCGTGTACAACAGTACGACCACCAGTCTGCAAATTGCAGCTTAGCTAAGTAATTCTATCGAACCCCCGAAACTCATCTCACCGGTAGTGGAGAGAAGTGCTGTAAGGGCAAAGGAGGGCCTAAAGGGACACCGAGAGGAGGGTGACGTCTCCAGCCGTGCTAGCGTTATGGAGAGTGGAGTCCGACGGCGCTAGTTCCCGTGGAGACATCCCGTGCAAAGTATGGGACCCACCGCCGGTGGGAGCAGCCCATAAGGTGGGATGACGAAAGGGGCTAGGTAGTTCAAAAGGCTATCGTGGTGACCTACTCAACTGCACGACTACGGAATCGTGCGGGGCAACGAGCGGGTCGTCTCTGGTGGGTAAAGTGTACGATCTCTGCAGAGAATAAACTATTCGAATAGCCGCGCCCACGGTCAGGGGCAGACATGGAAACTTCCTTGAGTTAGTTCTATTTCACAAATTCTTGTGGGCGGGAAAGAAAAGCAAATTGGAGGGAAGTACTCCAACCTTTGAGTTTTTCCTGGAGGGAAGTACTCCAGTGGTGATATAGTCTAGTAACTCCAAAATACTCAGCATCGGTGGATGTAGCTGATACCACTAAATACATATTACATCATTCAACTCTTGAAAACATGTTTTGTTAAATTGCTAAGTCATAGGGTTTGTACTTATATTATTTACAACTGTCGCTCTTCGCAAATAAATAAACCTGAGCCCTCTTTGTCAAGCTTTGCATATAATTACATGCATTTCTGTGAATGTTGGCTCGCGGAGCACGGTTGTGTGTGCTCACCTCGCTCTTCCCCCCTTTTCCCCCAGAGTTGGCAAATCAAGACCAATATGAGTACTACCAGGATCAGGAGGGCGAAGGAAATGAAGATGGTGGTAGTTAGGCTAGAATCTATTCTCTCCTTACAGTCTGGCCGACCAATCTAATTGGAAGGTGTCCTTAACGTTATCCAGGTCCCCTGGATGATATTAAGCACACCTAGGTTATCCCGGTCGCTTGCCTGTGGGGAGATGACCCTCCCTTTTGCTTCCGCCAATAATGCAATGGTACACTGAACTTATGTGGCCCGAAAGCCCCTTTTTTAATACTTGTCCTTATATGGGACCTGTGTACCCCGGTATTGTATTAATATGTCATGTATCGTGTATGAAATGAATCAGCAATGTATCTGTGAGCACTATCTACTGATCCAGGGAATAGTGCAGTGAAATCACAGGGATTCTGGGTTGGTTCAAACCTGGGGTCCGACAGGGCTGGTATCAGAGCATACGACTGTAGAAACCTAGTTAAGATGGTCATGCCTTAAGGATGGTGTCTAATTTCGAAAACTAACAAAGATTTTGATAAAATATAGTTTACTACTTCTTACTCTTACTTTTCCTAGACTTTACTCTTCTGCACTCTCTCTTCCTTTACCTGGTCTGACCTTTTGTTTTCTCTAAAAATGTAGATGGCCGAATCCTCCTCAGCCGCTCCCTGGGACTACCTTACTCACGCGGAGAGCGAGACTGACCACGTCGAGTTGCTTCGCCTGTTGCTGCAGTTCCTCAAGTACGACCAGCACCCCATCTTCCGGGGGCGACGGATCCAGACCCGAGACCAGGAGGCGTGGATCATGGAGGGGTTTGTCTACGCCCGACCAGGAGGAGTTGAGCCTGTTGTCGTCACCACCGGCCACCCCAGGGGCCGTCGCGCCGACGCCGTGCAGGACGCTGCTCAGCTGCTGTCAGCCAGGCTGATGCAGCTACACGGGCCCGAGCTCGTGCCGTCCCCCTTCTGCTACTTTCCGACCTTCTACGCGGGCGGACCTCTCCCCGAGGAGTTGGACGCACCTGTGGACGACCCCCGGCTGACTCACCAGGTACAGTTGACCCAGGCGATGGTCAACACCTACTGCCGGGCGCTCCAGGAGATCGGACGACTGAGGACACTACTGACAGCCAGCTACGAGCACACAGACGAGCTTCGCCTCCAGTTGACCGGACGGGACACCGCCCTCGCCTTGTCTGAGCGAGAGCGGGTCGCTGCAGAGACTGAGCTCGCGCTTCTTCGGGCTCAGGCCGCCTACGCGCCAGCTTCTCCGACCTACACTCCGGCTTCCCCGACCTACACGCCGGCCTCACCGGAGAGGGTTCCAGCCCCACTGCCTCCCGCAGTGGCAGCAGCAGTTGCAGCACCACTTCCAGCGCTACCTGCGGCAGCAGCTTCGTCAGCACCAGCACTTCCGGCGCCTACACCTGCCCGGGCTTCCACTAGCCTTACTCTGCCTCTGCCCGCCCCTACTGACAGAGGTGCAGCACCGGCATGCCGGTGTGGACTTCGTACTAGACTCACTGCTCGTAAGAGCACGCGCCCACCTCCGGGCTTCACCGCAGCAGACGCCAGAGGTTCCAGCAGCGGCCGTCGTCTTCTCCTCTCGCCGAGCAGCGACGACTCGCGCACTGCCTCGAGCTCACCGACCCGCAGCCGCAGCCGTAGCCGCTCCATCTCTCCGATCGACATCGCGTAGTGGCAGTATCAGCAGGAGTAGTAGGATAGCTTTTGGCCGTGCTTGCTAGCAGTATTTTGGGTACCGCAAGCACTTTATCGGTTCCGCTTTTGTACCTCCCCCCCCCCTGTAGTAGACGTTGTGTAGAGGTGTGAATATGACTCAGTGAAGCTGGTAGGCCCCACTGTTGAGTCATACAACCCCTCTCTTGTAATGGACTAATGCAAGCTTTATGTTTTATCGTTCTACTTGGCTGTCTTATTTGGTTCTTCTGTGTGTTGATTAGAGGGCTAGTGACCCCTCATATATGCCCTTCCCCTCCTCTTCTTTCCAAGTTTTAACATTTTATGTGTTTCAGATGGCACCCAGGGCAAGAAGAGCAGCCACTCGCGGTAGAGGACAAGGACGAGGACGAGGCCGCGGTAGAGGCCAAGGCCGCAGTCTTCCACCTCCACCCCCAGCACCTCCCACCATGGAGCAGTTGATGGCCCAACAAACTCAAATTCTTCATGCCATGCTAGCTAGTCAGCAGTCTGGGTCAGCCAACAGGAGCTCTAAGTTAGCAGACTTCCTAAGGACAAGACCTCTGACATTCTCTTCAGCTAGCGAGCCGCTGGAAGCTGAAGATTGGTTACGAGATACAGAAAAGAAGCTTCGTCTAGCACGCTGTGCAGAAGAAGATAAAGTGGATTTTGCTACCCATCAGTTTAAGGGTGCAGCCGCAGCCTGGTGGGAGAACTTTCTGGCAGTCCGTGGGGAAGAGACGTCTTATGATGAGCCAGATGAAGAAGAGGTAGAGCCAGAAGATGGTGGAGCTACTTCAGCAGCTACTGTTCAACAGGGGGACCAGCAGGATCCTGAGGAAGAAGAAGACAGCGAAGGAGAGGAAGCCGAGTCTGCCGGAGCTACCATTTCATGGTCCGAGTTCCAAGACGTCTTCCGTAAGAACTTTATACCCTCAGGGATAATGAGGATGAAGAGGAACGAGTTTCGGGCACTGAAGCAAGGGAGCATGTCAGTGAATGACTACCTCACCAAGTTCAACCAGTTAGCCCGTTATGCCCCAACAGACATAGCCACAGAAGAAGAGAAAATTGATCGCTTTCTTGAAGGGATGCAAGAGGAAATGAGAGCACAGTTGATCTTGCTTGACCACCCTACCTTTCACCACCTGGTCAATAAAGCCCTTATCTATGAGAATGAAAGGAAGCTCCTAGAAGCCAGCCGTAAAAGGAAGTGGGTATCACAGAGGCCTCAAGGAGGTTTCCAACCAAGGCCAATGTATCAAGGTAATACCTCTTTCCGGCAGGGAGTAACTTCAGCACCTAAGGTTACAGCTCCAGCTCAGCACTCCAGTGGGAATGTGGTTCGTGTGCCTCGTTTTTCGGCACAGTCCCCCTCTCCCAACCCAGCTGCACATCTGCATTGTTTCAACTGTGGAGCAAAAGGGCACTTTGCCAATAAATGCCCCGATCGTCAGGGCACCCCAGCCAAGTTTAATATGGGAGCCGCCCCATCAAGAGGACAGTCATCAGCAGCAAGCAAGAGTTTCCAGGCCCCTCAAGCCTCCCGGGTTTCCTCCACACCAAACCAGGGCCGTGTGAACCACATTACTGCAGAGGAGGCCCAAGATGCCTCTGGAGTACTTATGGGTACGTTCTCTGTTCAGTCTATTCCTGCACATGTTTTGTTTGATTCGGGGGCTTCGCATTCTTTCATCTCGGAAAATTTTGTGGCAAGGGTTAAGTTACCAACCTTCAGACTCAAAAGACCCGTGGTGTTGAGCTCACCAGGAGGACCTTTGACCAGCACCCTAGTAAGTCCCAAGGTCGAGGTCACCCTGGGAAACTCTAATTTCCTGGCAGATTTGTTAGTCCTCAAACCCCAAACCTTGGATGTCATCCTAGGGATGGATTGGTTGGCCAAAAATCAGGGGTTAATAGATTGTGCCAATAGAAAGGTCATACTCACTAAATATCCTGGCTTAGTAATAGAAGTTAAAATGGGTCGCCCATCACTAAAGACAGCAGTTCATCACCTTCAGGAAACACCTTTGGAAGGGATGCCTATAGTTCGGGAGTACCCCGAAGTCTTTCCAGAAGAACTGCCTGGTATGCCACCCGATCGGGATATTGAATTTGTCATCAACCTAAAGCCAGGCACTGCCCCAATAGCCAAAAGGCCCTACAGGATGGCAGTAGATGAATTGGAGGAATTGAAAACCCAAATTGAGGATCTTCAGGAAAAGGGTTTTATCCGGCCTAGCTCATCCCCCTGGGGCTCGCCAGTACTCTTTGTCCGGAAGAAAGATGGCACTGCCCGATTGTGTGTAGACTACCGAACCTTGAATGAGGTGACCATTAAAAATAAATATCCCCTGCCCAGGATTGATGACCTATTTGATCAACTGGCAGGAGCCACAGTCTTTTCCAAGATAGACCTGAGGTCAGGGTACCATCAGCTTAAAATCAGGGCAGAGGACATTCCGAAGACAGCCTTCACCACTCGATATGGTCTGTTTGAATACACAGTCATGTCCTTTGGGTTAACAAATGCTCCGGCTTACTTCATGAACCTGATGAACAAAGTGTTCATGAAATACCTGGATAAATTTGTGGTAGTATTCATAGATGACATTTTGATCTATTCTAAGACCACTGAAGAACATGCGGGACACCTGCGGTTAGTCCTAGAGACACTCAGGGAGCATCAGCTGTATGCCAAATACAGCAAATGTGACTTTTGGTTACAAGAGATCAGTTTTCTAGGGCATATCCTATCCTCTTCAGGAGTGGCAGTTGATCCCTCTAAGGTAGAAGCGGTGTTGGAATGGAAACAGCCAACTTCTGTGACTGAAGTGCGTAGTTTCCTTGGCCTAGCCGGGTATTACAGACGCTTTATAGAGGGATTCTCCAAGATATCGAAGCCCATGACCCACCTCCTCAAGAAAGAGAAGAAGTATGAATGGACCGAAAGCTGTGAGAAGAGTTTTCAGGAACTGAAGAAAAGATTGACCACAGCCCCTGTGCTAGTATTGCCCAACATCCACAAGGATTTTGAAGTATATTGTGACGCCTCGCGTCAAGGTCTTGGATGTGTGCTTATGCAAGAAGGAAAAGTTGTAGCATATACATCTAGGCAACTCCGTCCTCATGAGGATAATTACCCAACCCATGACCTAGAGCTAGCATCAGTGGTGCATGCCCTAAAAATTTGGCGTCACTACCTGATTGGGAATCATTGTGACATATATACTGATCACAAAAGCCTCAAGTATATTTTCACACAGACAGATCTTAACCTTAGACAAAGGAGATGGTTGGAGCTAATTAAAGATTACGACCTGGAGGTTCACTATCATCCTGGCAAAGCTAATGTAGTGGCTGATGCCCTAAGCCGCAGACCTCACTGTAATGCTGTATTAGAGCAAGCAATTAATTGCGAGCTTCTTAGGGAAATGGAGGCCCTCAACTTGGGTATGGTAGAGCATGGGACCATAGCTACAATGGAAGTGCATCCAACTCTTGAAGAGCTTATTAAAGCCGCCCAAAAGGGACACCTTGGAGTCCAAAAATTCAAACACCTTATGGCTAAAGGAAAAGCCCCTAAAATGATAGAGGATCAGCAGGGAGTATTATGGTATGAGAAACGTCTCTTTGTTCCCCATCAGAAGGATCTCAAGGATCTAATACTGAAAGAGGCGCATAGCTCAGCCTATACCATTCACCCAGGCAGCACCAAAATGTATCAAGACATCAAACCGCTATATTGGTGGCCCCGCATGAAGCGAGACATCGCAGAATATGTGGCTTGTTGTGATACATGTCAACGGGTGAAAGCTGAACACCAAAAGCCCGCTGGACTGTTACAACCGTTGCAAGTTCCAGAATGGAAATGGGAAGAGGTCGGGATGGATTTTATAACTGGCTTACCTCGTACCAAGTCAGGGTACGACTCCATATGGGTCATAGTGGATAGGTTAACCAAGGTGGCCCACTTCATTCCCATCAGAACCACCTACAAAGGAGTTAAATTGGCAGAACTGTACATGAACCGCATCGTATGTTTGCACGGGGTGCCCAAGAGGATAGTCTCAGATCGCGGTTCCCAGTTCACCTCTCACTTCTGGGCTAGCCTGCATGAAGCACTAGGGACTCATCTTGCATTCAGTACTGCATTCCACCCTCAGACAGATGGGCAGACGGAAAGGACAAATCAAATCCTAGAGGACATGCTTCGGGCTTGTGCCCTTGAATATACTTCGGATTGGGAAAGGTGCTTACCGTACGCGGAATTCTCCTACAATAATAGCTACCAATCTAGCCTTAAGATGTCACCATTTGAGGCTCTATATGGTAGGAGGTGTAGAACCCCATTACACTGGTCAGAGTTAGGCGAAGGAGGCGTGTTTGGGCCCGAGATCCTTAAGCAAGCAGAGGAAAAAGTCAGGCTAATTCGGGATCGCCTTCAAGCAGCCCAATCCCGGCAAAAGAGCTATGCAGACAATCGTCGTAGGGATCTATCCTTCAAAGTGGGAGATCATGTTTATCTCAAGGTATCCCCCCTCAGAGGAGTTCGAAGATTCAAGGTGAAGGGCAAGCTTGCACCTAGATTCATCGGTCCTTTTCCAATCATTGAAAGGTGTGGAGAAGTCGCCTACCGATTGGAGCTACCTAAGAGTCTATCGGAAGTGCATAACGTGTTTCACGTCTCTCAACTCAAGAAGTGCCTCAGAGTTCCTGAAGAGCAGACATCAGTTAAGTCAGTTAATCTGCGGGAGGATTTGACTTATTCAGAGCACCCAGTCCGGATTCTTGATACCATGGAAAAGCAGACCAGGCGCCAAACCATTCGACTTTGCAAGGTCCAATGGAGCAACCATTCCAAGCGGGAAGCAACTTGGGAGCGTGAGGAGCAGCTCAGAGCCGACTACCCTTTTCTGTTCCCAGGTTAGTCCGAATCTCGGGGTCGAGATTCCGTTTAAGGGGGGTGGGGTCTGTGACACCCCATTTTTTTTTTAATTTGCTTAATTGCCTTGTTTTATTGGTTATTGGAAATTTAATCTCAAAATTTCAAAATTTAAATTAAATTATCTTAGCAAAAAAATCCCTTTTGGCCCTACCTAAATTTCCTTCCTTTTTATTTTCCCGGGTGGGCCAAATCTCCTCCCTTTTCTTTTTCTCCCGGCCCAGCCGGCTCTCTTTCCCCCGGGGCCTTTTTCTTTTTCCCCCCGCCTCCTTCTGGGCTTCGCCCGGCCCAGCATCGCGCCTTCCCCCTCTCCTTCTTCTTCCCGCAGCGGCCTCACTCCGCCTCTCTCTCCGCGCTGCGCGCGCCCTCGCCGGACCCAGCAGCAGCGGCCCGCCTCCGGGTTCCCCGCGCGCGCGCGCCCCGTGGCGGTCTCCCCGCGCTTCTCGGCGTCCCCGTCGGCCTCGGCCCCGGGCCCCCTCGCCGTAGACTCCCACGCGCCGGCTCCCCGCTCGCCGCCGGGACGAGCCGATGGAACCGCCCCCGACTCCGTAGTCCTGGCCACGTCGCCGCTCGCCAACTCCGGCATGGCCGTCGCCGTCGCATTGAATGGGCCACAGTGGAGCCGAGTCCTTCCCCCGCCTTCCCCGCGTCGCCGCCCGCCGTCCGCTCTACCCTGTGGCCGCGCCGATGCGCCGCCGTACCCGAGCCGTAGCCGCCGGACCAAGTTGGCCATGCCGCGCCCCTCCTCCTCCTCTGTGCGGCCGAAGGGACGCGGTACCTCCCGCCATGCCGTCCGTGCGCCCTACGCGCCTAGCCCCCGTCACGCCTCCCTCATCGCCGGGTACACTGCAGGAGCGGGAGCTCCGTTGCCCATGCCCCCTCTGTCCTACACCCCTACTTTTCGCCACTATAAGAACCCCCAGTGCCCAGTGGTTCTCCCCCCCCCATTCACCCCCGTTCTTCGCCACAAAAATCGCCGCCGGCGGCCGTTCTTCGGGCCGTCGCCGCCGCCAGTTCACCCCGACGACCCTCGGCCGGCATTGCCCTTCTCCTCTACTTCCTCTCACCCCCGAGAACCTCCCCTCGAGTTTAATCGGGTTATCCTTCGCTTTGCAGTCGCCGGCGCTCGTTCTTCCCCGGTTCCGGCCGTTCCTCACCGCCGCCGATTCAAGGGACCCCCGGCCGATTCCTCGTAGCCGAAGCGTCCTCGCCACCCAGTGAAGCCAACCGCACCACCACTTCGGGACTTCTCCCGCTCGTCTTCCCCGGCACCGGCCGACCCCCGCCACCTTCGGAGCTCGCCGACGCCAGCCGCCTCCACCGCCTCCCGAGCCCCACTCTCCACCCCGGTGAGTCTCAAACCACCTCTAGAAGCTCCCTCCTCGTTTAATTGCGCTCCCGTTGCCAACGTCGCCGCCGCGGCCAACCCCTGGCTCCGCCGCCGCTGGGCTCGCCGCCGGCGCCTCCCCGGTCCACCTCGGGCCGATTCGCCCCACCATCGGGTGCGCGCGAGGTAGGGCGGTCCATTTTGGCCGTCTCCCCGAGCTCCCCTAGCCCACTCCTCGCCGCCGGCAGGCTCCGCCGCCGCTCGGTCGGGCGGAGCTTTGCTCCCGCGCGGTCAGCCTCCCTCCCCCGCGTTTAAATCGTTGACAGCGGCGATTAGGGAGTTAATAACCCCGCTGACAGTGGGCCCAAGTAATTTAAAACCCCCCAGTTAGACTGACGCGTGGGCCCCCCCGTTTAAATTAAAACTGTTAAAAACCCTGGGAAATGGCTTTAGACACTGACAGGTGGGCCCTTGTACAGTGCCTAGGCCCACATGTCAGTCTCCGGCCCGTTTTCAGAATTTAGAAAATTAATTAAACCGTGGACCCCACCTGTCATACTCAGAGTTTTCCCCAATAAAGATTATTCTGAAATTAAAATTAAAAACCCGCGGGACACACATGTCATAGAGTGAACTCTCTCTCTCCTTTTTCATTTTTGGGATTTTCCCGGGAATGAAACTTCAAACGACTCGTTCTCTCTCATCGTAACTCCGATTTGGGCGAAACTTGTTTCTAAATTTTTCTAAAATCAAGCCCTTTCTGTTGGTTCTGGTTTGGTCTGTTTTTGAGCTCATTTGCTTGTTATTTTATGCTTATTTGTGCTCTATGTCTGTTTCCTGCTTTGTCGGTCTGCTTCGTTCGAGTAGAATTTGAAGGCACGCCAGAGCAGCAAGGTGACCTACCTCAAGATCAGCAAGACCCTCTACTTTTAGACCCAGGCGAGTCAATATTCTTGATCATTCTGCTCCTATGTTTTCTTGCAAATTATCTTGGTTTAAAAATAGTCAAACTGCATGCATTATTTCACGTATAAAGTATGTGAACGGTAAGGTAGTTACCCCCACTCGAAGATCTAAAAATGTATATAGCTATACCCTCCTTGAATTTTGATAGATCATGTACCTTGTCGCCGTAGGTATTACTGTTACTATCCTAAATAGGTATATGTCTAAATTAAATGCCATGCGAGTTCTGTCCAGTCTAGGGCATTGCCTGCCCTAATCATAGCTTTCAAAAACTTGAGCACTAGTTTTGGGCTAGTCACGGGAGGTACGTGACTGGATATTTTGTGGCAATCTATTTTAGACTTCTCGAAACCCTCAAAACTTGCTATAACTGTTTGGGCGGACGGTAAGAGTGGTGGGTGTGGAAGTAGCACATTGGCTTGTGGTTTGAACCGCCCGAACACACTAAGGACTTAATCCTGTGATGGCATCTCCGTGTACAACAGTACGACCACCAGTCTGCAAATTGCAGCTTAGCTAAGTAATTCTATCGAACCCCCGAAACTCATCTCACCGGTAGTGGAGAGAAGTGCTGTAAGGGCAAAGGAGGGCCTAAAGGGACACCGAGAGGAGGGTGACGTCTCCAGCCGTGCTAGCGTTATGGAGAGTGGAGTCCGACGGCGCTAGTTCCCGTGGAGACATCCCGTGCAAAGTATGGGACCCACCGCCGGTGGGAGCAGCCCATAAGGTGGGATGACGAAAGGGGCTAGGTAGTTCAAAAGGCTATCGTGGTGACCTACTCAACTGCACGACTACGGAATCGTGCGGGGCAACGAGCGGGTCGTCTCTGGTGGGTAAAGTGTACGATCTCTGCAGAGAATAAACTATTCGAATAGCCGCGCCCACGGTCAGGGGCAGACATGGAAACTTCCTTGAGTTAGTTCTATTTCACAAATTCTTGTGGGCGGGAAAGAAAAGCAAATTGGAGGGAAGTACTCCAACCTTTGAGTTTTTCCTGGAGGGAAGTACTCCAGTGGTGATATAGTCTAGTAACTCCAAAATACTCAGCATCGGTGGATGTAGCTGATACCACTAAATACATATTACATCATTCAACTCTTGAAAACATGTTTTGTTAAATTGCTAAGTCATAGGGTTTGTACTTATATTATTTACAACTGTCGCTCTTCGCAAATAAATAAACCTGAGCCCTCTTTGTCAAGCTTTGCATATAATTACATGCATTTCTGTGAATGTTGGCTCGCGGAGCACGGTTGTGTGTGCTCACCTCGCTCTTCCCCCCTTTTCCCCCAGAGTTGGCAAATCAAGACCAATATGAGTACTACCAGGATCAGGAGGGCGAAGGAAATGAAGATGGTGGTAGTTAGGCTAGAATCTATTCTCTCCTTACAGTCTGGCCGACCAATCTAATTGGAAGGTGTCCTTAACGTTATCCAGGTCCCCTGGATGATATTAAGCACACCTAGGTTATCCCGGTCGCTTGCCTGTGGGGAGATGACCCTCCCTTTTGCTTCCGCCAATAATGCAATGGTACACTGAACTTATGTGGCCCGAAAGCCCCTTTTTTAATACTTGTCCTTATATGGGACCTGTGTACCCCGGTATTGTATTAATATGTCATGTATCGTGTATGAAATGAATCAGCAATGTATCTGTGAGCACTATCTACTGATCCAGGGAATAGTGCAGTGAAATCACAGGGATTCTGGGTTGGTTCAAACCTGGGGTCCGACAGGAGGGCGCCATGGCGGCCGCACAACTCGAGGCCACAGAAGCCAAGTGTGCCGCGGCTGAGGAGCGCACCGCCTTCCTGCAGCAGATCGCCGTCCTAGAAGGGGAGAACGCCCAACTGGCGGAGTCTGCTGCAAGGAATAGCCTTGTCTTGGAAAATACGTCCACGTCGGCGTGGCGGGCCATGGAGTCTCTGAACCAGGCCCTCCGAGATCTGTGCGTCAGGGTGCCGGACACTACGCACGGGCCGGAGGCCCTGTCGGAGACGCTCGGGTTGATCGAGGAGGGGGCAGGGGTTGCTCTTCTTGGCGCCAGAACGTTTGGCGAACACTGCGGCTATCTTGGTGCGTGCTTCGCCCTCGCCCTGCTTCACACTCGTGGGTGCAGACATACCCATGAGCTGGCGAATCCTCAACTGGATCCTCCCGGTCGACCCGAGGTTATGTCGGACGCCATTCGCTCCATCGGGCCTAACTTGCAGAACTTCCATCAACGGATCTGGGGCCGCTTCGGGAAAGATGCAGCGAGGGTCGCCGTGCAGCAGACGCTGCATGGGGAGGGGGACCTCCTCCACTGGCTCGAAGGAGTCCTTCAGCATCACGACGACGACGGCACGGGTTCGCCCGCACCGCGCCAAGGCTGAGCGGTTGGTCGGGTAGGTCGGGGGGATGATGTACTGGTTCGTATGCTTGTAACCATGTAACCCCCTTGCTTTTATAATGAAATCAAGTAGTACCTTTCTTGGTGTCACCTGCCGCCGAACGCGAAGGGAAGACCTCCACATCTTGTTTATATTCCGTAGAGCATGCAGGGAGGGCACCCGCATCTTATTTATACTCCGCAGAGTATGCACAGGGGCGAGGTCCCTGGTATGCGCGGAGTTAGCGTCCGTGGACTGGTGCGCGCGGAGGCGAACCTCGACGCTACGATTTTCTTTATAGTCCGGAGACTCGCGCGTGCGGAGGCGGACCTCGACGCTACGTCTTATTTAGAGTCCGTAGACTGGTGCGTGCGGAGGCGGACCTCGACGCTACGTCTTATTTAGAGTTCGTAGACTGGTGCGCGCGAGGGCGTCCCCCCGTTGCGTCTTATTTAAAGTCCGTAGACTGGTGCGTGCGGAGGCGGACCTCGACGCTACGTCTTATTTAAAGTCCGTGGACTAGTGCGTGCAGAGGCGGACCTCGACGCTACGTCTTATTTAAAGTCCGTAGACTGGTGCGTGCGGAGGCGGACCTCGACGCTACGACTTCCTTTATAGTCCGGAGACTCGCGCGTGCGGAGGCAGACCTCGACGCTACGTCTTATTTAAAGTCCGTGGACTAGTGCGTGCGGAGGCGGACCTCGACGCTACGACTTCCTTTATAGTCCGGAGACTCACGCGTGCGGAGGCAGACCTCGACGCTACGTCTTATTTAAAGTCCGTGGACTAGTGCGTGCAGAGGCGGACCTCGACGCTACGACTTCCTTTATAGTCCGGAGACTCGCGCGTGCGGAGGCAGACCTCGACGCTACGTCTTATTTAAAGTCCGTGGACTAGTGCGTGCGGAGGCGGACCTCGACGCTACGACTTCCTTTATAGTCCGGAGACTCGCGCGTGCGGAGGCAGACCTCAACGCTACGTCTTATTTAAAGTCCGTGGACTAGTGCGTGCGGAGGCGGACCTCGACGCTACGACTTCCTTTGTAGTCCGGAGACTCGCGCGTGCGGAGGCAGACCTCGACGCTACGTCTTATTTAAAGTCCGTGGACTAGTGCGTACGGAGGCGGACCTCGACGCTACGACTTGCTTTATAGTCCGGAGACTCGCGCGTGCGGAGGCAGACCTCGACGCTACGTCTTATTTAAAGTCCGTGGACTTTGTTCTGCTCAGCGCGGATAGGGAATGCTTTGGGAACCGCAATCTTTATTGAACTTCTGTTTACGCGGGCGAGCATCGCATAACAAAGGGCTGGTGGCTCTACGCTTGTTGTCCTACTTCTAGGCGTAGTATCGCCGCAACCTGTCCGCATTCCATGTGTGCCAGAGGGTTTGTCCTTCGAGCGTGGCGAGGCGGTACGCCCCCTTCGGCAATGCCTCCATCACAATGTACGGGCCTTCCCACTTGGACTCCAGCTTGCCAGCGGTCTCCGCCTGAAGCGCCACTCTGAGAACGAGATCCCCAGGCTTGAATCCCCACGGGCATATAGAGCGGTCCCGAGTACGCATGGTCTGCCGCGCATACTTCTCGACATGGTGGGCTGCATCTGTCCGTAGCCCGTCGAGGAGGTCCAAGGACACACGGCGCTCCTCTTCGGGTGCTTGGACGAGGACCCTCCGCGAGCCGGCCTTGATTTCCTCGGGCGTCACTGCTTCGTCGCCGAAAAGGAGCTTGAACGGCGTGAATCCCGTCGGGCGCGTTACCGTTGTGCGAAGCGACCAAAGAACGCTGTGAAGCTCGCTTGGCCACTTGCCCTTCGGCAACCCGACCAGGCGCTTTTTGATGGCAGCGGAGATGGCGCCATTCGCCCGTTCGACCGCCCCGTTGGACTGGGGATGCCCTACCGAGGTGAATCGGAGGGTGATGCCCATGCTGTCACAATAGTCTTTGAATAGGGTGGCGTCGAACTGCAGGCCATTGTCAACCGTGAGCTCCCGGGGCACGCCGAAGCAACATATGATGTTTTGCCAGAGGAAGCGCTGTATGGCCGCAGAAGTTACTTTAGCCAGGGCGACCGCTTCCGGCCATCTGGAGAAATACTCCAGCGCGACCACCACGAACCGGAGGTCCCCTGGAGCTCGGGAAAGCGGTCCTACTATGTCGACGCCCCAGCGTGCCAGTGGCCACACCGGAGGAATAGGGTTGAGGCTCGTCGGGGGCCTGCGGATGATGCGCGCCATCCACTGGCACCCTTGGCACCGACGGACGAGGTCCTGGGCGTCGGTGATGGCAGTTGGCCAGTAGAAGCCTTGCCTGAGCACCCGCGTGGATCTCCGCAACGAGCTCCTTTCCCCCCTCAGTCGAGAGGCAGCGCAGGAGCGGTGCGCAAACCCCTCTCTTGTAGAGTATCCCTTCGAACACCTGGAAGGATCTTGCGCGGTGCTGCAAGCGCCGGAGCTCGGCGGGGTCCTCCGGCTCGGCGATGCCTTGCAAGAAATTGAAGATGGGCTCTCGCCAATCACCTGGCCGGTAAATGTGGTGGACGAGTGCCGCGTCCCGGTTGTCTTGCGCGATGGCCGCCTGCTCTAATATCTCGTAAAACGCCCCATCAGGGGGGCAGTTGCTGGCTGGCTGCCTTAGCGAGGGCGTCGGCCTGCTCGTTCTCCGCGCGGGGGATGGCCTTGACGGTGACGCCCAAAAAGTGCCTTTCCCTCGCCCTCACAGCCGTGAGGTACTTGGCCAACTCAGGGTCCTTGGCTTGATATGACTTATCCACATGACCAGCCACCAAGCGCGAGTCGGTGCGGACTAGCACCCGTCTCGCGCCGACTGCCTTGAGCTTCGTCAGGCCAAAGAGCAGCGCCTCGTACTCAGCCGTGTTGTTGGTAGCGGGGAAGGCAAGGCGCGCCGAGTATAGCAAACGTTGTCCTTCGGGTGTGACGATCACCGCACCTACGCCCGCGCCCGCGACGCCGTAAGCTCCGTCAATGGTAAGCGTCCAGACGGGGTCGTCGTGCGTCTGTAGTGGTTGGGCCGACGGGGTCCATTCAGCGAGAAAATCCGCCAGGACTTGGGATTTGATTGACGTTCGTGAAGCATACGTCAAGGAGAAGGGGGCGAGCTCGGCAGCCCATTTGCCGATGCGCCCTGTGGACTCCTTGTTGTGTAACATCTCTGCCAGGGGGAATGAGGAAGGCACTGTGATCGGGTGGGCCAGAAAGTAATGCCGAAGTTTCCTGGAGGCCATGACCAGCGCGTAGGCGAGCTTCTCAAGCTCCGTGTATCTTGTCTTGGCGCCTTGGAGGGCTTCAGAGACAAAGTATACGGGCCGCTGCATGGCGCCTTCCTCTAAGACAAGGACGGCGCTGACCGCGGTGGCTGACGCGGCCAGATAGATCAGGAGGGGAGCCTCTGGTGCTGGGGCGACCAGAGTGGGGAGGCTTGTCAGGTGCTCCTTGAGCTCGTTGAAGGCCTTCGCGCAATCTCCGTCCCAACGAAACCCATCGCACCCGCGGAGTGTCTTGAAAAATGGCAGGCCCCGCTCCGCCGCCCTGGATAGGAAGCGGCTTAGTGCTGCCATGCGGCCCGCCAGCCTCTGGACCTCCCTCGTTGTCTTGGGCAGCTCCATACCCAGGATGACGTCTACTTTGTCGGGGTTCGCCTGGATGCCCCGTCCGGACACGAGGAAACCTAGGAGTTTGCCCGCCTGCACCCCGAAGACACATTTGTCGGGGTTGAGCTTGATGCCCGCCTTCCGGAGGTTGTCGAAGGTCTCCTGGAGGTCCCGGCCATGCAGAGCAAGCTGCCGGGTTTTGACCACCACGTCATCGACGTAAGCTTCGACGTTCCTCCCGAGCTGGGCGGCCAGGGCAATAGCGACGAGACGGGTAAAGGTAGCGTCTGCGTTCTTCAAGCCAAAGGGCATTCTGACGAAGCAGAACGTCCCAAGCGGTGTGATGAAACTGGTCTTCTCCGCGTCGTCTTCGGCCATGTACACCTGGTGGTAGCCGGAATAGGCGTCCAGGAAACTCATGAGTTCGCACCCCGCGGTGGCGTCGACCAACTGATCAATGCGCGGCAAGGGGTAATTGTCCTTTGGGCACGCCTTGTTGAGTGCCGTGAAGTCGATGCACATACGCCAGGCCCCGCTGGCCTTTTTGACTAGTACCGGGTTAGCGAGCCACTCTGGATGGTGGACCTCGCGGATGACCCCGGCGCGAAGAAGCCTCGCCACCTCTGTCTTGGCCGCCTGCTGCCGATCCATCGATATACGCCGAAGCCTTTACTTGACCGGCTTGGCGTCGGGGCGGGCCGCCAAGCGATGCTCGATTACTGCTCGGTCTACGCCCTTGATGTCCTCCGGGGACCATGCGAAAATGTCAACGTTGTTCTGAAGCACTCGGAGCAGATCCCGTTCGACCCCCGGTGGGAGCCCTTCGCCGATGGACACGAACTGCCCCTCCGCCTGGAGCGGCACCTTCTTGACTCCGCCCTCGGGCCGAGGCTTGGGCGTCCACCCAGGGGCGGAGGGCCCATCGCCGAGCGTGCCGGGGAGGGCGTGCACCGGGCGATGGGGAACGCAGCTTCCAACCTCGGCACGTCTGGCCAGGTCCTGATCGTCGAAGAACGCGTAGTGCGGGATCGCCTCGAAAGAGTTGATAGCGGGTCGACCTAGTATGGCGTTGTAGGGATGTGGGATGTCTACGACGTCGAAGATGACATGCTCGGTCCGGATGTTACCCTTGTTGCCCTCCTGACGGAACGTGACCGGAAGGGACACGTGCCCCAAGCCTGCAGCGGTTGACCCCCGAGGCCATGAAGTGGAGCTCCTGGCTGCGCTAGCTGGCTTCGGGGGATCCCCATACGATCGAGGGCTTCGGCGAATAAGATATTCGCGGAGCTTCCCCCGTCGACAAGGACACGCCGGACGTCACAGCGTGCTATGTGGGCTTGGATGACTAGAGGGTCTTGGTGAGGGTACTCCACACCCCTAGCGTCGTTCACGTCGAAGGTGATGTTGCGGGGCGGCATCCACAATTGCGGCTACTCCCCGGGGGCCCTTGAGGATGAGCCTCCGGTGATGACGCTAACGGTGCGATGCTGCGCGCCCTCCGTTGCGGCGGTTCGTATGGGGCTACCCATTGGGTGCTCCACGTGGGCTCCGGCGGGGGGGCCGAGGAGGCAGAGCTCGAGACCCGGCCGTCACCCTCCGCAGCTCCATAACTGCGGTGCATGCCCTTGTGTAATGATCACCGTAGCCGTGTACCTCGCACCACTTGCCATAGTGTAGGAGCTCTTGTTCTGCGTGGGGTTGGCCGCCGCAATTGAGTCCGCCTTCCGATCCCCGGTCCCCCCTCCATGAAGCGGGGTCGGGTCCTTGGCGGGCGCTCTCAGTGTGAAGGACCTGATGGGCCGCCTGTGACCTGCGCTGGCGGCGCCGAGGTTTATGCCTGCTCCTTGAAGAGCCTTCCTGTACTCCGGTGTCGCTGCCTCGGGGAGGGCCTCCCCGAGGCTCTCGGCCGCGGCCCTGCTTCGAGGAGGGACCACCCGCCCCCACTTCGCGTGGGGGGCGCTCCCTATGGGCGAGGTCGAGGGCGGTAATGCTGCGCCTTCGCGCATCCTCCTCCGCCCGCGCATACTCGTCCATTTTGTCGAAGAGCTTGGCGACTGTCTTGATTGGCCTCCACGCGTTGTACTCGGCCATCGGGCCCGGACGAAGGCCCTGTATGGCTGCATTAACGACGGTGGTTTCATTAACGTCTTTTACTCGGCATCGAAGCTTGGCGAAGCGCTTGAAGTAGTCCCGGAGCTTCTCCGAGGGTCTTTGCTTCACAGCGAAGAGTTGGTCCGCGTCGACTCGCTCGACATAGTTTCCTTGGAAGTTGTTGCGAAGGCGGTCGCGGAGCTGCTCCCACGCGTAGATGGAGCCCGGCTCTATGGTAAAGAACCAAGAGAGCGTCACTCCTTGCAGCGCGAGGGGGAGTCCCTTCGCCTTCGTGGTGTCGTCTCCGCCCGCAGCCTCGATCGCGGTTTCGTACACACGCACGAACTCGCGGGGGTCCGTGTCGCCTTTGTACGGGTCGATGACGCTAGGAAACTTGAAGTCTTCGAGCCATGCCGCCTGCTGCAGCCCCGTCGAAAGCGGGGACTCCGTATCTACGCGCCGCAGCGGCACACGGCTAGACGTGGGGGCTTCGCGAGGGTCGGGCGCGGTTACTGGCGCGGCCTGCTGGCTCCGAGCCGCTTGCATATCTCGGACAGCTCCGCGAAGGTCCCCTAGTTCCCATTGGAACGCGTCGAGGGCTGCTAGTAGGGTGCTTTCCACCGCAGGTGCTGTCGGGGCCGCCGGAACACCCAGCGGACGGGTCGGTGCAGGGACCATCGCCTCGAGATCTCCAGATCCGCCGGACGCTTCATTGCGGCTACCCCCGGCCGCCTGATCCGCGCTGCCGGCGAGGGTGGCGGGGGCTACCGCTGCAGTGCCAGCGACGGGGTTGGATGTCGTTGTAGCGGCGCTGGCAAGGTCGGTCGTTGTAGTGCGAGCGTCGACGCCCGCGACCCTTACGCCTACGTCGCCGCCAGCCCCTTCGGC
Source organism: Dendrocalamus latiflorus (assembly GCA_017311315.1). Lineage (NCBI taxonomy): Eukaryota > Viridiplantae > Streptophyta > Magnoliopsida > Poales > Poaceae > Dendrocalamus > Dendrocalamus latiflorus. Next base: position 40,197,892 of record CM029610.1, read on the forward strand.
GGCCGATGCCGAAGCCCTGGTATTCACGCGCCGCTCCGACCCAGCCGCCTTCTTTCTCTTCGCCGCCGCTGATGAAGCTTTTTTCGGTGCCATCCTTCTTCTTCGGTCTTCAGGCTTGTCCTTGTCCTCCCCACGGATGGCGCCAACTGTTGTGGTTACAGACCAAACAGAGAGAGAGATGGTAGTGGAGAGGTGGGAGTGTTCTGCCTTAGTCTCCCCCTCATCCTGATATATATTCACATGGAGTATGCTTTTACAGTTATGCCCTTACATCCGTACCTCCCCATTAGGGGCACTTATGTCATTACACACGTTACTCTGCTTCTTATAACCTCCTAACAGGCCTGCTGGGCTTAGGTGGGGGCCACCCCTACGACACCCTGTATTCCTGAAGTGCATCCAAGGAGACATTTGCGGTCCTATACAACCACTATCAGGGTCATTTAAATATTTTATGATGCTTATCGATGCTTTCTCAAAATGGTTGTACGCATGTTTATTATCTACGAGAAACCATGCTTTCACAAAGCTAATCTCGTAGATAATTCAAATTAAAAATAATTTCCCTGATCAACATATAAAGTCCATTAGAATAGACAATGCTTGATAATTTACTTCAAAGGCATTTGATGATTATTGCATGGCAATGGGAATTAAAGTTGAGCATTCCGTACCGCATGGCCACATATAGAATGGACTAGCAGAAGCATTAATTAAGAGAATTAAACTTATTGCCCAATCGCTTTTGCAGAACTGTAATTTACCAACTACATGTGGGGCCACACAGTCCTACATGCAACAACTCTCATCAACTTTAGACCATCGGCATATAGCATCCATTCACGTATGTAATTAGCGCAAGGATCAACACAAAAAATTTCTCGTCTCCATAGGTTTGGGTGCAAGATTTATGTACATATACCCTCTCTACAGCGTATTGCAATGGGCCTTCTTCGAAAATTTAGGATATATGTTAGTTATGAGACAACATCTATAATCAGGTATTTAGACCCTATAACAGGAGATTTACCTACCGTCTATTTTACTAATAGTATATTTAATGAGAATAGTTTTCCAACATTAGGGGGAGGAGAATATTGTCCATTCTATTTTTTTCTACAAGCACTAATGGTGCTGCTTTAAGAGTTGTGCAACGTAGATTTTGGTTAGTCTTGCTATAGATTGCTCTCAAGAAAAATCTTCATTACAAATGGTAGAATTAGGTCATCGTCACCCAGCCTCCTCTCTCCGTAGGAAGGAAAAAAGGACATCATGCATCACCCAACCTAATTATCATGTGGCTAAGGAGCCTTTCCACGTCCTGCAATTTTTTTATGACTCGATTAAAGTGGCCGCAGCCTCGACGGATGGTTGGGGAGTGCAGGAGAGAGCACTTATCGTCGTGTAAAAGACGCTATCATGGTAGGGCTCGATCGGTAGGATGATTGAAAGGCCAAGTCTCCTATCACATGGAAGTGGCACGACCAAATACATGTCGTACGTACGTTGTTGTGAGCGGGGGGCCGGGAGTCCACCAGCAGGCGTCAGCTTGACGGCGACCGAATCTGGCCTTCCCCTCCGGTGGGTGGCGCACGGCCGAAAGTGGTCACGCCGCCGCCCCCGTTCGCCGAAAGAGAGCATCGTTCCGGTTACGCAAGTCCCATTGAATTTTCCTGGATACCATGTTACCGTTTCGAAGTGTGACATTTAGGGACACAACCCTTTTACAAAACGACGTTTTGCAAAGCTTGAAGAACCATTTTTCGGCAGGTGCGGTGCGGGTGTGCGCTACTAAGGGACGGATAGTTCTAACCAGGATTAATTGAGCCTAGATTAACATGAGATGCCATGTTGAAGTATAAGTCGCCATATTTTTCTTTGGCAACTTTAACCGTTTTTAAATGGTTGTTGCGGCCGATGCTACTCACCCTGTCCATAAATATAGATGTTATTACTTTTTATAATCCTTAGTACAAAACTTTGACTACAATTTTTGTATCATAATATATTAATAAAATAATATATTGTAAAAGTATTTTGTAGGACACATCTAATGGTATTAGTTTTATACTTTAATATATATTACCAGTCAAAGTTTTAAAGTCTTGATTGTATGGATCCCACGACAACCTATATTTACAGACAAAAGAAGTATTATTTTATTACTACAACTTTAGTTGAAGGTTTTGTTCTTTTTGCTTCTCGCTATGGCTTATGCTACAGTAACTAACTTTTAAACGGAGTATTTTTTAAGGTGGAGTCTGCAAATTGATTGTAATAGATATTGTACTAACTTCAGTTATACCAGCTAAAATCACATATAACTATCTTTTTCGTATTGTTTTTTACGAATAGTCAGAATTTTAAAACCATAAGTCACAATTGGAAAGAACTAACCCGAGGGGAACACGATAAGAGCAGTGCTCCGAATGAGATTCGTGGAAAATTGGTGAGTGTCCAATTCAAAAGGAAGCTTCCAGCATTCCCATGTGCACCCAAACAATGAAAGTGTACGGCTACGCAAAAGGAGGTCGTGAGTTCCATTCTCAATTCCTTTAATATTCTTGTACCATATGTGTGCATGTGTTTCGTGTACAGGGGGAGGTGAGTGGTGCGAGTTAGAATGATGTAGAAAGGGAAAATTCCAGGCAGTACCAGCAGAAAGAGGCCCAACTCCTATATTTCTTTTGAGAGGAAACCTTCCCATTTCCTTTTTTTTTTCTTTGATAGGCATTCCCAATTTCCCATTGGCTAGAACACCTTATGCGAACTAGATCTGATGGGCCTTCATGATAGATATTCAAATGGGCTTTCAGTTGCATATTTGGACCTATAGTTGTGCTCTCCAGGGTACATAATGCAATGGGCTATGCATGTCTGGGCCGCATGCTTACGCGGTTGTGTTTACGAATACGTTTTATTTATTTGTGAGACGTGTGCATGAGTACTGTTGTGGCCCTCTAGCAATGGATTAGAACCTTTTTTTCCTGAGAGGTAATGGGCTATAACTTAAGAGTGCGATTAGTTAACCTGTGTTAGAGCTGGGACCAATAAAATGGCAAAGTTTTCTGCTGCAAAACCAGACTTCTGACGTCCGAACAATGAACACCTCTAGGCCGGCTGCTCGCAGGAGTATGTTTGATGTGTTGAGAAACCTGGGCCAGTCTAGGCCCATAGTGGGTACCTTATTGTAGACTATAAATAAGAAGCCGTACCGGCATATTTTGTACTCATGCAATCAAAAGCAATAAAGAAAGACCAGAAGTTCTCTCTACTTCTCTGTGTGTTTTCAATCTATTATTCTGTCTTTTGTGATTGATTCATTTCGTTCTAAGCGGAGGAATCGAAGGTAATCATCGAAGCCTAATAGATTGAATTATCTAGATCGTGTAAATTCACAGTTTTCGTGTTCTAGATTAATTTTCTACGGTGCAAATCTGCTCTAATCTACCGCGAGCAGACTTGAAGTCGCTAGCACAATGTTGATCGGTAGATTGCATACAGAGTAGATGTTGATTGCACTGTAGATCGGGAAAAAAGAAGAAAAAGAAAAACGCGCACGGCAACCCCGTACGGCCGCCGCACGAGAAGCCGTCGCCGGCCGGCCGCTGGTCGCCGGCCTGTCACCAGCCCGATGCCGGTCGGCCGCTTGGTCACTGCCCTGAATGGCCGTCGCCGCCGGCCGCCCGGTCGCCAACGAAGGGAGCGAGCTTGAAGCCGCCTTATCACGCACGTGTCGCCTCAGCTTCTCAGCCGGCCGCCGGATCCGCCGCACCGTCGGCACCGCGCACGAAGCGTCGGCCGCCGTCGCGCCCCGCATGGCGCCGCCGCTCGGCTTCCGACCCGCGTCGTCAGGAGTGCCTCCTCGTCTCCTGCTCGAGCTCCACGCCCGGTTGCAGCTCCTCAAGCCTTGCGCCGCCCGTGCTTGAAGCCAACGCCGGCGCCTTTGTCCCGTGCATGGCCGCTGCCTAGCCGTCGGCCGCCGCCCTGACTTCCGGCCCGAAGCCGAAGCAACGTCTCAGACAGCGCGCGCCCGCTCGGCCCCCATGCCCGGACTGATGAACGCCGCCGCCACTACATGAAGGGGGTAGGGGAAACCCTACCCCTGTGGGATAAGCCGGTCGGCAGACCGCCCGGGCCGATGGGCCAAATGGGCCGAACGGCCAGAGGAAAATGGGCCAAGAAACGACGCGGTCGGGGGGAGGAACTGGCGAAATTGCAGAAAACCCCCATAAAGTATGGGAATTACCAAAAGGCCCTTAAATTTACATATAGGTCCCGAATTTTGCAGAAAGGTCTTCGTAGTTTCAAAAATTACGAATATGTCCTCAGATTTAACGGATCCTGAATTTTGCAAAAAGCCCCTCAAAAAATCAGGAAATTGCGCGATTTTTTTCTGAACTAAAATTTTGTGTATAGACCCTCAAAAATTACAGAATTTGTTGAAAATTCTTATTCTAGCATAAAACGGCCTCGGAATCCGAATTTTGAAGTATTTTTAGCATTTGAATCATATTTATTTCTGCCATTATTATTTTCTGTATTTTCTATATTTATTTACTATTTTGGTTAATTGTAATTGTTTAAAATTACTTTTAATAACTGAAATTAGCAGTAAAATTTACAGAAAATTATAGAACATTATGAGAACCTTTTGTACCATTTACCCGCAGTAAATTATTCCGTGTATATTTACCAACAATAAACTTATTTATTCCTTTCATACACGTGTAGATGACTGGCATCACGAACTAGGAGTTTGAGGAGCTGGCTCAGCATGGCCAAAACTATCTGACGGGTCATCAACTTCTAAGTACTCGCAATAAGGCAAGTTCCAAAATATTGAACACTTCTTGTACATGTTCTTCTAACGGGTCATCAATTTACGTCTCTTTCTAAACACAACATTGATATCCTTGACGATATCGTAAACCTTTTTCCCGCTAAAAGGCCTTCAAGCTGAGTTGTCCTTTTTGTTCTGTCAAATTATTTCTTCATCTTGTGGTATGGGTGATATCTTGAAAGAAATATACGGTGATGCATGTACATAGTTTTGCGTGAGTTGTTCAACCACAGACTCTTGGTATAATCTAAGCAGTGCGGATAGGCTTTTGCTCCTTTTGTACTCATCCCTAACAGGTTACCAAGGGCAGAAAAAATAATTAATGATGCAGAACAATATGGTGTGTAGAGTGAAGTTCTCTTATTTGTCCACATTCTGTACCTGTACCCCTTCATTCTACAGTGTCACAAGATCTTCCACCAATGGTGCTAGGTACACATCAATATCGTTTTCAGATTACTTTGGCTCTTGGACATGTAGTGACATCAAAATATACTTCCACTTTATATACAACCAAGGAGGAAGGTTGTATATGCATATATTCACGGGTCAGGTGCTATGTCGGCTGCTTATGTTACCGAAAGAATTCATTCCATCTGCACTCAACTCAAACTTTATATTTCTCGGTTCTGCACTGAAGTCTACAAACATCCTATCAATGTTCCTCCACTGGGCAGAATTAGTAGCGTGTCTTATCATTCCATCTTTATTATGCTCTAAATGCCAACGCAACAATCTTGCATATTTTCAGTTTGTAAATAAACACTTCAAATGGGGAATTACAGGTAGATATCACAACATCTTAGCAGGAGGTCCTTACTTCACCTCGATGCTCTCGCCATCATCGGGGTCATTCTTACGCTTGTATCGGGGTACTTTACACACTAGACAAATATGTAAGTTTGCATAGTCTTTACAGTAGAGAATTCAATTGTTCGATTATGCATGTATTTTTTCTACTTCCAGTCCCAATGGAAAAAGAATCTTCTTAGCTTGGTAGGTGGTTCTCGACAACACATTTCCTTCTGGAAAGATATTCGCTAGGAGACCTAACAACGCCATGAAACTCTTGTCAGACTAGCCATTGCTTGCCTTCAATTTCAGCAGTTCAAGAATGGATAGCAACTTTGTGTCTTGTGGAATGCAACTCGGGAACAAAGGTTTCTCCGAGTTCTCCATCAAGCCCTTGAATTTACGAAACTTTTTCTCACTATAGTTCCCTTCTGCATCACGTAGCATCTAATTTAGATTGTCACCATGCAACCTATCCTTATCGAAAGCACAGTCCACAACCAGCATATCGTTGTCTCCTTTGACGATGCTACAACCTAATACTTACACATAATTGCCATTCACCTTATAATAAATTGTCCATATCTAATTAAATTAAATAGCTAACTGTGTACTATTTATGAAGCAATATATACATCAAGCAACAGTATATTGAAGTAAACTAGGTGTAGTGACCCATTCTTAAATTAGAGCAAACTACCAATTAAGCAAAATCTAAATCTAGATATCATCTCTCTTTATTACAAGGCATATAATTAGAAGCAAATACTAACGTCTAATCACTAAGAACAAATCAATCTACAACCATCAATGCCAGCGACAAGGAAGAGTAGGAGCCATTTTATTTATTCTTGAGAGATAAGGAAGTTAGGCGGGTGGCCAGCGAGGTGCTCGTGTAGGATCAGTGATTTAGGGATTAATCTCCAGTGGTGGACGATTATTTTTATACAACAAGGAATACATTCGGCGCATGGGACGAGGAGATGCATCTGGGGAGCCAAAACGATCGAAGAGGCGCGCATCGGGGAGATGAAGCCCCATTTATGCGTATAAATACATATCACAGATGGTTCCAACCACAAGCCGTCTGTGATACGCAACTATCACAGATGATTCGTATTAATAACTGTCTGTGAATTATCACATACGGTCTAATTAAAAACCATCTGTGCTATTTGCAATCATCATAGACAATTCGTACTAATAACCGTTTGTGAATTATCACAGACGATTATTAACAAGAACCATCTGTGATAGTTGCGTTTCATAGACAGTACACCATTACGCTTGGGAAATAGTCTGTGATAATTACAACATAAACTTTTCTCCATGAACCGTCTATGATGGTGTTTAGTCTCTACTCCTTAAAAAGAGGAGTTTAAGGTGATGGTGCATCCTACACTTCCTTTTTTGACTGTGCTCGTGTCGGCCCCACTTCAAAAGTTCCTCACCTACTGCCCCTCTCTCTCTCCCACCCCTCTCTCTCGCGCGGCCTTGGACGCCGGGGGATTCTCGCACGAACGGATGGCGCCAAAGCCACCAGACTCAATCTGGGCGAGCTGGGCGAGGAGCCGCTCGAAGCCGGAGCCCATCAAGAAGTCGGACATGCTCTCCGGGAGAGGGCGGAGACCGGAGCCAGCACCGTCGTCGTAGAAGAGCTCGAAGCTGCTCGTGGCGCCGGGGATTTCATCGTCGCCGGGGAGGACTGTGGAGAGGCGGAGCACGATGACGGGGTTGTAGACGAGCGGTCCCCGGAGGCGGCGGCACGCCGGTTGCGGCGGGGGCTCCGCCCGGCGGCGGACGTAGGTGGAGACCGCGGCGCGGCGGCGCGGCCATCTCCTCGAGGAAGCCGCGGTCGCAGACGGGGCAGACGAGTCGGTGAGAAGCGGCGAGGAGAGGTGTGGAGGCAGGAGAAGTGGCGCGCCGGCGGATCTGGTGGAAGAGCAAGAAGCGGCGAAGAGAGGCGGCGTTCAGATGGAGAAGGAGGAGGTGCAGTGGAGATGTGGTGGAGGAGAGGAAGAGCGGCGGGGAGATAAAGGCGCGCGGTGGAAGGAGAGCAGAGGGGCAGCCGAAGAAGGAGCCGGAGAGAAGTGGCGCGGAGGAGGAAGCTGTGGTTGGCCGGTGGCGCACGGGTGGAGAAGAGAGGCTGGGCGCACGGGAGTAGTCGACGGAGGAAGGCGGAGGAGGAGGGGAATGGAGGCGGCCGAGACGCGCGGGTACTGCGGGATGGCGCGACGGAGTAGCGGCGGTGAAGGAGAGCAAAGAAGGGAGGCGCGCGGGATCTAGAGCTGGCGGCAGAGAGTGGTAGGGGCGGCGAAGTTTGGTGGCGCGCGATGGAGTGGTGATGGCGGAGAAGCAGTGGGGGCGCACCGGAAGGTGGAGACGGTTGGCCGCCGGCGAGTCTGGCCGACCCTCGCCGGCGGCGGAGAAGAGGAAGGGGGAGGAGAGAGAAATGGGGGGCTCAGGTAGAAGCAAATGGCCGGCTCTAAACCGAATGCAGACGGCGGCTAGGGTTTAGAAGGAGTTGGGATTTGGAAATTGTTCGATTTAGTCCTCCCAATTTCCTGCATTTACAATAAAGTCCTTCCCTCATTTGATTTCTTCTGAATTAGACCTCCGGAGCTCCGTTTTCAGCGCGGTTTGATCCTACGCATCCGTGACGACGCGTACATCTGTACAGAGCAGTCCCAAAATGCCGAATTTGTCATTTACGCGCCTCGTTCGCGCCTGCCTGTGGAAAAGCATAAAGAAAATGTAAAATGATCCAAATTGAGCAATTAATTATAGAAAAGTATGTAAATGATGATAAATGATCCCAAAATGCGAAAAATAATGGGGTAAAATGATGATAAATATATGTAAAAATGACGCATGTCAGCTATGCATTGTTTACTTGAATCGCGGTTTTCATAATTAGATGGTTTTTAATTTTGCATTCAATGTATGCATGAAGAAGCTAGCTTTTGTGGTAATCAAAATAAAGGACAAGGGCTTGTAGCTATGTGCCTATGTCTTCATCTAGCAGTCTAATTGATATATATCCATCTCATGTGCCACTACTTTTTTGCAAGCCTGCTATTTGTGGAAGAGGACATCGGTCTGATTCTTCAATGTTGCATTAAGTTGGATCCACGGTACTTACTGGTTTGACTGAGCCAAGTATTCAAATTAGAAATTACATCAGCTGTCTGTTTGTTTAATTTCCCATGATTCCATCTGAATCAATATCAAACCATGAAGCTTTTTTCCCATTTAGTTACATTACTTAAACAAGTCAAGTCATAGCAGTATTCAAAAATTGAACTTTTGCTGTGACTAACTTGTGCGGAGACCGGAGCCAGCACCGTCGTCGTAGAAGAGCTCGAAACTGCTCGTGGCGCCGGGGATTTCATCGTCGCCGGGGAGGATTGTGGAGCGGCAGAGCACGATGACGGGGTTGTACGACGAGCGGTCCCCGAAGGCGGCGGTAGGGCTGTAAAAAAAGCTCGAGGCTCGCGAGCTGCTCGAGCTTGGCTCGCTCTAGACTCGATTCGAGCTTGACTCGAGCTCCAAACGAGCCGAATTCGAGCTTCATCCTAAACTCGCGAGCTTGAACGAGCCAAACTCGAATAGCTCACGAGCTTAGGATTTTTTTACCCCTCCCCAAATCCCCCACCCCTCCCGCCTCCTCCTCTCAAATTCACCGCACCGGTTCCCACTTTCCCAGGCTCCCAGCCCCAGCCCCCTGCCGCCACGCGCCTCTGGCCTCTCCCAGTCTCCCCCACCCGCGCGGCGCCCCGCGGGCCTCCGCGGCTCCTCCTGCCCCCACCCCCACCCGCGGCCCCGCCCCCGCCGCCCCGCGTCGCCCCTCCGCCGACCCCTCTCCCGCACGGCCGTCCCCCGTCCCCTTCCTCTCCTCTGCCCCGCCGCCGCATCCCCGGCCCCCCTCCTTGCCCCGCCGCCGCCTCCCCGTCCCCCTCCCTCCTCTCCCCCGCCGCCGCCCCTCCTCTCCGCCGCCGCCACCGCCCCTTCTCCCCCTACCGGCGCCCCCCTCTCCCCCCCCCCCCGTTCCCCTCCTCGGCTCCTCGACTCCTGCCCCGCTGGCCGCCGCCTCTCCTCGCCCCCCGCCGCCGCCCCTCGTCCCCCCGGCGCCCCTCCTCTCCCCCGCCGTCGGCGCCTCTCCTCCCTCCGGCGCCCCTCCTCCCCTGTCGGCGTCTCTCCTCCCCTGCCGGCGCCCCTCCTCCCCCCGGTGCCCCTCCTCCCCTGCCGGCGCCTCTCCTCCCCTGTCGGCGCCCCTCCTTCCCCGCAGGTACGCACGGCACTGAGCCCTACACGAGCCGAGCTCGAGCGAGCTCGAGTTTTGTCCGAGCCGAGCTCGAGCCTAATTTGAAGTTCGATGTTGATTTTAGGCTCGCTCGAGCTCGGCTCGAGTTTCTACCGAGCTCGAGCTTGCTAGGTCAAGCTCGGCTCGTTTACAGCCCTAGGCGGCGGCACGTCGGTTGCGGCGGGGGCGGAGCTCGTTCCCGTGGAGAGCGCGCGGGGGCTCCGCCCGGCGGCGGACGTAGGTGGAGACCGCGGCGCGGCGGCGTGGCCATCTCCTCGAGGAAGCCGCAATCGCAGTCGGGGTAGACGACCCCGGCCTCCCCCTGCGGTGCGGCGCGCACGAAGTGCTCGCAGCTGTAGCACCAGTAGGACGGCGGCGAGGCCGCTTCCGCCGCCGTGGTGGGTGAGGAATCCATGACGACACCCCCCAAAAGCTATCTAGCCTTGGGCTTTGACCAAAAGATGGGGCCTTGGAACCTCAGATGCAACCACATTCCATGAATTAAATGGCTTAAAATTGGCAATAACTTGAAGCTAATGTTCTGTATTTTACTAAAGCATCTAGGCTTTGTTTTATAGTCAAGTTATTCTGCATTATGGTAGTAAGACATGACCATGCAAATGCTCAGCATAAACAACTCAAATTAGGCAGTTGGCACGACGAAAGCATGTTCCGTTTAATCTGGATCACAACTGTGCATCTGTACCAATTAACAAACACCGTAGCACAATACAAGGGTTATTTATGATGCTAACTTTGACCATGTGCTTACTTCAGTTGTGAGGAGTATATGGGAAATGTGTAAAGAGAGTTATAAATAGTCAATCCTGTGACTATTGCACATCAGTTTATAGCTACCTTGGAGGTTCTCAAGGCAGTTCCGTTGGACTAATTGCTAAAAATACAGTGAAGGTTGATATTCCAGTAGACAAATATCCAATAGTAAGTGTGATGTTTCTGTAATTATGATCTGTAGTTGAATTATAAGTGTGTTGTTTCTCTAATTGAATCCTGAATATGTGATCTGTAATTATCTTGAATGTTGTAAAGTTGTACATGTCATTTATTGTATCACTTATTACTTATTTCGTGTAACGATGATAATGGAATTTGTGCTATGTAATTATCTTGAATGTTGTAAAGTTGTACATGCCAGTATAATTTATTTTCTTTGGGGATGAAATTATGTTTTGAACAACTATGTCCTTGCGACGAGGCTAAATTTGCCATTTGTGTCATATTATTTTTTTTGTCTTACACCTTTCATTTTAGGGAAAGGTGTTTTAGCAAGATGTCACAGCCATCAAGCCAAGATCTCAAAGGGAAAAAAGGTACCTATATTGTAATTCTTGAAGTGCAAGTTTTCAAAATAAAACATGAGCTTGCATTCATATTTTAATTGAATATTTCGAACAGTGCTTGATGAAAACTTGGCAAAGGGAATGAGATCTTACCCCATTGTTATACCACGAACTCCAACAGGGCTCGTAATACAGGAACCATCGGATGGTGTAAGCCCAAATTATGCTTCCTTAGATAAGGAAGTGTTGAACGAAGCATCTATGACTTTTCTTGCTCATAATACTCTCACTTCAACTAACTTGCATGAACAAGGAGAGAGCTCAAAGGGTACCACCTTTAGCTACACATTATATATATGGGAAAACATGTTTTTAATATGCATCAATAAAATTTACTTTGGTTATATCTTAGGATGAAAGCGTTCTCGTGAGCAAGGGAAAGCAAGCATGGAATGCCCGGAGGGTGGCACCTCATCCATGGAAAATTCATCACTATGGCGCCAAACCCACAATATTTCAAATATGGATGATGGTAACCTTCTTTGCTTGATTTTAGCACTCATTTACAAAGAAACATGACATTCTGCTCATGTATTCACATCTAAAAGTGATCGTAGATCTAGATACAATTCTTGAAGAGGACATGGACGAGGAGTACTACATGTTCGCCGGTGGAGGTATTATTTTTATTTTTGTCAATCATTGTTTAATCATGGATAGCCCGAGCTGGATGCTTATACTCTAACCCATTCAGACTTGGATGTGGGAGAAGACATAGATTCGAACGATGTAGAAGACGCATCTGTCCAACATGATCCCTATGAACATGTTTACAGTAACGTACCAAATAGCACACATGTGCTAAAGACCGTGGCAAACTGCAGCCATTGCGGTGCAAAGAAATTTCAATATGAGTCGAAGGGGTTTTTGTTGCCGAAATGGGAAAATAAAATTGGCTACGCCTAAACCTCCACCTAAACTTAGAAGGCTTTGGTCGAGTGCAGATCCTGATGCAAGGCGTTTTCGAGATAACATTAGATTTTTCAACGGCCACTTCTCCTTCACTACCTTAGGCGTTAGTCTTGATGAGAACTACACCAACATGAGATCAGGGGTTTACACTTTCAGGGCACATGGCCAGATTTACCATAATGTACATTCATTTGGCCAAAGCGACTCTGGTCCAAATCATTTGGAGCTCTATTTCTATGACGATGATCCCAACCTCAATCATCGATTCCGTCACTCACCTAACCTTGACCAAGCAATCATGAGGAGTTTAGTCAATATCCTTCGGGGAAATCCCTACTCCGAGACATTCCACAGCCTTGGCAAGGTTGAAAATCTTGAGAAATATCGTGTCTCACTAAACATCGGTATAAGGATGGACCAACGAGTATATAATAGACCAATAACATCGGAGGTGACTGCTGTGTGGGTCGAGGGTAATGAGCTACGTAGGGAATTTGACCGTAGCATTATCCTATATGGGAACAACAATGAAAAATACAACATCAAACCGTACTATGGTGCTACGACCCTCTATCATATCCACTCTTCTTCCCAAGAGGGGAGCTTGGTTGGCATCCACATATCTCGAAGGATGGTGTGCCCATTGAAGATATAATTCGAGAACATGGTGATGATTATGGTTTTGAGGATCCAGGTTAGTTTTCTATTAACTTTCCATGACACATCCTTTTTGTTGTGCTTATTCGCGGCCTAATATTATGTGGCTCAATCTTGTGTTTAGATTTGAATAGTCGGTTGTGCGTCTCCGCCAGAGACTACTAATGTTATAAATTCCAAATGCGTCGTGGGATTTTCAATGCCATACTGTACGGCAAACGCCTATTCCAACAATATGCGGTTGACATGTACATCAAGGTTGAGAGTACTCAAATTAGTTTATTTGTGATATGTTTTATATGATCTAAAGTTTTATTGTCTTTCACAAGTTTCTATTATATCACTAATTTTCATATGTTTAATACACAGGTGACTTATCGCTAATCTGCACTCATGGTAGAATAATTATATATTCTTGAGTATGCGTTTCGTATTATCGACTTTCGAGGTACCTACTTTATATTTCTTTATTTTGCATTATTTGTCTCTAATTGTGTGTTTCTATATGAATTTGAAATTCTGTAAAAAGTAAAACACTATATTTATGTCAATTTAGTTTAGTCCGACAAAAGATTCAGCCTAGCCTCAATTTTATTCCTAGCTTCGCCACTGATCTATAGTGTTCTTGTTTGATAGACTAATTTTAGAGTATTTCCTTTGCTCCCTATCATTTTGTAATTAGACTTTTTAAATGTTACGATTATGTTTTAATTCGTAGCAACGCACGGGCATCCAACTAGTATAGCTTATTTTGTAATAGTGTCTCTTGTCTGCTTTTTTTCTGCAATTTTTGGTCTCATCTACGTTACATAGTAGTAAAGCTTGTCCTCCATCCTTATGGTACAAGGGAAAAAGGAACCATCTGGTGAAAACTTGCCTGCTGACCAGCTTCTCTGTGTTTTATGTTGCACTCCAGTACTACTCGTTCAAACACGATTTAACACGAACTACTCCAGACCTCAGATTTCCTTCAGGCGACCCAAAAGTAAGGAAAAACGAATCAGATGAGAGCACTAACCGCGAACAGTCGTATCTCTGAAATTGTCCCCGAACATGGCAGTCCAACCACTGTCAATCAGTGCATATTTGCTTGATGGTAGTCAAATTCTAGGAACCAGTCCAGAATTTGACTTAGACTAGTCTCTTTTCGCTGGCCCTTGTTGACTCATTATCAAATATATGTGGTCGACGACTTTGGCTGCCAGAACAAAACAAAAGGGCATCGCGTCTGGATACGAGGACTGCCTGCCTCACTCGAACCAAAGAAGAAAAAGGATCTGCCCATCACCATATAATATACTCAAACTGTGCCGCTCAGCTGGGTTAAAATAAGTTGATTTATAATTGAAATTGCATTGTAGTTGACTAAAATTACACTGTATTTGATGGTGACTTATTTAACTTAACTAAAATTAAAAAATTTAAAATAAAAATTATATTAATTCATCACGGACAACGTAAACAAATACAAAAAAACGAACCAACAAAAAAAGCTCAAAAAACTAAAAAGTCAGAAAAAGACGAAATTTAGGAAAAATAAAAATAAGTCAGAAGCCAGAAGCTCAGGCCGAAATGAGTGGAACCTAAGCCCCTATTCTAAAGTGGTATGGCTTTTATCTTTTGTAGTGACTGTTAGATTTTTTAAGGTATTCAATTAAAATATTAAAAAAATAGAAAAATAAAAAAATAATGTTATATCTTTATAGATAATACAAAGAATAAGAAAGAAAAAACCAGTTTAAGAAACTAATACTTCCGAACAACTTTTAATTTTTAAAAGTCTGAAAGCCGAAAGTCATAGCTATTTGGAAGGGAAATCAATCTCCACTGACTCGTAGGCCATGCACATCCCACCTGCCACGGTAGGCCACGCGCGTCCTGCGCCAGCCGCCCGGCCGCACCAAGCCACGCAGGTACCACGGTACCAGTAGCCCACCTGCCGCCACGGCTGACAAGTCGCGTCGCGTGGCTCACCAATCCCCGCGCGCGCGGCATCAGCGTAGCTACCTCGTGCGCGCGCCCGGCCTACCATCGAAACTTGGCCATCGCATCGGCGGAGGGCCGCAGACGGTCTGCCCGCCACTCGCGGTTGCATGCGCCAAACCAATTAACGTGCAGCGGCCGCGCACAGGCGCCAGGTGGTGTTCGTGCCGGACTGCCGGTACACCGGGACAACGCTGCCGGGCGGTGAGCTTATGATGCCCGGAAATCGATCGGGACAAGGTGACGTTTTCATAAGAGCAGGTACAATAAAGCTTAGTCAGCAGGCTATAGCAAATATAATATCAACCAAATCTTACGTGGCAGAGAGAGAAAGGAAGAGAGAGAAGGAAGCTGACTACTAAATTACAGCTAGCTATAGCACGTAAAAATATGCATTTCACTCTCTTACACGTGGGGCCAAATAGTTATTGTAATAGCTACCTTATTGTATGAACTATTTTTTTGAAGGCTATAGATGAAATGGACAAGTGTTATAACCACTAGTTGGCTATACTATTGTACTTGCTCTAATAGCGTGTTCTGCACTCCGGCGGTGCGGCTAGATTTTCGCTCCGTTTATTTCGGCTTGAACTTCTAGTTTATTTTGCATTTCATCAGTCTATTATTTTTTAAAAAACTATAAATCATGATTAAAAATTATATCCTTAAACAAATTTTTATGAGGCCTACCTAGGTGAATAATAAACTGGCAAAGGCACCCCATTCGTTAGGCCCCCGACGAAACACGGTCCAATAAAGCAGTAGTCCCGGAAGCGAGGCCGGCCCATCAGAACCCCAAAACCCCTCTCCTTCCATCTTTGACCCGATCGATCCCCTCCCTCGTCTCCTCGTCTCCCATGCGCCCTCTCGCTCTCGCCCCGACCCAACCTCTCCACCTCTTCTCCCCTTCGCTTCTATCCACCCCGCCCGTCCCTCCCACCGCCTCGTTATTTTTGCGCCCCCATCTTTGAACGACCAGCCAGAACCGACCGCCCCCCACCCCGGGTTCCTCCTCCCACCGATCCTGCCGCCCCTATAAATCCCGCCCCGCTGCGCAGTCACAGGCCGCAGCACACAGCCACACACGCGCAGCTCGTCGCTCCTGCGTTCCCCCCAGCGTCCGGCGAGGAAGGTAGCGGGCAGACAGAGAGGGAGGGCCGATGGCGAAGCTGTACGTGCAGGCGGTGCCGCCGGCGGATCTGAACAAGAACACGGAGTGGTTCATGTACCCGGGCGTCTGGACGACCTACATCCTCATCCTCTTCTTCTCCTGGCTCCTCGTCATCTCCGTCTTCGGCTGCACCCCCGGCATGACTTGGACCGTCGTCAACCTCTTCCACTTCGCGGTAACCACGACCTCCTCGTCATCTCCGTCTTCGGCTTTTTGCATGCCAATTTGCGCTCGCTGAATCGTGATGGGTCATGGATCTGATGAACTGAACCGGAGGTTGTGGCGGACTCCTCGGTCTAGCTGTGGATTGTGAGGGGTGCACTAATGTGTCCGTCCCGTGTAGGTGCTGCTTGTAGGGTTGTGTGCCACTCTAAGCTCGATTAGGCGCCGTACTTTGGTCCCAAAATTGAGTAATTGATTGGTAGACACATCAATATGCGGTATAGTTTAGGTCCATCGACCTGATCAAATAACGTTGGACGGGTAGTTGTGTGTATAAGTGACCATTGGAACCCCTTGTGCGGTCACACTAATCACTAATGTAGGTTGGGCTGGTAGCTTATGTCAGTTTCAGGGCGCCTCTTCCCAGTTCAATAGAAATTTACTTAGTTCCATTATAATGATGAGGCTGTAGTCCAAAGCAGGAGCAAATCCTCTGTTTTGACCTCAATATCTCCACCGGCTGAATGTCGATGCTTATACTCGATATTTTGACCACCACTTTGTTTGAACAACATGGGTGGCATCCCGAACCTGCACTCTGATCCAAAGTTGTTGGGTTTTTAAGTTTGCAAAGGACCTCTGTAATTCATATTATCTGGACCTCTGTAACTCATATTATCTGAAGCCCTGAAGCCCAAGTAGCATAAATATTCAGATTAATCACTGTGCCACCTCTTTCGTCAGTGTTTGTGGTAGTCTAACATGTAGTTTTGCTTTCTTCAGGAACACACACATGGTAATGATATTTCGAAATATGACTTTACATATGTGTCTGCCTTACATGATTGTTTTTTAATATGAAGTTAATCCAAACATTATTGCAAATTGATCTAATTGGAACTATACTCCTTTAGCTTATGTTTTAAATGTTTGATTTCTTCTTTTGTGTAAATGTAAGTAAAGCCATGTGGATGCATTTGGCAATTGTTGTTAGTGAAAATGGTGGTTTGGTTGCTTGACTTTTCCCTGAGCATTTTGTTAAGCATTTCTGCCAATGCCAAATTCGTCCAAATAACACTTACCATCTCCAATGGTTTCCCATTGAGTCTTTTGTTTCAGATCACATACCACTTTTTCCATTGGAAGAAGGGAACACCTTTTGCCGATGACCAGGGAATGTACAATACATTAACTTGGTGGGAGCAAATGGACAATGGCAAACAGCTTACTCGTAACAGGAAGTTTCTCGCTGTAGTTCCTGTAGTCCTGTAAGTATTTTCTGTTATATTTCTGTCCATTTTAATTATCAGAACTCTTTGGGGATGCTTAGGAGCAATAACGTGCCATAGCTATATGCTGAATGTCTCATTTACCCTTGTCACCTTGTCGTGATATATATTTGAAATTGCTGATTTGTATGCATTATGATTCTCTTTAGTGAATACTTCCATTCATTTCAAGTGTACTAGTTAATATCTAGATCTTCTATTCTACGCAGCCTAATCTTTGGTCACTTATGTTGTTTCACTATTTTGCATATATGTGACTTGGTTGTACACTTCTATGATGTAGTTGGTGACTGTCTTAATTGAACTATTCTGCAGTTGAATATTTGAATCCATAAATCTTTTATAGCATCTGGATCTGATGCAGTTGTATTTGTACCTTAGTGCATAATAAAAGCATTCTTCTAGTGTATTATTGCTGTTTTTTATAGTCGCTACAGTTATTTCTCATTACTTTCTACAGTTGCTACCATTATTTAACTGAGAACGGTAATTTGTCTGACCCAGACAAAATCTTGTTTTGTGCCTTTTGGAATTGATACTGTTCTAACTTTTAAATAGGTAACTGATTTCAAACTTGTGAGAAATCTCACTGGGCAGCATTTGATGTTGAAGTGTAACCCCTATCCTTGCTTAGGACTTAGGATAGCCAAGAACATAGTAGATTGTCTTTATGGAATCTCTAATCATGTAGGCGTCCCACTTCTTTTGCACATGCTAGTTTCTTATCTGCATATCTCCATCTCTTTATTAAATAAATGTGCTACTGAGAAACACTTGAACATGTAGGGAGTCATACAACCGGTCAACCCTGATACAGATAATCTATTTGCCATCCTTGTCTAGATATGACGTAGAAATAAATCAAATGGTCACTTTGCAGAGTTTAAGGAATTGGCTTTTTTGCTCAACTGCTCAAGTAACCACTACATGCTTTTAAAGTCATGAGATGAAAATGAGAACCCCAACTTAATCCAGATAGGCGGATAGTATGCACATCTGCGAGAAACATAGACAAAACTTTTGGCCCTTCAGATTTAAGAGGGTATGATATGCTCCCTTTAGCTTTCTCGAGAAGTGACAAGACAAAATCCTCTCCACGACTTTTATGCATGGTATCTTGTTAAGATAGCTTTAGCTTAGTTACTGTGAAATCTCTTCAGCATGAATGTGGGATGTCCACAAAAGGCTAACTGCAACCTGTCAGGCTATCACTATTGGCTTCTAATGTTCGATACTTTGTTGAGTCATGCTTTATACTTGTCCCAGCCTCAAAGTAGCATTGTCCTTTGTTCACTGTTGAAAATTATGATTTCTGTGCTCATTTGATGACTCTATGTGCTGTGGGGGATTTTTCTCCAGCTTTCTTCAAGTGAAAAGGACTGCCTTAGATGAATTAAGAGCTAAAATTAAATGTTAAGGGGGTGTTTGGATGAGGAGGATCTAGGATTTAGTTGTGTTAGTCCATTAGTGCTGGCAGTCACAAATTCACTTTGGACAGCATCCATGTTTTTTGTTGAAGGTCTCGTTTGGCTATCTCATGTACTTGCAATACTCTGTACTATATTTGGTTTCTCTAGACCTTGGGTTCACCCTTAAGCGTTCCGGAGAAATTTGCTATTCCAACTTTATGCTCTCCTGGCTTCTAAGTATCAGTATCCCACTCAATTTTGGAAAAATAAGTTTCCAACTTGGCTCTGGAAATTGTGAAATCATTATTCCTGCCATCTTCAAGGATAGTTTAACTTCTACATGTGCCCACCATTACTCTGGTTAATAAAGACTTGTTTAATATGTTTTTACATCTGACTTGACATTTTGCATTAATGTGTCGCTCTTTTCTTTTTGTTGTGGTCGGTGGTTAGGTACGGGTCCGAAGACCGGGGATAGAGCACTCGCCCTTATCTAGTCACCGGTAGGGCTCTTCACTGACGTGGTAGAGAGACTTTGAGATTTGATTTTAGAAGAAGAGGGAGATTAGGAACTTTGTTTATTCATTATTTGATTATGAATGATACGGCTCCTCTCTTTATATAGATGAGGTTAGCCCCTAATAATATGAAAACTAAAGCAATCTAATGCAACCAATCAACTAAAGATAATATCATATTCATACTATCTATATATAAAGATATGCATCTATCTATTACTAATATAAAGATATGTATCTAATTATTCCTAATACGAAAATATGTACTATATCCATGCTATCTAAATATAAAGATATGCATCTATCTATTCCTAATATTAAGATATATATCTAATTATTCCTAATACGAAGATATGTGTCTAACTATTCCTAATACGACCGCTACAGTACACATGGTACTGTTCACGTTCTACAGTATGCGTTGTACTGTTCATGTGCTACAGTGCATGCCTCGCCAAATCATAGGCCATAATATTACACCCCTCCCGACGAGACAACTTGTTTTTGAGCTGTCAGGTGACAGCCATGGTTGAAGTCCTTCATAACCCTATATCAACGAGAGCCTATGGCACCGATGGATAGTAGTGTGGAAGAGAGTGTAACACTCTGATGGACAGCAGTGAGGACTGTGGTCCCTTGGTGTGACTTGACGTTGCAGGAGGCACCGACGGTATGGACAAGCTGCGCGGGGCAGCAATGATGCTCTTCCTGCTGGTGTGGGGAAGAATACGACGTTGTTGTGGTCCTGACAACCGCTACACCCCACATCTACAAAGACATGACATCAGCTGGCCATGTGGAGAGGATCGCCGCTGGACAGCGGCAATCTTCCTCGGTGAAGGCATCAGAGGTGCAGCCAAGGATAGCGAAGCCTAGAGAGGAGTTGTCGTTGGTGAAGGTGATAGCAAAACCAATGTTGATGACGGCGATGGGGACGGTGATGGCAGCGCTGCCATTGCAGTGGCAAGCGTCGCCTCTTGCTGCTCCTCTATCTTGGACATGGTCACAACCGGCGGCGATTACGACTCAGAAACTGCATCAACATGTTGTGCCTTCTCCATCTTTGGCCATGCACTCTTTCATCCAGGCCATCAAGTTGGTGCAGATCTCAGTGGAGGATAACTTGGCATCGGAAACCACGGTAGTTGGCTCGGTGGAGACTTGATGTGTGGGTGGGGATGGCGCGATAGTGGTGGTGAAACGGAGGTTAACATGTTTAACAAAACTTAGCCATGTCTGCACCCTGAGCGCAAACTCTAGCTGCTGGTACCACAGGGCAGCATTCCTCGTCAAGTGGTGCGTTGCCAACCACTCCTTCTCTTCCTCCATCGTTTGTTGCTTTTTGAAAAATTGCTCAAAGCAATTCGGCCAAGGTTGCAAATCTTCCTTGCTGTCGAAGGTTGGAAGCCCTAGGTAGTAAAATCATGAAGCTTGGGTCTTCATGGGATCGAAACCCCCATTGCTTGCTATGGATGGCGGAGCAGCAGTTGGCTCTGATACCAAATGTTGTGGTCAGTGGTTGAGTACAGATCCAAAGACCGGGGATAAGGCACTCGCCCTCATCTAGCCACTGGCAGAGCTCTTCCCTGACGTGGTAGAGAGGCTCTGAGGTTTGATTGTAGAAGAAGAGAGATATTAGGAACTTTGTTTATTCATTACTTAATTATGAATAATATGGTTCCTCTCGTTATATAGATGAGATTAGTTCCTAATAATATGAAAACTAACACAATTTAATGCAACAAATCAATTAAAGATAATATCATATCTATACTATCTAAATATAAAGATATGCATCTATCTATTCCTAATAGGAATATATGTATCTAATTATTTGTAATACAAAGATATGCATCTAACTATTCCTAATACGACCACTACAGTACACGTGATACTGTTCAAGTACTACAGTATACGTGGTACTGTTCATGTGCTACAGTGCACGTCTCATCAGATCCTAGGCCATTACACTTTTACTATAAAGAAATCAAGGCAAACTGCAGTGAGAAAACTGCTTTATCTGTAGCATTAACATTAATCAGTAGTTCGCAGGCTCGAAATATGCATAATGGTTAATGCAAGGACATGGAGATAAACCTTGAATGTTGCCATGTAGGAGGTGGATTATTTTTCTAGTTATAACACGTAAATATTAGAATCTGTCTGAGACAATGTGTACAATTGAATGCTTCGCCTACATTTCCATAATATAATTATGTACAGGATAGTGCAACGCTACAGTTGTTTTGGCAGATATTCGTTGGCTTCTGTACTTTTCCCATGGTTAATGATTTTTTGAAGATGTGGTATTATGACTGTAGGGCAATAAATATGGACTGATCTTTCATGTGACTTCTGTATGTTCCTGTTGCTAATCTTTTGAGGCACTACATCAGATTCACATGGCATATAGATAATAGATGATATAGTTTGTATAGGCATTCTAGGTTGTAGGCTTGTAATTAGTCATGAAATAAACAAGTATGATTTTCATGCCTTATTCACTACTGTTGTTATGCTAATCCTGATTGCCAATTAGAAGTATAGTGCAGAATCATGGTATCTGCGATGACACTTTCTGCATGGTGTTATTTTTAATGTTTTACCTACTATTTGTTACTAACTCCAGCGGCATCATTTTTTCTATTTCCTTCACAGATATTTGATAGCTTCGCACACCACGGACTACCAACACCCTATGCTCTTCCTCAATACTCTTGCAGTTACCGTGCTTGTGGTCGCCAAACTACCCAACATGCACAAGGTCCGGATTTTTGGAATAAATGCCGGGAACTAGGCAGCAACATCCTTCAGCAAACATCTACCTATGCTCTTTCCAGAATGGTCCGATGTTTTCCACCTATGGTATTTAATTGGGCTCATCAGCAGGCCAGTGAGTAGTGTTTAAAAGTTGTAAGCAGATGGGTTGTAGTCATCGTATAGGGCTGGAAATGATGCTGCTGTACATTTGATGTACACGAATTCTGTAGACTCGTAATGTTGCTATATGCTTTGATACAAGTATTTGTCAGTTGCTACATGTACAGTTTCACTCTTTCAGAACAGTACCTTCACAGCTATAATTCAAGATAGGAACACAGTGCTGGCTGTGCCTATCCACAGGTCATGATGGATGGTGTGGCAAAATTATTACAAACAGTTTGTGGTGGATGTTGCTCTGCACAGGACAGCTGAGATGCGATTTTCAGAGGGCAAAGAACACGTTTTTGTCTGTCGGACATGAGTGACATCAGCGCAATTCTACTAAGTCTCAGAGGAGTTGTTCCTAGGACCCGAAATGTGTGACACTAGTTGATGAAGGGATCCTCAGGCCTAGTTGATCGGTGCACCTTTTGATTTGGTAAAGGTTGAATACTTGAATCGACTGCGAAGTGATGATAGTGAGCTATCATGACGGCTATACCGGGCGATGTAACTCAGCTTACCGTTTACCCTTGAATTTTACGAGCAGTTTGCTTCCAGATGAAGTCGAGTGTGACCCAGTAACAGTGAGGACTTGACAACAGTGATACCACTACCCAAAACCCACGCCGCACACAGATATTTGCCGTCCGCTGATTTGGACATCGGACTGCTGTTTCGGCCTCAAACCACCTTTATTCCATCCTCGTCCAAACAGCTGAATCATTCTCGATGCGACGGCCATGCCACGGAGACGAAATTCCAGCCTCTTTTTTTTTTTTTTGAACGGGCAAGTCCCAGCCTCTTACTACTGGCTACGAATCTGCACGCCGAACTGCTCAAATATTCGATAAAGAAACCGCATGCGGAAATAGAATAGCAAACATACTGAAATGCCCCAAAAAATTACAAAATTTTGAAGTTTTCTTGATTTTTGTTTGAATTTATAAAACTTGTCCAATTTGAAAACCCTTTGAGCTTTTACACTTCCCTTTTAGGTAAATCCACCTTTCTCATGCCTTGGCGCATTTTCACTCATGCACGAACTCCCCTATCGCTCTTGCCACACGGCCATTCACCGTTCATGTACCGCACACTAGCTCACCGCACCGCTTGCCGCTGCAAGCGGTCAAACCCAGCATAGCACTGCGCCACCTCGCCGAGCGAACCATCAATGGCCATCACACCACTCCTCGGCCATGTGTCTGCCAACTTGCCGATGCCACCTCATCCACCGCCTGCTCAACACACACCCGGCTCCTTAACTCGCTCCGCTAGCATGCGCGTCTGCCCTAGAGGGATGCCGACCACCTTGAGGTGCCACTGCACATGTCAGCACCACTTCTAACCTCGTCGAAGTAGCTTGACCACCAGCGCCATCGTCCACATGCCGACCACGCCGAGGCCATCTCACTGTCGCCACCGACCCACCATCTTCGAAGCACTATAAAGATGAGCCGAGCTGCTAGCAAGCACACATTATCACCTAATTGCAAACCCAAGATATTTCCCTTCCACCTCCGACCAAGCACCACCGCCACCGTCGAGCTTTCGCTGGTGAGCTCCAAAACACGATTCTTCCGATAGCCACGATCCTAAGCCAATTCCTCACAACCGTAGCACTTACGGGACACCACGAAGCCAACCCTAACCACGCTGACCCATCTCATCACCCCTAGACCACCAGTGTCGTGCGCCACCATTGGCTATGTAGGGCTAACGTGGACAACCATGCATAAGCCAAACCCAACCAAACCGTCACCATCACTAGCTTCCTTAGGCACCATAATGCTCAAAACACCTTTGACTTGACGGGAACCCCACCGGAGAGCCGCCGTGCCATGGCTCTGCTCTGGTGAGCCAGCTTCACCACTAGCCATCCTTAGTGTCCTTTCGATTGTGTGTATACCCAAAATGGATTGCTTAGATCAACTTAACCCTCACCTCACCACCGCTCGCCACCATAGACACTCAATTGCCCTCGCTGCCGCTCACCTTTGCTCAGATGGCCATGAGCATGAGCTCAAGCTGAGCATGCCTTGTGCCTGGCAGGCCGAGTAGTTGGCCCGGCCAAGTCGGCCCAAAGTCCGGTTTATCCCAGTAAGCCAAGTGGGCCAAGCCCACCGTTCGTAGCACAATACTATTCATATTTAGCTCAACATTGTTCATAGCCCAGCCCATTACTATGTAGCCCACTGAAACTAACCTAAACCAATTAGTATTTATTCACTCTGAATCGTTAGGAATAGTGCAACCTAGTACTATTCACCTGACCTGTTAGTATTCATCCAAAAGCCATTTAGCATGTTTATACCTATTTCAATCATTTTGAGCCCTTTAAACCATTCTTAACTCCGTTCAACCCATTCAGACTTTGTTTAAACCCTAACCATCTCAAACCCACCTGTGTTTAACTTTTTCTAAATTTTATTCCTATTTTATTTTATTTTCCTAACCTTATTCTTTCGAGCACAGACTCATTCACTTATTCTTTTGCATTAGAACCTGGATTCGCAGAGCAGTCCGTTACAGGAGTAGATCAAGACGCAGAAGACCTAAGTCTAGTTGAAGAGCTCGAACAATAAGACATGTCATAGGCCTTTGATTATGTTGAGCCCATATTATTTAATAAAGCTTTAGGTTCCTTTATGTTAATTATGCACTTTTATTTACATAAAATGATAGTTTGGAATGACATAATGTTAAATCCTACCACTAAAAAGACCATGCCTTAATTTTGTAAGCCATATTCACCTAGACAAACTGGGTTATTAATTACTGTATAATTAGTTAATTGTAGAATTAATCACTCAAATGCTTTATTTATAGTACTAAGATCATTTTGGCTTTATGCCATAGATTTCAAAATGGCACTAGAATTGAGGCTAATTGGTGGGAAGCCACTAGATGGTTGGAGTCCATGACCTCATCCTAGGGTGAAGGCTTTTGTTTGGTTTGGTGGGCTTGTGCTGTGGTGCACATCGAATGTGGATGTTGGTCTCATTTAAAAAATGTAAGGATTAGACCCTTATGCTAAGTGTTGTGGTTACTCACCAAACAGTATAGATAGGACTGCCTGGGAATCACCTAGGCGGCTTCCCAGAGTTCAATGAGTGCGGTGAAATATGAACTGCCTTGGAACTAGATAGCTTTTCCCTAAAAAATGAGTCTTGCCTTCCCAATGAGGCTTAGACATGCTTTTATACCCTTGAGGTGGCTTATTACAAAACTGGCCCTATTGGACCTATGTTTACAGGGGCAATTATACCATCTCCTCTTCCAAAAGTTACACAAATACCCCTACTCAAACCTATTTACATGGGGTAGGATTGGAATCTGTGCTACACAACAACCCTATGTTGGGCTCGCCATGCCATATTACCGGCACCCTAGGCCAAGTGGGCCCCAGCAGGGGGCTATCCCCCAACAGTAGCCTCTCATGGTTGATGGGCCGCGCTTTCATGGGTTGAGGCCAAGCTCGGAACTCCTTGTCCCCCCATCCCCTTGGCCCATGAAGAAAATTTTAGCCTTCCTTGGGCCTGCGGTTTGTGAGTCACGCAGTTGTCTGTTGTGCTCATACATTCTCGCTAGCTATCGCCAGTAGACTGGATGCCCCGGGTGACGGTTGGGCTACTGACCACAAGCGAGACCAGGTGTCACGCTGGTCAAAACATGTGGTTTTTTTGCCTTTTTAGTTCCCGCGTCTACTGCCCAGGCATTTAAAGCCCGTCTTATCTATTTAAAGCCGTGCTATGCTACAATGGCAATTTTTGCTTTTTTGCTCCCATCTCGCGTCTCTTGCACTACGATTGTTGTTTGCTCGCTCGATGGTGTTTGCTTTCCCTTGGCCGCCGTGCTCCCCCGTGCTGCCTTCCGTGCTGGTTGCTGTGAAGATAGTGTGTGTTAAAGACTGTGGGGATCGTGGAGGTTCGTCGGCCCTATCCAGCAGTCGTGGCGGTGGGGTGATTGCTTGTAGCTGGCCACTGGCAAGTGGTAGAGAGCACCCGCTAGATCCGGTGGTGTTTTCATGAATACACTGGCTCGGTCCATCACGACAGAAGAGCTAGTGGAGGCACTCGTGCGCGATGAGAAGATCGCCTCCCACAAGGACGTGCGCCTGCCATCCGAGGATGAGGTTGAGCCATGATCGTGAGAGGGCAAAAGACTGGTCTTCGCTGCTTACTTCGACGTCAGGCTCCGTATCCCCATTGCATGCTTCGTGGGTTACCTTTTGCGGCTATACAAGCTGGAGCTTCAGCAATTGATGCCGAACGCCATCACCCACCTCACTGTGTATTCTTGGGCAGCTCACTTGGAGGACACCATCCCAGCACTACTGTGTACATGTCACTGCACGATGCGTGGTGCCAGTTGAAGCACCTAGGGAATGGTCGGTGCTCGAATTTGGGGAGCATCAGCCTGTAGCTCTAGAACCCTATGTCAGGAGCCTTCCCGTTGAACTTGACCCGGACAAAATGGGAGACGTGCTAGATGGAGCGGTGGTTCTACCACTGCATCAAGCACAATAGCCAATTGAAGTTCACCGGTCATGCAATGGACTTCATCATGTCACCCTATGTGACACTCAACCAATCCGACGAAATGTGCCTCCAGAGACTACTCGATGTTTCCCTCCGGTTGAACATGCGCGTCCTCACCGAGGAATTTTGTATGCTTTGCATGTCCCCACTGGCACATCGTTGGGACCTATGAACGGGTGACGCTCGGAAGGATGATCTCCATCCCACGTTGACCATGCTGGAGCGACCCTCGGGCCTAGGTATGATATGCTTTACAATATGGGATGGCATTTACTGTGCCGCTCAGACTAACTATTTGCCATTGCGGTTATTACATTAGCGGAGGCGGAGCAAGCGGCCTACGTGTTCCTTGGGCCATACATTTCCAAGGAACACAACTTTCGTGCCATAGTGGTTTAGGGTAGCCCGCAGATTAACCGTGTGTGCAAAGCCTTCGGTATTCCTATCCCAGAGCGCACCCTGCAAGCACGGCGCAGGCAATTAGGACAACGAAGGTGCTCTCGATTCTAGGGACCACGCAGACTCCAAGGGCTCTATGTCGGCTATTGCTGTCGTGCCTCTTTCCTCAGCTTCCCTAGGCTCTGCTCAGTCTGAGGATAGCGGCGATGACATCGAGGGGCTAGGCATCATCGAGGAGAGTGTTGAGAATGTGGACGAGGAAAGCAATGAAGCCGCGTGGAATGATGCAGCTAACGATGGTGATGGCGAGATGCGTGACGGCGGTGAGGTAGACCTTGGGGAAGAGGACGATGAAGCGCTCCTTTGAACAAGGCACGAGCACGACATCGATGAGGCATACCTCATTGGCCCTTCTGGGATGGTGGAGGATGACCATGCTAAAGGCACGAGGCCTCTCCTAGATGGATCGACAACCACCTCTTCTTTCGCGCAGGGCGACCCGGATGTCCCTCTAGGCCGCCCTAGCAAGCACGCACGCATGCGCTCCCCCAAAGTTGCTCCTACGGTGGACTTTCATCTTGCCTCAATGATGGGTGACAAGGATTCCAACTCCAAGATGGAGGCATTGGCCCTTGTGGTTCCTTTTGGCCCCTACTAGTGACACCCTGTGTCGAATCTTGCGTCAAAGGTGGCACCGCTACACCTGAGGTCACTGTCTATGTGCCAACCGCAAGTATGAATTCCTTGTGCTCATGGGATTTCACGTGGCTCTCTGTACAACGTTCTCTGATGCATCCGAGGTTGCCTGATTCGACTCCATGTAGGCAAAGGTGATCCAGTCATGGAGAGAGGCCCGTGCATGGAGGTGGCATCTCGTGGTGAGGCGGGAGAGGGCTTGTTGGCAGTTGACAGGAGACTTTCGCTAGGTGACTTCGTCCCTCACCCGAAGGCCCTTCAATCACTGCGTGGTGTTGTGGATGGCCTTGACGCAAACCTGGATCGTGGGGTCCTGTAGCCATGTGGCGTGGAGCTACTGCTGGGTGCTCTTAAGGAAAATGAGGCGAGGGTATGTTTGCCCTCGTTCTAGTGGCTGTTGGTTAACTAGCTGCTTTGGCTTATTTTGTGATGGCCTTGTTGCAGGCCATTTCACTAACACGGGCCATGCGGGAGGCAATCACACGGGAGATGTGCGTGTTGCAGGAGTAGCTAGCCTCCTCCCATGCCAAGTCTGACGCGCTTCGCAATGCCGATGAAGTGGCTCAGGCCTTGGCGTCTGAGCATGAGGGTCGCCTCCGCTTCCTCAAGGAGGAGGGCATGAAGGCACTAGCGGCCGCTAAAACCGCTACTCTTGAAGCACACACTCATGTCATACAGGAAAGGGACAATTTCCTTCTCCAGGTAGCCTCTTTAGAGGAGAAGAAGGACCAGCTACAGTCAGAGTTGGCTTATGCTCATCGGCTTCGTGATCAATATGTAGTGACAGCATGGGAGGCGATGCAAAGCTTGGAGGAGACAATGATGAATCTCACTGTCAAAGTCCCTCTGCACTCTCACAGGCCCGAGGACCTCTAGGGAGCATCCGTCATATCCGGGATGCGTCCATGCTATGCCTTAGGGTGGCATGGGTCATTGCTCGAGCATGACCGTGCAACTAATCCTAGGCCTACTCCACATCCACCAATGGCCTCATGTGGACGAACTCACAAACCTGGCCTTGGACATTCTAGCCAAGAATGATACCATGCTGCACGCGCTTCACGCTATCCGTTGATCTTCGCGCACCTTCCGTCAATAGCTGTGGGAGTACTTGGGCGAAGGTGCTGCAAAGATATCACTGCGACGCATGCTCAGGGCAGATCTAGACCTAGGACGGTGGCTCAGGGAAGTGCCCCGCTGCTCGCGCAGGGGCAGCTCCGCTACAGCTAGTGGTTATGTGTGAGACCGCTCTGGTTTCCCTCTCTTTTTGTTTATCCGGCAGTGTAAGCCGCTGCGGGGCCTGTAGCCAGGGCCTCCATCCTGTGGCGTCTGGTGTAAGCAACTATTTCTGGGGCCACTGAATTAGTCTTTTTGTGATGTGGTGTTGGTATTTGTGTGCTCATTTTGAATGGATGCTTTGCTTGGTTTTGTGATGCTTGGTTATTATTCTCCTTTGCCTAGCAGGTATCTTTCGCCTACTATCGCTCTAAAGTGGAACGCCTTCTTTGAAGAGGGGTTGAACACTGGCATTAGGTGGAGGAGTCCATTCGCTTCTGGTTGGGCTTCAAACTTAGGCCGCGCTCTTCCCCTAGCGCCTATATAAAGATTGAGAGCAACGGAGACGCCTAGATAGGAGCAATATGTGCCCCTTGAAACCTGCCTGTGTATGAGGTGTGTTGTTGTAACAAATAAAAGTAGACTCTGCTGGTCTAATTGTTGATGTGTCTTTTGCATTATGATGTCTGTGGTGTCTAGCATGATCATGTCACAACGGGTGATTGTAAGCTTCATGTGCTCCATCCCCATACCTCGGACTTTCGTCAACGAAGTAGGCGACAGGGCATCTGTAGGCTTTGCGCGCTTTGTCCCCCATACCTCAGGCTTTTGTCAATGAAGTAGGCGACAGGGCGACTATAGGCTTCACGTGCTCTGTCCCCATACTTCAGGCTTTTGTCAATGAAGTAGGCGACAGGGTGAATGTAGGCTTCGTGCGCTCCATCCCCATACTTCAGGCTTTCGTCAATGAAGTAGGTGACGGGGTGACTATAGGCTTCACATGCTCCATCCCCATCCTTTGGGCTTTCATCAGCAAAGTAGGCAATAGAATGATTATAGGCTTCACGCGGTCTGTCCCCATCCTTCGGGCTTTCGTCAATGAAGTAGGCAACAGGTCGACTGTAGGCTTTGTGCGCTTGTGGAAAGACTTACGATCATGAAGCAGTCATGAAAGGACTTATGACCATGGG
Source organism: Dendrocalamus latiflorus (assembly GCA_017311315.1). Lineage (NCBI taxonomy): Eukaryota > Viridiplantae > Streptophyta > Magnoliopsida > Poales > Poaceae > Dendrocalamus > Dendrocalamus latiflorus. The sequence continues at coordinate 40,228,096 of CM029610.1, forward strand.
GTGATCGTAGAAAGACTTACGACTATGTCATGCTCGTAGAAAGACTTATGATCATGAATCGGTCGTGGAAGGATTTAAAGCCATGGAGTAGTCACAGAATGACTTACGACTGTGTCATGCTCATAGAAAAACTTATGATCATAAATCGGTTGTGGAAGGACTTACGACTATGGAGTGGTTGTGGAATCACTTACGACTATGTCATATTCGTAGAAAGACTTGCGATCATGAAGTGGTCATGGAAAGACTAATGACCATGGAGTGGTTGTAGAATGACTTACGACTATGTCATGCTCATAGAAACACTTACGATCATGAATCGGTTGTGAAAGGACTTACAACCATGGAGTGGCCGTAGAACGACTTACGACTGTGTCATACTCATAGAAAGACTTACGATCATGAATTGGTCGTGGAAGGACTTCCGAGGGTCTCAATGCTTTATACTCCACAGAATCAGCGTGGAGCCCACTGGGTCCATGCATAGTTTTATACTCCATAGAGTGGCTGGGACGCTCAAGCGTCCCAGCGCTTTATACTCCATAGAGTCGATGCAGAGCCCACTAGCTCTACATAGTTTTATACTCCATAGAGTGGCCCGAGATGCGCAAGCATCCTGGCACTTTATACTTCGCAGAGTCAGCGCATAGCCCACTGGCTTCGTACGCAGTTTTATACTCCATAGAATGGCCCGGGATTCCCAAGCATTTTGGTGCTTTATACTCTACAGAGTTGGCACGGAGCCGACTGGCTCCGAGCGTGATTTTACACTCTGCAGAGTGGCCCGGGATGCCTAAGCGTTCTGACACTTTATACTCCATAGAGTTGGCACGGAGCCTCTAACTGGATCCACGTGTGGTTTTACACTTTGTAGAGTATCCCAGGACGCCCAAGTGTCCCAACGCTTTATACTTCGCAGAGTTGACATGGAGCCGACTAGCTCCGCATGTGGTTTTACAATCCATAGAGTGCTCTGGGATGCCGAAGCGTCCTGGTGCTTTATACTTTGCAGAGTTAGGGCAGAGCCTGTTGGCTCCATGCACTATTTTATGCTCAAGATGCACACAAGGGTGAGCCCAAAAGAAAGGGGAATGATTTATTGCCTTCCGTTTGCGTGGGCATGCTTTTTACACTTCTTGTATATGCGACTTTGAGGGCTACAGGGCCTGGCACCTCATGTGTAGTAGCGCCACAGGCGGTCTTTGTTCTAGGTGTGCTTCAGCCCTACTCCATCGAGCGTGGAAAGATGATATGCTCCCAGTCGTGTAGACGCTGTGACTATGTAAGGGCCCTCCCACTTGGATTCTAACTTACCCATTGTGTCTGCCTGGAGCAATTTTTGAGGACGAGATCACCCACCGCCAGGCTTTGCGGCTTCACCTTCTTGTTATATGAGGCTATTGTCGCTTGAAGGTACTTCGTTATGTCGTGCATTGCATGAGCATGATCTCCATCAAGGAGGTCAAGCATGATCGCTTGGTGCCGAAGGAGCCAATACTCTGTAGGACTTGGCCTTGAGCTCCTCCGGAGTCATCACCTCATCTCCTAAGAGCAATCTGAAAGGGGTGAATCCGGTTGGTCATGCGACAGAGGTACGCATGGACCAGAGGACCTTTGGAAGCTCATCTGGCCACTTGCCCTTGGGTGAGCCTACCAGGTGTTTCTTGATGCCATCGGAGATCATACCATTGGCACGTTCTATGGCTTCGTTGGACTGCGGGTATCCAACTGATGCGAAGCATATTTTGATGCCCATAAGCTCATAGAATTGGCGGAAGGCACCCACGTCAAACTGCAAGCCATTATCCATTATGATCTCTCAGGGGACCCCAAAGCAGCAGATGATGTTTTGCTATAAGAATTTTTGCACCGCTGCCAATGTGACCTTGGAGAAAGGGACAACCTCCACCCACTTGGAAAAGTAGTCAAATGTGATGATGACAAATCTGCGGTCCCTTAGGGCCGAGGCAATAGGCTGGTTATGTCAATGCCCCATTGGGCCAAAGGCCATACTGGTGGGATGGGTTGGAGTGGCCGAGGAGGGGCATGAGAGAAATGCCTCATCTATTGGCAGCCTTGGCATCGTTAGACCAAGTCCTTTGCATCTTTCCTTGAGGAGCTCCTGGCCTTCATGGCGTGACAAGCATCAGAGAAGTGGGGTGTAGACTCCATGCTTGTACAGGATGCTGTCTACCATGTCAAAGGTCCTTGCCCAATGCATCATCCTTCGTGCTTGGATCAGGTCATTTGACTCCTTGCCATGCTGAAGGAAGGCGACGATGGGGTGCCTCCATTCTTCCAATGACATGGATAGCACATCAGGGCTATTTGGCTGGTCACATGGTATAGCCGCAACTGCTAATACCTCAAAGAAAGTGCACACTGGCAAGTCTCATCCCTAACTTGCGGCCTTTGCCAACATGTCCACTTCAGTGTTGTAGGTCCTTGGTATCAACTTGATGGAAACGCCTAGGAAGTGGCGCTCTCTAGCCCTTACAATGGCCAAGTATTTGGCTAACTCAAGGTCTTTGGCCTGGCATGATTTGTCGATGTGACCAGCGAGGAGGCGAGAGTCTATGTGGATGATGACCCTATGCACTCCCAAGGCCTTTGCCTTGTGGAGTCCATACAAGAGCTCCTCATACCCTGCCACGTTGTTCATCGGTGGGAATTAGAGTCGTGCACCATATGTGATTTTGTGATCCTCGAGGGTGGTTATGATGGCCCTGATGCCTGCCCCGATTGCATAGTATGCTCCGTCTGTGTGCATGATCCATATTGGCTCAGGAGTCTGTGCGGGGCCGCTTGCCCCATCGGGTTCCATTCAACAATGAAGTCCGCTAATATCTGAGACTTTATTGCAGTACACGCAATGTATGCAATGGAGAAGGGCACTAGCTCGGCTGCCCATTTGCTGATGTGGCCCATAGTTTCCTTGTTTCATAGTATCTCCCCCAGCGAGAAGGACGAAGGCACGGTGATGCTGTGCATAATAAAGTAATGCTGCAGCTTGCGCGAAGCCATAAGCAAAGCATAGGCTAGCTTCTCCAATTCAGTGTAGCGTGCCTTCACGCCCTGTAGTGCCTCGGATACGTAATGGACATTGTGTGGTGCCTTCTTTGAGCACAAGCACCATGCTAACTGCCTGAGGAGTTGTCACAAGGTACAACAGTAGCAGAGCCTCTGGTGGGGGGCAGGTGAGCTTGGGGAGCTCTGCTAGGTATGCCTTCAGTTCTTGAAAAGCTTGGGTGCACTCTTCGGTCCACTGGAAGTCGTCCGAGCTGTGCAGGGTCATGAAGAAGGACAGTTCCCTTTGTGCCACTCTATATAGGAAGCTGCTGAGGGCCACCAAGCAATCAGTGAGCCTTTGTACCTTGTATTTTTTGGAGCTTCCATGGTGCGTATGGTGTCAATATTTTGGGCTTGGCTTTGATCCCTGCCCGGAGACCAGGAAGTCTAGAAGTTTACCCACTGCCATGCCGAACACACATTTCTCTAGGTTCAGTTGAGGCCCGCTCATCAAAGGTTGTCGAAGGTTTCCTGTAGATCCGTGTCATGGGACGTAGCCTGTCAGTTCTTGATTACAATGTCATTCATGTAGGCCTCTATGTTCTGGCCTAACTGTGATGCCAACACAAGCACGATCAGTCTGGCAAAGGTGGCCCCGCGATCTTCAACCCAAAGGGCATTCAGACATAGCAATATGTCCCCCTAGGACTATGAAGCTTGTTTTCACCTCGTCTGCCTTCGCCATCCACACCTGATGGTACCAGAGTATGCATCGAGCAAGTTCATGACTTCGCACCCTGCTGTTGCATCAATCAGCTAGTTGATGCGCGACAACAGATAGTTATCCTTAGGGCATGCTTTGTTCAGGTTGGTGAAGGTGACGCACATGCACCAAGATCCACTGGACTTCTTTACCAGCACATGATTAGTGAGCCAGTCTGGGTGGACCACCTCCCTGATGATACCAGTGGCCTTAAGCTTGGCTACCTCCGCCCTTGCAGCCTCTTGCCTTTCGGTGGACATCTGCCTCATTCGTTGCTTGTCCGGTTTTGCATCCTGGTGTACTGCTAACTTGTGCTCTATTATGGAACGGTCTACCCCTATAATCTCCTCGGATGACTATGTGAAGATATCAGCATTCCTGGACCTCGAGTAAGGTTTGCTCCGATCGATACTTTCTTTGCTGGCTGATCTGGTCAGAGCGGTATGGCTGGGTCGCCACTCACCGGTCGCTAGCGATATATTCTCACTTTCCCATCGGCGATATCGCCCGGCCGATCAAAGTGAATGGAATGGCTATTTCGCGGTAGGGCGCCGGGGTCCCGCCGAGATCGCGGTGGGTGAAACTCCCCTGCCTCCTGCCGGCCCCCCGATTTACACGTTTTTTTTTCACCGAGATGAGATGAGGGAGGCTTGCTGCCACCTTTTTTTTATGCTTTGCAAGCGAAGCCTCTGCACTCCTCTGCTGCGGCGGCGGCCATCCATGTCTCGTTTTTCCTGTTTTCTTTTAGGTAATAAATTCACCTCGTTGGGATATTCAGATTGATGTGTATTGTTGGTGCTTGCAATATATTGTTGACTCTCCTTTCAAATTGCACCAACTGATGAATAGTCAGAAACACTGTACTGTATCAATGACCAGCATGCATGCCAAACTAACAATAATGGCATAGCCATAGCAGAATCTCACTTGGCACGGGGGTCAGTAAAATTAGCAGCAAGATCAGCAATCAATCTGCCATGCAGGCACAACGAACCGACAATCGAGCGTACAATAAAAATGGATGCATGAAAAGGGGAATGCTCATGCCAACCAAACAATGGATCTGTTCTTTAACGGTTTCTAAAAATGACTTTTGGTTTTTGCTATAGTACTTAACTTTCAAACAGAGTATTTTCTCAAAACAGGGTCTACAAGTTAATTGTAATACATATTAAAAGTCCAACATCTGTATCAACCAAAACCACAAGCGGGTATCTCTCTTCGTAATCTCTGTCACAAACAGCTAAAATTCAAAAAATTCAGCAAAAAACCATAAGCCAGAGCTATATCAAACAGGCCCATATGCATGAGTATGCGCTCGACCTAGAAGTGCTATCAAAACACTATTCTTGCCATTTAGATGCCAGAATATTTATCAAGAGGATTTCGAAATGTCGTCTGCTGCAGTTTTCTACCCAGTGAACGATGGAGGGGATAATTAAGGACCGAAAGGCAATAAAGAGGGATGAATGGTGCCATCTAATTTTTTTCTAAGTATTTTTGACCCATTTCATAAATAACTAAGAGTTACATAATATATAATCCACAGCAAAAAAAATACTGAAACAAAATACTTAGGAGATTAAAGACCAAGGAAGATCAACCTTCTAGCGGTCTTACCAACTTACTGGAGCCAGTCTGATGGGTTTGTCGGTCTGACCGTCCTTTTCAAGCCAGTTTGACTAGTGGGGGCGGTTGGATTGGCCTCCCTGTCCAGAATAGCCCAATGCGAATCAAAATTGGTGCAACTCCTAACATACAATTTCAATTGCTATGAAACTTTGTACACACCTTGTCCAGAACAACCCAACACGAATCAAAATTGGTGCAACTACTAAAATACAAATCTAATCGCTATAAAATTTTGCACACGTCTTACTTAAGGTCTCAGAAACTTATTCCATCCATGGATCACAAAAATCCTTGTGAAAGTTCAAATGTTTTTCATATTGAAGCAACATTGCACCAAAACCAGGTAAAATATGAAAACGAAGAATATGGCTTGCTCATGGATAGAAGATGGGGAAAATGGCTCTAGATATATTCCCACATATTATAACAAGCAAGAACAATAAAGAAATCAAGGAAAAAGTTAGATCAAGAAATCACTCGGTGAGACCAAATCCAAAAAAAAACTAGTTTCTTCATGAACTTACCAACAAAGTACCTAGATGGGTGAAAATTGATTTTCAGAGGTCATATCAATCTCTTACATATCCTTCCCACTGCAGGATCAAGAAGTGGAAAGCAAAGAGTAAAAACTAACCAAGTCAAGAGCAAATCAATCAACACAACAGAGATTCATGGAGATAAACAAGGATTGATGAATTGGTACTTAAGGATAAAGATTTTATAGCCGCTCCACTTGGAGGACAGAGAGCACACCACAACACTCAACATTTCTCAAATCCTAACCCTAGGACACTTGAACACTTGGACTCAATGAGAGGATAGTTAAATGGTTAACTATGAATCTTCATCCCAACCCAATAAATAGATGAGGTAGCCAGCCCTGTCTAACCCTTAGTGGATAATATCCACTTAGCACATATAGGAAAACCCAATAACCTTACACATATGGGTTTTAACTCACACACTATACTTATGCACGCTTTTCAAAATCATAAGTTCAAATCCACTAAACTTTTAGGCTTGATCCAACTTGATCTTCTTAGGTTCTTCTTGACCTAAACCACGATCCAAAGCGCCGCTATTTTCTTTTAAGGTAATTTCCGGTATTTTAGTCAAACTACCAAAATACTCTTTCTTGATCCGATCTTCATCTTTCATCGCAAGCAATCATTATGCTTGCTACATGTAGGTGTACCACTGGCTTGCCACACGTCGGTAAGTCTTTCCCGTTCTGATTCCATCGGATCACGCCTCAATTGAATCGACCAAGCCACATGGTATAACCCACCGCTCGAACTTCCCTTCAATATTTCTCGTCTTTCTCATGCCATGTTTGAGTTCAACCATCTCACCCAGCATTCTCGATCGTTTTGAGCATCGGCTCCACCATGAGCGTAGCCCCGATCTTCAGCGTTGACCATGGTTGACCTCAAACGACCCTGCACATATAAAGACATAAAAATTATTTTCAGATATAAGTTCTTCACAACTTGAACTACGTTAACTGTAACATGTCTCTTACAATATATAAACATTGACTTAGGTCACTCAAACTCACCCCAAACCTCATATTTCTTAAAACCCAAAACCTAGTCGAGAAACTATCTAGCTGACCGAGCCATTGTAGCGGTTGGACCGCTGAAGAGGTGTAGTTTAAACCGGAAATTAATACCGGTTTGACCGCTGGAGACCTTCGGTCAGACCTCTCCCTTGAGCCGATCTGACTAGCGGTGTGGAAACCGTCCAAAAAAATCCGATAAAATTGTATTTTAAATTTTTTATCTGTTTAAATTGTAATAGTTTATCATAACATAATTACGGTGCCTGATACTCCGGACAACGTACAGACAAAAACAGAGGACATGGCAATAAACCGGAGGTATCAGTATCACCACAAAGTGGTCACGGGAGAGTGCTATCGAGTGAGTGAGTACCATACTCCTGCACGTTTATTTCTAAAGCGTCCACATTTATTAATTTTTTAAATGCCATGTATGTATTTATTTATTGAAAAAAAACGTCATATATGTATTAGTGAAGAATCCCATACAAGAAAAAGATATGCTCTGAGTTAAATTTAGTTGATAATATGAATTAGAAGTCTATATAGTAGTATAATAGGCCATGACCTTAGTCAGGCTAGTTATCTTTTTTTCTAATTAAAACGATGTTAAAGGAGCTACCATGTTCATTTTGGGAGGCAAGAAAATTTCATTAAATGGAGAAAAATAAAAGCTCTACACCATTTATTTAGTGGGGTCCAGATTATAAAGTGCAAATTAATCAAATATGACTTACCGTATCATAATGCACCTCTATATTCAAACAATTTGTATCTTATATGGTAGTCAAGCAAATACTCTTAGAAGCTATATAAATTTGCATCTTAGAAGCTATATAAATTTGCAGACTATATATCTTGTTTACTTAGTTTACGAAAAATTAGCCACGCGGTTACGCCGGCCAATGCACGAGCTAGTTATAAATAGTTTAGGCATGGAGTACTTCAAGCAACAAGGCTGCATAAAGATTAAAGAACTACGGGAACAAGAAGCATGGGCCAATGGCCTACCTGTAGGACATGGTTGCACTTGCACACTGACCCAGGCGTAGCATATCTTATCTTAATGAGCAGTAATACAGCATTGTGTAGTTTATTTATTGGGAGTGTCTATACAACATTTGACTATTTTTTAAGACAAAAACAGTCAGATTTTGAGCCGTTAGATGGAGATCCAACGCTCTAGATTATTTTTTTTTGGAGGGGGGCTTGTATAGGTGGATCCGTTGAATGTAGATCTAACGCCTCAGATTAATCTGACTATTTTTGTTCTTAAAAACTGTCGAATGTTGTATAGACATACACTTATTTATTAGGCTGGTCGAATGCAACAAGGCGAAGGACTAGTATTCGGCAGGTACACACCCCTAGAAGAATGTTTTGTGGGCCCTCCAAAGAATGGTGCTTGCATGGTAATTATAAAAATGTCACCCTAGCTAGCCGTATATCAAAGAAGATATGTACACATGCCAGGCTGTATATTCAACGGATCGAAATGGTAAAGTGGTAAAAGAATCATTAGGTAGCTAGCAACTTTCTGGTGTGGGCAGTTGAACTTGCATTCAAGAAAACAAGAGTAAAAGAAATTCCATTTCGTATCCACTGGACATGAGAGAGGTCAGGATGCAAGCGGCGTGCACCTTTTGGTTTAGAAAAATATTCCTACCATAGTTGTACAAATGGCCATTGTGTGCACTTACAGATGGCCTAACATTTGGTAATAGTACGTAGGACTGAGAGCAAGTGATTAAAGGAGTTGAATACAGGCAACACTGTCAAACGTCTTTTGCAAAATATTTTTTCAAAGTGAAATCAAAGCTCTTCACTCTAATAGCTATAAAAAACTACAGAGATCAAAAACTAAATACCCAAATAAGCCTAGATATACCTGAGCGGTCTGACCATAGAGCAAAAGGCGGTATGACCGGCCTTGAGCGGCTTGACCTATGGACAAAATCAGTATACACATAGAGTAAGGAACTTGCATAACTTTTTCGAGCCCTAACTCTAAATCACTTAAAATTTAGCATGCACCTTCTCTAGGATGTCAGTAACATATTCCAATCAAAAATAAAAAATCATTGCTAAAGTTTCGATCTTTTTCTATTCGAAGTAAGGTTTCACCAAAACCAAACAAAACATAAGAACTTGAATCAAGATTTGCTCGTGGTTAAAGGATGGTCAAGATAACCTTGGATCTACTCTCACACGTCATAGCAAGCCTAACAACAGTAAGAACCTAAGCCAAGATCTCTCAAGATCAAAACTCCCAAAATCACTTTCTTGAATCAAAACAGGACAATCATAAGAAGTTGCTATAGAAGGTCCCTAGATGGATGGGATCGGGTCTCCAAAGATATCTCCATCATTTACACGTCCTTAGCACAAAACAAGATTAAGAGGGAGAAAGAAAACATAAAAAAACAAGCTAAATCAAGATTTTAATACTTGACCAGAGATGAGAAAGACTTGGACGAATGTTGATGTCTATTAACGCTTGGAGATGAATATTTACAACCACTCACCACTCACAAAGCCCAATGATGACAAAAAGTATAAGACAAAGAGTCACAAATCATCTCTCAAAGGTTCTCTCTTAGAACTCTAACCTCCTCCACTGGCTTCCTAGAGAGCTCTAACTCACCTCCTTATATAATGAAGAATTGCAAGAAATCTTAACCAACACCGCTAGTTGGGTTTCATTCATTTACATGGGCTAACCCATTAACCTAATACCATACCCAATTTTATACTCACACATGCACACTTCTCAAGGCACACACAATTATTAATCCGTTAGTGAATTAACACTTGATCTACTTAACATTTTAGCATATCCTTAACTTAAACCTTTTCTCTTGCACCTCCTCGCACCGTGGTTTGATTAAGTCCCAACTTTTCCATTTAGGGCAAAAGATCGTTGTGCCCCTAAACCGCCTTCCATAAAGTTCCACGTTTCCTTTGCCTTGAAGCAACTCTATGCTTCATCTTCAACTCTATGTGACCCTAATGACTTGCCACCAATTCTCTCATATGTCCAGATCCCACCAAACCATCCTCACTTGCAAACAGGCCCAAGTCAGTTAGCGTGCCACATGCCACTCCACGCACCATAACAACACCTGGCTTCCCTAACTGTTCTAGGCCTCAGCCCCTCCCTGAGCTTAGCCCTATCAACTTTGCCATTGCCTGTCATGTCCACCACCGGTAACTCCCGCTTCGGTTCCTTATCTTCCCGGCTTTTAACCACTCCGCTAGTCTCAGTCATCTTCCAGTGGCATCTTGATCACTCTGGACTTCAGCTCCCCTAGCTTAGTTCCCATCCTTTTCACCTCACCATAACCTAGCTCCGGAGTCCCACAACTAAGAACAACAAGCAAAAGACCACGTAGCACTGCAGGACACATGAAATCATCAATTAACACAGTTGATAAGCCAAGAATCCTTACCTTTACCTCAAAGTATCTTCACATGCTTTGACATACAGCCCGTAATGCCCAACAACTAGCTGTCACATCTTCACGCATTTGGACTCCCTCTAATCGTCTCTACATGCATCGGCCTCATTATTTAGCACACCACATACACCAACTCGCCTCTTCACGATCCTTATCTTCTTTGTGCTTCCCACTTGAGCCACGTAGTCTTAATCCGTTGCCATCGACCGTTAATGTTCTCTAAGCCACCTGCACATCCAGATACCAAGCAACCATCTCGAGCATAAATTCCACGCACTTAACTCACATTAGTCAAAGCAATGCATTATACAATACGCCACAACAAAACATCGGCACTCATACCGTACACACACTCAACCGTGTCCATACACTGATCCTAACCTTTAGACCAAATCTCAAAGCAAAAATGCATAATTTTAGTACCAATTCGCCAAAAGCTGGTCTGATCGTCGTTACCGATTTCTTCAGCTATTTACAATAAATAAAACATGGCTATTTATAGAAACACATCCGTCAACTAAACATTGTTACCTAGCGTATTTCACACTACAAAACCACAGTTACGCTAATGAAATGCTAGCGATATATTAAACGTGTTGCTCGTATGCGAATGAAGCATACATTTTTTTCGAAGGTAATCACCAATTACACAATGCTTCTAACTGCGAAGGATGGTAAATCACAGCTGTGTTGCCTCCTTGCGCTTTCGCTCGGCGGGAAATCTCTTTTCTTTTCTTTCCCTCCTTGTCTATGCTCTCTCTTGCTCAGCAACAATGTGACCACAGGTCGCGTTTTATACATGCGCATGAATGCAACACAATTTACATGCAAATAAAACGAGAATCTAATGTCACGTCACTGCGTTGTGTCATTAACATGATTCCCTCACACATTGTCGCAGCCCCATGAGGAATCGGATTCCCTCGCTCCCACACATGTCTGTCCGCTTGCCAGCTTGCCTGTGCGCTTACTTGCCGAGGACGCTCGGTAGACTCCTTCCAAGTAGGGGTGAAGCGGGGATGCTTGGTAGGCACCTAGCCTACCACATCGCACCAGCTCCTCCCGCGCCAACTCGTCCAACCATGTCACTCCTCACCTACCAAGCTACGGCGACGCGGTAAATGACACTTGTCACCTATTGCGTCTTCTAAGCTTGGAGAGGGGTATTTTTGCAAAATCAGGTGCTAAGGGATCAAAATTGAGAAAAAAAAATATTATGACAGTGCTAGATATATGAACAGTTTCCCTCGAGCTATCTCTAGCGTACTCTACACTATACCAAACCTACTATAGAACAATGTGGCGACTGATGGCAAACAAGTAACCATTCTGGCCCCTAATCTTCAATTGAAGCTTGCAACATGTCACCCATGCATGACGTATGCAAAACCAAAGAGAAAAACTAATGAATAGAGTACTGTTCGTTAGCCTTCCAACAGGATAGCCAACAACCATTGGATCTAAAGCTGCACGCATCTTAAAGCCACACGACGGGATAATTCTCGTCCGCTCCGCTCCCACAGCCGCACGAACACTCTCCTCTGCCTGATCCCTCTCGTTCTCCCTCCCTCCTCACCGTCGTCACCTCACTCTCCACCGCCAACCCCACCGCGCTGTGAATCTGGTCGCCTGGAGAGGCGTTGCTGCCGGATCTTGCAAGGGAGGTGGGAAATCCAGCTCTCCTGCCTCGGGTTCACCCTCCCCTCTGGGCATAGAAGGAGGGCGGGGGGAGGCGGTGGGCGGCGGCGGGTAGGGATGGCAATCAGGCGCGGCGGGTACGGGTAGCACTCGCCCATACCCGTACCTGCGACCCCGATTTACGCCCGCGGGCATACCCGCGAAGGACCACGGGTAAAAAACCTTGCCCATACCCGTCGCCCGCGGGCATACCCGTTTACCCGCGAAATACATCACCAATGCATCTTGACTAAAGAGGCTCTGGTTTATCTACTGTAGCAATCTTCTTTTGTTTTTCTTGAGAGGCTACTGTAAACACCATCGATGCAGTGTTCTTATTACAAGTAAACAAGCCAGGTGTCTCTGAAAAAAGTCATGGCGCTGGCCTTTTTTGTGGTTGTAGTTTCATTGATTATGGTGACCATTGTCATGATCTGTTAGGCTCTCTGATTAAGCCATTTGATTGAAGCTTATTTTCGTTAAAAATGAATTATAGATTATTATAATTGAGAAAGATGAGAACTGTTAGTCCTAGTTTTGCTGTGATTTCTATACCTTTTACTGAAATTATTGATTTATTATAATGGATGCGACTCTGGTCCTGAGCTTATAGAGTGAGAATACACACAACTGCAGTCCTGTGTTTTCCTGATGGAGTACACATCACTATGCATTTTAGGTTTCCAACTGTATTATGTATGGAACAGCAGCAAAATGCAAGCCTCTTCATACCCGTACCCGTATGGCGTGGCGGGTAAACGGGTGAGCCAGGTACGGGTAGAGCTTACCCGTACCCGTGCCCGTTTACCCGATGAGTAGAGAATTCCCCCCATTTTCATACCTGTGGGTAGAAAATGCATCTCATACCCGACTCCATTAGGGTATTTACCCACGGGTACACGGGTAAACGGGCACAATTGCCATCCCTAGCAGCGGGGGTGATGGGTGGGGTAGGAGAGTGGTGGGCGAAGCAGGAGAGCGGTGGTAGCGATGGCTGTGGAAATTAGGTTTGGCAAGGCGGCGCGGTGAGACAGCAATGGCGCCGCCGGCCATAGGTGGTGGTGAAGGGGTGGGGGCAACGGAGGAGGCGCGGCGCTGTCCAAGGCGGCACGGCGACAAGGTACTCTTTTCTTCCTCCATGAAACAGAGAAAGGGAGGGGAGGGATAGTGCAAGGCGAGGTATGCCGTCGGGATGTCTCTTGACGGCGTACCGTCCGGTAGTACTTCTCAAACCAAAACACAAAAGAAGAGTTTGGCCAATCAACCAGAGACATACATAGATAAACCAACTTGCTGTTTGTTAACACCACCCTACGTACGTACTATGTGCTCGAACAATAAGGTCAACAGGAAGCTTCAGTAATCAGTACAGATTCTACATGAACAAACGCACATGACATGATTAACAATCCCCTTCTATGGCACGATCATCAGAAATTAAGATCGATTGGTGAAGAGAGAAGATGTATATCACCAGTTCACCACCATTAATCAGTGTATTCTGCTGTGTTAGCCCCCAAGTCGATCACCATACACATGAACAAACACGAAGAAGGAAACACCAAGAACCGAAAACCAAACAATCAAAGAGAGATCAAACGCCATATGTAACACACTAATCACCACCACCGCTTATTAACTCAGTCTCTATCTCTATCTCCACATGCTGACAACCACGCGTGCATGAGCCATGCATGGCGGCGGCGCCACGCGGGCACCACCTTACCAAGAACCGCCGCCGCCATTGCTGCTGCCATTCCCGATCATGCTATTGTTCCAGAACCCCGGAGTCTCATGGCCACCGTCGGTGACACCGCCAGCTTGGTCCTTGCTGTGCTCAAACTGATCACCACCACCGCCTGCACCACCACTCACGCTCACCACCGGCTTCAAGTCCTCGAATGGGAACAACAACCTGCCTGCTGCGTTCTCCTGCGCCCCTTGCAACCCAGCGCTGCACGCGCCGTATGCCCCAGCGCCGCCGCCTCCCCCCGTGCCGTGCGTGTTCAGCGAGAACCCCAGCACGGTCTGATCCTGCTGCTGCTGCGGCGGCAGCGACATGCGGAACTCACCGAGCGAGAACCCCGCGGCCGCGTACTCTGGGGGCATCCCTAGCTGCACCTGATGCAGTGGAACGTAACAGCCGGTGTTCCTCAGCAGCTCCATCGCCGAGAGCGCGCCCACGCCCCTGCCACCCGCGCCGTTGGTCACCACGGTGCTTCCAGGATTGTACACGCTGCCGCTCTCCAGGCTCGGGAACACCGCGAACTCAGGTGGTTGCAGGCCGCGGCCGTGGTGGTGGGGGAACGCCAGGTTGAGGTCCTGCGCGCCATCGTGCATCAGCTTCGGGTTCTTGGCCGCCAGCCCGACGGGAACCGTGCCGGACACTGCCCCAGAGGTACAGGCGGCCGCGGACGACACGACTGAGTAGGACGAGCGCTTGTTCTTCCGGGAGCCTCCGCCAACCGGGACGTTGCGGAGTGAACCGCCCTCGGTCCAGTAGCGGCGGCACGCCTTGCAGAAGTAGCGTGGCTGCTGGAGGCTGTAGTTGTTGTAGTAGCAGAACTTGGTGTTGGTGGAGTTGCACCTCGGGCAGTTGAGCGCTTTCTCCTTCTGCGGCCGCGCACGCCGCTCCGTGCCCGGCTCCGCCGCCGCGCCCGTTCCTTCCGCGGGCGGAGCGGCAGGCCTCTGCGCGCCTGCAGCCGGTGGTGGATTGGAGTTCGCATTAGGATTTGAAGCCATCAGCATCTCCTCCATTGGCTTCACTAGCCCTAGCCCCTGGTGATGGACACATATTGCACTTCATTAGATGTTAGTACAATCTAAAACAATGTTAAGGTAGCAAGAACATGTAGTATGGGAGTATGGACTACGGAGAAATGGATGGGAGATATGAGGTTTGAGTATTCTCATGGTGCAACATAGAACCAAGCAAATATACACAAAGTGAGATTAAAGAGAAGGGAAAAGTGGAAGGAAAAGGTGAAAAAAAAATGGAAAGAAAAGATGAGAGAGAAACACACCACACAAAACACAACTTTGTCTGTGCTCTTGTAGGGTTGTGTTTGTGGCGTAGCAGTAATACTACTACATCATCCAAGACATGGCTACTCTTTTGATGCAAGGTGCGGGGAAGAGAGAGAGAAAGAGAGAGGGGGAGGGAGGGGGAGGAGAAAAGCTATGAGAAAAAGAGAGATGAAAAGATAAAAAGGATGAGAGGAAAGGAGGATAAGAAAGAAAGGAACAAAGGAAAAGAAAAGCGGTGCGTGTACTCCTTTCAAGGATTAAAAGGGCAGACAGGAGAGAATTAAAGGCCCCAAGGCCCTCAGCTCGAAGCCAATGGAGAAGACAAACAAACAGAGAGAGCTAGCGAGAGAGAGAGAGAGAGAGAGAGAGAGAGAGAGAGAGAGGAGACGACGATACATGCATAGATCTACACAAAGAATAAAAGGTTGGCCATGGCAGTACCCAAGAACAACAAAGGCGCACGAGATCACCATATACCATCAAGGAAAGCAAGCACCAAGATCAAGGCAGACAAAAGGAGGATCGACCAAGAACGCAGCAACAAGATCTAGAAGAACAGAAGCCAACCCGGCGCCCGGCCCTTGGTTAGAGATCTTGTATGCATGGCCCTGGATGCATGTCGATGTTGTAGTGCCGATTTGAGCGGGCTATGCAGATTAGCTTACCTGGTGCCAGTGGGCTGTATCCATGCAAGGATCGATCCCAATTGCTCCTCACCAACAATTCTTGCCCGTCGCCCGTCGTTCTATGAACCAGAGCAGGGGAACAAGGAGGAGGAGGAGGAGGAGGAGCTCCTAGATGTCTCGAGCAGAAGGGGGAGAGGGGAAGGAATGTCGTGTGGATGCCCTCAGTGGAATTGCTCCCCCTTCTCTCCTCCTTCATATGTCATGAGATAGTGGGATTCTTTTCCCAATATTTTTATGTCTCTAGATAGAGAGAAGGGAGAGGAAGAGAAAAAATTGGTGCGCTAGCAGTACGTTGCCTACTGAGTTTCTCAGTTCTGATGGCTGCCAAAAAATCGATCCATGTAGGCCTCCGAGTGTGTTTTGTGTTGGAGCGAGGTTTGGGCCGTTCGGACACAAACCAGTCGGTGGAGGAGTCAACCGAGGGCAGGGCAGGGCAGGGCAGGCGCGCAGCCCTGAGAATGATGGCCCGTGGGGCCACGCACGTGCGAAGGACGCCGTGCCACGTTTGAGCAACCACCAGGGTGTTTTTAGCGCTTAGCAGTATGAGCCGCGTAGATGCTGAGACAGATCAGCTTGGACGCATGCACTCATGATCAAAACTAGTTTGTGCGTTAAAAATGACTAGATCATTGGATTGTTTCTCTACGCTCTAGTCTCATAGGTGTTAACTAACAAATTACTGTTTCACAACTCAAAAGTTCACGGGTTCCAGAAGTGCCAGTGAATTGTTGCCATAAATCAGGCCAACTCGATCGGTACCTCGGGTGACTTTTGATTGGACGGAAATGTTGCTTCATGGGAGGTAAATATAAGGATCCATACAGTTTGATCCCAAAATTTTCAACTGGGCTCAGTTTTGGTCTACTCATTACAGCTTCTGCTTTTCGTTTCTTGTTTCTGAATTCAAACTTTTTATTTTGTTTTTTCTGATGTATAGATAAAAAGGAGTCGTTTAGATTGGCAAGCAAAGCGTTGGAGGTTATCGCTTTACATGTGTTTGCCAATAATGGGTGGCAAAGTAATAATAGACTTTGCATATGATTTTCTTCTATTTGAGTACAATTCTTTATTTTTGTCAGCAAATAAGCGATAACGTTGTAAGACTCGGCTGTGTGCGGTTGCAGAGGCCGGAATTTTTCCATTTTCTAAAAAGATTTTTTGGACTTTTTCTTTTTTCCTTATTCTTTTTCCATTATCCGTAATAATATATATATTTATCTTTTTAATTTAATTACACTAGAAAAGTTACCATAACTACAGTATACTTTTAGCTATCATAATATAAAATAAACTATAAACTAAATCTTTTAAGCGAAAGAGCATCACCTTAGTCCCACTAACTTTCAAAAGGTCCCATTTTTTTGTACTCATACAAAGGCACTGCTTGACTGACGTGACCCGCCACATGAGTCACACAATCGGGAACTATAGGTGTGCCTTGCATGTTACTACAGAAATGCCTCGTACAATGCCTACTGTTACTTGGGGGAGATGCAGCCCTGATCAACTCGGCTTCGGCTTCTGGCTTCTGGCTTATTTTTCACTATTCATAAGTTTCGTCTTTTTTTGAACTTTTGGCTTTTTGTTGAGCTTTTTTGCCGGTTCTTTTTTCCCCGTATTTGTTTGTATTATACGTAATGGGCTAACATATTTTTTATATTTTTAAATTTTTTTAAATTTAATTATGCTAAATAAGTCTCTGTCAGCTACAGTGTTTTCAGCCATAAGCCATAAACTTTTCAGCCGAACCGATCACCACCTAGGGTGGCTCAGTAGGGTTGGAGAGAAGTGCAACGGGAAGACGTGTCAAACGAGGAGGATGTTGCGATGCCAGTGACAAGAGGTGGTGGAAGGGTGTAAGTAGGGCTCAGTGCGTTGCGCTGGTGAGGTCAACGCACAAGATTTTGTCGGCGAAGCTATTCAAATATCATTAAGGCCTGTTTGGAAGTTGTAGCTAGATACATGATTTTCGCACAAAATTAATCCACTGCATGTATACAAATACGAAGTTGGCCATCCCATTAAACATGCAACTGTCCGAAAGCTCCTGTATTTGTACAACTTTAATTTTCTTAAGAGCTGTAGAGCTTTAGTTCACCATTAATTACCAATCTGTGCATAATGTCTTCTTCACGCTCAAGTTTTGTTCACGGCTCGGACGTCTGCACCTGGTCATGCCATTTTCGCACCACGCTGACCCAACCACCCCACAGGCGTCAAAACGGCCGGCGCCCACACGTACTACATGGTGAGAAACCGTCGTTAACGTCTTAACGAGTTTAATTGGAACGATTTCTCCTAGACAGAAAATAGATCAATCATATAATAATATAAGAAAATAATAGATTGAACACGAGAGATAAAAAAACTCCTTTTTCTTTTCTTTATTACTTTCTCCTCCAAAGATACAAGTTACAATGGTTAGGACTCTCTATTTATAGACTAAGTGGTGATCTATCCACCATAGGAGTAGGACAGGCTTACAAGCCTAGACCCAAGTTTCCCAATACTCCCCCCTTGAGCATTCATCCGACACGTTCATGCCTCATCAAAACTATATAAAAACCCAGTAGAAAAAATTTAGAGAAATAATACATGATACATGTTATGTTGCATTACACGAATTGCCTCATTAAATACCTTAGCTGAGAAACTTTCGAAAAAAACTCGTCAAGGGAAAAAAAGAGTACAAACCACCCAATTTTATTTAATATGTAGGATTTATTCTTTAGGTACTCGATCTTCGTAATCAAGTTTTAATAGTGAGTTCGAGAAGAATCGCCTCTAGAGTTCTGCACTTCTCTAAGTCTTATCATGCCAATTTCATGTATACACCTTTCCAAGTTAGATATTGAAACTGACTTAATGAATAAATCTGCAAGATTTTCACATAACTTAATGTACAATATCTTAATTTTATCCATCATTTGTAACTCATGAGTATAAAAAAATTTGGGGTTGATATGCTTTATAATATGACTCTTCACGTAGCCCATCTACACTTGTGCAACACAAGCTGTATTATCTTCATAGATAATTATGGAAGCTTCCACCATATTCAATCCACATTACTACGGGGTGTGGTGAATCATTCGCCAAAGCCAAGCACATTCTTGTGCGGCTTCGTACAGTGTTATGATTTTCAAGTGATTCATTGAAATCCATACAAGACTTTGCTTAGATGATTTCTATAAAATTACGGTTCCACCACATAGGAACACATAGCATGTTTGTGACCTAGTTGTATGCAGATCTGACAAGTACCCTGCATCTGCGTAGACAGTCATATTCAGGTCTTAGTTCTTTCTGTAGAATAGCCTAAGGTATTTGCTTCCTTGGAGGTATCGGAAGATGTCTTTTATTCCTTGCCAATACCTTTTGGTAAGTTCTATACTATACCTTGCTAATAGGTTTACGGCAAATGTAATGTTCGATCTAGTGTAGTTTGCTAAATACATAAGTGCTTTTGTTGCACTTAAGTATGGCAATTTCGATCACAGGACTTTCTCCCCCTCTTCTCTAGGTCAGTATGGATGCTTGTTGTTTTGTAAAGATCTCCCGATCATCGGAATTTTTGATGGGTACGCCTTTTCAAAGCTAAACCTTTCTAACACCTTTTGAGTGTATGCGGATTGATGTACTAATATCCCTTTATGAACATGCTCAAGCTGCAAGGCTAGACAATATTTGGTTTTACCCAAATCTTTCATTTTAAACTCTGACTCCAGGTAGGAGCTTGCTTCCTTTATATCTTCTAGGGTTTCTATGATATTCAGATCATCTACATATACTGAGATTATATAAAATCCATTTTGAGATCGTCGTATAAATACACAGGGACAATACTCATTGTTCGCGTAGTCTCTCTTGCATAGAAAGTCGCTTAAGCGATTATACCACATTCTGCCTGATTGCTTAAAGTCCGTACAGTGATTTTTTTTAATTTCACACTGTACAGGTTTCTATTTGCTCTATCTTAATTCGGGATAGCGATACCTTCTGGTAGCTTCATATAAATGTCCGAATCCAAATTTACATAAAGATATGCAGTTACCACGTCCATCAATTTCATTTCTAAAATCAAGTTCACTGCTACCGAGATCAAATATCTAAAGTTAATGCCACTCATGACCGGGGAATAAGTTTCTTCATAATCAACCCCTGGACGTTGAGTGAAATCTTGTAAAATGAGCCTTGCTTTATATCTTACAACTTCATTTGTCTCATTTCTCCCACTTATACCCTACGGGGTGCACATAGGGAGCCGTGCGACTTATAGGCCCACTTTTATTCAGAGATAATAATTTAGTTTCTATTGCCTTTTCCAATCCTCCAATCTGATCTTTCTTGCATTGAGTGAGTGATGCAGGCTCTGGATGAAGATCGATGATTGTGGCAATTTTCTTTGCAAAATAAATATCAACATTGGTTATTGTCCTATTCATGAATTCTCCTGTGTACACATAGTTTATAGCTATTTCATCATAAGTAGATTCTTCTAGTATTTCCATTTGCTCACTGCTTCTTCCAATTGCGGGGGTAAGTCCCTTTAGTTTTTCAGCTCCGATGCATGCGCACATATACATGCTGGTTTCTCCTCCATGGGAATGTTCAAATCTGGTATGCCTTTCGTTGAAGGTATCATACCGGTGCCAGGTCTCAACTGGCTCCCCTTCTAATTCTAGGGAACTTCGGTGATTAGTTATGTCAAGTCCTTACTAGCCTTTCTCACCAGGCGTCCCAATCTTCTGTGACCTGTATAATATTAATCAATTCAGCATACTCCTTGTAGCTGTCTTGACGATAGTTACACTCAGATTGCACTGCATTTGGTTGGAAGGTGCAGAGGGACTTCCCAATCTTCTGCTCATCTATGACCTGTCTGCCACAGAGTTGAAGATTGGTATAAATTCTGTGCAGAGCGGATTTGTACTTCCCAACTGTCTTGAAGTCAGCAAATCTCAGCTGGATATATTCCTGCTCTGCCTAAGGAAGAATGATATACTTTAGCTTTTCGAACCACTTCTTTAGTACAATCCACAAGACTAGCACATTATTCTCTGTCATGTACTCATTCTTAAGAGTGAGATAGAAGTGGTACCTAAGGAAGTGCAGTGCCTGATCATTTTTCTCAAAGATGGATTTGGCATCTTCCAATATGCCAATCCCAATGACAGCGCGGAGCTTCTAAGCTCCATGTACAATCTTGATGTCGGAAGCCCCCAAGTCAAGGTAGTTTTGGCCATGCTGAGCCAGCTCCTCGAATTCCTAATTCGTGATGCCTGTCATCGACATGTGCATAAAAGGAATAAATAAATTTACTGCAAGTAAACATGCATGAAATAAATTGGACAATGGTACAAAATGTTCTCATAATGTTCTAGAATTTTCTATGCATTTTCTATAATTTTTTACTACTAATTTCTGTGATTAAAGGTAATTTAAATAATTATGATAAATCAAAATAGTAAGTAAATACAGAAAAACATAGAATGTAACAATAACTGTGCTAAACATTCTTCAAATGTTAAAAACAATTCAAAATTTGAATTCCAAAGCCCATTTATGTTGGAATATAAATTTTCAGCGAATTCTGCAATTTTCGAGGGTTTCTCTGCTAATTTTCAGTTCTGAGAAAATTTTCTACGCAATTTGCCAATTTCTGAGAGCCTTTTTGCAAAATTCGGGTGCAGGCACCCCTCTTCCTTCTTTTCTTTTCTTCTTCTTCTGGCTCAAACGGAGGGGGTAGGGTTTCCTTGCCCCTGTTCATGTGGTGGCAGCGGGTGTGACAGGAGCTGGTGGCCCATGCGGGGGTGCGACATGGCGGCAGCGCGCACGGGCCAAGCGGTGGCAGCCATGTGGGCGACGGCGGCGGCCATGCGGGCCAACGGCGGCTTTGCCTCAGGGCCGTGCGGCAGCGGTCCGACGCTACTACGGGCCAACACGATGGTAGGCCAGCGTGGCGGAAGGCCAGTGCGGCTATGGGCCGGCGCGGTGAGGCTCATGCGGGAGGCGAGCAGGCAGCGACTGTGCCTCAGGCAAGAGGCAAGCGGGCGGTGGCCGCGCCCAAGGTCGAGCAGCGGCAGCGCCTCATGCGGGAGACGGCGACTGCGGCACGATTACGCGTGCGGGGCGGAGGTGCAGATGAGGGTGGCTTGCGTGTCGCTGGAGGGTGCCGCGTGCAGGCAGCAATGGCGGCCGTAGCCACGTACGGGTGCCGTGGCACGGATTTTTCTATTTTTCCATCTACAGTGCAATCAACATCTACTCTTTCGTGCAAACCTACCTATCGGCTTGGACGACGACTTCAAGTCAGCTCACGGTATATTAGAGCAGATTTGTATCGTAGAATAATAATCTAGAAATCAAAATTTGTGGAAATTTAAAACGAATTAGATAGACAATTTAATACAAGAAAAATAATAGATTGAACATAAGAGATAGAGAACTCCTTTTTCTTGTTTTATTACTTTTTCTCTAAAGATATAAATTACAATGATTAAAACTTTTTATTTATAGATTAAATGATAAGGTGTTTTTTATAAACCAGGTTTGCAGGTAGAGACACAGGTGCGAGCCATCCTGCGCCAGGTAAGGGACGTACGCGGTGGAGGCCAGGACCCGCGGCAACCAACCATCCGCGCGCGACGCCGTACGCGGTGCCACGTTCGTGGTCGCGCGCGGGGAAATCGCACTCACTGATCTGGAACCGAGGGCAGCAAGCATGCCGAGGCGGCCGCGCGGCCCCCCCGCTCCGACAAGGCGCTAAAGCGGCCGCGCACGCCTGTGGGCTGTGGAGCCGCCCACCCGGTCGGCTGGGGCCCCCTGGCCTCGCCTCGCCTCCCCGCCAGTGCGCGCGGATGGGGTGGGAACTGCTCACGCATAGCTGCTGCTGCTGCCGCCGAACGAACGTACGGTGATGCGAGAGAGAGAGAGAGGGTGGGGGGAGTGTGTGCGCGAGGGGGGACGCATCGATGGGTACGTACCATTATTGTTAGGCTGCCAACGGCGATCGATCGAAATTCCTTCGCCTTGTCCCCATTCACCTACAACTGCATGCAGCCGGACCGACCTTCCCGAGCTTGCGCGCGGCAGCTAGCTAGCTACTATTTCCGATAACCTTCCATTTTAATTTGCCGCTTTTCTGAAGCCTTTGTTAAGCTTTATTACAGTTTTGTAGTAGCCAGCTAGTAACATTTTTTTTGGGGAAATGGTGAAGAAGCTAGCCAGACACACAAAAAGAAAACGAGCTTTCCTCGATATATATCTGCTCTGCCCCTCTCTCCTTTTCGCTGTCTTTTCTGCGAATTCAGTTATGATCCATCGCGTGCAGCTGTGAGGGCCTTTTGGGAGTTCAATTCGTCTGCTTTGTCAGCTGCGTTTACGATATATCAAAACAAATATTCCAAAGTACGAAGTAATTAGCAGCGGTCCCTGGCAACTGGCGCTGGCAAGTACGAGGGAGTCGCTAAACTTCCGCTTTTCTCGAAAGGCAGATGGTGAGAAGAAACCACTTTTTCAGAATGATCACAGGTTCCCTAGAGACGTCCTTAGTGCCCGTTAATATATATGCCCAAGTAATATTGCGAAAGTGGTGGCAAGTATGAAGGGAATAAAGTTGCTGCCGATTAAGCGTTTGCTTTGACTAGGAACCGTTCAGTTGAGCGGATAAGATTTAGGCCCGCTTATTTTGAGTTTTTAGTTTCTCTAAAAATCAAATAAAAGTACAAATTTTTAAAACAAATTATCTAAACGACTTCTCAAGTCTAAAATTATGTGTGCCATCAGCGACGATATCTCTACCTTCTATTATCTTAAAAATATAGACAAAAATTATTAATCACAACTCAAAAGAAACAATACCTTAATCCGTTTCTTATCATGACTTCCGCCATTTATTTACGCAGGTCGGTTCTCTCTGCAGCTTACGCTTATATAGGATATTACTTGTTAGGTCGATTAAGTAGTCATTATACTTTGTTCGGTTGAA
Source organism: Dendrocalamus latiflorus (assembly GCA_017311315.1). NCBI lineage: Eukaryota > Viridiplantae > Streptophyta > Magnoliopsida > Poales > Poaceae > Dendrocalamus > Dendrocalamus latiflorus. The sequence goes on from CM029610.1 coordinate 40,251,899, forward strand.
AATTCCTCTACGTGGCCCATGTATATGGCTATTCTAAAATGAGAGTAACTTTGCTTGACTTGTTAAGAATTTTCTTTTTGAGCAAGTCGTGTCTCGAGATTTTACAGGTTACTCTATCTTCTCGTGCTCGCAAGTAAGTCGGCATCAACCATCATTGTGTTGGGCGGTGAAAATGTGATTTTTTTAATAATCTATTTTTATTTTAAATTATAGTAATATAGTTGTGTTTTATTTTTTTTACAGTAATAACTATCTGTCGCTCTACGGTTGGACGACTTGGGTTAGTCGTCTAACCGTTGGAGACATGTGGCCAAGTCGCCCAACCGTGAAGCGACTAGGACCTAGTCGCTCAACCGACTAGTCCAAGTTGTCCAACGGTTGGGCTATTTAAAATAATAATATTATTATTTTATTAATTCGATGAAAATAAGTGTGGGTTAGTAAATGACAATTTTTGTAGGTAATAAATTTAGCAAATCTTGTTTGTACGTTGTTTTTTAATAAAAGGGCAGACAATGTTGGTTGATTTATTTGTGATTTTCGTATATTATGAAGGATACGAAATTTGTTAGACTCACAATAATTGTGATCGTCATATATTGTTATAGTGTCATAAATTTCTAAAGAATTTCGTGAGGACAATTGAGGTAGCAATGATTTGTAAATAGGAAGGTAAGTGATATTACGATGCAATAGATAATTCATACACAGAGAAGAACTTTGGATAAATAGCGTAACGATAATAATATGACAGTTGATCAAACAAGGGGGTTACATAGCATGTAGGCTCAGAATGAAGGACGATATACGTATGCTTTTAGGGAATTATAAATACATGGTACATACAGACGAGGAGGGTCGAACTACTGCATGGAACATGGCCATTTGCCCTTGCGGCCCAGCTCGGCGTTTTACTCCTCACTTTGTGCCTTAGCTTTCACCGCGATAGCCCTCTTTCGTACCCTATCAACCTCCCATCGCCTGGTATGCTCGCGCTCATGCTCCTCATGCAGTCTCTCCCACCTTTTGTTCTCCTCCTTCTCAGCTTGTAGCTCTGTGAGGTGTCTTTCACAGCCCTTGCAGTCCTCCCTGGCCTAGCTCTTTTGTGTCAATAGCATCCACATGTCACATGTGGATTTTTTCATCGATCCACAGCTGAAGTCGCATAGGCGCGGCAGATACTACTATAGGAAGAGAGACGTGATTACGGTGTAATAGGAAGAAAAATAATGGTGTGAACTTAGGTCAGTCACCAAATCGTTGGGTGACTTGGCCATGTATCGCCCAACGATTGGACGACTAGCCCAAGTCGCATAACCATAGAGCGACAGATGACTACTATTGTAAAAATAAAATAAAACACATGTATATTATTGTAATTTGAAATAAAAAATAAATTATTTAAAAAATCGTTAAAATGCAGTACGTTCATACTTGCATAACCTGATTTAATGGATATCTTGCTTGGTACAGTGCTCCTACTAGCGTACTGACCACTAGTGCCACTAATTTATGACGTTGTTCTTTGTAGCTTTTAGTTTTTTTGAAAGTTAAAAAGTCAAATGGTAAAATAGGGTCTTTTTTAAACGATTTTTTTAACACAAAACTATGGGTGGGATAGAATTAGCTTAGGCTTATTGGCTTATATCTTTTGTTATAGTAACTTGCTTTTAAACAGTACGTTTTTTTCAGATAAGGTCTATTAGTCGATTATAGCATACACTATATCGATTTCACCTGACTGGTCAAAATCACATACAATTATCTCTCTTTATATTCTCTCACGAATAGTTATAATTCAAAAACTATAATGCAAAGCCCTAAAAACGCACCTATAGATAACGTCTTCCTGCTCCACTATTATACTGAAAAACACAGGTAAGAACAACTCCCATGTGACCCCGAGGAGGTAGACGCATGCAGCATTTGTCTGCTAGAAGGCAGGGTGTGCGCACATGTTTCCGGGAAGGTGGAGCACAGCAGGCAGGGCATGCACTGACTTCCACTATGCCGAGACAGATCGAGAGCATCTTTACGAATTTAATGAAGCTACCCTCGCCTCGGTGAAAAGCTTCTTGCTAGGACGGCTTTCTACTCCTTTCACACCTTTCTAGCGTCCGTCCTCCGGCGATCATCGCGCGCCCCGACCGCCACATAGTGGGCTGCTACTAGGCGCGCTGTGGTAGATGTTGCTCTGTCAGCCGACCTCCACTCAATAGCCATGGAGTAGCTTTCATGCGTGCTACTGTGTTGTTTTTTTCAGGCGCATGTGATGCACCACCCAGGCATGAGTCGCATGGTTCTCATGGCATGGCTTGACCGTATAGCGACTTTGCCATATAGCTAGGCTCTCAGTCGCTAGATAGGTCCACGTCACCGATCGGGGATTGGAGATTCAGCCTGCTGTCCATCAACGTCGGTTGAGTCAGCGTGGGTTGGCCATGACTCGTCGTAACTTGATTTTGCTTGGCATGATTACCGTTCTTGTTAGCACAACCCCATCCTCGTTCGGAAATGCAAGACTTCAGGATTGCTTGTTCCACCACCTGATATCAATAATAGTTATAGGGTAATTCTATTTAGCGGGCATCCATTAGTAATGGAACCAGCTGATGTTGTAGTTCGATACATTCCCCCTCCCCTAGCCGCCAACAAATGAATGTTAGAATATAGATAGACTATACTTGCACGCTAAACATCTGTTGTACCCAGTTGTCCACGTAATTGCTAGCATCCTATGGAGGGAAACGCGTTTCATGTGCGAGGCTAATCCGCTTGTGCTTGTGATTCCTCTGCCCTGGCCCTGCCTACGTGTGCCAGCAAATCCCCTAATGTTGTCAAGCCGCCCCTACTCGGTAGGCTGCTGTCAAGCAATGCTGGTTCAGCAGCGCTTATTGCAGCACCTGAGCGCCAACGCCCTGCCATGCGCCACCCGGCCTGCCGAGCAAGAGCGGCATGGCAGGTAATATGTGTCGTCTGCTGCGTCTTCTGAGTTTGAGGAGAAAACCATTTTTACAAAATCGAGTGTTCGGAGATTAAAATTTTAAAAAAGATCTACAAAACTAAATACGTAAACAGTTCCTATCCACCCTCTTGTTTTGCCTACCGCAGTCAGGCAAACTCATGGTCGGTAGCGCCCTCACCGTCGCCATTCACTACTAGGCCCCTAGTCACTATCAACTAACATCAAATCCCAGTGAACCTAGAAAGCTACTGCTGTATGTTAGGAACGACATGGCAGAAAATGAAGATAATCAAAATCAAGAGATACATATATGACATAGAAAATCCTCACGAAAAAATCACATGGATGCACAACCGACGATGATCAACTATACGAGGGGAGTTGCGAAACAGGAGATTTTATAATGAGCATCTCAACAATCTCGTGTGTCTATGGTGGGTATATGTGTAAAGGTTGCAAAACGACTCAAGTTGTATATAGAAACAAATCTTAAAAAAGTAAACGTGTTTTCTATATTCCTAGTTAGAACAAGTACCCCAAAATTCTCATGCAACTTGTACAAAATGGTTTCTGACCTTCTATGATCACATTGTAGTATTGTACCACTATTAATAAATCGTTTCTTTTGTCCATACGGGCAAAAGAAAAAGGGATTAATTACCAAGCACTAGAGTCCACAGATTGCGATACTAGCAATTATGAAGAAGAGAACTTTACCTAAAAACACAGGAAATCTACTCAGCACACGCTGTCGAAAGCTTTTGTCTCCATCGTTTCTTCTAGTACTCTGAGCTAGTGAGCTTGATATATCTATCCTCTGATCAACTGGGTAACTTTCAAATAGACCCCCCCCCCCAATCCGTTTCTAGCTCCAGAGGCCGGAATAAATGCATTAGCCACTTAATTTCAGTTTTTTCATTTTTTTTGTCTTTTGCTTTTTCTTCTTTTTCTTTAAAATTATCCGTGAAGATATAATACTGGTTTTTTATTATTTTTATTTTTTAAATGTTTAAAAAACTATCAGCCACTCTAGTACAATTTAAGTTAAAAACCAACTGTCAAAAGTCAAAAGACCTTTAAAAAACCCAAAATGAACGAACATCACCTGTGGGCTTCAAGCCTGCGACTAGTTCGCCTTGGACACCCAGCTGCCTTTATAGCCCGTGGCCCTTTCCACAACATGGGGTGCGGTAGTTTTACCATATCTGGTCTTTAGGTAGGAGTCCCACTTCTGACTTAAAACTTGTGGTTTGTAGCCTAGTGCGGTAGTGCCCAAGTCAACCTATAATAGAGGCATCCCCGTGGGACGTGGTGTTATGGCCTTTTGTTAGGTGGAAAATGCTGGGATAGACCTGTTCTGGACCAACAGTTGAGCCGCCCACCGCCCTTTCCATAAAGGTGAAATTGTCCAACCACATAGATCTCACTTGAAAATGTCCTTTCGAGTCTTGGTCGATGTACACTTCTGGCTTGTTAGGCTTGTTTGCCAATACTACGATGCATCGCATTCTTGAACAGATATAGCAATGCAAGCATGATCTGCCGAACGTACTACGCCTCCTTTTGAAAAGCAAGGGATTTCATGGTCTCTAGTTTTGAACTGAATTTAATTGCTTACGTTCTAAACAGGACTAACATTTCAGCAAATAGCTAGAAACACACCCTTGGACTGATTTGAAGCATAGATGTTACGTAGTTATAAAAAGTTTTTATTGTTTATGTAAGTTTTTATATTCCAAAAAGGGCTTAATACATATCTAGCGGAAATGGCCGAAGAATAAATTATACCTTTGTCACTTTATTCTTAAGAGCCGAGGCGATTGGCTAGTGTCGTAGACCTAGGGCCCACAACCTACGCATATACAAAGTTCATGGGGGACAAAACTATGTTAATAGTTCATGGGACACAAACTATGTTAATAAGCCAGAAAACCGGTGTCACACTGGTTAAGCTGTCGAATACCCAACAGATCTGAAAGAAGACACTTCCGACGATTTGACGGAGAAATTTTCGAATGATGAGAATTGATTGGGATTATGATATTAGGGTCGGTTTTACACTCAAGTAACTATTTGGAACGCGGAAAATCACAGCAAGATCCAAAAAACAACAGTTTAATTCCCATGTAAATGTAAGAAAAGTTTGGGTTCCAAACAGAGCATCAGCCCCGGAAGGAACCACCGCGTAGCATTGTAGCTTCAGCGCGTAGAAAGGTTATTAGTCGATGGCGTGTCCTGATGACGCGACTGCAGTGCATGTCGCACGCTCGTTTGTGGTGACAAAGTTTTCACCGGCTAGAAGGATCCGCGGAGAAATCCGGAGGGTCCCAGGTGTTGTCTAATCCCGTGGCACTTCATCGTGGACAGCACGCTTCCTCCCCAGAAGTGGCTGCTCACATCAACCCCGGATCCCACCTCTTTCTCCTCAAGTAGGCCAACTGCCACTTTCACCTCACATCTGTCATCACTCCGCAGCATGTATAACAATACAAGTGCTTTTTTTTCTTCATGTTATTGATGTCAGTTTCTTCTTCTTCTCTCTTGGAATTGTCTCTTGCTGTTCGAAGCTTGTACGGTCGACGGGGAGAGAATTATGGGGCTTGGAGGAGGCTAGTGGCCTAGTGGGAGAATGAGAGAAGTGGCGAGAAGACAAGAGTGCTTTGTTTTCTCCTGGCCGGGAAAGTAGGGGTTGGTGAAACGTGATGGTCGAGGTGGAAGTCAAGCAAGGTCCATACATGGTCAATAATTTCCCACCGAAATTTGTTAAAATAAATATATTCCTGAGAATGTCAACAATATAAGGAAATTGATAAAGAATTGTTGTGGCTACAAATCAAATAATATATGAGGGGATTAGGAGAGTGTGAGAATGAATCGAGCTTGCTCTCCCTGCTCCCCTAGGGGGATATTTATACATGATCATAAGGCTTTATTACAATTACACCTCACCTTAGGGTACTATTACAAGGGTATTCATGTCCTTTTATGTTTTCTACTGAACCTTTCAGCTTAACAAGTCGAATGGATACGACAGGAGGCCATCCCCATAATAGAAGCCTCTCATGGTAAAGGGCTTCATCTCGGCTGAAACCATGTCGTGTAGACATTTTGGCCTGCTACGTCCCTTCGGTCTGGAAGATGAGTGGCATCCAGTCCTGTGGACCTCATACTTTTGGTCTTGTGGACCGCGTTTAAACGTGGTTGGCGCGACTAGGGATATGTGCTGCCCTCCCAACTGGCTTATGGCAAACCGCTCCACGCCTGGGCGAGAGTTCCGAATAGTCGGCCTAAAAAGACGTGCACTTTTAAAACACGGCACACTGGCGAAAAGACGTCTCTGGTAATCTTCTTCATCTCGCATTGCCGTTCTTGCTATCTCCGCCATCCATGCTGCTTTTGCTTCCGCCCGCACCCCATTCCGTCGGATCCGGTGCCGCTTTTCCTCTGCGTTGGAATAATGACTTGTGGGAATGACCCTCGCTCTCTCCGCAGCGGTGGAGGTGCGCGGTCAAGCCGCAGGGGCGCGTCCGACCACTGAGGTTCGTCAGCGATGGAGGTGGAGTACGAGCTAATCGATCGAGATTCATCGACAACCAACAAACGCTGGAATGCAGCGAATAAGGTGCACAGTGTGTGCACCAACGTGCTAGGGCGTTGTTTGGCAAGTGAATATTTAATCGAATCGTTGGTTCGTGATGGAAAAATCGCAGATCATGAGTCGATCTACCTACCAGCCACCGGCGAGGTGGAGCCCCACCCCTCTGAGATGGAGACGATCGTGTTCGCCGCGTATTTTGACGCTGGTCTCCGGTTTTTCGACGACGATGTTTGTTGGCGAGGTGCTGAGGCTCTATGGGCTAAAGCTGGCTCAGCTGACGCCTAACGCCATCGTTTGGCTTTCGGTGTACTGTTGGGCCTCCCGGGCGGAGACGGTATGGCCTAACCCCCCACTATTCGTGTTCCTGCATGATGCTCGCTGCCAGCCGAAGAAGCTCATGGAGGGCGAATATTCAAACTTTCACAGTGTTAACTTCGTCCTTTGATCCACGTACACGAAGCTGTTCCCTGCGAATTCGACGAGGACGAAGTGGGAGTCAGGCTGGATACGGTGGTGGTTCTATCACCGAGTGGAGGGCGGTAGTAGCCTGAGCTGGTCAGGGCAGCAAATGGACTTCAACATGTCCCTGTCAGTGACCCCTGACCATGATGACAAGCAGCGCACCCTGAGGCTCATCGGGGTCGCTCTTCAATTGAACACGCGGGATCTCGCGGAGGAGTACTGCATGTATGGTGTGGCTCCACTGACGCGTCCGTGGCATGTGCAGTTCGGCCCTGCCCATGACGACGATGTCTGGCCTAGCATCGCTTCACTGCTGAGGACGGCCGATCCAAGTAAGAACGCCTTAAGCACCACGCCTACCTTTGTTGCTTATGGATGCTGTTGACGATGCTCTTATACCCTTGGCAGGATTAACCCTAGAGGACGAGAAGTGCGCGGTAGCCATCTTCCTAGGGCCGTATACCGCGAAGGAGCACAACCTACGGGCCTCGGTAGCAGCCAACATCAATCACATGAACTGGGTGTACGAGGCCCTCAGTATTCCTGTGGCAGAGCGCACCGATCCTAGCGATAGCCGTTCGTGGAGCCGTGATGAAGATGGGGTGGAGGCCCTCCCTCCGCAGTAGGGCGCACGACCCCCCTCTCAGCACAGCCACCTCGCTTGGAGCTCCACAGCAGGGGTGAGGTGGGCAAGGTCGAGGAATCTGTCACGGTGACAGAGTCGAAGTTTGCTGACTATGGCAACTTGGATCTCGAGGCGGCGTAAGACCGTCCTGTGGGCGCCACAGAGGCTCCAATCTTTACGAGTCCCAGGGCTGGTGAAGTTGGTGGACCCGAGGCCAACGCTAGAAGTGATGCCCTCAACGTGGTCATGATTGTAGCCCCATCATCACCCGTGCATGAGGTCGATCCGATGGCTGAGGTGACGACATGTGGTTGAGAATCTCCCACCGTTGAGGCTTGTCCAGAAGGTCGGGTGGCGAAGCATGCCTGAACGTGTCCCACACTTGTGGCCACTTGTGCAGGGTTTTGATTGCCGATGATGGTGTTCACAGATGACCCCGAGTCCAGTACCGCCCGAAGTATGCTCTGAGGCTACTGTTAGCGATGATGCTTTGGCGGGCCAAGCCATGGGATCCATGGGCGCCGATAGCCTTCGGCCGGCCTCTCCAAATTGTGCTATAGGTACAATAGCTCATTTTCCTCTCATGATTTTGTGAGACTTTCCCCAATCTGCTCCCTGACATTATCCTTGGTGTCAGTCTACCCTCGATCTTTGGGCCACGCATAGGACTCTAGCAACGGAGCCACTTGCGGCCCGGCTAGCGCTACCACCGCGGACGTGTCTTCGAGTTTGGCCCCTCCCGACACCGCCACTTCAGAGTCATGGCGGCTCGTCTTGGCAGACTTTGTACCCCGTCTAGAGGCACTAAGGGGTTTGAGGGGGGCTACGGACTGTGCGAACGAGACGTTGGACCGACGTGCGCTATCTTCGTGCAGTTTAGAGCTCCAGGAGAGTGCCCTTGAGGCTACGAAGATGAAGGTACACACACGCTAATTGCTAGATTGGTGTGTTCTGGTTAACTGCTAAGCCTGGCTTTGCGTGCAGGCCCTCGCCCTTGCCCAAGCTATTCAAGCAGCAAGGCAACTGGAGTGGAGTAGTCTACAAGAGCTTCTAGCCGCTGTGGAGTCAGAAGCTGCTTCTGCTCAGGAACGCATCGAGGATGCCCTTGTAGTAGGCATTGCAAAAGATGAATGCATCTGCTTCCTGGAGACGGAGGGTGCAAAGGCCATCTCCAATGCACGCGCGGTGGCTGAGTAGGCTTGCTGTGCAGCCGCCGAAGAGCGATAGGGCTTGCTGCGACAAATAGTTGCTCTGGAAGAGGAGAATGGCCGACTATCCTCAGAGGTGGCTAGGAGAGATGGCTAGCTAGGTGATGCATCCCTGTCAGCCTGGAACTCCATGGAAGCTTTAGAGGGTGCTCCGACCGAGCTCGGTGTCGAAGTCCCACCTCAGATGTTCGGGTGACTTGCTGTGTAGCCTGCGGCGAATCAGGGAGGCGTCATCACTCACGATGAACGCCGCATGAGCGTACAACAACCACTACTCATTCGCAACTACACAAATGGTCCTCGGGCTGCTCCACTTCTGGGGCTATTTGCACGTGGAAGAGCTGGCGAACCCTGGCCTAGACCTCCCAGCGGGACACGGGATTATGTCTGGGGAGCTACATGCCATACACCAATATGTCCATGCCTTTCACCAATGGATATGGGAGTATATTGGTGAAGGAGCAGCGAAGATCGTATTGAGGTGTACTTTGCACAGGGGCGGGAGTGCGGACCTTGGCCGGTGGTTGGATGAAGTGCCTGGCCGGAGCGAGGGCATGAGCGTGACTCCAATGTTGTAGCCAACTGGCAAGTGTGATGTTGAGGCCCCTCTATTTGTCATCCTAGCATTTGCGTGTGGGGTCATTGACACATTTGTAGATCTCTTTGGGTGCTCACAGAGCTTGTAAACACTTTATGATAAGCATTGTTTAACCCGTGTGATGTTGATGCCTGTCTGGCAAGTAGGTACTTGTGGAAGACCGTCCATTAATCCTGGACCAACTTGTGCGGTGCAGGCTATGGCATTGGGGGTGGACGGAGGAGTCCCTATGATTTTGGGCGGATCAGTGTGGGACGAACACATCCGTTAGAGAATATGTAAAGATAGAGTCGGACTAAAGGCAGTCACGCCCGCGGTTGTACACCTGTAGCATTGTACTGTTAATCGAAGTAGTGGCGAACTAGTGTATCGTGATTGGCTGGTATGGCCAATGCCACAACATCAAAGGCATTATGGATGGCATCCTTTGGTCATACGCCAACATAGTATTCCCCCAGGCGCTCCTTCCCCCCTTCGAATGCACGTCGACGAAGTCTGCGTAGGGATGAATCCTTAGATCGTGCACTCTATCCCCTATCCTTCAAACGTATGTCGACGAAGTTTGCATAGGGACGAAGCCCTAGATCACGCGCTCCGTCCCTCACCTTTCGGATGCACGTTGATGAAGTCTGTGTGGGGATGAATCTTTAGAGCACGCACTCCGTCCCCTACCCTTCGGACATACGTCAACGAAGTCTACGTAGGGATGAAGCCTTAGACCGCACACTCCATCCCCCACCCTTCGGACATACGTCGAAGTTTGCATAGGGATGAAGCCTTAGATCGCGCGCTCTGTCGGTGAAGTCTACATAGGGACAAAGCCTTAGAGCACACGCTCCATTAATTAAGTCTGTGTAGGGACGAAGCTTTAGAGCACGCGCTCCGTTCCCCATCCTTCGGACGCACGTCAACGAACTTTGCGTGGGGATGAATCCTTAGAGCGTGCGCTCCGCCCCCACCCTTCAGATGCACATCGATGAAGTTTGTGTAGGGGCGAAGCCTTAGATCACGCACTCCGTCTCCCACCCTTTGGATGCACGTGAACAAAGTCTCCATAGAGTGTGAGCCAGAGGCCGTGGACTCTACGTGTTTTAATTTATACTATATAGAGTGCATGCATGGAAGCCATGGACTGTGTGTCTTAATTTATACTCCGTAGAGGGCGCACGGAGGCCATGGACTCTGTGCTTCTTAATTAATACTCTATAGAGTGTGTGTGGTCCGTAGACTATGCGTTTTCATTTATACTCCGTAGAGTATGCACGGAGGTTGAAGACTCCACGCGTCTTAATTTATACTCCATAGAGTGCACGCGGCTCGTGGACTCTGCGTGTCTTGATTTATGCTCCGTAGAGTGCGTGCGGAGGCAATGGACTCCACGTGTCTTTATTTACACTTTGTAGAGTGCGGGCAGAGGCCGTGGACTCCGCGCGTCTTAATTTATACTCTGTAAAGTGTGCTGGGTCCATGGACTTCACGCGTCTTTATTTATACTCCGTAGAGTGTGCGCAGAGGCTATGGCCTTCACGCGTCTTAATTTACACTCCGTAGAATGCGCGCGGAGGCCGAGGACTCCGCATGTCTTTATTTATACTTCGTAGAGTGCACGCGGAGGCCGTGGACTCTGCGTGTCTTAATTTAGACTCTGTAGAGTGCGCGCGGTCTATGGACTCTACGTGTCTTAATTTATACTCTGTAGAGTGCGCGCGGTCCGTGGACTACATGCATCTAAATTTAGACTTCATAGAATGTGTTCGTGTGACTTAATTTAGACTTCGTAGAGTATGCGCAGAGGCTGAGGACTCCGTGCGTCTTAATTTATACTCCATAGAGTGCCCGTGGAGGCCGTGTACTCCGTGCGTCTTTAGTTGTACTCCTTAGAGTGCACGCAGAGGCCGAGGACTTCGCACGTCTTAATTTATACTCTGTAGAGTGCACGCGCAAGTCGTGGACTTTGCACGTCTTTATTTATACTTCGTAGGGTGCGTGCAGAGGGCGTGGACTCCGCACGTCTTAATTTATACTCCGTAGAGTGCGTGTGGTTTGTGGACTGCGTGTCTTAATTTGTACTTCATAGAGTGCATGTGGAGGCCATGGACTCCGTGTCTTAATTTATACTCCATAGAGTACGTGCGGAGGCTGAGGACTCTACACGTCTTAATTTAGACTCCGTAGAGTGCGTGCGGTCTGTGGACTTCGCGCGACTTAATTTATACTCCATAGAGTGCGCAGAGGACGTGGACTCTACGCATCTTTATTTATACTATGTAGTGTGCACGCGGAGGCCATGGACTCTGCGTGTCGTCATTTATACTCTGTAGAGTGTGTGCGGTCCGTGACTTTGTGTATCTTTATTTATATTCCGTATAGTACACGCGGAGACTGTGACCTTTGCACGTCTTAATTTAGACTCCACAGAGTGCACGTGGAGGCCGAGGACTCTGCGCGTCTTAATTTGTACTCCATAGAGTGCACGCAGAGGTTATGGATTCTGCGCGCCTTGATTTATACTCCGTAGAGTGCGCACGATCTGTGGACTTCGTGTGTCTTTATTTAAACTCCGTAGGGTGCGCACAAAGGCTGAGGACTCTGCACGTCTTAATTTATACTTCGTAGAGTGTGAGCAGAGGCTGTGGCCTTTGTGCTTCTTAATTTAGACTCCGCAGAGTGCGCACGGAGGCTGAGGACTCCACGCGTCTTAATTTATACTCCGTAGAGTGCACACAGAGGCCGTGGACTCTGCGCGTCTTTATTTATATTCCGTAGAGTGCAGCGGTCTATGGACTTCACGTGTCTTTATTTAGACTCTGTAGAGTGCGTGCGAAGGTCGAGGACTCCACGCGTCTTAATTTATATTTTGCAGAGTGCGCACGGTCTGTGGACTCCGCACATCTTAATTTAGACTCCGTAGAGTGCGCATGGATGCCGAGGACTTTGCGAGTCTTTATTTATACTCCGTAAAGTGCACGCGGAGGCCAAGGACTCCACGTGTCTTAATTTATGACAACAATTAAGAGCGTTTTGCGCAAAAAACAACTTTATTTACATCGACCCGTTTGTGGGGGTTCCCTATTACAGTTGCGCGCCTGCGCCATGCAGGGAATGTACATGCTGCAGTCGTACTACGCGTAGTGCCACCTCAGCTAGTCTGCGTTCCACGTGTGCTCGAGGTCTTGCCCGTCCAAGGTCACCAGGCGATAGGCCCCTTGTGGAAGGGCAGCCATTACAAGGTAAGAGCCTTCCTACTTGGATTCAAGCTTGCTGATCATCGCCTCTTATAGCACCTTGTGAAGGACAAGGTCCCCCATGCGGAAACTGCACTGTCGGATGAGCTGATTGTAGGATTGGGCCGTCGCTCACTTGTACTTGGAAACATGCTCGGTTGCGCTGACACGCATGCCGTCTAGAAGGTCTAGAGAGACAGTGCATTCATCATCCAAAGCTGGAACTAGAATCCTCCTCAACCTAGCTTTTACTCCCCATGTGGTGGATTCTAATTAAAGTTGAACTATATCAACTATTAGGTGTTATATATATTGTACAATAAAAGCTTATGATGGTTAATTACATCATCTAAGAAAAACGATAGATATTATAGAAATTCTCCCAAAAATAAAAAAAACAACTAGCCCTTAATTTGGTGGACCCTAGTTATATTTAGCAATCCATAACCAATAGATATTACCTAATAAATGAAAATAATTGCTAGCAATTATGAAAAACTAACTCTTAATTATGTGGGCCCTTCTTATGATTAATAAATCATAATTAATAATTTTTCTTGATCTATGGAAGTGCATATGAAGTTGATTTATACCGTGGTATACATGCACGTATAGTTAGGGAACTCTTGTATTAAATTAAGACGTAAGATGTTAGAGATAGAATTAAACTTAAGCAATCCATGCACAAACGCAAACTTGGCTACTATATATATAATACTATAATTTCTTTTAATTGTATTAATATGGATACAATTATTATCTTTATTATTGGAGATGTCGATTAAAGATTATAACAAACAAGTATTTTCTACTAAAGACATAATCTATATTCTTTGTTTGAACATATAATACTGTGCATTAATATCACAAATGAAACTAATTCTATAAAAATGGAAACTAAATTGAATCAATAACGTTCTAAAAATTATAATATTTGAATTCTTTTGTATGATCTGTGACTCTTTATTTTTTATATGTAGTTTCTTTATTATCTATGCATATATACTATTAAACTAATTAAATATACTTAAAAAATAATACCCATGTAGGTGCGCTTGCTAATGATAAACAAATCACTGGACTAACATCTCGTGTTTGCAACGGTGCAGCTAAGAGCATCTTCAAGAGAGACTCAATATTTTGTCCTCTAAAATCTCATATTGAGAGTCTTCCTAAAAAAATTGTCCTCTAAATCTTTCCCCTCCTTCAGCAGCTCCTCTAAACTTGGATCCCTAAAATTACTATCTAGGCACTGTATATTTGATGGTGATCCACCTCAATTTTAGAGTACCAAAATTATTGGGTGTGTTTTAGAGTATCTGTTGAAGTTTGTTTTTAGTTTTCATACCTAATATTTTAAGATAGGGGGTGAGAAAGAGCATCTCTTGGAGATGCTCTAAGGGGACAAAACAAAAGAACCGTCTACATCGCGGGGGCGTATACGTCAACCCCAAATCTCAGTGCAGGGTGAGCCCATCCAGGACCAGGACGCAGCTACCACGCTTAGGTTCCGATTTTGGCTTCTGAATTCTTAGAATAAACGTGTTAGCTTATTAAATTTGGTGTGTTAGTTTTTTTTTGGCTTTTGTGTTTTTCTCTTTCTTTTTGCATTGTCTGTAGAGATATAACGGTGTTGTTTTTCTTATTTTTCTTATTTTTTTAATTGAATGACTCAGGAAAATTAAAAGTCGTTATAATATCATTTTAGCCAAAAGCTAACAATCAAAAGTCGAAAGCCGCGAAAAAAACCGGATTGACTAAACACGCATCTTACAGTTCAAACACGCCAACTAGAAGGCACAAAACGTACACTAAAAACACATGGAATTATGGGGGCCGTCCCAAACCAGCTGTTAGCTATGGTTTTTAGTTCAAAGATAAAATTATATTATAGTGGCCGTTAGGCAGAAGTCCAAGCCGATCGAAGGCAAGTGCTTGGCCAGATTAATGGCCTGATCATGCATTTGATAAACCGGTTCTCTCTTCCACGGCGTGCAAGGCGGATTAAAATGATGGCTCGAAGATGTCAAGGCTGATGTGGTCGTGGTTTCAGTAGGTCGCAGATTCCGATCTGCTGCAGCTACAGCGTCCGGGGCCCGTGCATGCATGAGCTTCAATTAATCTGTTCCACCGTATGTCTGTTCACAAATCTTGTGTCTGTTCTTTTTAACTGCATAAGTTAATTTGTTCTACCGTATGTCTGTTCACAAATCTTGTGTCTGTTCTTTTTAACTTTAACTTATAGTTTATGATTTTTTAGCTGTATTTTATGGTATTTATATTATTCGAGAGAAAAAGTACAGTGTAACAGAAATTCACGTGTTGTTTTAGCTGATATAAATAAAGTCGCTACAATTTGTACTTTAATCAACTTATAGACTCCGCCTTAAAAAGATACTACGTTTGAAAGCTAGTTACCGTAGAAAAACCGAAAAACAACTTTTAAAAGTTGAAAAGAAGAGACCCGTTGTATGAACCCTGAAGTCAATGACTCATGGACCACCACATATATAAGGTGTATTTTTTCGGCTAGATGACTTATGGTTTTGGCTGATAGCTTTTTGTCATAGTCGTATAAGTGTTTGTGCGAACAAATCGAATACCGATAAATCGTTTCAAAAAAGTTATCTTAATAAACCATTTCGAAATAACAGTGGAGAAGTCGTTTTGATCGTTTGTTTGGAGAAAAATTATAAACTAAAACGGATAGGGCAGTAGATTATTGTATTGCAATCCTTCCCGTCATTCATTCGCTCCATTCAAATTTAAACCAATTGATGTCCGTGATCGAAGTATTGTGTTCTTTTTGCTGCATATGTACTCACGACGGAAGTTCTGAGTAGAAAAAGGTAAGTACGGACTGGGCTGTGATCGTTTTGGCTTCAGCTTTTAGCTTTCGGCTTATTTTTTATTATTCATAAATTTCGTCTTTTTCTGAACTTTTGGCTTTTTGTTGAGCTTTTTTGCCGGTTCTTTTTTCCCCGTATTTGTTTGTATTATACGTAATGGGTTAACATATTTTTTAATTTTTTTAAATTTAATTATGCTAAATAAGCCTCTGTCAGCTACAGTATTTTTTCAGCCAGCTACAGTGCTTTTCAGCCATAAGCCACCAAAAATAAGCCCAAATGATCACCATAGATGTTGACAATTGTACTGTGCTAAGTTTTGGCCTTTGGTTGAGACTTTGAGAACTCGGCTGGGTTCGGCGGCACTCAAAGACGGGTTTAGTTTATAGGTGCTATAGTAACTAGTTTTTAAATAATATATTTTTTAAGGTTGGATTAACGAGAAAACTATAGTAAAGATGTATTGAGTTCAGATGTATCGGCCAAAATCGTATGTGACTATTTTACTCTTTGTACTGCCTCTTGCAAACAATTAGAATTTAAAAATTTAAACTATAAGACAAAAGTTACAGCTCAAAAGAACCCATACGAGGACCATGCATGGTGCTCCTATGTTTCAAGCTAGGTTGACTTGAGCAGATTATTAGAGGCGTTCTATTTGACTTCATGCTTATAGCTTTTGAATTTTGCTATAATAACTAGCTTTTAAGTGTATTTTTTAAAGTAGTGTCTACAAATCGATTGTAGTAGATATTGTATCGACTTCAGCTATATTGATCAAAATCGCATACAACTGTCTTTCTCTTTGTACTTTTTCTTACGAACAGTCAGAATTTAAAAGCTATGAGCTAAAAGATATAAACCATTACATAAAAGAACTGACGTGAACAAGACAGACTTTATAGGAGAGTCTCAATTCGTTTCCAAAATGTCCCAACAAATGAAGCTGTCCACGATTTCAGTGTATGCATGTATAAGCATCAAACGGTATTTTGTATCATGAAATATAGCGCCTGAGAAAACATTTATCTTCCTAGCTTGCAAAAAGCCCAAAGGCCAAGAGATCAAATGACAGATCCCATGAACACAACAGATGCACCTAGAACATTTCCGTTCGTCATGCAGATTCTGAAATTAGGACTTTGAATTTCTACCAGAGAAATTAGCCAGACACGTTGCAAATTATGCTGCAACTGGTTGGCAAAACATGGTACGGATGGAACCTGCACACGCTAGACAGCTTGAGTACAGAAACTAGCTAGGTACACACACGATTGACTACTGAACATCCGACATATTTCTTTGACACTGCCCTCTTCTGAAAACTTCACATCAACAACCAACTCTCCCAGAGATCTCCCGACCCCAATTCTCTTGTCCCTAACGGCTTCCGAGCTTGACCCCGAGCCTCTAACCACAAGATACTTTTGCGCTGAAGTCTGAAATATTGGGATGATGATTGATGATTCCATAAGGACTAATGACTAATGAAACTCTAATGATCTAATCTACTAATGAAACTCTAATGATCTAATCTGGCTCCTTTCCGCAGAGAAGGTAAATGAACAAATTTGATTATTACCAAATTACTGTACCAATGTAGGGTCCGTTCTATATGGTTTATAAAAGTGATTTTTAATTTTTGCTATAGTAGCTAACTTTTAAATGAAATATTTTCTCAAGACGAAATCTATAAGTTAATTGTAGTGTACGTTAAAAGCTTAATATCTGTACCAGCTAAAATCACAAACGAGTATCTCTCTCAGTAATCTCTGTCACGAACAGTCTAAAATTTAAAAATTCTAGTCAAAAATTATAAATCACGGTCATAAACTAAAAAAAGAACAGACCCGTAAACTTACAACTGGATTTTTTTTTTGTAAAAAGATAAAAGAAACGTAAGTTCGGACATGCTTCCAATTGCGATATGGATTGGGGGACATGGGCTTATTACTACTAGCCTGGGTCTGGTCTTTGGAATGAAGAACGGAAGCAGGAGAAGCACGACCTATGCCCTGAGTGGTCAACGACGTACTGTATTATAAGCCACAAGTTATAAATAAAAAAGAAAATAATTCATAATTGGCATCGCATTGTTGTGCTAGGGCACTAGGTGAGTGGTGACTGTTGGCTACTCGGTTGTTCCGTTAGTCTATAGACGGTCCCTATGGATGGAAATGGACCTAGAGAATCATGGGGTTGATAGCTTTGATGATAAGCCTTCTATAGATTGATGTATGACATTCTCCTTTTTGGGCTCCATCAAGACGGGCGGAGGGACGGGGTGTGGCAGTGTCAGCCCTGCACTATAGCTCTTTATATTTTAAATTTTTTTTATTATTGTTGATAGTATTTAGTCTCTCGAATTAAATATAGTTATCTCTACTATAATTGACCAATTGAAATTACACTCAGTCCACCCAAGAATACGTCCCCCGCTGAGAGCACCAACCTTCGTGCACCCACAAAAATGCACCCAGCAAATTGTCTTCATTAAAATCAAGGGCTAAAAAAAAACTCTCCCTGGCTTCAACCCAATCGTGCGGCCTGGATGGAACGTACGCTTCAACGCGAGGCTTCAACACGAGGCGCCCGCCCGCGATTTATGCTAGAATTAGATAGTTAGGATCCCACGAGGCGTCCTCTCCCCTGTTCTCCGCGCCGCTCTCCAAGCCAGGGATCAACCGCGTGGCCCCACCGCTCTCTCTGATCCCCCCAGCTCGCGACCTCGCCCCCAACCCCCCACACCGCGCCGCCGCCTCCCACCTCCCACTCCGCTGCACTCCGCTCTCGCTCCTCCTCCCCCGCTCCGCCGCCGTCTCCTCCTCCCCCCACCCGTCCGCTCCGCCGCCGCCGCCGCCTCCTCCTCCCCACCCCGCGCCGCCACCTCCGCCTCCCCCCCGAAACCCTAGCCAACCGTCGCCATGGCCGCGGCCGCCCTCCTCCGCCGCCTCCCCGCCGCGCGCGCCCCAGCCACGGCGCTCATCGCCGCGCGCCCGATCTCCGACTCCACGGCCGCGCTCACCATCGAGACCTCCGTGCCCTTCACCTCCCACATCGTCGACCCGCGGCGAGAGGGTTTGCGGTGGCGCTCCGCTAGCGCGTGCGGCGTTCACCCGCGGCTTCCTGAATCTCCACAAGGTAGGAGCTTCGGCTCCCTCCCTCCTACTCCTCCTCCTCCTCTCTGCAACGGATGAACGGATTACTGTGTTAACTCACTTGCGTGTTCTCGTGGTGCTGGGGTGAACGGATGGTCAGATGGCGAACAAGGAGGCCATCGAGAAGGAGAAGGCCAGGCTGTAAGCCTCTTCCCTCTCACTCCTCTCTTACTAGCTATTGCTTTACTGTATGGATGTAATGCTAACGTATGATGGTCTGGTTCTGATTGATTGGTCTTGTTCAGTACGGATGAGATGAGCAGGGGGTACTTCGCAGACATTTCCGAGATCCGCAAGAACGCCGGCAAGGTATATGTCACAGTAATTTGGTACTCGTGTGTTAATTGTTGATGCGGTTGGGTGATGTGTGCTCACATTGTTGTAATGGAAATGGTGTAGATTGCGATGGCGAATAAGATCATCATCCCGGAGATCGCTGCCATGCGGTTCCCTGATCTTGCTGTGGAGTCCCCTGATGGCAGGGCATTGCAACTGCCACTTGTTGCGCCTACTCCGTAGGATGATGATCGTGAGGCTGGTGATGCAGTTGTTCCTGATGCGTCACTCGTGTGCCTTTCCTTTCGTGCAAGCTCGCTGGTATGAGGAGCAGCACTTTTTATTTGATAATTGGTGTAGTAGTATACATATCTGCTTATCGTTTGTAATACATATTTACATGGGAAAACATGCAGGGCTGCACTTTTTTGTTATTCAGCAGTTGCTAGATACACATGATACAGTCATATATATTCTGACCTGATGAACTTGGATGATGTTTGTCTCTTTGGTGAATTCAGTAGTTAACAAACAACTGGTCATGTTTAATGATAAATTCTTGTCCAAGAAGCTTTGGTTGGTTCCTGTGTTACAATATAAGTTGCATGCAAAAAACTTTCCTGGTTTTGCAGTGTTGTCAATACAAGCTCATATACTGGTGCTTTTGTGTCTTGAATGACCACGGCTTCAGTTTAAACAAAAATAACCTTATTTCACCACTTCATCTATTTTCCACTTCTTATCGGGCTTTTACTGTGATTTAGATGTTCACACCTGTCTTAGAGCTGCAGTCAAGCTCCTAAAAAAGTTAAAAATAAAAAGAGCCTCATATTTAGTAAATGATGCCCTTTGGCATGCCAAGTGCATAACTGTGTAGTTTCACTTTTCAGTTGCTAGATGCTAATTGGATTATACATCTAGCGTGGTATTTGGATAATAAGAGCAACTGAGTGCTGTCGTTTGTGGCTGCTTGAGTTTTGACAAGGTAGGCGGTAGATTTGGAGCCCATGTTGTGTATAGGATAGGATTGAGGAGGCTGTGCTGAAAGTTGTCAGGATAGGATCCTAGGTAGGATCATTCTTCATTTGACTGGAAGTATTGTACGATCATGATCCTACCAGAATTTATAAGTTACATATATTCGATATATAATGTGAAGTATATACTGAGATGTTTATGTCTGTATAATTTTTTGATGTCTTTAACTTGATTTTTAGTGGAGCTATTTGTACAAGCCTACTTAATTCAATTTTAGTCAAATTAAACTTATTTAATTCAGTATTCTAAATGTTACTCGGTTTATATATCCAATATAGTAAGGAATTAAGGATAACATTTGTTCAACTTAAAACAACATGTAACGAGATAAAAGGAAGTTAATTGAGCTAACAAAGTTAAAAACTTTAATTAACTAAAAGTTACCACATTTCTCCACTCCAATGACTACCAAGAGTCCACATAATTTTTTTAATGCTGGGTACTGATTGTAGGCATAGCTGAACTTGGTGTCATGATGACAACTACTATCTTGGTGACCATCATAATGCTTCTGATATGGCAGGTCAACATTATTGTAGTTTTATGCTTTCTCACCCTCTTCCTGGGGCTTGAGTTATTTTTCTTTTCTTCAGTATTGGGTAGTGTAGCAGATGGAAGTTGGGTTCTTTTAGTTCATCCAAGCCATCTTCAACCACGGCCATGTATAGATTATCAAAATTAATTCCAACACCCACAACGTGCTCGAGGACGGCTTACGACCACGCTTACGACTACGATTACACGACCACGAGCATCGTCGACCAGGGGCATCCTTCGACCACGCCCATCTTCGACCACGGCAAAGCTTCGGCGAAGGTGATCGAAGGTGTTCAAGAGGCGCTACGACAACAGCTCCGAGCACGCCCATCTCTGACCATGCCCATCCGAGCACGTCCATCTTCGACCACATTCAGGTACTCACAACATGGTCGTAACCACCATGCAACTAAACCAGCCCTCGACCACGGCCAATGTGGTCGTAACACTTCCAGACTCCTTCCAACCACGGCCAATGTGGTCGAAGGTGATCTCTCGACCACTCAAAAGGACTTTCGACTTTGCAGGGACTTCACAAAGTGGTCGTAAACGGCACAACATAGTCGTAAGATAGACCATCTGTGACAGAGGGATCGAACGCCAACTCGTGGTCGATCCAGCTCCTTCCGACCACATTGATTAGGCATGTAATCAAGACTTCTCAGACAAAACATAAGTAATCAAGACATCTCAGACAAAATACTTCTCAGATAGAAGATACAGAGAGATGAATGATTACAAAGGAGGTTTCTACAGCCACTCCCAACAGCCACTCCCCTCGGGAGGAGTCCCATGGGAGGGAGAGGTGGCTGCCTCCAAGGCCCAGCCGACCAACTTTCGATCTCCTACGACTACCGACCGCAGGCTACGACTACCAAAGTCATACCAGTTTCTTCCGACCACATGGTCGTAAGACTGCCTTCCGACGCGGGGTGGATGGTCGAAGGCTGCCGACTTCGCAACGTGGTCGACCGCCTGACTTCGACTACCGACCGAGAACAGCGTCCGTCTTCGACTGGAGATAACATGGTCGTAAACACTTTCGACCACGTTCAAATTGCTCTGCAGTGGTCGTAACTCCTTCGGCAGGCTTCCGACTTTCGACATTGTGGTCGTAAATGGTCCAGCTGGCTTCCGACCAGTGATGACGTGGTTGTAAACGCCGCAACGTGGTCGTAAAGCTATCTGGCGACCTCCGACCACGGCCAATGTGGTCGTAGTGGCTTTCGACCATGGCCAAAGTGGTCGTAATTGCTTCCGACCTCACAAAGAATGCTCTGTAGTGGTCGTAAACTCTCCTGGTGCCTTCCGACCACTTTGGAAGACGAAGTCGTAAACTACTTCTTCCAGCCCTCGACCACGGCCAATGTGGTCGTAACATTTCCAGACTCCTTCCGACCACGGCCAATGTGGTCGAAGGTGATCTCTCGACCACTCAAAAGGACTTTCGACTTTGCAGGGACTTCACAAAGTGGTCGTAAACGGCACAACATAGTCGTAAGACTCCCAACCGATAACAACATGGTCGAAAGGCTATTTTCGAGCAAGTCGCAAGGGCTGAGGACCCAACAGAGAAACCCATTCTCCTCCCAAACCTCAAAAACGTCCTAGCATGGTGATGTGGTAAGTAAATAGTCCACAAACACCTATTTCCTTACTGTGATTCATATTTCTTTATGTGACAAAAATGTTTGATTTCTTTGTAGCCTCAAGTTTAAGCAATGTGGGGATGGAGAAAGTCGTTAGTGGGTGAGTCCAATGATGTTGTCGCCTTCTCAAAGGATCAGTCGTTATGTGACATTCATTATGGGACAAACATATTTGGTTATACAATATATGAGACGTGAATCTTAATGAATCTGATTGTTCGTTATGTGCATCCCTCAAATGCCGCCGTAGCGTTAGCACGGGCACTATACTACCACGGCCAAGGACAATGTTTTTACGACCACGGCAAACCTACAGTAGACGTGGTCGAAAGGTTTTCGACCATGGCAAAACCAGAAGACGGTGAGGTTGGCAAGTGATACGACCACATTAGAGAAAGATCGAAGGTGATCCGAAGGCGTACGACCACATTTGAGCATTGCGTGTTGGGTGGTTCCGACCGGTCACGTATTTATGTGACATTCATTGTGACAAAAATATTTGGTTATACAATATATGAGACGTGAATCTTAATGAATCTGATTGCTTGTTTTATTTTTTACAAATTTTATCTTCTTTTGTATTTTACCGTAGCGTTAGCACGGGCACTATACTAGTATGATATAGGTTATTTGGCCCCTTATTTCTTAACGTGTATACGTCGGCACACGGATTTCACTAAGTAAACCGTCTCCCATCTCAGTCGACACAGGCCCAGCCTGCCCATCCATTGAACATGGACCAGAAGATGACTGGGCTCTAAGACACCCTCCCTCGAAGCTTTTCTTTCGTTAGTGGTGGCCCACTTCCAATTGGGCTGAAGCTACTGCCATGGATGTAGACGCTGTGCTCAACGCAGACGCGCTGGCGCTGCACTAGGCAGGTAAACCAATTCTCGGTGAGCTACATCTTCCGCGTGGCGTGCGCCATGGACACGCTCCTCGAGAGATGGCACGGCGTCGGGAGGAGCCGGCGGCGGCGTCACAAGGGCATGCCCTGGTGCTTTCCTTTCCCTCCCTTGTGCTCCGTGCCCCACCGAAGCACAGAGCGAACGCCTGGGTCCGCCGCGCCGGCCTCTGCTGTCGCCGTCATCGTCCTCACTCCGCCGCCACTGGTGTCCACCGTCGGTGTTGTGCGGTTCTAGCTCTACCGCGGCGGTCCCATGACGCAGCCGAATTCGGATTAGCCGTCGACAGGCCGGGCCTCTGAAACTTGGATACATGCATTCCGCAGTCCACGTCCGAGATTTGTTATGCAGGCTAGTTAAGTTACTTGCATAGTCGCATGGAACCACGAACCAGCTAAACCCACTTGAGCATCAATCTGCCTCAGATCTGTGCACGCATGCATATATGCGTACAAGAATCAATCATGCCTGCAGTTTTGCAAAGGCTGAAAAATTCCAGTCGGGAGTGGTTGGGCGGCTGATGATGAGAGGGAAACGGAGGAGATCAATCATGTGTACGTACACGAGTATTCTCTCTACCCGCGTCTTCTAGGCGCGCGTACGTGTGCAGTGTACTCACGGAGACATGGGTGCTCGCTAGCTTGGATTCGCTTTTCAGTTCTCTCCATCCTTCATACTTAGTTACTTGCAACGGTGCCAGATATGCATATACATACATCCAAAATGAGCGAATGTGTCCCGAATTTGGATACGGTCGGTCGGTCGATCGATCGTTGACTTGCAAGTAACTGAGTATGAAGGAGCTGTTTTCTACACCGACTGAAAAGATCAGGAGGAGAGGTTGCATACTTGCAACGGTGCCAGATATGCATATACATACATCCAAAATGAACGAATGTGTCACGAATTTGCATACGGTCGGTTGGCCGATCGATCGTTGACTTGCAAGTAGCAAAGTATGAAGGAGCTGTTTTCTACACCGACCGAAAAGTTCAGGAGGAGAGGCTGCATACTTGCAACGGTGCCGGCCAGATATGCATATACATACATCCAAAATGAACGAATGTCACGAATTTGCATACGGTAGGTCGTTCGATCGATCGTTGACTTGCAAGTAACTAAGTATGAAGGAGCTGATGGGATACGGATAGAATACACTAGTATAAATTAATTTTTTACCGTATAGACCAGAAAGTCATACGAGTAAGAGATCATAGATCGTTATCATTAGACATGCAGTGTAGTGGAACAAGAGCAGAAGCAACCCAATTAAACATAGCGTGTGTTGATCTATTGGAAGTAGTCAATCGTCCAATGTATCTGGAAAGCGACCCTCGAAGGCCGATTGTCCTCTAGTTGTAGTCAATCTCCACGAGCTGATTGCCTTCTCCTCGGATCATCCCAATTAGCATCGCAGTGGTAGCAGCACCTCTACCGAAGTCCACACATCCAGAGATGAAGCACCGTGCGCCGATGTGCTAGCACCAGCATGTACATTAGGCCTATAAGAGGTGGCAGTTAGGGTGTCGGTGGGTGGTATATTATCTTTATTATGTAACCCTATACACCCCTTTATATAGAGTATCCGGCTGAATTCTTTTCCAACGCGAGCAGAGATCGTATTCCACTCATAGAGTCTCCAACCGAATCCTTATCTAATATGAATAGAGATCGTATTCAACTCAGAGTCTATCATCCAGACCCTTCTTGTACCAACCCGTTAAGTGTATGACCCTGTAGGTTTATATATACTTGGTTGTAACATGAAAACATCTCTTCAATCACTAGTCGGTAATGGTCGCTAGCAAGATATATCGACCCCAAATATACATAAAGATCAATCTGAACAAACCAATATGTCCACAACCAAGTCCTAGTTACTCGCGATTAGTCCATAACTCTTTACAACCAGATTGTATCTGGTTAGAACTAGTCCAAAACTCTATATGACCAATTTGCAGATCAGTTTGTGATATGTCCGACCAATTCATGACTAGTTCGTATCTGGTCAAACTAAACAACATGTTTGCATATTCTTCTTTTACCTCATGATACCTGATCAAACTCCAGGTGAGAAACATGCTACCCTTGGACTGTTCAATCTTTTTCTGATCTAGTGATGGATAGCTTCATGTGGTCGACTCTTTAATCTCTCATGATATGGCCATGCACTTTTTTATCCGATCACATTGAAGGGTCTAGAGATATATCTCCTGTTATGTAGAAGAGGCAAATCCCATATCTGACCAGTCATTTTTCTTCGTATGTTTCATAGCATACCCAAAAGCTATCTTTATGACTTTCTAGTTACAAAATAGCATTTGATAACCGCTAAGTGCACTATTACACAAGTAGAAAACTATATTGATCGTAAGTATAAGGATTATCTATCGTCATTGCTTGAGATCAACTGATGACACATGAAACATAACAATCTTAATAGTGTCTTAAGGTGGATCAATTCAACACTATATTCTATATCATGTGTTCATATTATTGGTTTGATCTCTCTATATATATGGCCGGTGAACGTGATCATCAATCAATATATATGCCAGCCTATAAATCATTAGTGTTCCGACCAGAGATCTTTTAGAATGATATTATACAATAAATAAAAAGGTTCATTAACAAATCACATACTTGCTAACCTTAATAAATAATAGTTTATTCAATGAACATATATAATAACATATTATTTAAAATATTATAAATATAGAAGTGATATAATTATTTTTATAATTATCTGTATGATATATCAATAAAAGGAGCTTCTTATAAATGTGTCCAAGTAACTTTGTACCGACCTATATACACGGCTATACCTACTAACTTATGATAAGTTACCATATATGCAGAGAAGAACATGCACATAGCTAGCACTCCAAGGACTTGTTACGGGCACACATTTGAATCGCAGCTCAAGTCAAACAAACTAATTATTTTAGCCAGCATAAATCACGACAGAATCCAATAAGAGAACGATGCTCTCGGCAACTTCATATTGCACGCAGCATGCGTACAATTTACGCGCGCACATAACGAGGTGCATGCAATATCCTAGTCGGCAGTGCATTATCTACGACCCCATCCAAGCCGTAATTTGTGGTCCGGTAGGCACCGACCGTAGAAATCTGGGGTTTTGCTCTGTATACTTCAATCTTCAAGCCGTACGTTAAGAGCAACTCCAACCGGTTCTTTATCCTACTCTTCATTGTATATTTAGCTAATATGACTCAAGAAATGGACTCCAACCGGCTCTTTATCTTCCTCTTCATTTTTATCGAGTCGCTATTTTCTCCCGGCCGCTAGCTAGATTTGACGAGCACCTCCTCACTCGCTTCTCAAATAGCTAGGCCATTGGAATGCTAACTCAAATAGAGAGCTGAAAATAATAGCTAGTCTCTTCATCCTAGAAAATAGAGAGGGAGAAATGACTAATGAGATGGAGTTGCTCTAAGCTACCACTAGTCGAATGGTAGAGCTCTCTTGGATTAAAAAAAATTATATTATTCTAGCATATTGAGTCACATTGTCAAGATCAGTCTATTCAATTTATACATTTGGTCTCGTTGTGCCTCCGTACCTTCAGCTCTACCGTACGTTTGATAGAACTCTGTTGTTTTTTTTGTTAAAGAAATTTTAGGATGTTAGAATTTGTATTTTTAGTAAATTGTTTTTTGTTTTTGTTAAAGATTTTTTTTAAAGAGATGTAAGGAGAGCTGAGAAAGGCAAATGAACCATCACTATTAGCTTACTCTTTTAAGTAGTAGGGATATACCACTTTGCAATCCGCGTTGCATAGATCTCTTATAAGCGTTAGGTTACAGTTTGTTAACCAACGCCCAAATACAGTTAAATTAACTACTCGGTACGTATATTAGTGATCCAAGTTTAAATAGTTTGAATGCACGCGTCATAAAACGACGCTGTTCTGGTCAAGCAAACTCCGATACCTATATGCTGCAGCTGCAAGGCGACCAAACCTGCATAGCGCATCGTCTTGCCTACATGAAGCTATCAACATCAGCATTTCGATCTTATCATTGCAACAACAGGAAAGATCACTGTGCAAACGACAAAACTTACTATACTGATTCGCAATGAGGCGGCTATATTGCAAGAAGATGTGCATATATGCACTTGTAAGTCTGCTACCGGCATTATATGTAGCGGGACCAAGCATATATATACATGTTCCTGACTTAATTTCGATCTGTCAACCAGCTGATGTCCTGATGATAAAGGTGCATATGGTTAACTACCAGTGCTGGCTAATACGCTGGCATGCAAGAGACTTGAAATAGCTTAGTTCCACGTACAAGCTTGATGAACTGATCATTTATCGATCGATGCATTGTTGTCGGGTTACGCCGTCGTACTGGTACACCTAGCTGTACATGTTACTAAATTGCATTTGTCTTCGTACTCAACGACTTATCAGGACACTGCCCACTGAACTCACCACCATACGACTGCTGTAGCGACCAGTTCTTATCTACGATTTGTATGGTACTATGGTTGCAGTTCAGATCTCGAAGGAAGAACAAAGCTAATCTAAGATAAGATTATATTTTCAGACAGAAACACTTTTCTACAACAAGTATACTACTTGTACACCTATCAGAATGTATGGTACAACCGATAAGATGCGTATGTAGGAGTATTGTAATCATGGTGGTGTAGTTGTGTGAGTCGTGGACCTTTTTCAAAGGAAAACAGGGTGTCCAATCCAATGGGCAAAGCACATGGCCAACGATATACTACATGTACGCTTAAAGAATAGTTTCAGACATCTGTCTCCCGCGATGAAACGATGTGACTGAATGACTGATTCTACGCGAAATGCCCCAGCGGCGACGATTCAGATGTTTATTCATCTGAAGAAAAACGTCAGATCAGGAAACCTGAATGTCCAGGCGTAGGATAAGAATAAACCACTAGAGTGAGATGAATAGAAGGTACTAAAAATTTTTATATTTTAAAACTAAGTACTATAATTTATAGTTAGACAAGATTTCAAAGTAATGTAAATCTATTAGATTCTAGTAAATCTAAAACACCACAAGCACAAGTCTCTACAAGTATATCTCTAGCACAAATAAATATGACATCACAATGATCATAATAAGCTAGAATTACAAGTGTGGAAAGAAGAGATAAAGAAGTAACCAATTGACACACGATATTTTACCGTGGTGTTCGGAAACTCACCGGTTTCCTCTAATCCATGTTGAGGAAAACCTAAGCGATTTGGATCAGCTCCACGAATTAAGCCTCAGCTCCTCAATCCACTAGTGGTTGTCTTTTCTCTGCTCCAGAGATGGTGGACACCAAACCACTCACAAGTCGGCACCAAGGTTCTTCACAATCTTCTTCAAGAAGTTAACTCGCAAGTTTTTGTCAAGCCGTCTAGATGCCGGCAAACATCTAGAGTAACAAACCAAAACTTCGTTTAACGGTGATTAAGTGCTAAGGATCAATCTAAGATGAATGCACTTGAAACTACCTCAAATGAATGTAACAGAGTAAATAAGGTGTGAAGTCAATACTCTATGCTCAAGAATATTGCAATGAATTGACTTTTGTTGTTGAGCTAGTGGGGGAGTATTTATACCCCCACCTACCACATCTTGCGGTTACAAAGAGTTTTCTGAATTTTTCAGGGTGAGTGGAAGTACCACAGTTTATTGGCCGGTATTACCGCTCCTGTTCTGACACAATAGTAACGGCTATTTTAGAACTTCTGAACTAGCCATTAAAATGTGACACGGTACTACTGTCGTTGTAATTGCGGTAGTTTCAATTTCTGGTGCGGTACTTCCGTTTGTCTCGGGGGCCAAAACTTGGCACTCTTTGGAAATACGTACCACCCAGATTTTTAGAGCTTTTGAGGTCCATTAGTACCGCTCAAGAGGTGTGGTCGTACCGCTTTACGGCATTTCCTCCGTGTAAAATCCGGTACTACCGTTTTTCAAAAAATAAATGTGCTTCCAAAGGTGCTATCTGGAAAAAAAATGTTTCTCTATCTTTTTGGTACTTCCGGGTTCTGGTAGTACTGCTCAGGAGGTGCAGTAGTACCCTCTGTGGTAGTTCCACCGTTTAAACTCTGATACTACCGATTTTCCTGACAATGTACAGTTGGCTATCAACTTTAATTTTAAGTGCATGCATGATCCTAAATTGATCCAAATTGTATAAGAATATACTGTTATGTTACTAGCCTTGATCCCTCTTAATAGTATGATATTTATCTATAATCTAGTCTCCCATCCTTTCTCCTAAGATCGGTAAAACCAAAAATGGGTCCTACACTACTTATACTTTTGTCTTGAGCCATATTGATCTTCATGTCGATTCTTAGCATGCATCTTACATTCACCATCAGGACTAAATCTTTCAAACACTCAATAAATATGTTAATCTCATATTCACATAATGTCATTAATTACCGAAACCATTTTAGGGGCCTAGATGCTTTCAATCCCTTTTTTGGTAATTGATGACAACACAAATATTATATAAGAAGAATAAAATTTTGAATATACTACTGTTTGAAAAACGAGTTGTATATTCTTTTGTGACTTTAAACAACAAGTGATTCTTGCAGTGAGCTCAAATGAGTTTATAGAATTAATTGTTTTTAAAGTCAATACAAGGAAAACTCCCCTAAACATGTGCATAGAAATGAGAAGACATATTGCAAGCACATGTAAGTATTTTGGAAATTTTTGGCAGAGTTTCCTTTGTTTGTTGAACTTGAGAAAATAGATAATTGCAATGATACAATTTATACAACAAAAGAGCTCAAAATGCAATTTTATAAAATGACCACAACTTCAAGTTCAACATAACATGAAACATATCCACAATTACATTAAGCATTCCCATATTTTCACAACGTGTTTGAGACCTTGGACAAGGGTAGCGTTGTGTGGATGGTGTGGACCGTAGAGTTCATCTCCAAGACAACTCCTTTTAGACTATCAGAGTAGTGTGAGCATGACAGGGACTACTGGCTCATGATATGCTACCTCGTCTTCTCCCATATAGTGGAGCGTTACGCCCCCAACGAGTCATGACACAATTCGGGCTTCAGCAGTAGGTGCCACCAATATCGTGCCAATAACTGCCCGATGACGTTCACCTATAAGTAAATTTATTTGTTACCTCATTATGTACCATTTGTATCTGCTTTATTTCCCCCACTGAATTAATAGTTGCATACCCCCATTTTATTTTCGCAAGTAATCGAAGAAGGGATAGAAGAGCGATGAGTGGAGGGGGTCACAGGCACCATGGATGCTCATGGGAGTAGTCGGTGAGGATGGAGGTCAAGCATGAGCAACTGTCGTATGACTTAGACACGTACCGCTTGTACTTGGAGTGGTACGTGCCACGAATCCATTGTAGACTTACACATCTCCATGTGCAGCCCCCACCCAGGTCACGCATGTCGACAAGCTGACACTCGGCCCAAAATACACCGTATTTGCATCCTACTATTTGAGTATACATGCCTAACATGTTTTATCCATCATTGCAGGTTGAACGACTGTGCAGCATCGTGTCCAAGAGTGGAGCTGCACTACGCCGCGGATGGTCGAGCACGATCAAACAACTACTAGGTCCATCCGAAACATGTACGAGTATGCCAAACCCACAACAGGGGCCATCAACTGCAGCCGTGCTAGCTACGTGTTTATCCCAAGGTGATGAGTCACTGCATCATCTGTCGGTAGCTTCATCCGCACGTCCTAGCTCATCGACGCACCCCTAGCCTCGGTCGTTCCCAATCTGTGCAGCACACTGCTCAGGTTTGATGATTTCATATTGTGTTGCAATTTGTAAGATATATCTTTTTTTCCTTGCTCTTCATACATGTCGTCTTCATGCAGGACATTCGTGCCGACACTTCACTACTCCTGTCTTTGTCACGGAGGTAGCTCGACCCAGACCAGCCTCACCGGGGGGAGGGGGATGAGGGACTGCTTTACTTCCGTCCTTGTCATGGAGACAGGTCGACACACAGGACACCATAGGCACCAACATCGACTCCCCTATTCAAGACTATGAGGTGTAGTACGATACGTATGCACCCGCAGACCACCCGCATCTCCGATGGCATGACGAGTGGTTTGATCAGACATACGATAGTTACACAGTTCACCAGTACGGCACGGACTATGCAGCATTGGGCTTCACTGCAGTGTGCTACCATGGACTAGAGAACCTGGGAAGTTCATCTTCCACGCAACACGTGACACCGATGCTTACAATTGCGGGTTTCATTGCAATTCTACCTTACATCAGCCTAACAAAATGTGTTATTCTCCACATGATGCCAGCAATTACGAGGAGGACTAGCTGCAGTAGATGTTTAGCGCTCAAGAGATTGGGCCCAATCAATTATCCGGTGCACCCTTTCCCACTCGACCAACATTGCAATATGATTTGCGTGATGTACAATGCTCTTCAGATAGGCTGACCTTCCCTCGGGACCAGCTTCGTCGTCAGAGGAAGCGGACAGCAGGCAACCCTTGACCCGGTACTGTGTTTGGTGCCAACTCTTCAGTCCAAGCGGGGTTGAACTTAATTATGTACTCATTAATACTTTATTCACTTTGTAGCAGTTCTAAATGGAATTTGTCCTAGTACAAAAAGCACGTATTGTTTAGTAATCTTAAATCAAGGCAGGAGTTTTTACTAGTTTTCATTGGTATTCATCTAGTTACAAAAACACTAAATGTATTGCATCACGCCATTGAACCAATGCTGCAACCGAGCACCCTGACCCCAAGTCTCCCCTGACCCCCTACCCGCACGCGCCTGCCCAGTTAGCTGCTGAGCCAGTAGTGCTCGGTAGTAACCTACCAAGCAGGGGCAACTCAGCAGCACCCTGGGCCCACCTACTGCCATTGCTAGCCATCACCTCTTGCGCGTGAGCCTTCTGCTGCATGCCACCATCCTATCGAGCAAGGGGGCACAACAGGTGCTACATGTTGCCTGCTATGCCTTCTGAGCTCGGGGAGGAGGCCATTTTTGCAAAAATGGATGTTACGAGGGGCAACATTGAAAAAATATTGCTAAAGGGCGAAATACGTGAACAGTACTTTTTAGTCTACTTCCAATCATGAGATAGCAATGGGACAACGCCATTTCCTCCCTATGTCGTACTAAATCCCTCCCATTTCCATTTTTTTGCCTTTACTTGGCCTATCTACCGAATCCTTAAGATCTATACTCGTTTCCACGTTGTTGTGGCCATTTCTTGAGTGTGGTGACTATGATGTGAACCAAGAGGCCGCAGCCATGGCACCGAGTTCTTGACACGATCCTTGAGTTGGATGATACATTTCTTGGATTCGAAGCATTTGATTAAGCACCAAAATTCTCAATGTATCTATGGTTGAAGGACTATGTAAGAAGATACAAAATTATATTGTGATGAACCATTTTAATGTGGGAAGGTTGAAAATTTGAATTGCAATTTGGTTGGATTTTTGGGATTAACAGCAAACTAGCCGGTCTGACTAGTAGGAGGTGGTTGGACCGGCCTTCCCCAGCTGTCAGACCGACGACCATTTTCAGTCTGACCAGCCCTTGTCAGTGGTCTGATCGGTATGAGTATCCGATCAGACCGGCTGCCATGTGTAGCTCTTGGCTGGGTTTTGAATTTTCAGGACTTTGGTCATGGGGTGAGTTTTGGTGACCTAGATCAGTGCATACATATTGTGTGAGACATGTTACAGCTAAGTGGGTCAAGTTGTGAACAACTTGTACCCAAAATCGATTTCTTTATCTTTGGATGTGTAAGGTCGTTTCGAGTCAGCCATGGTCAACGGTGAGGATTGAGGTTATGCTTATGGAGGAGCTAAGGCCCAAAATGATTGAGGATGCTAGGTAAGATGGTTAAGCTCAAGTATGGCACGAGAAAGACGGAAAATATCAAAAAGAGTTCAAGCGGTGGATTGTACTATGTGGCAAGCCAATGGTGCATCTACACATGATAAGCATAACAATTGCTTGCAATGAAATTGAAGACTGGGTCAAAAAAGAGCATTTAAGTAGTTTGACCAAAATATTGAAAACTATCTTGGATCAAAACCGCGGTACTTAAGCAGCATTTGAGAGAACAGTTTAGATCAAGGAGAAACTAAGAAGATCAAGTTGGATCAAGGCTAAGGATTTAGCGGATTCAGACTTATGTGCTTTGAAAAACGTGCATAAGTGTAGTGTGTGAGTTAAAACTCGTGTGTGGAGTTATTGGGTTTTTTCCTTATATGCTAAGTGGATAGTTTCCACTAATAGTTAGTTAGGTGTTTGTTGCTTTATTTATTTAATGGGTTGGGATGGAGATTTGTTAGTTAACCATCAAACCACTCTCTTTCATTGATACCAAGTGTTCTAGGGTTAGAGTTTGAGTGAAGTTGAGTGCTGTAGTGTGCTCTCTTGTCCTCCAGATGAAGTAGCTAAAAAAACCTTCATTCTCATGTAGTAATATATCAATCTTTGTTCATCTCTCATGGATTCATCGTGTGTTGATTGATTTGTTCTCGATTTAGTTGGTTTGCACTTCTCACCCCTTTTTAACCTTGCTGTGTTAAGGATCCCCATCTATCTAGATATCTAATTGGTAAGTTCTAGAAGAAATCCGGTTTTACTTGGATTTGACCCTCACAAGTGATTTCTTGATCCAAGTGTTTTTGTCTTGATTTCTTTGGTGTTCTTGTTTGTTGTGACATATGAAAATACATATGGAGCCATCCTTAGTCATTTTCTACCCACGAGTAAGTCATATTCACCGTTTTCGATTTTAGCCTGATTTTGATGTATTCTTGCTTAATCTTAAAAAAGTTCTTAATGTTGATATGGATTTTTATGATCTTTGGTTGGAATGGGTTTATGAGATTTTAAGTAAGGTGTGTCCAAAATCTCATATCATTTTGATGTGTACTTTTGAAATTGCATTAAATTTTGGATCATCTCAAATTGAAATCGGTCAGACCATATTGTTCACGATCCATCCGCTAGGAGGCCGATCAGACTGGTTTGGTGCTAGCAGACTAACCACTAGGAGATCAGACCGGCACCAAGTAGCCGGTCAGACCACCGGGTATTGGTATTTCCCCATAGTTTGATCTCTTGAGCATTTTAATTCGGGTTTTTGGCTATTTATCATAATCTCTGTAACTCTATAGTTATTTGAGTAAGGGATTAAAAATATTTAGAAAAATTTTTAATTGACACTATTCACTCTGCTGTTGTCTTTGGGTCATACAGTCCTCTGCCCTTCC
Organism: Dendrocalamus latiflorus; assembly: GCA_017311315.1. NCBI lineage: Eukaryota > Viridiplantae > Streptophyta > Magnoliopsida > Poales > Poaceae > Dendrocalamus > Dendrocalamus latiflorus. The sequence continues at coordinate 40,286,288 of CM029610.1, forward strand.
ATTCCCCTCTCTTTGCCTCAAACCGTGCCCAATTCTTGATTTTTGTTCGTCGGCTCCATTCCGTTTCTGTGGCTTGGTCCTACGCTCGATTAAATTGGGAATTGGATTAGAGCATCTCCAAGAGAGCCTTAATATTTTGTCCTCTAAAATCTCATATTGGGAGCCTTCCCAAAAAAATTGTCCTCTAAATCTTTCCCCTGCTTCAGCAGCTCCTCTAAACGAGGATCCCTAAAATTGCCACCTAGGCACTGTGGGCCCGGTCTGTTATTTCGGCCTCGTCCATCATGCGCGTCACGCCGTCGTCCTTGGTCGCCCACGCTCGCGAATAGCGCCGCCAGCTCCGGCCGCGAGATCGGCCCGTCCCCGTTGGCGTCGAACGTCCTGAACTCGCGGATCCTCTCGTCCGCCTCGGCCACCCTCGGGGATCCCGCGGGAGAAGGCGCCGGCAGCGACTTGGCGCGCCGGTTGTGTTGATTATCAGGTGATGCTTTCAGACGATGCCTCCTCCCTACCGCTCCGTCGTCACGTTTGAGTTTGAGATATGCACGAAGCATATCATGTTGTAGATGCCACCATTATTAGATCATCGGATTGATCACAGATGGAAACAGTATCACTTGGGTTTCAAAGAGAATAAAGAAAAAGTAATGGCATCACATGAAGGAGACCACAACTAGTCTACTGGCACATTCTGATCACAGATGGAATCAGTTCAGTTCAGTTTTGTTTGCGCTGAACGAGAGGCAAGCCAGAGAAGTTCTCTTTGTTTTTAGACAACCAGAAAACTCCTAACGGCGGGAGCTCAAAGGTCTTAACAGAAGAGGCCCATACAATTATTTGAGATGCAAAAGTAAATACAATCTCACCATATTACAAGAACAAAGCTCATACTCAAAGATCCATGCATTGCCGACATAACATTCATCATCCAAGAATGCCATAGTGAGTCAGTGAGTACACATAGAAAGGAAATAAAATTTAGAAACGTCAACGTCCACATATAATTCAAATGTCGCAATAGTTGCCAACAGATATCTAAATGTATAACTTGTGCAAGAATTTAACTAGACCTATTCAAGCGTCGAGCTATAATATCACTCTGTAGGAGCTTGTAGAACTGCTTTTGTGTGTCTTCCATGCCACTGATGTCTATTCTCATAATTCTTTCTTCTTCTAACATTCTCTTAAAATCGATCTCTTCACTCTTCAACTGTAACTTTTTTTCCTCATTAACCACCTTCACTTGTTCTAACTGAAACCTTTCTCTTTGCAGCGCATATACTTCTTTGTATCTCTCCTCTTTCTTACGCTCTTTCTGTACATCAGCATCTTCCTTCTTTGCCCACAAATGATCTAATGCCTCCACATAGCCAACTTGTCCTCCTTGTCGCAGTGCTTCTTTTGCCCTCTTCTTACCAATTGGTCTGCTATGTGTATCATTACTCTCTAGAGTTGCATGCTCATTGTTGTCGTTATCAAGAGTACAACCAGCAGGACTTGATTCAAATGTTGTCTTCTGTTTTTTGTTATATGACTTCTGAGAAGACAATTGGTTGGACTTCTCAATCCATTTTGGTTGTGACTTTAACAAAACCCAGCAATGCATCAACTGGAATGACTTTTTGTGGCTATCTTCAGACTTAAACAAAGCACTTGCCTGCATTAGCTGCATATGTAAAATTAAACATTTGACAGTTAGTTCATGTCTAAATCTTTACATAATGATGTAACAAAAACTATACAAGGTCTAGGAATATATATAACCTTGTCTTCTATTGTCACGCCACTCTGTCTTCTGCTCTCAATCCGGCTAATGCATCCACAAAACTTATTGACGCTCTCTTGAATAGCTCCCCAACGATTCATAAGAGACTTTTGGCTGCGATTTGATGCAAAATTCTTATTGGAGTAGAAATAATCATATATTCTCTTCCAATATGCTGAACGAGTTTGATTTGTGCCTTGGACAGGATCCATACTTATGTTCAACCATGCCGACACCAATAGCTCATCTTCAGGCACGCTAAAATTTTTTGTTCTTTTTTGGTTCGATCTCATGGAGGGAGTATTATCCACATTTGGTGATTGGGGCTCCTCAACAGGGCTTCCATCCATATGTGGTGATTGCGGCTCCTCAATATGGCTAATTCCATCCCAACCTAAATCAGTACTACCATTTGACAACATGTTTGTAAAATATCCATCTCCCTCCATAGTTATAATAACTGAAACAATATATCACAAAGTGAAATTAGATCCACATTCCAACAGAATTCAGTGCAAGAGGCAGTATTAGTTATTTGCGATTAACAGAAAACCAGAGCAAATTGCCCCAAATTGATGTCTCGGAAGAACTCTGAACTTCTGATTGTTTTCTCTGAACATTTACTGTTCATCTTCCAACACTCTAGCCTTGCGAGTGATTGCAGCCATCTGGGCTTATACCAACAAATCTTTGGGACGGATTTTTAACTCATCATATTTTAGACAAATAAAAGAATTCAAGAAACCAAACATCAGAACAGCCCAAATCGCATTGCTCAACGGCGGAACGAGTCGAACCAAACGGCAATTACAAGAGGATTTTTACTGTAAAGCTGATTTAGAATTTCTACTGTATTTCCTATATACATTTCAGAACTTGTTTTCATTTTCACTGCACTGAGAATTTCTGAAGTTCAGAACTTGCATTCAGAATTATTTACTATAAACATGCATTCCCAATTTCAACTTGCAAGAATTATTCCTGATGACTGTTACAAAGAATCTGGCAAACATATATCAGTTTTCAACTAGCAATAACAAGCACAACAAATCCGGCACTTTGTATTGCAAACCTCGATGTAGCACTGGTGATGCTGCTGTAGCCGCTCCAGTGAAGCCGGAAGGTTGGCGGGGGGCACTGGGGCAGATCTGGACGGAGCACCGCGGCAGCGACGTCAGGGAGATATCTTGCCAACCTGGACGGCGAATGGCACAGGAGGGCGTGAGATCGACGGAGGAATCAAGACCGGCGGAGGAAGCAATACCGACGGAGGAAGCAAGACCCACGGAGGAAGCAAGACCAGCGGCCGGAGAACGATGGCGTCGATGCGTACGGAGGAGGACGAAGAACGATGGCGTCGATGCAGCCGGAGAACGATGGCGTCGATGCGTACGGAGGAGGGCGCCGGCGGAGATCGACCTTGTGCGGCGCCCGCCGCACCTCCAATCCTCTCGCGCAAAGAGAAGCCGCCGGGTGAAAAAACTCGCGCCAACTGCGTTGGGGTCGTATGCGCCTGTCCTCTCGAGCGCGCGAAGAGAAGCCGCCGGGCGAAAAAACTCGCGCCAACTGGGATTGGGATCCTCGTATGCGCCTGTATATTTGATGGTGATCCACCTTGATTTTAGAGTACCAAAATTATTGGGTGTATTTTTGAGTATCTGTTGGAGACCTATTTTTAGCCTTCATACCCAATATTTTAAGATAGGGGGTGAGAAAGAGTACCTCTTGGAGATGCTCTTAGGCCTGATGCATTGCTCCTCAGTGCGATTAGCCACGCGGGCTGTGCGGGATTTGGGAGATTCGGGGAATTGAATAGTTCCGATTCGGCGCGATTTGTTTAATCTCGGACTTAACTATTTCCGTCGCCTCCATTTGCGCACACTCCTTATTCTACTGTTATATAAGCCGCTCTTGGTAGTTGGAACCTGGCTCTCAACCGTGGCCACCAACTGTTTCTCTTCTTGTAGTGCGGTGTTGCTGTGTACATTGTGTGTGTCCATCCATGGCGCGTTCCTGGACAGTGCGAACCGGCGGTTCGGAGGCGGAGGAGGAGGAAGCCTTCTTCGACAGCCAAGAAGAGTTGCCGCCGGTGTCCTGGCCCGGCGCGGCATTGCCGTGGCACGGTGGCCTTCACAGCGTGCGGGAGCGCAGGGAGCGGTTCGTCAGAACCATGGGCCTGGAGTGCAGCCCGAGCCACCGGGTGGATTCAGATGGCGACGATGTCTATAAGCATGAGGAGGAGGTGCCGGAGATTGGGAGGCTATCGTTCTCAGACGAGAACGGTAGCGACTGCTCCACGTCGAGCTGGTCGTCTGAAGAGACCACGAGCTCCGGAGTATCGGATGACAATTCTGTCAGTGGCGGCCCCAGTAAAGACACTGATCAGAAGGTGAGCAGGAGTTTCAGCTCACTGTCCTCCATCCAAAGGCTTCTGCACAGCGATGGCAAACCGCCGTCGGGTGCTTCCAAGAAAGCCGACAGGAGGAGGCATGGATGGCTGAGGAGGCTTGGCATGGGGGCTTGCACTACCGTGGATAGTGGAGGCGACGAGGCCAGCGCCAGCTCGTCGGACCGTGAGCACGACGGCGGTCGCCGGTACGAGAGGATCAAAGTCCGGCCGTACCGGAAGCAAGCCAAGGAATTCTCAGCGGTCTACAGGGGCCAGGTGATCAAGGCACATGACGGCGCTATCCTGACGATGAAGTTTAGCCCCGACGGGGAGCTTCTTGCCAGCGGAGGTGAGGATGGAGTTGTCCGGGTATGGCGTGTGACGCAGGCTGATGGGTGTGACATTCCTACCGATGATCCATCCTGCGTTTACCTCAAAATGAGGGACGAGTTCCAGTTGACTCCTGTGGATGCTGACGACGAGAAGATATGCAAGGTCAAGGGCGTGAAGAGATCTTCAGAGTCTGCTTGCGTTGTGATGCCAGAAATGGTGTTCGGGATCGCCGAGGAGCCGCTGCATGAGTTCCGTGGGCACTCCGGCGATGTCCTGGATCTGTCATGGTCAAGCAGTAAGGTTGGTTAATCGAGAAGTGTGCTCGTTTTTTGTATCATTGCTGTAGGATCATTCTATTCAGTGTTCATCTAATGGTGAAGATTTTCTTCCTTGCAGCGTCTGTTGTCGGCATCAACAGACAAAACAGTTCGCTTGTGGGAAATTGGTTGCGCAAATTGCATTGCAGTGTTTCCTCATAGTAACTTTGGTAAGATTTCATTTCATTTTTTCCTTTAGTTGTTTCCTCATCTATATTTTCTGTTGCATCTACAACTTAGCCTCATGATTTTTCCCCTTACTCTGCAGTGACCTGTCTCCATCTGAACCCAGCTAATGAGAATTGCTTCATCAGTGGATCCATTGATGGCAAAATCCGTGTTTGGGATATTTCTAGATGCCGTGTACTGGACTGGGCTGATGTTAGACAAATAATAACAGCTGTTTGTTATCATCCTGATGGAAAGGTATGATTATTGGTGTACCCGCATTACAGTATTCTTCCGCGGAAGTTGCACAAATATAGTTTTTGTGAATGTTAGTTTTACTCCCTCTCAGGGAGCAGTGGTTGGGACCATCACTGGGAATTGTCGCTTTTATGATGCATCAGGTAAACGACTAAATCTGTGCAATTCTTGTCTTACGAGCATTTCCCTCTAGATGTTTCACTTTCTCCTTATTGCTGAAAATTTTGCAACTGTGTTGCATTGGTGCAGATAATCTACTGCGGCTAGAATCACAGGTCACACTCAATGGAAAGAAGAAGTCTTCACTTAAGAGGATCACATGTTTGCAGGTAAACATCAGCATAAGAAAAGATTGACCTTTTAATGCGCTTTCAGTTATTTGTCAATTATATTATCTCTCATTGTGAATGCTACTAATTCTTATTTTCCCATTCCATTGCAGTTCTGTCCAAGTGACCCCAGAAAGCTGATGGTGACATGTGCTGACTCCAAGATCAATATACTTGATGGGGATGTGATACAGAAATATGGAGGTACAGCTCAATTTGCTTGTGATCTATGCTTGTAGCTGTAAATGGTTTTTGTGCAAGATGGGCGATGAACTGATAATAGTATGTATGTACCTCACCAGGGCTCCAGAGTGGTTCTTGCCAGTTGTCGGCAACATTCACTTCGGATGGGAAGTACATCATCTCTGCAAGTGAGGACTCCGACATCTACATTTGGAACAACGAAAAACAAGATATGCCTAAACAAGTGAAGGCCACATGGTCCTCAGAGCGCTTCCATGCGAACAATGCAGCCATTGCAATACCCTGGAATGGCACAAAAGCAAGAAGCTCAGCCCCATTTGCCTCTCAAAACAAGTTCTTCCTGGAGTCCAACTGCAAAAGTTCAGCAACCTGGCCAGAGGCCATGCTGCCCATCTGCTCGACCAGTACTACTTTGGATGAATCACAGTGCAAGCTCCTGAGGAATTGTTACCAGGGTGAATCACACTCCTGGGGTCAAGTGATAGTTACCGCGGGATGGGACGGTCTGATTATGTCGTTCCAGAATTATGGATTGCCGGTGCATCACTGACTGGTTTGAGCATTTTTTTTGTGATCCAAAACAACAGTATTGGCAGACCTCATATGGCCTCAAGAAAAGTTTCCGTGCATCCACCACTGTTGTTCCGATGCTTGTTTACCTGGTACAAGGTTTTACATGGACATGGTTGGTGCTCTTCTGAGTTGTGCATGGACCAGTGCAGTACATATTAAGCTTACTGGTCCTTTGAGATCTCCACATCAGTGGTTGTTTGTGGCAGGAGTAGAAGTTTGTAACTTTTGTAGATATGTTCAGTGTAGATCAGCTTTATCCCTTTTTCCCTTTCATGTCTCGCTGATACATCACAGGAAAGATAGTTTCAGTTGAATGTAATTTTCCTCCCAGTTAATGTGTGGGAGCTCAATTGAACTGTCAGATAAATATGTTCAAATTGAACGCACAGAATTTGGTGTATTTGTTCCAAAGTCAGAGTGATGTTTTCTTCTACCTTGATCTAGATAGTTCCAATTTCAGATATGAGGAACTTATGCTAGACTGCTAGTGTTTAGCATGGTACGCTGCTTTTTGTGGACCTTGTGAAGCACATTTGAATCCTTCTTTTTTTGTGTTCATGTAAAGGGTCCTGGGTTCAGTGGGTTGGTGATATTTTGAGTGAGCTCCTGAATCATTTGAGATGTGACTTGGGATTATATGATGAATATGCGCATCTCTGATTGTCTAGCGGTGATTGATCTCTCAATAATCATCTTTCTGCAACAATCTTCATCCATTTTTTTCTCTCACGTGTTTTGGTTTTGTCAATATGTTATTCAAGGTATTAGCGTGAGCTTGTCAGTAGCTTGTCACTTCGGGCTTGTACTTCAATATAGATCTTAAGATTTGTTTGAACTAACACACTATTTTTTGTTGCATTATGTGGTCGGTTACCCATTGGACAAGTTTCTTGATATCCTAGGGATAGAAAGGGCTGCGGTGCATGTGGCCTTTGAGCTATTCATCAAGAGCTCATCGGATTCAACTCACTGAAACTCTCATGCGCGTTTGCTCACTAAAATAGTCAGATACTTCACTAGGATCTAGAGAAGGGTGATTTGTTAATGTCCAGGAAAATTTATAGAACTTATGTCTGGGGCTAGGAGAGTTATTTCAAACATTAGATTACTTTGAGAATTCATGGTTGACCAGTGAAGTCCAATGTAAGTAAAAATTCTTTTAGCATGTGCCCCTAATTGGATGATGAGGAAGCTAGGTCACTGCTTCTGTAACCATTGCTTAGCTCACTACTCATTTTTTCACATGATGGCAATTACAGTGACTATACCTTTGGCACAATTACAAATTAGCTATAGCTTAAAATAGAGTTCGACCAGGAAATTTATTGATGAGATAAGAGGCATCATAACAACGGCAGGTGAATGGTACATGTTGCATTCTGCCTCGCAATTCACAGGTTAGAACAGGAAGGGCATTGTCAGACTTGTTTTATTTCTTTCATGTAGAGTTAAGTAGTGTTGATGTACCTGAGAGGTATCTATTTTTCAAAATAATAAGTATTTTATTAAGCATTGTATAATTATACAAGTTGTTGCAGTTGTTAGATCTCTGACTACCATCACATGGTCAACAGAGTTTAGCTTAAAGGTGAGTAGTAAACAATTAGTCAAGCTGCTACTCTGCTAGCTACCTTGAGTATGGATGCCGAATAGCACGTCATTGCTGATTCACTTCTCTGAACTACTATTGAAACCATTTCTTCTTCTTTTCCCTGCCAAAATTGTTCTTCGCGACAGCAAAGAAGTGACGCCTTTTTCTTCATTTCTTGGAAATCTTAACATGCTCAAAACGCATAAAACTCCCTCTCGAGAGCATTAAACTGCACAAACAGCAAGGGGTAAGATGGCATAGAGTAGAAGAGCATTGGAAATCATTAAACTATGAAGAGTATTTTTGTCCAAGTCCAAATATTCTGACCACACTGACCATGGCAGGATTGTTTGTTGTGTAAATCTCAGGCATAATTCAAGGAATATGTACTCACCAACTCATCTTGGAGGATTGCAATTATGCATTATTTTTGTCAGAGGTATCGACATAAGACACCCATTAAGTTGGACATGACCTCATTGTTCATAACTATATTTAAGTCAAAATTATCAGCTAAGTTGGTGCCTTATCGTTTCACTTCACTAGTGAGTGTTTTGAGTAAAAAAGGAAGTAAATAGTTACTTCGGAAACATGTTTCTTCAAACCATTGGAATTCAACATCAACAGAGAAGTGCCCTCCGGTGAATGGTAGCTTAAAGCTCACATTCTTGCTTAATGTATATATTTCCTCGAAAGAAAAAAACATCCTTGGTTAATAAACAAGTAATCAAGTAGACTGCTGCTTAACTTTTGTTGCTGAGGCGTCATTGGCTCCATCATATCATATCCGCGAAAGGTGAGGCCACTTTTCTCAAAAGCATCGAAACTGCACGTTCAGGTAATAGCAAGATAACAAAACTAGCATTGGACAGAGTTGGGCATGTGCGGGTGAAGTTGCCGATTATTGGTAAGTCTGACCATGGCTGAATGATTGCAAGGGTTTCATGCATCCATCCATGCATGATTGGATGTACTTAACAACTACTACTTGTCTTGCAGGGCCGCTTTTACGTACTCCATGATCTCATCGTTGGAAGCTTTTCGATGCATTGAAAGATGCAGTTAAAAGGCATTTCTTTCTGGAGAAAATTGGTTTTTTGCCATCCGAAATATTAGGCTTCGCAGTTTTGCCATTCTAAACATTGGTTTCGCAAATATGTCATCCGAAACATGTGCTTCTTGATTTTGTTGCCATTTCTGACTTTTCTGTCCCTAGAACTTGCTATTTAGAGTTTTCTAACTTTGCCATTTAGAGTTTGCTCTAGGGATAGAAAAGTCAGAAATGGCAAAGGAATCAAGAAGCACATGTTTCAGATGGCATATTTACGAAACCAATGTTTGGGATGGCAAAACTGCGAAGCCCAATGTTTCGGATGGCAAAAATGCAATTTTTTCTTTCTGTGTGAGACTACACGGTGTTACGACTTCATATCATCGAGTCACCGGCCAATAAGAGTGGCTGGCCCATATGGGACTAGTTGAAAAAGTTATCATAAACAGTTTTGTAACCGTTTGAATTTATAGATCAGTAATAATACGAGATCATCACAGACAGCTTTCGAAATGTCTGTGATGCAGACTATTATAGACGGTTTGTAGTAGAAACCGTCTGTGATACACACACATACAAAATCAATGAGTTATATATGATATTTATCAGCATTACATAAACGTAGATCGTGATTGTACACACTTACAGTGTCCAACTGTAACGTCCTAGGGTCCAAACCGGCTTAGGCCTAACCTACTCTGGATAGGCCACACACACGTAGCAATCCGCTTGCACTTTCGTCCTCGCTTCGCGCAAAACGGTTAATCAGAGATTGCTACCGTTGAAAGCCCTAGACTTATATGTTAGTGATTCTCAAGCTAAACTAGTAAGGTGAGAGTAATCCATACCCTCATGTGCGCATACACATATAGGTTATCATAGGCCTAATTCGACATGGCCCGAGGTGTTACATACATTCCCCTCAAAGAACCCGACGTCCTCATCAGCCCAACATACCCACATTGGGGCAAATGATCATAATCTTCCCTCTTGGCACACGTCCGTGCGTTCAGTGCTAGCACATATGCCATACCATGTGTCCACTCCGGGCCCACACACGCCATGTGCCATATGCCCGTGCCTCTGACCCGCACGCGCTCATGTAACCGCGAGAGTCGGCTCTAATACCATTTGTAACACCCTAGGGTCCAAACCGGCTTAGGTCTAACCCCATTCTGGATAGGCCACGCACACGTAGCAACCCGCTTGCACTTTCGTCCTCGCTTCGCGCAAAATGGTTAACCGGAGATTACTACCATTGAAAGCCCTAGACTTATATATTAGTGATTCTCAAGCTAAATTAGCAAGGTGGGACTAACTCATACCATCATGTGCGTGTACACATATAGGTTATCATATGCCTAATTTGACATGGGCTAAGGTATTACACCAACATCAAATGAGTGAGGCATGAGGGCGTTGAGTGTGAAGAGAAAGAATAAGTCCTCGAAGGTCACCGTGAAGATACAGTCATGAATATTGTGTTACAGATGATGCGGCATGAACATGACGTTAATACCCAAGCGTCGTTGCTCCTTCAGCTTGTTGGCTTGTTCTATGTAATATATGTGCAATCTTTGGCAAGATAGTCTTAGAGTTAGGAGGCACTCTTTCGGACGATCAATGGCTCGCCTAGTATGAATTTTTAAGCCAACGGCAAGTAGGGTATCTCATCATCCGTCTTCTTCAGTTTGCCCTTACCGCCTCGACCATAGGTTGACTTCACAGTGTCAACCGAGCACGAGATGTAGATGCACCACGCCCTTGCTATGTCTGTGCAGGCAGCGTTGGTAAGGATCACGCATGTGGAATTGGCACCGGTGCAGATAGTTCCTATGGACTTGGCACCGATGCAGGTAGCTCGAGTGGACTTGACACCGATGCAGATGGCTCTCGTGGAGTTAGCACAGGTGCAGGAGCCTCTAGGCAAATGTCGCTCCTGGGCCACTGGATGAATATTCCAATGGTTTGCCCTAGAGTCATGACCTCGTCGTTGGGGGGCATCTGCAGTGGGATGACCTTGAAATTGGCATGAACACCGTCCACATTCACTTTTACGAAACTTGGCATTGGAGATACACCATGCACCAAGGCCCCGAGCACGAATGGATACGCTTGGCCCCAAGCAGCGCACAGGGCAATGGAGGTATATCTCACTTGGAGCTTGCACTTCATAGCCACCTACATAACAATACAAAATTAGCTACTCCAACAAGCCCATCAATAGATTAAGCATTTCAGAGATAATAATTATTACCAGGATGTCATTGATAGAAAATCAGTGGTCGCTTCCCGAGGTAGGGCTAGACGCGCAGCTACTCCGACGGTTATGGGGCTGCCTAGCACAGGAGCGACGGGGGCTTCCTATTGATTTTTTCTATACCTTTGCATCTCATCTCTGTTTTTTTTTCATAATGCTCTCTTATAGCTGTGTCTCGCGCTCAGTTTTGGCTCTCTTTCTATTCCGGTAAGCTTTGGAGTCATCTAGGAAGTCATATTTCTAAGAAACATAAAGACCACCTCTCGTGCGAGCCGGTGCTCCTTGTTTCTTAGAGCAGCGGAGAGTAAATCTCTCCCCCTAACTACCTCGAATGAGACTTGGGAAGATTCTACACTCAGCACTTCCAAGTGGTGAGACACTTCCTCGTCAATGGGATTTTCAAAGGATATGGCCCTCGATGACACAGTAGATGACCTCGCTTTTATCCAGTTTCGGGCGTGCTCATCAGGGATCCCGACAAATAGAGAAGAGGTCTACTACAGGATTGCCTGCTCATCCACATACTCAGTGGTGCCGAGTCTGTGGGGTGCGTGTTTTTGCCTGGAGGACCCTGTGCGCCACACTTTCACTCCTAAAATTATCTATCATCTTCATCGCCACAAGCTCATTCCATTATGGTTGCAGCAATGGATACTTGTCGAAGGGCGTCAAATCCTTTTTCATGTATTGCTTGATAAGTAGGCTCTTGAAGTTCTTCCACGCTTTGCACGCCGCTAGCAACACATGTTATCGCATGGAGGTCTGGTGTTCTTCCGGGATATTGAACGATCGAAAAACTTCCGTCAGTAGCTGACTTTTTCAAACTTCAGTCACCTTCTCACGGGTCATCAATTCGCGTCCCTTTTTTAGCACAATATTTAAATCCTTAACGATATCATAGATCTTTTTTTTTGCTTAAATGCCTTGGAACTGAACTGCCATTGTTCTCTTTGTTGAATTGTTTCTTCATCCTGCGGTATGGGTGAGCCCTCCGAAGTATCCTACGATGATGCATGTACACAGTTTTGCGTAAGTGCTTTAGCCACATACTCTCGGTATCATCTAAGTACAGGCTTTAGCCCCTTTTGTACTCTAGCCTGACAGGTTAGCAATGGCAAGATAGTCATTTTATGGTGCAGAACAATAAGGAGCATAAAGTGAAGTTCTCTTATTTGTACGTATCCCATACATGTACCCCTTCGATCCACAGTATTTTTAGATCTTCCACTAATGGTACTAGGTACACATCAATATCATTCCCAGGTTGCTTCGGCCCTTAGATAAATATCGATAACAAAATATACTTCTGCTTCATACACAATCAAGGAGGAAGGTTCTAGATGCAGAGAGTCACAGGCCAAGTGCTATATCGGCTGCTCATGTTACCAAAAATATTTATTCCATCTGTACTCAATCCGAACTTTATATTCCTCAGTTCTGCACCGAAATCTACAAATCTCCTATTGATATTTCTCCACTAGGCGGAATCAACATGGTGTCTTAGCATTCCATTCTTCTTATGCTCTTCCAAGTGCTAACATAGTAGTTTTACCTCTTTTGGGTTCACAAAAAACCGCTTCAAACGAAGAATTACAGGAAAATACCATACCACCTTAGCAGGAGGTCATTTCTTCACCTCTATTCCCCAATCATCCGATTGATTCTTACACTTGTATCGGGATGCGTTGCACACCAGACATACATGCATGTTTGCGTACTCTTTACGATAGAGGATACAGTTGTTCAGATATACATGTATTCTTTCTACTTCTATTTTCAATGGACAAAAAACCTTCTTGGCTTTGTAAGTAGTTTTGGGCAACTTGTTTTCTCTCTAGAAGTATGTCCGGTAAAAGACCTAATTGTACTATGAAACTCTTGTCGAACCAACCGTTGCTTGCATTTAATTTTAGCAATTCAAATACGGCTAACAATCTCATGTATTTTGACTTGCAGCACGTGAACAAAAAATTCTTTGAGTCCTCCATCAAGCCCTGGAATTTAACATACTCTCTCATCATAGTTACCTTCTGCGTCGTGAAGCATCTGATCCAGATTGTCATCTTTCAGCCTATCCGAATCGGAACCACAGTCAACATGACCATCCGGCGGTATATCATTGACTTTATCAGTGATATCATTATTACTAACTTTCTATGTAATCTACTCTTCACCATGACTAGTCCAATATATATACCCCTTTTTGCAACCCCCTCGAATCATGTGTGCTTCAATCTACACTTGGCTCTTAAACATCTTTAGATTTTCGCAGTCAATGTATGGACAGTATATATATTCCACCCCTTTATTCAACATATCCTCCTCGGCAGCTCTTGTAAAAGAAGAAATACCATTAATATATACTCTTTACTCACACAGATCCCAACGTACATTCAATTTCGGTGCTACGTTACGCATATAACAATTTAGTATAACATATTCAATAAATTATTTACTATACTATATATGTATGATCTAAGTTAAGTAGCTATATGTAGCAATAATAATTAATTAAATTGAATTTAGTAGAAATAGACTATAAACTGACTAAACCGTAAACCCTTAACCATGCTAGATGTAAAATAATCTTCTCTCTACATCAAGCTAGCTGGATCAACCATCTTCAATTCTCCTTTCACCAAAAGGTATAAATATAAATTATAATGCAATTAGGAATAAATTACTAACCATAGATAATCAAAAACTTAGTGGATCTACAATTACTTTTGCCAAGTAGTCTTCTTTTATCAAATCGCCTCAAAGCCTTGCCTCCAGCTCAAAGCGTCAGCGTAGATCTGGAATTTAAGACAGAGGGTTAACAAGTCTGCACGCAATTAATATGGTGGAATTATCACAGACGGTATTTTATACAACCATCTATGATAACTTAATTATCATAAACGGCTTTTAATACAAACGGTTCCAATAGAAATCTGTCTGTGAACACATACTGTTTTAACCACAAACCGCCTGTGATATTTTCTCTTCACAGACAGTTTTAGAGAATCATCTGCAATATGGAGTCTAATATATTATTTCTTTTAGTAGTGTACCCGACTGCTTTTGTGGTATCGGATCGTAGACGGTCGGACTCAGGCCCCTTCCCTTTACCTCAACACAGCGTCGGTACCGTAAAATCTAACAGGGTGCGGCGGTCGTTTGCCCGTATGCCCGGAGGAGGCGAGACGAGGTTTCCGTCCTCCAGAGAGGGAAGAAGCGGGAGGCCGATCGAGCGGGCACGGATGAGATCTGAGGGAGCGGCGGGGACGCCACGCCGGGGAGGAGAACTGATCACCGCGGGACCGGGGAAGGAGAAACGGCGCCCGGAAGATTATTGTGTTACCAGCGGGAGGATTTCATACGGTATGATCCCTCCCACGTGATGACGTGTCCCGGAGCCGTGAGATCGCGTGATCAGATGGCTCCCCACGCGGTGATCGACCCATATAAGTTTCGCCCTGTTACTAATACCTCTTCTTTCCGTCCCTGCATAAAAAAGGGGGAATTAGATCATATACTCTCTTTTAGTTGAGAAATTCAAGATTTACCTTTCGCATCTCAATGACACGTGGAGTCATTATAAGTCACTGACACGTGGGCCAGGAGGATAAATCCTAAATTTCCATCTAAATGGAGGGTATATGATCAATTGGGGGATAAAAAAGACGACAAAAGCGGAGGACCAGCTGCGGCTCGGTTGGCTAGCCTCGCCAGGTGAGCGTGTTTTCCACCCGGGTTCGATCTCAGTGAACTCGGTGCGCCGCATCGTTTAATAATTAGGTTACGCACAGCGAGATAGCGTGTATCCGCGCTTCAAAGACCGTAAAGCCTCTAATTAACTCAGCAGTCAAAGGTTCTCGCAGAATCACCACCACAGGATGCTTGTACAAGTTTCCTCCTCTAGCTCCTCCAAACCACCCCAGCTTGCTCGGCGGTATCTAAATTTGTATCGTTTTCTCAAGACCGGTTGCAATTGTGAAATCCACTGCACCAAGCCGCGACCTTTGGATCCTCTTTTGGACAGCTATAGATATGCCCTCGCGGTTAACAAAGGGGGAAAAACTAACCGCCATTCGAATCATGTGCAATTGGTTGCAAACTTAGCCCCGTTTAGAACGTTTAAGATCAGGATGCCCTATTTGGTGCATGTCGATCGAATTCGGGGATCGTATAGGGCGATGGTGTCCACAGATGATCCGGTGTACCCTAAGGCTCTGTTTGACGCATTGCAGCGGCTTTTCAGAAAATCTTAATTAGTTGGAAGTATTTTTTGGCTATAAAAACAAAATCTTATTTAAACCGCAACCGGCCCTGACGTCCTGTTTATTTTGGTTTGTGACTTCTGCATTATTTTTTTACTATTTATAAATTTCGTTTTTTTCTAAACTTTTGACTTTTTAAGCTTTTTTGCTAGTTCTTTTTTCCTGTATTCGTTTACGTTGTCTATCATAAACTAACATATTTTTTTCTATTTTTAATTTTTTTAAATTTAATTACGTCAAATAAACAACCTTCAGCTACAGTGTAATTTCAGTTATAAGCCACTATTTTTCAGCTTAACCGAGCGAGACCTCATATGAAAAAAAATCCTGCACAGTTACATAAATATCATGCACATCGAGAGCAACAGGCACAAGATATAGAGACTTGATAAAATAATACAAATGAACTAACACGTCACCAACCCTCCCCACCCTCAAAGGTGCATTTGACACGGGCCGATGAGCGTAGTTGTTAAAACCTACAAACATCACTTCGATCCCCTGCATATAAAAGAACAAATGGAGCCTAGTGTTACAAGGAGACTTGTCCTTCTATCCTGGGTTTGACTAGCTAGCCTGGTAATTTGCAACTCGCGAGAGAACCTACAAATCACAGAGCAAAACAAGCGAAAGATGTGAATACTTGGATGAATATATATATAGACACACATACATATATCACAATAGAAATAACACAGTACAGCATGCAAAAGCATGCTCTGTACTATTAGGGTTTTTTATTTACTTATTAGTTTAATAAATAGTGTTTGCAAGAAAAATCGAAATAAAAACCGATTAAAATACCAAAAAAATTGAGCCTAAGTTCATAAATCTTACACAAGAAAAGGAATCTATCAGACGATTTAGATCATACTGATCAAAAGAACATTGCGAGCAAGAATACTCCTACGAGGAGATGTGTCGATGTGCTTGTAGTAGCAGATGCGCTGCCGGCCAAACAAGGATGACATATCGTGTATCAGATGATCTTCGTGCGTACGTAATCCTCTTTGTTAAAGCTAACTTGAAAAAATTTGTTGCCTGTACTGTATCGCATTATCTCGTTGGGCGTCGGCACATGATAATATCTGCACTCCGTAGTTCCTAAATACCAAGCGCGAAAGAAAGAAAGAAAGAAAGAAAGAAAGAAAGAAAGAAAGAAAGAAAGAAAGAAAGATCGCGTAGTTTCTGAAAAAAGAAAGAAAGAAAGAAAGGTCGTGTACACCAACCTGCTGGATCCACCGGGCGTCACTTGGCGTCGCGGGCTGCAGGTCGGGAGGGCGCCCCGCGGTTGGACTCGACGGCGCTGTCGGGGAGGGGCCGATCGAGCGGGAGCTGGCCGCGGCCACCTCCGGGTGGTGATGACCCCCGGCGGCTGAGCCTACGCGCCGCCCGCCGCTCGTCGCTGACGCCGCCAGCGCCGACGAGCACCTGCTGGACGAAGGAGAGCTCCATGCGGTCGAGGAACGCCGCGTGCCGCTCCTCCGTCCACCCCTCGCCAAGCCCCAGCGCCTCCAGATCGTCCATCGATCTACGCCGCACGGCCGGAGGCTAGCGGCGAAGGCTAATCTTGACGACGAATTTGATATCGCCGGCGGCTGGACGAAATATCAAGCGACCGAGCTTATATAACGCGACGCACCTACGACTTGTTACCAGCATTGCAATATTAATGGACGTGTCAAAGTGACCTGGTCACACATCGGCATGGCAAGATTGGCGGGCCACGAGGAATACGACGTACGATGCTTCATGCAGCCTTCCGTTGAGCCCCTTAATCCGCAAAGATATTTTCCTATGCAAAGACAGGAAGAGCAAGTGTTACGGCCAGGAAACGAAATTTTTTTTGTTCCTCTGAAAGAATTTATTTGTAGAAATAGCTCCACGCATAATGTTTTTGTGAAAGTAGCCCAGGCACGGCCGGCCGGCGCGCCAGGCACCGGCGTGGCTGGGGAGCGCGCCTGGCCGCCTCGCGTGACTGGGGAGCACACCAGATTGCCTAGCGCTACCGATGAGCGCACCAATAAGGTTGGTGCTGCCGGCGCGCACATCAAGTCAGTGCGAATGCCCAGTCGTCAGTCGTTTTATGATAATTTCAATTTTACATCTTGTCATGTTCCATTGATGTCATTCACCGTCTGTTCGTGCGGTTATTTAAGCGCATAAGGGCGTGCAGCGAACCTCACCCTTGAATTCTCTCCCTGTCTCCTCCTTCCGTATTGCTCACAGCGCTCTCTCACAAACAGCAGTGCTCCCCCATTCGTAGATTATTTCGTCCTATATTGGGGATACTAATCTATAGTATTAGTTGGTTTTTTATTGTGTTATTCTGTTGGAGCACTATTTGATGGCGTAGGTAATAATGTTATATATGTTTCTATATGCAGTATTCCGTGCGTACGTTGCATGGATGCTCTCCCATTATCCATAAGTTTATTTCAATATCGTATGCAAGTTTTTGAGGTGGAATGACGCTTTACTGCTGTGGTATTTTCTGTAGGAGTGGATAAACTGTTCGTGTTCCACAGTGGTGAGGTTGTGCGTGGCGGTCCATTCGGACTTGATCTGTCCAGTTGTGAGCACGTCGTACTAACTATTCCCAACCTAGCACACGTGCCTTTGGTCGAGCTACACCAGTACACGCGGCAATTGTTTGATAGGGATGTGGCAAGAAATAAGATAATAATAGAGACAGTGGTTGTCAGCATGGTCACACCCCAGGGGCAAATCGTGTGGGACATGGTGAAACTTACTAGCAGTGCCATGTGGGAGCATCACATGGAGATGGCTAGCAATCCTTCATCTCCGACCTTTCGATGGCCCATTGTGTATGTCTATTTTGTTGACTGTAGTGATTCCTGCAAGGTGGCCGACGTGCAATCGGGTCGGAATGATCTTATCCCCCTTTTCCATTCGTTGTCGACAAAAGAGTTGCCTCAAGAGGCACAGGTCGCTGAGGAGGAAGCTTTAATTGACAGAGATTGTGCAGGCATCCAACCGAACGAAGGTGTCGATAAATGATGGGGCGCTTACATTGACTGCCATGAGATAATTTACGGCATGTCTAAGGGGACAGATACTGAAGACGAGGGGGACTTCGAGGGTGGCATCGTGGGTGGCATTGTTTCCATCGACACGGACTATGTGGCCAGTCGATTGGATTTATAAGTGGCCTCTTCCCTAGTTCTGCCACAGGACCATGACTCTTCGTGGGCCTTTGATGCGGACACCCTGTTTGTGGGGCAGTGCTTCCCTGACAAGAGTGTCACGAAGTAAGCTATTGCAAGCTTTGCAATTAGGATCAATCAAACTTATTGAGTTTTTAGGTGAATTGGACTGTGAGCATATCACGTTATTTTTTTGGTGAACATAGACGTAGTCACCAATATGCGTATGCCATTATTTTGCAGGTCGAACCCTGACATTTACATAGTTAAGTGCATGGTTAGCTCTTGCCTAGGCAAAGTCCATGCGTAGAGATTCCCCGGCTCAGGAACACACTTCCGCATTACAACTGTGAGGGACCACATATGTGAGCTTGAGGAGCCGTTGCATCGCCACCCAAATGTGACCTTGGGCTACATCGCGACCATCATTAGTCATTTAGTTGTATTAAATGTAATCATTTCCCCAAAGGTTTTGATGGCGGATGTAGTGAATACAGTAGGCTATGACGTGAGCTACAATAAGGTGTGACAAGCAAAGTAGAAGGTGCTTGAAGGGATGTACGGTACATATAAGGAGGTGTATAACCTAGTCCCCAGAATGTTGCACAAGATAGCTGAGGCCAATCCGGGCACACGCCTCAACAAGATGGACCGGTCTCACTCCTCTAACGCCCCAAATTCCCTAATCCTAGATCGTGTATTCTGAGCATTTGGCCCAGTAGTGGAGGGAATCAAGCACTGTCGGTCCCTCCTCACTATGGATGGGACCTTCCTATATGGGAAGTACAAGGGCACAATCTTGATCGCTATTGTCGCTGATGCCAATGACCAGATGCTCCCAGTTGCCTTTGTAATTGTGGTGAACGAAAATACCGATAGCTGGCTATGGTTCCTGGCCAACATAAAGTAATATGTTGTGTAGGATTGGCCAGATGTGTGCGTCAGCACAGACCGTCATGCTGGGTTATTGTCCGCGCTAAGCACTATGCAGCATGGCACAATGCCACCGTTCCAATGGAACAACATGCGCACATGTTGGTGCATTAGGCATTTTGCGGCCAACTTCCACACCAATTTTCGGAGCAAGGACCTTATGAAGTTCAAAAAGCTATGCTTGTAAAACCAGAAGCGAAAGTTCAATGCTGTATGGCGAGAGCTTAAGGTGGAAATCACCCGTAGGTGCGGAGGTGGAAACCAGAAGCGAGTTTGTTGAGTGGATGAGCGTGCATTACCCAGACTTGGAGAAGTGGTCCCTTCTCCATGACATGCACAGTGCACAATATGGCACCATGACGACCAACATGTCTGAGGTGTACAATGGTATGTTGAATGGGGTCCATGCCTTGCCCATCATCGCTGTTGTGGACAAGACTTGGAACCGTACTATTAGTTACTTCGTGAACTAGGCATTGATGGCCAAGAAGCACTTGGACGAGCAGAAGTAATACTTGGAGGTTACCCTTGCCTACATGGAGAAGAAAATAATAAAGACCTGAACCCATGTAGCTTGCTACATAGACGGCGTGAGGAAGAAGTTCGAAATCCGTCTCTGAGGCAAGTATGTTATGGGCCACTTGAGAGGTGATTGAAAACATATTTGCACCATAGGAGATGTGGCTATTTGCACCTATAGCAAGCCTCAACTACCGCACAAGCCTTGTTCCCACGTATATGATGCATGCGTCCTACTACGCCAATCTTCTGCAATGTATGTATCGTAGTTCTCTGCAATGTATGTATCGTAGCTCTATGACATACGTCACCTATATGACACTTGGAAAGCGGAGTTTAACTCGTACGGTGTGGAAGGGCACTACAGGGATCTATGGTAGGGGGATATCAAGTGGTCGCCTAATAGCGCACTACAACATCCTGGGCAGGGCAGGTGTCAGTCTAGGGGCATCTGAAATGACATGGATGCTAGTCAACATGGAGACATGCCTAGACCTAGGAGGTGTAGGCTATGCAAGAGTGCTGGGCACTCTTTGAAGGGCTGTCCAAATAGGTCTTCTTTCTCTAATGTGTGCCCTAGCAGGCACTCTATCAGTTGATTTCGGTACAACTCTCAAGTGTTGTGTGTTGTGCAATGTGTATGAGTAATAATAATTTGTTTTTAATGAGCCATGGGTAAAAACATTTTCTTGCATTCATTATATTCATGAAACAGTCACTGCATTGCACCTTCAAGATAATGACAAATACAAGAAATAAAATAATATACAACATCAAGTTGATCTTGCTCTCCAGTCTGTCAAAATGATGCCCTTGTACCTCCAACTCTAACCCATACCTTAACGTTTCCACCGAGCATTTACCGCAAGACTCGCTTGTGGAGGAGACACCCTCCTCTGCTGGTGTAGTGACGCATGTAAATTCTTCAAGTCCAAGGAGTGGTTGAGCTTGGGCATGCGTTACTAGGGTTGCAGTAATTACGTCTAAGACTATCCCGACCGACGTTGGGACACAGCCCCGCTACTAGCAGTCAGTAAGGATGGGTTATAGTACATTCCCCTACCAGTTCTCTTCTATGACACGCACTAACAAGCTCTCCCCTCTTTGTGTAGTCTCTTGATCTACTATGCGGGTACCACAAATGGATCTACCAAGAGATCCACCCGCACGACCAGTGGACTTTGGATTGCGAGGAGTGGGACGTTCAGACGACACACAAGAGGATTGAGACGTAGTGACGTAGTGAAGATAGAATCGAGCGTATCAGGCAGGAGACGCAATCTCACCTGGAGACGTGCAGATGCAGGGAAAGCAAAACTTGCGAGGAGTGCGAGAGAAAGCGCGAATGGGCGGCCAAGGCTAGGGTCACCGGCGAGGACTACAATGCCGACCTCGCGAGGAAGGGCAAATGGCCATGATTTAAGCAGTAGATCCGACAATTCCGTAGTACCCCCGCCATCCTACCCACGAAGATATTTCTTTTTCCAAAATATGTGTATTTCTACATGCTCTGGGTGCATGTGTCACTGCGTACCCTTGTAGTACCATTGTTGAAAACAAAATGCAATGAACAAGTTTTCTCCTAACCTGTGAAAATATTCTTCATCGTATGTTAAATTTGCTCATGCGAGGGGGCCGCATAAGGACCTTCGAAAAAACTTTCATAATGTTTCGACATCTTTGTTCATATTAAAATTTTCCTACAATCAATACACATACAAAAAAAATTTACAAAAATTCAGAACGGTTATGATTACGAATAAATTACACAAGCAAGTACACTATATGGAAAAGCTGCACAAAAAATTCTTTTTTGAGCTCATTTCAATGAATTTTCCTGAAACATTGGTATTGTAGGGCCAAAATCCCACACGTGGGCCAAGGTCTGATAGTATGCCTTTGTTCCCGCTCGGACACCGCTAAAAAAATAAAAAAATTCTAAAGTTTGCACATGTTAGTGAGCTGACAGCCCGACGTGCATTGGCGCGACAGACGTAAAATTAAAATTATCACAAAACATCTGATAACTAAGGCACTAGCCTGGCGTGTGTACCAACAGCACTAGCCTTCTTGGCGCGCTCTCCGGCCGCAGCTGGCGCGCACCTGGGGCTACTTTCGCAAGAAAAAAAATGTTCTGAGCTATTTCTGCCAATAAATTCTTTGAGGGGCCAAAAAAAATTGCCAGGAAACAGGTAGTTCGAGCAAAAAGGGTCGCGCTTTCGTAACATCACTGTATGCTGCGGTATGATGTGAGCTGCAAGCCTCCAAAGTCGGAAGAAATATCTCTCAGCTGAGCTGACCACTCCTCCAGGATTAAAGGCGGCGCGCCGTGCAGCCCATGCTGATGAGTCAAGTCATATTCGGTACTTTCGGCTAACGACCGCGCAATCAACAGGCCATCCAATTCCCGGCATCTCCAAGGACGGCACAACCACACAACAGGCCCAATCGTACGCAACCCCGAAACTGTACGAACAAAATATCTAGCATTGCTCGTTTGCTCAGAACTCGCAGCCATGCGAACCGCTGGAGGGCAAGGAAAACAGACAGGGTTGCGCGCTACGTTGTATCGGGTGATTTTTGATAAACGTATTTGGAAGGTAAAATACATTGAACAATGTCAAAGTATTTTGGCATATGTAGATCAACCTAACATTAGAGATGAATCGATAGAAGCGACATTGAAACAACCAGGCTTGACATATCATCGAGGATTGTACACATAAGCTAGATCACACAATGCAAGAACATTCAGTATATTGTGCTGCTGTTGCTGTCATTCATGAGCATGATGAGGTAAACAGGTTTACAACCTCATAAGATAGGACATGCGAAGCTAGTACAGTAGAGCAGGCAGAAAAGAAATATTTTTAGAAAACGGTAAGCTACATTTAGAAAACGGCAAGCATACTCTGGCAGATAATATAATGACATAAGGGTCTACCTAGTCTACACAAAGAACCTGTCATATAGTTTACAGAAAGAAGGAAAAACTTATCATAAAGGCAAAGGATGGAAAAATAGGTGTGCTGGTAGATACATACATGCTGCAGGTTTTCGCAATAGGTAACACATAAGTAGCAGGTCCTGTAAACTATTGTCACTTCAGGTATGAGGAATGCCAAAAGAATTAGTTCATATATGTAGCTTGCGAGGTCCTCCATCTGCAAAAACCAAAGGCGGATAGCCGCAAAATCCATGGATATCAATTAGTATGGTATGAAACACTAATTGCTATGGTGCTATGAAATGACGTTCTACCACCTTTTTATTTGGATGATGCATCAGCACTTGGGAAGCACCAAGCTAAACCAAAAATTGGTCAACATGATGAGGCAGCAAACATACCGTGATGGTGAGGGAAGTAGTAGGCATATTTATATATAGATTCTAATTATCATATTCCGTAGGAAGCATAGATGAGTCAATATTGGTATAAGTGCATACATACATACATAAACTTGCTTAACACAACATTTTAGGCCGTGGCTTGCCTATACCTGTATAGGATGCATGTCTGTTCTCTCAGAAGCTGTCGAAGAGTACCGCAGTGATGATAGGAGGGGATCAAAAGAAGACCCCATAGCTATTAGGAGCAAAAAGAACACACATCACTTTCCTAATATCCTGCAGCAGTATGGGCGTATCTTGACCAAGATAGGAAATTCATGCAGCAAAGGACATAAACACAGATAATGGAAAGCAAAAGCCAACAAAGTCAGCTCTTAAGCATCAGGATATGCAAAATGTTAGACAACAATGCAAGCTTGTAGTGCTTATCGAACTAATGAGGTCAACCAACAGAACCTTAAGCTTTTATTTATCTAGAAAGAGCCATTTTTACCAAACGATTATAATACATCGGAAATCAACACACGTAGTACCATGTGCTATTGATTAAGCAAGAAATGGCACTCTTAAGTCTTAAAGTGACTACAGATCCAATCACCATTGATATGCAAATTATTACATCCAAACAAAAGGATGGAGTGTTTTGCAATCCATAGGCGGATATTTCCTAGGATAGTACTTGTATACATGCTGACATATCTGTTTGAAAATGCACTGACCTGCTATTGCTTGGCTTGGGCTTCCAATGAAATGCCATCTAGCCACCCCATGCCACAAACAGAAGCAAGGCAGAGATGGGAATGTAATACGCTTGTAAAGCTCACATAGACCAAATCAGGCAAAATAACCAACTGAATTGAAGAAAGTAAGGCATGAGGACTTACCAATGAGGGCAGGAAGGGTGGCTGAAGAACAAACTAAAGAACTTCATCTGTATCATCGCATAAATCTGTCTGTTTGAAGGTGCAAAACCCGTTAGAATTGACAACCAAAACGTATGTCATCAATGCTTCCTTGTACTACGATCACCCAACCTCCAAAGGAGGGGGTAGTAGGACCAGCGGACAGGGCAGTGCAGAGGGGACAGATATGACCTACAGCACAACAGATCTCGTTTCATGAAGGATACAGAACTCATGCTCACATAGTGATATATGCCAACAGGTGGAAATGGACTTAGGACAAGGTATATGTATATTGAAACAGGTAAACAATAGTAGCCTGATATACATAATCTACTATCAATTTGGGAATGCAGAGACCAAGTTGAACAGCTAGGCCCTGATATATAAATTATGATGTTCACACCAGGTTAACTTGTTAAGAACACATGCTTATATTGTGCAAGGATTTTGCGATTCTAATAGGTGTTTTTCGGATAAAAATCCTCAGAAATTCTGTTCAGTATTGGTAAGATATTTTTTTCCTTGCATGACCTTTGTTATTTATGTAGAGTTTAGTGTTCCGTTGTATATTCTAATTTGATTTCTTTACGAGTTTGACCATGTATTCTTCGCTTGATATACAATGATGTAAGA
Organism: Dendrocalamus latiflorus; assembly: GCA_017311315.1. Taxonomy (NCBI): domain Eukaryota; kingdom Viridiplantae; phylum Streptophyta; class Magnoliopsida; order Poales; family Poaceae; genus Dendrocalamus; species Dendrocalamus latiflorus. The sequence goes on from CM029610.1 coordinate 40,311,296, forward strand.
TAAAATTAATATTTACTATTTAGTTTGGAATCATATTTAATAATATATATCATATTCATTTGATACTCTGTGCAACGCACAGGTTGGCAGCTTACTGGTTTAGTTAAAAGCGAGGGTTGTTTCACTCGCTCTCCAGCTCCTCGCCCGTCTTCTCCAAAGGCGGCAGGCGCGGGAGGTGGGGACCGAGGCGGCGCCAGCGCAGGAGGTAGGTGCGGACGTGGCGCCGGTGTGGGAGGTGGGGCGGAGGTGGGGAGCAGCACCGTGGAACCGCTGTCGAGCACAGTGACATCCCCAACTCCGACGATGACGGCGGAACCGTGGAAAACATTGGTTGCTTCCATGCGTGGCACCACTGCGCCGACTCCCTTTTCGAAAACTTGCACTCGTTCATGGCGACGGAGGAACACGGCTCCCAGATCTGTCGTCGTCCTCCTCGCCAAGGACATGCGCTGGCCGCCAACGTTGGTATGCCCCGAGCAGTGCCGGACCGTGGCCATCTCTCTCCCTTACTTCCGAGCAGCCTAGAGAGCAACGATGCGCCATGCCCATCTCCGTCTCCTCTGCTCCAAAGGAGTTTCTTCCCGCCACTTAGCGGCTCCTACAGGAAGCACAAGTTCCATCTCCCCACCAGATTGAATCAGGTAGTGCTGTATTTTGGTTTTTTTTCAACGTAGAGGCTGAAATTATACTATGTCTCACTCATTTCAGTTTCATATCTTGACATCTAGTTTACTATATTTAATTTTATCTTTTTCTAGTTTTGACTTTTTTGTCTTTTCTTTTTTCCGTAGTCTTTTATATTATTCGTGATAGTCTAACTTATTTTTTATTTTTTAAATTTAATTATGTCAAAAAGTCACCGACAACAACAGTATAAAATAAATCAGGTACAGTATAAAAATAAGCCATAAATAAAAAACTCAAATAAGACTTTTTCTGAGTAATTAAATTTAAAAATAAAAATAAAAGTTATATCACTATAAATAATATGAAAGAATAAAGAAAAAACAAAAGCTAAAAAAACAAAATTAAGAAATCTATGTATTCCAGAAGTAAAAATAGAAGTTATTTGGAGCGGAGCAAATACGAAACTTTCTACCAAATTAAAGGCTAGGAGTAGGGATTCTAGGGAAGCAAGATTCAGAAGCCTGTGCTTTGTTTCCGCACTGCATCCAACGCTGGCTCTCCCCTCGCAACACTGCCCCCATCTGCCGCCACACCTTCCTGGCGCTCAAAAAAGGAAAGGAAGGAATGAGTTGGACAGAAAAAGAGTAATATTGTCTTTTCCCACCGAACTTAACAACCAACTCACGGTACAGAGACGACACTGGCAAGAAAGGCCAGAGACAAATCAGCCGGTGGAAGTGAAGGCGAGAAAAGTTTTTCAATGGTAGATCAAAGAATAAGAATTATATAGTAAGGAATTTTCTCTTTAGGATACGGCACTGCCAAATGTCATGTCAGCACATGTAGGTCTCGCGGCTAGCTGCAGCATGGCTCACCGATGTGTCATAGACGGGCTCGTGAAAAGATAGCTGTCTGAAATTTGTTGTCAGATATATCTCATATAGCTCTTACATAGGTAGTTAAGCAGGTGCTGCGGCAACTATTTTTCTTAGAAAACGTAGGAGAATTATACATCATTGCATTAAAGTAAAGGAACAAACAGTTACAACGTAAAGGCACTGTGTCTTAGGCATCACCGCAAACAATTTCAATTTCTCATTTATTTTGGTTTTTAAATTATTTAAGCTAAAAATCACTTAGAAACACATCAACTTTTAATTTTAATTTATTTTGACTTTTTGTCTTTTCTTCCTATTCTTTTATATTGTCTGTAACGATATGACGGGTTTTTTATTTTTTTATTTTTTCCTCATTTTTTTAAAAAACTAACAACCGCTACAGTGCAATTTTAGCCATAAGCCAAAAACCGCAACTAGAATCATAAGCCATGAGCCAGTTGGAGCAAGGACTTAGTTACATTCACGCCGCTCAAGAAAGAGAAAGAACAACCGACATTAAACAGGAGAAAAAAACACTCCCTAGCTATGTTGCATGCAACAGTTTTCCCAACCCTTTAGCTCTTGTCAGCACCTAAGCCGTGCCGCCTTCTCTAACGTTTTGTTTAGGAGTCTAAATTCTCTGACCCATTCCTATGAATAGATCAAGATTTTAAAACCTTAGCTCATTCACAAGAATAGATCAGAAATTTTGGGCTTCACAAACAAGGTATATTTGTTTGAAGCACCTACCCAGCTCTCGGCGTTGCTGAGCTGAAAACGCATTGCGTTGTTTCCAAATTGTCCACGTCGTGAGGATGATCAGCGAGTTTATTTTAGTTGGTAGAAATAATTGGCTAGTGTAATTATCTAGGTTCACAATCCACGGGACAGGTTTAATCCCGCCTACCAACCACAAAGTCGGTGTAAATTCTGATCGTACCGCTAGGCTACGTTACAGTTAGAGTATCTCCAACAATGTCCTCTAAATCTTATCCCCTAAATCACTTTTTAGATGACACAATCTAGAATATAGAAGACTAAAAATATGTAACCTCCAACAAGTCCTCTAAATATGGTCCCCTAAATTAAAATCTGGGTCCACAAAAACTACCAACCAAATAATTTAGGGGATCGGATGGCGCAGGAGCGTTAGGACCGATTTAGGGGATGGTGTGCGTCCTCCATATATGGAGGACGAAAAATCAGGGATGGAGTCATCTATATTTTTGGGTACCACTTAGGGGATCTGTTGGAGCCTTTTTTTTTACCTTTTCTTCTAAAATATAGGGGATATGAGCACTTTAGAAGATTTGTTGAAGATGCTCTTAGCGCCATGGTATAACTACACGGATTAACCATGTGAAAATAATGTCATTACATTTATCTTGAAAAATATAGTTGTCCTTGCCAAGATTTACGTAAAGCCACATTAAGTCTTGATTTAAATATAGCAAGAACCAACAATCGACGGAAGTGACCTTAGAAAGGTACTCAGAATGAATCAAACGAACAATTGCCATGGGCCGTGCCACCACTATTCTCAAACACTTGTATAGTACACACGCGAGCAGGCAAACATGACGCTTGACACAGTTCCACTATTGGGAATCTACAAGACTAAAACGCCAAGGCATTATGCACAAAGGAACAATTTAACACACATCACGGCTTGTTTAACTTTAGTACATAATTACCACTATGACCATATATCGAACACAAATATTACATGGATCATTTTTTTTGGGTTATATTAACAACGAGACGAATGCACACTCGATAGGTTTGTCATGAAAAGTACCATCGTCGTGACAGGAGTCGCCTGGGTGGAGAAGAGAGCTCAATACTGACGGTACTAGGATTCTCACGTAGAAATTTATACTTCTTCACTACCACTGCTGCTGCTGTTTTTCCGAACGTTGAACTTGCATAGGGGGCAAGTCGCATTGATGTGCAGCCACTTATCAATGCAGGCACAGTGGAAATGGTGGCCACAAGGAAGCTCACGCAGCTCTGCACCATCATCATACGCTGAAAGGCAAATGCAGCACTCCTGCATCGACCAAGTGGGTAATGAATTCATTTAGCAGAATAAATGAGCTGATAAGACATAAGAGCAACAAAAGCAATGAATGGTAGAGCACTTGAGCTGAAACAGGACCAAGGGGCTTGGAATCTATAAAAGGGATGAGCAAAAAAAGGATGTTCAATGATGCAAGATAGGACTTAGAGAAACATAAATCATCGCTCCAGTTTCACCAGCACAAACAAACAAATGGTTTGGTGCAAAGCAATTTTGCAGCTAAAAACGAGATTTTTATACCAGGCCCCTTTATTTACCAAAACAAATAACCACTATAAAGACTACAAGCATATTTGGTCAAAATGTACGAATTGAGTAATAGTAAGCACACATTCATGAGTTTATTCTTTCCAATTTAGGCTTTGATACTCTGTTAATTGAGAAAACTCCAATCAAGTGAGCTCCATACTACAAATAAGTGGGTTCACGACACTACAGGACAGTGCTCCATACTGTCAGTTTTCATTTAATTTAAATTTGAAATTTTGCATTTACACTTCCCTGCGGTAACTGTGTGGAAAGCATGGATTAAAAGAAAGGAAACATTTTTGCCTTTTCAATTCAAATTTGTGTTTCAATTTGTTAAATTGTGATCCGAATTTGTCATCGTGTCTATGTCAGCCACTGCGCCCGATGAGGCGCCGAGCAGTGCATGTGCCAAGCCATGTCAAATGAGGCACCAGCCGGTGCATCTAACTCTGATTCGGTTTTCTTCTCCATTTAAGACTCTAATCTCTAGTTTATATATGTACTCTTGTAGTCGTACAGTTTAGATACGCTAAAGTTCTCCGTGCTTATAATCTCTCCTCATATATATTCTGCTTTTGTATGTCCGTGATTTTTTCCGTAAGGGTTTTCCACGTTAAATCCGTGTCTCATATTCTTTTGATCTTCTAGTGATGTCAAAGCACAATAGTGTACCAAGAGATTCGTAGAAACATCAACTCGGAATAGCCTCGACTCCGTTCTACATCTCGACTCTGAATTGAGTGTCAACCCCATGCTATACCTCGGCGACTATTCCTGTGCCAGGTTCGTCAGTACAATTGCCTGCGCCGCCTGACGCCATGCACTGGCATCGTACTACGCCGTCTCCATTGACGATATTCTACCTCAGTAGATCATCATTTTCCATCCAAAAGTTATGTCATCAACTCTGCATGTTTTTTTGTTGGATATGGAGTCCATTACAATTCAGACCATTGTGCCTATTATTGGTGGCATCCATACAGAACTAATCATTAGCGATTTATTCAACGATAATCATTAGTGATTTCTTCGACAATCCGTCATCTATTATGGGTTACTATGGCAAGATCTGAACATATAGAGTTTATGGTAGAATTACAAATTTTCAACACAATGAGTTAATTTGGACCACGTTTGATTGATGAGACTTTAAAAAAAATCAATATCAGTTGTGATGACAACTAAATTTGGTGTTCCGTTTACCATTATGGACATGTTGCAATTTGGATCGGTTACGCGTCCGTGACAAAGACTTTGGCAACATTAATTCTCATGAATTTGATATCCTGATGGCAACTAGCATGATACTCTCGATGCAAGGGTTTATTACAATTTATACTCCATTAACGGCACAAGAATTCCTTTCATCCGAATAATTTCACAAAAGCAGTTTCAACCAGGATTTTATTTACTTTTCACTTTTTAGTTGGTAGTTCAGCGTATGTGATGGCCAGTTTGGCATATGTGATGTCACACGTGCAAGTTGCTCTCCAATGAGTATTTTTTTCTAAGTTTTGTGTTTCATGTGGAGCATGTCAGATTCCATGATATGAGTTTTTCGCTATCTAGCGTCACAAGTGATATTTTGACTTATACTATTCGACAATTAAGCATTTGTTTTAGGAGGTCAGTTGCACAGACTCAACCTTTGCTGAGGTTATGAATTATTGAAAACTCAGATTTGTTCGTCTGCTTTGTTGATAGCTATGTGTTTGAACTTGCTGGTGATTTACTCAATTTTGCTTCACGAGAAGTGTTTGGATAGTGTTCCAATCTTTCTTATTGAAGATTAATCTGATGGAGTTTTGAGGCACAATATCTGGTGATGAAGACTACATGAGCAAATTCATCTCAAGGTGGAGATTGTTAAAGTGTAATCCAAATTTATTATCATGTCTGTGTTGGACACTGCGCCAGATGTGACGCCGAGCGGTGCATGTGCTAAGCCATTAGACATAACATCAGTCAGCGCATCTGGCTCTGATTCGGTTTTGTTCTCTGTCCAGGACTCTAATCCCTGGTCTATATATGTACTTCTGTAGTTGTACAGCTTAGATATGCCGATGTTACCCGTGTTTGTAATCTCTCATATAGTAATATTCCGCCTTCGTGCGTCCATAGTTTTTCCCGAATGGGTTTTCAACATTAAATCCATCTCTTGTTCTTTTGATCTTATATTTTTCTCGTGTGTTTTATAACACAATTGATTTAGTAACCACCTAGTTTTTTCTTTCAAGTTTACCAGCACTGGTTTTTGGAACCTTGCTACAGAGAAATCTTTGGTAAGCTTGCTGCAACCATGAAAAACTGCGATACACCAAACAGAGATAGCTGCTTAATTTTATGTAAAAAGTAAAAACACCATGACAGGAAGAATCAATATTGAATAAATCAGTCTAATATAGTAGGTTTGAGAATTTGTTGCTATAAGCAGGCGATGTGTTTGATGAATAAATTTCTACGAATCAAGGACAAAAACTAGAGAATTTACCGCATCTTCAGCTGCAAGGACTTTCTCAATAGGTTGGTTGGTGCCACATTCTATCATTATTCCACCAGAAGATCCAGTCATGCTGGCAGATTGCTTTTCAGGCTCATCAATCCTCCGAAATTTGTATCTTGGAATTTGGCGAATGTCATCTTCAGATGCTCCCTCCTGATATCAGTCAGATGGTGAACAAGATTATCATCCGTCTACTCATAAAAAAAATTATGCTTAATGCTGTGTTCAGGCAGATTGTACAATGCACGGATAAAATTATTAAGAAAGAGAAGCTACGAAACCGAACTATCAGTATGCAATTAAAAAAAATTCAATATAAGCCCAGAAAGACACACATTGGGGAATTACCCATATGTCAGCCAGGATCAGCTGAGATGGGTGGTATATAACTTCACTCCCACTTGCCACTGGACTTAATATTAGTGGGCAACAGCACGACAATAGTTCAATAGCAACAAAAAAAAATAATTGAATATCTCAATTTGACAATTTTCATGAGATATTTGCCCACACAGGGGAAATCACTCAATATTTGAGTTTCGCAATTTGCAAGAGATATGTGAGCTTTAACAATTTGACAAAGCTAAAACTTACAAACCGGCTAAGAGGTAATTGGTCGGTTATCGATATCAGCCCATTTATTTAGCTTAAACCTTTTAATTTGATCACTTAGCAACGATTGAAATGTTGGGGCACCTTTTCCTTGTACACGCCAATAGCAAGGCCTAACCAGTTAATTTTTAGAACAGCTTCAGCATTATCTGGTGACCAGTATTGAGTCATATGAGAATCAACAGCATAAGATAACACAAGAAGGTACATCTAGTGAAACCAGCCAACATTTTCACCAAATATATTATTAGTGCATGGAAATTTCTATAACACACATTTGAGAAGCCATACCTGATCAGAGACTGCATATAAAATTGCTATGATACAAGGGAGGCAGCAACAAACAGCAATACCAATGATGCAAGCCAAAGCAACACAAAAGACGACAAAGAAAACATCAAATGCCAGAAAGACGATGCAAAGCCTGCAGAGGACGTTACAAAGAAATGTTTTCATAATGACAAACAAATAAAATGATGACCCATACAGAAAGTTCCAAGCATATCTTACAGAACTATATGTACCAGTAGAGTTGAGGTGCATCACGGGTAAGAACTTGTCCACCAGCAGACACCCAGTAAAATCCAATTATCCACCATATGAAGGAGAACATTGTATTAGCAGACTCCAGATGTTTTGCAATACTGCAACAGTAGACATCACGAACAAAAGAAATACAATCAGAAAAGAAGACATGGGGGGCATTTTACATGTTGAGAAGTATACACAGGATTCTTAGTGATTTAAGGGAAATAGGGCATAAGAAAAAATATGTGAAATGAACTCAACAGCCAACATTACAGTTATTTAACTGAAAAGGTTATAATAGCACCCATGTTTGGTAAAAATAAAAACTGATAAAAGAATAAGGCACGGTAAACGAAATTTGGATAAAATAATATGAGGTAAAAACACAAATGCATAAGCAATGAAAAATAAGAAAGCCTATCCACCAGGCTAGTACTTATGTAACCAGAGATGCAGAACGGACAAACTACAGCTGTGTTTCTTGAATTACCTGCCAATCCAGACTTACAACATGAGACAAAAGCATGTTTTAGGATGTATGAACAAGCCATGCATATGTTTAAATTTTGTTAAAGAGATGAGATGGTATGGAAAACTCATATACACCAGTATTCACAATAAGAAGCACTTGTTTTAAATTTTGAATGTCATCATAGCTAGATAAACCAGAATGGCTCAATTAACTTGCATTAGTAGAAGCAACTACTTGGATGCTCAGCCCAGACAAACAGGACTGCAAAAAAAATTTGGCAACACCAGAAACAATTGGACTGATCTCATCTTATGGGATTCACAGACAAGGTACTTGTTAAACTTCAAAGATTACCATGGTCTTAACTGAAACCGAAATTAATTGTCTCTTAACATTTCACTGGGCACAAAACAAAAACCTCATTACTCTATGCTCGCTCTAATGTTCATTCCAGAGAACTTAAATGCCAAAGAGCCTTTAGTAATTGAGAGACCACTTCAAATAATCAGTTTGTCAGAAATTAACAAACAAGTATATCACATTTATTGAGTTTACATGCAACTTAAGTCCAGTACAGAATTACAGATCATTTCATGTAACCAACAAGCTTTCTTCACATAATAGCAAGTCAAACAGTCAATTCTACCTCAATTAAGCCTCTTATATCATATATGGTCCTCCCTGGTCTACTCAGAGTAAAATTACACCCACACAAGCAACATTTCGAGAAAATATTAGGAATGCTAGGACAAATATTAGTCTTTAACTCTTGGTGCAAATTTAGAGGGGGTCAGAGGACAGAATACCTACCTATCACTACAACATTACTCCAACTAATAAGACAGCTAATATTATGCAAAATTAAATGATGGCAATGGTATTCACAAAAATCTCTCATCAATCCTTTATGTTACCTGACGCAGTCGCCACTGCGACCACGGGGGCCGCGCTCGCCGGCGTCCTCGTCGCTGGACGAGGACGATCCGTCACTGCCCCTCTCATCGTCGGCGGCCATAGGGGCCCCGCCACGCTGGCCGTGGAGCTTACGATACTCGATCGCGACACAGACCATGTGCACGACGCACTGGACGGCGTACCCGGCGATCCAGAGACGGAGAGGCATGGATGGGCTCTCGTCGCGGCTGAGCACGAGCACCACGGCGGCGACGAGGATGAAGGCGAGGTTCCAGAGGAGGTCGAGCGCCACCACTGGGCGGGAGTAGGCCCAGTCCGCCTGCCGTTCCTCCAGCTGCTCCGCCGCCGCCTCCCGCACCAGCAGCGACGGCTCCCGCATCGCCCGGCTCCCGCCCCGCCGCAGCAACCGCGCCGCCCCCCGTAGCGACGGCCGGCGTAGCGCGCCCCCGCGACGCCGCCCACCGCCGCCGAGGAGCGGCGCCGAGTCCAGGAGCGCGTTGCCGCGGGGGCTCGGGGATCGTGGCGTCGCCATCGCGGGAACCCTAGCGAGATCGGGAGGAAGGTGTGTGCGTCTTAGTGTTTCCTTCTCGGCTTCTCCCCTGTGGAAATGGGAGAAGGGATTCTTTCCGAGGGGCTACTGTGCTTTACTAATTTCTTTTGCGAAGGATTTCAATTTTGAATCCTCAATCAAAGGTGGTTGCAAGTGGACTTCGAAACTGGCTTGTTTTTAGTATCAATTATAAGCATTTTAAAAACAAAGGTGGTGATCGGTTCGGCTGAAAGCCTCATGGCTTATGGCTGAAAACACTGTAGCTGGCTGAAAAAAGCACTGTAGCTGACAGAGGCTTATTTGCCATAATTAAATTTAAAAAATTTAAAAATAGAAAAAACATATTAGCCCATCACGTATAATGTAAACAAATACGAGGAAAAAAAGAACCGGTAAAAAAACTCAAAAAAAAGCCAAAAGTTCAAAAAAAAAACGAAATTTATGAATAGTGCAAAAATAAGCTGAAGCCATATTGATCAGGGTCATTTACATGTATTCTTTTTTTCAGTTTTTTGCATACATTTGTGATTTACCTAAAGTTGTGCTAGTACATGTGATTGATAAAGATTTGTACTATTTTTAGGCTGTATGTAGTGTGGTTGCGTTCTTTGTGAAACTCTTGTTGGCTTACATCACTGTCTAAGGTAAGCCTCTGTCAGCTACAGTGCTTTTTTCAGTCAGCTATAGTGTTTTCAGCCATAAGCCACGAGCTTTTCAGCCGAACCGATCACCACCTTAATTATGGACCACGATCAAATAGCAATTTGAAATAAGACCAGCTTTTAGTTTTTATAGGATGTAAAATACTAATCAACAAATTAATGGACAAATGTATAATACTGCTTAAGCTTCAGCTTCTGGCTTCCGGTTTATTTTTCACTATTCATAAATTTCGTCTTTTTTTGAACTTTTGGTTTTTTGTTGAGTTTTTTACTGGTTCTTTTTTCCAGTATTTGTTTGTATTATACATAATGGGCTAACATAATTTTTTATATTTTTTAATTTTTTTAAATTTAATTACGCTAAACAAGCATCTGTCATCTACAGTGTTTTTTTAGTCATAAGCTACCCAAAAAAAGCCCAAATATCCTTGCAGCGTGCGACTAACCAAGTAACCATCCCCGCCGTGTCTTTTTGAAGTTGGACTGTTTATCTAACCTTGCTTAAACCATGAACAAATGGTTGGAATGACCATTTCAGCTCCTAAGTTCTAGTTTTCGAATTGGTCGTCACACCTGTTAGCGTAGTTGCTCTACAGCTCAGCTTTCGAATTGAACCTAATATTATATGGTTGTGCCGGAGCTTTTTTTCAGTACAACAAGATCACGCGCACACATGATAACACACGCTTACATAAGTAGGTCTAATGTACACATCTAACAAAATAGAGATCTAAAAAATCACTATAAATAGTTTATTTTGTATTGTAACAACTGACAGTTTTTAGTATAATTAAATTTAAAATTTTAAAAATAGAAAATTAGATTATCTCATTACAGGCAATGCAAAAGACACACAGAAAAAGGCAAAAAAAGCCCTAAAAAACAAAAAACTAGAAAAAAAAATGGAATTAAAATATAGTGAACTAGAAACCAAAAGTCAAAATCTAAAACCGACGCAAGCAGACCAAAATCTTATGAAATACAAGCATACATCTTAATCATTAAACGCAACCACATGTGTGCATTCTGAGATGCGCTGGGTTCACAGTTCGAAGCCAGCAGGTGGCCAGAGCTCAATTCTCATGCCAGAGCTTTGAACAATTTGCAAAGTTGTAGCTAACATGAAAGCATGTTCAAGGTTGACACACGACCTTCTGTGTTTCATCCCCTTCTGCTCCTAGTGGCTGGTCTAACCCTTTTTATAATAAAAAAATCAGCTTGGCTTAGATCATTTTTAGGGCCAGCCCAGCATTGAATTTGAGGCCCATTTGTATTGGTTCCACTCCGGCCTATGAGAATGCGAACAAGATCTACTTTTTCGCCATGTGTATTTAACTTAGCTAATCTCTACTACTAAAAAAGAGGAGTTAGTGATGGTATGTTTCTTCCGCTCCTACCCTCCCCTCCTCACAAAATCATTTGCACCGACTCATGGGCCTCCCTCCTCGCCTCCTCCAGCTCTCAGCTGTCTTGCATCTCCCCACCAACCATCCTGATTCTCCTCCCTCCCTCCCGACACAAAATCCTAACCCTAGCTGTAGATGGCGACCCTAACCTGGGATGGTGATCCCACCCACGCCACAGGGGCGATGACAACCCCGCTAAAAGACGCCCTCCTCCAAGCACCGCCTCTACTTCCCCGCTACCACCCCGAAGAACAACCACCATAGTAGCCGCATCCAGAACCTCACCAAGGGCGCGACTGGCGCGTCGGCTGTGGCGGGACGACCGTGCGTATGCGCGGCGACGCCAATGGCTGCTGCGACTTCACCCTAGATAGCATGTCAGTCTCAGAGGAGGAGGATCTAGAGGGGTTCTATCGCCGGTTCATGTGCTTGCGGATCAAGGGCGTGCGAGTCGGCGCCAAGTACACCGTCATGGTCTACGGGCCCACGGGATTCGAGAAGAACCACACCATGTTCGGCTGCGGCAAGTAGCCCGGGATGATGTCGTGGTGAGGATGATGCCAGGTTCGGGGTGTGGTTGTTTATGCATGTCATTGTGCTTGAGATCTACAACAAGGAGATCTACGATTTGCTCATGGAGAGCGGAGTGAATGCTAAAGGAAACGCCACCAAGGTGATACACCAATACTACTTTTCACATCCCATGACATGATTAAATGTTACTACTTATGTAGTTGCAAATGTGAGTTATTATGTTGAATGTGAGGTGGGTGGGAATTATCATGCTTTGGGTATTTTTTTTCTTTCTATGTTCTTGGGAGATGATCTTTACCGATTATTTTAGATCATTAATTATAGTCTAGGGCTATTTGTGTGTTAAAAATGGTGGGTATATTCTTATATTTTCTCACTGTGCACACATTTTTTAAGATAGGATTGACAATACATTGGTCATAAGTTGTAACATGAATTTTTAGAAGCAGAATTTAAGGATGTGTTTGGTTGGAGGGATGGGTGGGATGGGATGGGATGGTTCCTTTGACCAAGCCTATCTATGTGTTTGGTTGGAGGGATGAGGTGGGATGGAATGGTCCAAAGTGGGATGAGCCTGTGCAAATTTAGAGAATATTCTTCTTAGATGCTGGACCATGTGGTTCCACTTTTTTTATGGAACTATCTCATCTCATTCCCATCCTATCCCATCTCACCCCATCCCTCCAACCAAACACATCCTAAGATGACAAAAGATGTTGACACTTCTTTGCTATGTGGCAATCTCAATATGAACTTGTGAGTTGATGTAATTCAGCCATTTTGTTGAAGTTGCTCAATACTCTGTCTATGTACAAGTGAGGCTAGAAGTAATGGGGAAGAAAGCCAAGAATGCAACTTACATATCTAGAAATGAAGCTGGGAAGATATCGAGAGAAGTTGCCAAAGTGGAGAAGTGGCGCATTGTCAAGAGCATACTTTGTAATGAGAGGAGTTCACAGAGTCACTGCACGGTTGGTTGCATTGAGCAGTTAGCACTTGGAATCTTTATTTTTTTTAAAAAAAAGATTCAACTGTTCATCAGCTTTGCTTTGTTTTATTTCTCTAGATAATCTTGGATGTCCCATCGGTGGGAGGAAGGCTCGTGCTTGTGGATATGGCTGGCTCTGAGAACATAGAAGCAGTAGGCCAAACTAGATTTGAAGCCAAAATGTAGGTGTGTGTTGTTACTGATCCTTGTACTTTCAGTAGTGTCGGTGTTTTAATACCGATCTTACGTATGATTTATTTGGATTTGGAGAAAACTCTAGAAGACTTGGACTATGCACATGTAGAGTAGAGACACGTGGGTTTTTATACAGGTTCGGGCCTTCTCCTGGGAGAATACTAACCCTACGTTCTGTGTGGCTATTGCTCAAAGAAATTTATTACAACAAAGAGTAATGCGAAAATGTCTAGCATTATTTCCTGATCTGATCTCCTACAATTTTGTTCCCCCCTCTCTTCTCCAACATCAACCTTTATATAGTTGACGAAGTGACGGCTGTTGTCCTACGCCAAAAGACGTCTCAACGCTTCGAGAGATAACCGTCTGACAGACGTTATTGTCAGAGAGATATGGTGGCCCATTCATCATGCGACGGTTGTGTCAGAGAGATCGTGTGTGGTTATTAGGAATAAGTGCATGTTCTAACCGCCTTGTTAGACAAACCTACTATGCAATAGATTATCGTAGACAAACTAATTAGAGATAGACTAGTTGCAGGAAGGTCCATGACCACAAGATGGTCACATGACCATTTATGATTATATGGTCATAGAAGAACTTACAACTTATGTGGTCGTAGAAAGACTTACGACCAATGAGTAGTCGTAGAAGGACTTACGACCACATGGTCGTAGAAGGACTTACAACTATGTGGTCGTAGAAGAACTTATGACTTATGTGGTCGTAGAAAAGACTTATGACCAAGAAGTAGTTGTAGAAGGACTTACAACTACATGGTCGTAAAAGAACTTACGGCCATGTAGTCATAGATGGACTTATAACTACTCTGTGAAATCTCTCTCTTACTGATAAGAGGTATACTTGGAGAATATGATGACGTAATAATTAAAGGATTGCTATATCCTCATCAAGTAGCATCTATGATCTATGTTTTCAATTGCTCTTTGAACAATGATTTGCATATTGTAGCTGAATTAATCTAATGTATATGCTGATATGCAAGACTAGCACCGGTTTAATCACATGTCATAACACATTTAATAGGTAATGATCTACAGCTTATAATGCAGTAACCACATTAGAGTATTGTAATGATAAAGTTTTGTTTTCACACTAATATTGCCATATTGTAGGATCAAGGATAACCAACTAGAGGGGGTGAATAGGAGATTTTTAAATTTTCTTGTCTCTTAATTAATTCTTTGCAATTTTAAATGACAAGAGTACAATGTACTAGAGACCTACACAATTCTAGTCAAATTGAGAATCAACAAAAGCACTAGCACAAATAAATGATCACAAATAGTTTAATAACAAAGTGCTGAAAGGGAGACAAGAGAGAAACAAGTACACTCGATATTTTACCGTAGTATTCAGAAACTTGCTAGTTTCCCCTAGTCCACGTTGAGGTTCCCAAACGAATTGGACCGGCTCCACAAATTAAGCATTCCACTTCAATTCACTAATGGTAGCTCTTCCCCGTTCCAGGTATGTGAGCTCCAACCTTCACACACGCCGGGTCTCCTCACAAGCTTCTTGAGAAGATCACCGAGCAATCTCCACCAAGTCATCCAGGTGCCAGCAAGTACCAAGAGTAAAAGATCTCAAGCTTTACTTGACCACAATTAAGTGCCAAAGGATCAAATTATTAGATGCAATGCACTTTTTGGCTCAACCACCTCAAATGAATGCACAAGGAGTAAATAAGGTATGGAGTGAATGCTCAATGCTCAAAGATGTTCATGGGGTCTCTTCATACTGTCCTTGAGTAGTGGTATGGGTATTTATACCCTTACCAACAAAATCTAGCTGTTAGAGATAAATTACAGAAAAAATCAGGGCGAGCGAAAGTACCGCAGGCCAAAGGCCGGTACTTCCGTTCCAGCTCTGGCGCGATAGTAACGGCTATGTCAGAGCTTCTGAAGTAGCCGTTGAAAGTCGGTGCGGAACTAACACCGCTATAAATCCCGTACTTCCATTTTGCGGTAGTTCCAGGAAGTTGGTACGATACTACCGCTTGGGCTGGAACCAAAAGTTGGCGCTCCCTGGAAAAAAGGTTTCGCCCTTGCCTCCGAAGCTTCCGTGCTCCAGAAGTTCCGCTTCGGACAGCGAAACTACCACTCGAATGGTAGTTCTGGCATTGAAACTCCGGTACTTCCGGATTTCGCAAACATTAAAATCATCTGGAGGGTGCTCTCTTGAAAAAAGGTTACACTCAGATACCCGGAGCTTTTGGCAAGCGGAAGTACTGCGACTTACACACCGGTACTCCCGGTTGTCCGGACAGAGCACCGAGCACTCCCGGGGGTGCTCTTTGAAAAAAAAGGTTCCGCTCGGATTTTTCGGAGCTTCCGGGCATCGGAAGTACCGCTCAGGACTGCGGAACTTCCGCTCTATAGTACTTCCACCGTTAAAACTCCGGTACTTCTATTTTTCCAGACAGAGCACATATTTGTCTTTTAAAATTGATTTTCAAAGAATACACGTTCCTAATTTGATCCAAATGGCACAAGAATTATGCTATCAAGCTACTTGCCATGATTCCTCTTTATGGTACGACATTTAGCCTATAATCCGGTTTTCCACCCTTTCCCCTAAGACCAGTAAAAATAAAAGAGGGTCCTAGTCTAAGTATACCTTTTCCTTGAGCCACTTTTGATCTTCACATTGATCCTTAGGATGCGTCTTATCATCCACTTAAGGATTTAACCTTTTAAACACTCATCAAACACGTTAGTCCCATATTCACATAAATTCATTAATTACCAAAACCATTTTTAGGGGCCTAGATGCTTTCAATCTCCCCTTTTTTGGTAATTGATGACAACATCAGTTTTATGTGAGAAATGAAGTTTTGAATATACCACTTGTTTGGACAACTAGTCGTATATTCCATTGTGACTTTAAACGAGAATAATTCTTACAATAAATTTTATTTTAGCCTTTTGGTGAACTATCTCCTTTTAAAGTCAAGATGGGGAGAAACTCCCCCTAAACGTGTGCATATATATATATATATATATATATATATATATATATATATATATATATATATATATATATATATATATATATATATATATATATATATATATATATATATATATATATAACATTTCAGGCACAAGGAATGACTAAAAAAGTAGTACAAGATGCATGCAACTCAAATTTATCAAGGCATAAGCGTAAACACAAGAGTTCATTACATCTCAACCACAATGTTCAATACATCCCATAAAGTCGTTACACTAAAAGTTCATTTATAAAAAGACAAACTGAGCTTCATCATCTTCGGGCTTCATCCCCTCTTCAAGTCTTCTCCCCCTTTGGCATCAAATAACCAAAAAAGCTACTCCTGGGGTCCCGGAGGGGAAGGGTCGTGTCGACGACGATGAGCATAGCAAACAGGAGAGGGAGGTTGAGCCATGGCCTACTCAATAGCTGCAACTATCCCATCAAGTGAATCCATCCTGGAGGAGAGAGATGCGAACCCCTCGGCCTAGGAATCGCGGAACTGGAGGATGGATGAGTATATCTGAGATAGCGAGACCTGGCCTGCCTCCTCAGGCTATGCTGCTGCTGCTGGTGGATCAGCCTGCTAAGGGGCATAAGGGCGAGCAGATGAGGGAAAAGGAGGATCAGCCCTAGGCTTGTATGGCTTATGAACTCTACCTAGGCCTCCTCTAAACTCAAACTTCTTCTGGATCAAAGCCATGATGTAGGGAGCATAGTTTATACGCTTGATCCTATCATTCTTTGATGAAGCTATCTCCCTGATTATCAGATCCACCACATCAAATCGGCGACCCTCCATGACATAGTTAATGAGATTCCATGCATGGCCGCGGATAGCATCATAATTCCCACTCTTGGGAAGAATAGTGTGGTTGATAATCCTGTTGACCAAACAGGGGATGGGGAGGAGTCCAACTAGCTTCCCTGGAATGAACCTAGAGCCTTGATCATAATACTGTGAAAGTGCAGGAAGCTCAAGCGCCAGCATGTCGTACACCTTCTCATAAGTGCTGGACTACACCCTCAGGGCCTACTCAAAGTCATGCTTGTTGGCTCTAGCGGTTGGCATCCTGTCATCCAGGTTATGTGCTGAAAATTAGGAGAGATGTAGACCATGGCATAGAATTATCTGATGATGTCCTCGTTGTAATCAGACTTCAATGCCACCAAGTTCTATATCCCAGCTCTCTGGAAAAGTCTGTAGGTGCCATCATACTTATCGATTGAGTCCAAGTGGTCCCAATCAATGTACCTGTAGTCAGCGAACAGTCTAGACTTCCCATAGAGCTGCTCACATACCTGCTCCTGGAACTTGGTGTGGAACCTCAGGTTAATGGAGTTGCGTGGCAGCACAAACTGGTTCCTATGCCTCCGTTTGGCATACTCATCGGCAGAAATCTTCCTTAGATCAATCTGAGAGTCCTCTTTGTTAGCCAAGTCCTCTTCAAACTCTTCCATGGGAGAGCTGACCGACTGTTCAGATTCTATCTCTGAATCTAAGGCAGGCCCCTTTCCTTTATCCTGCTGAGCCTTCTAGGCAGCCTCAGATGAAGATGGTGCTGCGGAGGAAGGGTATTGGCTGCCGGAGCATCTGAAGAATCTCCAGAAGCAGCTGATGAGGAATAGAGCCTACGACCGGCATTCATTGTCTTAGGCATCTAAGAACAAGGAGAAATGATATTAGAGACAAGTGGGAATTGGTAAAAAAGGATTGAAAATAAATGGAATGAAATTGCTGTTTTATCAGGGCGATCGGAAGTACTGCCATTCAGTGAGTGGTAGTACCACTCTGCGGTAGTACCGCTCCTGTCGATCGGTAGTTCCGCTCTCCCTGACCGATTCTTAGGGCAAAGAAATGCATGAAATTTTTGGTGTTTTTCTTGAATTGAATCCATGGAATAGGTGTGTGAACACCATTAGACACCAAAACTAACCATTTGCCCTAAATCAACCACTCAAAATCATTCACATTTTAATCAAATCGGTTTTTAACCTAGGGTTCTTGAACAAGATTAAAAAAGAGGATTTGATCCAGATTACCTTGAGGATCGGAGGAGGTGAACCCTTAGAAAGCAGGAAATCACGAAAAATCGAAGAGAACCCCGATGGATTTTGAGATCTAAGGAGCTATTTTTGGAGTTGAGAGGAGAGGAGAGAGGAGGAAGGTACAGACTCGGGTGGAAGAAGTGAGCGGAAGAACCGAAAGATGGGGGGTCCCGGGAGGTAAACCCTGGTTTTCTAATGGTTACTTCCCTTTTAAAGAAAATGCGGAAGTACCGCAATTTTGCTGCCAGTAGTTCCGAAAAACGAAAGTACCGTAGACTCTAGCGGTAGTTCCGGAGGACGGAAGTACCGCAAAAACAACAGCGGTAGTTCTGATTATTCTGGAACATGAAGAGCAGGGATTGGAATAAGATTAGATGCAAATGATCCCTAGTTTTTGCACTCAAATAAAATCATTTAGGATCATTATGCATTAGATGTATAATTTTAAATAGTAAAATAGCTTTAAATATTTTGCACTCAATTAAAAACAAATATCTTTTGCACAAAACTCTCAAGCTACTCCAAGTGAGCATAAAATAAAGGTGCCGTAAATTTAAGCAATGTTGGAATAGTCCATGACATTCAATTCATTCCTTAATTTGCAAAAACGGCTTTTATCTAAATGTTTGGTGACGATATCCGCTTGTTGGTCTTCGGTCCGGATATGGCTAATGCAAATATCTCTTTTGCTTACATGGTCCCTCAAGAAATGGTGGCGAATATCTATATGTTTGGTTCTTGAGTGTTTGACTAGATTATTGGAAATTTTAACTACACTATCATTATCACACAAAAGAGGTACTTTATCAAATTTAATTCCATAACCCATCAAGGTTTGCCTCATACATAGCAATTGAGCACAGCAACTTCTGGCGAAAACATATTTGGCTTCGGCGGTTGAAAGTGCTACGGAATTTTGTTTCTTAGAAGACCAAGATACTAATGACCTTCCTAACAATTGACAAGTTCCTAAGGTGCTTTCTCTATCCACTTTACAACCCGCATAATCGGAATCCAAATATCCAATTAATTCAAATTTTGCACCTTTAGGATACCAAAACCCTATGTTATAGGAATATTTTAAATATCTCAAAATTCTTTTTATGGCCTTTAAATGACACTCTTTTAGAGAATCTTAAAAGCGAGCACACATGCATACACTAAACATGATATCGAGCCTAGATACGTTAAGATAAAACAAACTACCAATCATAGATCTATAAAGCTTTGTATCTACCGCTGCAAGATTCATCGACATCAACTATCGCCCCCAAACACCTAACCTGTTGGTCATGTTGTCGCGCTACCACCAACCTTTGTTTCTGCAACCGGCTGTGCCACCGCCACCTCGCCGTAGCCCACCGTAAGGTTATCGTCGGATCACACATGCTAAGGTGTTTCATGGAGTTAGAAATCCACGTGGTTTTGGGGAGGAAACCAATTTGCTAATTTGTATCGAAACCTTTGAAAGATTTCTTTTTGTCGTTTTGTTGAATAAAAGTGTGGTATTTATATTTGATGCATGTTATCTCTAATTAGCGAACGGTGGGTTATCACAAAATCTGAGTGTTTACATGCTTTGCTCCCCCTTCCTTACATTTAGATATAGTCAGAAAAGATTAAAAAAACCAGCATCGCCTTGTTGCCCTCACCAACCGTTACGCCTTGCCAGGGGCACCAGATCTAGGGTCCATTGACGCTTGCTGCCAACGATGACTAAGGGCATCTGTAGTGTATGAAAATAGGGGGTCTTAAGCCACCTTAAGGTCAACCTTATACATTACAGGGGTGATCTTAAGCAGGCTATAAGCAAAAAAGGCTTAAGGCTGGTCCTCAAGCTAAAGACATGGTCACAAGCATTAAAATACAATTTTTCTTTATCTGCCGAGTGGGACCGTTTTAAGGCCCCTTGGGTTATATACACTATGGAATCGGCCTTAAGGTTTAGATGGGACCCACCTTAAGGCCCCTTGGGTTATATGCACTATGGATGTCCTAAGAATTGGTTCTAGAGATGCTTGTTTTGGGGACAGCTACAGTGGCGGACAATAGGGAAGCTGAGCTGTGGTGGTGGAGGAGCGGTGAGGCATGTGGTGGAGAATGGCAGGGAGGGTAAGGTGGAAGGCTTGTGCGGTGCGGGGCAATGGCATGGTATGGCGGACCCAGGCGCCCCTATGTGATGGAATGGCATGGCATGGTATGTGATGGAATTTTCTTAAGTTGTGTTTTTTTTCAAGGAAGCAGGATTTGCGCATATGATCATATGTGGCAGTGCGGGCCTATTTCTTCTGCTTTGTGTCCTTTCGGCCGACTTGACATGGTTTGTGTAACACCCCCATTTCCTGCCCAGGATTGTTCAGCTGCGAGTACATCCATCCACCCAGGATGGTCTGTATAACATTGCCATCACATGCTTAAAATAAAAGTCAACTTTATTACAATATAAAGGCATGAAAGCCAAGTTTTACAGTAGGGCAAACGACCCTTAGATACCTTGCTAACAAAAGAACGCCACAGGCACGCCTGAGCGGAGGACGACCCTAATTCCTCGTGTCATCGACCTCATAGAACTCCACTTCTTTGCCTTTATCTGCCTCCTCATTGCTGACTATTTCTGTTAATATTTTTTTAGCAAGTATGAGTACAACTACCGTACTCAACAAGTCACACGGAGTTTAACAATAACTACATGCAAGGTATAACAAATAAAGGGAAACATGTCTATTATTTTGAGTGGATGCAGTTTTAGTTATAAACAAGTTTTAAACATGAAATTATAATTTCTATAAACTTTAGGGGGTTTTCAAGGTTCAATTACCAGACCACCAACATTACCAAATCCTTTCCAAATCTACTTATGCCTTGTTGCTGGAATCACCCATTAAACATAGCTTGATTTACCGGAAGCACGGCGTATTCGAATACATTTGGTCATGACTTTGCAAAGCTGCCCTGATTTACCCACAAGATTCCTTAACTCCGACCAAAGAGCTAAGAAAACAAGGTTGTTCGCTGCTCAATTCTTTATATAGCCTCTACCTAGTAGGTTTCCTCGATAAGCTCAGGCCACCACCTGACTTATCTCAACCTACTATTGTGTGGACATCAAATAATCAAATCAACAATAAAAATAACAACGGCGCCAACTTCCATATGGCCCTTCTCAACTCTCTTCCGTATGGACTCACACTTTGCCTTCACCTTGCGTTTGTAAATGTTCAATCGAATTTGAGCAGCTACTAGACCAGGTTTGACATATCAACGCTTGTGATTGGGCGATCACTATGTTCTTTACTCAGCATAAGGGTCTAGTCCTTATATTTTCACCGGTGGCAATTTCCCTCTACAAATCTGTCCAGTGCTTTAACACTCCCATTGATTTGTAATATTTGCCTTCATCCTAGGTCACGGGATCCAACGATCCTCGCTTACCCTAGAACCACTTTCCCAAACAAATACCAAATCTCTTAGTAACAGTAGATGATGATTCTCTAAGCTATCATATTCACATTATTACTATACTTAATATTACTATGTTTTATCAAGGTGAATATGGTCATCAAATTAGATTGGGCTTTTTTCGAGTGGTAGGACATAACTAGTATCATGTCATTCTAAGCATTTATTGTATACAAAATAACAGTGCACAAATAGCATAATGAAAATACAAGTAAATAAATAACTTAGGGAATGTAGGATCAACATGTTCAAAAATATGTGTGACTTGCCTTGCGAGTTTACGATTTCGATTAACTTGTATTCTTCGACGGGCCGGGCCGGGCCTGGACTTGAGGTTTTCCCTCCTGCTCCTGCAAATCGTCAACTTCGGAAGCTAACGTAAAACAATTAAAATAAAGTTAATTCCATGCCCGAAGGATTATGCTAGGAATAAATAAAAGAATTAAATTCCGATAAAATTCAAATAAATTGGGATTTGGGCTTATAGGAGGGTCATATGGGGAAATGGGCCTTGGATTTGGGTTGACGGGCTCGAAACGGATCTAGGGAGTACCAACATGTATTTTTGGGTTCGGGTCGGTTACTGTTCATCGGGCTCGATCGGGTACTATTCCTCAGGCTCGGTCGGTTTCGGTTAATGGACTCGGTGCGACCGCTTCGGGCAGGTCCGGTCGGGTGCGATTGGTGCGGCTAGCTCGGGTGGATGGGCTCGGCTCAACCAGGTCAGCCTGGCTCGGGTCGGGTGTGACGGGCTCGGGGGCGAGCGTGTTTGGTCCGACCGCGTCGGTCGGACTCGGTCGGGTGTGACCGGCGCGGGGCGGGCGGCTTGGCTCAGCCAGCTCGGGCGGATCCGGTCGTCTTCAACCTCCCGCATGCGCCCGTGTAGCCGAAGCAGAGGAATAGGGCGGTGGCGACTGGCGGTACTCCGGTGAAGTGCGACGGCAACCAAGGGCATGGGCGGACTCGGGACAGTATGGGGGCTCCATTTTTGGTGGTGGCCGGCCCGGCGGAGGTGGCAATCGCCGGCGGTGGGCTCTCCCCTTTTTCGGGTATTTTTGAAAATTGGGACGACCGGGAGGTTTCTAGGGCAATTGGGCCGGCTTTGGGGCTTCACTAGGGTCTAGGTAGGCTCAAGGAGGGGTTGGCCGAAGCTCGGGAAGTCCAGGTTGGGCTGGCCACGGTGGACGGTTGGCGGCGGCGGGATGCTCACGGCGCCGGGGAAGAGGGGGCTTTGGGGGACCATGGCGGCGGTTGGGGTTGGCTTTGGGGAGCACTAGGGAGCTACCGGAGAAAAGAATTGAAAAACAGATGACCGGAGATGGGACATTGCGCTAGGGCTTAGTTTTGGGGATTTCTTGCAATTACCGGCGTCGGGGATGGTAATGGGGGCTTTGGGGGCGTCGGGCGGATGGCGGGGTGGATGGCTTAGGGTAGAGGCACTTGGCCGCTTAAATAGCGGCTTGGAGGCGGTTCGGCCCCGGGATTATCCACGGCAGCGACGGCGCGTGGCGACCGGCGGCATTGCCACGCTCCGGGGGTTGGTACGGGGTGCCAGGGTGGTGGGGGAAGGCTGCAGGGGCGCCTTGCCCAACCGGTAGAGGTGGCACGATCAAACGGTGCGGGAATGCGGTGGCGCGTGCAGAGGAGGTAGGCGGCGGTAAAGCGGGGAACATGGTGGTGGCAGCGGGTTGGTGCGGCCTGCCACTGGGTCCGGGGGCGGCTGACCAACAGGTAGAGGTGGCGGGAAGGGCGCAGGTGCGGGCAGTCACGAGAAATGCGTGAGCGGCGGCGAGATTGGGATGGCGGTGGAGCTTTTTCGGGTATACACAGTGCTGGCAAATAATCTCCCCATTTCGGCTACCGTGGTAGAGATCGGTGACGGTCTTGTGTTGAGATTTGTGAGGAATAGGATGGGGAAGCAAGAGAACAAAGCAAAAAACGAAAATTGAGCTCAAATTCAGATTTTGAACTTTTTCAAATTTTCGGTTTTGTTTCAGTTTGAGAAAAACGCAAATGGTAAGAACTTTTCGGCAGCTTCAATTGCATTATTCATTGCTAGACATGTATACATGTAGGTGGTACATTTTTTGGTCTTATGGCTTATGCTACAGTAATTAGCTTTCAAACGTATGTCTTTTTAATGCAAAGTTTATAAGTCAATTGTAGTAGATACTGTACCGAATTTATCTATATCGATCGAAATCACACGTGAGTGTTTTTATGTATGTACTCTCTTTTACAAACAATCAGAATTTAAAAATTTAAGTCAAAAATCATAAAACACCAGCTAAAAATCTAACCGGAGTAGGCGGAAACAAGAGATACAGTGCCTTGTTTTTTGGGTATATAGAGTATGTGTGAACAAAATGCAGTGCCTTTTTTTCGTATAACTTGGTCGTCATGACATGTTGGAGCTTTGGGCACATCTAACACTGTTGCAAGCAAAAATTCCAAATCTAGCCCTCGGAGCAAATAAATTCTATATCTAGCCCCCTGCCCGACCGCGGGATTGTGCCGTGCCGACACGTGGCCGGTCGTGCGGTCTGGGACCGCACGACTGCACTGTAGCTAGGTCGTGCGGTCCGGGACCGCACGACTCCACTGTGCACCGGATGGCCGAGCGCATGATTCAATTTCCGACCGCACGACCGGAAAAAATAAGCAACGCTGGCGTTAAGAAAAGCATGTTTGAACATCCGAGCACATGACTGAACATCCGAGCGCACGACTGAACAACGGCTGAGTGCACAACTGAACACTCCGTCCGGTGCATAATGCACGTTTGAACATCCGTAATACTGTGCCGAATTTATCTATATCAATTAAAATCATACACGAGTGTTTCTATCTGTGTACTCTCTTTTATAAACAATCAGAATTTAAAATTTGAAGTCAAAAATCGTAAGACACGAACTAAAAGTCTTACCGGAGTAGTTGTAAACAAGAGATACAGTGCCTTGTTTTTCGGGTACATAGAGTACGTGTGAACAAAGATACAGTGCCTTCCTTTTTTTTCCTATAACTTGGTCGTCATGACATGTAGGGAGTGACATCAGGTCTCGGGTCACGGCTTGGACGCCGGTGGCTCTGGTTGAAGCAGATAGATTTCGGATTTTTGGGTGGTTGAAACAGAGGGAGAGCCCGGCGCAATCTAAGCCATTTACTTGTCATGTATCACGTCAGATATTTTTCCTGGTCCGATAGATGTGGCGTGAAAAAGGTAAAAACTGCGGTTTTCTTTGGGTAGATGAGATGTCAATCAAGCGCCTTTCGACTGTACGTACAAACTGGGTAGACACCAGGACCCATCGCTATCACCATAACAGCCGGCGACCCCACGCTAGTACGGAGCAGCGCCGGTGAAACGCGCAGTGTTTTTTCTCTCGAAAAAAAAATGTGTATGTTTTCGCAATATAGGATCTTATGCGGTAGTAGCTTTGAGTGGCCGTAGTGCTAGTGTTTCTTGTTCCTTTCTAACTCGGCTTTGAGCTGCACATTCTGCTTTGAGTACGTATCTCATCGTACACACAGGGCCCGTGGGAGTGCAGTGTCTTTCTAAGATAACCTTTTATTGTCATAATTGTAGATTGTTAGGACAAACATTCTCCATGACGAGGAGACAGCACAGTGCAGCAATGTCAATCAGAGATTCAATCTGCTACATATTGCAAAATAAATTCCAGTTGATCTATAGCAATGCCACTGTCACACAGACGTTATTGGCTGATGGTAGCTTGACACCTGAATGTTGACCCTAGACTTCTACCACAACACCTGTGAACGACACTTGTACTGTAGCCCAGCATTTCTGAGCTTCCACTAGTTACAACTAGCTCATCTCACAACAAAATGTAGACGGTGCAAAAGTAACAATGAACCAGCCAAAGTACACAGATTGAATCCCTAAAACGATGGGAGCTAAAGCATAAAATTAACCAAATAATATCCAAATTCCAAAATGCATGGTACTGTGTCCAATCACCGGGTTGCCAGGGAGAACAACAGACGGGAGAGGCCGAGTCAATACCCGAACCACCACCATTGCCGTGTGCTAAGGACCTGTCAAGTAAGATCCTTATCACCTAGCAAAGGTTTTTTCCGTAGCACGGTTCGTTCTTGACTCAGACTCGTCGGCGCCGAACATCCCTACGGCAAAACCCTTCTAACACTCGGCGTCGCAGTGCAGCGCCGCCTTGATCTTCTTGATGGTGCAGGAGATCAGGTTGTTCACAGTCTCCACCGATTCCACGGTGAGCTTGGCCGTGGGCTGGCTGTTGACAAGAATTTGGAATGCGACGGTGAGCAGTGAGCCGCCGGTCTCTTGCCCGGTGCCATTGCTAGGCCCGTCAGGCAGAATGGCGAACCCGGATGGCAGCAGAGCAACACAGGTGGAGTCCCCGCCGTTCATGACAAGCTGCATTGCTGGGATGTCCACTGGAGCATACACAACCATCGAGCCCGACGCATCGGTGCACGTCTCCTGAAGGATGAGCATGCTGCTCTGGTTGGCGCTCATGGCCTGCAGATAAAAGGTACAAACGATTATAACTTTTTTTGTTGCAAAATATTATGAAACAGAAAGGATCAACAATGCAACTCACAATGTCCAGAACAAAAAATGATGGAATTTCATGTTGGGAGAGGCTACTGTGTGACGGAAAGACAGCAGTAGTTAATATTTGACGAGCAAACAGTGACATTGTCCTCATTATTAGATGTGCTAGTGTTTCGAGGATTGGCAGTAAGAAGTGGGGGTGTTATTTTTCCTAAAATTTTATTTTGTCATGCAGCCCTTTGAAACATGATCGGCACGAACCGCACACAGGATCCGGGCCGGTTTTGGAAGCTAACGCTTTGTACACACTACACAGTATTGAAAAGTTGTCAACCTGACACCTTTTCAAGCAGATCTGCGTCTCCTTCCCCTGTTTGGTCCCAATTTGTCCCTTTCCGCAGACCTTGTGTAAAGTTTGGAGCTAGTCATTCTAGTCGGCTTTAACTTTTGGTTCATGATACCCTTTTTTTTATCCACCCTAGACCCCAAACAGTATTTGATGGAAAGTTGACAGACTTTTGATTGTGATCTTCTCTATGTCAACATCAGCTCACAGTATAATAATTTTTTTGTCACGCAGGTCACAGTATAATATTGATTATACTTTTTTTTGGGGGGCAATGAAGAGAAAGTATTAATCTATGTGAGAGCTCCCGCAAATTACTATCAGCTAGCTAGACCCTATTTGCGAGCTCCAGAAACTTTTCCTGGTACGTACAACACTCCCAGTTTTCAATAATCTGCTTGTGATTTCAGTGATGAGTATAAAAGGTGATGTTTAGTGTAGCACTAATTTTTTCAAATAGCCACGCTTTCAGGAACTTAGAATGCCTCATCTATCATCCAGGATGCCTACATAGCTAACAATTGGACCCGTTCTATGCTTTAGTTACTTCCCATTAGCCACAGTTAGTCATCGAAAGAAGAACAGAGGCAGAGTAGCAAAAATACTCACACTGGCCCTGAGCAGTGATACCGAGTTTCCATCCTGCTGCCCCTTGGCGATTTGAGTCATCTCCTGCATGGGGCCTCCATTGCTGAGGATGTCCCACTCTGCGCGCGCGTGTTCATCACGCAGGAAGTTGAACAGCTTCTCAGGAGCCACAGGCACCCACACCGATGTGGCGGCGCTCAGCACCACACCCGGTGGCTCCCCAGGCTCGCACACGCTCTTACGTGCCATGACACGCACGTCCTCCCCGATGCTACCCGTTGCACCGTCCAGCTTGCTCCATTCACGTGCGGATGATGCACTCACCCCCGCGCAGAAGTTCTCCGTCATCCGACGTGCCAGCTTCAGCATGCTTCTCTTACCCTCTTGCGATATAGCTGCATCAAATACACAACACATAATTACCAATAATCTAAATCAGTGCTTTTATTTATCGAAGTTAAAGGTAGCTCCTACACTAATCCAGAAGCCATTTTGCTTCAATGGAATAGCGATATTTCGAAATACTCGCAAAAACCCTTGCTTGTCCTATTTGCATGACATCATCATAGAAATGGAGTTTAATCATGCAGTCAACCACACAATCGCAGCGAATGCATGCCGCTCTAGACATACAGACAGCGAGCTTTACAGTGTGTACATGGAAAATGGCAAGTAAAGGTTCAGAATTTTCTGTGCCTGTCGAGTCGTTTGATGGAACTGTAGCAGAGAACATGAGTATGGCCAGGCATTCACACTGGCGCTGCAGCGTCGCAAGCCACCGACTGGCGCCAAAGGCGAGACCAGACCGGAGAAGTGGTCGGTAGAGCTGGTGTACAGATGCCTCATCGTATTCCGTATGCTCAACCCATGTGACCTACAGGGTGAATGCACCAGTTAGCCCATAAATGCACACCCACATGCAAATGTCTTGAGGTGCAATACACCAAATGAGTTCTGCAG
This sequence comes from Dendrocalamus latiflorus, assembly GCA_017311315.1. Lineage (NCBI taxonomy): Eukaryota > Viridiplantae > Streptophyta > Magnoliopsida > Poales > Poaceae > Dendrocalamus > Dendrocalamus latiflorus. The sequence continues at coordinate 40,339,467 of CM029610.1, forward strand.
CGCAATACAACACAACTGTGCCTAGTGCCTACACAGTGCAGAGAACATTTTTCATTTTACCCTACGATTTGGGGGGGGGGGGTCAAGGTGGGGTAAAATGTGAAAAAGGAAACGTGGAGGCTGTCTGCCTACCAGTCTCGAGATGTGAGCCTACAGATGGATCCATAAGAAATGTAACATAGAAGTAAGGGTTGCACGATAGGGAATAAAAATAGCACGAATAATAAAATAATGAAAGAAGATTTTGTATCTGGAGCACATCTCTGGTTTGATAGTAAAGAGCAGATGTTTTTTGCACATGGATTAGCCAACAAATTTTGACATCACTCTGATCAGTAGTGTTGCATTGTAAATTCCTAGCCTTATAACATGTTCCAACCACCAAAATATGCATTCGACAAGTTCCTGAATACTTCTCCCTTTGAGATCTTACAAGTGATAACTTCACCATCTTGATGCGTATATATGATAAGACAGCATGTGATTAAGGTGCTCAAAGAATGTAGAACCAAATTTGTTTTCCACAGCTCTTGGATCAAGAATCATTGCTCCTGAAATAATCTCCAAACTCACAGAACTACTCATTACTTCAACAAATTGAAAACAATTAGGTGCAAGAATTCTTCTCATTTGTCCACCTTAATAAAACTATTTCCTTCATCGGTGGCACAGATTGAGATCATGTTAAGATTTGTGCAAAACCCAAGGATACAAAGACTGTTTTCTTAACCCAGAAAAAAGAGCAAGTGGTCCAAATTTCTACATGTAAGGGACACATTGATTAAATTGCGGACAATAAGTTACTCAAGGTGCTCCATCCAAGGGGTAGAAGCATCTAATCCCCTAGAAAAGTTGGTGCTGCGATTAAACAAACAAAAGGAAACATGCTTGGGTAATAGTGTTGGAACCAAAGAAACACTTAATTATTCCTAAATAAATTGTTTAACCCACCTCCTCGTTGACCAATCCATTTGTATACGTGGGTAGTGGGCTCACGACCCTAACTAATATATTAGGCCTTGACTTGTGAACACTACGTTGCATGGGCATCAGCAAATCACACCATTAAATTAATAAAACACTATTAAACAAACACCTGGAAAAAAACGTCGTAGTCCCCAAGTTCTGAGAGGGAGCATAGTGGTAGTGGAGAAGTAGTGGAACTAACATGGTTAGTTCTAATGCTCCGGGGTAAACTTTGACCAGTACTGTGATGTGAAAGTTCCAGTTCGAAACTACAGTGACAGTTCTATCAGCTTGATTAGGCCAACATTTCTTAGCACTAAAGTGGCTAATATGTTCCGTGTTTACGACCCTAATTAATTCTAAGAGAACTAGAGAGAAAGAAAGGACGTAAACGGCTTTACCTTGCAGTAGCCATTGGGGGTGTCTTGCACCACACAGCCGGAAGGCAGCCTCCTACACATTATATTTGCACCCGTGGATGTTGCAGAATTCTGATCTCTCACCAATCCATCAATGGACACATCCACTACTGCCCATGCACCCTCACCCAGCTGCTTGCAAAACCTGAGAAATGTTACCTCCCTGATGGGGACCAGAGGTGAGAGCACCTGTAGCTCAGCCTTCATCTGTTGCAAGAAAACACAAGAAAAATTAACAATTCAGAAGTCACATGTGGTTACACTACGTGCATATGATGAACTCTGGGGACTGTTCTTCACTCACCAGCAGCAACGCGCCATTTCTGCTTCCTGCAATGCCTGTAGACACCTCCTCAAGGATTGTGGCCTTAGCTATCATGCACGAGAACATGTCAGACCACCGTCTCTGCAAAATGGATGGAGCAACAGCAACATCAGCACAATGCACAACAAAAAGGAACAAGGGTGCAAAGGGAAATGGTGACATGAGAACGGACCTCATCCATAAGAGTCTCTACAAGGGCAAGGCTGTTGTCAATGATGACTAGGCCGGACTCCCTCGAGGCCTCAGACACAAAACCAACGGGCTTCATGCCAATGCACGGCAGGAAGGAGTGGAGATACTCCTCAAAGTTGAGCATCTCCTTGTTGGGAGAACCAGGCAGTCCCTGAACCCACAAAGGCTTGTCCATCTGTGCCATCTTGACAAGTTCATCCATTGCGCTGATTGCAAGCTCCAAGATGACGGATCTGTCAATATTGCCCAACGTTGATGGAAGAGCAGATCCAGTTGCCCGTGCGGGTGTGATCACCGTGCCCATCGGGCTTGACACGCCCCCAGCAAACTCACTCATAGAACCTGGTAGGGTAGGCGGCATAGACCCCATGCCACCAATGCCTCCGACTGCTAGCTCCAGGGACGAGCTTGGCATGGGCAGCGACAGGAGTGGCTGCAGCTGGGGCGGCGACAGGAGGGACACGTTGTTGCCGAGGAACTTAGTGGCAAGGGCACAGACGCGGTTGAGTTCATCCTTGAGCCGCGCATTCTCGATGCGCAGGTGCTGCTGCTCCAGGGACACCTCCCCAAGCATGGCGGGGCTCCCGCAGCCGCCGCACATCGGGCTGCGCATCGCCTCCCGGATCGTCATGTTCTCCGCGCGCAGCTTGTCGTTCTCCTGCTTCAGCAGCGCGTTCTCGTGGCGCTCCAGTTGCGTCTTGGCAACCGCACGAGAAGCCGTGTCAGGAATCAACACGAATGGACTAGAAGGCAAAAGAAAAATTGTGCATTCTTGCGAATAATAATTTACCTTCATCTGTGTGCGACGGTTCTGGAACCAGAACTTGACCTGCCGCGAATCGAGGGAAAGCCTCTTGCTGAGCTCGGCGCGCTGCTTCTCGTCCGGGTGGGGGCACTCCTTGAACAGCCTACACAACACGGACGCATCCATACATCAGAGTACAAGAGAAAAAGGTGGGCAGAGAGAAGGATGCAAGTACGAGCGTCGAGCGGGGCTTTACGCTTCGAGCTCTTGGATCTGCTGCGGCGTGTGGCGGTGGTAGCGCTTCTTGCGCTTGCGGGAGTTGCCGGGCTCGGTGTCGTCCTCGCCCTCGCCGAAGCCGGAGATGGCGTCGAGGTGGTCGCTCCCAGACCGGCTGTCGTTCTCCGCCTCCCCGTCCCTCGCCACCGAGCCGCCCGCGCCCGCGTCCCCCAGAATCATCCGGCCGCCCATGCCGCCGTCTCGGCTGCCGGCGTTGTCCTGCTAACAAAAAACAAAATAAATCGAACCTCTTCAAATCACTCACCACAGGAGAAAAAAAAGAGCACCCCCGCCCGCAACAAGCGTCGAACACAAACGTACCAGCGCGAGGGAGAGCGCCGGCGAGGACGAGAAGCCGCCGGCGTACGGGAACTGCATGCCGCCTCCGGCGCCGTCAAAGAGACCCCCGAAGCTCATGCCTCCCCCTAACGCTTTTCACCTCACCTAACCCCGGCCCGTAGAAGCAAAAAAGCAGTGTAGAGCGCGAGTGCCGCTCTACCCGTTTTCACCTCCCGTATCCCTATCCCATCCCTTGTCCCAAGAAAGGCTACGCCTGGATCTCTGCCCAAACCTTTCCGCAGACCTCACAAGCCAGCGCCTCTACCAGAGAAGGATAGAGAAAACGTCGTCTCCTCTCGTCTCGGCCACCCTCTCTCTACAACGAGATTGGGCTCCTCAAAACCCTAACCCTCCACAGCGACGGAAGGGAGGAATAAACTAACGAGGCGAGGCGAGCATCAGCCGATTAAAGAAGGCCTTATGTAGGGAGGCGGGGGAGATAGGAACGGGAGGGGTCAAACGGCAGGTGGAGTGGGGATGGAGACGACGAGCGCTGGGATGCGTCCCGTCCCGTCCCGTGGGTGTGGACGCGTGAAAAAGGGTGGGGAAACGCGAGACGCTGCGTCAGCGCACTGCGCAGCGGCAGTCAAACGGGCGGGGTGCGTGCTTGCTTTGATGGCTTCCGCTGTTGCTCATTTTTGCATGGGCGCGGGTCCGGGCCGTTTCGTCGCCGCCTCCACGGCGTCGTGCTCTGGGCCGCTCGGCACGGCGGCTCGTCTGCCTGCGTTGCGTTCCGGACACGAACCCGTTCTACACGTTCGAGTTCGTTTTTTTTTCCATGTGTTGTGTTGTGTCTACAGGAACGGAAGAGACGCGGGGGACCGCGCGGTCGGGAGGCCGAGGTGGCTCATTGGGTGGGGTGTTGGGTAGGGGGTGGGCTGGCCTGGCCCGTCTCCCCCTGTGGGCCCCAGTGTCAGTGGGGAGCCGTGGGCGAGGCAGCGGTGGGGGCGTGTGATCTGGATATAACGGGTGGAAATTTGGTGGGAGGAATTAAATGCTCTCCCGAGAAAATATGTTGGTTACAGATATGCTTTCTGTTTTTACGAGACTATGATTCTGGTCCAGTATAGTTACGGATCCAGTGTTAGTGACAAGTGATTTCTGGTGTATTTGGAGGAATACGTATTGGTGGATCGGGGAGGGGAAGGAGAAGGAGGCGGGCATTAATGCAGAGCGGAGCCAGTGGCCGAGGCGTGGGCGGTGGGGCCAGTGCTCCAATGAAGGTGCGCGGGGCGGGCCCAGGGTGATCCCACGACGAGGAAAGTTTCACACGAATACTGAGGCACTTCAAGGGCAAGTAGGTAGAGGGGAACCGTCCTAGCTGGCTGGACTAGGGCCGGGGCGGCGTCTGCCTCACCGGTAGAGGCAGCTCCATTTATTGGGCCTCGGTGTATAGTTTTTCATCGCGTTTACGAGATAGTACAGAATAATAAAAAAATTATACGATTTTTATCGATATAAATAAAGTCTCTACAGTATTTACTACAATCAATATGTAGACCTCAAGACACTTTATTTAAAAGCTATTTACTATAGAAAAAGCCCAAATACATCTTTTAGAACCTGAAAAAAGATGCCCACTAAGAGCAACTCCAGCAGACCCCCTACTTGAGCCCTCAAACCTCATATTTGAGAGCCAGAGCAAAAAAACTGCACTCCAGCAGACCCCTACTTGGCTCTCAAAAATAGGAGGCCTCTCAAATGAGGTCTTTAAGCCCTCATTCCTAGGGGCCCTCCTCTGGCTCTCATTTTTCGGGTTTTTCCCCGCCTGCGTGAAAATTCACCGCCTCCCCGCTTCCGCTCGCCCCCCGCCGCTTCCGCTCGCCCCCGCCTCCTCCTCTTCCGCTCGCCCCCCGACGCCTCCGCCCAGCGCCTCCACTCCCCCGCCGCCCCCATCGCGCCCGGCTTCCCCACCGCCCCCTTCCCCGGCGCCTCCGCCCCCTCCACCGCCGCCTCCGCCCCCTCCCCCGCCGCCCCCTTCCCCGGCGCCTCCGTCCCCGACTCCCCGCCTTCCCCACCGCCCCCTTCCCCTTCCCCGGCGCCTCCACCCCCTCCACCGCCGCCCCCTTCCCCGGCGCCTCCGCCCCCTCCACCGCCGCCTCCGCCCCCGACTCCCCGCCTTCCCCACCGCCCCTTCCCCTTCCCCGGCGCCTCCGCCCCCTCCACCGCCGCCTTCGCCTTCGCCCCCTCCCCCGCCGCCCCCTTCCCCGGCGCCTCCGCCCCCTCCACTGCAAGATCCGACCTTCCAGTGCCGTGCCCGCAGCATCAACACCCGCGCGTGGAAGGACGGCTTCGCGGCCCTCAGGGCGAAGGCGGCGCCGGAGTAGGAGCCGTACATGGCGAGGCGTGGGACACGTGGTGGCGGCCGGCGGCGGCTTGGCGCTCCGCCGACCGCCGGAGAGAGAGACTGGTGGGGTTTCCCGGCGTTGGAGTTGGACTGAGGGAGAGGGAGAGAATGAGGAGTGGGTCCCATGTGTCAGTTGCAGTGGAATGGATTTGAGGGCTTAAATTTGAGATGTGCTGTTGGAGCAGATGTAAAAAAATAGGACCCTCAAAAGTAGGGGGAGCCCTCAAATGAAAAGTAGGGGCCCTGTTTTGAGGGCTACTGCTGGAGTTGCTATAAGGCTCTTTTCTAAACAACGAAGGCTTGATAAAAATTATTTAGAATGGGAATAAGTCATAGTCAGTCCAGCATCTCGAACTATGAAATTAGACACTTAACCTCTTAAACTTGAATTTTTTGTACGAATATTCCATTTTTTATTCGAAATTACATAAATATACCCGCGGGAAATTTTTTTACAGAAATAGGCTCCAGTCGCCTAATGGTTCGGCGACTGGAGCCTTTCACCCAACCAGCCCGCGACATTTAATAAATCTACCAACCGTTCAGCGATTAATTGTAGTTGCCCCACCGTTGGGCGACTACAATTCAGTCGCCGAACTGTTGGGCGACTGAAATGCAGTCGCCGAACCGCTTGGCGACTGGAGGTGATATAAAACACCACGCTCGGTCGCCGGCCGCATTCCTTCGGCATTCACTGTTTTCATTCGTTCGACCGCGCGAGAGAAAGGAGAGGAGAAGAAGAGAGGAAGAAGGGGAAGAAGGGAAAGAAGAGAAGGGAGAAGGAGAGGGATAGGAGGAGAAGAGGAGAGGGAAAGCGTGATTTCCAGGTATTTTTCTTAGTGTTAGAAATTTAGTTTAGAAAATTAGTTTAGAAAATTAGTTTAGAAATTTAGTTTAGAAAATTTCGTTTAGAAAATTTAGTTTACAAAATTTAGTTTACAAAATTTAGTTTAGAAATTTAGTTTAGAAAATTTAGTTTAGAAATTTAGTTTAGAAAATTTATTTTAGAAAATTTAGTTTAGCAATTTAGTTTAAAAAATTTAGTTTAGAAATTTAGTTTACCAAATTTAGTTTAGAAAATTTAGTTTAGCAATTTAGTTTAGAAAATTTAGTTTAGAAATTTAGTTATAAAATTTAGTTTATTAGTTTAGAAATTTTTTTATGTATTAATGTAGAAAATGTAGTGTACAAATTTAGATGTAGAAAATTTAGTATACAAATTTAGATGTAGAGAATTTAGAAAAAGTTTAGAAAATTAGTTTAGAAATAAAGTTTAGAAAATTTAGTTTAGAAATTTAGTTTATTAGTTTAGAAATTTTAGTTTAGAAATTTTTTATGTATTAATGTAGAAAATGTAGTGTACAAATTTAGATGTAGAAAAATTAGTGTACAAATTTAGATGTAGAAAATTTAGTGTAGAAATTTAGATGTACAAAATTTAATGTTGAAATTATTGTACAAATTTTGCAGGTATGACTCGTGCTGGACGTGACTCCGAGTGGCAGTACGCGCTGTTGGATGAGCACGTGGACCGCACTCATCGCGCTTCCCGTCGTGTGCCGCCACCGAGGAGCACGGAGCCGACTGAGCTGGGAGTGGTCCAGACACGCACACCTCGTGTAGCCTGGGGACTCGACCCTCGTTGGACTGCCAGGTTTGCACTACGCCAGCGTTTAGTGCGAACGTAAGAACGTTACGTGCTAACCTTTACTTTGTTTGCAGGCTGCGGGATGCCGGGCTACTCCCTCTTGCCCGGATGGTGCAAGCCACGGAGGAGGATCACGAGGCGGGCGGGGATCGATCACGACGCTTCCCGTTCGACCGTTCTCTGCTGACGGATTTGGTGGACCGTTGGCGGCCAGAGACGCACACATTCCACCTCCCATTCGGGGAGATGACGCCGACCCTACAAGATGTGTCCCTGCTCCTTGGCCTTCCAATCGCGGGAGGCGCTGCCTTCCTACCGGATGCCCCGGCCGACTGGCGCGCTGACCTGCTCGGCAGATTCCAGGGGGTCGTTCCACCGGCCGATCAGCACCACCTCTTCGAGGAGGATCAGACCCATGAGGAGGGCGTCAGCTTTGTGCGTCGGGTGCACGACGGGTGTAGACGTATTGTTAGCCTACTGTCCTGCACGAGGCTACCGGCGGTCTCCACGCCCACCGCTCCGACTGCTCGTCCACCAGTACCACCCCGACCAGCGTGGCACTACTCCGGAGGTAGTACGTGGACACGTCCTCCACCACCTCACCCGGAGCAGCCAGGGGGTTCAGCCTAGGCACGGCCTCCTACACCACCTCACTTCACGCATCCTCCGCACATCCCCGGCTTCCACACGCAGGGGGTGCACGCCCTTCCTCCTACCTCGATGGCGCCAGCTACGGGTACGCATCATCCGATCTCGTTTCTATCCCAAGACGACATGCAACGAACTAACGATATTACTGTTGCAGGTACTTACCAGCAACTCGGCGTCTCCCCGGTCCAGAACGACGTGGACCAGTTTTTTGCGGAGTGGCCCGGGCAGTTCTCCGACGCAGCACCAGAGGTTCTCTCTGGCAGTGCCCTCCCCGGTGCACCGGAGGGCACACAGGCAGAAGTGCAGCTGACTCCACCAGCGCAAGGGCGGGATAAACACCCTTCTGCTCGTTTTACTTTTTCGGAGCCCCGTAACCCATTGCACCGGAGGAGGGCCAAGCGGGGCCGTATGGGAGGACGCGGGCGCGGTGACAGGGCACACCAGGGTGGCGAGTGAGGTTATGCATGTAATGAAAAAATACGTGGCATGTTACTCACAATTATATTATGAAGTTTATTTTTATTCAAACAAGTCTATCATCTTTTCTTTTCGCATTCAATCATTCATATATCAAATTATCTAAAAAATTTACATACCGGTTCTCTGCACACTGAATTATCATCGTATGTCACTTAACAGTGTATGTATCGATCGTTCTCCAGTTAATCTTTAATAAAAAAAGTTTTTAAAAATTTCACGCACCTACAATATACAATAACATAAACTTTTATTACAACTAAACCACATTTTTTACCAGTTTAAAACTACAAAATTCACGGGGAGTCATGCAGTCGCCTAATGGAATGGCGATTGCATGTAAGTCGCCTAATCGTAAGGCGACTGCATGACAGTCGCCGTACAGAAGAGCGACTGGATGAAATCGCTCCAGCGTGCGGCGACAGATATTATTTTGCGGGCTGGTTAGGCAAAACGCTCCAGTCACCGAACTTTTAAGCGACTGGAGACTATTTTTGTAAAAAAAATTTCCCGCACGTATATTTATGTAATTTCGAATAAAAAATGGAATATCCGTACAAAAAATTCTCTTAAACTTTGCAATCCAGTTCAAATAGCACCATAAACTGGTTTATCATGGTGGTATTGTCCGCGTGGCGCGATGAGTATGCGGTTTTGCCACATAAGATGACACTCTAGTTAGGTTGGATCAATGATAGGTAGTGTCCACAAGTGGTTTCCCCCCACCGAGCTTTCAGCCGTGCTTCCATAGCCACCGCCCCTTGTAGTTCTCTCCCTTTCTATTTCGATTTAAAAGAGAAGACTCTATGGGTGTTACATGTCATTTATCTAAATTTGATCAGTGTGTCATCCTATATGGTAAATTTGGTCATTCATCGCGTCACGTGGGCAATATCACCATCCAAATCTAGGTCAGGGTGTTATTTGAACTGGATTGCATTCGGGGGGTCAAATGTTTGGTTTCATAGTTCGGGTGCTGAGCAAACTTTTGAGCAAATTTTAAGGTGTTATATAAAATTTTTCCTTTTAAAATGTGTCGAATTTTTAGCATGATTTTTCCTCTCTTTTTTTCTTTTCATTTAGAACGTGTTAGCTTTTTAACGTAGTTTTTTTCTCTCTTTTTTCTTTGTATTATCCATAGAGATATAACATGTTTTTATTTGCTGTACTCTTTATTATTTTAATTAAATACGTCATAAAAACTAACAAACACTATAGTATTATTTCAGCTAAAAAATCACACCACTTTGAATCATGGCCTAAACCTAAATAGCCTCCTCTCTCGTACCATGTCCGTCTCTGGAGAATTTCCAATTTCTCGTGCTATTGGCTTGGTCTTTTTGTTGCTGTTCTTGACGAGAAATGGCGGAGATGTGAAGGTGCACTTGCTCGACCACGAGTCTATAATCATTCCATTAACAAGTTTTGATGTAGTCCGGCACCAGGTGTACTACCAGCAGTTTAACATGACCACAAGTAATCCATGTTTCTCCTGCGATCGCAATCCCCTTAGGCATACAGCAATTGCACGAAACACATGCGTGCTAACAATCATAATCACCATTTTACCAGTATGGCAACAAAAAACATGGCAGTGGGCAGTGGCCAGTGGCGCCGGCTGACCAAAGTATCAGTCATTTGCGGTTTTTGGGCCTGTTTAATTCGTGGGATTAAAAAACGCAAGAATAGAAAAACACAGAAATATAATAAGAATATATATGTAAAACAGAGGATTAGAAAACATATTAATCTTATAAGATTGGGTATTTGATTTGTAGGAAAAGAAAGAACAAATGAAATTCACATTGAATAGTAACCTCATTTGCTTTTGGCTAATTGAATGCATTAATATCATTTGCTTAATCATAAGGGTGCAACAAATCATTCATTTATTAGTCATTTACAACTTGGGCCACAGACCATCATCCCTATCTCCTCCACTTTACATGGTCCTCATCCCCTCGTGTCCAAGCCCGTGCATCCACCATCTTCTTGATCCCCTCCAATCTCTCTCCTCCACATCGTTCTTTCCATCCCTAAGACCATGTGGCAATAATGGCGGCAAGAAGCTGGAGTAGTGAAAGCTTGGCCGGTGGTAGGAAGCTCAGGTGACCACGAAGGGAACAAGGGCAACGGCCGGCGCGCTAGCAAGAGTGTTGGTGTCGGTAACGTTCTAGAGATGGAACGGCGAAGTGAATGGGAGCACAACGTGTTCCTAAACATAGGGAACCATTTTTGTTGGCAAATTGGCCCAGGGCAACACATACGAGGGTACTCATGGTGCCATAGAGGAGATCAGCGATGGGGAGCTACAATGACGGTGCTTCTTAGAGGAGGTCAGGTATGAGTTTCAAGGGTAGGAGGCGGTCATAGTGACGCAGATGGTGCACCAAGAGGAGATTAGAGTTGACGGGAATGAAGGTGAGGTGACGGCAACCGCTCTGATTAGGCGTGCCATAGCCAGGTTTCAATCAAAGGAAAATTTTCAAGTTGGAGTGGATTCTAGTTTTTCCATTAAATTATATACTAGGAATAGTATTCCTCTAGAACTGGGTAATGTATTTCCTGTGAATCAATGGAGTGAACAGACGAACAGTAGCCAATCCTATAAAATGCAAAAATCTTATTTTGCATGCAAAAAATAACGTGAATCGACGAAGTGTAACATCCCAAATAGGGAATTACTGTAATTGCGAAAGTGTAAAATCTTTTAATCATTTTCTTAGTATTTCAAAAAAAAAATGATGATCTTGGGCATTACTCGAATTTCTCAAATTGGTTTTCTTGCCAAAAACCCAAGTAATAAAATTTAAAATCTTGGAATCAAAAACCAAGGTTAGAAATTTAAACCAATATAAAATCCCTCCCATCCAATTTATATATCCAGAATTCAAATTTGGAAAATTAAGATTTATTTCCCCAAAACTTGGCAATCCTAAAATTATATTGTTGGATCCAAAATTTTGAACAAAGATTTCAAATTCAAAATTTACTCACGAAACGAAATCTAAATTCTGAAAATATTAAAACTCCTAAAATTTTCTTGGGCTGGCCCACCCTCTTTTCTTTTTCCGCCCGGCCCATCTCTTCTCCTGGCCTTCGGCCCCCTCTCCCGACCGCGCCCCGTTCTTCTCTTCCTCCCCCGTTTCTTCCTCCTTCCTCCCCTTCCCTGCTCATGGCATCGCCGGCCCGCCCCCGCGCCTCTGTTCCTCGCGACGGCCCCGCCGCGCAGCTCGCCCGCCCCAGTTCGCGCCGCCCCCGGTTCTTCCCCCCCCCCCCGTCACCTCTGCACCAGCGCCCCTACCACCGGCCTACTCCCCGCGCCACTCCCCTACGCCGTGGCGCCCATGCCGCCGGACGTGGCGCCATGCCGGTAGTACTCCCCGAGCGTGCGCGCCAGTGGATTGACTGCTCCCCTTCCTCCGCTATAAGTAGCCGAGCTCGCCTCCTCCCCATTCCTTGCTCCCCTTTCTTCCGCCTTCCTCCCGAGCTTGTGCCAGCCACCGCCACCTCGCGCCGATTTCGCTGCTCCGGCCACCCCCTCCACCAATCGACCGCGTCACATCAAGCCTCGGGTCGTCTCCGGCCTCCCTACGCGGTTGATTGCAACGCCACCGCCCGAGCTCGCCGCGCCAACCCTTTTCCCCATTCCGGCCGGCCGGCGCCATTCCTGCCGCCGCCTCCACCCCAGTCGGCCCCGGGCCGATTCCGCTCGGTGGGAGTAGCACCTCGGTGCCCTGAGGCCTCCCCAACCGCCGGCCTGTGCTCTCCTCCCCCGCAGTGAGCTGGCCACGGGAGCCCCTCAGCGCCGCCGCCGGTGCTCGTCGCTAGCTCGCCTCGGTTGCGCTCCGGTCACCTTGACCACTCAGGCAAGTTTCCCGTGACTTCCTCATGCTCATGCGCTCCCCTTCCCCTTCCATCTCCCTCCCGGCCGCCGGCGCCCCGTCTCCCCCTTACCGCCGGCCGCCTAAGCCACCGCCCGCTCGCCTTGACGCCACCCCAGCCGAAGCTGTCGCCTCCCCGAGCTTCCTTGTCACCTGGGCACCCCATTTCACCGGTCGCCTTCGCCTCCCCGGCCGCTCCCCGCCGGCGACATCGCCTGGCTCCGGCGCCACCCCAACTCCCCTGTTTTCCCTCCGCTGCTGCCCTCTGCTCTGTTTCAGCCGACCAAATAGCTCTCTCTCTCTCTCTCTCTTGTATGACATGTGGGCCCACTAAAGTTTAGCACCTAGCTATGGTGTATCACTTACATCTTCTCAATTTATTTCTAGGAGCAATTTTAGAATATGAGATGTAAATAAAATTGGGAATAAAATTAAATGGTGAGGTTAAACTAAAAGGGTTATGAATTGAAATTAAAAATTTAAGTTGATTAAATTGCATGTAAAGACACATGGTGAATGGGAAATAAGAATAAGAAATTACTTATAAATTCATAATGAAAAAGAATAATGCAATTAAACTAAAACTAAGCATAGGTCAATTGTATGCCAAATTAATAAGTTAAAGTAAGCTCATGACATGAACTATTTTCCTATTACTAAGAAACTAACATAAAGTTAGTAAAGTAATAATAATAATAATGATGACAACATCATGGCCAAATGATTTAGTTTTGAAACTTGATAAAAGATTCATACCCACATATTCTTGTCCAAGTCTATGACAACTAAGTAAATCAATTCATCAAGATTGTGTCACATAAAATGTTAACCATAAATTGCTCATCTCTAAGATCATTACATCTCTCTTGTTATTGCTTAAAACAATCTTTGGCGAGCCACATAAAATATCAAGTGTGGTTTACTCATCTCTAACATCATGGGAGCTATCTTTTCACAAGTGTTTAGCACTATCTTAAAATACTGAGATTTAAGATGACAAATAAAATACGATTAAGAATTCTCGGACAAGAAAGAGCAATCCTTCATCTTTGTCTCAGGATTTAAATTCAATAGTCGAGATAAAATAAATAGTTTTATTAAGAAGATCCCTATAAAGCCATAGCATCTCTTTTTAGTAAAACATAACCGTTGGCCATTTCTAACAATTTTGTTGATCAAGCAGAAAGATTAACTTGCTCATATTAGCAACTGAACTAAAATGGCCAACCCCATCCTTTAATTAAGAAGTTCAAATAATGGCGATTGCAATTTCAAATAAGTATTGCCACATGAAATATCAAAGATTACACTAAATGCTTAAAACTCTCATGTAAAGCTCCCGCATCCTAAAATCACTAAGCTCTGTCCCTCTTTACTATCTTTGTTAACCCCTTTTATCTGTCCGTAAGTTCTGCCTGACTCATGGAACATCCTTGATAAATATAAATCGATTAAAAGAAAGTCATCAAATAAAAGATCGAGCCTTGCCTTTTCCAAATCGACTAAATCTGGCCACTTCCTTTTCCAAAGTGGATAATTCATGTAATTACTTCTCTTTCATTGTTGATCCTCGTCATCCTAAAATTTTCCCTCACGGTAAAGCTACTTAGCCACCTCATTCCTTCACCCAGCTCACCTACCGCTGTGTTTACAGCCCATTAATCCGAATCATCCTTCCATTCTCAAATCCTAACAAATGTATAATTTCAATTAAATCGGGCATTTAAAGTGTTTGGATTTATTTGGTCTTTCTTTTCTTTGCCGCGTATTAGAATCTGAAGACTCAACGAGGCGACAGATTCGAACAAGAGCAAGACTCAGGTAAAAGCGACGACTAGGAAGTTAAGATCGCTGACTGAGCAGGCTTTGACCTAGGTCAATCAAGGCCATGATACTCCAAGCAAGGCAAGTCATCACTTTGATCATATTGATCCCATCGTTATTGCAAAACTATGTTCTTTAAAGCTATCAACTTGCATGCTTAATTTGTTATACAAATATATGTTAAAGCTTAAGGTAGCTACATGCCCACTTGATGTTGTATTAAAATTATTATGCCATCCTTTGATACTTGAATCACCTGATCCTTGTCACCATAGATATTCATGATAACTTTACTAGTTATAAGTCATATTAAATGCCATGCTAGTCTTGTCAAGTCCAGGGCGCTAGTTGTCCTGATCATCAATCTTCAAAACATAAGAATTTGTTTTGGGACAGTCATGGGATGTACGTGGCTGAATATTTTGCTACAACTGTTTTATGCTTCTCAAAACCCTAAAAATCTGCTATACCTGTCTGGGCGGGTGGTAAGAGTGGTGGGTGTGGAAGTAGCACATTGGATTGTGGAATGAACCGCCCGGACGGATTAAGGACTTAATCCTGTGATGACTTCTTCGTGTAAAACAGTACAGCCACAAGTCTGCAAAGTGCAACTTGGCTAAGTAAATCTATCGGACCCCCGGAACTCATCTCATTGGTAGGGGAAAGGAGGATGCTATAAGGGCAAGAGAAGGCCTAAAGGGACACCAAGTGCAGGGTGAAGTTTCCAGCCGTGCTAGCGTTGTGGAGAGTTGCAGTCCGAATGCGCTAGTTTCCGTGGTTACATCCCGTGCAAAGTATGGGACCCACCGCAAGTGGGAGAAGCCCATAACATGAGATGACAAAAAGGGGCTCGATATTTTGAACAGTTATTGTGATGATCTACTCAACCGCATGACTAAGGAATCGTGTGGAGCAACGAGCTGATCGTCTCTTGTGGTGAAAGTGTACAAACTCTGCAGAGTGAAAACTATTCGAATAGCCGTGCCCACGGTCAAGGGCGGACATGGGGTTCTCCTCGAGTTAGTTCTATTTCCAAAAATATTTGTGGGTGGGATAAAACCTGTCAGAGAGATGTACTCTGACCATGAACTTTTCCTGGAGAGAGGTACTCCAGCGACGAAAACTAGCATTGGTGGAGGTAGCCATGCACTTTAAAAGGTGGATGTAACCTACACTATAATTATAATCGCATTTTCACTATCAATTTCATAAAACATGTTTCAGTTAAAATGCTACGTCTCAGGAGATTTTTCTTACTTATTGTAATTCCAAAGCAATGCTTTTAGCAAATAAAAGAAACTCAAGCCTCCCTTGATAGCTTGCATCTATTATTACTGCATCCTGTGTGGTGGCTTGCTGAGTATCATCGTACTCATTCTTGCTTAATTGCTACATTCAGTCAGAAAGAACAGGAATGTCAAGCCCTGCGACACTATAAAGGGGTCGACAGAGCTGGAAGACGAAGAGGCCATGGACTAGGTCGCGAACCCCAGTTGGCTGCCTGTGGGCAAGTCCTGCGGGTCCCACCTGTGTGAAGTTTCCGCTGCTGCATTTTATCGTTTTCGGCCTAACCGGCTCATGAGTAAGAATTACTGTATTAATTACGCTTCCGCATGATATGTTTTTGATATACAGTAATGTATCTGTGAGCACTATCTACTGATCCAGGGAATAGTGCGGTGGAATCACAGAGGATCTGGGTTTGCTAACCCGAGGTCCGACAGAGCTGGTATCAGAGCATATCGACTGTAGGTCGTGACCTTAGTTAGCATGGCCGTTAGCTCTATGATTAGAATTATTTCTTCAAAACCTACATGCAAAATATAAGTAGTATTACTATTCTCATCCTACTTAAATGATTCCCTCTCATCTACTTGCTGCCCTGGCCATTCTTAGCTCCAAGGCTCTCTTATCCCGATTTCAAACTAACGCGTGCCTGAGTTCTCTTCTGAAAAATTACCTTGGGCCAAAATCATAAAACCTATGTTGAGTTTTAGTTGCAAAAGTTGTTTATCCTTGGAAGGTTAAAATTATCAAAAAAATAATTTTTCAAAGCTTATTTCCAAGCTCATTTCAACAAACCTAAGCTTTCAAGGAAAATTATCCAAAATTTAACTCCCTGCCAGTTTATTCTAAGGATTCGCTTCGATTTCCCAGACATAAGTGTAAATCCTGGTGGATTCATGTCAATCGTAAGAGAGAATCAATGGTGTGAATGTTTGGATAAAAAATAGGCAGATCAATTTGAAAGACTGGATTAGTTACATAGGTGAACCAACTTGATGATCGGATTGACTGAAGGGATAAGATGAGTTTACTTGATTGGATTTGTTAAAAACGGGTGGACCAATTTAAATGATTAGATTGGTTTAATAAGTGGACCAATGTAAAAGGATTGGATCGACTAAAATAATCGGATTGGTTAAATAATTGGAGCGATATAAATGATTGAATTGATTAAATGAGTGGGCTGACTCAAAAGAGATTGGATTGGCTAACATAAGTGGATCGGTGGAATTTTAGAAGAATGGGGAATCTAATAACAATGGTTGGTTTGCAGCTTTAATAAACAGTATGGCTCCCTATGAATGTTTGCACTGGTGGGATAATAGGATATAGCTGATTACTGGATGGATTATTGGAAATTCTGAGGAAATTAGGAGCAGTAATAATAACCCTTGATTTATAGATTTGAGTAATAATCTTATTCTTGGTGGACGTTTATGACAATGAAGTCGCTTGGAAGGAAATTTGCGGATAGTAGGACTGATCACTTGATAAGTATATTATGGGTATACATCAATGGTAAAAAAAAAAGTTGGAATATAATACAAATGCTACTGGTGGATTAAAATATTGGAACCTTAATACATGTGGTATTGGTGGATTTAAAATGTAAAAGATGTGAGTGGTAATTGTGGATTTACAACATGTTGATATTGAAACCATGATACAAATAGGTACGAATGGATTTAAAGGTAAAGAATTTGAAGTAATGTTCAGGTAAATAATTGAATGGGATTGTGGAATAATGAACCCAAGACTGGATTTATGATTTTATGTAGGGAAGTGAGATCCATTTGAGGAATAGATAACTCTGATTCGGTGAATAAACCCATAGTGATACCTTGGAAGTTATATGATTGTGGATCGGATAAATGATAACACTCACTGGTTGGAGTATTAGACAACAGTCGTGCTGAGACTAATTGATAAAGGAAGTTAGTTTTAGACTCAATCAAGTATAAGCAAGTTTCACAAGGCCTTGGATTCTAAGCCTACAAATGGAAATAGTTTGGGAGTAAATTAGTCTGTCAATATGGTGACCTTGGAGGATATTAGGATACCCTTTTAAAAAAAATTCGGTACTTTTAAAGTTCAACTATTTCAAAACCATTTCGGAAAAAGAAAACCAATCTTGATATAGAACTCTATATCAAGAGTATACAATGTATTCGTTGCAAAAAGGTTTGATTCAAGTTACTTCGAAACTTGGCCCCAGTATTTGAAAACCCAAAAGCTCAATTCCCAAGAACTTGCTTTTAAAACCAAAACTTGGGAATCTAGTTGCTCAGAAAAAAAAAATCAATTACTATTGATAGGGTTATCTTGGAAAAAAAACAAATGTTTTCAATCTCGGTATTTCTGAAAACTGTTTTCTAAAAAGCTCTGTTTCCAAAATAATAATAAGAAGCATGAGCTTCGCTGCCAAAGCACTTCTTAACCCTTTCCTTCTACTACTTCCGTCTACAAAAAGGAAATTGGGGTTTTCCTATTATCTCTCCCTCACTTCAAAGGCTTAAGCTCGAAGGTGTCAAGGATGCTTGTGAAGATTTGATGGCCTCGCTTCAACAATCCTAGTGTTCAGAACCCTGTGCTCTCTTGTGTGTGTCTCCGCGCATAGACGTTGCTTAATAAAAAAAAAGATTTTATTGACCCTGTGCACTGCCTTCTTGCCCTCGGGCGTTGTATTTCGTAGTCACAGGAAAAGATTGTTTTCAAAAGCTTGGTTTTTCTGTGGGGCTTGTGTACTGCCCCAGCTTCTGGGTGTGCACTCCTTAGAATGGGTTAGAATATCTCATCCATGTAATCTTTTTCGTACCCCGTGCTAATTCCCCCTCACCTTATTGCTAAAAACCTCGTCAGGTCTGCAGGCAAGAGGTAGCAGATAGCCAAGCCAAGATACTTAAAGCTCTCCAGTCGAAAGAGGTAACATCTTGAAAAAGACAACGACTTGGAAGCAGCGTCACTCAAAAGGATCAATACTCAAGTCCCCAACTCACTGAGAACTCACTGATCCAGTCATCATCAAACAAGCAATGGTCAAGAACACGACTAGAAGCAAGACGAAGGAACCAGTAGCTCCTACTTGCTTTGGCCCCTACCACTCGACCAAATTTTCGTTCAGACCCACTCCGCAGAGATTGCTGAGAAGCAGTCATCACAATGGGAATACCAGTGGCATGACCCCAAGCAAACGTCGAAAGGATATTGTTTGCTTCTGTTGCCGAGATATTGGACACTATGCTAACCGGTGCCCCCAGAAGAAGCAAGACAAAGGAGCCAAGTGCTTCAAATGTGGTGACCCAGGACATTATGTGAGAGACTGCCCTCAACGGAAATCGAGCAAGCAAGAAAAAGATGTCGTCGCCATCAACCTTGGTCTTGGCAAAGGGAAGTGTGTTAGCTCCAAGTGTGCCATCCAGGAACCAACTGGACCTAACGAAGCTCCACTATCAGGTCCAGAAGAACTGCCAGCTACTGCATGCACTGAATGTGGCAAGACAGGACATGACGCCCAACCATGCCCTCCACTGCAGCAGGTTACATGCTTTACCTGCGGACAAACAGGACATTACCGCTACAATTGCCCAGCTCCGTGCTGTCCTTACTGCCAGAAACACCATCTACCAGAAGGCTATCTCAAGAACCTAGTGGCATGTACACGCGGTGGAGAAAAGGGACATGAGGAGAGTCAATGTACTGCAAACTGCCCCAACTGCGAGGAAGACCACCCGCTAGGAGAGTGTCCAACGAGCAAGATCACATGCTTTCTCTGTGAAGGACAAGACCACTGCCCCAAAGATTGTTCCATGAATCTGTCGCTGACCAAGGCTGCCGAGATACAAAGGCTGAGTCTCCAAGCTGCCATCAGACTCGTCATGGCAAGAGTTGACAAGGGCAATTAGTACCAGTCACCCATCATTTTAAGGGGGGTAGCCTAAATAAATAAGAAGTGTCGAAGCACCCTGAGGTTAGGCGCTACTACCACTCCAGCATAAAGGGAAGTTAGAAATCAGCACTGAAGAAACAGCAAACCCCTGAAATGTCAAGCAATGGAGTGAAGCTAGCTGCAAGCTATCCAGAAGAACAAGGTCTCCTGTGTGGTGTTTTCTCCAAAGCGTTGATCCGCTTTTGTTTGGATGTCCTCTCTTCGAATGGCTCCAAGGAAAGGGCGCAGTACCAAGTAGTACTCTAGAACCTATTGCTAGCTAGCTTGTTCCCACCTCCTTCTTTCTACTCCACCCGAATCTCGGGGACGAGATTCCTGTTAAGGGGGGTAGGATCTGTAACATCCCAAATAGGGAATTACTGTAATTGCGAAAGTGTAAAATCTTTTAATCATTTTCTTAGTATTTCAAAAAAAAATGATGATCTTGGGCATTACTCGAATTTCTCAAATTGGTTTTCTTGCCAAAAACCCAAGTAATAAAATTTAAAATCTTGGAATCAAAAACCAAGGTTAGAAATTTAAACCAATATAAAATCCCTCCCATCCAATTTATATATCCAGAATTCAAATTTGGAAAATTAAGATTTATTTCCCCAAAACTTGACAATCCTAAAATTATATTGTTGGATCCAAAATTTTGAACAAAGATTTCAAATTCAAAATTTACTCACGAAACGAAATCTAAATTCTGAAAATATTAAAACTCCTAAAATTTTCTTGGGCTGGCCCACCCTCTTTTCTTTTTCCGCCCGGCCCATCTCTTCTCCTGGCCTTCGGCCCCCTCTCCCGACCGCGCCCCGTTCTTCTCTTCCTCCCCCGTTTCTTCCTCCTTCCTCCCCTTCCCTGCTCATGGCATCGCCGGCCCGCCCCCGCGCCTCTGTTCCTCGCGACGGCCCAGCCGCGCAGCTCGCCCGCCCCAGTTCGCGCCGCCCCCGGTTCTTCCCCCCCCCCCCCCCGTCACCTCTGCACCAGCGCCCCTACCACCGGCCTACTCCCCGCGCCACTCCCCTACGCCGTGGCGCCCATGCCGCCGGACGTGGCGCCATGCCGGTAGTACTCCCCGAGCGTGCGCGCCAGTGGATTGACTGCTCCCCTTCCTCCACTATAAGTAGCCGAGCTCGCCTCCTCCCCATTCCTTGCTCCCCTTTCTTCCGCCTTCCTCCCGAGCTTGTGCCAGCCACCGCCACCTCGCGCCGATTTCGCTGCTCCGGCCACCCCCTCCACCAATCGACCGCGTCACATCAAGCCTCGGGTCGTCTCCGGCCTCCCTACGCGGTTGATTGCAACGCCACCGCCCGAGCTCGCCGCGCCAACCCTTTTCCCCATTCCGGCCGGCCGGCGCCATTCCTGCCGCCGCCTCCACCCCAGTCGGCCCCGGGCCGATTCCGCTCGGTGGGAGTAGCACCTCGGTGCCCTGAGGCCTCCCCAACCGCCGGCCTGTGCTCTCCTCCCCCGCAGTGAGCTGGCCACGGGAGCCCCTCAGCGCCGCCGCCGGTGCTCGTCGCTAGCTCGCCTCGGTTGCGCTCCGGTCACCTTGACCACTCAGGCAAGTTTCCCGTGACTTCCTCATGCTCATGCGCTCCCCTTCCCCTTCCATCTCCCTCCCGGCCGCCGGCGCCCCGTCTCCCCCTTACCGCCGGCCGCCTAAGCCACCGCCCGCTCGCCTTGACGCCACCCCAGCCGAAGCTGTCGCCTCCCCGAGCTTCCTTGTCACCTGGGCACCCCATTTCACCGGTCGCCTTCGCCTCCCCGGCCGCTCCCCGCCGGCGACATCGCCTGGCTCCGGCGCCACCCCAACTCCCCTGTTTTCCCTCCGCTGCTGCCCTCTGCTCTGTTTCAGCCGACCAAATAGCTCTCTCTCTCTCTCTCTCTTGTATGACATGTGGGCCCACTAAAGTTTAGCACCTAGCTATGGTGTATCACTTACATCTTCTCAATTTATTTCTAGGAGCAATTTTAGAATATGAGATGTAAATAAAATTGGGAATAAAATTAAATGGTGAGGTTAAACTAAAAGGGTTATGAATTGAAATTAAAAATTTAAGTTGATTAAATTGCATGTAAAGACACATGGTGAATGGGAAATAAGAATAAGAAATTACTTATAAATTCATAATGAAAAAGAATAATGCAATTAAACTAAAACTAAGCATAGGTCAATTGTATGCCAAATTAATAAGTTAAAGTAAGCTCATGACATGAACTATTTTCCTATTACTAAGAAACTAACATAAAGTTAGTAAAGTAATAATAATAATAATGATGACAACATCATGGCCAAATGATTTAGTTTTGAAACTTGATAAAAGATTCATACCCACATATTCTTGTCCAAGTCTATGACAACTAAGTAAATCAATTCATCAAGATTGTGTCACATAAAATGTTAACCATAAATTGCTCATCTCTAAGATCATTACATCTCTCTTGTTATTGCTTAAAACAATCTTTGGCGAGCCACATAAAATATCAAGTGTGGTTTACTCATCTCTAACATCATGGGAGCTATCTTTTCACAAGTGTTTAGCACTATCTTAAAATACTGAGATTTAAGATGACAAATAAAATACGATTAAGAATTCTCGGACAAGAAAGAGCAATCCTTCATCTTTGTCTCAGGATTTAAATTCAATAGTCGAGATAAAATAAATAGTTTTATTAAGAAGATCCCTATAAAGCCATAGCATCTCTTTTTAGTAAAACATAACCGTTGGCCATTTCTAACAATTTTGTTGATCAAGCAGAAAGATTAACTTGCTCATATTAGCAACTGAACTAAAATGGCCAACCCCATCCTTTAATTAAGAAGTTCAAATAATGGCGATTGCAATTTCAAATAAGTATTGCCACATGAAATATCAAAGATTACACTAAATGCTTAAAACTCTCATGTAAAGCTCCCGCATCCTAAAATCACTAAGCTCTGTCCCTCTTTACTATCTTTGTTAACCCCTTTTATCTGTCCGTAAGTTCTGCCTGACTCATGGAACATCCTTGATAAATATAAATCGATTAAAAGAAAGTCATCAAATAAAAGATCGAGCCTTGCCTTTTCCAAATCGACTAAATCTGGCCACTTCCTTTTCCAAAGTGGATAATTCATGTAATTACTTCTCTTTCATTGTTGATCCTCGTCATCCTAAAATTTTCCCTCACGGTAAAGCTACTTAGCCACCTCATTCCTTCACCCAGCTCACCTACCGCTGTGTTTACAGCCCATTAATCCGAATCATCCTTCCATTCTCAAATCCTAACAAATGTATAATTTCAATTAAATCGGGCATTTAAAGTGTTTGGATTTATTTGGTCTTTCTTTTCTTTGCCGCGTATTAGAATCTGAAGACTCAACGAGGCGACAGATTCGAACAAGAGCAAGACTCAGGTAAAAGCGACGACTAGGAAGTTAAGATCGCTGACTGAGCAGGCTTTGACCTAGGTCAATCAAGGCCATGATACTCCAAGCAAGGCAAGTCATCACTTTGATCATATTGATCCCATCGTTATTGCAAAACTATGTTCTTTAAAGCTATCAACTTGCATGCTTAATTTGTTATACAAATATATGTTAAAGCTTAAGGTAGCTACATGCCCACTTGATGTTGTATTAAAATTATTATGCCATCCTTTGATACTTGAATCACCTGATCCTTGTCACCATAGATATTCATGATAACTTTACTAGTTATAAGTCATATTAAATGCCATGCTAGTCTTGTCAAGTCCAGGGCGCTAGTTGTCCTGATCATCAATCTTCAAAACATAAGAATTTGTTTTGGGACAGTCATGGGATGTACGTGGCTGAATATTTTGCTACAACTGTTTTATGCTTCTCAAAACCCTAAAAATCTGCTATACCTGTCTGGGCGGGTGGTAAGAGTGGTGGGTGTGGAAGTAGCACATTGGATTGTGGAATGAACCGCCCGGACGGATTAAGGACTTAATCCTGTGATGACTTCTTCGTGTAAAACAGTACAGCCACAAGTCTGCAAAGTGCAACTTGGCTAAGTAAATCTATCGGACCCCCGGAACTCATCTCATTGGTAGGGGAAAGGAGGATGCTATAAGGGCAAGAGAAGGCCTAAAGGGACACCAAGTGCAGGGTGAAGTTTCCAGCCGTGCTAGCGTTGTGGAGAGTTGCAGTCCGAATGCGCTAGTTTCCGTGGTTACATCCCGTGCAAAGTATGGGACCCACCGCAAGTGGGAGAAGCCCATAACATGAGATGACAAAAAGGGGCTCGATATTTTGAACAGTTATTGTGATGATCTACTCAACCGCATGACTAAGGAATCGTGTGGAGCAACGAACTGATCGTCTCTTGTGGTGAAAGTGTACAAACTCTGCAGAGTGAAAACTATTCGAATAGCCGTGCCCACGGTCAAGGGCGGACATGGGGTTCTCCTCGAGTTAGTTCTATTTCCAAAAATATTTGTGGGTGGGATAAAACCTGTCAGAGAGATGTACTCTGACCATGAACTTTTCCTGGAGAGAGGTACTCCAGCGACGAAAACTAGCATTGGTGGAGGTAGCCATGCACTTTAAAAGGTGGATGTAACCTACACTATAATTATAATCGCATTTTCACTATCAATTTCATAAAACATGTTTCAGTTAAAATGCTACGTCTCAGGAGATTTTTCTTACTTATTGTAATTCCAAAGCAATGCTTTTAGCAAATAAAAGAAACTCAAGCCTCCCTTGATAGCTTGCATCTATTATTACTGCATCCTGTGTGGTGGCTTGCTGAGTATCATCGTACTCATTCTTGCTTAATTGCTACATTCAGTCAGAAAGAACAGGAATGTCAAGCCCTGCGACACTATAAAGGGGTCGACAGAGCTGGAAGACGAAGAGGCCATGGACTAGGTCGCGAACCCCAGTTGGCTGCCTGTGGGCAAGTCCTGCGGGTCCCACCTGTGTGAAGTTTCCGCTGCTGCATTTTATCGTTTTTGGCCTAACCGGCTCATGAGTAAGAATTACTGTATTAATTACGCTTCCGCATGATATGTTTTTGATATACAGTAATGTATCTGTGAGCACTATCTACTGATCCAGGGAATAGTGCGGTGGAATCACAGAGGATCTGGGTTTGCTAACCCGAGGTCCGACACGAAGCCCAGTTGGAGAACAAAAATTGTGTACGAATTGCATCGGTAAAACTGTAAAATGTTCCAAGCAACATTCTTTAAGGGCAGCCTTCCAGTCTTGTCGAAGGTGAAATTGGATAGATTGGGTCTGGTTGGTAGGCACGAAACCTTGCGGTCGCCTTGATGTGATGCATTGCTTCAAAATCTTCCGAAAGGAGCCTTTTTCTCCTTTTGTAAAGAAGGGGTAATTTGGGTAATTTTTTCGCTTGGTCCAGTTCACTCCTCGCCTGCTCGAATCCAAAAAAACAGGCCCATCGTCAGAGAAGTATCTGACGTATTTATCAAAAGCCATTTTTTTTTTGCTAAGGATTTAAGGTCTAACTATTTTTGTGCTTACCAAAAATCTTGATGTAAACACTTAAAATTAGAAATTGAGATTTTCTAGTCACCCTAATTATATCTCTGTGTATTAAATATCTACCTTTTTTTCTTTCTAAAATTGACCGCAAGCAAAACACTCGTGTTGCGGCATATCATAAAGTCATCAACAACCATCCCAATGAGCAACTTTTCGCCATCCAACTATTAAATTTTTGCCATATATTGAATATTTTCTGAGCCAGATATAGTGATTTGAGACTAGCCGTTTTACGATGGCCGGGCTTAGACTGGGTTGTGTTTATTCTATATTTGGTCAGGCCTTGGTTTCATTTAATTGGACGTGGGTTAGGCTAAGCTTGGGTTACTCTTGCAGTGAGATATCTTTCTAAGGCTGTTATCAAAATGGCTTCAGCTTCTGGCTTCCGGTTTATTTTTCACTATTTATAAATTTCGTCTTTTTCTAAACTTTTGGCTTTTTGTTGAGATTTTTTGCCGGTTCTTTTTTTCCCGTATGTGTTTGTATTATACGTAATGGGCTAACATATTTTTTAATTTTTTTTAAATTTAATTATGCTAAATAAGCCTTTGTCAGCTACAGTGTTTTTTCAGCCAGCTACAATGCTTTTCAGCCATAAGCCACCAAAAAAAGCCCAAATGATCACCACCTAAGAAGTATCTTGCAGTGGGATCCAGCGTGTGTGACGACCCGTGTCATTACCATGGGGTAATAACACTAGTCCACGGATTGTTATTTGTCATTTCGGTAGAACACCGCAATTGACAAGCAACAAGCCAATCAGAGTAGTTGCAGCAGAACAATAATTAGAGACTGAAGTGCAATATTTATTACAAACCGTAGGTGACTTAAGGTCGAGTCACCTAATTGTTTCTTACGGTTACCATAATTCTGGTCCATTACATAGCTAAGTACTACATCAGTGGGAGATACATGACTGTTTATTATGGAATACCCGTCGGTCCTGATATAGCAATCTAAAGACTGTCTATTCCTCCCAGCCGTCAGATACGGCCTCCATCTCGTCATCCTCTGCAACCTCATATCCCGAGGTGTCCTCATTTTCAAGCCCGCCCTCTTCAACACCCACAAATTCCCCTGATGTGTAATGCTCTGAAAGGGGGAGATTTAATAGCAAGAGTGAGTACGGTGTACTCAGCAAGTTTATAAATAATGATGCAGTTTTAACCATGTTTCTACCCGTATCATACCTGATCCAATTTTTCAAAAGACATAATATAAGTTTTGAAAGTTTGGCAATGTTTTAACTTAGGAAATATCTATCATTCATTCTGGGACAGGAGAAAACCAATGTTTTTCCCCGTAGACTCTTATCCAAGAGACTGGCATGAATTCATGGTTTTTAGTACTGCGCAGACTTGTATCACTTTACCCATAATTATTCTGAATTCTTGTGGACACTGGACATCCGCATTTCCTTTGATGCGACCCCAAATTTAGAATACAGAATGTTTTCTCGACTCTTATCACTATATCTCCATCCGGCTATTAAGCTGTTGTCGAGCGGTTCTGAGTACTCGACACTCCACATACGCTAATATAAGCGACTTGGAACCCCCGGGTTTTCTTACCGGCCCGAGTCCCCTTCCTAAGTTATTACTTACCCAGCATGGAGATAATAGCAATAAAAGAGAGTAACATATTCTGCCCGTTCAGCACGGGAGTATGGTTGATACTATTTTACGGTTTATTTCAGAATGAAGATTGTTTTCTAGTCCTTATATAATAACCATATGTAAAGGGCCTCACCTGCCTTTGAACTCTCAATCTAGAGCACCCTCTACCATCCTTTATTAATTTCTTTACAGTCCACTGCTCCTCCAGTGGACCTGTTCTCTTTTGGTTCTTATCATGTTGTTCATCCTTCTACCACATTTCTTTCTTCTAGAAATTACTTTTTAATGCATCATTCAAAATTTAGAAGATTCTATCAAAACAAAACATTTTCATGAACCACAGCAAGCTTGTTGGCCTGCTTTACTGGCCTGACCAAGAGGTAGCCATCTCAGTGTTTGTCTGAACAGTCTCTTCCCCTGGAACCAAATCCCTTCCTGCATTATTTTAAGATAGAAATATTCCACTCTTAATTTCTAATTATATATTTTCAAATGAAGCAGTAACCCTTGTTGAATTCATACTTAAGAGTTTGGTCCTTTAAATCTCTAGGCTTTATATTTAAGAATATTATTTTCAGAGAGTTTTTGTTAACGGTTTCTTGTATATTTTAAATTGATATAACATACATGCATTTTATCTTACTGTTGTATTTTCCTTTTATGTATTACTGTGGACTACTCTGTAAATCCTGGTTATATAAAAAAAGAAACTGGCCCACTCGGCCTCTCGGCCTGAGCAGGCCCAACCAACCCGAACGACCCAGTCGGCGTCGGGGTCTTGAGACCCGGCCGAACGCCTCAGCCCCCCTCTCTCTCATCTCTCCCCTCTCTCTCGGCTACTCCCCGTCTCCCCTTCCTCCTGCGGTGACTCCGCCCGCATCGGCCCCGCCAGCCATGGCGCCACCGACCGTCGGCCTTTCCGCACCGCCTCTAGCGGGGTATCGCCTCCCCTCTCCTCTCGGCGCTGCCGGTTTCTCCGGCCTTGCCCTCGGTGCTAGCCTCCTCCTCTCGGTTCTCCGCCGCCGATCTAAAAATCGGCCGGTCCCCTAGGTGGATTGAGGTGCTAGTCCCATGGATCTGGTGTGGTGAGGGAGTTTCGGATGATTGGATCTGGTTTTTCCCCTTTTTTATTTATTTGTGGCGAACTGGGCTACGGTTAGACTTCGGGTTGGTCGGCGCTACACCTTGAGCCGCCGCCACCGGATCTACCGCAGGATGGGCATGCATCTCGGTGAACCCGAGGCTTCACCGACGCACCTGGGCGTTGCCGACTTCCCCCTTTACGGCGGTGCGCCACGGCAGCGGCACGTTGCCGGCGCACAGCTCTGCCTCGGCCTTTGTTGGCCCGTGCCCGGTCTGCTACTCACCGGTCTCCTGCGCCACGGTGGCTACGAACCACCGATGCCATGCACTACTCCTTCGGCCTAACCGGGTTTTTCCTTCTCTATCCCTACCCCCTATTCTTATGTACTCTTAGTGATTAATGTAGAATATGCATGTCTTGGTGGTTACTAGTAGGGGTGATTTGCTTTCGGTGAGCAACCATGTGGGGGCTGGGCATGGACATTGCGCCGGGGGAGCAATTTTCGATGTCCAGGGGCTCATGGACGGCCGCTAAAGCCTCTGTCCTGTTGGTTTTGGGGTGAGCAACCGTGGTCTCTTGTGGCCTTGGACATGCATGGTTTATGCCGATCCATTGCCTGAGGGGTGCACTGGATGGCCACCCGAACCGGTTAACCTAATGCAGTGGATGGGCTAATCTTTTTGCTTGAGTTCTACTGGCTAACTTGGTGGTAGTTAATTACTTATCTAAGGGGCAAGGGCTTTCCAAGGACTTACCTTATGCTGTCGGCTCAAAGGGATGGGGTGGTCGTGCTCTCTCGGTTGTCATGCCTATGGATTTGGTGGGGTGGCTGGCTCCTGGGAGTACCTCCGGCTGGTGTACTTGGTGCTCGTCCTTCTGGTCTTGTTTGCTCCTTGGACTTCGTATGAGTGGTAGGGTTTAAATGGGGGTAATGCTGCCTTCTTGGGCAGTATGGTGGCCGTATGGGGTTGATTGGAAATATTGGTGTCTTGTGTTGTTGTTTGATGGCCTGTACTGTCTCTATGTGCCTCCTCTCTTTTGGGCAGAGAGCTGGGCAGTGGGCGGTCAGTGAGCTTGAGGGCTCATTGGAGCTTTGAGGTGGTGGTGGAATGCAGTGCTTGTGATGTTCTAGTAGGGTGCTCTTTACTATAAGCACTCTCTTTTTGGTATGGCAAGGGCTTGGTCTCTTGCTGCCTTTGTGGCAGTGGGGTGAAACGTGGCTTGGCTCCCTGCTGGCTATGCATGCAAGGTGGACTCGTGTCCTCTACTAGACATGAGTTGCTGGTGGCTTTGTGCATGCAGCATGGAGGAGTAATGGCTTCACAGGTAAGGAGGTAAGTTTTAAATTTTGCCGGATGATGATCATCTACTTACGCGAGATGGTGCCAATTTGTCTCTGATAAATCCTGGTATCTCTATGCGTGCTTTGCCTAAGGGCAAGAATTTTAAACCAGATTTCTGACGGCAATTATTTCTATTTCATTTTAGTTTTCCAACTGTCTTTTGGACTAACAGTTTTCTGCAGGTATTCAGTGATTGTGATAATATGTATTTGTGATGTGGTTTCATGTATATAGGTTTTTGTTGTATGAGATGAATTCCAAAGTTTGTAATATCGAGTTGTAATATGTATTCTTGTAACTTGAGAATGGAATTTGTGTATGAGAATTTACTTGCGAGATTTATTGTGTAATTGAGTCTTTTTGTAATTCAGATTGTTGATATATATGTATATATTCTCATTTGAGTTGGATTTATTATTATTATTTTCCGTAATTATTGATATTAATAGTATTTACATTCTTAATGGTGTGCTTTTGGTTAATCAATTTTGAGGGTTATCACAGCGTGTGGGGATGCTAACAGCGTGGGTTGGCAAGACCGGGTGGGAGAGTGGCTTGGAGTTCGACCGAAGGACCCGTCTGACAACTCGAGGGATAACCAGCCATCCACAGTGCTTGTGTCCTGGCTGTACACGCACTTCAATGTGTACCCACCGAACGCAAATGAGGACATAGTGCGGCGCTTTTCGCGAGCATGGATGTGGCACCTTCTTAGCTCCTTCCTATGAGGCCCTTAGGCTACCCAGGTTTTGGAGGGGAGCTTATCCCACTGATTTGTCTCCTTATGTGAATTCACTAGTATAGAACCAATTTCTATGCTAGTTTGTTTCTAGGCAATGTGATGTAGAGACAAATTTTCAGTACATACTACATTGTTTGTTTAGTTTTCATGCTTTCTTTTCTTTATGATAAAATCATTGTATATAAAATGTTAGCAATCATTGTATATAAAATGTTAGCCTTCCAATATCATTTTCACCATGAAATATCTGACAAACTGTACCATATCGTAATTTAAACTACTGCGCGAGTTTGTTAGTATACTTAGTTGTTAAATAGCCTTCCTGACTTGCTTCTTGGCACTAATTCTGATATCAATATGCAGTAAGTGGCCAACTCAACTAGATGGCTATTTTGTTTCTCCAGTTTAAATAAAATAATGTTCATTCTTGCATTGAAGCATAACCTCTCTCCCTGCCATTTGTTTTGTTCTATTAAACTTCAATCTCATTTTATTTTGGTAAACCTTGCAGATGGTTTGACGGCGATGCCGATGATTGGCCACAAAAATGAACTGTGTGGTGCCGGCGGGCCACGTTGTGCAACCTGCCCCGACTCGAAGTGGCTCCTCGCATGCTATGACATCCGCTTCGGCCGCATGCGACAAGGACTTGGAAGGCGAGGAGGGCGAGGAGGACAATGAGGAGGGTGCCACGGACGAGGACAACAGCAAGGACAAGGAGGGCAACGAGGATGACGAGGAGGATGTGGATGCCACGCTTCCAGATGAGATGGCCCTGTGGGACCTTATGGGTGCACCGGCCCCCACGCAGCTGACTCAAGCCATACCTCCGCACCCTAAATGGTGTGATCGCACGGACATCAGTTCAAAAATGTCATCGAGGGCACGCGAGGCCAACACCCAGCCGTGAGGTTCGCACCGGGGTCGGGTGCGCTTCGAAAGCGCAAGTGAATGGATCTATGGCACATTTGTTCAACTGGAAAGGCAGAATATCAAAATACTTTGTTATCAATTGAGTGACCTTAGTTTTTGGCACAATAGTAGATGCACGAACTTGCTAGAAGTAAGAAATGTATTCTGAATGACCTTTTGAGTGTTTAAATTCATTTCTGTATTTTACATTTAACTAAAGCATTGTTGTCCATTGCCTATATATCTGTCTATTTTGCACTGGAAGCCACTGATACTGAATGTTAACAGGTACTATCACGCCAGTTTTCCTGGCGTGACCGTACGGTTATGTCACGCCATGGACTCTGGCATGACAAAACTTGGCATTGGAAGCTGCTGAGTCAATGTTGATAGTTACTGTCATGCCAATTTTGCTGGCGTGACCATATGGTTCAGTCACGCCAGGAGATCTGGTGTGACAGCTACTATCATGCTAGTTTGACTAGCGTGACACTGAGGTACTGGCAAACTGGCACGTCATTATGTAATTTTCCAAGTACTGTCACGCCAGGGAAGCTGGCGTGACAGTACTTGGAAAATTACATAATGGCGTGCCAGTTTACCTGGTGTGACAAAACCTTACTGTCACGCCAGTGATCCTGGTGTGTCACACCAATGATCCTTGATGTCATGCCATATCATGCCAGGGCCAGCGGATATGGTGTGACAGTACAGGTTAGTGATCAGGTTTTAGGATTTAGGTTAAGGTTTACGTTTATGTTTATGGTATAGGGTTAGGGAGGTTTATGGTGTAAGGTTTTAGGTTCAGGTTTACGTTAGGGTTTATGGTTTCATGTTCAACTTTACGTTATGTGTAAGGGTTTCAGGGTTGAGGTTAGGTTTAGGGTTCGGATTAACTAACAACTCTCTTTACTGACTGCATTAATTTAGGTTTAGGGAGTGCATGTTAACACAATGATTTGTATTTTGTTAAGAGACATGCTGCGGGTATTCTTAGCAAACAGAGTAAATAAACAATCAAGTATCAATCTCATTAATTTGGGGGAGGACAGAGAACGTATCAGAACGAAGAGGATCTGGGGGAAAATAACAACTGGAGCGGCGATCGCACTCAAATTGCCTTTTGTCACGCCAAGTCTCGTGGCGTGACAATCTCACCCTATCACACCAAGTATGAGGACGTGACAAAAGCTTGTCACGCCAGGAGTTATGACGTGACAGATGCCACGAAAACCTCCACGCTGGTACGGCGCACTGCAGAGGGCTTCCGTGAAAGCTTTGGCCACGCCACGAGTCAGAATTGAAAATAAAGTTCGCGACGGATTAACTTTAAAACAATTTTAAAAAACGGCTAAATAAAAAAAAAATTCTAAGCGATGTACTAAGGAAGTTTATGGAGTATCATTGTATCATATATATATACTCTATACGGAGTTTTTTTAATTAATTGAATGGGGTATAAAAAAATCTCCATCATGTTGGGAAAATCTGTACGGAAAATTTTCATAACCTGACCTGTCACGATCCTATATAGACTATTTAATTGGAACTGTACAAAGAATGTTTATTTTTTATATCTGGAAAACAAGTGACGTCTCTCTCCATCATTGTGTACAGGGACGCAGTGTGCATCACAAGTCTAATGGCGAGAAAAACCGCGCTTCAACGCGAATGGGACGTGTGTTTTATCGCGTATGGGTTTAGATGTGGACCAATTGCAAACTTCCAAACCACTGACGAAGTTGATGAATCATTGGAAAGAGATGGCTACAGATCCTACTAGAGGGGACAAGTGTGAGGAACACAGGGATAATGACATGAATATAAGTCGAATAACGGTTTTCCGGTTGTCACTTTTGTAGAAAATCGGTGCTCTTCATCTTCATTGCATCAGTTTACCATGCGAGAGTGAGAGACATATACTACCGCGATTCACTTGTACTCTCCTCAATTGTTCAGAATCGCGAAGTGAAAACGCCCGCCAAAACACCGGGCAGGAAAAAAAAACTCCTGCACTGTATCATGCACAATTATTATAGCAAACAGCATGTATGCCTGTCGGAATGTCTGCATCTTTTCTTTTGATGACGAGCCTGATGTCTTTATTTGCTGTGGATAAAAAAAATCATATTATCTTAATATATTGAGTCGATATTGTCAGGATCGATCTGTCTGTCTAGGCTATACGCTCAGCTGCATCGTGTCTCCGCACTCTCGACTATGTCATACATCCGGTAGAGTTCTGTTGTTTTTTCTTGTTAGAAAATTTTAAGGTAGTGGAATTTGAATTTTTTAGTAGCTTGTTTTTTATATTTAGAGATTTTTTAGAGAGATTAGATAGAGAATTAGGAGGAATAGATAAATCATCATCACTAAATCCTCTTTTAAATAGTAGAGATACAACAATTGGTATGCATACTGATCTTTGCATTTTGGAGTAGGGCAAGCGGTGAAATACGTTTTGTCATTTAGCTTGGCCCTAAAACACGCTCAAACGCGGTTGTAATTGGGCAGATCAGTGGACTAAACGTGAAAGCACATTCGTGGCCTAACTTTTCCCGACTTGTCGATAGTTTTTAATCCAAGAACGTCACTTTCGTTACTCAGCAGGCTTATAGTCGTGGTGAATGCACTTATGCACGTTACAAGAATAATTCAGGACCTGATTAAGTCAGGTACACTTCGGACCGAATTTTTTGTATTTAAGCCCTTTTTTTGAAAAATATTCACATTTAGACCTCTGGTGGTTTTAATTCCGTTTTTGACCCAGGGGGTCGGCGCCGTGGATCACGGCGCCGAGGTAACACGTCTCGGCGCCGTGATCGATGGCTCCGAGGCCCCAGGCCGGCACCAGCGTGGCGACCCGCGTGGTGCCGACGTGGCAGAAGCTCGGCGCCGTGATCCACGGCTCCGAGCTCGGCGCCGTGACTCGTGGCTCCGACCTCGGAGCCGTGGATCTTGGCGCCGAGCTCGCTGTCACGTGGCGCCGAGCTCCCTGCCACGTCTGCAGACACTCGGCGTCTAGGGTTTGCACCGATCAGACTTTAACGTTGTCGCAAAAAAAATTACTAGTTGTATTTTGTTAATTTGAACTGTAATGATTATAAGTTTTGTTAATTTTGTAGTTGTGAATTACAAAACAATTTGAAAAAATTGTAAAACAAGTTTATGTTGATTGGCTCGTTGTAGATGCATAAAAAAATATGGTAATTTTTTTTAGGAACGATTGTGCGTAGAACGGTCGATATATAAAATGGTAAGTGTCTTTTAAGGTTTGATTCCCGTGGTTTTTGCAAGGTTTGTTATTTTGTAGTTGTAATATGGGAACGAATCTGATGAAGTCGTAATAAAAATTTATGTTCATTGCAGGTTGGACATGCAAACCAAATTAAGCTAAATTTTTTTGCCGAAGGATTGAGCGTAGAAATATCGATGCATATAGTGGTAAGTGATATTTCGAAGGTGAGTGATATTTTGACATGGCAGGCATGTGGCATGTGTGCAACTCTGTACTTCTAATGTTCAGAATTCCACCACTAGTCCTAACATGCATGCCTTAGGGAAAATAACTTGCTAGGTCTATTACATTTTGTCTATTGGGTGTAGCGTGGTTGTTTCCCCTTTTTGTCACGCCCTGAAGAAGGCTCCGCTGCATCCTTCTTCCTGTCACTCTTGGTCTTGAGAGCTGCCTCCCGAGCTTGGAGCTCCTCCTCCTGACGCTTGATGGCAGCTTCACGCAGACTTAACTGCTCCCGCCTCCTTTGCAGCTCATCCTTCTTGCCCTTCAGACGGATTTGGTCCACCCTCACGCGACGCTCTTGGTCAAGCCGCATCTGTCGTTCCACCTCGCGAGCCTGAGTCATCTTGACAAAGTATTGTGCTTTGTTTTCCACCTCCTCTGCCCGGTTATTTGGCCATGCCAGCGACACCCGATCCACCCATTCGATGAACCTGCAAGCCTATGTGTGGCGTGGTAGATGTCATCGATCAAGTTGAAAAAAGATAACGAGAAACAAATGATTTAGTTGTGGTCGTTACCACGAAGTCGTCATCCAGGTCAGGACATTTGAAGAACCTACGGCCGTATTTGGCTCGTTGTACTCGATCAGTCCAGACTCCCAACATCGTCCTAAAGCCGCAATGGCACTTCGGGCGCTCATGCCACTCCGGCACTCCAAATGGGTCGGACCTCCAGGAAGACATTGTTGTATAGTAGTATTGTGATGCCTTGAGGAGGAGATGTGGTATGGAAGACATAGTAGGGAGGCCTTTATGTAGGCAGGTTATCTGGTGCAGTGGGTATAGTCCATGGAGAGGATATTTTCGCTTTTCCTGGATTCCAGTGTAGCAATAAATGACCCTATGTAGGCTTTTCAGAGACTATAGTCTCCTAATTGCAGTGTAGCCTTTTCAGAGATTGGACCATTCAAAGCCTAGAAAGCTAAAGATCTACGCCCCTATATGTGTACAGGCCTACAGGCCTACTCCTGTAAAGGCTAAAGACCTACGCCCCTATATGTGTACAGGCCTACAGGCCTACTCCTGTAAAGGCTAAAGACCTACGCCCTATATGTAAGGGCGATCATCGTCAGATTCAACGGCCCTTGCGATCTCGTAAGGCTGCAGCTCATCCACAATTTGAACATCCACACTATTGGAGTCCCTGCAGACTTCTTCAACGTTGCTAGATGGAGCAACGGGAGGAACACCAACATTATCAGGAATGTCTCCTGCATCATAAGCACGAAAACGATGGGATTTAGACAAAAAAAAAGCAATGACGACAAAAGGCTAAAGTGTTGCTCGACACTTACTGGGATGATTCTGGGTCAATCCCATCTCCTGAGGGGCCGCCACGACATCATCAGTCCGACAGTCAACTCGAACTGATTGAGAAATCTGAACCTCGTTCGGGGCAGATAGAGCATCGGGCACCTCAGGCACTTCTTCCACATCCACCGCAAGATCCAGTAACGGAGGGTCAAAGGGTGCCTGATCACCTAGTTCTGGTGAATAACCGTGAGGGGTTGGTTCAATGGACACCTTCCGCACAACAAGGTCCAAACATTTTAACTCATTCCTCATAACCACTTTGACATATTTGTCCCACTCATCCTCACAACCAATTAAGATCAACCGCCTGAGAATTGTGTCTTTCGAACCGAAGTGAAGTAACCCCTCAACTGTGATGCTCTCCTCGTTTCCATGACAATGTAGCTTCTCCCGGGCCCTAGCAACCAACTCACTAAACGACGGCCGATCACTGAACATCAGAGGCACCCTTTGCATTTCAACAAATTGAACATTTCCATAATCATCACTTGTCACACTGCCTCCATGATATAGGGTTACTACGTTGTCCATCTAGTTCATACACAAAACCAAACTCAATACCTTTAAGCGAAATTTTGGATAAATCACATGCTTACTTGTTTAAGCAATACAATATCTCAATGAACCCTTTCCCATTCAAACATCTATATATCTAATACGATCCAGATATAGTCACATGAGATTTTCAGTTATAATATGCAGCCTACAATGTCTTTTTTGGAGTCAAACAGAACCACCAATATTTATCTAGATATTGTATTAATCACACCAAAAGTCTAAAATCATTATGCCTTCTCGTAGGTACCATAGATATGGAGTGAACATTAAGCGACAGTGTAACATATGTGGAAAAAAATTCACGATATCCGCAATGATTCACCTTGAACGCTTGCGGGGGCCGGGGAGGCGGTGGCGGCCGGGGAGGCGGCGTGGGCCGGGGAGGCGCTGCCGGCCCGGGGAGGCGGCAGGGAGGCGGCCGGGCGCGGGGAGGCGGCCGGGGAGGCGCTGCCGGCCCGGGGAGGCGCTGCCGGCCCGGGGAGGCGGCAGGGAGGCGGCCGGGCGCGGGGAGGCGGCCGGGGAGGCGGCGGGAGGCGGCCGGGCGCGGGGAGGCGGCCGGGGAGGCGCTGCCGGCCCGGGGAGGCGGCAGGGAGGCGGCCGGGCGCGGGGAGGCGGCGGGGAGGCGGCCGGGGAGGCGGCGGGGAGGCGGCCGGGGCGGGGAGGCGGCGGGGGCCGGGAAGGCGGCGGGGAGACGGCCGGGCCGGGGAGGCGGTGGCGGCCGGGGACGGGGAGGCGCTGGCGGCGCGAGCCGGGGAGGCGGTGGCGGCCGGGGAGGCGGCGGGGCAGGAGTCGGGGGCTGGGGGCTGAGGGCAGACGCGACGCGAAATGGCTCGGCCTGGCCTGGGCAAATGCCGCTAGCTCGGCGCCAAGATCCACGGCTCCGAGGTCGGAGTCACGAGTCACGGCGCCGAGCTCGGAGCCATTGATCACGGCGCCAAGCTTCTGCCACGTCGGCACCACGCGGGTCGCCACGCTGGTGCCGGCCTGGGGCCTCGGAGCCATCGATCACGGCGCCGAGACGTGTTACCTCGGCGCCGTGATTCACGGCGCCGACCTCCTGGGTCCAAAAACGGAATTAAAACCACCAGGGGTCTAAATGTGAATATTTTTCAAAAAAAGGGCTTAAATACAAAAAATTCGGCACTTCGGAAAGGAGGCTGATGCTTGCTTAGCGCAAATATGAGCGGCTAGATCCGCATCTATCCTAGTAAACAAGAGACCAAACGACACAAATCCATACTTAGCTCTTGGATCTCCGTTATGATTGGCAGAATATCCACCCTATGGTCATGCCTCGTGTTCCAAAGATCAACCAAATTTTAGGAGCCCGTCTCGACAATAACACAGCGCTACTTAGCACTTTGTCTTAAATTAGTAAATTTGAGCCGTAGCCTTAGGCACACACACACAACACAGTACTACACCGGTCAAACTAGGAACCAGTTAAGTCGGCAACAGACAACACACCGACATGCACAAACACACCACACGTGCACACAAGAGACCCTAACAGACGCTCGCGCATGTGCAAAGAGGGAACCAGGATTTGAGGGTGTTTGATTGAGTCACATGGGTACCAATGCTTGCTTTACCAAAATTTGGTAATTTTGACTAAGATTTTACTTCAGTTTGGTTTGTTGCAAAATTAGGGGAAGTCTCATATGCACTCTGTTCATTTTCTTGCCAATACTAGGCCGATTCATATGCAAGTGATTTAATGATCATACTTTAGTAGTGCCATTTTTTTAACTCAAGTAATGCCAAATTTTGGTAATATTTTACGGTGGCAATTTTGGTCACCAAGAAGTGGTTCCGCTAACGCTATAAAAAAAAGTTAAACACTAGAAAATGTTATAGCATTTTTCTGCCAACGAATGGTATAGCTCGTGTTCGTCTAGTCCAAACCACCCAACATACCTGATCTGCCCCTACCTCCACCTTATCCCTTCATATTCCCCTTCTTCGCACTCCACTCGTTTTTGATCCAGATCCGTCCACCTTATCCCTCCCCTTCACTCACTCGGATCCAAGGTGGCCGACGAAGGAGGAGCAGAGGCGACACTGGGCTCGTGGTCAAAGGAGGAGCTGGCGGCGCCACGATCGACGTCGGAGGAGGTGGTGCAACTTCATAGTGGGGCGGCTTGTTGGCAGAGGCAGCGAAGCCAGAGGAGGAGCCACCAGCGACGCGGTCATAGCCGGAGGAGGAGGTGGCGCCACTTCATAGAGAGGCAGCAACGTGGCTTGTCACTGGAGGCATTGCAGCAGGAGGAGCAATCGAAGATGGAAGCACATACTCGCAGCTCCTGGCTAGTGGCGACGATGCGACAACTAGCCAGGGTAGGCACGCTTGTGAACATGTTTGAAACTTGTTTGATTTTTGAAAACTTTTGGTGAAACATTGCTAAAAACCCATGAAAATTTTCCAAAACTTATTGAAACTTTTCTAAAATTTCTTGAAACATGTTGAAGCTTGCATGGAACTTCTTATGAAACACGCTGAAACCTCTTAAAACTTCTTTCCACGAAACGCAAAAATCTCATGAAACCTGAAAAGTCCTGGAACATAAAACCCCATGAAATCTTATAAAACCCCATAAAATTAACCCATGAAACCTTATAAAACCCCAAAAATCTACTATACGGTTGAATCGAAAGCTATTAGGTGATGCTCGTTTGGCTTTCCACCTCTAGGAAGCCTGGAAGCAACACAGTTCATTGCTTAATCAGATTTCTAGTTCAAGCCCATCATATAAAGATTCGCCTGGGGCCCAACCTCAAATCGACCATCCCAGAATTCTATACTCAGTCCACTAAGCAGGGTTGGACCTAATGTAGTTTATGGGTGTTCAGTTAAATACCCAAATATTTTAAGAGAATTCCATATGTTTAGTAGACATATTAGTCATATATGCTGATAAATTGGTCCAAATACTTTATATTTATATCTCTAATATATTTCAGCCCACTTCCACACCTCACTCCCAATTCGTCTAAAAAAATAACAACCCAACTGAAGGTTCAAGGAGATTAGGCTGGCTATCGAGCTTCATCCAAAGTTGACATAGTTTGACTTCAAATCATTTTATTTGCCTTTTAAGCAGTTGTTTTAAATTCGAGCTAATGAACCACTATCGAGTTGAGCCTCATTAACATTTTTCACTCGAAATTGACCCATTTCAATTTTGAACTCATTAACTATTGTATTCACAACAATTTTGATTTGAGCCCAAACGAATTTTTTTGCCAGCCAACTAGAGGGGGGTGAATAGATGGTCTATTTTTTTTATTACCAAAATCGAGTTTTATGCAAAATTTAAATACAAGGTAGTAATCGAGCGGTAGTGAGCGCCAAGCGGGACCTAGCCAAACCGCCTAGGAGCCAAAGTCCCGAGAGGGAGCACACCAGACAACAAGGCAAGCAGTAAGATCGACAACAAGACAAGTGCATCCCTATTTCCAAGTCCCAAATTCCATATTTCCAATTCAATAAAATTTTCTTAAAAAATGTTCTTTGATTTCTGCTACTATAGATCGATCTATACATATTCATTAAAACATTATCTTACTGACTTCGAGCACCTATCCTGAAATTCCTAAGTCTGCCACTGCCACTGAGTTGAGTAAAGTTTTACACTTACTTCTTGGTGCGTATGTTGGGAGAATCTAGTTTTTGCTGTGTTAGTCTGGTACCAACAAAAAGGTCAATTTCATGGTGCTTTATCGTTTGAGATATCGAAGCATCATGTAAGAAAGTCCAAGATAGTGCTGTGGTGAACTATTGTAAGTTTTATGGAGTAGATATTTAATTTTGTAAAGATTGCATTTTGTCCAGATCATTTTCTAAATTTTCAGGGGAATCGATCATACCACTAGTATAGCAGCAGTCATACCGCAGAGCGGTAATACCAAGGTGGTCATACCGTAGAGTGGTAATACCATAGTTTACTTGCTAGTAGCTTATTTCCAGAGAGGTCTGGTTGCACAGTGCAGCAACCGGTATGACTGGCCTGTGGGTGGCAGTCATACCGGCCAAGAAGAATAATTTAGGTTTTTGGGTTTTGCGATCATGGATTGATGTGGTTTGACTTAGGTTAGTGCATTAATGTGGTATAAAGCATGTTTTGACTAACGTGGATTCAGGCTTATGTGTTTCGAAAAACGCACATAAATGTAGTGTATGAGTTAAAACCTATGTATGTGGGGTTATCGGATTTCCTCCATATGTGCTAAGTGAATAGTATCTACTAGGATTAGATGGGGCTGGCTAGCATATCTATTTAACCGGTTAGGATGGAGACTTGTAGGTTAACCATCCAACCATCCTCCCTTTCTCATTAAAACCAAGTGTTCTAGGGTTAGGGTTTGAGAAATGTGAGTACCGTGGTATGTTCTCTTGTTCTTTATGTGGAGTGGCTATAAAATATTCATTTTCAAGTAGCAATATATTAACTTTGTTTATCTCTCATAGAACCCTATTGTTTTTGTTGATTTGCTTTTGTTTGGTTTGTTTCGATCTTCTTTCTTCTATTCTTGATCTTGCTGGATGCTAAGGATGTATAAGTGATGGAGATATCCTATGAAAATCAATCCTCATCCATTTATACATCAAGTCTGGAAAGTTCTTGGAGTTGCTCGGTTTTTGCTTGATTTGGTCTCTCCTAGTGATTTCTTGATCAAGTTATTTTCTTGATACTTGGGTATTCTAGCTTGCTGTGACATATGAAAATATATCTAGGGCCAGCTTGGCCATCATTCACCCATGAGTAAGTCGTATTTATCGTTTTGGTGCACTATTCCTTCAAACAATAAAAGTTCAGAACGTTGGCAACTATTCTCTTGATCGTTGATTGGAATAGGTTCTTGACATCCTAGAGTAGGTGCATGCCAAGTTTCAAGTCATTTGAATCTACAGATCAAAAGTTGCATGGATTCTTGGTTTTAAAATAGTGCTAATTTTGCTATTCATCGGGCTTAATTCACTATAGCGATACTACCGCAGTTGACCATTCTTAGAGTCAATGGTTTAGAGTAGCTCTTTAGGTTCCTTGGATGTTGGCTCTTCTATATTTTCATTGTCCGCCTTGCATTTCTTGAGTGATGAGCAGCTAGAGAGAGGATGACTTAACCCTCCTACCATTGCTACTGTTCATTCATCGGTTTTTAGCCTTTTGATTTGCTGAGTTTTGTGTTGGTTTTCTATCTTTAATCTTCATAGCTTTGTACCTATTGGAGTGCAAGATTAGTGAATACTTGGGGGAAAATTTTGAGGCACCATTCACCCCCTCTGTTGCTATTCTGGTCTTACAAGTGGTATCAGAGCCTAGTTAGCTTTTCTCATATATCTTAACCGGTTTTAAAAGCGAATTTTTTGTACGGATAATCCGTTTTTTATTCGGAAATACATAAATATACCCGCGACAAAATTTTTTACAAAAATAATCTCCAGTCGCCACCCCATTGGGCGACTGCTATTTTTCGCTCAACCGGGAGGCGACATTTAGGGAATCTGTGTACCGTTGGGCGACTACTGCAATCGCTGTACGGTTGAGCGACTTTGATTGCAGTCGCCCAACCGTTGGGCGACTTCAATTGCAGTCGCCCAGTGGATGGGCGACTTTACTCAGTCCCCGTGAATTTGTAGAGTTTTATCAATTTTGTAGTTTTAAACTGGAAAAAAATATGGTATAGTTGTAATAAAAGTTTATGTTTATTGTATGTTGTACGTGCGTTTAAAATTTTGAGAAATTTTTTGTAAGTACAATTGACTGTAGAACGTTTGATATATACATTGGTATGTTTTAAGGGTTTGCAATCCGCGTGATTTTTGTATGTTTTGTCAATTTTTTAGTTATAAACTGCGTAAAAATCAGATAAAGTTGTAATAGAAGTTTATGTTCAATGTAAGTTGTAGATGCAAAAAAAAATTTGGTAAATTTTTTTTAGGCAGGATTGACCGAAGAACGGTCGATACATAAAGTGATAAGTGATGTGACCAGTGGCATGTGTGGAACTCTGTACTTGTAATGTTCAGAACTCCACCGCTAGTCGTAACATGCCTTAGGGAATATTACATTTTGTCTACTGGGTGTAGCGTGGTTGTTTGCCCTTTTTGTCGCGCCCTGAAGATGGCTCTGCTGCATCTTTCTTCCTGTCAGTCTTGGTCTTGAGAGCTGCCTCACGAGCTTGAAGCTCTTCCTCCTGACGCTTGATGGCTGCTTCACGCGAACTTAACTTCTCCCGCCTCCTTTGCAGCTCATCCTCCTTGCCCTTAAGACGGATTTGGTCTACCCTCACGCGACGCTCTTGCTCATGCCACATTTGTCGTTCCACCTCGCGAGCCTGATCCATCTTGACAAGGTATTGTCCTTTGTTTTCCACCTCGCGAGGGTTCCGTGGCCATGCCGGCGGCACCCGATCCACCCATTCGATGAACTTGCAAGCCTATGTGTGTCGTGGTAGATGTCATGGATAAAGTTGAAGAACGATAACGAGAAACAAAGGATTTAGTTGTCGTCGTTACCACGAAGTCGTCATCCATGTCTGGACATTTGAAGTACCTACGGCCGTAGTTGGCTCGTGGTAGTGGATCCGTGCAGACGCACAACATCGTCCTAAAACCGCAATGGCACTTCGGACGCTCATGCCACTCCGGCACTCCAAAAGGGTCGGACCTCCAGGAAGACATTGTTGTGTAGTAGTATTGTGATGGCTTGAGGAGGAGGTTGTGTTGTGGTATGTAATACATGGGATGCCTTTATGTAGGCAGGTGAACTGGTGAGTGAGCATAGTCCATGGAGAGTACATATGAATCTTTTTGCTTTTTCAGGCTTTTCAGAGGCCAGTGTAGCAATAAATGTCCCTCCGTAGGCTTTTCAGAGGCCAGTGTATGTAGGCTTTTCAGAGGCCAGTGTATGTAGGCTTTTCAGAGGCCAGTGTATGTAGGCTTTTCAGAGGCCAGTCTATGTAGGCTTTTCAGAGGCCAGTCTA
The DNA here is from genome assembly GCA_017311315.1 of Dendrocalamus latiflorus. Classification (NCBI taxonomy): domain Eukaryota; kingdom Viridiplantae; phylum Streptophyta; class Magnoliopsida; order Poales; family Poaceae; genus Dendrocalamus; species Dendrocalamus latiflorus. The sequence continues at coordinate 40,382,371 of CM029610.1, forward strand.
TGTAGCCTTTTCAGAGGCCAGTCTATGTAGGCTTTTCAGAGCCCAGTGTATGTAGGCTTTTCAGAGGCCAGTCTATGTAGGCTTTTTAGAGGCCAGTCTATGTAGGCTTTTTAGAGGCCAGTCTATGTAGGCTTTTCAGAGCCCAGTGTATGTAGGCTTTTAAGAGGCCAGTCTATGTAGGCTTTTCAGAGGCCAGTCTATGTAGCCTTTTCAGAGGCCAGTGTAGCAATAAATGTCTCTATGTAGGCTTTTCAGAGGCCAGTGTAGCATTAAATGTCCCTCCGTGTTGCTATAAGTAGCACGGTTGGGGTCTCATGACATTGTAAATCGAACAAAGAAGAACCATCTCTTTCGTGGTGAAACATACCATGTCGGAAGCCGAGGGGCCAGTGGGATTTGGGTCACCGAAGGACGACATTCCCTTAGAAAGGAGGGATATGTTCGGTCCACAGTACCGATTGATATCAAGTCGGCGTGCTCAACCAGCGTGGCCGAAATGCAGACACAATGAGTACGCGGTCGTCCAGATCTTAGATTCCCCGAACGATGGCGGGCGACGTTTCTTCCGATGCTCACGCTACGGGGTACAAAATAGTAATATTACATTCTTATATTGCTTATGGACCCGCGAAGTTTACCGTCCTTTTTTTTGCAGATTGCAAAATGCGACTTCTCCCGCTGGATCGACCCTCCTCATGAACGGTATGTTGATCGTTATGTGGGTACATTATGGGATCGAATATGGGACTTGGAGAACCGAATGGAGAGTCTGACTGAGGAGAACAACGACCTCCGCGAACAGATGCAACGCGAGAGGGGCAACGAGGAGGTCGTGAATATAGGAAGCTCTTACGATCCCACATGTTGCTGCGCGAACCCGAGCTGCATATGTGCATGCCACTCCCACGACGGCATCTTTTGTCATCTTTTGTCATCTCGCAATAAATTACTCTATGTAGGCACTTTAGAGCCTGTAGTTTCGTAATAAAAGTGGATTCGTAGCCACCAATAAATTGCAATACTTAAAAGGGAAACATTACGTTCAACGAAATAAGTGCATTACAGAAAAGGGATGTAACATACAAGGTTTACAACTGGTACATGAATTTTAGCATGCATTACAACACCAACTACTGATCCGGAAATGCATTGCATCGTCTAGCTGTGTGCCCCTCCTGACCGCATCGCCCACAACGTGCACCAGATGTTCCAGCTTGTGATACGTCCATGTCATTTCTAATACGTCGGCTCTGTCGCCGACCCTTCCCACCCTTCAGCATGTTAATATCCGGAACCCAGGTCCTCGCTGAAATGTCCAAAGTGGCGAAGTTTCCCACTGCCCTGAACCCCCGGAGCTCCCCACACCAAGCTTGCAGTATTCTCTCCTTGAAAAAGTACTCGGACATGAAGTTAGAAGGATCCATGCGCACGGTCCCGCATGCAGCGAGGACATGAGAGCATGGCCTGTGTAACAACTTAAGCTTGTTGCATGTGCAGCTAGATTCGTTTGCATGATCTCCAAGGCATACATCGTGAGTAACAAGTGAACGAGATGTCCCAAATCCGGCTCTATCACGGAGTACCACCTCGAAACGATGCTCCCTGTTGCCCATGACATGCACTGTGTGCAATTGACCCTTCTGTGCCTTCGCCTCCATGTACGCAGTAATTTTTGACGAATACTGGGCTCCGGGATTGGCCGCATGAAGCGCGGCACTCGCGTGCCTCTCCCTGAAGTAGCGGATTGTGCTGTGAAGAACACCTTCCACGATGGCGACAAGGGGCTGAGAACGGAGACCCCTGAGAACCCAATTGTACACCTCGGCAAGGTTAGTTGTCATTATTCCGTACCTTGCGCCATCCGTGTCGTGCAACAGCGACCACTTCTCCAATTGTTCCCCCTCGATCCACTGCGAGAAGCACTTGATGTTTCGCGCGCTCCTCCTTCTTGAACCACTTGGGTTAGACTCATCGATTGCTGGCAAGCATTGCGGTTGTGCCTCCCCAGGAGTGACCGGCCCCTTGCTCCTCTCGTCGACGTTCTTCCTGGTGTGCTCATCCAACAACCCCCATAAAGCATCAAATTTTCTCTGCTGGTTCTGCCTAGCCAGCCTCTTGAATAGCTTGAATAGCTTCTTCCCCTCCTCCCTCTCTTCTCCTCTTCTTTTCTTCCTCTTCCTCCTCTCTTCTCTCTGGGCAGAATGAATGAGTAGAATGGCAGAACGAGGGGAATGTGCTCGGGGTTAGTGGGCGGCATAATTGCAGTCGCCCTACGGTTGGGCGACTGCAATTGCAGTCGCTCAACGGTTGGACGACTTCAATCGAAGTCGCTCAACCGTACAGCGATTGCAGTAGTCGCCCAACGGTACACAGATTCCCTAAATGTCGCCTCCCGGTTGGGCGAAAGGTAGCAGTCGCCCAATGGGGTGGCGACTGGAGATTATTTTTGTAAAAAATTTTGTCGCGGGTATATTTATGTATTTTCGAATAAAAAACGGATTATCCGTACAAAAAATTCTTTTAAAAGCCATGGCATCAAATAAGTAATCAACCAAGCCATCTATTTTTTTACGGAGTGAATTTTTCTTATTAGAAAGCTTGTACGTAATTTGCATTAAGGTCAAGAATTTTTGTGCGGTTCCGGTCGATGATCAAGTTACACTTGATGTAAAAGCAAATAGCAAAGCTCGTAATTTCTTGATTTAAGGGCTTAGTTAATCTGAGTTTGAGCGAGTTGCTCACTTGAGATTTTCTTATGAGATCTAAAAGACCATCACTGACTTCCATGAGAGTTCTATCACGATCAAGAAAGTAAGACAAAACCAATTATAAAAAGAGTAATCAAAGATCGAGTAAAAGCTTGGTGAATTTTTGGATGAGCTGTGGGGAAAGTTCAACAAGATTCTTCAAGATCTTCGTACTATTGGCTTGACATTTTCTAATTCTGAGAAGCACACTAGATGTTGAGTGCACTTGATGTGAAGATTTGGGGAATAAAGATTTACTTTCATTAATAACAACAATGTCATAAGTCGATGACTCTACTCAAGGTTAAAGACGTATGAGATTGACTTCATCTCGCATGTCCTCAAGATAGAGTTGATGACTCTTGTGGTTGACCCTTCTCGGAGTAGCTATTCAGTTCAGGTTCCTTGGATCTTGGTTCTTCTAAATTTTCATTGTTCACCTTGCATTTTTTGAGTGATAAGCAACTAGTGAGGTTATCTGATGATGATTTAGTCCTTTTACTGTGATTACTGTTCATTCCTCGGTTTTTAACTTCTTGATTTGTTGAGTTTTGTGTTGGGCTTCTATTTTTAATATTTATAACTTTGTATAGATTAGAATGGAGAATAAACAGATATTTAAAGAAAAAAATTAAGACACTGTTCATCTGCAACGGATATATGGCGGGGCGTTGAATCTTCGCAGCTGCGCGGCTATTTCCCTAATCCTATGATGAGTGGCACGATACGATCAACGTTGTTTAGTTTTTTAACGAACGTCGGAGTACAGATGTCTGCATGAGGCCCTCAGCGACTCACAAGTTCTGACAAACTTCAGTTCTTACGCAGGAGTATTACGCCTGTCAGAGCCTTCTAACGTCAGTCCATCCGCCAAGATTCTCCAAAGTCCAAGCAGTAGAGTATGGGATACGCGCGTATATCTGATACAGTGACGGATACAGGAAAAATTTTAGGAGAGGCTGAACAAAAGCGATACAGCGACATAACTCCACTATGTCCCTCCTGCACCATACATCCATAGCTAAAAATTTATGGGGGGCTCCAGGGGGCTCCAAGGGTTCGGTAGCGGTAGGGGGGCTCGAGCCCCCGCCTCACCGCTGGATCCGCCCCTGATCTGATACATGGTGAAATACTGCACGTTGCCGGTGGTTCTACTTTGCCGAACAAAAGATTTTGGGCTCAAGTGCATGCGGCATGTGCAAGCCTGACTGGACATGGTACAAGGAAGAGCACAAGAGAAAAGTCGGGGGGAAAAGAGTGACTGCGTTGCGCAGCGCAGGAGGCCGGCCGAGGCTAGAGCTCGGACTTGGGCCGTGCCGGCAAGTCTGGGTTCATCATGTTTCGTACCGTTTCGTATCGTACCGATTTAGCTCAGTTATCTTATCGTATCGTCACCAAGGTAGCACTTATAGACTGGTATGTCTTCATTTCCTTCTCGAATCTCAACTTCTTGCATCCGGCCGCATGACCCGACTCAGCTAATGGGATGAGAAGGTGTCGGCCGGGCAAGCCATGTGCGCAGGGGAGCATATGTGCATGGTAGAAGGTAACCCTTCGAAAGAACAGGAAAAAAAAAGCACATGCTCTTCAATCAGGCAAACACTGTTTCATTGGATAAGTGACATGGTCCTCCGCACGAAAGGTCCCACGAGTCCAATTCTGCTCGGCCTGCTGCGTCCATAGTCCATGCATACTCCACACTTGTATCAGATGCGGTAAAAAAACGGGAGGCAACGGGGCGGACGGGAGAAGGGAATTAAATATGCGTCGATTCCACGCATGGCCTTGGTGTCGCTTCCGCCTCGTATTGCCGTCCTGAGTAGAAAACCAGCAGGTTGCATGCGTAATCCTAGAAGTCAGCAGAAGTGGGGCCTTGAACGGTTCCAACGTTGCCTCACCGCACCGCGCGGCCGGCACTAGCTCCCAGCCAACGCGGACGCCTCCCATCCCAACCAAGTGACCAACAACAAACACCCAAACCCCTCCGGCTCGATCGCCTCCCCAAAACTCATGGCTAAACTTCGGCCCAGTTTGTTACGTACTAAAAGCCAAGAGGCCAAGCCGGTAGATCCAGGTTAGATATACGTACGTGCATCGGTCCTAGAAAAAGTCGCAGCTCACCGAATAGGCCCGAGGTCGACGGATGCACAAAGTACGCCTCGTCGCTGCCCCTGGATTGCCTACAAGCTGCCAAAGTCTGCTTGCGCAAGATTATGTGCATGTGCATACCTGACAGAGGATATGATAGTGCAGCTAGAGTTATTGTCTGGGTGCCATGTATAACACGTAATTAAGCAGTCCACGGACTAGAAACTTAAGTACACTGTACTGTAGCATTATTAGCCAAGGACAAGAAAATAGCAGTGACATCACCGTAAGCCTAACAACTAACCCAAGGCATGGTTCATTCACTTCACGGTAATAGTCTTGCTCGAGGCTTGATCATCTGTAGACTGTAGTAGTATCTGCCAGAGCCAGACTACGCCTTGCTGGCGAACTCGGCGTGCAATGAGGCAGCCTTCTGCGCCGCCGGCGACGGCTTCCGGATCGACCCGGACTTGTCGTACTGCAGCCGCTGCTTCGGGGCGCTCTGCGACCGCGCCTTGGCACGGAACGACTCCGTCTTCGCCATGTAGTTCGGGTAGTCGGAGAAGCCCCCGGGCACGGCGACGCGCGAGCACTCGCTCATTGTCGGCGTGAGCGCGCCCCGCCTCGAGCTGCCCGGGCGCGACGACGCCGAGAAGAGCTGCGGGGTCGCGCAGAGCTCGGCGATGTCCACGGGCAGTCGCCATGTGCCACGTGGCTGCCCCATGCCCACGGAGGACGGGCTGCGCACCGACATCTGCGCGGCCGTTGTGGAGTCCTTGGACGGCGAGTCCGGCAAGGCGGAGAAGCACCAGCTGCTCCGGTCAGAAGCCAACGTCGAGTACGAGGATTGCATGTGTTTGCCGCCGTCGCCACGCCTCCGGGAACTGGAAGAGTGCCGCCCGGGCTTACCAGTGTCCACCTCGAGAGTCTTGACACTCCTCTCATCATCCATACACCTCTCCGTCCATCCGTCAAGCCAGTTCCTCCTGCAAGATTGTGATCTCTCCGTGCTCACCCTCCCACCGCACATCGCCTTCGACGTGCTCCTCTGTACAAAAGGCCGAGCAATCGTCAGAACAACCAGTCCATCACACATGAGTAGACAACAATGGATTAAGCAACACCTTCAGAGAAACGTGGGCACTGGGCTTGGGCGCCTCTTCGGTGCGAGAGGCTTGATCGTATACCCCCAACGGCGGAGGCCCCTGCAATGCTTCAGCGCGTCAAGGAATTTTGTCAAGGAGTAGTGTCGTGGTGAAGCTGGTGGCATGGATGCTACTTGACTTACCGGATGCGCGGCGCCGCGCTGGGAGCGGAGGGCGCGGCACTCGCGCGCGCGCGCCTGGGCATGCACGAGCGCTTGCATGCATCGCAGCGTCTCGGTCGCCTGTCGCCGCACCATGTTGCCCCGGACCAACGCCTGCAGCTTCACCAGCCCACGCAGCGCCTTCAGTGCGCGCCTCGCCTGCGCGGACAAACAAACACAAAGCAAACAGAGATCAGTGCAGATGTCTCAACTTTCTGATCAACCGCACACAAAAAGAATAGAAACGGTGGAGGAGGCGAGGGAGATCAGGGCCTAGAGAAGCTAACCAGGTAGCCACGGAAGGCGGCCTGGATTCGAACCGCAGCCATGGCCAACTCCTGCTTGCCCGCTGCGTCCATGGACGTTGCGCTGCTGGTCATCCGCACAACAGCCGCGGCCGCATGAGCGGTAGCCACGGCAGCCTCAGCCACAACCGCTGTCGCCGCCGCGACGGCAATCGCCCGCTTGCTCTGCTCCCCGCCCTCCTTCCCCGTCACCGGGTGCGCCCACTGGGGAGTCGCCGCTGGTGGTGTTGAAGCAGGATCAGTCACCGCCTTCTCCGGGAACGATTTGCCCAAGCTCCATAGCTTCTTTTCCGTGCGCGGTCTCGATTCGCTCGAGCTGGGAGAGGCACTCTTGCTGCCCCCGAAGAGGCCCCGGAGGCATCCCGTTGCCCAGCCCATCCCCTCTTAATTCTGCTCTGCAATTGGCATGGTTATTTCCTGATTTTATTGCTCCTACCTGCTATTGTACACTCAGCAGAAGAAACAAAGGGCGGGAGCTGGAACAAAACGAAGCAGAGCAAGAACATGCACGCGAATGAGAGTAGCAGCAGAAGCGCAGGAAGAATAGGCGGTCTCAGTCTCTTTATAAGAAGAATGAGTGTGTGACAGTGCATAGTTTCTTCTTGAATAAAATCATACTCCATTTTGGATTTGTCAAGGTGCCCTGACTGTTTCCCCCCTATAATCAGCCAAAATTTAGACTATTAGATTACTGTAAGATTTACTCTAGTACGGGTGTCTCGGCGGGGGCAGTACGCCGTAGTGTCTTCCGGTCGGCACTCTTCCCGTGCCTGCCGCGCGTCTGCAAAGGGCCGAAGCGTAGGAGCAGCTGACATATGTAGGGCGCCGGTCGCTCGTAACTTTCTTGGACGTGCCGAGCCGGCTTTTGGACCCGGGAAGAAGTACAAGTGCTTTGCAGGACAGGTCGTCTTCCCGCAGCAAAGGCTAATTGGCAGGGGAGTGTAACTTTCAGGCTGGCTGCAGCATCCGTGCACCGAGATCAGATTGCTACCAACCAGTGACCGTGGAGTCAGATGCACGGCCAAGATTTACGGAGCGAACATGGTATCTGGGTGTTTCAGACGTTATTCGTCCGTGGTAGGAATCAACTAGTTGTTTGGTGTGTGTGTGTGTGTGCCTTTGAAATCTAATAGCGCGCAGTGTTAATGTTTGTCTACTATACCCAGTTCGCGAGTCGATTCAGGCAGAGAAGAATTTTGCGCTAGTGGCCATATGTAACTATAAATTAAAGGCGCTATTCGTTCGCTCGTCAAAGTTGGTTGAAAAAACAAGAAAGCATGCCTGCATGGCCAAATTGTCAACAAAATTGACCGCTCCGCTGCGCGCGCGATTTGCACGCGTTGAAGTAGCTCCAAATGTTTGAGTTGGTCTATAACTAAGCTTATTCTGTCGACGGGAAAAATAGAACCAAATTGACTTGCAGTCATCAGACTACTTAAAAAAAAAGTGGTGGTGGTGGTAAGTCGTCCTCTTCTAATTCTTCTTTTTACCTCATTAAAAAAAATCTATAACTAAATGAGGAAAAGTAATATACCAACTGATAAATTTCACATTCCTAAAAATTGTTCAATAAAAAATAATGGTGAAATTCTATTGGACGCATGGCGAAGCCAAGGGTTGGTCGTGACGACATCTTTGTCGGAGCTTGATCAAGCGTGCAGGCGAAGCTTAGAGCATAAGCTAGACAAACCGATCTCGATGATGTCTGACTTGAGATGCTAAGAGTATTATAATTTTTTATTCTTTATAACGTACAAGCATTCAACTAGTGATGGTAAGAGTAAATTGTGATTGTGGGCGTTTGGTGATAGGCTTATGTCAGCGATCACCACTGACCGACGGTGCATAGTGCATACGCCAATTGACAGTTCGTGCAAGTTTTTAAAAAAATTGACAGTTCGTGCCGGTCTCTGTATAGTACATATGGGCCTGAAGCCCGTAACTTGGCCATACAGCGCAGGGCTGCCGCTGGGTACCCTTACCCATTCCCCAAACCCGTCCTGCTGCGCAAGCAGGTCTCGCCACGCGCAACGAGCAGAGTACGTAGCCCCCCTCTCTGCCTCTTGCTGCTCTTGCTAGTCTTATCATACGTGTTGTGATCCCCACCATCCGATCCATCATCCATCTAGGCGTCGCATCGCTACCTCTCATCTAATCCACTTGGTGTGCTTACTCGTTTGGTTGCCTCGATCCCTAGTACGCTACCAAGATTTTCTTAGATCATCATCATCGAATTCGTTTCTTGGTGTAAATGCTGAGATGAAATGCTGAGATGAGGTTCAATTTGACACCAGTAAGGGAGAAGAGTTGCGTCTAGAAATGGCTAGTGAAGAATGGGTCTTAGTCACTGGCATTGAAGCATGGGAATCCATGTAACTGTACCACCTCATCAAAGAATACAGTGCCACGGAGCCAGCCATATATGGGTGTGCAAGAGGCAAAAAGTGTGCATATTTAGAGAAGCAGTCGACGATAGTGAGGATTACTGATTTTCCAGTGACACGTGGCAAGACTTCAATACAATTCATATAAATATCCTCCCAAATGCGTAAGAGCACCTCCAATGGCTGAAGCAAATCGGCCGGCTTTAGTTGCTCCACCTTGTTGCATTGATAGAAAACATAATTGTGAACATAGTCTTGTATCAACTTCTTCATGTGCAAAATGTAGAAATCTACCTTGAGGTGTAGTAGGGTCTTTTGGACCCCTTCATGGCCCGCTGCATGAGATAGCTCTAGAACTGTGGGTAGCAGTGGGGAGGCGGGTGCACATAGACCTTGCGGTCATAGAGAACCAGGCCATCAACCAAGCTCCACGGCACACTGAGCTCACCGGCCAAGACCTGTGTCTTAATGTTGGCTAAGTTAGAGTAGCACGCGGCCTCCTACTGCAAGTCATAAAAAATGGAGAAGCACGGTGTCGATAGTAGGACCAAGAATAATCGACTAGGGAGGTCGAATATGAGGTTCTAAAAATTATTGCCGTCTAACACTAATTGCCATAATTTTTAGCTAGGCAAGATTTCAAGGCAATATAAACCTACACAATTCTAGAATCTAAAGCACCACAAGCACAAGTCTCTACAAGTATATCTCTAGCACAAATAAATATGACAATGATCATCATGTGTTAGAAATACAAGTGCGGAAGGAAGAGATAAAGAAGTAAGCAATTGACATACGATATTTTACCGTGGTGTTCGGAAACTTGCCATTTTCCTCTAATCCACGTTGAGAAAAAGCCCAAGTGACTTGGACCAGCTCCACGAATTAAGCCTCAACTTCTCAATCCACTAGTGGGTGCTCTTCCTCCGCTCCGGAGATGGTGAGCACCGAACCACTTACAAGTTGGTGCCAGACCTCTTCACAATCTTCTTGAAGAGGTCACCTTGCAATCTCCCACCAAACCGTCTAGATGTCTGCAAACACCAAGAGTAATAGATCAAAGCTTCACTTGACGGTGATTAAGTGCCAAAGAATCAATCTAAGATGAATGCACTTGATTTTAGCTCAACTCCTTCAATGAATAGAACAAGAGTAAATGAGGTGTGGAGTGAATGCTCTATACTCAAGGATATTACAATAAAGTGTCTAACTATGTCCTTCAGCAGGTGGGAAGGTATTTATACCCCTACCAACCAAAATAATCCTGAAAAATCAGGACAAGCAGTAGTACCGCTATACAAATTATGAAACTACCACACTTATACTATAGCAACAGTAACAGCTATATCAGAGCATCAGAACTAGCCGTTGAAATTTAGCGTAGTACTACTGCCATTGTAATCGTGGTTGTTCCGATTTTCGGTAGTTCCAAAATTTTGGTGCAGTACTTCCATTTGCTTTGAGGCCAAAAATTGGTTTTCTCTGGAAAAAACATACCACCAAAATTTTTGAAACTTCTGAGTTTCGGTAGTACCACTCAAGGGTGCGGTCATACCACTCTGTGGTAGTTCCGCCATTCAAATTTCGATACTACCGATTTTCAGAGAGACTGAGTGTTTCAAAGGGTGCTCTCTGGAAAAAAATATACCACCAGCTTAACGTCGGTACTTTCGGGTTCCAGTAGTTCTGCACTACCACCCCGATCATACTGCTAAGTAGTAGTGTCGCTAATTACACACCGGTGCTACCGTTTTTCCTGCCATGCATAGTTGGCTAACAATTCTAGTTTTAAGTACATGTATGATCCTAAATTGATCCAAATAGCACAAGAACATGCTGTCAAGTTATTAGTCATGATCCCTCTTAATAGTATAGCATTTATCCTATAATCTAATCTTTCATCCTTTCTTCTAAGACCGGTAAAATAGGAAAGAGATTCTAAACTATTTATACCTTTGTCTTGAACCATATTGATCCTCATGTCGACCTTTATCATGCAGTTTCGGTTGTCATATTTATCATAGGGACTAAATCTTTAAACACTCAACAAACACATTAGTCCCATATCCACATATTGTCATTAATTACCAAAATTATTTTTAGGGGTCTAGATGCTTTCACCCGTCGTGTCTGTATCATGGTGGGAGAGGGCATTGGCCACAATGTTTTGAGTGTCGGGTTTGTACTCCACACGGAAGTCAAATTCCAATAGTCTTCTCACCCAATGATGCCAAGGGATGGTAGAGAGCCATTGGTCCAGCAAAAACTTTAGGCTATAATGGTCGATGCGGATGACCCCACATGTAAGCCCTCCAATGATGAACAGTTTGGACCAAGCCAATTAGTTCGCATTGATAAGTTGCTAGCTTGGTGTGATGAAGTGCGATCATGCAACTGAAGAATGCCACTGGTTCAATTCCTTGATGCAGGATGGTGCCAATTCCAAACCCCAAGGTGTCGCATTCGATGATAAACTCCTTGTTAAAGTCTAGAAGCTAGAGGATAGGTGTTGGCAGTCTGGAGTGCCTGAAAGGCCTTAGCTGCAGCCTTAGACCATCAGAAAGCCTCCTTCTTGAGTAGCTACATGGGTGGTTCCGCTATGGTGTTGAATCTGCGAATGAATTTGCGGTGGTAGCCGCAAGACCCAGAAATTCGCACAGTGCATGCACAGAGCGTGGCACTAGCTAGGTGAAGACCGCCTGTACCTTTTGGGTGTTCGTTGTGATGCCATCCATGCTGATGATGTGGCCAAGGTAGCCGACAGAGGGTTCCCCAAAGAGACACTTGGATTTCTTTAATTCTAGTTTCAATTAACATTGCCATCTAGTACAAATTCATCCTTAAACATGTTCACACAAGTGTTTGAAATCCCTTCAGTTGGTCAGTCTAACCGCTTGTCTCATGGTGGTCAGACCGCTTTAGCTTATCTCAACCAAAAACATACTGGCGGTTTGACTGCTGTTGTATAGCCGGTCTAACCAGTTATGTCCAGCAGTTAGACGCATTCCTTGTTTTCTTCTCCCATATATGTTCAATTTCAATTTCGTCAACTCAAACTCACCGCGATTGTCCTCAGTGGTGTCATGTATTCATCACAGTCATGGAGAGACCTCCACATGGCCCTACATAAGTATACTGTATTGATTTGATAAACTTGCTAACCCCTTTGTTATTTGAAACATATGAGTGTAGAATGACAGAAGAGGATATACTTCCTAATGTAGGAGCTTCACCAACTGCAAGTCAAAATCAACTAGAAGATCGATCTGTTGAGGCTTTACTAGAAAGATTGTAGGAGGTAAACTAACTAATAGCTACATAACACCATTGTTTGCTTTCTGATGTTTACATAATAACCACCTCGTGTATGAATGAAAGGTTTGGATTTTACGATTACTTGAATTCATTTGTTTCTCCCTGAATTCTGTTTATTTTACTATTAATGCCAAAGCAGAATGGCTGTCAAACAGCACGATGGAGGCATTGGAGTAAGTTCACATCTGCAATCGGCTTTTACTAAGTTAAGGGCACCAAGTAAAGAAGCAGTTTCTGAAGCAATTTCAAAACTAAAGAGTCACCTGAATGGTGAGAGTGAGGTAAAAAACGTTTGTTGAATTCTGTATATATTGCTAATAACCCCACAACAATATTGTTTTGTTGAAAATTGAAATTGCCTATCTGTTCTTGAGAGTTAACATGCTTCCTGTTTGGCCTTTTTTGCTTTCAGAAATAAGTTTCTTTTGCAAGATATAGAATGCTCTTGTTCTAAATATTATTTTTTACATGAGTCTTATAAAATTTTAGGTGTTTCTACCCGGTGCACATACATGCCATGCTAGTTACTTTCAGTATGGTTCTAATTTTTGAAAAAAAAAAACAATTTCTGCAGGACTCTGATCTTTCTGTTGATGTGGTTTGTCCAAAGTTTCTTCTTGCTTCTTCAGGCTCCAAGCTGGGCTTCATATTCTTCGTACTGTTGCAGTCTGTGTTGGGACGATGGTATCCACACTATTGAGTTTTGAGTCAGAAGAATGAATGTGGTTGCAGTAGTAGTATCTAGTAGATTTAATTTGTTGCAAAAGTAGTACTCTTGTAGATTTACTTTGGTCAGAATAACACATTTTGCTCTTTAATCGATTGTAAATTAGTAAAGGATGTGTTTAGATAAACGTGAAGGGCTAAAAAATGTAATATGTTGTTGCCTAGATGAGAGATTGAGATACAAAGTCACAGCACGCATCGGAATTCTTTTTTTAGCTATAATCATTAAGTACTCTGCAATATGTTCATGTCTGTTCGTGCAAATTAGAGGCATCCATCTCCTGATCAAGCTTTACCCATCTCCCCACCCATATCCATCAGCACTACTCGATTATCCAATTGGTATGGGCCAATCAGGGGAGGGTGTGGGATGGGCTCATGGGCAGATGAGGCGCGGATTTGGGTGTGGGCAAGCACCGGTGTGTCCATACCCTCCCCAACGGCAGGCTTCATACACCGTAAAGGCCGAGGCCAGAGGCTAGCGTTGGATGGTACTCATATCTTTTCGTATCCACGCCTTACATGGACATGTTGGCCTATGTCGAGGGGAAGTAGGGCCGAAACCACAACGACGGACCAGGGGCCGAGGCTGCTAGCACTGACAGAAACCACCGGCGCGTCGGCCGAATCGACGATCGTGTTCGTCCACGTTAGCCTGCGTTCGCGCAGGCCGAGAAGGGGCGGGGCGAGCGAGGAAAGGTTGGCGGCGGCCGGTTCGTCCCGTTGGAAACCAACTTCAGATGTGCTTCCGGCAGGGAGCATGGAGCCATGGAGATCTGCGGTGAAGCCAAATCCTCGAGACCTCCGCGTGCCCAGGTAAGGTAGAATATCTACTTCGCACACAAATTTTCAGTTCTTTTGAGGGGCTGGGAAAAGTGACCGGTTTATGGAGTCTTTTCATTAGAATGTGATGAACACTGAATTACCAGATTATTGTTACTCGCACTGAGGAATCCTTGAAATCTTTTAGAACTGAATTTGCTAGGTGGTCGACGTTAATCGCCGAATTTAATGTTTGATCCATATTTTGGTGTACTTGGTAGGGGTGCAAATGGAGCGGATATTTCCCGACCGTCCATCCGTCCGTTTTAATTCGGAGTAAAATTTTGAATATCCAAAGGTTTTGTCGGATGTGGAAACGGAGTCGAATACGGAAACGGATTTGGAAAAAGCATTATCCGACGGATACGGAACTATCTGAGTATTTTTCGGATAGTTACCGGATACGGAAATGGAGTCGGATACCTGGCCTCTCCGGGTACCGGATACGAAGGTCCTGTGAAATCATTCGCTAAATGTAATGAAGTTAAATGAATTAGTGATGTACTTGACTACTTAGCTATAGACAATTTGTACTTTTGAACCATGTGACATGTAGCTAGTTAGCTACTACTTGTTTAACTAATCTCTATCATTTATTTGCTATTTTGCTAGCTAGACTTCACTAGTTGTTTAACTTGTCCCTGTCACGATGTGAAATTTACTTTTGCGCATTATCTGATTAAATATTCGTGATCGAAACTAACCGTATTCGGAGCGGCATATATTTGCTCTGTATTCGTGATTGAGAATATCCGCATTCGTATTCATATCCAGTATTATTCGTGTACGACTCCGACTCCGACAAAAAAATATGAAAAAATATAAAGGATAAATAATATTCGTCTGTATCCACTCCGTCTGCATCTCTAGTACTTGGCTCCCGCAAATCGGATAGAGCCATAGAGGAAGAGGCATGCGTATGAGTTATGGTACATCGCTGTGTATTAATGCAAAAAGGTCATGTAAGTATACATAGGCAAATCGCTTTCATTAATTTGCATCATGCATGTGGACATAAACAGATACACAAAACATATGGGTAGACCGTAGCCGACCAACCACATGGGAAACAAACAACAAAAACACCTCTTGGTTGGATTAGGGGCCTAAATATTTCGGTCATGTGGCTACTATACTAACAAGGAGGTGCCCTAAAACGACCAGATTTCATCACCTAGATATGCCATCTTTACACTTATTTCTTGTATATTTAGCTGCAAACAGCCATGACCTGACAGAAGGCGTCAGTTCTCAGGGAAGAACTGAACATGAAAGCCATCTGGGAAGCTGAGTCCCGGGGTACGGACTATGTTTCCTCCTTTTATTGCCTTCCACCTGAAATGAGCAAATGTGTGCACTATGCATTTAATTTATGTACAAGTGACAAATGATACCTGTAGGTCTTTCAAAAAAAAAGAAAAAGCAATACCTGTATTTTGTAACCAGGCAGTGGATGAACGTTGCCATCAAAACCTTGCTGAGATCGGTTCCAACGCAGAACCGGAGACCCCCACCGAAGGCCATGAAATGCTTCGTTCCACCACTGATTTCCAGCTTGTCCTGCTCAAGCAAGAACCAAAAGTGTTGTTAAGAGAAATAGGTGAGTCAAAACTACGCAAAACACAACACTTTATTTTCATGCTTATGAAGGCATGCATGGAGGCTTCAAGAGGCAGATCATATTCTATCGATATTGCACTACTATTTGCTTCAGGCAACCGTTTCTACTGTTATGACTCTAAGGCCGCTTCCTTTCTTTATTCCTACGTGTTCCTTGTCAGCAGAACAGTGCGTATTAAGTAACATTTGACAATTTGCTGCTCCATATGCTGACTTGACCCCGCCCAAGTCGACTAATCACCTAGCACCTAGCACAATGCAAAGAGCTGAACTTATTGTTACTGCATCCCCTGGATAGGCAAGATATATAAAATTACTATTATAAAAGAACGAGTTGGTGGTTGTACGTCCCTTCTTCTCCAACCGTCTCATTTTCAATTTTTCATCACTCTTCACTTTTCAACTGATCAGAGTAACCATCTTCCATAGTATGATTCTCTATATATCTAATAAATTTTGTTGCAATTAAACAAACAAATGGTGTGTTCTTTTTGGCTGTGATTGATGGCTTTTAGCTCTAGTGCAAGTGCTCGTGAGAACGAACCAAATGCCGATAAACCGATGAGCTATTTCGATAAGGCTGTCCTAATAAATTGCTTCAAAAAAAAAACTACAGAGAAGACATCTCATTTGTTTATTCAAGAAAAATTATAGGACATAAACTATAAGCCATAAACCGAAACCCACCTAAAACCTTAAAACTAAAACTACTACCTATAATTGCACTCCGTCTTGGAAGTCAGTTCAACTCAATCCGGCGCGCCAAAACCCTAATATTCAGTTGCATTCGAAAGGAATAGAGGGGATTTCAGCTTGCAAATAGGTCAAACAGCACAAACCTGCCACCTCCATGGATTAAACTCTAATGGGTCTTCGTATATTTCGGGATTTAAGTGCACTGCTGGAGGACACACCATGACTCCCCATCCTGCTGGAATGGTGTAGTCTGCATCCAAAGGAGCAAATAAAGGAAACGGTTGAATTTCATAGTTTATGCCAAGAAAATAAACATGTTTGATTTTTACTCTATATACCTTTGAATTCAATGTCTTGCAAGGCCTTCCGAAAAATTCCCGGCACGATGTTTGCCAACCTTACTATCTCCAATGTGACCTTCATGCATAACAAAACATAAAGGGCAGGGGTGTCAGTTCAGAGCGCTAATTCTAGTCCAATCCCAGCAGTTTCTTTCTATCATTTCCTTCTTTCTCTCTCTTTTGATGCTTCAATTCATGTTATTCAGAGTAGTAGTAGTGGTTGTTAAGACATATTATCTTCTCTCTCGTGGACCGTGCATTTGGTTACAAAAGCACGAAACACATAAGCACTTGCATAATCGCATTTGGTCTCTTAGGGTTCTTGTGCTTTGCCACTCTATATGATAATGTCATTAGCCACTGTTAGACCGACCTTTCTTAACATTGCAACTTGCACTTAGCTAGGTAGTCCCGGTTAGGCTCACCTGAGATGTGAAGGTCATCGACTTGTACTCGGCCCACGTGAGGCCGGCATCACTGTCCTTCCTGTCCCTAACAATCGCCTCATGCTCCTCCTGGCCACACAAGAGCATCATCTCGCCAATTGTTTTTTGGCGCAAGTAGCTCGCCTAGTTGCCTTGCTCAGGCACACCACATCGAGAGAAGTAAACAATTGCAGTTTACGCTAACCGTTAACGCCTCGAGCACTCTGGGGTTTTCGGTCAGGAGCTTGATGCCTAGCGTGAGGGCCAAGGCCGTCGTCTCGAAGCTCGCGAAGAGGAGCACGAACATGAGGTCGAGCGCGATGGTCTCTGTCAGGACGGGCTTCTCCCTCCTCAGCTCCTCGATCACGATGTCGAAGAAGTCCTCGCATTGCCTCCCCGGGTTGGCCATCCTCTCCCTCATCATCTTCTTGAGCACCTTCATGGCGTTCCTCCTCCCCTACAGATGCAATTCCAGCTCTCTCAAGTGTTCAAGATAAGAGAAGCTTGGTGTAGTACATTCCTGGAGAAACATTGACTGCGTGTGTTTTTTTAGAACACGCAAAAGCTTTGCATATCATTTTAATTAAGAAAGAATCAAGAGTACAAAAACCAACTATGAAGACAAGAAACTCTTGCTGCGCACCATGAAAGTTCTTCACCCCGGATTACTCTCAACAATTCCATTAAGATGCTGAATTTTCCATTGAAAACTCTCGCATTCCTTTCTCTCCATAACAACAAAAACACCATAATAACCGACGCATGTGAATGGTCGTTTGTTGACTTGACACGAAAGTGTAGTTTTGTTCACTACGTTGCTCAAGATGCATTTATGTACATGTGCAATTATGCATACCTGCATGCACTCATGATAAGCAGTGCCGGGAATGTCCACCGGGACCGATATAAGCCCGCGAATGAAGGCCACGAAGTTCATCCTCAGATTCTCCGACGACTTTGACGGCTCGTAACCGATCAGCTTCTTCGCAGTAAGATTAAATATCATCTAGGAGAAGTTTCAAGACATTGATGCACACATCAGCAATCTAACCTGATGTTAAACGCAGCATTAGTTTGTTCCAACACAAGATATGTGGCCTCTTACGGTGGAGATGCCGTCCTTGAGCTCGACGCTCGGCTGGCCGGCCCACGAGACGAGGCTGGCACGGCAGGCGTGGTCCGTCTCGGCGAGGAGCACCGCCCGGAGGTTCTCCTGGCCGTACAGGCGCAGCACGAGGGTCTTGAGGTACTTGTACATGAAGCCGTGCAGGGAGCCGACGTTGTCGCGGCCAAAGATCTCGGTGAAGGTGTCCGGGTACCAGCTCTCGAACAGCTTCCCCTCCTGCTGGAAGACGTAGTGGTTCAGGTCCGGGTCCGCCGACACGATCACCGGCCGGCCGACGACGCTGGTCTTGAAGATAGTACCGTACCTACACATCCAATGTTTCAGCAAGTGTTCAGTTTCATACAGTCATACTTACGCGGTTACGCCACGGATGCAATATGATTGTGATCGGCTTGGTTTGGAAACTGGTGTGTGGTAAGTACGAATGTACCTGTTCACCCTCTCCTTGACAAAGGGGGACACGTCGCAAGTAGGGTTCGGCGCGAAGAACTGCATGGTCTCGCCGAGAAGAGGGAGGCCGAGGGAGCCCGGAGGCAGCCGGCCGTTTACTTTCGGGTGGCTCCAACTGTATGCCCACAGGATGGAGGCTACGACCATGACCAAGGTCGCAGCCCATACTGCTATGCAGACCAGCTCCATGGCCTCCAAGATTGGTAATGAGAAGAAGGTTACTAGTGATGTATCCTATTAGGGCAAGGGCAATGGCGGTGCGGAGGCACGAGAAGCTAGTGCAAGATATGGTTTGCAGGTACCGAGGGCTGTGTGCTTATTATAGGAGTGTACATGTGAGAGATTGCTTTGATTTATGTGAAGGTTACAGCCCAACGCTGCCAGAGGCTGGAACATAAACAAATGGAGGGAGAGGAATTATTGCCACAGAATCCTTCAGTGTATCTTTTTGACGGAAAGAATCTACCCGGAAGCTTGCATTTTGTTGTTATGTTCTGAAGGCTGTGGTACATGCCACAGGAAAGCTGTTCTGTTGTTAACTTTCTAGAGTGGCTGCCTGCTTCAGCCTGGCTCGGTGTGCACGGTTTAGCATAAAAGCATGTATAGCTAGCAACGGATTGTCGGCTGTTCTGCAGACCATGAATTGTTCCTTTCTCACAATTAGATTGTAAGACCATATGATGACGACTCCATATAAATGATGAGTATTTGATATTATTTATGTCTTACTTTCATTACTTGAGTTTAATTTTGAGAATTCGAATTTTGAAGTGTTGCTTTGAAGTTACTGGTCTGACTAGCTTAGCTGTGGCAGCCTGACCGGCTTCAACATTACGGTCTAACCAGCCGTTGCCTGGCGATTAGACTGGTGAGTGGTAATATCGGTATTTTTGGCGGTAGCTATTTTTCAGAGAAGGTCTTTTAGATATTTTTGGTTTAAAACCTAGTGCAATAGTATCGGTGTTGTAACCGCGGTATGACAGGGGAGTAACGGTTTGACCAGCCTTGGCATGGCAGTTTGACCGGTGTAGAGCTGGCAGTCTGATCGACTTAGAAGCCATGGTCAGATCGGCCCTGTTGAGGTGTTGCTTAGTAAAGTTGGTTTGAGTTGTTAGTCACAGTAGGAGTCCATATAAGTATTAGTCATGTGATTTCTATACATGTGAGAGTCATGGTGTCCATATGTTTTGCTAATTGAGAGTCTAAGTGCATGTCATTTATACTCGGATCGATTGCTTTGTCCTTGATGTGCATGTGCTTGATGATTGTTGTGGCCAGCGTCAAGACAAGGTTACGAAAGGGGTCTTGAGCCCATGGCGTGTCGCGTAAGTTCAGATGGAGCATCATCTCAAGCGGAGAAGTACAAGAGAAAGATAATGGTCGTAAAGAGGAATTGTATGGATACGGTGTGCCAATTGGACTTGTGCATTTCAAGTGGTGACATTCTGACATTCCTCAAAGCTGGCGTACCATTTTGGCAGTAAGACGTTGGGCATCACGGACTGTAGTGTAATACGGTGTACCATAGAACTCAGACATTTTAAATGGTGACGGCCTCAGCACAAGCATATGATCTTGGCGTTAGGCATCCATCTTCATGAAGACCGGTGGGTGGCAATTTGAAAAATTGTTCAATACCAGATAGATTGGTGGTTTGCAAAACCGCAGTATTAGCCTAAGTGGTTTAAGTTACGACTTTGTAGATTGAATGTCATCTTGAGCTTGTGGAGCCTTGTAAGTCGCACTTTGAACAACGTGTAAGTGTGTGTGTGAGTAAAATCCGTTTATGTGTGGGTTACTGATTATCCAATTGTAAGTAATATGATCCACTAAAGAGTGGCTAGTTTGATGTGAGGTGGAAGCTTTCACTATATAAGCCTAGTGTGTTGAGAAAAGAGATAACACTTGTTACTTAAGAGATTAGGGTTAGTTTTTCTTATGTTAGAGACTTTTGTGTGTGTATGTGCTCTAGGCTTAGAGCTCTGCCATTCAGAGGGAGTGGCTAAAAAATATTTCTCTTTAAGCGAAATAAACATCCAAAGTTTACTAAGTGAGTTGTGCTATAGATCCTTCCTTGTGTTTTGATTTGTTTTGGTTTCTTGTTTGGTTTTCTCTCTTCTTGATTTTTTCTAGTGTCAAGAACTTTGAAGAGCTGGAGATGTCTCTTGGAGATTAAATTTCATCCATCTAGACACCTTTTAGCGAAAGTTTTTGAGTTTGTCCGGTTTTCCCTCAAGAGAGAGGTTATTTGGGGATTTTGCTCTTGTGAGGGTTTAGCTTGAATACGTACTATGATCTACCATGTTATAACATGTGGGAATCTATCTAAGATCATTTAGGACTCACAAGTAAGAGCAGAATGAGATTTTCCTCTTTTGCCCAATTTTGGTGCAACTCTCATTGTTTTGGATAAAGATTGGAACTTTCGCATCGATCTTTTTTATCCATGTTTGAAGTAGGTTCCTAACATTCTAGAGACTATTTGTGCCAACTTTCACCATATTTGGATCAGTGATTTGAGAGTTGGATCTTTTCTTAGATCATTGCATTATTCTTTGGCAAGCGGTCAGACCGCAAAGACCTGAGTGGCCAGATTAGGCGTGATCGTACCAGGGCGGTTAGACCGAAGTGATCAGACTGGTGCACTAGCGATCCAAACATCGAGCGGTCAGACCGGTGACGCTAGCAATCCAACCGCCGAGCAGTTAGACCGGGAAGCTACATGCAGTTAGACCAGTTTGGGACAGGAAGTCTCAGTGGATTTTGATCTTGGTTTTGTGAGGTCATGATTTGGTTTTCCATTGCGTGTTGTTGTCGATATTTAGGGAAATATTTAAAAAATTATTAACCCCTCT
Source organism: Dendrocalamus latiflorus (assembly GCA_017311315.1). Classification (NCBI taxonomy): domain Eukaryota; kingdom Viridiplantae; phylum Streptophyta; class Magnoliopsida; order Poales; family Poaceae; genus Dendrocalamus; species Dendrocalamus latiflorus. The sequence goes on from CM029610.1 coordinate 40,403,577, forward strand.
CCTCTTTGACTCGTTATACCCCATCCTACGTTGATGATGCTATTAGCCCATTACTTCAAAAATTAAGCTGCTATGTTCTGAATGTTCCTGGTGTCTTTCCATTTCTGTTGGATATATAGGTTCAAATACAGATCGCCATTGGTTCAACAAAATCAGACTGAGTTTTGTAAAATGCAACCATACTTCTAACTCCCGAATGACCACTTTGAGAATCCATCAATCGATTAAGTGCATAAGAAAAGCAACTAGGGACTCTTAAGCACACTTGTTAATACGTACTAGAGGCTATACCGGTTTAATTCGTAAAATGGTACGTTTCGGTATTGATTCATACTGACGTACCGTTTCGGATTTAGTATAATAATAAAAGTATATATATATTATAAACGTATATTTATTTAATTATATGTATACAAAATATTACTTATAATATAATTTTAAATACATAGTAGTACTATCAAATATAATATATAGTTCAATAGATAATATTATAAATTTCGCGGGTACCGACCGGTATTAAAACCAGTATTGACTTATATCGAGCTGGTATGACCGGTATTTAGGCCGGTATGATACATAGGCTTACTTCATACCGGTTTAAGTGACGATACGGTACGTACCGATTGGCATGGCCGGTACCAAAATAGTATTAACAACTTTGCTCTTAAATGCAACTTATAAAGACTAAAATTTGTGCCTATATGTAAACTGATAAGAACACATATTGTGCGTGTCTGAGAAAAATACGACAGAACAGAGAACAGTAGAGTTGATAAAAGGATTGAATATGCACCGGCACTCACTAAAATTGTAAAGCATCGATCAAAAAAGCGAGTCAACAGTCCAAGTACTTTTTTTTTATCTGGCCTAGCTCGCTTTTGGTTTGTTGTTGTGAGCATGCATGCATCGAGTAAGACGTCACAATCACAAGTGTGGAAGAACCAGCCGGCCGGCCAGCCTCCACCAGCTAGCTAGCGGCGAAGCCTACGTATGTACAATACACGCTCTTCCGATCCAGCACACAAGTTTGCACACGTACTGCAGCAAGATCAGATCGATATGGATCGCGGAATCTTCCATGAACGTCAGCAGGAGATGGTCGTGTGGGATTGGGTCCTCTCCATCACGCGTGAACTCATGACATCAAATTACGTGTCCGCGCAGAAGCGCTGCCACGTACGTAAGGCCGCCTGTACGCCTAGTCGCCTACGCCCTTCGGTTCTTCAGATTCATGCCGCCTACGCCCTTCGGTTCTTCGGATTCATGCCGCCATTTTGTCTGCATGTTTGTCGGTAGAATATCTGGACCGGGCTTCATACACACACACACGTGTAACGTGTTCATTCCTGGATGAATATTGCACCGACACACGTGTTCATTCCTGGATGAATATTGCACCGTCGATCCGAACATTGGCTCTACGACGATGACTGCAAGTAGGAAGCCGCGTACCCACACGTAAACGCACGGGCACCGGCATTGTTGACGGTGAAGATCCAAAACTTGGAGAGCAGCAGCTAGGGAGACTGAGGGCCATGGTTCCCCACCGTCCGATCGGATCAATCCCAAAATATACGGAACAAGAACCCATGACCCTAAGACAGGATTTAGGTCCATGATAGCCTAGACTCCAGCCTAAACCGTGCGATATTTACCAGTGCAAAGTATAGATAAGCTTAGGACGCAACTTTCCCTCCTAGCTCAGATAGTAGTGGCCTTTGACCCTTTATAGCCTAGGGCGTAACAAAATCCTAGATCCGTCACTGCAACCCCCACGAATGATGATGTCACATGACCTGTTGCGCTACGACTAGTGTAGCAGTAAACTATAATGCCACATTAAGTAAATATGTGTGTACAGTAAAAGCTTTTTCAACGCCAGTAAATTAGAATGTATTTAGATGTAAATATGGTGTCCATTCTACGCTCCAACCATTTCACTCTCGACCTGACCGAGCCCATAAATTGGTATGTATTTAGCTATAAATTGGCCCTAATTTGGCTATTATTTTTACTATCATCTAATAGGGGGTGGTGGAGGTGCAATGGCAGCAAAACTGCATGACGCAGAAGACGGTGATGGATTATTGTCAATCAGTGGTCTACCGTGGGATTTTACTGGCGATGGAAGACAGGGGTAGGGAGGACAGTGGAAGATGGAGGACATGTTATTTTACTGACGGTTCCACAGAGGGCCTGGGCGCAATGGGTCGTGAATGGGCTCGTGGGGTGTGGTTTGGTCGTATGGCTCCTATTACGGCCAAAGTACAGAATAACTTATTCTATGCTCAAACAGAGAATAGCGCTACCGTATATATAAATACTATTCTATGTCTGAGTGTAGAATAAATTATTCTACGCTTCAGCCAACCCCCTCCCCGATTGAGCCCATCCCCCCACCGATTGGTTCTCACTAGCCCGCGACACTTACGAGCCATGAACCCACATCCCGTCTGGCCTCACCCGTTCGTGGTTCATCTTGGCAGTAAATTGGTATGCATCCGGATGTAAATGTGGTATCCTTTTTTACTTTCGTCATCATATTCCCAGCATGTGTCATGGCAGTTGTGTAAGTAAACTCTAACGACGCGTCCAATAATTTTGTCATTACATCATAAGAAGTTCATCTGGCTGTAAAACAGAATGTATTTGGTAGTAATTATGATTTTCAATTTTACTACTGCCGTCAAATGGCCGCATGTGCCACGGTTTGGCGTGACAGTAATATCTAACGACTCGTGTAATAAATTTGTTAGTACATTAAAAGTGATTTCATCTGGTGGTAAATTTGGTATGTATCTGGTTATAAATATGATTTCTATTTTTACTGCTACCATTACACAGCTATAGCGTTGACATGAGAGATGGTGGCGATGCGGTGGCGACAAAACCACACGACATAGGCAACGGTGATCGAATAATATAGATTAGTGGGGTACCGCGCCCGTGTGTGGACGGTCTCACGCCATTTTACCATCGATTCTGCATGGCACCGCCGTGCAACGTGGTGGAATAGGTAGGACGGCACGGACGGGGGGTGGCGGCTAGAGCAGTTTTACATGCGGTTAACTGGTATTGCGTGACACGTGGGAGACATTGGATCACACGTCATGTGAAAGACTTTGGATCGTGCGATTTTACTGTCGGGTTGCATGGCTCTTATTATGGCTGGAGTGTAGAATACCTTATTCTACACTCAAGTGCAGAATAGTGCTACCCCGTGTGTGTGTGTGTCTCTCTCTCTATATACATATATACACACATATAGAATTACTATTCTTCGCGTAGGTGTAGAATGCGTGCCGACAAGTTACTGCTGTGCGTAAGTGAAATTACTGCCAAACACATGTAGAGTTACTATCAGTTGTAACACAACACATCTGGCAGTAACACATCTGGCAGTAACTCTACATGTGTTTGACAGTAACTTCATTTATGCACACAGAAGCGGTGTGTGTGTGTATAAATAAATAAAGTTACTATCGTATGTACATCAAGTTATCATCTATAATTCATGAAATTACTGTCGTGTGTGAGTGAAGTTACTGCCAACATGCATGCATTGAGAGGAGAGAGAAATATTCATGTCAATAGCAAATAACTCATACGGAAAGTTACTGTTGTGTGTAAGTGAAGTTACTGCCAAACGCATGTAGAGTTACTGTCCGTTGTAATACTATAAAACTGACAGTAACTTTACATATATTTGGCAGTAACTTCACTCATACACGATAATAACTTTGTATGACACGAATTTTGCAGTGTCAAAATATATTCAACATCGATCTTGTTTTATTAAGCTCGTAATTTCAAATACAATGGTCCAAATGGATCGCAAATTGAACTTTTGGTAGAAGAGTTGTTGTATTTTTTAGCTTGTAAGCAAGATAAAAAAATCACAATTCAAGTGCATCTATTCTCTTCTCTTTCTTGCTACATGTATGCATGCAAGTTAAGTTATTATCTTCCGAATATAAAGTTATCGACAACTCATCAAGTTACTATCTCCCGAATATAAAACTATCATCGATTGACTTCCACATGTCAAAGCTACTATCGCATGCACATAAAGTTATTATCAAACATGAATCGCACCAGGATGCTCGTATGCGCAGCCAGCGATCCGCGTGTAGTGTGCACACACGCACTGATTAGCGCAAGCATGTATGTGTGTGTATATGTAATTACTATTCTGTGCATAGGTGTAGAATACACGCCGGAAAGTTATTGCCGTACGTGAGTGAAGTTACAGCCAAACACATGTAAATATACTATCAATTGTAACACTACACAACTAGCAATGGCTATCTACATGAATTATATATATAGGAAAAATACCTTTTACTCCTGGGTGTAATTACACCCACATCTAATATACCACCTAAACAAACTTGAAATACTTCTTTATCACTTTAGATATACTTGTATACTAAATATAATATACTCTAATGTGAACCACACGAAAAAATTGTAAGGGAGTCTATAGTTTTTAGCGTATTTTGTAAATACCTTCATATATGCACATAAAAAGGAGTATGTGTAAAAAAATATACATACCACCTCTAAAAATTGTTCTTACTACCTAGATAGTCTTAAATATTCATATATTATACGTGCATACCCTCCGTTATGCGAGATACTCCCTACGTTGTAAGATACGACATAGGGTGTAATTACACCCGGAAGTAGAAAAGAGACTTCCATATACACACACATATGTATATATACATATATTGTACATACATACACACATACACACATACACACACACACACATACATACATACATACATACATACATACATACATACATACATACATACATACATACATACATACATACATACATACATACATTTCTCTGAAAGCCTGAAACGTGGTACTAGACTACCATTAAAAAGAAGCCATGCCGGTCAAGCTCCCCTTCATGGCTTCACCCTGGCAACAATTGACGACGACCAACATGGTTGCACATTTGTAATTCCATTCATGCCGTTCTTAAATAGTATCGTTGTTCGCGTGGCTGCTTAATTAACTCAAGCCGGAGAAGTTTAAACCAAGATGGTAGATTCGTGTAGATCGGTACGCATGAACGACCAATCTAGAGGAAGAGAAGGCCGATCGAGTCATTGCTCCCCACCTACCGTATAATCGTAACAAAAGATTCATGCAAAGTACTAAGAGATCTAGTTATAGAATTTGGCCACCAGATGGGTGCCAAGCACAAGCAACTGTTAGATTACATCCACGAATTTTTTGTACGGATAATCCATTTTTTATTCAAAATTACAGAAATATACCCGCGGGAAATTTTTTTACAAAAATAGGCTCCAGTCGCCTAATGGTTGGGCGACTGAAGCATTTCGCCCAACCATTGGGCGACTTTAATCCAGTCGCTCTACCCTCGGGCGACTGCATCCAGTCGCCCAACCATTGGGCGACTTTCATGCAGTCGCCCAATGGTTGGGCGACTGCACTCAGGACCCCGTGAATGTTTTAAATTTTGTCAATTTTATAGTTTTAAATTGGTAAAAAATCTGCTGAAGTTGTAATAAAAGTTTATGTTCATTGTATGTTGTAGGTGTGTAAAAAATTTTGGGAAACTTTTTTTAGGAACAAATGACCATAAAACAATTGGTACATACGATGGTAAGTAATATTTTGATTTACTGAGAATTTGGAAAGTGCATCAAACCTTCGCCAAAAAAAGTGAAAATTGGTGGAGCTGTTCTTCATACATCCAACAGCCTCTAGAAAAAACTTTGAGCAATTTCAGGCACGGGATCAAAAGTTATAGCAGTTTCAGTCTGTTTTCGACACACCTTCAGTAAAACGGGCATAACTTTTGCATACGGTGTCCGTTTTCGACGTTCTTGTACTCGTTGGAAAGCTAACGACGAGCCCGATCCAATAAAAACGACCCGCTTGCGCCAGTCGCTCTCCAAGACCCCGAAAATCGGTCATCTTTGGACCTAAACCCGCGTCGTAAGTTTTTGGTTTCTGTTTTTGCCCTTTTTCTTGGTCTTCCTTTTGGAATTTGGATTTTGCTTCAACTGAAAAGTTGTAGATCTCGTCGAAACCTTTTAAATGAGTATATATAAGCAATATAAAACTTTGCTATTTTATCTTTTCAGACTAGTTGTTTATATTGCATCGATATATAAAACTTGTGATAGAGAGTATTACAGATGATTTGTATGTAGAACCGTCTGTGATAATCTGACCGCTGGGTCTGTCGATCCTCCTCAACCCAATCCTAGCCCAGAGACACGAATTCTCAATAACATTAAAATATCACTTACCATCGTATGTACCGATCGTTCTACGGTCAATCTTTCCTAAAAAAAATTTCCTAAAATTTTTTACACACCTATAATATACAATGAACATAAACTTTTATTACAACTCCAGCAGATTTCTTACCAGTTTAAAACTACAAAATTGAAAAAATTTAAAACATTCACGGGAGACTTGAGTGAAGTCGCCCAACCATTGGGCGACTGCATTTAAGTCGCCCAATGGTTGGGCGACTGGATGCAGTCGCCCGAGGGTACAGCGACTGGATTAAAGTCGCCCAATGGTTGGGCGAAAGGCTCCAGTCGCCCAATCATTAGGCGACTGGAGCATATTCTTGTAAAAAATTTTCCCGCGGGTATATTTCTGTAATTTCGAATAAAAAATGGATTATCCGTACAAAAAATTCTTACATCCACACTAGTGAATCACTATGCATGCTTGCTAGTTTGGTCTAGCTCCCTAAAAACAATCCTATTGGTCGTTCGCTAGCAACCCGGCCTTGAGACAGTGAGCTGTCAGTAACAATTAACAACATATGTATCGTGCAGGCACTCACATGTGCACTCAGACGGTTAGAGCGTGTAACCACGGATTTGAGACCGCGAGTTTGATTCATCCTAGCTAGCTCAGCTCCCTTAATTTTGCAGCTGAGTTAGTAGGGTTTCCATGTTGACATGTATGGGCGGATCAAGCATGTGGGGCTTGTGTTCAGGGGTGGAGCTCCTCGGAAGAATATAGATATCCTCTGCCATTGCTATTTTAACGGCACCGGCGTGCCTTCACTTCCATCCGGCCTTTCATTACAAATCAATGTAGAATATTGCATGTTTCTGGAGAAGTCCGTTTCTCCCTCTCTTGTATGCGCATTGAAGTCACCCCGAAGCCTCAGGGGGTGGTGGTGTGGGGTTGTCTACAGTAACTAGTTTTAAACGGTATATCTTTTCAAGACGGGGTAAATAGGAAGATTGTAGTAAAAAATATATTGAGTTCAACTATGCCGGCTAAAATCACATGCAACTATTTTTTTGTGCATACTCTTCTCATAAACAGTCAGAATTCAAATATTTAAGCCATAGGCTATAAGCCATCAACTCAAAAGAACTCACGAGCAAACTTTGCTACTTACATAGTTACGTGCCGTCCGCCGCTACCCACCATTGCTATCTTTTCTTTGCGTCAACAACGATCCACCTAGCCACTGTATATTGACTATTACAGCAAGCTAGCTGTAGGATGGATGCCAACAATCAGAGGATTCAAAATACCCACTTAAATGACTATGAGAGTTATTAAATTTAGATTGTACCAATTATGTTATACAAAACAAGGCTGGAGACCTAAAGCAAAACAAAATAAGTCACCAACAACACAAGATCGGTCAGACCACCATGGATTGTCCAGTCTAATCGCTGAGCCTGGTCTAACTGTAAGTGCAACGACAGTTTGATTACTGAGGCCGGTCTGACCGCAGGTCTAGGGCCGGTTTGACAGGTCCCCTATTCCTAGATCTAAAAGTTTCTCGGGACAAAGCTCAAATATCAAGAAATTGAATTCTCATCCAAACACTTTCAAATTTTATATTAGACTTGTTCAAGATGTTAGGAACCTGGACGAATCAAGAATCACAAGGTCCTGGGGCTCAGATCACTGAACTTGAGAGAATCAAATCCATGGCCCAAGAATACCAAAAACATTAAAACTCAAATTACGTCTAGCTCATGAGGATTTAAGGTATGAGGTCTTCTAAATTTGTTCTCACATGTCCTATAAGGTAATTTAAGCAAGAGTTTATACTAAAACACCCTAGAGCACCCACGAACACGAAATCGCTAATCTAGCTCAAGAACAAGCAAAATCAAGTAAGAACGCAAACAAGAATATGACTGAGACAAAACTTTTATCTATTTTCAGTAGCAGATAAAGTTTACATACTTATGTATAATTACAAGGTGCAGCCAAAGCACCACTCTTCTCTTTCAATCTCTCTCGCACAACTATGAAAGGAGATAAAGTGCTAGAATAAAACATAAACTCTAGAACATATCTACCACCTCTTCTCCTCCTCTTTAATAATAACCAGCAACAACCCTAATAGATCCAATCCATTAGGCCTATTGGGGAAACCTGTCAACTCTACTAACACGGGTTGTACACACTCACGCACGCTTCTCAAAGCATTTACAAGACTCAACCCGCTAATTCTTTAGCGATTGATCCACTTGTCAATTTTAGCTCTTCTTGACCTAAACCACTTCTTCTTTATGCCTCTCCATGCCACGATTTTGATCAAAGCACCAACTCGGTATTTCACCAACTACCAAAATACCCGTAACGAAGTTTTCGGACACCTTTCCTTGACTTCGTCTTCACCTTAACCTCAAAGCATTTCCACATACTTTGGCACGTAGCCCGTAGTGCCCAATAACTAGCTGTCACATCTTCACGTATTCGGTCTCCCCGAACAGTCTCTACGTGTATCAACCTCATCACTTGGTGCACCACATGCATCAACTCGTCTATTTACGATCCTTGTATTATATGTGCTTCTGGCTTGAGCCACATAGCCTTACTCAGACTTACATAATCACCCAGATCTCAGCTCCACCATCTAGTCCCGATCCATTGTCGTCAACTGCTAACGTTCTCCAAAGTACCTGCATATCCAAAGACCAAGTAACCATCTTGAGCACAAATTCTATATACTTGACTCACTTTTGTCAAAACTATGCATCATGCAACACATCACAACCAACCAAGGCACCCATATTGTGTATACACTCATCCAATTCAAAAACTATTTTCACTATTCTTTGGCCGCACTCACTAGTCTGAATGCACTCCCCATGGCGGTTGGATCGTACCGATCAAACTGATAGCCAATAGCCGGTCTGACCAGCCCATTATATTGGTGTGACCACATCTTCAATGATGGTCACACTGCCTAACCTGATTCCAGTCCAACCGCCAACACCGTCCGACCAAACCACATGACCCCAATTCCAAAACACACTCTCTGAAAAAACAATCACCAACTAGAATCCGATCACACCACACTGGCGGTCCAACCGCAAACCAGAGTTTGGTCACATCGGATTTGCAGTCAAACCGCTAACCCCAGCCAGTCAAACCACCCTTGGCTAATAGCAACTCTGAATTTTGAATTTTGTAAAACTTTTGCAAAATCCAAATTTAACTCAACTAAAGTACCAATTGTTCATCACAACCATATTCTAGACCTTCATATGGTCTCTCACAAAGAAAAGGCTTTAGAGGCTCCGATTGCTTGAAAATCTTTAGAGAAGGCTAGGGGAAGAAGGGGGAAAAATAAGACCAAGAAAAATACAAGAAAAACTAAGACAAGATACTTGTAGAATGAAAGGGACCCTCGTGAGTTCTAGAAATGTTTAAGGCTGTCACATTTTCTTCCCCTCATGTCCATCGCAGCCAACAATTGGGATATGGAAATGGTTGGGACAACTTGTAGATTTGAAAATGTGCTCATCTACTGGCCAGAGGAAGAGTTCCTATGCTTGGTATGTAGGTCTTAATTTAAGTCTAAACATGAACTTTAGTCTTAAGCCTAGATCAAAAACATGAACACATTGCTAAACATTAGAGCGGAAGCATGATTAACATACCGGATCTGGATGAAGCCATGAGGGATGTGGTCGGTGGCGCAGCGAAACTGAGGTGGCCGACGGCGTGAAGGAGGTCGCCGGAGTTGCAGTAGTCGCCGTGTGCACGAACGGAGAGTTCTGGTCTTCGTTCACCGTAGCGCCCGTGATAGATCGGGTCTGTTAGGGTTTGTAGAGCCTTGAGCAACAACCCGTGTCTGAAGCCTTGCCCAAAACCCCCTTTTATTTGGCGCTAGGTGACCGGGACCGAAACCAAGTCAGCGTTAGTTACGCCCCCGATCAGGGCGTGAAGTGGAGGACGTGCCTCCCTAAAAACTCTCAGGTGGTTAGCCGAGAGATCAACCTAACATTCTCCCCTTTGATCGTAAGGCTAACATCATAAGCCCATTCTTGATAAAACAGCATACCAAGGCAATGTGTTGCACGGCCAATGAAGTGCCATACAACCCCAGTACCTATAGTGTACTATCATATCTTGAAATGGATATTCATTATACTTAATGGGAGTTGGTTTGCTTTGAGGTCCTTTTATCCAGAATCAGAGGCCTTCCAATAAACCCATGCCGGCAACATGATCACGAAAGATATTGGGTGGTAAGCCTTTAGTAAGCGGATCCGCAAGCATTAACTTAATACTAATATGCTTGATACTTATGGTTTGATCCTGGATTTTATCTTTCACAACATGATACTTAATGTCAATGTGTTTGGCAGTACCACTTGACTTGTTGTTATTTGCATAAAAGACCGCGGGTTCATTATCGCAGTATAAAGTGAGTGGTTTAGAGATGCTGTCTACCACTCTAAATCCCGGGATAAAATTCTTAAGCCATACAGCCTGCCCGGTAGCTTCATAACATGCCACAAAAACTCAGCTTGCATCGTTGAAGATGCCGTAAGGGTTTGTTTGGAGCTTTTCCACGAGAAAACTCCTCCTGCGAGTGTGAAGATATAACCTGACGTGGATTCCTTAATATCAACACATCCCACAAAAAACTGAATCTGAATAACCAATAACTTCAAGATTATCAGAAAACTTAAATGTGAGCATGAAATACTTAGTAGCTTGCATATAGCGCAAAACTTTCTTAATGACTTTCCAGTGGTCCGGTCCTGGATTTGACTGATATCTGCCAAGCATCCCGGTTACAAAAGCTAAATCAGGGCGCGTACATACATGAGCATACATAATGCTTCCGACAGCTGAAGCATAAGGAACCGACTTCATCTGATCAGTTTCATATTGGTTCCTTGGACATTGAAATGTCTCAAACTTATCGCCCTTAACAATAGGAGCAGGCGAGCCAGAGCACTTATGCATATTGTATCTCTTCAGTACTCTGCCAATGTATGCCTTCTGAGATAAACTTAATGTTCCTTTAGACCTATCTCGGTGAATTTCAATGCCAAGAACATAAGAGTCATCACCGAGATCCTTCATATCAAAAATAGATGAAAGAAATCTCTTGGTCTCAAACAGCATATCCTTATCGCTGCTGGCCAATAAGATATCATCCACATAAAGTACTTAAGATGGTGGATTTACTCCCCTTGAACTTAACATATATGCAGTTATCAACTTCATTTTCCTTAAATCCAAAACTCATTATCTTATCGAATTTGAGGTACCACTGCCTCGATGCTTGATTTAAGCCATAAATTGATTTCTTAAGTCGACATCCCATATGCTCCTTGCCTTCCATGACAAAACCTTCCGGTTGAGCCATGTAAACATTCTTTTGCAAGTCGCCATTAAGAAATTCCATCATAACATCCATCTGATGCAGCTCTAAATCATAATGAGCTACAAGTGCCATAACAATTCTGAATGAATCTTTAGTTGAGACAGGAGAAAAGGTGTCATTATAGTCAATCCTCTCTCTTTGTGAGAAGCCTTTTGCTACGAGCCTTGCTTTGAACCTTTCGACATTTCCCTTAGAGTCACGCTTAGTTTTGTAGACCCATTTACAGCCTACTGTTTTGACTCCGTCAGGACTTTCTACTAAGTCTCATATATCATTAGTGCTCATAGACTTTAGTTCATCCTCCATGGCTCCAAGCCATTTAGAAGAATGTTCACTCATTATGGCCTCTTTATAAGAGATAGGATCATCTACCTTCCCTACATCATTAACATCCTCATTTGTATAGACAACATAATCATTTGGGATGGCAGATCTTCTCTCCCGCTGTGATCTTCTAATAGGTTCATTAGTTATTTCAAGAGACTGTTGAGGCTCTTCATTAGGTATAACATCAGGAATTTCACAAACCTCAACAGTGGGTGCGACAACAGTATTATCTACTGGAGGTGCAACCGCCTTAGGCACAGGAACAAAGGTCTCTGGGATGAGCGGTGAAGGAACATAAATCCGCTTCTCCTCAAGATCTATTTTCCTGGGCTCCAGGTCCTCATTATTTTCAAAGAACACAACGTTTCTTGTTTCAACAAACTTAGTTATCTTATCAGGATAATAAAAAAAACCGATACCCCTTAGATCTCTCAGGGTACCCAATAAAATGGCAACTTACTGTCTTAGGATCTAATTTCCCAATGTGTGGATTAAATAACTTAGCTTCAGCATGACAACCCCACACTCGTAAATATTTTATACTCGGTTTTCTCCCAGTCCATAATTCATAAGGTGTTTTACATACTGATTTACTGGGAACCCGATTAAGAATATGTGCGGCTGTCTTTAGTGCTTCCATCCACAAGCCAATTGGTAAAATAGAATGGCTAAGCATGCTTCGTGCCATATTCATAAGTGTACGGTTGAATCTTTCAGCTACACCATTCTGCTGAGGTTCGCCCGGCATAGAATACTGGGCAACGATGTCATTTTCCTGAAGGAACTTAGCGAAAAAAGGCCAGAAATTTTCCCATAAGAGGCATGACTTCCATAATATTCTCCCCCACAATCCGATCTTACCACTTTAATTCTTAAGTTGTGCTGATTTTCAACTTCAGCCTTAAATATCTTAAATTTATCAAGTGATTCAGATCGGTCTTTAATGGGAAAGATATAACCATAACGGGAGAAATCATCAGTGAATGTGATGAATGTATCAAAACCATCCACTGATGTCACAGGAAAAAGACATCAGTATGAATTAATTCTAAGAGTCCTGTGCTACGAGTAACTCCCTTCTTTATTTGCTTAACATATTTTCCTTTAATGCAATCAATGCAGTGGTCTGAGGCAGAGAAAACTAATGGGTGGAGAATTTCTTCTTTAATGAGACGCTCCATTCTCCCCCTCGAAATGTGGCCTAAACGACAGTGCCACAGTTTCGAAGAAGTCTCATCATTATTTTTACACTTAGCATCACACACAATCTTTCTGAAATGCCCTGGCTGCTTGTAGAAAAGACATTCCCCCTTTAGATGCTCTGGTGCGAGCAACATGAGGCTTAGGTGCATATTGCACTTTAGGCTCCGACTTGTGAGTTAGGGAAAAATTGCAGCTTTTCTTAGATTTGAAGTCCCCTTAGAATTTCCTTTTGTTAGAGCCACCAACATGAAGAGCAAAAATCATTCTTTTCTGTTCTTATTCTCTCTTCCTCCTGGACACACATGGCGATCAAATCGCTCATGCTCCATTTCTTTCTGACTATTGTAATTAATCTTAAAAGCTGTGTACTCAGAAGGAAGAGAGGTCATAATAAAATGGACAAGGAAACCATCAGATATTGCCATGTCCATGCCCTTGAGTTTTTCTGCCATATTGGTCATCATCATGATACGCTCTTTTATGCTGCCGGACCCATCATACTTAGTAGTTAAGAGCTTCTGAATTAAAGTACTGGCATAAACTTTAGTGGAGTCTTTAAATTTCTCCTCGATTGAAGCCAAGTACTCCTTAGCATTTTCGGAATCGGGGATTGCTCCCCTAATCCCAACTGAAATAGAGGTCTTCATAATCATTAATGATAAGCGGTCAGACCCCCCCCCCCCCCCGTTTTTTTTAGCATAGGCCTAATAAATTTTCTTTTTCTCATCATAATTCTCCTCACCTTCGGTGGGAGGATTGGGAACGGCTACCCTTAAGGTATAGTCAAGGTCGAAAACATCAAGGACAACATGAATTCATTCTTTATGGCGGCAACGTTTGATGCATTAAGTGCTAAATTTCAAAATACATGGCAAAACATAGAAATATCATAAATATATATATTGCATGTAATTAACCCTACGTTGGTCTGATTAATAACATGCAAAATACAATTCCAATTCATATCACCGTTGGGCAGAAAATGAAAAGGACCTCAATAATTTTATATGGCGACACATGATTACAAACAACGTTGGTCAGAATGTAATCATATGCATACATAATGCCAAAAACATAAAAATCTCCAATTAAAATATCTCGTTGGTTCAATTTTAATTAGAGACAAAACATAATAATATGGCGACATATGATTATAAACAACGTTGGTCAGAATATAGCCATATGTATACATAATGCCAAAATTAATCATAAAATTTCAAAATTAAAATATCCCGTTGGTTCAATTTTAATCAGAGATTATACATGATTAAATGGTAATGATACATCATAATTTGGGCCACCGAAAATAATTAAAACAGTGCATAAGGGAAACTTAAAACATAAGAGAATGTACTCAAAAAAATGGCACTATTTCAGCCGGCCTTAAAAAATGGCCCAAAAACACTGTATTTAGCCCATAAAATTGTGCAGCCCGAAAAAAACCCGCGGACGGCCCGAAAATCCGCGTGGCCCAAAAGATTTCCGCACGGGAAAAAAAATCCCGCACGGGCCGAAATCTCGGCGCGGCCCAGAAAATGCGTGCGTGCGGCCGATCCTGAGGAAACCCCGGCCCACAAAAACCCACGCACGCGCGCGCACCGTTCGATCGTGATCGAACGGCCGAACGCCACAGCCGGCCCATCAGCTTTCGCGGCCCATTAAAAGATGACCGTCAGATTGGATCGGACGGTTCACGCACGCAGCCGCCGAGACAAAATCCCTCCCGCAACCCTAACCCTAATCCTCATTTGCGCCCGCCTCCATGCGAAAAATCCGGACGGGCGACGGCGCGGGTGCGCGGAGCGGGAGCGCGGCAACAGCGGCGGCGCCCGGGCGGAGCGGCGGCGGCGACGAGCGCGCTCGCGAGGAGCAGCGTCGGCGGCGCGCGCGCTCACACGGAGCAGCGTCGGCGGCGGCGCCTGCGAGGAGCAAGGCGGCGGCGCAGCGGCATCGGCGGCTCCCGAGCTGAGCGGAGCGCGGCGACGGCGACATCGGCGGCGGCGTGAGGCGGCAACATAAGACGGCGGCCCCGCAGCCCTCCTCGCCGGTGCGCGCGTGCAACCATGTTTGCGTGCACGGCCGTCGAGTGGGGCCACGGCAGCGCCCTTCACCGGAGGTTGGTCGGAGATCCAAAAACAGTAAGTTCCCGCCGCCGATCTAAATTTCATTCGGGTTTCCGGGATTCGGGTGGGCTGATTTTGGGGATTCCATTAGGGTTTTGTGTAAGCTTGTTGATCCCCTCCTTCTAATTGCTAAGCCGACCCATAAAACATAAATCCGAGCCTCCAATCACAGATCCAAGTTCGGTTAAGGCAATTAGGGTTCATGATGAGCTAGGGGTGCTCTGATACCAAATGTAGGTCTTAATTTAAGTCTAAACATGAACTTTAGTCTTAAGCCTAGATCAAAAACATGAACACATTGCTAAACATTAGAGCGGAAGCATGATTAACATACCGGATCTGGATGAAGCCATGAGGGATGTGGTCGGTGGCGCAGCGAAACTGAGGTGGCCGACGGCGTGAAGGAGGTCACCGGAGTTGCGGTAGTCACCGTGTGCACGAACGGAGAGGTCTGGTCTTCGTTCACCGTAGCGCCCGTGATATATCGGGTCTGTTAGGGTTTGTAGAGCCTTGAGCAACAACCCGTGTCTGAAGCCTTGCCCAAAACCCCCTTTTATTTGGCGCTAGATGACCGGGACCGAAACCAAGTCAGCGTTAGTTACGCCCCCGATCAGGGCGTGAAGTGGAGGACGTGCCTCCCTAAAAACTCTCAGGTGGTTAGCCGAGAGATCAACCTAACTTGGTATCCTTGAAGAAGTTGTCCATTTATCGATGCTATAAGCTAATAAGGCCCACACAGGTGAAAAGAGAGGCAAACCTAGCAAGGGAGCTCCTGCAACATCTAATCTCACTATCAATATTGCATTGTGGAAGCTTGAAAGAGCTCTTTGTTCTTCCCCCATCTCTGGTAAGTATTTTTGTTTATGACTGCAATAATCGTGAGTTCATATGGGGAAGGAGGATATGGAGTAGGAGAGTGCACATGTGGAACACCTTGATACATTTACGTCGCCGGAACACTGCAGTGACCTCACATCCACGACAAGCATTGCCAGAACAATCACCATCACCAAGAAATAATCCTCTGTCATGTCTAGAAGATCTAGCCTAATTGGTTCTCTCAAATTGGTAGCACTTCCGTATCTACCACCGTCCCTCGAGTGGTGACAAATTACCTTATCTCATAAGCTTCGGTCCATATCAGGGCAGCTGGATACACTCAAGAATCTAAAAATTACGAGCTACAATACGTTGGGGGTCACTGAATTGTTTGCAGGGATAGCATTATTTATTTAATTATTTATTTAAGTATTTTGTTTCTTCTGTATCTCTAAATTAAACCATCACGTGTGTACTAATTGAAGAAAAAAGAACCGGTACTAGAGGGATAGTTTTATCGGAGTGACCCGAGAAATCAGAATTTCAAACCGTACTCAGGTAAGCATACCTTTGAGCATATGATCAGAGTATCTTCTGTAAAACAAGTATTTCCCTATTAAATTATTATCACCCTTCATAAAAATAAAAATCATATTTAAATAAGATGAATGCTATGAGAAAGAAATGAAAAGAGATAAGGGCAGGCAGTAGAGAAGCCATTGTCATACCGATAAGATAAGGGTAGACAGTTGAAGAAGCCACTGTTGTACCGATAATAAAGGGTGGGCAGAGGGTGCCTTTGGCAGGTGACAAAGGGCAAGGTTGGGACCTCTGCATACGGATATTATATAAGGATAAACTAACTTCACTTGTGTAATGGACCATACCAGTCATATCAACCGTTATTCTGACTAGAGACGGACAGAATCAGTAACCCTATCGAGGTTATTATACCCTCCACATGGATAAAGAGTATATGATTATGAGGTTTTGGTAAGGCTAGAGAGGGCAAAACCCAAGGCGCTTATATTAGTGCGGTGGAGTGTCGGGCGAGGTCTCAGTTGGATGCTGGACCATAAAGGATAAGTCCGAACAACGGCGGTCTTATAATTGCAAGGGTGTCGAGTGAGGTGATAAACTGCCTTGGACCCATAATTATAAGTAAGTCAGGTGGAGGTATAATATACTGAGATAGCGGTAAAAGTTTTGTGCTCTTATCTGAGTATCACATCTAAGGAAATGCGAAGATCTATTCACTACAAGGATAGGATGATTATGGGTAAAGTGATAAAAGCCTACATAGTACTATATAAATAAGTACTTAGTTTACTACTAAAATTAATACGTTGTTCAGTGAAGTAGCTTTCTCTAAGTTATTTTATACGATGTTAAATTGGCACTCTCCTCCAGGTCTAGGCGGAGCTTCTATAGGGCCAAATGGGCCATGACCCACTTCCTGTTGGGGGAAAAAATGCTAAATAGGTGCTTAGTTTTACCACTTAAATTAATATGTTGTTCACTAAAATATCCTTCTCTTCCTAATTTATCTAAGCATATGATGTTACATTGGCCCCCTTTGTATTTTACTAACTCCGTCAGTGATTGTGTTGTGTGTTGACAACTGAAGAGATACTACCCATTGGCATGTGTTTGCATGCTAGATAGTTGAAGCAAGGATCTGCTCATCATCTTCTATTCTTCTCTCGTGGTTCCCCTTCCTCTGACCAGTTACCTATATGGTTTAGTTTAAGAGCTCACAAAGATCTTATGCCAGATACGAGATAAACTAAGAGAAAGTGGGTGTGCATAATTTACATGGCGAATCGTTAGGGATTAGACCCAAATCTTGCAGATATTCCATGTATCTGAATTCCAACCTGTAGCATCTCTCTGCGAATAGGATGGCTCAACTCAAAAAGTTTCTAATTAAAAAGAACAAAAGAATGGATCACCAAAATGGCAATTTTGATACGATTAATCAATCGTTAATTGTGCGCTAGTTCGATCTGTTGGCCTTCCTTTGTTTCTCGACCACGTGCAGTTTATTTGCGTTATTCTATGGAAGATCCCTCTGGCGGACGTATATGTATAACTCCTCTCTGCTATACGACTCTACGTACGGGTAGCTCTGATTAATTTCTTCCCTTATTTCTTTTCTTTCTTTTTTCGTAATGAGCAGCTCTGATTTCGTGACCATAGTTAGTTCAAAACTTTGGTTAACACAGTAGTTAATATAGCCAAGAGAGAAAAGGCTAGCTGTATCTCTGGCATCTAGAATCCAGTCGTAACTATACCACAGAAACGTAAACAGAGGGTGCAGCTCGTAAGCGAAAACTGCATGTAGTAGCATAGATTTTGCTGATCGATCTGCAGCATGCAACCGTATGTATGCTAGCTCCTCCCGTCTTCTTGGTAGGGCGGCTAATGAGCCGAAGCCTAGCACAAACCTAATCCAAATCTAAATTTTCTTTTTTATTCAATCCAGTCTAAGTCCAAAACAATGAGCCCAGATATTATCCAAGCCCAAATAAAAGCCTGGGATTTGATCCAGACCAAACCAGAGCAGACTAGAGCTCTTCATCTATCTCGTAGTCTCCCCTCTCTGGCTTTGCCTCTCGTCGTGCCCGATTGTGGTGGAGCATGGTGAAGGCCTACAACCGGAAGTTGCCAGCCTGCGAGTGCGGCGGTGGATCACCGCCACTACGCCATTGCTGATTCTTGCCTCTATTGACCACGTAGTTGTCGAATCAAGCCATTCTAGGCCATATCAACGTCGGATCTGTCTTTAGTCCGCCGGCACTGGGTTCGTTATTCTTGACCTTGTTACCATCCTTCTCGTAGGCACGTTTGTCAGGACCTAAATCGCTTAGGCCTGAATTCGGTGTAGGATTTGGGTGGAGAATTTGGGAAGAAACTAAATAAACCAGTAGAAGAGTAAGGCAAGAACAAGAGGAAAGTAGTAGATAGTAATTAGGGTTTTCATTTTGCTACTCTGCTCGCGCAAACGGCGGCTTAAATAGTCCATGAATTACAGCAGCAACAAACTGCAATAAAGGTAATAGTATTTGACTGGGAACAGTAACAGAAATAAGAAAATGATGGTAAGCAGTAACAACTATATTGCTTCTCAACCGTTGGATGAAGTCCGAAGCGTTATCTTCCAATCCACCATCCGATACTCATAGTCTCCAGTTTACTCTAGAGCAACATGATGCAACTAAAACCCGTGTCGCCTTCCTCCTGCTCCCCAAGCGTCGCCGTGCGGCGAGGTCAAGCGGGGTCTCTGGTCTCCCATCGGGCGACTCAGAGGAAGGTCCGAACCCTAGCTAGGGTTTCGGTTTGGTTTTGTTTCCTCAAATCTCCACCAAATCCCTCACAAGGCAGAGAGTTCTCCCGTGCTTCTCCCTTCCCCAAGGTCTGGAAGGCAGTGGAGGGGCTCTCGCGAGGTCTTGCGGAGGCGGGGCAGACGGAATCAAGAGCTGGGGTGGCGGTCATCTAGTTCCTGTTGGCGTGCGGCAAGTGAAGCGGGGAGCGGACAGGGGGTCGGCCGGTGGCCGGGGCCGTGGAAGAAGGTGCTGGGCCTGTTGATTTGGAGGTATTTTGTTCCTCAAATCTCCACCAAATCCCTCACAAGGCAGAGAGTTCTCCAGTGCTTCTCCCTTCCCCAAGGTCTGGAAGGCAGTGGAGGGGCTCTCGCGAGGTCCTGCGGAGGCGGGGCAGGCGAAATCAGGAGCTGGGGTGGTGGTCATCTGGTTCCTGTTGGCGTGCGGCATGTGAAGCGGGGAGCGGACACGGGGTCGGCCGGTGGCCGGGGCAGTGGAAGCAGGTGTTGGGCCGTTGATTGGGAGGCATTTTGGTGGTGGTGTGTGGCTGAGGCTTGAGGCGGCGCGAGGGCTGAGGTGGAGGAGGTGTGCGGCCGGGGGCAGGGGTAGTGCGAGGGTGGGGGAGAAGGGGCTCGGGAGCGGCGGGTGACTGGGGTCCCTTGTCTCTTTGTTGTTGGCGGGGTGGTGCTGGAGGCCTTGGGGCTGATGGAGGAAGGAAGGAAGAAGGGGGCTGAGGATTTGGAAGGACTGTTGGATGGGCTGAAGCTTACGGAGGAAGAAAGGAGGGCTGTTAAAGGGGTGCGGCAGGCAAAATCTAGGGATGCAGGACGACATCCACAAGCGGTGGGCAAGCTGTTCGCTTCGAAGCCTGGGCATGCCGATGGTATTGTGCAAACAGTGGGGAAGATCTGGTGTCCCAGGGATGGAATTCGGTGTAAGGAGCTGGGCAGCAACTTATTTCTCTTCACCTTCCTACAGCCGGGGGGAAAGCGGCGGGCGATGATGGATGGGCCATGGGAGTTTGGAGGTGATCTGTTAATAGTGGTAGATTTTGACGACTCCAAGAGGTTGAAAGACCTGGAGTTTTTCTTTGTTCCGGTTTGGATCAGAGTTTTTGATCTACCACTTGGGTTGATGAATGGGGAGACGGCCCGTCGGATTGGGAACAAGGTGGGTCGGTTCCTGGAAGTGGACACAGATGAAGATGATATGGTTGTGGGTGAATTTCTTCGGCTCAAGGTACTACTTGATATCCGTAAATCCCTTTTCAGGGGTACCACCATGGAGGATAGGGATGAAGAGGGAGTGGGCTGGTGCAATTTCAAATATGAATTCCTGCCAAATTTCTGTTATTCGTGCGGCCACTTGGGTCATGTGGAGAAGGAGTGTGATGAGGGGATTTGGAGGGAGGGGGGTAAGCAATTTGGGGAGTGGCTTAGGGTTAACCCATCACGAAAGAAGGAAGGGAAAGGGAGGTGGTCTGAAGGGGGTAGCTCTGGTGGAAGCCACCAGCAAAGGAAAGATACAAGTTGGGGAAAAAGTGCTGCACAGAGGGGTAATGGCAGTGGCGAATTATCTCGCAAGATTGCTGACGAAGTGGGGGAAGAGCTGAGGGATGATGGTCTAAGCCCGCTGAAACAAAAAGGAAAGATTGGGCGCGAAGGTACACCAAAAAGTTTGGAATTTGGGGCTGTCTCAAAGTCAGCAGGGGAACAAAGTGCTACAAGGCGGTCAATGTCCACAGGCAAGGCTAAGGAGGCGCCGGCGGACACAACGGATTCGGAAGAACCGTTGATCAAAGGGTTGAGGGTTGCACACCCGGAGGAAGGAAGGGTCGATGGTAATGGCATACAGCAATGGGTAGGAGGGGAGGATGGAACGGAGGTTGGTATGGAAGTAGATGAAGAAACAGGTATGCTGCAGGGTGACGTTGAAGTCTCGATTGCCACCAACCAAGTCTCAGGCACAGTTCGGCTGGAAGGAAATGAAGGGAGGAGTGGTATGGAAGCTAGATCAGGGGTTGAATTATCAATAAAGAAGCTGACTTTCAAGCGTAGACGAAGGAGTGAAAGAGCAGGGAAGAGTAGTGAGATGACACTGGTGGCTAATAAGAAAAGACAAGTCCCGGACACTGTTGGGGAGGACACAGGGGAAGGTAAGAAAAAGTACAAAGGAGGCGAAGGAGTAGGGGTTCCTGGGGGTGTGGAAGTCGAGGGTAATGCTGAGTGGGCGGGGTTGCCTGAGCAATCCCGCCAGGCCCAATGAGACTTATTGCTTGGAACTGCCGGGGATTGGGGAATGACCCGGCAGTTCGTGGTCTTCTGGATGTCCAGAAGAGGGAGGCCCTAGATGTGCTGTTCTTGTCGGAAACCAAGCACAACACAAGTTGGATGGAGAGGTTGAGGTGGAGCCTTAATTTGCCAAACATGTTTGTGAAGGACAGTGTGGGCCTGAGCGGGGGCCTAGCTTTGTTTTGGAGGAAAGGGATTGATATCACTGTTGGAAGTATGTCGAGGTGCCATATTGAAGCCTTTGTGAAGGAGGAGGATGGGTTTGAATGGCGCTTTACTGGGATCTATGGTGAGTCAAGGGGAGAAGAGAAGGAGAAAACGTGGAAATTGCTAAGAATTTTGCGTAATAGAAGCGATCTGCCATGGCTTTGTTGTGAAGATTTCAACGAGATTATGTTCAACTGTGAGAAGGTGGGGGTCCGCCTAGACCGGAGAGGTGTATGGAGAATTTCCGCCGGACTCTTGTGGAGTGCGACCTATGCGATCTTGGTTTCGAGGGTGACTCCTACACTTGGAGAAATCACCACCATAGGGTGGACAGCTTTGTTAAAGAGAGGCTGGATAGGGCGGTGGCCAATAGCTCCTGGAGGGCTCACTTTCCTCTGGTTCGTGTCATAAATGGAGATCCAAGGCACTTGGATCATAGACCAATCATCGTTGATCTCGGGGGGAGGGAGAGAAAGGACTGGGGGAGAACTTTGGAAACGCTGAGGAAGTTTGAGGCGCGCTGGTTGGAGGAGGAGGAGGGTCCAACTAGAGTGGAGGAAGCTTGGTGTAAGGCGTTGGAGCAGGGGGAGACAAGGCTGATGGAGATCCAGAAACAACTTTTAAGTTAGTTGTGGGAGTGGGATAGGTGTGTTTTGGGAGAATTGGAGAAGCGTATAACAGCTGCCAAGAGGGAGTTGGAGATCTGCCGATGCAGAAGCTTGAGCCAAGCTCAAATTAATCGAGAGCACGTGCTTCGCTACAAGCTGGAGAGGCTGCTGGACCAGCAACATACTTACTGGAAGCAGAGGGCCCATTCTACGTGGCTGACTCAAGGAGATAGAAATACAAAATATTTCCATGCCCAAGCGTCTGAGAGGAGAAGGAAAAATCGTATTGAAAAATTGATGGGGGAGGGAGGAGATGTGGTGGCGGGGAAGTACCTGAAAAATTTTATTGCTAACCAATATCAACAACTCTTCATGTCAAGTGCAGGTGAACAGATGGAGGAGGTTATTGGGTGTGTGCAATCTCGGGTCTCTCAGGAAATGAATGAGAGATTGACTGCAACTTTCACAAGCGAAGAAGTATGGGAAGCTCTGAAAGAGATGGGGGATTTAAAAACTCCGGGGGCCAATGGAATCCCGTCAATCTTTTACAAGAAATTCTGGACTTTAGTGGGTGATAAAGTGAAGCAGGAGGTAATGCATGTGCTGAATGGAGGTAATATGCCACAGGGTTGGAATGATACAGTAGTGGTTCTGATCCCGAAAGTGAATAAACCGGGAAAGCTCAAAGATCTTAGGCCGATCAGTCTCTGTAATGTTGCCTACAAGCTGATTTCAAAGACCGCTGCAAATCGGATGAAGTCCATCTTGCCGAAGATTATTTCTCATTCACAGAGCGCCTTTGTTCCAGGACGGCTGATTACTGATAATATGCTGATAGCCTATGAGCTGACTCACTACCTGAACCAGCGAAAAAGAGGGAAAGTAGGATTAGCAGCAATAAAACTGGACATGAGTAAGGCCTATGACCGGGTGGAGTGGTCCTTTTTGAGGAAAATGATGGAGAAACTGGGCTTCCATGAGAGGTGGATCGAATTGATCATGCAGTGTGTCACTACAGTTTCTTATCGCATTAAGGTTAATGACGATTATACCAGTACAGTGATTCCACAGAGGGGGCTCCGGCAAGGGGATCCTCTTAGTCCATACCTGTTTATTATCTGTGCGGAAGCCCTCTCTGCCATGCTGCAACAAGCTGAATCTGATGGGAAAATTGAAGGGATCAAAGTGTGTGAAACGGCACCTAGAATCAATCATTTATTCTTTGCTGACGACTCCCTTGTCTTCATGAGAGCACGAACAGAGGATGCCAAAGAACTACAAAGAATCCTTGATGTATATGAAAGAGTCTCCGGTCAGATGATTAATAGGGACAAGTCCTCTGTTCTGTTCAGCCCCAACACAAATCAAGTAAACAAGGGGCAGGTAAAACTTGAAGTGCATGTTGAGTCAGAAGCAAAAAGTGAGAGATACCTAGGCCTCCCGGTCTCGATTGGCAAATCACGAAAGAAGGCCTTTGAATATATAAAAAGGAAGATCTGGGTTCGTATACAAGGTTGGCAGGAAAAGATGCTCTCCAAGGCAGGAAAAGAGGTGTTGATTAAAGCAGTGGCACAAGCTATTCCCACTTATGCCATGTCTTGTTTTGACCTAACAAAAGGTCTGTGTGAGGAGTTGAACTCTCTAATTGGCAGATAGTGGTGGAATCAAAATGATAAGGAGAACAAAATACATTGGTTAAGCTGGGACAAATTAACATTGCCAAAGAAGGAGGGTGGTTTGGGCTTTAGGGACTTACATCTTTTCAACCTGGCCATGCTAGCAAGACAGGCGTGGAGAATTCTAACCAATCCTGACAATCTGTGCAGCCAGCTCCTCAAGGCTAAGTATTTTGCAAACAACAATATTTTGCAATGCAATGCACGAGATGGGATCTCATATACCTGGAGGAGCATCCTTCAAGGCGCTCAACTTCTTAGGGAAGAGATTATTTGGCGAGTGGGCAACGGAAATTCGCTGGATATTTGGGCTGATCCATGGATTTCACTTGGGGCTACTCGTCAGCTGGCCACTCCGAGAGGCATTTCGTTAATGACTAAAGTTGCTGAACTTATCAACCCGATTACTGGCACATGGGATGAAAATTTGGTGAAGGATACCTTTTTGGCAGTGGGATGCAGATATGATTTTGTCAATGGCGACGGACGAAAATATTGATGATTGGCCAGCTTGGCACTACAATCCGAAAGGGAATTTTACTGTAAAATCTGCATACAAGGTGGCTGTAAAGTGGAGAGAGCATGAGCGAGAAAGAGATGCGTCAGTTTCAGAAATGGGGGGACAAAGCCAGGAAGTCTTTGATTGGAAGAAAATCTGGAAATTACCACTCCCAAACAAGGTAAAGATGTTCTTATGGCGGTTTGCACATAATAGCTTGCCAGTCCGAAGGAACATAGCTAGAAGAGGAGTGAAGAGCGATACAATCTGTCCCATGTGTCACAGAATGGATGAAGATTGTGGTCACCTCTTCTTCAAATGCCACGGGGTTAAAGAAGTTTGGCGCTTATTGGACCTAGAGCAAATCAGATTGAAGCTTGTAGAGTGCAAATCAGGTAAGGAAGCTATTATGGAAACTTGGAAGATGGATGCTGCTACACAACAGATAGTTTGGGTGCTTTTATGGAAATGGTGGTCAGCCAGAAACAAAACAAATGTGGGGGAGAAAAGAATGTCTGCAGTAGAATTACGCTCAATTGTGAATTACTATGTGATAGAATTTGAGAAGCTGAAGAAAAGGGAAGGAGAGAAAAGACCAAAGAAAGAACAGAGATGGGAGCCACCACACCCTGATAGCTACAAGATCAATATTGATGCCTCCTATCGTGCTATAACGGGGTCAGGTGGTTGGGGCTTTGTTGCTCGCAACGGCAACGGGGAGTTCTTAGAGGGGGGATGTGGTCATCTTGAGCGGATCACAAACCCCCTACATGCTGAAGCTCTTGCAGCTTTGAATAGTCTTAAGAGGGTGGCTCAATTGGGAATGACCAAAATTATTCTTGAGACCGATGCAACAGACTTGGAGATGGCTTTGAGGTCTGACTCAATGGATAGGAGTCCAGAAGGTTGTATCTTTCGACGTATTAAGGAGCTGATGAATGAGTTCTTTGATCAATGTGAGGTCCGGTCATACCCGAGATCTTGCAACAAAGTGGCTGATAGCCTTGCTGCTTATGGGGTGAGCGTTGTGCGCTATGGTTCTGAGGTGTTCATGGACCAGGTCCCCGAATTTGTGACCAGTTTGGTCTCTGGCGATATGCCCAGAGCCACTGGTTAGTGGAATCCTTTGTGTTCCAGTTCAAAAAAAAACATGATGCAACTAATCAAAAAGGTATGCGATAGCTTCAGCCGTTGGATAACTGAACTTTTCCCCATCCGAATTCTTCTCGTCCCATGTATTCAGAGCTCTGACAATTACCCCCCTTCTTGAGATCCTTGCCCACAAGGATTGAAGCTTGCAAAGGTTCTGGTGATGAAGTCTTCATCTTCCCAAGTAGCTGCTTCAGGAGGTAGATTGGCCCAATGAATCTTCCATTGAACTACTGGCTCATTGTTCCAAGGTATTACCCTTCTCTCCAAAACAACAACTGGCTCAGTCAGAATTCACCCCTCCCCATCTACTAGTTGTAATTCAGCACTAGGAATGGCCTTAAGCCCTAAATGTTTCTTCAGTTGGCTGATAGAAAACACTAGATGTATTTAATAGTTTTCAGGCAATAGGAGTTTGCAAGCTACATTTCCCACCTTTTTCAACACTCGAAATGGTCCATAGTATCTCGAGTGTAGCTTCAACACTCGGTGTAATCCCAATGCATTATGTCGATAAGGTTGCATTTTAAGATAAACCATATCCCCAACTTTCAAATTCCTCTCTGTTCTATGTTTGTCTGCAAAAAAAAACTTCATCCTATAACTTGCCTTTTTCCAACCTAGCCTTAATAGCCTCCAAAGCAGTTTGCCTCCTTTGCAACCTGTCTCTTGTTTCTTCAGCAGCAGTGTTAGGTAAAATAGCTTCTGAGATCAGTGGTGGTTTCATACCGTATAATGCTTCAAATGGCGCCATTTTCAAAGAAGTATGAAAATTAGTGTTATACCACCACTCTGCCTGAGAAAGCCATGAATGCCATTTCTTTGGATTAGCATAAACCATGCATCGCAAGTAATTTTCAAGACACTGATTAACCCATTCGGTTTGGCCGTCAGTCTGGGATGGTATGCACTGCTTAATCTCAATTTGATGCCCAGAGCTTTGAAGAGTTCTTGCCATAGGCTACTTGTAAAGACTCAATCTCTATCAGTTACTATTACCATAGGTAGCCCATGCAATTTGTATATGTTCTCCAAGAAGATATCTACCACATTTTGTACCAAATATTGATGCCTCATAGGTAGGAAATGTGCATACTTAGTAAACCTATCCACCACCACCAGGATTACATCCTTTCCCCTAGATTTTGGTAATCCCTCTATGAAATCCATAGTGATATGGGTCCATGCCATTTCAGGTATAGGAAGTGGTTGCAAAAGACCAGGGTATGGTACATTCTTATAAGCTTTATTCTTTTGGCATACTGCAAAGGTCTTCACAAATTCAGTAACCATCACTTTCATGCTAAGCCAATAGAATAACAGTTTCATTATCTGGTAGGTACCCCTTTCTCCCGAATGACCTCCCAATGCTGAGCTATGAAACGAGTTTAACAATTGTTCTTTGAGATTGGTACCATTGCCAATGTATATTCTACCACAATACCTGAGAATCCCATTATTCAGTGTATATGGGGAGAATTATTGATGGCAATCCTCAATTTAGCCTCTAGTTCCTGACATTTCTCATCACCAATGTAGCTTTGTGCTACCTCTGAAACACAGTGAGGAATAGCTACTGTAATAGCTATGTTTTCCTAGATATGACCTCTTCTAGACAAGGCATCGGCAGTCTTATTTTCTCTTCTTTGTCATAAGTTGACATAGCTGCAGCTCTTGGGCCAATTGATTTGTTCATGTAAGAAATTGGCCATCCACCTTGCATCAACACTGCTCCCAATCGTAACATACTAGCATCTATCTCTAATATGAAAGGCTACTTGAAGTCAGGGAGTACCAGTACAGATGCATGTGTTAAAGCTTCTTTAATCTATAGAAATGGCTTCCTTTGCTCTTCTTGCCACTGAAATGCATTTATCTTCAGAGATTCAAACATAGGACGGCATTTAATTCCAAAATTCTTGATGAATCTTCTATAATACCCTGCCAGGCCAAGAAAACCTCTTAATTGAGTTATATTTTCAGGTTCTGGCCACTCTTGGATAGCTCTGATCTTTTCGGGATCAGTTGCCACCCCACTGCCACTAATTACACGCCCTAGATAATCTACTTGCAGTTGGCCAAAAACACATTTGCTATTTTTCACATACAATTGATTCTTTCTCAAGACTTCCAAAACCTGCCTCACATGTTGATGCTCCTCCAAGGTAGTGCTATATATTAGGATGCTATCGAAGAACACCAAGACAAACTTCCTCAAATATGTTGCAAGAATCTGGTTCATCAGTGCTTGGAAGGTGGCTGGGCATTAGTGAGTCCAAATGGCATCACTAAATATTCATAGTGACCTAAATGTGTACTGAATGCAGTCTTGTATATGTCTTCTGGACTCATTCTTATTTGATGGTAGCCGACTCTTAAATCAATCTTAGAAAAGTACTTGGCTCCATGCAATTCATCGAGTAAGTCCTCAATAACTGGGATTGGTTATTTATTCTTCACAGTGCTTGCATTCAACTGCATATAATCAACACATAACCTCCAGGATCCATCCTTTTTCTTAACTAGTATAGCTAGAGAGGAGTATGGGCTAACACTGGGTCTGATGACTTGTGACTGCAATAGACTATCCACTAGTGTTTCCATGGCATCCTTATTGTAATGGGGTAACCGATAAGGACGAACATTAACTGGTTTTGCATCTGGTATCAGTGCAATCTTATGGTCGCATTCCCTGATTGGGGGGCAATTCTCGGGTTCTTCAAAAATATCAGCAAAAGGTGCTAAAACTCCCTCCATTTCTGATGTAGTTTGTTGTTGTTCTTCATCCTTATCTTGTACCCTTTTGGCATAGATGAGGGCACCTACACACCCTTTATCCATCCTCCTCCTCAACTTCTAGGTAGTAATCATACAATTATGCCTCAAAAAAGTACCATTAACGAAAGTAACATTTCTCTTCCCTTGCAAATGCTAAATTCTCTACTCTTCAAATTCAAGCTCACAGGGTTATGTTGGTAGATCCAATCGGCTCCCAGTATAGCATCATACCCTTTCAATTCAATAACTCTGAAATCTAAAGTAAATCTTTACACTGGAGTTCCTTTCTGTGCGCACGAAGCCTCCCTTCCCGCCTGTACCTTCGCGCGTGAATCTCCTTCCCGCCCTACCTGCACACTCTTTGCTTGGCAAACTGAGATGAGACTTATTTCTAGTGAGCACTGAGTCTTTGAAATAGCCTCCACACAAAGAGCTACAAAGATGATGTGTAGTTGATCAGGACTTCCTATAAATACAACCGGGCATTAAAAACACCATGAGCCAGTCTTAGAGATAGACACAAAGGAACTGACTTTTTCAATAGGCTCAGAGCTAACTAGTATCTCGAACTGTTGGGGACGCCCTGAGAGGTTGCATGAGGTTGCATGTTCCCAAAGGAACTGACTTGACACGGATTTTGTCGAGAGATTGGTCAAATCAAACCTCAGATGCATGCGAATGCTTGGATGGAGGCAGGGGCACCCAGTTGGACCAACCGGTATTTTTTATTGGGGTCATCACCTCTGGCTTACATGTGAACCCTGCTGCACAAACTTGGTACATCCGGATTTTTCCTTAAGCATAACGAACCCAGCGCCCAGAAGCCATGAATAGACCACAAGAAGCCTCTACTATCTCTCAGCCTATAAGGCAACTACGGCATATCGAGCCAACCCTTGAGCCAGCCTAAGAGGAAGGACCACAACATGCCACAGCGTCCATTCGTTCAATCCCGAAGCACGTCGCTTTACAGCGGCCCTTGATGCATGTTCATCACGCGCAATCGGCTAAGAGGTGTCCACCGTGCCCGCCACACGGCTTCACCCAGCAAGGCAGCGATCAGTCACCAAAGAATGAGAGAAATAAGCGCCACAGGCCGCCCTCACCTGCCATCTTGCCGTGGTGCCGCCCGGTCCTAATTGCCTCGTGCCCTCGCTGGTCGAATGAAGCTTAGACCCACCCATCAGTATTTATTTTGCTTTAAATTTCTCACAATTCTTCTATATTATTTAAAAAAGGCTAAATTTGTGAGTTAGGGTTTCAATATGACGATTTTTGGTTGATTTTTATCAGTTGTGATCATGATCCATGTGCTTATTTTGACTACATTGTCAAGTAAGCCACTAGATACATCTCTTCGCTATATTGTTCTTGAACTATTGAACATACCAATATATAATTGAGTTTTCAATTAATCGAATGATGATTTCATAAATAATAGCCTTGTTTGCTATGTGGAGAAATAAGAATGGAAGAAAGTTACCAATGATGTTATGGTTCATCGCTTCGTGAACTTGAAAGAAAGTAAATACCAATAATGTTATGGTTCATCGTTTCGTGAACTTGTACATACCAATGATGTTATGGTTCATCGTTTCATGAACTTGAAAGAATGTAAATACTGAGAGGTAATGCATTTACTTTTATTTGATCATTCTACTTTTTACTTGAAAATTTTAAGTAATTTTCTTCCTTTTTAAAGGTCATTAAGGTCCGATGATGTATTTGCCAATGGTGACCAAATTTTCTGTGGTTTCACCCTTATTTCCTTCACTTTACTACAACTAACCAATATTATTAGTGGATTTCTTCATTTGGTAAATATGTTGATCGCTACTTCTTTATCATAATACATTGTTATCAATTATGTTGAAGTATTGGTGCTAAAAGTTGCTTATTTAGCACAATGTTACTTGAAAATTTTATATATATATATATATATATATATATATATATATATATATATATATATATATGTGTGTGTGTGTGTGTGTGTGTGTGTGTGTGTGTGTGTGTGTGTGTGTGTGTGTGTGTGTGTGTGTGTGTGTGTGTGTGTAACCAGGAAACAGTGCAACTTGCAGGTGCTTTGTATTTGTATACTAGATTAGCAGTAGTTCACACATAGTAAGTTACTCGCAGGTGCTTTGTATACTAGATTAGCGGTAGTTCGCACATGGTAAGTTACTCTGTACAATTTGCAAGCCACTCTTTGAGTAGTAACTAGCTAATTATGCAAGTGGATATATTTTGGGTATTGCTAGTGTCCGGATGTCCGATCTAGACTCTAGCATCGCACGGTTTGGTCAAAATATTTGACGGCAACACTTACAACATTATCATATAACATGTGCAACAAAAAATTTCACAAAAATCTCAATGTTGCATTGGCTGTTGCTAATTGTTACATATATGAAATCAAAATGTTACAACAAAAAACAAATACCTACCCATGGCAGTCAACGGTGAGGCTTCGGGTGCGGCGGCGGTGGGCGACGAGAAGGTGGCGTGCGCGGCGTGGATCTAGCGCTGAAGGAGAAGGCCACATGCATCCTCGTTGTGCACTCAACCTCCTAGGTTGCCGGGGGGAGGGGATGCTAGATCTGGCTGCGCCGCACCTAATGACGGTTGAAGAGGAAGTCGATGGCGGTGTTCGGATCAAGCGGCATCACGCCCGAGGACGGCTGACGAGGAAGTCGACTGCGATGGCCGGATCCAGCGGAGCCGACATCAGGGACGAGGTGGCTGGGCTCATGGCCGTCGCCGTACATGGGTCGAGTATCATCGGGAGAGATTGGGCATTGTCGAGAGAGGAAGAGAGTGAGAGGGGAAAGAATGAGGAGAGAGTGAGAGGTGATGGGATGAGGAGTGAGCAAGTTGAGAAAATGCTACATGGGTCGAGGAGTGGGCCATGTCAATACATAAGCCAGTGTCCGATATAGCCGGACGTCCGAGGCCTATCAATTTCGATATATTTTTGTTTCTTTTCACTGAAAACACTTCTTCTGATCTCGCAAAAATGGCCACTTTATTCTCGGTCTTTCAGAACACGACGGTCTGCAGGATTTGCAGACTATGAAGTTGTTCAATGATTAGCGAGATATTTGCCAGCCCAATTATGGTGCCATTATAAATGGGCTGAATTGAACGGTCAAGCTTATAGCCTGTCCACTTAACAAGGCTCCAAAGGCCCGAGAAAAAAAAGGCCCAGTAATAACACTATAACGGCGTGACAGTATCCTGCATAATCATCCGCTAAACAAAGCTGGGGGATTCTGGCCCCCCCAGCGTGTCCACGTCGCCCCGAATGCTCCCTCGGCCGGCGCGTGTCGGCGCGTTTTGCGTACGGCCGGGGGAGGCATTTTCCTTGATTTTTTCAAAAATTACGTAAAGGTCCTTTTTCCTCGAAAAAAGTCCCTGCAAGTTTTTTTTTTACAAAAAATTTTTTGATGGCGCCCCGCGGGTTTCGAGAATCATTCGCTAAACAAAGCTGGGGGGATTCTGGCCCCCCAGCGCGTCCACGTCGCCCCGAATGCTCCCTCGGCCGGCGCGTGTCGGCGCGTTTTGCGTACGGTCGGGGGAGGCATTTTCCTTGACTTTTTCGAAAATTACGTAAAGGTCCTTTTTCCTTGCAAAAAAGTCCCTGCAAGTTTTTTTTACAAAAAATTGTTTGATGGCGCCCCGCGGGTTTCGAGAATCACGTATAGGTCCTTATTTACTTACGTACAGGTCCTTACAGGTCCTCGGTTTTTTACAAAAAACACCTTTTGTTTTTCCGAAATTATGTATGTGTCCTCGATTTTTTATGAAGCCCCTGCGAATTATCGTCTCTTTTACTTTGGTCCACACGGTAGCTAGCGCGGTGTGCGCCGCGCTTATGCGGCTAGTTACATCAATGCCCCAACAATTGTTCGACTACCAAATGATCGAATAAATTAGCCTGTTCATGTACCGCAAAACTGCTGAACTTAGTAGCAGCATGTGTAGATCTTGGAACCCTTGTCACCGTTCCAACCTTCATTATGAGCATTTGGACATTTCTCGGTGCTGTCCAAAAGATGTGGTCATGGCCGCACAGGCCATGGGGAAAACTTCAGATCGGACTTGTTAAGAGGGGCCTCCTGCCCAGTCAACATGTCTGTACCAATTCAATCCATGCCGCCATTATCCACCAGTGCGTGTTCATTTGCTCCTCCCTAGCTTCTGGGACCGAATCCCTTTTTGTTGCCGTTCTTGCATCCTAAGCAGATGGATTCATCGCTACAGTGGAGATCTGCTTTTTCCCCCTCTATGAATTGGAACCATAGTACTAGAGCTTCATTTTCTTATGGATAGATCAGGGATCTTGAATCCAGTCTTTTTGTTCAGCAGTTAACTTTGCTGAAGACAAGGATAACTAAAGGATTACACACTGAAAATGTAGTAGCATGAACCCAATTCTATGTAGTATCTGAAATGACCCACAAAGCCACAACAGTAACTTCTTTTTTTTTAGATTACGAACAACAGTAACTTCTATTTACCACGTGGCACAATTTGGCGATCAAGTGAAAATCTTTGCCTTGTTTTACATCTTACCAGAGACAAATTTCCTATACGAGAACTACCGTCCAAAAAGAACAACAAAGAACATGAAAAAGTAGCACAAGAAGCTAGAAATGGCGGTCCAATTATGAGATCTTCTGAACAATGTGCTTATCAGCATATAGAAATTTACTTCACACTACTGCTATCGGTCTTGGTCCTGAGCAGTCCAGTACGTCTTCACAACCAGGAGGAGCTTCTCCCGGACGAGCGGGCCGTCTTCGTGGTCGACGATCTGGCTGTCCCACCTCATCCCATCCGCGGCGCTCTTGATCTTCACCAGCATGTCTACATCGTCTCTGATAACCACCGTGCCCTCAGGCCTCAGGATCCTGTCCATCTCCAAGAGAATGCTATCCATCTCACACCTTGCATAGTTGCAAGGAAGAGGTGGTAAAAAATTGTCAGGCTACGTCAGTGACTTTTGTCTCCTAGGGAGTTTCGAAGCAAGCTATGTTACCTGTTTTTGTACAGCGTGAACACCGAATCCGCGTGGATGAGATCGTAAGTACGGGGATAAGTGGACATGCCCTCGCACCTGCAGTGAATGCAGGGAGATCACATAAGCCGTTGCACAACAACCATGGCACCGACACACCGCTGTAATCACCGTGATAGAAGGACCATGTGGTGTGTCCAGTGCGAAGTACTAACCAGTCCTGGTAGCTTCCGATGAGCCCACGCTCGTAGATCACCCCGAGCGTGCTGGAATTCCCCACGGTCGGGACCATGTTCATGACCCACACGGGGTCGTTCGCCAAGGCCGCGGCGAAACCGCCAAGGCGGGCGTTCATGTCGAGCACGTTGCGGTACCGCCCTTTCTGCTCGAATTGGTTGATCACTGCCTTGTAATGCCGGACCCTCTTCTTCCACAGCTCGGTGTCCTGCACGAACGTCTTGGCCGTCACGCCCTTGATGCTGCCCCTGGAGATCCTGGGCGGCACGGCCGTGAGCCTCTGCGGCCATTTCTTCAGCGCACCACCGGCAACTTCGTTTGCGTCGGATACCTCCGGGAGCGGAGTCACGCAGGCCACCATCTTGTCGTACCTACGTGCAAATCAATTACAGCGGTGCAACATGTATACCATGGATTTGACCATAGGTTAATGGCTCCAGGTAGTACTGTAATTAGTAATTACCATGCTGCGTCGGGATTGTTGTGGGAGCAGAAAGGCGGAGACTTAGCGGCCTTGCAGTTGACGTGGTTGGTGGGTTTCTGCCAGACGGCGATGTCGCCGGCCTCCTTGATCTTCTTCCAGCAGAGGCTCCGGGCAACAGCCTCGATCGCCTGCTGCTCAGCGTTCAGGTCCTCCTTGGTCCTCTCCCACCCTTTCCAGTACTTCTTCCAGTTGATCGGCGGCCCGGACAATATCCAGTATCCTCCGGGGCGCAGAACGCGGTCAACCTCGATCAGATACAATCCATCTGCACGTTGACAGCACATATATTCCTGAATGACCAGAAGCGGAGCCTATTTGGATGAAGAGAGCAGTGGGGGGTATTGGATGCACTACCATAGAGGTGCCAGGGGATGAGGCAGCGGGAGCAATGCGCCATGTCGAAGGAGCGGGCAGGGTACGTGAGGCGGTTGGAGGCGAGCACGCCGATCATGGCGGGCACGCCGCGCTCCAGCGCGAACTGCACCTGCGCCTCGTGGGAGTCCCGCGGCGCGAAGGACATGGCCAGGATGTCCCGGGACAGCAGGTACGCGCCCCAGCTCGCCACCTGCACGGGGCCGGCACGACGTACGTGCAGGCGCCGACACATTAGCCAACACCGAAAGGAAAGAGTAAAATGCTAGGTGCCATTTCCATGCGGCTACGGGAGGTTCCACGGTCAAAAGTGGATTTTTTTTCACGCATCACTTCAAAGTTCAGACAACGGGTCGACATTTGTACATGAAACTAGTACTAAACTTTCATCCGTATGTGGACGCACGTGAAGGCCGTAGATTTAACACAAGTGCGACTGGGCAGTTGCGCTACATCGAAAACACAAATTTGCCTGTTCAGGGAAAATCTCCGGTAAAGAAAGAAGTGCAATTAGGGTAGAACTTCAAATAGGAGTAAGGGTCTGTTTGTATCCTTTCATCTAAAGTTTAATCAGTAAAGTTTAGATCTAAAGTCTCCAAACAGATAGTCTAAAGTTAGATTTAAACTTTAGCTAACCCTTAAAAAACACTTTAGATCATTAGACCATAAAACTGAGCTAAAGTGGTCTAAAGTTTTGGTTTCTCCCGGCTCCCGCACGCAAAAGACGGTGTCACAGTTGCAGTGCCCATGATAGTGCCCACTATGCATTCGTTGCAAAAAGATCACGAAATGTTTATCAGGAACTCGGTAGCACCGACTGGCAAGTGAAGTCACCACCAGCTTTTCCATTTCACCTATGCTGTCTCAATTGGGAAAAAACCATTGACAGCAAAATTTGTAAACTAGTACTAGCAGTATTATAGTCCATAACCGCATAGGGTGAAACCGTGAAAATTTCACCAATCCAACAAGATGCCCAACCGTGTCGAATGTCTGCTAATACATTGCTTAACTGAGCAACGTGCTATGAGTAATTAAATTCTCCCAATCCCAATCTGAGACCTCTTTGACCTCCCTGTTGACCATGAGACCTCCCCGTTTCCCATTTCTCACTTCTCCAACTAAGAATTAACCTCAGATCTATCACAAAAGCAACGCCGGTGTCGAGCGATTCTTTATAATCCTAGTCCTAGCTAAGCAAGCGGAAGAAACTTGGTCACTTACCCCGCAGCCGGTGTCGAGCGCGGTGCGGATGGAGCCGTCGTGGAGCGGGATGAGCTTGCCAATGTCGTCGATGTAAGCGTCGGCGCCGTGGGGGAACATGGTCCCGCCGCCGGGGAACCGGAACTTGTCTCCGTCGACGCGGATCCAGTTCTGCACCGCCTTCTCCACGGTGAGCTCCTTGTGCGGCACGTTGGCGAACCACGCGACGTCGCGGCTGGCCGGCCACGGGAACGGGTTGCGGTACCCTCGGGGCGCCGGCACGAGGCACCGCAGCCGCTCGCGCCCCGCGGGGCAGTGGCGCTCCCGGTACACCAGCCGCTCCCGCGGGTACCGCAGCGACCGCTTCACGTCCTCGCACGGCGTGTACTCCGAGTACCTGGCCGGACACGCCCGGTACCTCCGCGGCGCTGAGGACGCGGACGAGGCAGCGGCGGCCGCCGCAGCGTCGTCATCCGCTGCCGCGTGGTGCGCGGAGAAGTCGAGGGACCGGCTGGAGGGGGTGAGGGTGGTGGTGCAGGAGACAGCGGTGGCAATGGAGACAGCGGAGGAGGAGGGGGAGCGGGAGGGGGAGGAGAGGCCGCCGTGGTGCCAGACGCCGAGGAGGTAGGATGCGGAGCAGAGGAGGGCAACGACGGCGAAGGGCAGCAAGGAGGGCCGCCGGGCGGCAGAGGGGGAGATGTGCAGCTTCGTGGCCGCCGGGCGGACCCCCATTGCGCCTGCCTCGCTCTGCCTCTGCTCCCAGTGGCACTGCTGCTTTGCTTGGGAGTGTGCTCTCTCTTTTGATTGGGCGGTGTGGGTCGCTCTCTGGGAGAGCCTGTGATTACTGATTAAGTAGCTAGGCGGGTGTGGATGGTGGGTTTGATTTTTGCCTAATCGCGGGTAGCTTTGCCACTAGTACTTGGGTTTGCGCGAAAGGCATAGGAAAGGTGACCAGTAGTGCACGTTTTTAGGATCCGTTTATTTATATTTGGACTTCTAGTTTTTATTTTATTTTTTATTATTTTTAAATTTTATCTTTTTACCGATTCTTTTTTATTTGTTTGTATTGTCCATAATGAGATAATCTATTTTTTCTATTTTTAATTTTTTAAAAAAAATTTAGTTATATTAAATAAATTATTATTAACTACAATATAATTTTAACTATAAATTAGTTTATTTTAATTCAACCGAGTGGGAATTTAAGGACTGAAAGTTATTACACGGGGAGTTCGCTTTGACCGTGCATAGTTCTTAGCGCCGTGTGTTTCGTTTTGTGCTTTTCGCGGGCGGTGTGGTCCTGTGGAGCCTGCTTGGTTACGTTTTATAATAACATTACTTCTTACAGATTCTGCGGCATGAGCACAGTATACAGTTCGGCCAAGAAGGTACTCCTGTGTGTAACTTTGAAGGTGAACTGTACTTCCATCCAATTCTTTATTACTGAAAAAATGTTAAGCCCGTGAAGCCACTGCATCTCGATGCTCATGTCATTTGCCGTACCTTCATCGCCTTTTATAATTTGTCTTTACCAGGCATCTTGTATTAAAAGGGTGACTCTAGCATGGAAACATTCGCTGAGCTCAAGCATAAACAAGTAGCACAATTAAGATATAGATTGTAAAATACTCGGTAAATTAGGGTAGTGTTAATCTTTGCTCTGTTACCTGTGAACCTCTTGTTGTTGATCCTCGGCAAAGACACGAGGGACGGGTTCACACATGGGCCGCCCTGGCCCGCGACGAGCACCCACTAGCCACTGAACAGTGCGCAGGCACTGTGCACTGCTGCAGTGCCAGTGCATATGTATGTGCCTGCACTCTTTTTAGAGCAAGTATAATAAGAGGTTGTTAGAGCATGTACAATACAAGATGCTTATATATGAGTGCTTAAGGAGAGAGAATATAGCCACATCATCAAGCATCCATGCAAAAGTTATTTCCTCCAATGCAAGCATCTCTTCCATAGGTGCTTAGATGCTATATTATCTATTAATAGATATAGTTATACACATAAGCACCTACTAAGCACCGCTGCTTATTTAAGCATCGATGCTTCAAAATAAGCACCTTATCTATCTTATGTGGTAAGAAAAATCAGTTTTTTATTACTAAACATCTCTCTAAGCTCCTGCATTGGACATGCTCTTAGTAGGCTGTATGCTGAGGTGGAGGAGAGAGAGGATGTAACATCCCAAAAATTCGCTTTCTAAAAACAAATTTTTTTCAAATTAATTATTTTAAATTATTTAAGTTTTATTTGGATTTGCCCTGAATTTCTGTTTTTTGAAAAAAAACTAGATTTGAAAAGTATTTTAGTAAAACCTAAAAATATTGTTAAATAAAATAATATTTTGATTTTCTATAAAAATCCTAGTTCAAAATAATTATTTGGATTTATTTGGCTTTTATTTGGTTTCCTGGATTTTCTGGAGTTTAAAAATGTATTTTTGAAATTAAAAAGTATTTTAAGTATGAAAATTAAATACCAACATTAGTTGGAAGTATTTTTATTAAGCCCAAAATATCTCCAGAAGCTTCTGTGAATTTTGCTGGAATTTTTGGAGGTATTTTCATATTTTTCTGAGCTTATTTGAATTTCCTAGCCTTTTCTGAAAATCAAATTCCAAAAATAAAATCCCCTCCCCTCCCCTCCGGCCGCCACGTGGACGGCCAGATTCTCTCCACGCCGCCGCCATCCTCGCCGTCCACCAAACCCGCCTCCCTCACTCCTCGGGCCGACACGTGGCCAGCCCAGATCGGCAGCCCCCTCGCTCCCGGCCCATCTGGCCCGTCCGTGCCTTGCCCCTTCCTCGGCCGCCCGATCCATGCCTCTTCGCGTGGCGCCATCCTGGCCGCCCGCGCCTCCCCTCTCGCTGCACCGCGGGGCCCACCGGTCAGCGTCGCCTCCCCTGCGGTCCTCTCCTACCTCCGGCCGCGCCTCCTCTCTCCTCTCGCACCCGCCTCGGCGCAACCCGCCGCCCACCTCCTCCCGCACGCACCCACCTCCCCTTTCTTCCCATGTAAGCCGCGCCAGCCCCGCCATCCCTGCGCCCGAATCCCGCCGCCCCCACACCTTCCTTTTTTCCCCTCCGCAATCGCCGCCGCCCGCAATCAACGGCGAGCAATCCTCGCCGATTGCCCCCTCTCCGGCCCCTATAAAAAGCGCCCGAGCTCCGCCCCACCTCACCCCACCTCCTCCGCGCTCCAATTCGCCCCCTCCGTCGCCCGAGCTTCCCCGCGCCGTGACTCCTCTCCCCAGGCGCCGTCTCCTCTCCGGTGAGGAATTCCCGGCGCGTCGCTGCTACCCGAGCCCCGCCAACGCCGCCATCGCCTTCCGCGCCTCATCGCGAAGTCCCTCCGCTGCTCCGCCGTGCTCCCCGGTCAACGAAGCGCTATCCCCGCCGTCGCCCGAGCGTCGCCACCGCTCTGCGCTCGCCGTCGGTCACTCCCGGCCGTCCCCGGTAAAGCCCGCCCCCACCACCGCACTCCTCGTCGCCCCCTCTTCCTTCTCCGCCCCTTGCCGCCGGCCGCCGCTCGCCGGAGCGTCGCTGTCGTCCCCAGTCCCGAGCCCCCTCACCGGCCTGCCCCGTCAGCTCGACCGCGCTTGCGTGGTAGCCGACGTGGTGCCACGCCAGCGCCGCGTCGGCTCCACCCGCCCCGTCAGCGCCACGTACGCAAGTTCCTCCACCCGTGCCACCTCAGCGTCTTCCCGGGTCCGTGGACATGGTCCACATGGACCGGGCCCGCTTGTCAGTGTCGCCCACCCCCGGGCTGACGACAGCTGGCGCAATAAACCCGATTTTTCAATACAAAAATAAATCCGGCCGAAAAGAAATTCCTCGCTGACATCATAATTCAGATTTTCCTTTAGGAAAATAATTCTAAAAATTCAGAATTTTCTTTTTCTCTGAATTTAAACTTCCCGGAGCCCGTTCTCCTTCATTTTAACTCTGTTTGAGCCCATTCAAATTTCTAAATTCATCAAAAATTCAAACTATCCATTTCTTCCATCCTTTCAAATATTTGAAATTTATTTGATATTTCAAAATTTAAATTTTAAATTCCAATGACTAGTTTAATTTCAAAGCCTCAGTTCCATTCCAAATTTTCTGTGCACTTTCAAAATTTAAATTCAAATCTTGCAAAATCTCCATAAAATCCATTTTATTTTTCTTGGTCCAAATATTGTCTCAGTAATTTCTTCTCCCAACCGATCTTCCAGATATTCGTTCTCCCTCGTGTGAACCCCAAATCCGCTGAATCTTTCTCCTAAATTCGTATGAAATCATATATATATATATATGTGTGTGTGTGTGTGTGATTTGATTTGTATTTATTTGTTTTGTTTGCTTCGTTTTTTCTCGCGTAGATTCCAACGTTGTCGAAGATCTCTCCGCTCTGCAGCAGGAAGACCCTGAGAGCGTGCAAGAAGGCAAGTCTCCTTTGATCATCTCGAACCTATGATTTTGAAATGTTTTAATTATTTTTAATTATGTGCATTGTTATTTACATAAAACATTAGTTCAAATCTTAAGGTATTAGTTAATCCAATTTTGTTATGCCCTCAATTGAGTTGAATGCCATGTACCTTTGTTACCCTAGAATTTCCTTTATCTCAATAATGAGAGTATTATAATATTTGTGAATAATAGAATGGTAGTATAATGCTTAGTCATGCTATTTAATACTTTTGAAATCTTGAAAATGAGAAATTATGATTTGTTGTAATAACCTTGTGTTTTTAAGTCTAGTGGTGATTGGAGTTGCCACTGATCTTTTAAAAAAAATAAAATGTGAAAATTGGTTTAGATTAGGGTGGATGGTTGGTTTGGGTTGGTGCGGCAAGCACGAGATCTTGTAAAGTGTATGTTCCACCCTAGTCAACTAAGGACCGACGCTTGTGTTTGTCCAGACTGAGCACTACCGTACAACCCTAAGTCTATATGGGTACGACCTAGCTGAGTAACTCATGATAGTCTAGTTTAGGTGCCACCAGTGGAAAGTGGATGCCAAGGATTTACTGGTTATTCACAGTGAGGGACAGGGATTTACTGTACTCATATGGCGCAAGAGGGGGCTTCGGATTGAGCAGATTTAACCCTTCTGCGGTGAAACCTCAGCGGGTGGTGTCTAGCTAGTCTAGAGTGAGGTAAATGCTTTGTGATAATTTATCTGTGTCTCATGCCAAAGGAAGCGTGGTGACTGTTAAGATAATTTATCTCTTGGGGGTAAAGTTGTACAACCTCTGCAGAGTGTCAAACTATTCGAATAGCCGTGCCCACGGTCAAGGGCGGGCAAGGAATGCATTCACATGGTAGATTTTTGGTTTGGTTTTAAAATCAAAGTTTTTGTATTCCGGGAGTAGAGGGAACTCTCGGAAGGGTATCCTGGCAGTTGGAGCCAGAGAGGGTGGATGGAACCCGCAGTTTTAAACTTGATCATTTGTAATTGGTTAGCTAGTGTTGGTAGATGGAACCTTCACTATAAAGTTAATGATAGTTATGTTAAAATATTTACTTTATTAAATTGATGCCTTCGAAAATAATTAGTAGTAATTGAAATTAAAACATTGCTTTGTGCAAAAGAACAATATAGCATTCCTTTGTCAAGCCTGGCATCTATTGCATTTTTCCCAAGAATTGCGGAGTAATTTGTGTACTCACATTGCTGCACTCAAAAATAATATTCAGAGGAATACGAAGCCCAAGAAGGAGATTACGACTACTTCGCGGGAGGATTCGACGAAAGATTCCATGAGTTCTAGGTCGCGCTTCCCCAGTCAATTGCCTGTGGCGTATTGATGGGTCTTCGCCGGATTTATTTTCTGCTTCCGATGTGTTTTGTGTGTATGAGGTCTTGAAACCTCAGTTGTAATAAGGAGACCTTTCGGTCAGTACTCTCTATTATTGTAATAAAGCGTTGTTGGTTATGTAATCATTTCTGTTTAACTGTGTGCACTAGCTTTGATCTGGGACTAGTACTGTAATACACAGAGCGTCCGGGTTCGAAAATCCGCGGTCCCGACAGAGGCGGAGAGAGAAGAGAGGTGGGCTGTAAGTTTACAGCCAGCTAAAGCACAAGAACCAAGAAACTTTGTGAGAGAAAGGGGTGGGTCATACAGCCTTCAGCTGGCTGTAAACTACTATATGAATGGACTGATAAGTAGGCTGTAAATATCCATACAGCCAGTTGAAGGCTGTATTATTAGCCTTGCTCTTACCAGTCTAGTGCGGAGTACGAGTAAAACTCCAAAAGGCACAGTAATCATTGAGCAAGTGCACAAGCGACGGCCGGCGCCTGGAGATCGGAGAGAGAGCTGAAAGCGGACGACCCTAATCCTAAGCAGCCAGCCGAATAGCAGC
The DNA here is from genome assembly GCA_017311315.1 of Dendrocalamus latiflorus. Taxonomy (NCBI): domain Eukaryota; kingdom Viridiplantae; phylum Streptophyta; class Magnoliopsida; order Poales; family Poaceae; genus Dendrocalamus; species Dendrocalamus latiflorus. Next base: position 40,445,937 of record CM029610.1, read on the forward strand.
TGGTCACCAGCACGGGGCCCGCACGGGAGAAGGCGGCTTGGCCCATCTGGAGCAAAGTGTGTCGTCCTTATAGGCTTTGTCGAGGAGGACTCGAGGCTGTTCGATTGTTCGTGGTTTTGCTGAATTCGGCACAGTAGCTATAAGTAGCATCTCAACCGCTCGACCTGGGACTGTCGTTACCGTGACCTGTCCCTGGCTTGAGATTTCAGAAACCCGTGCACGGCGCCCGATCTATGGAACGAACGGTTCGATTCGAAATAGAAAAAGTCCTGTGGTACACTACACTGCTCTGTCGGCACAAATACTTTATACTCCCCTCGTATTAATCGGCATGGGCAGTTGGCAACAAAAAAAAAGAACCTAGAAAATGGCATACCGTTTGTTACGATTCTTCAGTCCAGCGATGGAGAGGACGCCGCCGCCACCTTTTCTAGACGAGTTCACCGCGGCCCCTCAGACATAGAGAAAGGCCGGAGAGGCAGTGAGCGGCGGTGGAAGGCATCTAGTGGTGGCGGAGAGCAGTGGGCGGCGCTGGAGGGCGACATGGCAAGGCTGTAGGGTCACTGCCAGCTGCCAGTGGTGGAGGAGGAGCGAGGAGCTACGGCTGATGCTGGAGAAAAAGGCGGGGAGGGCGGCGAGTGCGGAGAAGAGAGGGGGAGAGGAGGGCGACGGTTGGTGCCAGAGCAGGAGAAGAGAGGGGGAGGGAAGCGGTGGTGCTTCTCTCAGGGAGGAGAGAGGTGGTGCAAGGGGTATACTGTCGGGTTAATTCCCGACGGCATACTATACTCTAGGAACTCTAAAAAAAAGTTTTAAATACCGATAAATTTGTCTGTACGATAGTTGACATGGCGCAGGCGCCAATCGAGCGAGATGTAGCGAGACATTTTTTCGAAGTGATCCTGAATGGCCCATCCCACTTTCTCCCACCCGGTTCGGCGGACGCAGCCTAGATGCCTCGCGCCAAACGGCCCGTGCACACCCAAACCCCCACCAGCCGGCCCGCGCGGTCCACAACTCTCTGCCGTCCAGCCTCCAGCGCCATCTGTACCAATGCCACCGCCGCGGCTGCTGGAACGGAGGCGGCCCAAACCGCAAAGCCCAAACGGCCGAAGCACCCTCGCGATACGGCCTAACAGCACCAAAACCTCAGGTTTCTTCCCAATGTCCCGTGTTCCACCACCAGCAGCAGCAGCAGGCTCCATTCTGCGTCGTCTGTATTTGCCTGTCCCCATCTCGCGTAGCGTAAATTCGTCAGCAGTTTGTGTTTTGGCAGGAGATTTGTTTCGTAGAGGGAGAAGAAGGGTCGTTGCTTCGCCCAGCGAGTCAGGGGCCCAACAGCAAGCGCCTGAATTATGCTCGATTGCTGGCTGGCATGCTGGACCAGGCAGCACATGACGAGGCCTGCAGGAATCACTGTATCAGGTGCCTTCTGGTCCACACCCTGCTCGTCGGTTCGTCCTCCACAAATCCAAGCACTACGTGTGTTATGGCTTCAGAACCGACCGTGGCTCAATTGGCTGCGACGACCGTCATGTGTCTCGTCCATCTGCATTCGGACCTAGGCTCGCTGAGCTCGCTCACGTTCATATAGGTATGCGCGTTCAATAAAAAATGGTGCTCATGTTGAGATATTTGGATAAATTCAGGATTTATCTAATGACTTTCGCTCTAGATCAAACGAGTATTTAGTATGACGCACATACATACGTGTATGTGGTGTGATATGTGAGTGTGTGTCCTTCGTTATAATATTTATAATATAAAAAATCGTTTATTATGGCTCCAACTGTGAAAATTGATGACCAATTAATGCATGCACGCCCTGGCTCATGGAATGTCCGAAGGCATCAGAAAGATCTGGCATGTTCTCAAAACCTTTGATGTCCACAAATATCTTGCCTTGGCGCTTAATAAGCACGTCGTGGTCTAGCAATCGCTCCAAAGCCTTGTAGGGGCTTCTGCATATCAACACGCCCTCAAATGATTTGCGGCAACGCACGCACAGGGGAATCGTCCTGACCTGCAAACGAAGCATAGGTGAATGCTGCTTCCTGGGACCATCCCTTCTTTCTCCCGACTGTTCACCACCTAACCCTTTGCTTCTGCTGCAAAAACATGACGTTTCTGATGTATAGCTTGGTCGTGTATAACCTAATCCTATACAAACTGCGCCACGATAATTCATAGTAACCTCTCATTTTGGACATACGTACAGACATCGTACTGTACATGCATGATAATTTCTTGCTCTTATTCCGATTTGAGTTTCATGGCCTGAAACTAGAAGTTACTTTGAAAAAAAACACGTGTACACGCTGCAGGTAACAAATCTTTGTCAAATGAGTTAGATACGACCTTTTGGTGGAGTTTTGTCATGTCGAGGCCGAGTTGATGGATAAATGTACCAATGGAGTCATGGAGATTAGCTAGCTGATGGTCAAGACGGCAAGCTCTAGTAAAGAGTCGAATCATCTCATAAATGTGTGGTTGCTAATGTGACCTGTCAATTTGATGATGTCCACCGAATAGAGACCCCTAATTTCCGCTAATAAATACTTGGTTGGAGCAACACGTGATCATTTAAATAACGCAAGTTAGGCTGTCCTGTAACTTCTTGGATGAATCGCTTCTGAAGAAGCCGAGTGCACGAGTGGTCAGTAAAGAAATTTTACTACTTCGAATTGTTTTGGTAGCTTTCTTGCTGGTCTGTAACATCAGTTAAGAATGATGAGAATTGCTGAAGCATCTTCCTTACTCTGATTAATTACTTTGGATGGATGTTTATTAACTGCACTCCACAGCATACATACTTTGTCTCCTTTACGCATCAAGAAATAGATGGCAGTAGTAGACATCTGCAGTAATATAGAGTAGGAAATTCTTTACTGAATGAAAGAAAGCGAACTAGTATTTCTGGTTGCAATTGCCAATCCATTTAACTTCCGTGTTCAGTTCCAGAACTTCCCGTCGAACATTTGGACCGTCAAATACTTACAAGCGAAAAGGTTTAAAGTATGTACACATGTGACTGAATGGCCACACGCAAACTGGCATTCCGTTTGGAGAAATAAAATTAAGAAATCTCCTGCACCACATGAAATAGATGTCGCAAGGAAGATGTTCTCACTTTTTGACTTGCAGAAAGTTCTTCCATTCCATGAATAAAATATTGGAGCATGGCAAACGTGTTTGATTATATTTTGTTTGATCTCAAGATTGAAATGGGAAGATCTCATTCACACCCATTTTAATCTTAATTTGCTGTGGTCCAGACCATTATTAATTAGATCGTTATCTAAGACATAGTGACATTTTTGTTACATTTGTTGTAATAACCGCAGTATCAACAAATATTTGAATAAATTTTTAGAATTACAAATAAGTAATAAAGCATATTTCCAACATAGATTAAATGACAAGAGAATAAAATAAAATAATTGCAAGATCATAAATCTCTTCCAAGTTATTTAAATATAAAATCATGCTTAATAGAGTTGATGAAAATAAATGAATAATTAGCATAATACTCAAATTGTTATTTAGATGTTTTGCACTCAGATGATTAATGCTACGGCAAGAACAAGGATAGCGCGAATAGTGACTGCCAACTACTCAAAGTACTAGCAGAATATCATAAAACATCATCTTAATCTCATATAGACCATGAATCATCATTAACCAATCGTTAATCCCACATATTATCATGCAATTGTCTTCCAAAACTAGTGATTCAATTATCAAATAATAAAGCATACTAGAATGGCTCACAATTGCACAATAACAACAAGAATCGAAGGTAACTCATGAGGTAATGGCACTCAAAGCCGTTCAAAAGGTAGCAAGGCTAAAAACGCCGAAGTCAACGCTGTCCCAAAAAACCTATCATTGCTGTTTGCACCATAGAATAGTTCTCGAAGATACAAAAGCCACCTACATGAACCAACTAGCATCACGGTTGTGTGGTCAAGGGTTGAAGAACGCCACACAAGATCAAGATCCTAGCACCGGCCAAGTGCTAGGCAAGCAAGAACACCACAAACACCACAACCGAACCACCACGGTCACAGCCGAGCCGACAAAGCTACCGTTGCAAAATTGGAACATGGACCGGCATAAAGCAGCTCACCTAGGCCGTAGGTTGAACGCCGCGCATTGCTGACGCCGTCGCGGCCTTGACCCGGCGCTTGGCCGGAGTTGCCGCCGCTGCCTAGGCTTAGTTCCAAGTCTCTGTCCTCATTGAAGTACCGCCACACTGACTCGAAGGTCGAGAGCGAAGCCTTGAGTTGCTGGAGATGGGGCTGAACCGCACAGCCAACACTGCTCGCCGAGGCTTAAGAACAACCTAGTGTAAGAGTTCGGAGGAGGTAGAAGAAAGGGGAGATTGGAGGTTCAATTCAAGTCTAAAGCTTAATAGAAGAAGGGAGCTAAGCTTGTTAAAATGACGGCACCGGCACCGGCCTCCTATTTTGCCGGAGCATCATGGGAACGACCCTGCAAGAGGCATCACCCGCATGCATGATAGCCGGTCAAGCCAGCCTTCTTCTCTTTATCCTTTCTCTCTTAGACCGATAGGTGGGTCCCACCTTTATCGCTCTCTTTTTCCTTTTAATCTGAAAAATCAAATTTTAAATTCCCAAAATGATCTCAGCGGCAACAATATTTTTTTATGTCTGCCCGTAAAGATTGTTTCTGTCTACTGTCCGTTGTCCTGTACAACTCCTGCAACAGGTATACGCTATCAACAGAAGGGTCCCGATGACAACCCATTACATGGTTTTTCCCAATGCAATTTTGTTGACTATGGATAATACTACATGTTTATTCATGCAATTTTCTCTCTGTTTTCCTACACCTCAGTTGATGGTATCGTCTCCATGTTACACTCAATATCATTAATCAGCTTTGACAATATGAGATTTGCCCAGAGTCTGGCTACCAACTATGCACTGTCCCTAACATTTCGGCCATGAACGGCGCGTCCGATCCCACACATAGTGCCGTGGATGGAGAAATGCTGGGCCTAGCTAGCCGAAGAAAATTGCACAGGACCCCGGTCCTTTGTGCATCAAGGAAGACCTCACTCTTGCATAAGTGAAAAAACCCAAAAATTTAAAACCAAAAATTTCTGTGCTTTTTGCTGGATTTTTGGGTGAATTTCGGAAACTTTCCTTTTTGGGAAAGTCTTCCCCGTTCCCGCCTTCCTTTTTCGGCATTCCGCCTCCCCTTCTCCTTGGCGCCCCGCCTCTTTCCGCCTTCTCCTCGCTTCGGCGCCTCCCTTCGCTCCCTCCCTCCGCTGGCGCCTTTCCCCGTTCCCCGCCTCCTCCCTCGCGCTCGCGCTGGCGCTGCGCCCTCGCCCGCACCGCCTGCGCCTCCCTCGGATCCTCCCTTCGTGCCCCCGGTTTCGGACCGCCTCCGCCGCGCCCCGACGTCAGCCGGCAGGGCTTCCGCGCCACGTGGCGCTGCCCGCCTGCGCCCGACCTCACCTGCCAGTCTCCGTGCCTCCCCTCTCCCGCGCGCGGACGCGCCCGTGCCTTGCTACCGCTCACCTGCTCCCTCTCCCGTCTCGTCGCCATTACCGCGGTGCAGAGCCCCGTCACCGCGCCCATCTCGCGGAGGAGACGCCCCCAACTGCCCCCGTCATTCCTGTTGACTCGGCGCTCCCGCCCATTGCCTTCTCCCCGAAGGAGCTCCTCCCTCCGCCCGGCCATAAAAGCCGCCTCTCGGCTCCCTTGCTTCCTCTTGCTTCCCGAGCCTCCCAAACACCTCCACTCCCCTCCTGCCACTCCAGAGAAGCTCCCCGAGCGGCCGATTGAGGTCCCGCCGCCCGGAGCTTCCCCATTGCCGCCCTGTGAGCCGGCGACCCCCGGGAGCCAAACTCCCTCTCCTCTCCCTCATTCTTCAATTGCATTCGCCGAGAGTATCTCCTCCCCTCACTTATCACATTGATGCTTGCCGTTGGACAGGTGATCGCCCGAGGAGCGCTACCGCCGAAGCTCCTCTCCGGCCGTCGTACCTCTCCCGTGGCCAGCCCGCTCCGAAGCTCCCCAGCCCTCACCGCCGCCACCAATGTGAGCCCCGGAGTCCCCTGTCGGTGTAGCCGCCCCCGATTGAACTCCCTCGCCGCCGGCAACCTCCCTTGCCACCAAATGGCCGAACCATCCCCATCTTCCTCCCGCCCTCTCCGTTGATCCCCTCCCCTTCCAAAGCCCTAAAATGGATTCCCCTCGCTCCTCTCTCTCTCCTGGTGCCCTTGGCCGTCGGCGGCATCCCTTCCCGCGCCCGGACCGCCGTCGCCACCGCTGCTCTGCCGCGGCCGCACTGTAGCGGCTGGAGGTTGAAGACGACGCCTCCCCGCGACGTGGCTCTCGCCCGGCCGTTCATCTCGTCTGTAATATCTAACCTCAGCCGCCCGATCTCGCCGTGCCGCTTCGCCCGTCTCCCCGCCCCGATGCCGTCCGATCTCCTCCCGCCGCATCCGCGCCGCTCGCCCGCTCCGCATCTGGGCCGCCCGCCCGAGCCGCGCGTCGGCCATCCGCGCGCGCGCGCAGCCGTGGGCCGCGCGGGCCGCACAGTGCCCGGCCGCACTGTAGCGTGGGCCGGCCCGAGCACTGTTCATCCCGATTTTCCAGTGATTTATCAGTTTCCAAAATCCCAGAAAATCCAAATAAATCCCAGAAAATCACAGAAAATCCCAAAAATTCCCAAATTTCACCACTTTGCTCCAAATAATATTCTGGACCCAATGTTGGCCTCCATTTCCACAGAATCATCCCAAATAAATTCCTAAAATTCCCATTTGGAGATTTATGCATTTTACTCCTTTTTAATTAGTTTATTTTGCCTCGCTTGATTAGTCTCAAGCTGGATTTGATTATTTTATGTGTTTGCGCTAGTGTCGGAGATTCCGGAGATTCAAGAGCAGGCTCAGGATCCAGGCGTTTCATCGTTCGAGCTAGCAGAGATAATCCGGATTGACAGCAAGTTCCAAATCCTTTGATCATGTTGCAACCCATGTTATTTAATTATATTATTATGCTATTTGCATTGAGCTAATTCTGAAATGTTAATTCAAAAATAAAATAAAATGTTTAGAATGACATGTGATATAGTTAGACCTACCACCGATAAATGCCATGTTTAATTCGTAGCCATGCCATTGAAACCCTAGAAATAATTATCTGTTAATCTAGATAACTGTAAGTTATTATTATCATGCAAAGTCTTTATACTGATAAGGTTGTGGCTGCGGGCCAATAGAAATTGCAAACCCGACTCTAAGGTAGGGTGGTATGGGACACTGTATCTTAGAGCGGAGAGTGTCGTCGTGCACAAGGTAGGGTAAGGGGGTTGTGGTGCGCCGCGAGATGGTTTTCGCCCATCTCTTACCCTAGGATCGAAGTTAGGGTAAGTGGGGTTGTGGTGCGCCGCGAGACGGTTTTCGCCCACCGCTTACCCTAGGTTGGGTCGCGGGCCTAGTGAGGTTGCGGACCATGTGAAAATGTAAGGACTGAAACCCTTACGCTGAGCAAATGTCACAGTGATCGCTCAACCACAGGAGTTGACTTGTCAACACTGGTCTAGTAGCTGCTCAAATCTTTTGAAACTCTACAGGAGCGGAGGAGGAGGAGGATTAGCAGTGAGGTTAGGCAGGCCGTGCTACGGGTGCCTAACAACGGTAGAGTTCACTCGAAGCGGACGTTAGTTTTCTCTTTTTGTGGGTGTGTGTGTGTGAGCCAGACCCGAGTGAATTCTACCGGGTAGAGCCTATACAAAGAATTGAGCAGTGAAACGACCTGGCTTTCTTAACTCTTTAGCGGGAGTTAAGAGATCGTGTGGGTAAAGTTGAGAAAACTCTGCAGAGTCTAATAAATGGTATTCGAATACGCCGTGCTCCCGGTTAATGGAGCTGTGTCACTTGGGTGATTCCAGCAGCAAAGCTTAAGTAGTTTTGTACATGTTTAAACTTGACTAGTTGGTTAATGAACTCTTCATGAAAACCCCCTGAGATCTTGAGGAGTAGTTTTGGGTCCATTTTATAAAATGTTTGCAAATAAAACTGCATCCACCAACTGTAATAAACCAAGTATACTCCCTTCCTTTGTAAATCTGTGCATGTAGTAAAATAGAGTCCCTTTGGGACTTGCTGAGCCGGTTGTTTGGCTCACGGCTTGCTTAATCCACTCTTTAGAGGATCAAGACGAAGGTGAAGGTCTCCCCGTCGAGGACGTCCCGGAGGGTCTCTTCTTCGACGAGGACCCGTGGCTTTAGGTCTTCGCCGCGCTCGAAGCAGTTCCTGGAAGTCTTTTGTGATGTAATATACTTTGGGCTTGCACGCCCCGCTGTCAAAAACTGGATGTTATTCCATACTTGAAATATATGCTGGACTTTTGTTGTAAGCATGCAATGGTATACTCTTGCGCGACACTCCATAACTGTTCATGCGTGAATAGTTGCGGAATGCTGTGTCCGTACGCGCCCCTGGTAACGGGGGCGTTACAATAAGCCACGCGGTTCTAATCTTGAAGCAAAACGAATGCCTCCGTCTTCCCGTACCGGCAGTTCCCCAGATCCGAAATCCACACCAAGCCCGCGCCATGCCCTCAGCGTCGGCGACGTTGGTCCGGGTAGCGGTGCCTCCGTTGGCCCCGCCGCCCCCATGGCGGAGGCGCCTCCCGCGACGTGATGGAGAGCTCAATGACGAGCTGACGAATGTCGCGAAGGCGGAGGCAGATGCGGCAGCGTAGGAGGAGCTGGTGGCCTCGTCAAGGAGGCACTTGGAGTCGATGCGTTGGTAGATGGACTTACGAGCTCGGCATGGTCGCAGGAAACACAGTTCGAGCGCAGCGTCCGTTGCCGTCGTCTTCTTACAGCCTAACTAGTAGTGTGCCCGTGCTAACGCTACGGTAAAATACAAAACAAGATAAAATTTGTAAAAAATAAAACGAACAATCAGATTCATTAAGATTCACGTCTCATATATTGTATAACCAAATATTTTTGTCACATAAATACGTGACCGGTCGGAACCACCCAACACGCAATGCTCAAAAGCCTACGACCGATTCCTAGGTATTGCGACCGCTTCGCGAGACCATACGACCGGTTAACAGAAGCTACGACCGTTTATCGCGTGATTTAAACATCTTCCCAACTACATACAACACTTTTCGTCGTGGTCGAAGCCACTTCCGAGCATGTGCACCGAGTTTCGCGCTGGTCGAAGCCCTTCCTGACCACATAGAACACTTTTCGTCGTGGTTGAAGCCACTTCTGACCAATGTGCACGAGCTTCACCATGGTCGAAGCCCCTTCTGACCACATACATGGGCTCACAGTGGTCGAAGTCCCGTCCGACCACGTCCTGAGCACGTCACAACATGGTCGAAACTTCGACTACCGACCGCAGCTCTCGATAACGTAGTCGAAGCCCGCTGTGGTCGAAGACGCAACTACGACTACCGACTTCCGACCACTGACAATGTGGTCGTAAACCCTTCGGCTGGCTTCTGACCATGACCAACGTGGTCATAATAGCTTTCGACCACTTGTAAAGGCTTCAGCTAGCTTCCGACTCCGTTTCGCGCTGGTCGAAGCCCTTCCCGACCGCATAGTCAGTGGAACATCTGTTTGGATTTATAGTGTTTGATCAACTTCTACGCTTACTTGTAAGGAATGTATTCAATTCAAGTGTTCAAACCTAGTCCATGGATGAACTTGCACTGCTTCCACTCAGCTTGTTGACAACTTCCCCTATGGAAGGCCTATCCTTTGGATTTGTGTTGACGCATGTTAGCCCAATACTGATGCATCCTTTTACTTGTTGGAGATAGTGTGCTTCCAATGATGGGTACTTGGAAGCAATATGCGGTATTTTCGTCCATTTTTTACGTACCTGCAAAATGTTAATGAAGCACTTCAATTATAGACTATATAGTACAATTCAATATTCTTTCTCAAAACAAAATTATTGAGCTTCAAATAGTCAAGTATAGTACATTTGTCTTACATCGTCGATAAGGTGCTTAGAAGAAACGTCTTCACTGTTCGAGTTGACTTTTAAACCCGTTACTATCTCAATAATTAGAACACCCAAACTGAATATGTCTGATTTGGTTGAGATTTCACCTCTGTAAAAATATTCTGGAGCCATGTATCCTCTGAATCACACAAGCATCGATGTTTTAAGCATTAAAAGCAAGCTCATGCAAATGGAATATAATTGATCATGAAGAAACAGATCATGGATTTCTTGTTTGCATCGAGCTTACCTTGATCCCACAACATGTAATGTGAGAGTCCGTGTTTGTTCTTGGCCAAAGAGTCTTGACAGACCAAAATCCGCAATTTTTGGTATCATGTTTTCATCCAACAATATATTGCCAGGTTTAAGATCCATATGAATAATGACTCTTGGCAACTCATGTAAGAATCGTAAACCTTGACAGATCCCCTCAATTATTTTGAAGCGCATGTTCCAACTAAGTTCACAAGATTCATCTGTAGAAATAAACAAAAAAAAGCCACTTGGAAACAAGAATTTATAATGTTGCATATCTCTGTATGTTAATAGTGCTAGGAATGTTAGTTTTGAATATATGTTTTTGGATCCATCATCTTTAGAAAATTTTGGATATCCACTCTTGATATATGGGTAGCATGGTCACATATTATGTTGCACTGCATTGACGGCAAAGTCGAATAAATATAGCATGAGTTACATTCAAATCATATATGGGGTGAGAGAGAGAGAGAGTACCATAAAGATACTTGTCAAGGCTTCCTCTAGGCAAATACTCGTAGCAGAGTAACTTTTCTGCCACGTCCATAAAAATGTGTCTTCCATTGGACTCCACCACTTTCCGCCGTATTTCATAACAATAATCAATTAACTTTACTATATTTCTGTGATTGACAGCAATAAGATTGACAACCTCATTCTGAAATTGTTTATCTTGAATAATTCCTGGAATTTCCAAAAGCTTCTTTACAGCAACCACTTCCGCATTTTCAAGCACTCCCTGTATAACCTCTACATTAGTATGAACACATACGTGGATTACTTGTGTTATCTTTTTTATAGAAAAAAGAGAAAACGAAAAGTTGAACATACCTTATAAACTACCCCAATCGAACCCCTGCCAATTTCCCGCTCAACGGAGAAATTCCTCGTGATGCTTTCAAAAAATTGTAATGTTGGTTCTGCTGGTAGTGTACTTATGGGTTGCGGCTTGTTCTCCATGTGTTTATGTATGCTGGCTTCATCTTTGAATTCTGATTGGACAAAATTCCTCTTGAATAAGAACAAGCATAATTTATTTTCTTAGAGTATGCTAGAAATATCTTTATTACTACAGTTTGCTATACCTTCTAGATCAACTCCTTAACTGAACAAGAAAACTATTTAACAAGTTAAGGTAGAAGGAACAGGTTACTTAACCTTTCCCAACACCGTTGAGTTTATAAATTATCTCCCCTGCGGACGGCCTTTTCTTCGGATCAGTCTCTACACAGTTTAGCCCAATTTCAATGCATCTTGTTACCTGTAGGTGATAATCTGCTTGAGTGATGGATACTTCGATGATATATGCATCTCTTTTGTCCAAGTTTTGCGTACCTATGGATTTGGAAAATATAGCTTGGGTAAAATTACGAAGTACAATGAAACATAATGTTTCTCTATAAAAATAAATTCTTGATGTTCAAATTGCTAAATACATATTACTTACATTATCAATAAGAAGTTTAGAAGAAATATCTTGACTGTTGGGGTCCTTTTTCAATCCTGTCACTATCTCGAGAATAAGAACACCCAAACTGAATATGTCCGACTTTACCGAGATTTCACCTCTGTAATGATATTCTGGGGCGATGTATCCTCTGAGTCACATTAACATCGATGTTTAAACCATTATGGGATTGATACAAATGTAACTTACTTGAATATAAACAACAAAAAAAGGAATTTCTAATTTCAAATTTATCTTACATCCATCCCACAACATTTTGAGTGAGAATTCGAGTTTGTTCTTGACCAAAGAGCCTTGACAAACCAAAATCTGCAATTTTTGGCACCATGTCTTTGTCCAACAGTATATTGCTTGGTTTGAGATTTAAATGAACAATAGGTTCAGTCAGTTCCTCATGTAGAAAATGTAAACCGTTGCATATCCCTATGATTATTTTGAAGCGCATGGGCCAATCAAGTCCACAAGATTCATCTGAAGAAGTAAAACAAGAAAAATGTTATAGAAACAAGAACCCCTCAAAGCTATCTTTGCATATTTATAGTGCAAAGGGTGTCAATTAATTTACACTATATGTCTTGTCTCACTCCTCAGGATAGATATTGAGAAAAATTAGATATCTTCTGCTGCTGTGTTCAGTACCTAACCAACAAAGAAGAGGAAACCAATTATCTACTGGGTTGCATTACCATACCGTAAATATAGTCCTCAAGGCTTCCATTAGAGAGATACTCTGTAACACCCCGCCCGCCCTCTGGGCCAGGATGCTACCACCACTGCATACTCATACCATTATCAAGTCTAGAAGAATTTAAATCAACTCTGAATGATACTTAAATTGCTACGTTCAGCTACCACATAGCATCCTTAACAATTACTCTAGCCTAGTAAAAGCTAAAGTAACTGGCAAAAGTGATACAAAAGTGCTGCTGGGTCGTGTTGATTATTCATGTGCTACTCCCGCCCGAGCAAGACATCCTCAACGGTCACCTAAAAACATCAACAAAGCAAGGGTGAGTCTGAAGACTCAACAAGTACATAATAGAACAATAGACACTACCAACATAAGTAAGCATATAATCATAATGCACATATATCATCATGTTCATAACATCATTCTCATAGCCAAGCAATGCAATGCCATCAATGCCATGTCTCATTACTCTTCATGCTCATATGCTCTTCACTTTGCAAGTACCGGTACTGCCGAGTGAACACCCGTCGATGTTCACCCATCGTGGGCCCGCCCTCATAGGCACGGGGCCCCCCCTCCACTCCCGTGGAGGCCTACCGAAGTAGGTCTTACTCAAGAGCACTCCGGATTAGTCCACTAGCTTTACTCATAGCTAGGGACTTTCTCACCGCCCTCACTCTTGAGTGCTCCTCATGCAAATGCACATGCTCATGATCATATTCACGCTTATCACTAGCATTACTAGTAGACAAGCATCTTTGCCTACCTCCATCATCATTGCCATCATTTACCATGCAACCTTATGTCAGGTAAATATCATATTTCCACAGAGATATCATGTAATCAACGCATTTCTACATAGATATCATCATACCAAATAAACATCGCATATTCATAACCCTTGGTCTACCGCTCTACCATGTACTTGCCTGTTAACCAAACGAAGTGGAGCGTCGTGCGGACGGCGTCGGCTCGGGACCTCCACCTGGACAAGCAAATAGTCCGATTTAACGCATCATACGAGACCAGAGATTAACTGGGCGACGACGATATTATACGCATAACCCGTTTTTGGCATAGAAATGCACGGCTTTCAGGGGTCTATTGCTCAGGTCCCGAAACCCCTTCTTCTTCTTTTTTCCTCTTTCTTTTTCTCCTCTTTTCTTTTTCTTTTTTTTTCCTTCCTTTCTTTCCCTTTTCTTTTCTTTCCTTCTCTCTCTCCTCCTTACCCGGCCGGCCGAACCGGCCTCCCTTTCTTTTTTTCCTCTCCTGGCTCCCCCTCTCTCCCTTATCCTCACCTCTCTCTCTCTCTTTCCACTCGGCCGAACGGCCTCGGCCTCCTCCTCCGCCCGGGGCGGCGCGGCGGCGCACGGCCGGCCCGACGTCACCGGCGGCCCTCCCGCCGCCCCCTGCCTCCTCCTCTCCCACCCCGCTCTCTCCCTCACGCTTGGGCCGCGCTCGGCGCAACCCCCGGCGGCGCGGCAGCGTGCGGCCCCGACTCGGCGTCGCCGGCCCCGGGCTCCCCACCGCCGTCCTCGGGCTCTCCGCCTCCGGCTCCCCTCCGCCCCTCACTCTCCCGCCTGGGGCCGGCGCGGCGGCGCGCGGCCGCACGGGAGGCTCGCCGGCCCCGGCCCTCTTTCTCCGTCGGCCCCCCTCCTACCTCCTCCCCTTGCGCGAAGCCGAGCGGCCGGCCCCCCCCCTCCCAGGGCGACGCGGTGGCGCACAGGTACGCCGACTGCCGGGCCGCCGGCCCGCCGCCGCCTTCTCCTACGCAGCCCCCACCCTCTCTCTCTCTCTCTTGCGCGGGTGCTCACCTGGTGCTGGCCGAAAGGGTGTGGCTGCTGGGATGGTTCCGTGGAGAAGAAGAGAAGAGTGTTGTGGGTTGAGCTGTGGCAGAGGTGCTAAAATGGGGGGGTGTGGGCTTCTGCAGGAAGCAAGGCACAGGTGGCATGCATGCACGCCTAGGACAGGCCTGAGGCTGCCACATCCCCCTGGCAGGTGGGTGAGGTGTTACATTCTACCCCCCTTAACAGAATTCGACCCCGAATTCTGGCATTCAACAATCCGCACGAAAGAACAAAATAAACATAACTGCTCTTGACATAACATTAACTCGTACCCGAAGAGAACAACTCTGGGTACTTCTCGCGCATGCGAGACTCCAACTCCCATGTCGCTTCTCGCTCAGTCTGATGCGACCAAAGCACTTTAATATACTTTATCGTTTTATTCCTCAACACCTTCTCTGATTCCTCCAGAATCCGAACTGGACGGGACTCAAAGGTGAGGTCTTGTTTTAAGGACACTGGTTCTAACACAATCTCATGCTCTGGGTCTCGCAAGTACTTTCTCAACATTGACACATGGAACACATTATGCACTCCTCGCATGGAGTCAGGGAGTTCCAAACGGTACGCCAGCTTTCCAATCCGTTCCAGAATTCGAAATGGCCCAATGTACCTTGGGCTAAGCTTCCCTTTGGTACCAAATCGCACTATGCCTTTAGTGGGAGATACTCTCAGGAGCACACGATCCCCCACTTCGAACTCTAGCTCTCGCCTTCTAACATCGGCGTAGCTCTTCTGCCTACTCTGGGCAGCTAGCAGGTTCTGTCTAATTTCCGCCACTCGTTCTACTGTTTGCTGGACCCAATCTGGTCCCAACACTGCCTTCTCGCCCACTGCATCCCAACACAATGGTGATCTACATTTTCGCCCATGCAAAACCTCGAATGGCGCTGCTCGAACACTGGAGTGGTAGCTGTTGTTATAAGCAAACTCTGCAAGTGCCAAATGATCCTCCCAGCTACCCTTCCAGGACAAAACACAGGATCTCAACATGTCCTCTAGTGTCTGGATGGTGCGTTCGGACTGTCCATCCGTCTGAGGGTGGAAAGCAGTACTGAACTGTAGTTTCGTGCCCAGAGCGCCCTGCAAGCTCTCCCAAAACTTGGAGACAAACTTGGCGTCTCTGTCCGAAACTATGGTCTGAGGCACTCCATGCAACCTTACTATTTCTCGCACATATATGGGTGCCAACTCACTCGCTGAGTTCGTGGTGCGAATGGGGATGAAGTGTGCGGACTTACTGAACCGGTCCACCACTACCCAAATCGCATCCTTACCTCGCTGGGTACGAGGTAAGCCGACTACGAAGTCCATGGTGATATCATCCCATGGCCACTGAGGAACCTCCAAAGGCTGCAATAGCCCAGCGGGACGCTTGTGCTCAGCCTTCACTTGCTGGCAAACCCCGCAAGATGCCACATACTTGGCGATATCCACTTTCATCCTCTTCCACCAGAAGCTCTTCTTGAGATCACGGTACATCTTAGTCTCACCAGGATGCACCGAGTAGGGGGTACGATGAGCTTCCCTCAATATATCATCCTTGACTTGAGCCTTTTGCGGCACGCAAAGGCGGCCTTTAAATCGCAAAGCACCTGAATCATCAAGACTGAAATCCCCCATTTTACCTTCATCAAGTCGCTTCCTCACTTTCTGAAGCAACCGATCATGCTGTTGCGCCTCCTTTACTCGCTCTGGGATTGCTGATTCCAGCGACAGCTGCATCTCAGCCTGTGCTGTACCAGCGAAACAGTAGGAAATTCTCATCCATTCAAAGTCAGCAACGAGACATCCCAGAGTGGGTGGTGTCATCTTGCGACTAAGGGCATCAGCAACCACATTTGCCTTGCCCGGATGGTACTGCAGAGTGAGATCATAGTCTTTAATCAACTCCAACCACCTTCGCTGCCTTAAATTCAGCTCCTTCTGAGTGAAAATATATTTGAGGCTTTTGTGGTCAGTGAAAATATCACAAGTCTCTCCATACAAGTAATGCCTCCAAATCTTTAGAGCAAAAACCACTGCGGCAAGCTCTAAGTCATGGGTAGGGTAGTTCTGCTCATGCTTCTTCAACTGTCGCGAGGCATATGCGATCACTTTATTATCTTGCATAAGCACACAACCCAGACCCACTCGAGATGCATCTGAGTAGACCGTGTAACGCTTCCCTGGCTCAGGAAGTGTAAGCACAGGAGCGGTTACCAACTTCTCCTTCAGAGTGTTGAAACTGCGCTCACATTCATCGGTCCACTGGAATTTCACACCCTTCCGTGTGAGTTGAGACATTGGCTTGGCAATGAGTGAGAAGTCTTTTACGAAACGCCGGTAGTAACCAGCTAGGCCAAGAAAACTTCTTACTTCTTTAACACTAGATGGCCTCTTCCATTCCACGACAGTGGAAATCTTGCTTGGATCAACTGAAACGCCTTCCTGGTTAATCACATGTCCCAGGAAGCTCACTTCAGAAATCCAAAACTCGCACTTCTTCAGTTTGGCAAAGAATTGATTCTTCCTCAGAGTCTCAAGCACAAGCCTCAGATGCTGCTCATGCTCTTCCTCCGTCTTGGAATAAATCAAGATATCATCGATGAACACCACAACAAAGTCATCTAGATACTTGTGTAGCATACTGTTCATCGTCTCCATGAAGACAGCAGGGGCATTCGTCAGTCCAAAGGACATAACTGTAAACTCATAGTGCCCATATCTTGTGGAGAAAGCTGTCTTTTCGATGTCTTGCTCGCGAACTCGGATTTGATTATACCCAGACTGCAGATCAATTTTGGAGAACACCTTGGCCCCTTTCAATTGATCAAACAGGTCCTCGATGCGAGGCAATGGGTATTTATTCTTGATGGTCACCTGATTGAGAGCACGGTAATCTATACACATGCGCCAACTCCCATCCTTTTTTTCAGTGAATAGGACAGGGGCTCCCCAAGGTGACACACTGCGACGAATCAAGCCTTTGGACAACAACTCGTCCAACTGCTTTTTCAGCTCCTCTTGCAAGGGTCGTGCCAAACGGTAGGGAGGCATGGAGATAGGTCTTGTGCCAGGAACAAGATCAATTCTGAACTCCACATCCCGCTTGGGTGGCATACCCGGAAGCTCTTCAGGAAACACATCGGGATACTCCCGCACCACAGGAATGTCCTCAATGTGTAACGGCGCACTTGGCTTCTCCGTAAAGGCTAGAAGTAGCCCAGACTTCATTGTACGTCGGCCAGGGAACAGGTTGGCCAACACGAAGAGGGAACACAAGGGTGCATTCCCCTGAAAGATTATCTCCTTCCCCGAAGGAGCTTGCAAAGTGACTGTCCTCCAGAAGCAGGAAATCACGGCTTGGTAGCGATGCAACCAATCCATGCCCAGGATAACATCAAATGGCTCTAACTGAATCACCATAAGGTTGGCAACAAATTCCTCGCCATCTATTGCAACCACACAGCCAGGGCATACTACGGAGCTAGCAATGATACCCCTTGGAGTACTAACAACAACCGATTGAGAAATTTGCTGGACACCCAACTTGGCCTTTCTAACAAACTCCCGGGACACAAAGGAATAAGTAGCACCAGAGTCGAAAAGAACAAAGGCTTCACATGAGTCCACTAACAATGTACCTGTCATCACGTCAGGACGAACTGCGGACTCAGCAACAGGCAATGAGTAAACTCCGGGTGGTGTCAAGGCGGCGAGAGCCCCGACGCTCTGCTGTGGCGGCAAAGGGATTGGAGGCGGCGTAACATGCTGGAATGAAGGAGTCGGTGTAGGATGCCAGAAATAGCCGGCGGGTGGAGCCCATGAGAGTGGAGGCTGCAGAGCAGGGGCAGCCGCCATCATCTGGACTGACCCCCGAGGTGTAGTATTTGATGAAGTTGAAGAAACTGGCTCCCACTTGATAATGCTGGAGGGGTTCTGACGACAAACCCGCTCCATGTGGCCTGATCGGCCGCAGTGCCGACACTCCCTCGTCCAGGAGCACTCAGCGGCACGGTGCCCACCTCCACACTTGAAACAAATCATGCCCTGCCCCGGAACAGGACGCAAGGCTGGGGTCGTCGATGAAGTACGTGGCGCTGAAGACGACGGCCTCGAAGTTTTGGACTTGGATGATTGTGGGGGATGCTGGCCCCACTTGGACTTCTTAGGAGCGGGCCGCTGAGATGACCCACCCCCTTCAGTGAAACTTCTCTTCTGGTCACCACCAGAAGCGCTCGAACCACCAGAGGGTTGCAGCCCTTTAGTGAGTTGCATCTCCATCTCCATCCCCCTGGCCTGCTCTACCACAGATCGAAAGTTACGTGGCGCAGTAGCTCCCATGACATGCCGGAACTCAGAGTTGAGCCCTCGGCGGAACCTTTTGGCCTTCTCAAGGTCATTGTTCGCGACCGATGGCACGAAACGGACCAGATTATTGAATGCCGCCTCGTACTCAGCCACGGTCATCTTTCCCTGTACGAAGGTCGTCAGGGCAACCTCCATACTCTCCACAAATGAATCTGGGTAATACTTCGCCTTGAACTGCTCGGCAAAGATTTCCCAGGTAGCGGGACCCTGGGCAGGAGTCCTGGCTGAGAGAACCCCTTCCCACCAAATGTCCGCCTGACCCTTCAATTGAAAAGCCACGAAACGAGCTTTCAACTGCGAGCTCATCTCAAGGGCTTCGAATTGCCTCTCCATGTAGCGCAACCAATCCGCAGCCTGGACTGGTGTGCCCGAACCATCAAAGGTATCTAACCGCAAGGCTAACCACTCACGAAGGCCCATTCTTGCCTCTGGTACGGCCGGAACAGCAACAGGGGCAACAGCGGGAACGGCAGCAGCAGCGGCTGCCGGCCCTTGACGGCGAAGCGCACGGACCTCCTCTAAGAACTCCTGCAGCAAGGCTGAAGACCTTGCCGGATCTCTGGCTACAGACTGTTCAGCGGAAGCAACTTCTGCATCAGGTGCCTCCTGCTGAACCTCAAGCGCTGGCTCCGATTGGGCACGGCCACGACCACGGCCGCGACCTCCACGGCCACGCCCGCGTCCTCTCGCTCTCGGCATATCTGATCAGGACAGATAGCCAATCACTCAACAAGCCCATAAGCACTCATTTCAACAACACACATCAACATCAATGCTAACGAAAGCGTATAAGCAATGCAAGACCCACTCCCCATCCTATGGTGCACCAGTGTGTCAAATTTTTAATTTAATTATTGGCCTAAGTCAAATTTTAGTTGAATTAGAAACCTAAGTTATCAAATTTCCCTACCACGGACCTAACGCCCGCTCTGATACCAACTGTAACACCCCGCCCGCCCTCTGGGCCAGGATGCTACCACCACTGCATACTCATACCATTATCAAGTCTAGAAGAATTTAAATCAACTCTGAATGATACTTAAATTGCTACGTTCAGATACCACATAGCATCCTTAACAATTACTCTAGCCTAGTAAAAGCTAAAGTAACTGGCAAAAGTGATACAAAAGTGCTGCTGGGTCGTGTTGATTATTCATGTGCTACTCCCGCCCGAGCAAGACATCCTCAACGGTCACCTAAAAACATCAACAAAGCAAGGGTGAGTCTGAAGACTCAACAAGTACATAATAGAACAATAGACACTACCAACATAAGTAAGCATATAATCATAATGCACATATATCATCATGTTCATAACATCATTCTCATAGCCAAGCAATGCAATGCCATCAATGCCATGTCTCATTACTCTTCATGCTTATATGCTCTTCACTTTGCAAGTACCGGTACTGCCGAGTGAACACCCGTCGATGTTCACCCATCGTGGGCCCGCCCTCATAGGCACGGGGCCCCCCCTCCACTCCCGTGGAGGCCTACCGAAGTAGGTCTTACTCAAGAGCACTCCGGATTAGTCCACTAGCTTTACTCATAGCTAGGGACTTTCTCACCGCCCTCACTCTTGAGTGCTCCTCATGCAAATGCACATGCTCATGATCATATTCACGCTTATCACTAGCATTACTAGTAGACAAGCATCTTTGCCTACCTCCATCATCATTGCCATCATTTACCATGCAACCTTATGTCAGGTAAATATCATATTTCCACAGAGATATCATGTAATCAACGCATTTCTACATAGATATCATCATACCAAATAAACATCGCATATTCATAACCCTTGGTCTACCGCTCTACCATGTACTTGCCTGTTAACCAAACGAAGTGGAGCGTCGTGCGGACGGCGTCGGCTCGGGACCTCCACCTGGACAAGCAAATAGTCCGATTTAACGCATCATACGAGACCAGAGATTAACTGGGCGACGACGATATTATACGCATAACCCGTTTTTGGCATAGAAATGCACGGCTTTCAGGGGTCTATTGCTCAGGTCCCGAAACCCCTTCTTCTTCTTTTTTCCTCTTTCTTTTTCTCCTCTTTTCTTTTTCTCCTCTTTTCTTTTTTTTCCTTCCTTTCTTTCCCTTTTCTTTTCTTTCCTTCTCTCTCTCCTCCTTACCCGGCCGGCCGAACCGGCCTCCCTTTCTTTTTTTCCTCTCCTGGCTCCCCCCTCTCTCCCTTATCCTCACCTCTCTCTCTCTCTTTCCACTCGGCCGAACGGCCTCGGCCTCCTCCTCCGCCCGGGGCGGCGCGGCGGCGCACGGCCGGCCCGACGTCACCGGCGGCCCTCCCGCCGCCCCCTGCCTCCTCCTCTCCCACCCCGCTCTCTCCCTCACGCTTGGGCCGCGCTCGGCGCAACCCCCGGCGGCGCGGCAGCGTGCGGCCCCGACTCGGCGTCGCCGGCCCCGGGCTCCCCACCGCCATCCTCGGGCTCTCCGCCTCCGGCTCCCCTCCGCCCCTCACTCTCCCGCCTGGGGCCGGCGCGGAGGCGCGCGGCCGCACGGGAGGCTCGCCGGCCTGCGGCTCGCCGGCCCCGGCCCTCTTTCTCCGTCGGCCCCCCTCCTACCTCCTCCCCTTGCGCGAAGCCGAGCGGCCGGCCCCCCCCCTCCCAGGGCGACGCGGTGGCGCACAGGTGCGCCGACTGCCGGGCCGCCGGCCCGCCGCCGCCTTCTCCTACGCAGCCCCCACCCTCTCTCTCTCTCTCTCTTGCGCGGGTGCTCACCTGGTGCTGGCCGAAAGGGTGTGGCTGCTGGGATGGTTCCGTGGAGAAGAAGAGAAGAGTGTTGTGGGTTGAGCTGTGGCAGAGGTGCTAAAATGGGGGGGTGTGGGCTTCTGCAGGAAGCAAGGCACAGGTGGCATGCATGCACGCCTAGGACAGGCCTGAGGCTGCCACATCCCCCTGGCAGGTGGGTGAGGTGTTACATACTCATAGCAAAGTAGCTTTTCTGGCACATCCGAGATAACATATTTCCCGTTTTGCTCCACCGCTTTCCTTTCTACTTGGCAGCAAGAACCAATTAACTTTACTATATTCTTCTGCTCCAACACCAAGAGATTATTAACCTCGTTCCGAAACCGTCTATCATGAACACCAGATGTTCGCACAAGCTTCTTCACAGCAACCACCTCCCCATTTTCATGTATACCCTGTTTAACATCTCTTATTAATACGGTGATGGATTTGTGGATCAGTTATGGTTAACTTGAAAAATGTTAGAAAACAATAGGTGGAAGCATACCTTATAAACCACTCCAAACGCACCGCGTCCAATCTCTCGTTCACTTGAGAAATTCTTTGTGATGCTTTGCAAAAATTGTAAGGTTAGTTCCCTTGGTAGAGTACTTCAATGCAAAAGCAAGCAGCTTCCAGAACAATTATGTATTTGCATTAGGGGTGGTAATGGATTAAAACCAAACCCAAATCCAACTCAACCCTCACTTAAAGAAGTTCAAAACCCCACCCAGCCCAACCCCAAACCATCACGACGTTCTCCATAACACACTTATGCGGCTGCTCTGGCGCGCCGGCGAGGCAAGATTTCCGCCTGCGTTGATGCCCGTCCGGCGGCGGCGCCTTGTCAGACTCGAACTCCGATGACTCGTCCCCCACCTCCTCTTCATCCTCGCGCGGTGGCGTCAGATTCCTTGCCCTTCTGCGGCGGCGGTGGTGGGTTCTTGGGGGTAGAGGGAGGGTTTGCGTGGGTGGGCTCCTCGTCCGACTCCTCTTCAGAACAAGGATGAGGAGGAGGCGATGCGGGGGCAAGCGACGCGGGGGCGACCTCCTCATCCAGTGAAAGCGGCGGTAGGACAGGGATGGATAGGAGGAGGCGATGCGGGGTGGGGAGGGAAGGAGGCGGCGGCGGTGCGGGATGGCAGGGCAGGGGAGGAGGGGCGATGCAGGGTGGGGAGGGAAGGAGAAGGAGGCGGCGCGTGGGGAGGGAAGAGGAGGAAGGAGGAGGTGCCGGCGCATGGGGGCGGAAGAGGAGGCGGTGCGGGATGGGGAGGGAAGGAGGCCATCCAATGAAAGCGACGGCAGGACAGGGATGGGGAGGAGGAGGCGATGCGGGGTGGGGAGGGAAGGAGGCGGCGGCGGTGCGGGATGGCAGGGCAGGGGAGGAGGGGCGATGCGGGGTGGGGAAGGAAGGAGAAGGAGGCGGCGCGTGGGGAGGGAAGAGGAGGAAGGAGGAGGTGCCAGCGCATGGGGGCGGAAGAGGAGGCGGTGCGGGATGGGGAGGGAAGGAGGCCGCGGCGGCGGGTGGGGAGGGAAGGGATTCGTGGAACAGGCGCTCGCGAATTTTGAGGGAGGAGCGGAAGAAACGAATGAACGTGGGGAGAGGGTGCGGGAGGGGGTGGGGAGCGGAGCGGCTTTCTGGTTCAATGATGTGCATGATCCAAATGATTTTGGCCTTAGGATTTTCAATGAGTAAGAGAAGAAGGCTTGAGGAGAGATCCATGCCATTCATTTGTATGAAGTTGGATTACTTTGGTACATAAATCTGGGTAGACTTAGATTAGGCATGACTGTGGGGGTGGTTGAGGGGGTGGATTTAGTAAAGAAAATTTTGGTGTATTATAGAGTAGGGTAGACTAGCGAGACAAATGCTCATCCATTCCTAAATTTCAAAGTATGATACAAATTAATTCCATATATGTATGTATGTATGTATGTATGTATGTGTGTGTGTATGTATGTATGTGTGTGTGTATGTATGTGTGTGTATGTATGTATGTATGTATGTATGTATGTATGTATGTATGTATGTATGTATGTATGTATGTATGTATGTATGTATGTGTGTGTGTGTGTATGTGTGTGTATGTGTGTATGTGTGTATGTATGTATGTATGTATGTATGTATGTATGTATTTATTTATTTATTTATTTATTGAAGAGAAGCTATGAGATTTCTTTAAAAGGAAGGTACTGGTAGAATTATATTAATCACAAAAAGGGTATAATACTATTAGTGCTAGCCGCGCTGTTGCGCAGGCCACCCAGGGCAAGAACAGGAACTGCCAGCAATAACCAGGTGATGTTGTGGGTGGCTATCAAGTATCAACACTTTTTTTTTCTGAAATCAAGTATAGACAGTCAATTAGGTTTACATAACAGTTTTGGCGATTGCAATTTCTTTTGATGTGATTGGCGATTGCAACTAATCCGTAGACATGATATTTCCTTGAGTGAATGTCAAATAAGCTAGAATTAGAGCTTGATTCTAAGGATCAATCTAAACTCATCTAGAAATCAAAGAAACTGTCAGTGAGGCATGTTCTTTTTAACTTCGGCTTATGGTGGTGATCATTTGGACTTTTTTTGGTGGCTTATGGCTAAAAAGCACTGTAGCTGGCTGAAAAAACACTGTAGCTAACAAAGGCTTATTTAGCATAATTGAATTTAAAAAATTAAAAATATAAAAAATATGTTAGCCCATTACGTATAATATAAATACATACGGGAAAAAAGAACCGGCAAAAAAGCTCAACAAAAAGCCAAAAGTTCATAAAAAGACGAAATTTATTAATAGTAAAAAATAAGCCGGAAGGCAGAAGCTGAAGGCCAAATGATCACAGCCTATGGCTTATAGCTGCAGTTTATGATTTTTAGTTGTTCGAAAGAGAGAATACGGAGTAATAGAAATTCATGTGTGGTTTTGGTCAATATAAATGAAGTCACTACAGTGTGTACTACAATCAATTTATAGATTATGTCTTAAAAAATACTTTGTTTAAAAATCAGTTACTTTTAAGTCGAAAACTTAAAAAGCAATTTTTAAAAACTGAAAACAGAACATCGGTATACTTTCTTCTTCATGTCGAGAAGCGCACACGATAATTAATGCTCACCATGACGCCAAAGAAAAAAAGAACCTCGCCATCGGAAGCGAGATCTGCGCGTCTTGCCCGTTCCTTCCCATGCACACCACCTCACAAGTCGATATCCCGATCGAGCCCTTTACGTCCGGAAGCAACGTAAGCCCGAGCGAGCCGCCCGGCCGTTCGTACGTCTCGGCAAATTGACAGCCGCGCCTCACGTCCGTCCGGAAGCATGTAAGCCCGAGCGAGCCGCCCGGCCGTTCGTGCAGCGGATGGCAACGGGGCGAGGGATTGTGAGTAGAGATGGTAATAGGTACCCGAAACTCGATATCCGGTGGGTTTTTACTCTATTAGGGTATGGATCTGAGTCAATTTTCTAACTCATGGGTCTTTTAATGGGCAAAAGCCCAACCCATCGGGTTTGCCGGGTTCGGGTACGTTTCTATAGTACCCAAACTCGTAAACCCATGGGTAATATAAACCCGATCCATAGGAGTTATAAACCCAGACTCCCAGCTTCCCAGGCAAACCAGCCCAGCCCATAGCCATTTAGCCCCAAGCCCCCAAATCCAATGCGGCAATGCCCCATTACCCATACGGCTAACCCTAACTAGCACTCGGTCACGGTCACTACTCACTCCTCCCCAGTCCCCACCCCGATTCAACAGCCACCGCAGCGGCGGCGCATCTGGCGCTCCGCGCTCGGTCTCCGGCAGTCTCCACGCTCGCCCTCCCATCCCGCAGCTCCCGCCACACTTGCCGCATGCTCGTCCTCCCACATGCCCTCGCCGTCGCCTCGCCTTCCAGTTCAACCCGCCGCCCCCACGCCGCAACCAACGCGCATCGCATCAGTAGACCCTTGGCCATGGCGCTGCCCTCCGGCTCCAACGAAGATGGCCGGTGAACTTCTTCCTCGTCTCCATTAACCATTGTTGCAGCTCGCATTACTGAACCCACGGGCGACCCGTGGGTACCCGTTAACCCAGTGGGCATGGGTCTGGGCAAAAATCTGCACCCGTCACGGGCATGGGTTTTTTAGCGGGCACGTCCAACTTTCATGGGCACGGATTTGAGATAGCAAAACCCAACGGGCTTGTGCCCGTTGCCATCTCTAATTGTGAGGGGCAGCCCCGCGCCACCATCCCGCGAAGGTTAACGGGGAGAGTACGTTTCCACCCTGTTCTTTATGACTCGAACTCTGTGGGATCTCATAATGATTAAAAAAAATTATATGTATATTTTAAAATATTATATAGCTACATTTATTAATTAATAAGTATTTAGTATACTTTTTTCTTAAATTATAGTTTCAAAATATAATTTATAATATATAGATACACATCTAGTTCACACATACAAAAATGCATATTTCATATTTAATATTATAATATATAAATAAAAATAATATATTTTAGTATTTTAGCATGTCCACGTGGGCTACAAAGAGAGTGTCCTCTAACTTTACTCTGCTAAAATAACAGAGCATCATCCCTGTCCTTTGTAGAGCAGTTTGTCCTCTGCCCCCGTCTTTATAGGGAAATTCCTCATGGTCCTGTGCCCACGAGGAATTACCATACCTAAGAACCACACACCCACTCTGCTTTTGCGTGCAAGGACCATACCAAATAACATTTTCTTTTTTCTTTTTCGCATATCATGCGCGACCAACCACGTCCGATGCGGCACAAACTAGGTGGCAAGGCAGTCGTACGTGTCACGTCGCGTGGATTGTATCGGCTTTTGTTGTCGAGTCTCATCCGACGCTGTGAGGGGTGCGCAACGACTGGCCGGTTGATATTGGATGAGTTCTTTTTCACTTTAGCTTTGACTTTGGCTTCTATTGGTACAATAATTAGATTTTAAATGGTGTATCTTTTCAAGGTGAGATCTGCAGGTATATTGTTCTACATACTTTACCGAGTTCAGTTATACCAGTCAAAATTGTATACAACCTTTTCCTCTTCATACTAACTCTCGCAAACAATCAGAATTCAAAAATCGTAAACCAAAAACTAAAGCCACAGTTAAAAAAAAACCAACCCATTGTTGCATGGGCGATGGCCGATGGCCGATGGGTTGGCGCACGAGCGGAGACGTGCATTTCGCAGTTTTCCGTGAAAGACGAATTCGTAGTATGCTAGTGCAGTTTTCTTGGATTATTGATGGTTAATTGATTGGAATTGGATTATACTACAGGTCATGCAGCTTTCTTGGATTATTGATGGTTGGTATCATGCTAGGACGAGAAATTTGCAATTTTCTGATGGGCAGCCGCTGGAGGCCTGGATCGTTTGATCTCAGCCACTGAATGTTCAACCTGATGACAAAAATGCATCCATTGAGTGTTCGACCTACTACAGCCAATATAGCTGAAGGGTTGATACATGTCACTCTTTTGAGTGCTATTGCTAGGTGCAAGTTGATTTGGATTGCCCGGGATCAATAATGGACACAGCGAATCCTAGTTACCTAGTATCGCCGTAGTATACAAGAAGTTCTATTTTCTGGTCTTGCAGGATTACAGCCAGATTTTTCTATGATCCGGACGAATCTGGGTGGGTTTTTTTCGATATGGCTGATAGTTTGTGGTTGTAGTTGATAGCTTTTGGATCTAGCATGAATATTTGTACAAATAAATTAAATAACGATAAGTCATTTTAAAAAGTTATCTTGATAAATCGTTTCAAAAAGACCATAAAAAACTATTCTATTTATTTATTTAAAAAATCATAAACCATGAAAAGAAGCTATTAATTTTGAAAAGGAGCTATTGGTTTTGATGGAACCATCACTAAAAATCTGCATGTTGCTTGTCATTCGATGTTAGTAGTATAGGCTAGCTAGTTGTGACAAAGATCAGTAACCAAATAATCTATCTATTCTATAGACTAACATGGCACTCTATAAGGGTTTCGCTTTCAGTTCTTCTGTTCCTGTTCAAATAATCGATGCATGGTGGTACGCTAGCTCCACCCATCGATTTTTCATCTCCGGATCGATGAACGACGTTGAAAGTTTGAAACAGACAAATCTGTTGCTTTTGTACTGTCGTACAACATGCACCACGTAATCAGCGAAGTGAGCATGCGTCCCCGGAAAACGAGATGAAGCGACCCCTCGAAGTAAGCTAAATTCTTTACTTAACCCTAAGAGCAAGTACAATAGTATAGCCAACTAGTGGCTATAACACTTGTCTATTTCATCTATAGCCTTCAAAAAAATAGTTCATACAATAAGGTAGCTATTACAATAACTATTTGGTCCCATGTGTAAGAGAGTGAAATGCATATTTTTACGTGCTATAGCTAGCTGTAATTTAGTAGTCAACTTCCTTCTCTCTCTTCCTTTCTCTCTCTGCCACGTAAGATTTTGTTGATATTATATTTGCTATAGCCTGCTGACTAAGCCTTATTGTACCTGCTCTAATTGGCGGCAGCAAACAGGTTCTGATCAAACGATTGGCTGGTTCGGCCAGCTCTGATCGGTTAGTTTAAGGGTGCGTTCTGATATTTTAGACCCATCTAGTAATCACTAAGAGCATCTCTAACAGTATAAGCTAGTTACTAGCTCTAAGATAATTTCTTCAATAGTACTAACTTTTAGCACATAAATAACATCACATGACACTCTCACATAATCTTGGAATGTGTGTATGAGACTAGCTCTTGATCAAGAGATATCTTTTCTCTCTTCTATTAAAATATGAAATAATATGCTTAGAGCTAACTCATAAGTCACTATTGGAGATACTCTAAGCCACCGTTTTGATATTTTAGATATATTCTTTTATGCTGTAGTTTATGACTGCAGCTTAAGACTTTTAGCTCTATGCGAGCGCTCATGCGTATGAACCGAAAATCGATAAGTCGTTTCTAAAAGGCTATCCTGATAAGCCCCTTAGAAATGACGACGGAAAAGCCACACCATTTGTTTATTCGAGAAAAGTTATAAGCTATAAGTCATAAATTGAAAAGAACAAACCCAAGATAGTTCTACGTGGTTGCCCTCATTTTTGCACCCCTCTTGTTTGGCTCTTGATTATGTGCACCTGAGTGTTTATCTTCGTAGGACCGATAATGGCAATAGAGAAGGGTGAATGATGCCTTCTAAAAATCTTTCTCTAAATATACAGAAATCTTTCACTCTAGTAGCTAGAAATCTAAGAAGATCAGATTTGACAACCTAAATCTAAACAACCCAAAATAGCAAGGTCTCAGATTCAACACCTCACCAGTCTGACCACCACTGGAGGTACGATATGACCAGTGGTCGTCCTGACCAACCAAACCGCTAGTCTGGTCAGACCTAGGAGACATCTGACCGCTCTCCTATTCTCAGAATAGAAAATCAGCTTGAGCCACAACCAAATTTGGTGTAAACTTTAACATCTATGTCAAATTGATTTGAAACTTTGCTCACACCTTACTGAGAGTCTCAATAACCTATTCCATAAAAAAATGCATTGATTTTAGCTAAAATTTTAACCTTTCCTTCAAATATACAACATTGCACTAAAACAGGACAAATCTCTATAACTTGAGATACAGCTTGCTCGTGTGTTAAGAACAACCAAGATGGCTATAGATGAATTCCCACATATCACAGCAAGTAATGCCACCAAAAGATTCGAACCCAAGACCCTCGGATCTAAGATTCCTCAAAAAGACTCCAACAAAGTAAGAACTGGGTAACTTTAGAATCTTGCAAACTACAGTGCCTAGATGGATGGAATTTGATATACATGCGATATCTCCATCATTTACACGTCCTTGGTACGTAACAGGATCAAGAAGAGGAGAGAAGAGACAAAGAACCAACAAGAACAAGAGTAAATCAACCAAGATAAGAACACTTCATGAGATATAGACAAAGCTGATCTATTGCTTCTTGAGCATGAAAGTTTCACAACCACTCCATAAAGAGGACATGAGAGTACATTACATCACTCTTCTCTCTCAAATTCTAACTCTAGAACTTAAGAATGAAATGGTTGGCTTGCAAACCTCCATCCCTAACCCATTAAATAGATGTAGTAACCTGCCCACATCTATCCTAATGGATACTATCCACTGGCACAATTGGGGGAGCCCGTTAACCTACACAACACATATTTTACACTCACACTTAACTTATGCATGTTTTTTAAAGCACATGAGTCTGAACCCGCTAAGTCATTAGCCTTTGTTCCACTTGCTCTTCTCATCATCTCCTTAACCTAAACCACTTTCCCAAGCATCGTAGTTTTGATCCAACAAACTTTATAGTATTTGGCCAACTAATAAAACACTCTCATCTTCACCTGGTCTTCTTTTTCCCTTGCAATCAATTACCATGCTTGTCACATGTAGCTACGCCAACGGTTTGCCATACATCAGCAAGTCTCTCCCGTTCTAATTCCCACTGGACTATGCCCCACTTGGACCGACCAAGCCACTTAATGTAACCTATCACTAGAACCTTCCTTTCAAATTCCTTGTCTTTCTTGTGCCATGCTTGAGATCAACCGTCTTACCTAGCATCCTTGACAGTTCTGGATCTTGGCTTCTCCATGACCATAGTCCCGGTCCTCACCGTTGATCATAATTGACTCTAAGCTTCCATGCACATCCAAAGATTAAGAAACCATTTTCGGGAACAAGTTCTTCACAACTTAACCTAAAAGCTTAAATATGCTTCATGCAATATGAATACACTGATTAGGACAAAACAACTCACAACTTGACCCACGTTAGCTTTCACATACTTCATGCAATATGAATGCACTGACCTAACACAAAACGACTGGACCCACAATCAAATTCCCAAAATTCAGAGCTCTCGGCCAAAATTCAAAACTAGCCAGTTTGACCGCTATCATGCGACTGATCTGACTGCTCAAAGCCCAAAAACCGGAGAGATTGATCTAACTGCCCCTACCAATTGGTCAGACCGGTTGCGCCGATCAGATAGCTCAACCAGGCTGGTTTGACCGCATGAGGTTGAAACCACCAAACTGAAAATCCAAATCTTTTCACAAATTTGAATTTTAACTCAACACACATTGACAAGGTTTATCATAAATATTACTGGACCTTCTCACATGATCCCTTAGTCTCAATCTTTCCTTGTTAATCTTGGCAAATAATCATCCAGCTAGCTACACAAATAAGATTATGTTTTCATGCCAATTTAATATGTATAGTTTGGAAATATTTCATGAGTCTCTTTCACTTACATGCGAGCCAATACCCCATATGTCAAGGAGACACCTAGCATCAAAAAAAGAGCAAAAACACATTCCCTCATTTTATCCATTTCATTTGGCATAAGGGCCAAGACCTTTTTTGCTTATTCACCATGTTCTCACTTTAGGACATAGGGAACAAATGCCCTCTTTTGTCGTAGAGGAATTTCATTGGTAATGCACACATTGAATAGGAATTAATCCAAATCTAATCTCGACAGATCGCCTCAAACATAGCAATGCACATGAATGTACTACTATCCTACATTATCCACTACTGTTTTATGCGTTTTTATTTGTCAAAGATAACTAAACAATTATACGCCCAAATGGTAATGGTATACGGTCAGTAGGTTAGCAACCTACTATATAGGCTATGGCCAGGGGTGAAAATGGAATGGATATAGACGAATATTGCCCTTCTTGTATCCTAGTCCACATCTTTACACGAGATTCAGAGTCAGATACATGCAATCCAGATATGAATATGAATTTAGGTTATTTGGGATACGGAAACATGATAGATACGCGATGAAAAAACAGATAAAATAAGCGGATAGTACTTGCATATATAGAATAGAGTAAAGTCCATTACCGGTCCTTAAACTTTTTATGTTGTGTCATCTCGGTCTATAAACTTTTAAAGTATGTCATCCCGGTCCTTAAACTTTCAAAGTGTGGCAATATCCTATGTAGTTGTAGCAGTGAACTTTTTATGCTGTGTCATCCCGGTCCATAGACTTTCAAAAGAAATTGCCACACTTTGAAAGTTTAAGGACCGGGATGACATACTTTAAAAGTTTATGGACCGGGATGACACAGCATAAAAAGTTTAAGGACCGATAATGGACTTTACTCTATAGAATAATATATGTTGGACCAAACCACATGAGTATATGACCATAATATCAATCAAACCATAATAACAAGCACTAAATAGACAAAGTGGCCATACATAATATCAATCAAACCACAATCATTTCAAGTTCGAATTGTTAAACATGAATCCATACATATTACATAACATAAATATTGATCATTTATTCCATTTAAAAGTTAAATACTGGAACAAGATCGGACGGAAAATATCTGCCGTTTTCACCCTTTACTATTGCCGTACCTATACCGGGAGGACGGGGACCGAGTCTTCTCCTTTATAAAAGGCCACAGAAAAATCTCCCCGTGCGTCCCCTCCCATCCGAGGAAAAATTTATCTCAGGATTCGGTACGCTTCTCGATTTGAGGCTTTTCATCATTTTAGGGCCGATTCTCAAGAAAGCTCCAGTTTTTAGCACGACTTGAGGCCAAGTTGGTGGGAATTTGGAGCATACTTCGTTCGGTTTTGCTCGCTTTGAGGCCAACAGCGGGCAGAAGGTGCGACTTTTTTGATCGAATCTGCCGTGCTTTGGCTTCGATTCAAGAATCATTCAGCTCCGGACGAGAGGTTCTTGCATTGTGCTCGCCTGAATAGAAGGCCAATTGGTGGTTTCTTGGCTCCAGTCCTTCGATTCTTGGCTGGGAAACCTGAGGTTCCCTCTAGAATCGGAAAGGTTTGGGCAGCTGAATTCGCAAGGAAGGCTGCAATAATCCGCGCGAGAATTCTCCTTCCCACGGATTGGTGACGGCCCGGTGCCGAATTGATTAGAAATTTGCTGAAAACTTCGATCTTTGCCTCAAAGGAGCTGACCCAATTGCATCAGGGATTCGGCCTTTGCATCCCTAATCCATCCCATTTCCAGGACAGCGATTGGGTCGTAGATGGGGGCGGGGTCGAGCATCATCGGCGCGGACGGGGAGTGGGGTGAGACGTCCCTTGGCGACATGCCGGAGAGCTGCGTGGCGACGGTGCTGCTCCACCTCAACCCGCCAGAGATCTGCCAAGTCGCCCGTCTCAACCGCGCCTTCCGCGGCGCCGCCTCCGCAGATTGCGTCTGGGCCGGCAAGCTCCCCGCCAACTACCGGTACCTCGCAGCCCTCGCCGCTGCCGCCGATGACGAGGGTGGTGGCAACGGAGAGGGCAATGACGAGCGCTGCTCCCCCGCGTCGACCAAGAAGGTGATTTACGCGCGCCTTTGCAGACCGACCCCCTTTGATGCCGGCACAAAGGTAGCTCATTAATCTTTACTCTTTAAATCTGCTTGTTTAATAGATCTGATTTGCTATCGCGTCATATATATGATGATTAATTCGTTAAATGGGGATGGCAATTGTTGAGATTTGGGAAGTAGAGGAGATAATTCAACTATTATTTGTTTACGTTTGGTGGGTTGTATGTAGTTCTGTTCTTGGGTCTTGACCTTCTTTTTTCTTGAAATGATTTGATCTAATTTAAAGGCATTCGTCTTCTGGTTGTAGGAATTCTGGATTGAGAAGAACAACGGAGGTCTTTGCATGTGTATCTCGTCAAAGGCTATGGTGATCACAGGTATAGATGATCGGAGATATTGGAGACACCTTGTCACAGAGGAATCAAGGTACTTCCCTCTTGGGGATTTGTTTTGTATATATTTTCTCATTGAGATATGGATTCCAATAATTATCATTGTAGAAACTATTTCAGCGTCTGGCTTTTAGTTTTGGGTTTAGAGCCTTATGAAGTAGAGTTATTGCATGACATGTTTCTTTCTTAGCCCCCCCCCCCCCCCCAAAAAAAAATAAAAATCTTGCATACTCTTCTTATGTCATTGATTTTCTTTAACGTCCCACTGTGCGCAGATCGGGACATTCACCTTACAAATGATTATGCTCACAAACTTCATTTTCATACGACTTCCAAAGTAATACTCATAAATAACTAAAATTCAAAATAATAATTAAACGAAAATTAGGAAATTAAAAGAAAGAGTTCATATCAAGTACAGTCCAAATTAATTAAAATTTGGAATAACAAAATTAGCAATTTGATTTCTATATGAATTTCAAAGTAAACCCTTAAAAAATTAAATTCGGAATAATAATTAAAAAAATAGAAATCGTGTTTTATACGAATTTCAACTTAAAACTAAAAAGAAATCCACGACGAGTATGATCCAAAAACATGCAAGTTCGGAATAAAAATTTAAGGATGGTAAGATATTTGATTTGTAAACGAATTTGAAACCTAAATTCCACAAAAATATAGTTAGTAAGAAAAAAGAGAGATGTGTTAGAAATTCTTACAAAAAAGCAAAGCATCTAGCCTTTAATTTGATGGGTCCTAATTTTAAAAGCTTAAATTTGATAGTTGACTTTAAAATATAAGAATCTATCAATATCTATACTAATTATACACTTAGAGAAAGATCTACCCAAGAAATCTTCCAAGACAAGGCGACCTTATAGATCTAGATGAACCTAATAAATAAAAAAAGTTCTAGATGGCACACACTAAAAGCCACGTACAAGAGGAAAAGAAGAACATGGGTGCAAAATAAAATAAGTAAAAGCCATGCATAAGAAAAGAAAAAGAAAAAGTGGCACCCGACAAGAAAAAAAAAGGAGAAACAGAAAAAAGACAAGACCAATTCTACTTGCACGTTTCCCAACAATGTTTGTTTTACAACTTCGATATTTTTGCTAGAATCGCCATCGATGTGGTGGACTCTAATTAAAGTTGAACTATATCAACCGTTGGGTATTATCTATCATACAATAAAAGTTTAGAATGGTTAATTATATCATCTAAGAAAAAAAAGATAAATATTGTAGAAATTCTCCAAAAAAATCTGGCCCTTAATTTGGCAAACCCTAATTGTGTATAGCAATCCATAACCGATGGATGTTACATGATAAATGAGAATAATTGCTAGAAATTAGGTGAACCCTTCTTGTCTCTATGGAAGTGCGCATGAAGTTGATTTGCACCGTGATATGCATTCACGTATATCTGGGGAACTCTTGTATGAAATTAAGACATGCGATGCTAGAGATAGAATTGAACTGAAGTGATCCGCGCACAAACACAAACCTGTCTGCAACATTCATTATAATTTGCATTCTTTTAATTGTATTAATATGGATACAACTATTGTCTCTATTATTGGAGATGCCAATTAAAAATTATAAAGAAAAAGTATTTCCTCTCTATATTTTTTGTTTTAACATATACTACTTATACATTAATATCACAAATGAAACCAATTCTACAAACATGAAAATTAAATTGAATTGATAACATTTGAAAAATGATAATATTTGAATTTTTTTCATGTGATCCGCAACCCTTTATTTTCCGTATGTAGTCTCTTTATCTTTACTATTTAATAAGTTTGAGTTGGTGGTTGGTGCATTCTTCTTCTCCCTTCTCAACCGTCCAATCCAAAATACTGAAATCTTGACCATCTATCTAACATCCCTCTCCCTCTCTCTCATATCTAACTACTCTCCTCTCCACTTCCACCAACAATTACCATCTCCCACCTCCTCTTCTACCCGGCCTCTCTCGCCTCCCTCCCCTTCTGCTTGGACTGTATAATTTTTTATATGCCCTATCTTTCTTGGTGATGCAAATCTATGAAATTTATATAGTTAGAAATTGATGAAAATTAACTCATCATCATTTGAATTATGCCCCTGATTCCTCTTGTCTTTTGACAATTGACCTGCACTAGCTAAATGCCTATGTGTTGTTACAGATTTTAAAACTTTTAGAACATGTTTGTATGCATATTCTAAAATTTTATCACCTGTGAGTTTCTTTTAAAAATCCGTAACAACGTACGGGCATTCAGCTAGTTATCCATTACATATGTATCAGTAAACCAATTAAATATGCTCTAAGAATGATTTCCGCGCAGATGCATGGGCCACCCTGTGCTAGTTTGAGATAAAATATTGAAACAATTTGTTATGCACCTTTAGATCAGTATATGCCAAAAGCAACTAAATTCAGTGCCATAAAAAAGCATTTATGCTTTCCCTTCGTCAATCTGGCAACTCTAATTGTACTCTATTTACATTTTTCTACATGACCTATCCGTTAGAGTGCATTTTTTGTTAATCATACCCATGTGGTAGAGGACTATGAAGTATTTCCAATAGAAGATACTATTGTTTTCTTGCACGCTCTCTCACATGGCTTTTGCAATCTGAGATTGCTATAACTTATCGAGCTTCTTATTCAAAGATTTGGCTGATATGCTGTATGGTGGTTAGTTTTTTTTATTATTATTATTCCTGCATTTCCTAGCCAGTTTGTTCCCCCCAATATCTAAAAAAAGTGACATGCACTTTGCATACTAAGTATTACATAACTACTTCGATCCTATGATCATCTGATCACTTTTAGTACAAACTTACCTCTCCTATAAAAATTTGTGGTAAATGGGGTCTTTGTACTACTGCAGATCCCATACTGTTGCTTATCTTCAGCAAATTTGGTGGCTTGAGGTGGATGGGGAGCTCGATTTCTGCTTCCCTGCTGGTTCATACAGCCTTTTTTTTCGTCTTCACCTGGGCCGACCACACAGGCGCATGGGTCGTCGGGTTTGTGGAACTGAGCTCATCCATGGGTGGGACGTGAAACCCACACGGTTCCAGCTTTCAACCTCTGACGAACAGCAGGCTATATCGGAATATTATCTAGATGGACCAGGAAGCTGGATTCTTTACCATGTCGGTGATTTTGTGGTATCAAACTCCGATGAGCTGATCAAACTCAAGTTTTCGATGATGCAGATTGATTGCACCCATACAAAAGGTGGCTTGTGTGTTGATTCGGTTTTGATATATCCGAAAGGGTATCGGCTTGAGAAGGCGAACATAGTCTACATGTGATACTGCAGAATCATTGCAATGCTCCAACAACATGAGGCAATTCAGAGGGGGATGGTTAGCCTTTTTCGTGCCCATTCTTTATCTCGAAGTCCATGTGTATATTCCTTTTTCTTTCTTTCTGAGAGTTTTGCATGAATGTGAGGTCTTTTCTGTATTGCATGAATGTGAGGTCTTTTCTGTATTCTTTGTTGTGTTAGTTAAACAGGTAGGGAAGTAGGGGAGTTTTAGAAGCAGATAAAATTGACAAAATATTGGAGTGCACAGTACTAGTCTAAAAGAAGCGGTAGATGCCATCTTCATCTGTAATTTTCATCAGTACAATGATATTTGGCTAGCTGGGTATTCCTCTTTGCTTGGTCCTACAACTAAACTAATTTTGTCTTCTTAATTGTTGTTGGAACTAATTTTGTTATTGAGTGTGGTCGGTATCAAGTACTCATGTTCGAGTAATGTAATCGTATGTCTGTGTACTCGGTGTGATCGAGTACTGTGTACATGTGTCGAGTACTCGGTGTATTCAAGTATTATGTAGTTGGTGTACATGTCCAAGTATTGTAGCAGTCGGTGAGTCCGAGTGCTACAGTAGTCGTAGCAGTCATTGTCGCTGGTCGATAGCCGTAAGCTTAGTGCCGGTCGGTGCGCGAAAACTAGTAGTATCGTCTGTATGAGTGGTGCTATTGGAGATGCAGACGAAGCACCGTGGTCGAACAACTGTGGTCGGAGGACTCCAAGTAGAACTCGAAGATGGTCAAATCTGTGCAGTTATAGACCTGATCAGGTAGCAGTATGTCTGTACGTACCGGTTGTGTCCATTAAACTGTATGGGTTGATTAGTGGATCGAGTTGTTCGGATAGTGCGCAGAGAGCGAGTAGTGAGGATCGTGGCCGAAAGACTCGGATATTTTTGATAGTCTGTGTTGTGTGTGTCTTAAGACTATAAATACAAAGGAAAATTAAAAAAGCTGCACGGCATTACGCCGCGTCAAAACTCTTGTGTCTTTTGAGTTGATTGAAAGGTGTTCGATTGTGTAATGACCATTGTGTGTGTGTTTTTTTTATCCACGTTGAGCAAACAATTGTTTTGTATTCAATAGCTTTATTTGCTTTCGTTTGTGAGCTCAAATACATGAGAAAGATAACTTCTGTTGGACTGTCGGCTGACATATTGTCTAGTGATCACGTTGCTGTTGTGAAGCCTTAACTACAGAATGCATGTTGCGTTCTGCGGATCTTGGGAACTAACATGTTTCTGCTTGATCACATAGAATGTACTTGGATAAATAGGCAAATATTGGGCCTGAATTAAACACATTCATGAATTTAGTATTGCTATGAAGGACCAGTCAGGCCGTCCTGGGCCTGACCTACTCGCGCCCTCCATGTAACTTTCTTGTAGACGGCTTGCTTTTACTCATGTAAAATGTATACTCATTTCTATCAGAGAGAGAGAGAGAGAGAGATCCGAGATGTACCCATCAACGATCTTTATTGGTCATTTCTATGTATCCATAACAGTGGCGGACCCAGGATTTTTGAGATGGGGGTACGAAATTAAGAATCTACGGAGTATATATATAAGATAGAGAATTTTGATACACATAATATGTATATCTCATATAGTTAATCAAATAAACCTTGTGTGCAGGGGCGGCATGGCCGTCGGGAGCGCCGCCGCCATTCAAGCTGGAATAGGGGAGGAGCTGCCGCCGCCGCATGGGCCGCCTGGCCGTGGGGACTTCTTCGCCGTCGACGCTGTGTCGGCCATTGGGTGTGGGTGCCCGGCGCCGCGCCGCCGCCGGCAACCGTCCGCCGGTCGCCGCGTCGCCGGAGACGAGGAGGCCAGGGGCGTGCTGTAGGCTGTGGCGGATGTGCAAGAGAGATGGAGAGGAGGCAGGCACGGAGCAAGGCAGGAGGCGGCGTGGGAGGCAGCCAGGCAGAGGCAGGAGCCCGCCAGTCGCCGCGTCGTCGGAGCCGAGGAGGCCAGGGGCGCGCAGAGATGGAGAGGAGGCGGCGTGGGAGGCAGCCAGGCAGAGGCAGGAGTCAGGAGGCTAGGGTTAGGTTAGAAAATGCCAATTGGGCCTTTTGGCTAGTGGGCTGAATTTGCTAAATTACCTGCACTTCTAGTTATATATATATATATATATATATATATATATATATATATATATATATATATATATATATATATATATATATATATATATATATTATATAGTTGATTTTTTGCAAAAAAAATTGGGGGTACAACTGTACCCCATGTCCTATGGTGCGTCCGCCCCTTCCATAAGAAGGGCCTGCAGATTTACGGTTCTCAGAAAGAGTAAATACTAACAACTAACGGAACACCACTGGTGTTTTCAGAAGAAGCACAGTAGCTGCGCACGGCCAGTTTCACGACGCGAGGGCAAGGACCGTCCTTGTACAGTTGTACTCGTTGTCCCGTATGAATGAATGGTGACTGAAAGGAAGGAAGGAACGGTCCCGGTGAACTTTTGTTGCACGTGCCGTGTCCAGCCTCTCACCGCCCGCCTGCCCACGGCTCTTACTGTAGTACTATTGTGTCCTCAGGCCCGACTCTCATTTGATAAAGTTCTTAACTTATACCTTAATTTATACTGTATCTACTAAAAATACATTAGTTGTTGGTATTTTTTAGCATAATTAAATTTTTAAAAAATAAAAAAATTATACCATCACAGACAATAAAAATGAATAAGAAAAAACAAAAGCAAAAAAAAAACCCAAAAAGAGTTATATCGCTAGAAAAAGATAAAAGCCTAAACTAAAAAAATTAGAAACAGAACCCCTAATAAACAGGGTCTCCCAAGTTGTTGTACTAACTAATGGCACGCACCCTCCGGGCTCCGGCGTCGCAGCTCGCGCCAATGGCCAATCTGGCCGTGCGCCGCGCAATAAATCGCGCACTCCGACCTGGGGGAGGCAGGCGGCCGGGCATTGAATGGCTTGCCGCCGGATCCGATCGCGCGCTGTCCTCTGCTCTGACCAGGCAAGGCCTTCTCCCGGCTTGAGAGCCTATTTGCCTTTGCGAGAGCCGAGCCACCATGCTATTTGCTGCCAGGTTCGGCAAATGCCCTGAAGCCCCCCACAAATTCGCGAATTTCTTCTCGGCTAATACGCTCCTGATCGATTCCTTGGGCCTGCCCAATGTATTCTGCATAATTATTCCCTGTAGAATTGCGCGGACATTGATGCTCGTCTTTATGTGTTCCAGATGCGCGACTCTGCATATCTAGTAGTTAGTTTTTGTTCGAATAGAATTGCAGATTTGTTCTGTTTACTGCGTCAGTGATGCTAGATAGGGATTCTGAAAAAAAAAAAGGATGTGCTAAATTGCCCGTGTGGAAGTCATGAGTTCGTGCGAAAGGCGACAGGCTACTCGTGAGATGTCCTTTCGGATTTAAATGTTGAAACCTTACATCTCCATATAGGGTGTATTTGGTTGTCTGAATCTCCTTTATCCTGTCTGGGTGGATCCGTATAATCTGAGAAAGAGCCTGTTTGGTTGTCTGTATGAGTGGATATAGCCTGTATGAGCGGATGCAAAAATACGCCCTCATCCTGGATGGGTGGATATGCTCAAAATGAGCTTCACTGGCCATCCTGGATGGGTTGATGCAGTGTATCTTATGCGGTCCCACGTGTCAGCCTCTCAGGTTTGGTAGACTGCATCCGCTCATACAGGCAACCAAACAGCATCTCAGTTTTTTTGCATCCGCTCATGCAACCTCACCAAACATCTTTTTTTTCTGAAATACGATTCCACTCAATCTGCATCCACTCAGTCAGGATATACGATACAACCTCCATCCACGAACCAAACACACCCCAATTAACAGCTCCTGTTTGAGCAAAAAGCCCAGAGCATTACGGAGGGCCCCGATCGGTTCGGCTTGAGCTTCTAGTTTCTGGCTTATTTTTCATTATTCATAAATTTCGTCTTCAGAACTACTCATAAATTTCGTCTTTTTCTGAACTTTTGGCTTTTTGTTGAGCTTTTTTGCCGGTTCTTTTTTTTTCCCGTATTCGTTTGTATTATACATATTGGGCTAACATATTTTTTATATATTTTTTATATTTTTAAATTTAATTATGCTAAATAAGCCTCTGTCAGCTACAGTGTTTTTTCAGCCAGCTACAGTGTTTTCAGCCATAAGCCATGAGCTTTTAAGCCCAACTGATCACCACCTTAGGGCAGTCCCAGTGCCCCGCGTAGGATAATGTCTATGGCATTAATTAGATTGTCATGTAGGAGTTTTAGATTATGTGGCGCTATATTAAATAAGAAAGGGAAGAAAAAGAGGAAGAAATTGGGTCTCATGCAAGACCTAGTTTCTATGAGAAAACCAATGCAATAGACACTACCAAATTTTGCATTGGAGAGATGATGATATCTTCATGATAGATGGAGAAAAAATATGATTGGTGGAGAGGAGAGAGAGACTTTGATGCTTAATTAATTGCTTAGGTTATAAATAGACATGGTGCATTGGAGACAATAGTGTCTAAAGTAGTGTCTATATGATATGACATAGATAAAAACTACTTAAGTGGTTTCTGCACTGGGACTGCCCTTACGGAATCTGACGACGCTACATCCAAACAAAAAACACCAAAATGTGCAGCACAAGGGATTTATAAGGAGGTACAATTGCTAACGAAGCCACAGCATAAAGGACCTCTCAGAGTGCACCAGTAGATATACGACGTGTTCACAGCGTAATTTCCATCAGCATTTCTCTACGGACATGCTATCTTCTCCGTTGATTCATAACGAACGACCAGATGTAAGTACGATACAATGGTACCGTTATAATAGCAACGGCAGAGGATATTCCTCCGAGTGTGATGTGCGTCCTTCACGTACTCTAGAAAAATGTTCAACATGCATAATTTAACGTAGCTTAATATTCTTTCTAGCTAGCAATTTAACGAGTCAAGCTAAATAGTGCTAATATATCATATCCATGTGCACATAACACACTCAAGATCAGGTGTTGGACTGTCTCTAGTTTCGAATGCACCTAGTATTAATTGTCCTGTAAAACATAGCCACTCAAATAAAATTATGTTTTTAATTGAAATATGTTTTTGGAGTGCTTGTCCAAAAAAAAGTTAAGGTAGGTTCTAGCGTGAACGTTTGTACGAATAAATCGAATACTCATAAGCCAATAAGCTATTTCAAAAAGGTTGACCCGATAAGCCGCTTCAAAAAGACGACGAAAAATAGGGGCATAAGTAATCGGAGGTGAATTCGAGACTCCTAGGACTTGTGGGGGACTTTGTATAACATTTCCCTAGAAAGAAGATTAGGCTAAGGTGATGCTCAACTAGTTTTTGGGATTAAGCTTCTGCCTGTGACTTTTGAATTTTGGCTAAAATTGCACCGTAGTGGCTATTAGTTTTCTAAGAAAAAAATAGAAAAATTGAGAAAATAGGAAAAAAAACTGTTATATCGTTTTGGACAATGCAAAGAAATAAGAGAGAAAATAAAAGATAAAAGGCCAAAAAAATAAATAAATCAAAATTAGAAGTTGATATATTCTAAGTGGTTTCAGGCTTAAATAAACCGAAAGCAAAGAAAAATAAGCTGAAGCAGTATAGAGTAGGGCATCTAACGCATGCCCTGAAATGTTCTGTCCGGCTAATCTCCCATATAAAGTATGCAGATGGCCATCTAGAAATTGCATATAATTTGCCTGCCTCTGCCTGCAGCTACCTAATTAAACAGGCTGGTCGGGTAGGCAGGGAGGTCGCGTGGGACCGCGCTACCTCGCGTGGTGGGCCCCCGTGGCTCGCGCGAACGAGCAGCACGCCAAGGCCACCTCGTACGGTCGGCGTCCGTGCCAAGCGCCTCACGCGAAATGGCAATACGTCATGGGGCTAAAAGGGGAAAAACGCATGCAAAGGATCACTTTCAGAAATTGCACGCCACAGGGGGACCGCAAAACGTCGAGAATTCTCTCTCCTGAGAGCAGTACAATAAGGCTTAAAGTAAATACAATAGTATAGCTAACTAGTGGCTATAATATTTATCCATTTCATTTATAGCCTTTAAAAAATAGTTCATACAATAAGGTAGCCATTACAATAACTATTTGGCCCCACGTGTAAGAGAGTGAAATACATATTTTTATGTGCTATAGCTAGCTGTAATTTAGTAGCCAGCTTCCTTCTCTCTCTTCCTTTCTCTCTCTGCCACGTAAGATTTTGTTGATATTATATTTGCTATAGCCTGCTGACTAAGCCTTTTGTTGATATTAGTCAGCAGGCTATAGCAAATATAATATCAACAAAATCTTACGTGGCAGAGAGAGAAAGGAAGAGAGAGAAGGAAGCTAGCTACTAAATTACAGCTAGCTATAGCACGTAAAAATATGCATTTCACTTTCTTACACGTTGGGTCAAATAGTTATTGTAATAGCTACCTTATTGTATGAACTATTTTTTTGAAGTCTATAAATGAAATGGACAAGTGTTATAGCCACTAGTTGGCTATACTATTGTACTTGCTCTCAGAGCATCTCCAACAGTATGAGCTAGTTACTAGCTCTAAAGACAACTTCTCCAATAGTACTAACTTTTAGCACATAGTTCATAATATAAATAGCCTCACATGACACTCTCACATAATCTTGGAATATGTGTATGAGACTAGCTCTTGATCAAGAGATAGATTTTCTCTCTCTTCTATTAAAATATGAAATAATATGCTTAGAGCTAGCTCATAAGTCACTATTGGAGATGCTCTGACGCTAC
Source organism: Dendrocalamus latiflorus (assembly GCA_017311315.1). Classification (NCBI taxonomy): domain Eukaryota; kingdom Viridiplantae; phylum Streptophyta; class Magnoliopsida; order Poales; family Poaceae; genus Dendrocalamus; species Dendrocalamus latiflorus. The sequence goes on from CM029610.1 coordinate 40,489,165, forward strand.
CAATTCACGAAAAGCAGGGGGTCTCTTTTAGAAAAGTACCCTCCCAAGATCTTCACGCCATCACAAATACACGCAAGTCGCCGAGCTCGCATCAGGGAAAAAAAACTAGGGACACCAGATCGGTCGGGGGCGAACAAGCAAACCGAAAAAGACCAAATCCTCTATCCAATCGCCTGCATCTGCTAGCCGTCCTCCCCTGCGGCGGCGGCGACGGCTATAGTGGGGCTGGAGATGGAGGCGATGGCGGCGTCGATCGGCGTGTCGGTGCCCGTGCTCCGCTTCCTGCTCTGCTTCGCGGCCACCATCCCGACGGGCCTCCTCTGGCGCGCGGTGCCGGGCGCCACGGGGCGGCACCTCTACGCGGGGCTCACCGGCGCGGCGCTCTCCTACCTCTCCTTCGGGGCCACCTCCAACCTCCTCTTCGTCGTGCCCATGGCGCTCGGCTACCTCGCCATGCTCCTCTGCCGCGGCCGCGCGGGGCTCGTCACCTTCCTCGGTGCATTCGGCTTCCTCATCGCATGGTGAAAACCCTCCCTCCCATCCTTGTCTCCTGGGGTTTCGTATCGGGGCTTAGTTTCGGGTGATTAGGAACAGGGGATCCATAGTTGTTGTACGTCTAATTTTTGGTAGAACGGAGCAGGGAAAGTACAGGTGACCGTAGTTTATTCGGTTAGGAAACCAGAGGAATTTTAATCGGAGCTTGGGATGTGGCGGAGTCAGAGCATTGGGCGATCTCATGTTCAAGCTGATTGAAACGATTTTGACCTTTCTTCTGGGGGCCATGTGATCCTACTTAAGATTAGATTCTGAAGGGGAAAACTGGGTCTTGTATTAACTTCGCATCAGTTTGCTTCTATGCCTGCAAACTTTCGAATAGGTGATCTCGTAATGCTTGCAATGAATAGGTTAATCATTTGCTCTTCTAGTCTTGCTAACATCAAAATGTAGTAGTAATGGAATTGCAATAAAAGTTCATTGCTGCTGCAGTGCTACTTGGATTGCATGATCCACTTCCATTATTATCCCGTAGATGTAACCCTGTGCCATATTGACTAGAAATAACCCGCCATACGTACTCTGTACAGGCACATAGCCAAATCTGAAAATTTAGCAATAGAATGTAAAGTACTGTAATGTAGAGTGTTGATTCCTTTCCATCCCTGCTGGTGATGCACGGATTTAAGAGGAAGATGACTATTCCCAGGACTTTCAAGTTGTAATTTGCATTACAGAACATTTTGGAGCTCTTTATGCCCAAATGGTTTTTGGAGACCTCCGACTTTTGTGCCAGTTGTATCTGATTTCGCTGGGTCTGACTAAAAAACAGTTAATGGGAACTGCGTCCAAAACACCTGTGTTGAGGTCTCACATGAGCAGTTTCTTTTTCAGCAGTTCTTATTTTTGTGCTCATGGTGCGTTAGTTCCTTTTTTCTATTGCATGGATTTAATTTATCTGTTAATGTAAGTTACAGCCTGGACTTCATGGATTGCTGTATATGATTATGTATCCATCTGTCTACTCATGAAACCTGTGCACACATGCACAGATGAACGGAAGAAAAGGGAGACCTTTTCATCTGTACTACATGGGGTTTTACTGTTATCTGACCCCTTCTTAGTCATCCGCTTCAGTTTTTTGTTCTGTGTGTGAGGTTGAGTTTGGTTCGCTATTGGTAGTTGCAGTAGGATGGAATTCATGTTTTGTCGCAATGAGGGGTTGAATTAATATGAACTGCACTTGGCTAAAAGAAAGGAAAGAATAGTCTGTCATCAATTCTTAAATACTACATTTTCAATCTTCCAAGGATTTTCTGCTTCACATGAAAATGTATCCAATAATCCAACCCAGCAAATATGCAAGATTAAGTTTGTTTCTTTGGACTGTTGTTGCATCCAGCGTGTATCCGGGTGAATACACAAGGAACTGTGAAACATGTTCATTTACTTGGTGCAGTGTGAAATGAGATTGTGCAGGGTGGATGCAACAAGATGAAACATTGCAAAGGGCCAAGTGACATTAATAATAGAGGAGCATCGTGAATTGGCAAGAGAGAATGTCTTCAGATTATACCTGTCCTAGCCAGCTTTTGATTTGAATTGAATCACAATTCTGATGTTCCCATCCAAACACCTCCAACAAAAAGCCTAAACTGGATAACGGTGCTGTTTGGTTCACTTAGCAAATATTCTTTTGTAACCTGAGTAATCCAAACCCACCCTAAATTGTCTTGTCCAGTTAATTTATATTCGGGTGTGTCAATTTTCAATATACTGATGTTGTTTTATTTACTACTATCACTATTGATTGGCAACCTGAATAATTCAACTGACTCCAATGAAGTGTGAAGCTGCATGCATCGGTGGATTCCAATTCCATTCTCGTCGATGTTGATGTCTCATTCCCTTCTGCTTTCTATGAAATTTACCCTAAACCGATAGGTTCAGTCAATTTGGAATGTCAATTTGCTATCCATTCTGTTTCCTAGTTAGAAGTGTGAATCAGAGGTAACGGATGTTGATGCCTCCTCGTTGTCCTCTTCTAATTCTCTCATATGGTGGTGAATGGGGTTCCTAGGTTTACTATGTTACCTTCTTTTTAATGGGGCATATGCTCCAATGTTAATGGGCCCACTTTTGTAATAAGTTTTGCTTTATCCTGTTATGTTAAAAAAGACTGGGGCAATATGGCAGGTTTGTGTGCATTCCATTGCCACATTAACCCGTATTTTACCAAGTAAGATTTGGTCCCTGTTTCATTCCTTACTGAAACAAACAAGTTATGGATTGTATCAATTCGCCTCTCTTTCACATGGAGTTTGGCATCCATTTGATGACATAGCTTGTGTCAAACCAAGCACCATATAATGATTATCTAGAGCCCGAATTGAGACCTTAAATATGCCAATTAAACACTCCTTCCCCTTCGTATAATGTTATCATTGATAACCTCCATCCTATGTCATCAACATAAGAGAAAAAAAAACACTCAACAATGGGTCCTGTTCCATGAGCAACCAATGCAATAGGCGAACTAATACAGATCAACCAGCGGTAAACGCCGATTGATGCACGAATAGCCCGATCTTTCACAGTACCACCCACGAAACCTCGCAAGCCGATCTGATATGATCAAATTGCAAGAACAATGCCTTCGCACAATCTGAGAACAAGGTATTCTCAACTTGCACACAAGATGATATCCTCTCTTGCTGAAACTCACGAATTCCTGCAACCCTAACTCACAATATCTCTTCTCTCCCTCATGGCAATCTCTCAACTCATCTCAAGAACACAGTCACACACCCAAATATGATGCCAAGTGGCTTTTCTGTTTATGTCATAGTTTAAACATAATTTCTGTGCTAAGGTTGCATGGGGGTATCCACTGGCCTTATATAAGCACCCAAAAGGCATGGCTGACTCAAACCGATGCAAATACGTGAATTAACCCAAAGGCCGACTCAGACTCCTATATCATACGTAACAAGAAATAAGAAAAGAAATCAATCTGAAATTGTAAACTTATTTAAGGCAACAACTCCTATATTCGGATATAAAAGGAACCAACTCGGAAACCTTTCTCCTGGCTCGATTCTTCCATTTTCTGGCTCATGGCTTGCTCCTCATGTGCCTCTTCTTCCTTCTGGCTCATGGCATGGCTTGGTATTAACTCCTAGTTCGGTTGCACACGCTCTTCTCCTTGTATCCGGTTCAAACTCTTGCTTGGCATGGCAAAGAGGTGGAATCCCACTCGGACTCTCACGGAGGAAAGATCCCCACGCGGTTTCCAGCTGGCACGGATTCCTTTCCCTCGTTCTTTCTTGCTTTCCAAACCAAGCACCCCTTCATTTCTCTCCTTGGCCAAACCCTCTTGCTAGCTCATCTCGTTGGCTTGGCTCCTTTCTCAAGTGCTCGCACGGCTTCCACCTTCCTAGCTTGGTGCGCACAACCCCTCTTTCTTCACGCACAAGAAATAACTCTCTTGGCTTGGCTTGTTTTCCTGGCTCAGCCCATCTTTCTTTACGCACAAGAAAGAGCTCCCTCCCACACGGTTGCCAACCAACAAAACGCCCACACGCAACGTGCCTCCATGCGGTTCCCCTCCACACGCGCCCACCTTCTGGTTCATGCGGCCGAATTATGGTTTTGCTTTCCCCCTCCCCCCTCTTGGTCAGCACACAGCTCATGCGGTTGAATGCATGGAGCTACCCCCTCACGCATGCCAACCTTTCCATGCGCTAGGGCTTTCTTCTTCCTCCCTTGGCCAGCCTCTCTCACCTCCCTCTCGCCCGAAACAGACTCCCGAGTTTCTCCTTGTTGCAAAACAGCACCAAATTGAGGAGTAGCACTTGTTTGCAAGTCAAGAGCACTCTCCAATGTATTACATGTTCTTGTGGCTGCATCATGAACACCCTTCGATTGGTTGGTGGAAGATAGAGGTGTGCTTGTTTAGATCTCTTAATGGGTAAGTAACCATTTTTTTTTAAAAAAAAACCTAGTTTCTCTGTTGGTGTGATCCTGTCCTCTATTTGCACCCTTGAGATAATATAGATGCAAGGAGTTTATTGTGAAAAAAATTGTGAAAAATAAGATGTTCACCCAATTGCTACTTTGCTAGCAATAGTACCACCTTTTTCTAGACCAAAATATGCTAATGCCAGTAAGCTTGCCTGGGGAAATCTTGATTGCTTTACCTGGCGTCGTAAACTAATTGAAAGGGAAGGCCATCAAAAACGGGCAAAGAAGAAAGCTATTGAAAGACTGAGTATGAGATGCTACTGCCATGTACTAATGAGAAGATTAGCCGCCAATCATCACAATCCTAAATATCAATTGTTTTTCCTTTTTACATGACCAGTGCCAGTCCTGTTTCATGCTGTCCTTGTTATAGGTTCGGCTACAGGACCAGTGCCAGCACTATTGTTCTTCGGTAGTTAGTCGTTGTAGTCGCTTGCCCCGTTTCTTTTGTGGTTGCTTCGCATCCTGGCCTGTTTCTTTTTTGAACTTCTGTATTTCTGTTCTTTCATGAAAGGGCAGAACTCATGCCGTCCCTTTTGGGAAAAAATCAATTGTTTGCCTTTTTACACCAACTTAGGAGTTAGACCAGCTTTTCCAAATATCTATCCATTTTTATGTTCCAAGCTTGCCTTGCCACATAGTTTACTTGCACCGAACGATAAACTGGTTATATATTGTCGGTTAGCTCTTTGCTTTTCCAATATTTGTTTGCTACTGTTTCCTTTTATGTTCCCCTAAAAAGAAAGGTTCCCCTGCGTTTGATATGCAAAATTCTTAAAAGTGAGATGAATCAGTCAACCTAGGTTGAAAGGGGCTTCTTGTATGGGCCCATTTACTCTTAGGCCAATTTGTTACTAATGAAAGGCTAGCCCACGATTGATTGTTGGACATTACAATTATTTTGTGAATGTATTCAAATATAGTTATTTTTGTCTAATATTTGTTGATCATATTGCATAATAGTTAACACATTAAAAAATACTTACAAATTTTCTTCTTGTTTCATAGTCACGTGTACTACATGAGTGGAGATGCGTGGAAGGAGGGAGGCATTGATGCAACTGGTATGGTTTAATGCCCTATTGTTGCTTGATATTTTAAGGATTTTCGACCCCTACTATTATCTCATGGCATTTTATCCGTTTATTTCCGTTGTGGTGCTTCCCTGTAGTTAACAGTGTTCCATCAGGATTCTGTTGTCATTTAGTAACTAGTGAGAAGTGAGAACAATGCCTTTCTTTTACAAGATACAGGGAGAGGATTCATAAGAACAATGCCTTTCTTTTACAAGAGACAGGGAGAGGATTCATACTGTTCCTCTTAGAAATTTAAGCCAAAGTGAAACAATTGTAGATAGAATAACATAACTGAATGGAGGCAAGTACAAATTCCTCCATGTAGGCCAAACGTCAACTCATTTATGTTTGTTTGTACAAGGTTTTATTTGTGTCAGCCCTCTGTGAGAAAAACATCAAACCCTGTTCCATTGTCATTCTGTAATTCTATTTGCTTGTGCAATGCAGGTGCTTTAATGGTTTTAACGTTGAAAGTCATTTCATGCGCAATGAACTACAGTGATGGCCTCTTGAAGGAAGAGGGTTTACGTGATGCCCAGAAAAAGTATCGCTTAGATAAGCTTCCTTCTCTAGTTGAATATTTTGGTTACTGCCTCTGCTGTGGCAGCCACTTTGCTGGACCAGTATACGAGATGAAAGATTATCTTGAATGGACTGAAAGGAAAGGAGTAAGTGGCCTACGTCTACCTTGTGTTGGTTATGTTATGTTTTGCTTCTTCCTGATATTTGGTAATCTTCTGCAGATATGGGCCAGTCCAACGCCTTCACCATTGTTACCTACTTTGCATGCTCTAGTTCAGGCTGGTGTATGCATGGGGTTATATTTGTATCTGTCACCTCAGTTTCCACTTTCACGATTTAGTGAGCCCCTATATTATGAATGGGGTTTCTGGCACCGGCTATTCTATCAGTACATGTCAGGCTTTACTGCTCGTTGGAAATACTACTTTATATGGTCAATTTCAGAAGCTGCAATTATTATATCTGGTCTGGGCTTTACCGGCTGGTCGGATTCTTCTCCTCCGAAAGCCAAATGGGATCGTGCAAAAAATGTTGATATTCTAGGTGTTGAACTAGCTGGAAGTGCAGTTCAATTGCCACTCATGTGGAATATTCAAGTGAGCACATGGCTGCGATACTGTAAGTTCTGTATCTTGATAAATTTGAGTATATCATCAATCTTGTTAACTTGCTTTGTTGGATGATATAATGCTTGCTCACTGAATTTAAAATCAGTATGGCAAGTGCTTTAGCAGTCAAACAGTTGAAAGTGCAATTTTAAAGCAGATTGAGGATCCGATTTGCAATCACCCACTACTCCACTACTATGCATACCACTTTTAAGATTTGTGCAATCTAGTTTCCAGGAGAACATAGAAACACTACTTGATCAGTATTTATTCATGTATCTGTACAAATAGAAGTTGATTGGTAGTGCATACTGCATAGATTTTCTGTTGGATTTTGAGGTTCCTAAATTCATATTGTAGATTATTTGGTGATTATTTGGAAGCTTTTGGTTATCAGTTGATTTTTGTAGTGTAAGTGAGTAAAGCCTGTAACCTCCAATCGGAGTCCGGCTGATTTCAAAACTCTGTACATGTAAATTATGTACTGCTCATGTATTAGTACATATTGGATCTTCAGAATTGACTTCTTGAGAAATGGTCTTCCACTCAGAATTTACCTCTGTGCTAAATATGATATGGACCGAGCAGTTTGCCTTCATGCAAATGCCATAATGAAATGGTGCACTTTTTTTTTGAAGTGAATGGTGCACTTTTGGTACACTTATATAATGCATTGAATACCATTCATTCAAGCGTGATATTATCAATTGCATAAGACTAACTTTCATGGTTCCACCGTATGTTTCAGATGTGTATGAGAGGCTAATTCAGAAAGGAAAGAAGCCTGGTTTCCTTCAATTGCTGGGTACACAGACAGTCAGTGCTATCTGGCATGTAAGTTGTATTTTTCCTCCCCACCTTCTATATCTTTAGTTCGTGGTTATTATATTTTGGACTTCTTATCATATATCAGAGCATCCTGAAGTTAGTTGTCCCAACAGTTGCTAATTGTGTTGGTACTTGGTACCTTATTACTCACCTTTCCAAGTAGAGGCAGCATGTGAAATTGCAAACTGCCATGTACTCATTGATAATAACTGGTTTGAGTCGTTTGACATGTGACACATTAACAACCTTTTTTTTCCTGTCTCACCAAGCTGTTGCCTTGTGATGATTAATACTTTGCTGATCTCATGTCACGTGGATTTGTCCATTGATCTGATTGTTTCTGTTCCACAGGGACTGTATCCAGGATATATCATATTCTTTGTTCAATCAGCATTGATGATAAATGGTTCACGAGGTAGCTCTCCCTCCCTTCACTCTTGGGCTTATTATGGTTACTTTCATTTTCTCAGATGTACTTTCTTAGAAAGCTGTTTGAGGCCTTTTCTTTCAATACAGTTATATACAGATGGCAACAAGCTGTGAGCAATTCAGTCGTCCGCACTATCCTGGCTTTACTAAATTTTGCATACACCCTGCTGGTGCTTAACTACTCATGCATTGGCTTCCAGGTCAGTTTCAAGCCTTTTGAGCCTGGTTCTGTGTTACCTGGATCTAAATGATTGTTTAACAAATGATTCTTGCACAAAATTTTCTCCTGTCATGTTATTGATCCTTACCTTTGATGATCAATATACATACATGTTTTTTAAGTATCATTTTAGGTTTCACTTTACCTGTCATGATCTCAACCAAACAGCATTGAAGCCAGATTGGTTCGTAAACTTAGTTTAGACAATTCACTCTTTTAAGCGTCTTTAGATGCTTAGCAAACTTATCATTTAGATCATGATGTGATCATTAGCAAAGAGGTATTATCCCCATCAAGCACATCTGAAGAAATACACTACAGGTACTAGTATACTACTAGTAGCAGTACTGTTTTGTAGAGATAAAAGGGCGTGGGATAACTGGTTAAGTTCCTCTTGTCTCTCCGCAGTAGCTTTGGATATACTCCACGATGAGCCGATGCCTTTCTCAATTCGTGTAAAACAGCTCGATATTTACTATGCTGTATGTTTTTGTTTTTCTTTAGGTACTGAGCTTCCGGGAAACCTTAGCATCCTACCAGTCTGTATATTATGTCGGCACAATTGTACCCATCGTATTTGTCCTGCTGGGCTATGTTATCAAGCCAGCGAGGCCTGTGAAGCCGAAGGCTCGGAAGGCAGAATGAGGAATAAAGTGAACTGATCATTTACATAGATGAAAGATGGAGAAGCGTCAATGGTGATGATGACAAGCTAATTCTCAGAATTATTTTATCTTTGTGGAATGATATCAATTAGCACAAGGATAATGTGGTGGCCCCAACTCCTATAGTTTGGAACTACCTCGTGATTGACCAATCATTAAAACGTGGCACTCCCGTTGGGTTTATCTTCCATTTTATGACTACATGCAACATAGGGTTTTGGCTTTAAGCCATTTGTTATTGAATTCTCTTCTGACTGAACATTCAAAGTGATGTCTTAATAATACATTTCCACCTGGAAACGGATGGAAGTTTGAACGCGCATGCTGTTCTTGGTTCGTACCCATCGAGTTAGTTGGTACCAGCTAAGCTCCTAGAACGTAGCATCCGTGTTCTGGCTCCGTACTCACTTTGAATGCAATTTTGGTGAGATGATAGCTGAAGTTGAAATCGTGGCAACTAGAGACGACGGATGCTGGTCATAGACAATGAGCTGAATGATTCTGGCGCAGTGGCGCCCTGTGTTGGTCGGTCTTGTAAATGGTGCTATAGCGGTGTGAACCTATGGGTGGTCCGGTCCAACCTAATATGCAGTGGCGGTGGTTCTGGTGTTGGTCGACACATGTTCTGGCCCCAGCGTATGCTGCGCCATGGCCAGTGCATGGATTTCGTAAGCTGAAAGCGTTCGCTTCGTGCTCCGCTCTGGCACCCCAGGATACAGGTAAAGTGTAACGTAGTGTGCTACAGTTCTATGCAGGAAAAAGGCGACGCCACTGATGCGACGTAACGTGGGGTTGATCAGGTCGTGACCATGGCTGCTGGCTTCCGGATCCCAGTTGCAATGATACCGAGTCATCCTGCACTAGTTCTGGTGCACTCGGCATCAAGAACGACGCATACTGCGTATAAAGTCAATCTTTTCTTTCCAGAGAAATGGGTGGGTCAAACAGTCCAGACAGGCAGCCGCGTCTTCGAAAATCTGCACAAAGTTTGTTGTAAAAAAACCATGGAGCTAATTGCTACATTTTCCAAGACAAATTAGTTGCAGTAGCTATAGCTTCTAGGCATAGAACGCAGCCCATTTTGTCGTTCCATTGCTTTGATCGCGCTGCAATTACGCCCATGACTTCAAAGTTTGCGACCACGGTTGAGCCACGGGAAGAAGACCGGCCTCTTCGGTCGGCGCATGTCAAAGCCTGTTGCTTTCATCACCCTCGCTTGCGCCACCGTCTTCCGCCCGGGGCGCATTCACTTGTGTAGTCTTCCATCCGGCGACCCGGCCGCTAGCCGCAGCATGGGCATACCAACGACCAGAGCGCAATGCCAACGTGAGCGCGCGCGGGGCCGCGTGACCGATCGCCCATGCCCTGGACGCGACATCGTGCAGCCTTGCCGGTGACTCTGGAGATTGACTCCGACGTCGCAGACTGCAGCTCGGTACGCAGGCACAGTTTTATACTAATAAATTGACTGGCGTGGCTTGGCGGGCCAACGAGACAGCGGACCACCTGCAATTTGCAACGTACGTGTCCGTCCGTCCGTCATGCAGTTTTCGTGCCTGTAATCTTTTGACAGAAGCGGCCACCAGCCCACCATGAGCGAGTGCTACGTAGGAGTCACTCGGCCACTCCTGCTAAAGGCTGGTAGACACCTCGATTACCATGTTAGATGCTTTGATTTTTAGTTTATATTTAAGATATGGTATGATGTTACACTTGCTCTTTTATTGTCTTAGCATGGTTTCATATTTGCTTTCTCACCTACTTGGTATGATTTCACCTTATTATGACACTCCGGCCTATGATGGCCCATATGTGTGTGTGCACTGAGGGTGTGGATTAGTCTCACCTTACTAGCTTATCTTGAGAGACACTTACATATAAGCCTAGGAGTATGGCACGGCCTCTCCAAACTACAACAAATGGCACGGCCTCTTCCTCGTTACCCTCGGTAAGTATGCCCTCTCCAACCATGTGCTCTCCGACAACGCCCACCCCGACATCGCCGATTGGGTTCGGATTAATTATCTCGTTCTCTCGTGGTTCTACGGCACCATCTCCACCGAACTCCTCGAGATCGTGATGACTCATACCTCCACGGCGCGGCTCGTATAGGTGGACCTTGAGCAACAGTTCATCAGCAACAAAGAGACGCGTGCCTTGTACCTGGATGCGAAGTTTCATAACTTCGTCCAAAGCGACCTCTCCATCTCCGACTAATACCGCAAGCAGAAGAGCATGGTCGACGCCCTCGGCAACTTGGGCAAATCGGTGCCTGATCGTACCATTATTCTGTTCATTCTGCGTGGCCAGAACCGAATTTCACATACGTGGCGGCCCTGTTGACACGGCACAAGCCGTTCCCCTCGTTCATCGAGGCCCGCTCCGATCTGCTACTCAAAGAAATCACGATGTCATCACATCCCTCCGCTCCCTCTATAGCCCTCATCACCACGACCTCTACTGGCAATGGGGGTCCCGGCGGTGGTGTCTCCGGGGGCGGCAGCAGAACGTCTGGTCGTCGCTCCATTGGTGTGCCCTAGGGCGCTCCCCCAGTGGCATTGGCGGCGGTGGGAGTGGATCCAGTCACCGCGACAATGGCGGTAGTAACACCAAGCCCGACGGTGGAGGTGCGAGTGGTCACTCTGGGGGTGGCACCTCTGGTTGACCACCCTCCTTCTACAACCCTTGGACCGGAACTATCCAGGTGTGACCCAGGCAACTCCATACAAGCCAGGCCCCCAGCCTCCTCGGCCCGCTACCCGCACTAGCCACACCATGGTGGTGCGCCCCAGCTGCACGCGCTGGTGGCCGGCCAACTCCAGGTCGGCTACCCGCTACCCTTGTACCCACCGCCTGCACCGTGGCCTCCTCGGGTCAGTCCGAGTCCTGCGCCTCCCGGTCTTGGTCCATGGGATCAGTAGTCATTGGCAAACTCTTTCAACACCATGACTCTTGCTTCCTCGCCAACCACCGACTGGTACATGAACTCTGGTGCAACCTCGCACATGATGTCGGACAACGGTAACCTCTCCCATTCCCATCCCTCTCACTCTTTCACTCCTTCCACCATTATTGTCGGTGATGAGTCTCTGCTACCCGTCACTTCTACTGGTTCCACTAATCTTGGCCATCTTCATCTTAATAATATTCTTGTTACCCCGCACCTTATCAAGAATCTTGTTTCTGTTCGTCAATTCACTATTGACAACAACTGTTTTGTTGAGTTTGACCTTATTGGCTTTTCTGTAAAAGATCTTCGTTTGTGGAACATGATCGCCAGGTGCAATAGCTCTGGACCTCTCTACCCCTTGCGTCTGCCAGTGTCTGCCTCCCCTTCGTACACACTTGTTGCCAGCTCCTCCACCTCCTTATGGCATTGTCTTCTCGGGCATCTCAACCATGAGTCCCTATCTCGCCTTAGTGTGTCTGCCATTTTTTGCAATAATGAACCCGCTGATACTATCTGTCATGCATGTCAGCTTGGTCACTATGTGCATCTACCTTTTGCTACTTCACAGTCTCGTGCTCTCAAGAATTTTGATTTAGTTCATTGTGACCTTTGGACCTCGCCTGTCGTCAGTGTATCCGATTACAAATACTACTTGGTTATTCTTGATGATTGCTCACATTATCTTTGGATGTTTCCTCTACGACTGAAATCCGATACTTTTGCCACTATCTCACACCTTTTCTCTTATGTTGCTACTCAATTCAGTGCTAAGATCAAGAGTACTTAGTGCGATAATGGCCGTGAGTTTGACAACGCCACCACTCGCACCTTTTTGCTCACCCATGGCGTTGCACTACGCATGTCATGTCCATACACCTCTCAATAGAATGGCAAGGCTGAACATATTATTCGTTCCACTAATAACATTGTTCGGTCTCTTATGTTTTAGGCCAGTCTCCCTTCGTCTTACTGGGTTGAGGTTCTTCATGCTGCGACCTACCTTCTCAATTGCCAAGCCATGAAAACTCTCAATTTTTTCACACCTTTTTTTTGCACTCTTGGTGTTCCCCCTCCTACTCTCACCTTCGAGTATTTGGCTGCAAGTGTTACCCGAGCCTTTCTGCCACCGCTCCTCACAAGCTCTCTCCTCGACTCACCATGTGCGTGTTTCTCGGCTACCCGTCCGAACATAAGGGATACTGATGCCTCGATCTCTCCTCCAATGGAGTCATCATCTCCCGCCATGTTACGTTTGATGAGTCCTCTTTCCCCTTTGCCGAGATCACCGCCTAGCCCTCCCCACTAACCTTGATTTCTTGTTGGAGCTTGATCACACGCCAATGCCCATTGCTCCTCCATGTCTTGTAGGTTTCGGTGCTCCTCCTGGTGTGACCCGCCCGCCTGTGCTCCTACCAACCATGGAGCCAGACGACACTACCTCCCCTATGCCGATTGTACGTGGCCCCAGTGCACCCGTGGCTCCCGACATCATGCGCAATCCCAACGTACCCGTACCAGTTTACATGATGCCGACGGGTAGCGCCTCTCCTGGAAGGGACTCCCCTTCGCCTGTTGCTTCGTCCGCAGCTGTGGTAGCACCCAGTGCTCTAGCCGCGGCTCCTCCCGTGACAGTGGAAGCACACAGTGCTCCTACCGCGGGTCTACCAATTGACTCACCGACTCCCGGTGGGGTTGTTCTACTGTAGCTTCCCCTAGGTGCTGTGCCGCTCCAACCGGTCGAAAACTTTCACGCCATGGTGATTCATGGAAAGCACGGTTTTTGGCAGCCACTAACCCACATGAACCTTCATGCCACCACTCTGTCTCCTAATCCGACCACATACTATGCTGCTCTCGCTGACCCTAATTGGCGTAGCGGCATGGAGGAGGATTACGTTGCTCTTCAGGCCAACAACATATAGACTCTTGTTCCACAACCATCCAATGCCAATGTGGTCACTAGGAAGTGGATTTTTCAGCATAAGTACAATTTGGATGGCTCTCTTGCCCGCTATAAGGCTCGCTGGGTTATTCGTGGTTTCACACAACGTCCTGGTGTTGATTTTGATGAGACTTTTAGTCCAGTCGTTAAGTTGGCCACTGTTCGCACAGTTCTCTCTCTGGCCCTATCTCGGGATTGGCCTATCCACTACCTAGATGTTAAGAATGTGTTTCTTCATGGCACACTCTCTAAGACTGTCTTCTATTTGCAGCCGGCTAGATTTATGGATTCCTCTCATCTGGATTACGTTTACCGCCTCAACAATTCTCTCTACGGTCTCAAACAGGCGCCCCGGGCCTGGTACAGCTATTTTGCAACCTATTTGCTATCTCTCGGTTTCATGGAGGCAAAGTCCGACACCTCTGTTTTTGTGTCTCATCGAGACAGTGACACTGTCTACCTACCACTCTATGTGGACGACATTGTGCTAACTGCTTCTTCAGATAGTAAGCTCCACCGAGTGATTGCCTCCCTCCAGTAGGCTTTTTCCTATAAAGGATCTTGGTCCACTCCATTTCCTGGGTGTTTGTGTCAGTCATCGTGATGGCAGCATGTTCCTCTCTCAGCGGCAGTATACTCTTGACATCTTGGACCGCATCGGCATGACTGCTTGCAAGCCTTGCAGCACCTCTGTCGACACTCATTCCAAGGTCTCCTCTATTGTTAGTGCTTCTGTGGTTGATCCGACATTCTACCGAAGTCTTGCCAGTGCTTTGCAATACCTCATATTTACTCGCCTAGATATTGCCTACGCTGTACAACAAGTTTGTCTCCATATGCATGATCCTTGTGAGCCGCACCTCGTCGTTGTAAAGCGCATTCATCGGTATCTTCGTGGCACCATCGACCACGATCTACTTCTTCACCGAGAAGTCTCTACGAATCTGATTATCTACTCCGACACTGACTGGGCTGGTTGTCCCGACACGCGTAAATCCACTTCGGGCTACGCCGTGTTCCTGGGTGACAATCTCGTCTCCTGGTCCTCCAAGCGACAACATACTGTCTCTCGTTCGAGTGTAGAGGCTGAGTACCGGGCCATGGCCAATGTTGTTGCTGAGGCGTGTTGGCTGCGTCAATTTCTTCAGGAACTTCATAGTCCTCTACACCGAGCTACTCTCGTCTACTGCGATAATGTCAGTGCGATCTATCTCTCAACAAATCCAGTGCAACATTAGTGTACCAAATATGTTGAGGTTGACCTCCACTTCATCCGGGAAAGAGTTGGTCTTGGCGATGTCCACGTTCTTCACGTTCCGACGTCATTTCAGTTCGCTGACATCTTCACCAAAGGGCTGCCTACTTCTATTTTCACCGAGTTCCGGTCCAGTTTGAACGTCCGCTCCGCTGACAATCTAACTGCGGGAGGTGTTAGACGCCTTGGTTAACATGTTAGACGTCTCGGTTCCTAGCCCATACTTATGGTATGATATGATTTCACATTTGTCTCCTCACCTGTCTGACATGGTTTCATATTTGCCCCTTTACCTGTCTGGTATGGTTTCATACTTATTTTCTCACCTGTCTAATTATATAACATTTAGTTCTGTATTTTATTTATTATATAACTGTTCTAAATATTTCACGCTCTCAGAGACAAGGGCCGGGTCAGCTCCGTCATCCACTCAGTGCATCGTGGGGCAGCATGCACCTAGGCCCTAGCTTGGGGTAGCGCTGCATGCCATGCATGCAGAGAATCCCAGCTTTGCCAGGCACAACACATCAGTGCAGAAGGGGGTGGGGGAGCAGTGAGAGGCGTCGTCCAACTGCCAGCAGCGGCCCCGTCTGAGCGATGACAACACCGCATGCTGCCCACAAACGCAGCAACAGGCGAAAGGAAAAAACACCTCTCAGGCAGGGGAGGGGGCACTCTGAGCATACGCAGTCGACGCGCGTGTAGGCCCACGACGAGTGCCGCACAGTTCCATCTGAGCACGTCGGTCCGGCGCATCGACGTGCGGAGCGCGTGCGCCACTAGCTAGCCCTGTCGCGCAGGCAGCGTGTCAGTGCTCGGTAGGTCCGTTCGGCTCAACTGTTCGAGTCAGTCACCCTGCGCGCGACGTCGATCGCGCGCGGAGGGTTCACCAACTTTTGCGCCATATGCATTGCATTGCACGCATCCCACTCGCGGCGCCTGGTCAGGAGGAGCCGTCTTTTGCACTGGCCGAGTTACGCTATCTTGTCGCGCTTTTGGTCCAGATCGAGACCCCTGTTCTGTTTGGGTCTCACGAAGCAGGGGTCGTCATGTCATCAGCGTCTGCAGTATTTTCCTTCCTAGCACCTACAAGCTATTGGTTATATCTGTCGACATGCAAGACTGCCTTCTCACGTGGAAGAAAGACCTGCAATAAAGTGTTGGCAGGTCTTCATTTCTGGTACAATCAGCTCTAGCTATTCCGACAACACTAGTTGTCCTGACCAACTCGGCTTCGGTTTCTGGTTTTTGGCTTATTTTTCACTATTTATAAGTTTCGTCTTTTTCTGAACTTTTGGCTTTTTGTTGAGCTTTTTTGCCGGTTCTTTTTTTCCCCGTATTTGTTTGTATTATACGTAATAGGCTAACATATTTTTTTTATTTTTAAATTTTTTAAATTTAATTATGCTAAATAAGCCTCTGTCAGCTACAGTGCTTTTTTCAGCCAGCTACAGTATTTTCAGCCATAAGCCACGAGCTTTTCAGCCGAACCGATCACCACCTATATCATATCCTTGCATATTACATTCTGGCTCTATTGTGCATAGCTCATATATATATATATATATATATATATATATATATATATATATATATATATATATATATATATATATATATATATATATATATATATATATATATATATATAAAGGAAGGAGTTGTGTCTAAAAAGCGGAGTGTCCGAGTCAAACATTTAATCGAGGTATAAATTTATACCATCGACCTCTTGTAACTCTAATTATGATAATAAACTTCTCGTACGGTTGGAGCTATCGTAATTTGGCTCCCAAAGATAAAGGCATTGCCGAATATTATTAACAAGTTTTTATGTCTCTTATGTACCTTCGTGCTTACTATAATTATTCTCTCGTGCTCAAACTGCCACCGGTTTCAACAAGCTCCAATCAATACTTCTAGTTAAAGGCGACATGTAAAACAAATACTCACCTTCACATGTGAATCGTGCTCGAAGTTTTTTTAAAAAGCCATCTAATCAATGTGAGTAAAAATGACCCTGAACAAATCAAAATTCCATTTCTTCCGACGTCCATCGACCCCCATATTGCCACATGTAAAACAAAGAGCAGACAGCGCGAAAAGAGCCATTTGCTTAATTAAATGGCAATGCAAAACTTACTTGGCCGACCGTTGGCTTTATCTGACCACCCATGCCCTGGTTCAGATAACGAAAGCAAAATGCATACGTGCAAACATACAAATCCATTCTTTTAGGTTATAGCTTTTCTACATTAACTAGTTTTTAAATAGATTATTTTTTAAATAATATCTATAAATTAATTATAGTAGCTATTACCTTAACTTAATCTATATCGATTAAAATTTTATATATGAGTATTTCTAGTCCGACAAAAAAAACCACCCATAGTAAATAAAAAGGAACGATCATCGATCAGCCCTGATAAGTACATTAGCCATGATGCATTTGCATCATTGGATGATCCGTTAATCGTTATCGAGCATAGAAAAATTCGATCCGCGCGCTGTCCATCTGCCAAATGCATGGCTCCGAAGTCGTTCGTACATCTGAGTTGCTATCGTTGCGGGGATCAGAGAGCGTTGAGGGAACTGAGAAGTATGAGCTGTCGATCGTATGCGTGGTCAAAACTCGGAATTGGTCCTCGCAAAAAAAGGAAAAACTGGGAACCGACTGTCTCCATGCATGGCTTTAGGCGCTGATCAACTCGGGCTTCAGCTTCCGGTTTATTTTTTACTATTCATAAGTTTCGTCTTTTTCTGAACTTTTGGCTTTTTGTTGAGCTTTTTTGCCGGTTCTTTTTTTCCCATATTTGTTTGTATTATATGTAATGGGCTAACATATTTTTTATATTTTTAAATTTTTTAAATTTAATTATGCTAAATAAGCCTCTATCAGCTACAATGTTTTTTCAGCCAGCTACAGTGTTTTGAGCCATAAGCCATGAGCTTTTCAGCCAAACCAATCACCACCTTAATTTCTTCGGACAACACATAGCATTTACCCTTTATTAAAAAAAAGCTGGCTAGAAGCTGTGGCATCCAACGAAAAAAAAGATGGTCACCCAAGCTGATCCTAAGACTTGAACCTGTGTGCGCAAAATGTTAAACAACTTCCCAACCACCGAGGACGAAGCCACCAAATAGATTTTATCAGGTTTCAATCCACCCTCCGGCCCGCCCCATTCACTCCCAACTGGGCTGGCCCATCAGGTTGGAGATGAGCTCATCCACTGATTCCACCCTATAGGCCATAGCCGCATAACAAATGCACCACGCCACGCCGCACGCAAGAGAGACAAGAGAGGCAGAGAGCTCAGAGCACGCACCTGGCGACTGGTGGCGCCCGGTGGCTCGAGCACCTAGCTCACACAAGGGAGACACAAAGGCAGAGCCTAGTGACATAGTGGCTAATTGCTTGCACGGTGGCCGAGCAGATCTGGGCGGCAAGCCAGTGGTCGAGTTGTAGAGGTGCTTGGGCCGACGAGGAGCGGGCGTGGCTAGGAAGGCGACTAAGGCGAGCAAGAGGGGAGCCAGGTAGGGAGCGCCTCACAGGGGCATCCGGGGAGATGAGAAATTGAGCAAGAGGGGAGCAAGTGAGCCACTAATGGACTAAGCAATTGGATTGGGGGGGGGGGTCGCCAACCGGGTAGGCGAGTAAGAGAGGAGCAACCGACCAGCTGCTATGACCGAGAGAAAGGCTCCAGAGAGGTAAACTTCTACTCTTCTAGGCTTCTAGTTCTTTACTTCTTTCATTGAATAAAGAGTCATGTTGTTAAAATGGTGCATGTGAAGTATAGATGCATAGGAATGTCATGTGGGGTCAAGTCTATAGCAGGTGTCACAAGGCCAAGAACCAGGTTGGGCATGAGCAACCAGCGGCGCTGGTTCCATGCCGTGAAATAGCATGATATGCTACTTAGCTTGCAAATCATGATTAGTTAAGATAAGATCCTTAAGATTAGATTAGTTGGATCCTTCTAATCCTTTCCCTTTAATTAGATATGATTGGATCCTTAAGATCCTTTCCCTTTAATTAGATATGATTGGATCCTTCATATCCTTTCCTTTTAATTAGACATTATCTGCTAGGCCTTCTATATTTAAGGGGGAAGATGTCACATGAATAAACCAAGCAAGGATTGGGTATTCAACTCGATCTTTTGCACCTTTCCACTGTCTCCATCTCTACCACTCCTGTGCGGCTAGGGTTCATCCCTAGCAAAGCTCCATCCATGGTGTCGAAGTGCAATCCTCATCCATCTAATCTAATACTTCCCTTCCGCCTTTGCTCCCAACGTGCATCACTTGACATCTTGGTATCAAAGCCAACTGTTGCTGCACCCACCATGTCAGGCAATGTTGGTGACGACGACTTCCAACAGGTGATGTGTAAATTCACCAAGGATATGGCAAAAGCCCTCTCCAACATCAATGATCAACTCGCTCAGCATGCTAGTTTGATTGAAGTCAATAACAACTGGCTAACCCAGCATGATCGGCACTTGGCATGCATGGAAGGACATCCCACCAGCGAGGAGGGTGATGAGGAGGAGTCTGCTGCATGGCGGGGGAGCACTGGGGAGCTACAGCCAAGCCAACACCACCCTGGTGAGGGCTCGAGTGTTGCCTTCGTGGCGCTTCCTCCTCACCTACCGCCAACGCACCTCCCTGCATCAAGAGCAGGACACAATGAAACCCGCCTCGCTACATCAAGCTCAATTTTCCAACCTTTGGTCGCAGAGAGGACCCATTGCTGTGGATCAACCGATGTGAGTAATTTTTTTGCACACAACAGGCACCCACAGAGGATAAGGAATGGCTCACTACATACCACATGTCAGGCGTGGTGCACTTGTGGTACACACAGATTGCCAGGATGGATGGCATGCCTAATTGGTGCCACTTCATGGACCTCGTTAATCGACGGTTCGGGACTCCTATCGTCACAATCCGTTGGGTGAATTGACATGTCTTCGACACATAGCGTTAGTGGAGGAATTCACTGAATTTTTTTTGTTGTTGCTAGCTTGTTGTGGCCACTTTGATGAGGAGCAGTAGGTGATGTTTTTCACAACCTGGCTGGGAAATCCCCTGAAGACACATGTTGAGCTCCAAAGGCCAACTAGCCTGGAGGTTGCAATGGACCCAGCCAGGGCCTAGAACGCTTAACTCTTCACCCGCAGGTTCCAACGACCTCAGACGCTTCCTCCAAAGCGACAAGTGCCAAGACGGCGCTGCCTCGAGTAGTAGTGTCCGGAGTGTTAGCTTTAAACCTGACGACACACTCTACTGCAACCACGGGTGCGTCGGGCTCAATCAAGCCATTCAGGTGACTCACACCAACTGAGATGGAGGAGCATCACGGCAAGGGCCTGTGCTACAACTGTGACGAGAAGTTCATACCAGGCCACTAGCGATTCTGCAACGTATCTTTATGTTGCAAGTCAAACCAGACAAGGACGTAGTCAAGGAAGGGAACAAGGATGACGCGACCATCTCCCTTCTTGCTCTCATCGAGATTTGCAAGACCCACATGATTCAATTGCCCGTGGTGATCAATGGGGTACAATTGGTGGCCCTGGTTGACTCCAGTTCTACACACAACTTCCTCGCCACGGAGCTAGTCGACCGAGTGGGATTGAAGTTCACACCGTGCGTGGGGCTTTCGGTGGCCATGGCCTATAGCGACAAGGTGGCGAGTGGAGGTGTGTTCCATGTGTCACCTATCTCCATCGACAAAGAAGACTTCACCCTCGACTTCCTCACCATACTGTTGGGCGGTTTCGACGTCATCCTTGGGGTTCAGTGGCTTTGTTCCCTGGGATCGATCATTTGGGACTTTAATAGCCTAGCAATGCATTACCAACGCCAGGGCTGAGAGGTCACTTGGCATGGCATGACATCATCTCCGACTGCATCACACCTCCACTCGGTGTTAATCGAGGGGGAACTTATGGAGGTGCTCCTTGGGGAGTTCACGATCGTCTTCGCCAAACCACACAGACTTCCACCTCCTCGCGGCCATGCCCACTACATCCACTTGCTTCCAGGCATGGGCACAGTGGCGGTCTAGCCATACAGATACCAAACCAATCAAAAAGATGAGCTGGAACGACAATGCACTACAATGTTGGATCAAGGGATCATTCGATGCAGTAGCTCTGCATTTTTTGCTCCTGTGCTACTTGTAAAAATGTAGGATAGATCTTAGCATTTTTGCGTTGACTACCGTGCCTTGAACGATAAAACTATTAAGGACATATTTTTCGGCTTAACCAATGCACTAGCGATATTTCAAGCTCTCATGAATGAGGTGCTCCAGTCGTACCTGCACCATTTTATCCTTGTGTTCTTTGATGATATCTTGATTTATAATTCCTCGTGGGTGGATCACCCTTTGCATGTTCGGGTAGTGTTCATTTCTTCAACAACATCAGTTTTTCCTGAAGTGATCTAAATGCCTCTTTGGGGAAACATTGGTGACGTACCTTAGCCATATCCTCTGTGCTGAGGGCGTTGCCATGGACCTATCCAAGGTGGAGGGCATCTTGGACTAGCGCGCCCCAGTCAGTGCGCGCTCTTCGTGTCTTCCTAGGGTTGGCCGATTACTACCGATGCTTTATCAAGGATTACAATGATATTGTGATGCCGTTGACATGCCTCCTCCGCAAGGAGGCCTTTGCCTTGTTGGAAGAGGCTGACTTGGCGTTTGCAGCGCTCAAGGAGGCATTGACCTCGGCACCTGTGCTCCAGTTACCGGATTTTGATATGCCATTCATGGTAAAGTGTGACACCTTAGGCACTGGGTTTGGTGTAGTACTCCACTAAGGCTTATGAGTGTGAGCTAATTGGCCTCATCTAGGCCATGCAGCTAGGGCTGTAAACGAGCCGAGCTCGGTAGAAGCTCGAACCGAGCTCGAGGCGAGCTCGAGTTGGGGTCCGAGCTTGGATCTGGGCTCGAGCTTGGCTCGGCCTAAGCTCGAGTAGGCTCGAGCTCGGCTTGTTGAAACTCGTTACAATTAAAATATTTTATTATGCACTATTTTTCAATAATAAGAAAAGCTCGAGCTCGAATTCGGCTCGAGTAAGCTCGCTAACGGTTAAAATAATTCAAATATACACTAATTTTCAATAATATGAAAAGCTCGAGCTCGAATTCGGCTCGAGTAAGCTCGGTAAGAATTAATATGTATTACTATTTATGCTCGAATCGGGGCTCGCGAACTATTCGAGCTCGGCTCGGTAAAGCTCGCGAGCTCGAGATCAAGCTCGAGTTCGACTCGTTTAAAGTTCGAACCGAGCTCGAATCGAGCCTGGAACGAGCCGAACTCGAGTAGCTCGTGAGCTTCGAGCTTTTTTTACAGCCCTACGTGCAGCATTGGCAGCCATATCTATGGGGACAACCATTCACTGTTCACATGCATTATTACACCCTCAAGTTTCTTCTCGACCAGTGTCTGTCCACTATCCCTCAACACCAATGGGTGAGCAAATTGTTTGGATTTGACTCTATAGTTGATTTTAAACTAGGGAGCCTTAACGTCGTTGCCGACGCCCTTTCATGGAAAGCTACAAAACCGGGGGTCGCCTTCGCCATTACTGCCCCTCGGTTCGAATTATTTAATGAGCTCCAACAGGCCGCACGTATGAGCCCGACCTCTCAACCTTATGCATGCACATTGAGGCTGACAAGCTCACCGCGCCTTGGTCGTTGGTGGACGATGTTGTGTGCTTTGACTGGCGCACACACATTCCAGCTACATCACACCTCCTCTCCATAGTTCTGGCTACGGTACATGATGGGCCACATTAGGGTATTTAGAAGACCTTGCACCGCTTGCGCCAGGATTTCCATATCCTTTAGGATAGGGCAGTGGTGTAGGAGTTTGTTTGTGCATGAACTGTGTGCCAGTGCAACAAGGCAGAACAATTGCAGCCAACCCAGTTGTTGTTTCCCTTGGAAGTGCCATCCAATATTTGGTTTCACATATCGATGGATTTTATTGAAGGGTTGCCAAAGGTCGGCGGGAAGTCAGTAATCTTGATCGTTGTGGATCGATTCTCGAAGTATGCTCACTTCATTCCTTTAGCACATCCTTATTCAGCTTCTTCAGTTGTCGGAGTTTTCTTTGTTGAGATTGTTCGCCTGCATGGTCTACCATTGACATAATTGTCTATTATGTCAGACAGAGATCCAGTGTTCATGTCAATTTTTTGGAAGGATCTATTTGCATAGTGTGGCACCAACATTAATATGAGTACACCATTTCATCCCCAATCTGATGGGCAATTTGAGGTGGTCAATAAAGTCATTACTATGTATCTCTGTTGTATGACGGGAAATCATCCTCGACAGTGGGTCCGTTGGTTGCCATGGGATAAATTTATCTACAACACATCATACCATTCAGCGTTGTAGACTACTCCATTTTGGGTTGTGTACGGGCGGGATCCACCATCTTTCCGTGATTATGAGCCTGGTGCCGTGCACATCACGACAGTTGATCATGAGCTTTAGGATCGTGACTTGTTTCTATCAGAGGCTCGTGGTCGTTTACAGCATGCTGAAGAGTTTTACAAAAAGTTTTATGACCGTAAGCATCGTAGCGTACACTTTGCAGTGGGAGATTTTGTGTGGCTGTGTCTTCATCATAGGGCAGTGGCAACCTTGCTAGGTGCAGGACGCGGAAAGCTAGGACCTAAGTATTATGGGTCGTATCGCATCCTCTCCAAGATCGATGAGGTTGCGTATCAATTGGACTTGCCAAAATTAACCCGCTTACATGACGTCTTCCATGTGAATCTACTCAAGAAGTATGATGGCCTTCTTCCAGCAACTACACCACCATTACCACCTCTTCTTCATGGTAGGGTACTCCCATCGCCAACCAAAGTGATCTGTGAACGACTGCCTAGGGACAAATGGAAGATTCTCGTGCAATGGGAGGGACTCCAACCCGCTGATGCCTCGTGAGAAGATGTTATCAATTTTAGGAAGTCTTATCCCTCCTTTCAGCTTGAGGACGAGCTGTTCATCGAGGGAGGGAGAGATGGCATGTGGGGTCAAGTCTATAGTAGGCGTCACAAGGCCAAGAACCAGGCGGGGCATGAGCAACTAGCGGCACTGGTTCCGTATCATGAATTGTCATGATATGCTACTTAGCTTGTAAGTCATGATTAGTTAAGATAAGATCCTTCCGATCCTTCAAATTCTTTCCTTTTAATTAGATATTATCGGCTAGGCCTTCTCTATTAAAGAAAGAAGATGTCGCATGAATAAACCAAGCAAGGATTGGGTATTCAACCTGATCTCTTACACCTTTCCACTGCCTCCATCTCCACCACTCCTGTGCGGCTAGGGTTCATCCCTAGCCGAAGCTCCATCCACGGCGCAGAAGCGCAATCCGCACCCATCTAATCTAATACTTCCCTTCCGCCTTCGCTCCCAACGTGCATCACCTGACAGGAAATAAGCTGGGAAAAGCTTCTTATATTAGATTTTGTTGCATCAAAATGGTTATCTATACGCTGACTTTTGGAAAGAAAAAATAGATGGATGTAGGTATTTATCCTCTGAAATTTGCTGTTGAAGATGCTTGGCTTTCTATCAAACATTGGCTAAACGGTGACAGGGAAAAGCATCTTTGTCGTTCTTTTTGTCTTAGCTTATATGTTTTGAAACGGTGTCTTAGCTTATATGTTAGTTGCAAGGGCCACTAATTGGAGTGGTTATGGTACTTCTTATGTGCATATTGTTGATGCATTGCTGCTTCACTGCCACTTCAGTGTTTAACACATCTCATGCTATGCATTTTCCCTTTTTCCAGTGCTGGTGGATGCGAAGTATGCTGACACTCATGAGTGGGTGAAGGTTGAGGGTGACTAAACAACTGTTGGGATTACTGACCATGCCCAGGTTGATACATTCATACATTCTATCACCGTGAGCAAATTTAGGTGTTACACCTAGATGTTAGGTTATTCAGTGCTTCATTTGGCCTGATATACATAATGCATGCAGTCCATGTCCATTGCTTAAGCATTTTTTTAGTAAGATATCGTTTAAACATTTTGACTTCCAATATATTATCATGTTCAGCAATAGTGTGCTGTTTTTCCTTCCAGGACCATCTGGGTGATGTGTATGTGGAGCTACCAGAAGTTGGCAGCAGTGTATCCCAGGGAAAGAACTTTGATGCTGTTGAAAGTGTGAAGGCAACCAGCGATATCAACTCACACTACTACAGAAATCCTCATAGTAGACGCCTCATCACAGACGGTTTTGTGAAACCGTCTGTGATGAACACTATTACAGACGGTTGTAATTTAGAGGCCGTCTGTGGTATTTGTGGCGGGAAAAAGGAGTATCACAGACGGTCGGTCTATATTAAGAACCGTCTGTGATAATCCCAGATTATCACATACGGTTTTTAATAAAAAACCGTCTGTGATAAGCTGGTTATCACAGACGGTTCTTAATTAAAAACCGTCTGTGATAATTCACAGACGGTTTTTAATTAAAAACCCGTCTGTGATAATGGCACTAAGGCATTTATTGCGCTGCTCAGACTGTATCTGTCTTCATTTTGATCCAGATCTAGCCACTGCTGCACACTTTTTCACTCGGGAGGAAGCTAGGCGATTTCAGGCCAATTAATTTGGTGGGAAGAGGCAGAGATTGAGTTTTGAAGATTCATACTTTCCTGGTTGCTCTAGATATGGTTAGTAATGAAATTTATTTTTTCTTTAATTGCATTACAATTTTGGTCTAAGTAATCCATGAGTGTTATTGAAGATGGTTAATTTACAAAATTGTTGGTCATATAATAGCTGTTGTGTTTATAATATGAATTGAGCTAGCAAATTAAGTCTCAATATAATAAATGTGGCCGGTATATATGTAGTAATAATTAGTTAATCAAAATTTTAATACTAAGTTGTTATATATGTACGTAACGTAGGACCGAAGCTGAATGTATGCCGCAAGCCGTGTGAGTGAAGAGTACATTAATGGCGTGTCTGCTTTTATAAGAGCCACCGAGGAGGATATGTTGAATAAGGGGGTGGAATATATGTGCTGTCCATGCACTGACTGCGAGAATTTAAAGATGTTTAAGAACCGAGGGCAAATTGAAGCGCACTTGATTTGGAGGGGTTTCAAAAAGGATTATACGTGTTGGACCAGTCATGGCGAAGTGAATGATCATATGCCGCCAGATGACATCGCCGGTAAAGTGAATGATATACCGCCGGATGACATCACCGGTGAAGTGAATGACATGCCGCCGGATGATGTCGATTGTCGTTTGGATTCGGATAGGTTGCACGATGATAATCTGGATCAGATGTTTCGCGATGTAGAAGAGAACTATGATGAGAGAGAGTATGTTAAATTCCGGGGCTTGATGGAGGACTCGGAGAAACCTTTGTACACGGGCTGCAAGTACACGAGGTTGTCGACCGTGCTTGAACTATTGAAATTGAAGGCAAGCAACGGTTGGTCCGACAAGAGTTTCACGGCGCTGCTAGGTCTTTTAGCAGACATGCTTCCGGAGGGAAATGAGTTGCCTAAAATCACGTATAAAGCCAAGAAGGTTCTTTGTCCGTTGGGAATGGAAGTAGAAAGAATACATGCATGCCCGAACGACTGTATCCTCTACCGTAAAGAGTATACAAACATGCATGTATGTCCGGTGTGCAACGCATCCCGATACAAACGTAACAATCAATCAGATGATGGCGAGGGAACAGAGGCGAAGAAAGGACCTCCTGCTAAGGTGGCATGATATTGTCCTATAATTCCCCGTTTGAAATGGTTTTTTGCAAATCCAAAGGAGGCAAAACTGCTGCGTTGGCACTCGGAGGAGCGCAAGAAGGATGGAATGCTAAGACACCTTGCTGATTCCGCGCAGTGGAGAAACATCGATAGGAGTTTTGCAGACTTCGGTGCAGAACCAAGGAATATAAGGTTTGGACTGAGTACAGATGGAATGAATCCTTTCAGTAGCATGAGCAGCCGACATAGCACATGGCCCGTGACTCTCTGCATCTATAACCTTCCTCTTTGGTTGTGTATGAAGCGAAAGTATATTTTGCTGTCGATACTTATCCAAGGGCCAAAACAACCTGAGAATGATATTGATGTGTTCCTAGCACCGTTGGTGGAAGATCTAAAAGTACTGCGGAACGAAGGGGTACAGGTATGGGATGCATACAAACGAGAGAACTTCACTCTGCGCTCCTTATTGTTCTGCACCATAAATGATTATCCTGCCCTTGGTAACCTATCGGGCCATAGTACAAAAGGCGCCAAAGCTTGTACTCACTGTTTAGATTGTACCGAGAGTGTGTGGCTGAACCACTCACGCAAAACCGTCTACATGCATCACCGCCGGTTCCTTCGGAGGGCTCACCCATACCGCAAGATGAAGAAACAATTTGACAGAGAGAAGGAAGACGGTTCAGCTCCAAGGCATTTAAGGGGACACGAGGTTTATGATATGGTTAAGGATTTAGATGTTGTCCTCGGAAAGGGACGTAAATTGAGGGCTCGTGAGAAGAACACCTGGAAGAAGAGATCAATATTTTGGAACTTACCTTATTGGGAGTACCTAGATGTTCGACACTGCATCGACGTCATGCACGTAGAAAAGAATGTATGTGACAGCTTGATTGGTCTCTTACTGAACATCCGTGATAAAACGAAGGACGACGTCAACGCACGGCTTGACTTGGCTGACATGGACATCAGGCCTGAGTTAGCACCGACAAGCACTGATAATGGACGAACGTACCTTCCCCCTACGTGTTACACTCTGTCCAAGGCTGAGAAACAGAAGTGTGCCAGTGCTTGCATGGTGTCAAAGTTCCGTCTGGTTACTCCGGCAACGTGAAGAAACTTGTTTCGATGCAAGATTTGAAGTTAAATGGCATGAAGTCTCATGATTGTCATGTGCTGATGACACAGATGCTCCCTATTGCAATTAGAAATATTTTGCCGATCAAAGTCCGAGAGACAATCATGAGGCTATGTTATTTCTTTAACACAATTGCTCAGAAGGTCATCGATCCCGAAGGACTAGATGCTCTGCAGGACGAGGTGGTGATGACTCTATGTCACCTTGAAATGTATTTCCCTCCTTCGTTTTTCGATATCATGGTCCATCTCATTGTTCACGTTGTGTGGGAGATAAAAATGTGCGGGCCCGTATTCCTACGTAGCATGTACCCATTTGAGAGGTTCATGGGAATTCTCAAGTCCTACGTACGGAATCGTTCTCGGCCGGAGGGCAGCATCGTCGAAGGTTATGCAAGCGAAGAGGTCATTGAGTTTTGTGTCGATTATATGGCTCAGATTTAATCGATAGGTGTCCCTCAATCTCGTCATGAGGGGAGGCTGAAGGGTCTCGGAACTATCGGAAGGAAAGCAATCACTCCAGATATGGACACGTATACTCAAGCCCATTTCACGGTGTTGCAACACATGACTGAAGTGGCGCCTTATGTGGACCAGCACAAGGATGTGTTTCGACAACAGAATCCGGAGCGGCCGGATGTTTGGATCATGAGGCAACACAACTGTCGGTTCAACCAATGGTTGAAGG
The DNA here is from genome assembly GCA_017311315.1 of Dendrocalamus latiflorus. NCBI lineage: Eukaryota > Viridiplantae > Streptophyta > Magnoliopsida > Poales > Poaceae > Dendrocalamus > Dendrocalamus latiflorus. Next base: position 40,517,782 of record CM029610.1, read on the forward strand.
AGCAAATCGCTAGGAGCTCGCCGAGTGAGACGCTTCATTACATACTGCTGTCTGAATATATACATGCTGGATATATTGATCTTGAGATTGTAGAGTTTGTATCTGAGCTCAAATGACTGAATTCATTATTTGGCATAACCAATCAAGGAAGAGTATATGATTCAGTAGCGGGACGGCCAAGATTAATCTTGTGCAACCCTACAATTTGAGAGCACAAATTAATCAATTCAAACTTTGAGAGCTTGTTGCTTCATATTGCTAGTTGCTTCATATTGCTTGTTGCTTCATATTGTTGTTATTGATTCTATTATTGATGCTTGTTGCTTCATATTGCTACCATTATATATGTATATATCGCCAATATTGAGCGAAATAGATAGATATTGCACTTTCTTATCTTATGGTATGGCACTTTCTCATCTTATCCTAATAGACCCACAAAATGAGCAACATGTCACCCGCGCATTCTTCAACACCATCGCCGGAGGCGTCCGCTCCAACATCAAGACGCCAAGGAAGAGGGCTATCAAAGAAGCCTGAGGGCCGACAGACCATCACAGCGGTGGATGCATCTGGGGTCCCTATCTGATGAGACGATGGAGTCCCGATCTTCCGATAGGATGATAACTATCGATTTTGGCGGAGGCGACCCTTGCGATCCGACTACAACCGAACGACGTCGCTTGCGCCTTAGCAATCGCTGAACCACACTCCAAGTTGTTATCAACCGTGCCAAGAACGCGGTTGACCTGACCACGAAGGTCTATTCCTGCATGCAACCGAAGAACACGCAAGAACAAGATAACAAGCAATCTGAAATTGCAAATATTGATATGAAGATCAAAAGGTGGGATTCTGAAGGCTGTCTTGACAGGTGGTCGTCCGACACAACTGAAGAACAGAAGTTTGCATAATAGCTAAACCTAAACTCAACAAAATCCAAGTCCTAACAAGGGAGGCGGCGGCTCCTTTATAGGGAGAACAACCAGGAGGGGCGTCCAAAGTGCATGCTCTAGGGTTACAAGGCCCATGGGCCCAATTGGTGGTGGCGCAGCACCCTTTTGACTCGGACTCAAAAACCAACGTGGATTGTTTTGATGATTGCCGCCGGCTCGGATGGAATTTGAAGATGAGGTTGGATCCGTTGGAAAGTAGACTTCATAATCTTTCCATGAAGTACAAGAACGTCCCAAACGGAGTCCGTATGAGAAAGTTACGTTCGTTTCAACTTGCACCATTGCAGCAGTCCGAATCTGATTCCAGTACGTGACCAACACGGACTCTTTTGAAGATTGCGGCTGTCTCGGATAGAATTTGAAGATGGGGTTGAATCCTTTAGAAAGTAGACTTGATAAGCTTTCCATCAAGTCCAAGAACGTCTCAAACGGAGTCCGTATGAGAAAGTTACGTCCGTTTAAACTTGCACCATTGCAGCAGTCCGAGTCTGATTCCAAAACGTGTCCAACTCGAATTCGTGCTTGACTTGGTCTCAAAGTGACGTGGTGACCTCCATTATTCCTTCCATGCATGTCCAGGACTCCATGTCCCTTTCCTTCATCCTTTCCCAAATTCCTAAGCACAATTAAATCACTTGTATTAGGTAGCGGTCTATTCTCAGTAACATATGAAGGCTGAAGAAACGAATTCACCTTTAGTTCAATCTTGATATTGGGCGCGATTGTCGTATGTGTTTGTGGCGTGGTCACATCATCCTCCCCTTCTTGATAGAAAACCGTCCTCGGTTTTAGCATATGTGTAGCCTCACGTATTGCATGATCTTCATCATAAATCTCGGTACATAATAACAAACGCAACAAACTCTCATTATGTAATATCATACGTTCTTTATCACACAAAGTAAAACCTTTTTGAAACGAGCTCACCTTATAATTTAAGTGATGCGTAGGAGGTCTTGTAATTGGAACAACAAGCATAGCAAATATGGTTGTATCCATAGGGGTCGTGTCCTCATCATCCTCCCCTTCTTGAAAACAAAGCCGTCCTCGGCTTTTGATAAACTGAAAGTATGGTAACAAAGAAGCCAAGGTGTATGCATGGTATATGTATATGTCATCCGTTTTAACAGTTCTTCGTTGTTGCACAATTAATGTTATAACACAGCAACAATCAAAAAAGCTCATTGTATAATTAACCCAAAAGTAATCATATATGTTAATGAACAAATCAAAATTTCTCACACAGTAATTATCGCAACTTGTTTTGCAAATGTAAGTGAAGCATTTATGCAATTCAAATCCTTGAAGTTGTAAACTTGTTGTGGTGGCACATATAGGCAAAGCTACAACTTTTGGAATCAAACAAAGTTTATCCATATAATCAGATTTCAATTGAGCAATAGCAAATTCATCTAGTAAGGGTGAAAATATTTGCAAGTTCTTCCATACATCAATTTCATTATTCAGATTGCCAATGTTAGATGGTTCAATAAGAGAAGAACACATAGGCATTGAATGATCCCTAAAATTTATTTTTCTTTCATAATGAACAAGATTGAGCATACAAGAGTTGTTGTTCAAAACAACAAGCTGCAATTCATCCATGTGGTCACAAGTTATGCATATTCGATATACAAGAAATTGATTTCCTACACCATAATCTCCAATCAAATTAAACTTATACCCAGGGGTGTAGGCACTAAACAAGAATTTTGAACATGTAAGTTCAGAAACTTTCTCCAAAGCATGTGACAATTTCATAGGAAGATCTAACATGATGTAACATAATGAATTGGCAGGAGAAATTCTAGTTAAAACTTCTTTATGTCTAACCAAAGCCACATGATCATTGTATGTGATTAATTCATCACATGAATCACTCAAAACAGTAGGCAATTCAATTATTTTTTGACAAGGTGCACTCAACGTATTCTCAACACTCAAATCAATGCAGTGTGAATTCTCTACTTGAAATATGGGCATGTCAGAATTGTCTTCCACTAAGTTTTGCTCTAAAATAGCATGAACGGTGCATAATTGTTGTTCTTCACAAGCATACTCACCGTGAGTGATGATAGCACCATGATTTTTACCTTTTTGGCTCCCCTCAGATGATGTAGGTGCATCCATCTCCTCATCTTCGTTCTCAACGAATGGAATCGATGGTTCAATCAACTCATGCTCCTTTTTGACATGGTTCTCAACTGCCTGCAAGTTGTTAGTCACAGAAAAAGGCACAAACATGGGTTTGCTCTCATGTTTCTTATCATCAAGCACTCTCAATTTCTTCTCAATCTGACGTTCAACATTACATGCAAGTATAAACAAATGAGGGAGAGAATTATATTCTTTGTGAATGAGAAGGTCCTGAATTTCTTTATTAAGGCCACATAAGAATCTATTCTCTGTAGCTTCAGCATGTTCCTCTAAGCCACAACGCAACAAAAGAGCTTTCAATTCTTCATAGTATTCATTTACAGTTCTCCTACCTTGTTCTAAACGTTGCAATCTGTTTAACAAGTCACGTGAATAATATGAAGGAACAAATGTAGATCTCATCACTCGTTTCAAAACATTCCAAGTTTTAGGTACATGTGGTAGTCTACATTGTTTCCTCCACCAAAATAATGCGAAATCAGTGAATTCACTAGTAGCAGCCCTAACTCTTTCATCATCAGGAAAATCATAGCATGCAAAATTTCCATCTAATTGTATTTCCCAATCAAGATAAGCTTCAGGGTCATATCTACCAGCAAATGGCGGAATTGTAAACTTGGCATCATCATCACATACCTCTCTTGTTAACCTACCTGTGCCTTGTTGATTTTGTCGAAGTCGACAACGGTCGTGATCATTGGATCCCTCAATTCTGTTGTTGATGGTGGTGAGGGTCTTATTAATACGATCCAACAAGTTGTTGGTCTCACAAAAATTGCTACAATGTGATCTTGAACCTGTCATGGTTAGTAGAAAACAAGGAAATACACTAGAATTATGTAAGTCCCTATAAACTACTAGGAGGTGGAGCTTCGCAAGTCACACATCTCTCGAACTCTTACCAAGATCTTACAAGTTCTTACCAATGCAAAACAGGTGGTGCAACTGGTGGCTGGTTCGTGATAACTTAACTCAAGTGATGAGTATAGCGATTGCAAGGTACAGCGAGACCTGTTCGGTTGTAGAAAAGTGGAGCTTGGATAGGCTATGTATTTTTTAGCAAAGGAAAACAATCAATTAATTTCAGAAATTGCACAGAATTGAATTATAGTTCGTATCTAGCACTTAGCCTATGTTGCTGATCAACCAAAGATGGAAGAAGGCTAAAATAAGTGTATGGCAATGTATGGGAGTGGTAAATACAAGATAATTCGATCGAGTGCAATCTGGAATTGAAGAACACAAGGATTGTTCCAAAACTTGGAAACTGAAGATTTCTGTCCACTGGACAGCGCGTCGGTATTTCGGCCGTAACTTTTTGTCAGTTGCCTTTTTTTCAATGATTCTTTTTTTCTCCGTTTTCTGACGGCTTTGTCTACAACTTTTGTTTTTGGGCCAAGGTCTGGAAACCGACCTAAAAATTCGCACAAAATTCACAAGTGCCGACTGTTGCAGATTCAATCTGGAATTTTGGGTCAACTTCCACCACAGATATCTCTTAACTGACTTGCTGGAATGACGTGAAATTTTACAGATAGATGGATGATAAATTTTTGAATCTAATGGCGGTGGTCTCACTCAAAAATAATCTCGGAATCAAAAGATATGGCGTTTTTGGTGGCGGCTGCAGAGAAAGGACAGATCAGCCGAAATTGGAATTAGGGTTTGGGGTGGGGGAATTTTTTTTTTATTTGAATTTTTCTTGGAACAAAGATATGACCAGCAACTAGACAAAGCTAAAACGGACACAAATTCAATTTAGCAAACCAAAACTAACAGATTGAAAAGCACAACGGGGTTTGGACAGCGGAGATTAACTCTTTTTGTGGGGCAATTTTTCTGGACTATGGGAAATAAAAATCAATCTACTAACTAAGGATACAAGAAATTCCTACCGGTCAACTGAAGCTCTGATACCAACTGATGAGACGATGGAGTCCCGATCTTCCGATAGGATGATAACTATCGATTTTGGCGGAGGCGACCCTTGCGATCCGACTACAACCGAACGACGTCGCTTGCGCCTTAGCAATCGCTGAACCACACTCCAAGTTGTTATCAACCGTGCCAAGAACGCGGTTGACCTGACCACGAAGGTCTATTCCTGCATGCAACCGAAGAACACGCAAGAACAAGATAACAAGCAATCTGAAATTGCAAATATTGATATGAAGATCAAAAGGTGGGATTCTGAAGGCTGTCTTGACAGGTGGTCGTCCGACACAACTGAAGAACAGAAGTTTGCATAATAGCTAAACCTAAACTCAACAAAATCCAAGTCCTAACAAGGGAGGCGGCGGCTCCTTTATAGGGAGAACAACCAGGAGGGGCGTCCAAAGTGCATGCTCTAGGGTTACAAGGCCCATGGGCCCAATTGGTGGTGGCGCAGCACCCTTTTGACTCGGACTCAAAAACCAACGTGGATTGTTTTGATGATTGCCGCCGGCTCGGATGGAATTTGAAGATGAGGTTGGATCCGTTGGAAAGTAGACTTCATAATCTTTCCATGAAGTACAAGAACGTCCCAAACGGAGTCCGTATGAGAAAGTTACGTTCGTTTCAACTTGCACCATTGCAGCAGTCCGAATCTGATTCCAGTACGTGACCAACACGGACTCTTTTGATGATTGCGGCTGTCTCGGATAGAATTTGAAGATGGGGTTGAATCCTTTAGAAAGTAGACTTGATAAGCTTTCCATCAAGTCCAAGAACGTCTCAAACGGAGTCCGTATGAGAAAGTTACGTCCGTTTAAACTTGCACCATTGCAGCAGTCCGAGTCTGATTCCAAAACGTGTCCAACTCGAATTCGTGCTTGACTTGGTCTCAAAGTGACGTGGTGACCTCCATTATTCCTTCCATGCATGTCCAGGACTCCATGTCCCTTTCCTTCATCCTTTCCCAAATTCCTAAGCACAATTAAATCACTTGTATTAGGTAGCGGTCTATTCTCAGTAACATATGAAGGCTGAAGAAACGAATTCACCTTTAGTTCAATCTTGATATTGGGCGCGATTGTCGTATGTGTTTGTGGCGTGGTCACATCACTATCCTTCCTCAGAAAGCAGTAAATGCATTCCGAAGCATGGTCGGAATAGTTGCACGAGAACGAATTGAGATCACATACAATTCGTGGAAGAACGTGCCTGACACTCGGAAACGTGAGCTGTGGACCGAAATTTTGGCATCGTTCGAGTTCCCAGAAGAACACCTATACGCTGTGCAACGACAAACCTACCTAGCGGCGTGCAAAGAATGGAAGAACTTCAAGAGCACGCTTGTCAGGAAATACGTGGAGACGGACGAAACACCTTTTCATAAATACCCATTCCTGGAACCACAATGGGAAGAGTTCAAGGCGATGAAGACGTCCGAGGATTTCAAAAGTACAAGTACGACGCACAAGACCCTCCAGGCAAAAAACACACACCCCCACAGACTTGGCACAGCTGGGTATGGGGGTAAAATACCGCAGTGGAGGAAGGAGGATGACCTGACAGCTGCACAGGACATCGCCCCGCCATTTTCCAATATCCTGGATGACCGCGCTCGAAATTGGATTAGAGCAAGGTCATCGACAACGACATCAGGGGACATCTCCTTTCGAAACCCTGCAGACCTGCAAGTGTCCCAACGCCTGGTAAGATATCGATCGAACTACGTAGCTTGTAATTATTTCACAACTTCGTACGAATTGAAATGACATGTCGTGCTCTTGCAGGAAGAGCTGAGTTTTGAATCTACCCTGGGATCATTCCAGGGAACAAGGGAGAATGATATGCTCTCCGTGGCCCTGGGAAACAAGGAGCATCCGGGTTGTACGAGAGGCCTTGGACTTTACGTTCCTTGAAAACATGGTTTCCAAGATGACTCCGGAATGTATCGGCGTAGGAAGAGAAACAAAGCCGAGCGTGACGCACAGCTACGAGAAGAGATCAAGGAATCTCTTAGAGATGAGCTAATGGGTGAGCTGACTTATGTAATCAGAGATGAGGTGCGAAAACAAACAGAAAGTCAGCAGGCCACTACCGCCGCTCCTGTGCTAGCTAGCCCGCACAACCGTCTGAGTAGCTGCGCGTCCAATCCGACGCAAAGCCAGGCCAAATTTCCTATGGACGACATCCTGGTAATAATTATTACCTCTCGAATGCTTGCTCCATTGATAGGCCTATTCGAGTAGCTAATTTTGTATCGTTATGTAGGAGCCTACGAAGTGCAGGCTCCAAGTGAGATATGACTCCATTCCCTTGTACGCTGCTTGGGGCCAGGCATATTCGTCTGGTATCGGGGCCATGGTGCACGGTCAAGCTTTAGCGCCAGGCTTCGCAAAAGTTAATGTGGATGGTGTGCATGTCAATTTTGCGGTGGTCCCGCTACCGAAGCCCCCCAACGACGAAATCGTGACTCTAGGACAGGCCATTGGAACATTCATCCAGTGGCCCAAAAGCGACATCTCCCTGGAGGCTTCTTCACCGGTGGCAGGATCAGAGCAACATGCACTGGTGCCATCTCCATTACAAGACCAGTCGGTTCCACCACCGGTAACTGCACCGGTGCCATCTCCATTACAAGACCAATCGGTTCCACCACCGGAAACTGCACCGGTGCCATCTCCATTACAAGACCAATCGGTTCCACCACCCGAAACTGCACCGGTGCTATCTCCACGGGTGCTATTCTCGCCAGAGCAACTTGCACCGCTGCTACCTTCAAAGTCGACTACCGTGAAGTCGAAATATAGCCGAGGCAGCAAGGCCAGCAAGGGCAAAGCAAAGAAGATCAATGATGATATATCGTACCTACCTTTGGCCCGCAAATTCGTGCTTGGCGAGCCGTTGCTCGAGCAAAAAGCCCTCGAACGCCTAGCATATAGTTGCATACAATTGCACACGTGGTATATGCAGCAGTCCAATAAGCCAGAGGGAGAACGGACCTCAAGTATCACTGTCAAATTCACGTCGGATGATTTCCACCACAGTCTTCAAGAGTGTATGTTCGTGGTCGCCTTTGAGGATTTATTCGATCTGTTCACACTCAACGCTCTCGACGTTTCAATCATTCGATGCTGGACGCTGTAAGTGTGTACAATCACAGTCTCCGTTCATGTCATACCGATAAATGTCATATCTAATTTGTTACTTTCGTGTGTATATATATAGATACATGCTGACTAAAGCTAGATTATCCAACTCATCGGCTGGTTTCTTGGACCCACACTTGGTCGCCAAGGATACCATCGACCGGGATACAGCCATCGTCGAGAGGTACATTGCAGCAGGACTGATGGGTTGCCTCAATAAGGAATATGTACTTATGCCCTTCCATCAGAACTTTCATTGGATTTTAATAGTAATTGTACCAAAATGGAACAAGGTATATTACCTTGATTCCCTAAGTAGGAATAAAATGGACTTCACAGTTGTCAGCCAAGTAATCGATAGGTAAGTACATATTCTTCATACATACCTATATTGTACTCTTTCTTTCCTTCCGAATGACTAAGGTTAACTTTTTCGAATCACGTAGGGCGTTCGCGATGTACATTCAAATGGGAGGTGACTCGAAGCGCGGGGCCAAAGGCCTGCTGACACATGCTCGAGATTTTAAGGTATTCGCTATTTCACATTAATTAATCCTATGCAACAGCCTCTTGAACTAACACATTCTATTTTTTGCAGTGCCACCAGCAGCAGCCGGGCAACACATGTGGATACTACGTTTGCCAACATATGGAACTACTCCTCGATTCCTCGAGGATCACCAATTCCAAGGTTTGTCAATCTTCCCATAATTACTTCATACTTATCACGTTACATATATACGCACATTGATATTCCTATCGACAGACTACGTACATCTCGTCAACTCCATTGAAACAGCCTGATCTTGGACGGATTCGAGCAGAGTTGGCATACTTTTTGCTGACTCAAGTCATAAAGCCAGAAGGCCGGTTCCACTCCGCACCATAGATACATAATCAACGAACCTTTTTTAAGTGCAAATGCAGTGTAGATCTTTTGTAATTGTGTATTTGTTAATGGATATTTTATTTCAATTTAATTAATTGATTTGCGAAATGGATGCTTTATGTTTGTGATCAAATGAAGTGCGTTGGCAATTGGATGTTTTATGTCTGTGAAATGAATTGAGATGTGAAATGTATCTGAAATGAAATGAGATGTGTGAATTGTATGTTTTATGTCTGTGATTATCTGCTTGTTTCAGAGGGCATGGCTAGCATTTCCTGAGGCTAGCCAATAAACAGAAATAGATTTAGAATTTGGTGGAAGGAATATCACAGACGATTTTTAAATAAAAACCGTCTCTGATATGTGATAATCACAGACGGTTTTTAATGAAAAACTGTCTGTGATATCTGATAATCACAGACAATTTTAAAACCGTCTGTGATAACCTTGGATTATCACTGACCCATAAATTCAGACGGTTCAGAAAACCGTCTGTGATGACGTTTCTGAACCGTCTGTAATGTGGTTTTCTGTAGTAGTGTCACCAGTATTTGATGAGGTCGTTGAAGTGAATGGTAAAGTTACAAGACGATTGCGTGACATGAAATTTCGCAAGGTCATGATTTAAGTTTTCCTTTTTTCGTGAATGTTCATGACCATTTGTAATTAGTTATCATATCACTAATTTTGCTATTTTGATATGCAGATAATTGATCTTTACTCACTAAAAACATATTTATATATTTTCAGGATGTACTTTCTATTAATAAAGTACTTCATTATATTTCTCTCTCTTTTTTTGTTTTGTTTCTCTTTTATTCATGTATAAATTTAAATTACACAAAATTAAAATATTATATTTGTATCGATCTAGTTTAATCCTTTTTGGTTTTACATCCACCCTCTATTTTGATTCTGATTGTGACTTCGTCGCTGCCTACCACAAGCCACTGGGCTGTTCCCATTATCCCTTTTACGTACCACAAGCCAATAGATCTGATGTGCCAAAAAAATCTAAAAAGTTCATTAATGTAGTTCATCGTGGTACAATGGTACCAACAAAATTTTGGTACCAAAGTTGATAGTATGTGGCATATATACCCAAAAAAACAGGCGGTATTAAATATATGCGAAATATATATTTGTCGGCACCTTCTCTCCCCCCCCCCTAAACGGTACCAGGTATATATGGCCACGAAATTTTATGGGTGCCCATATTTGTAAGAAGTACTGGGAACGTTTTCAGTTTTTTGTACAATACAAATATTCAAACCGCTAACGGTGTAGATGCATAAAGAAGACTAGCTGAAGGGCATCTGTGCATGCCCCATGTGGACGTGACAGCAATCAAGTACTGTAGTTATACACAAAGACTTGTGTCGCTACGCCCAATCGCAAGGGCGAGCTCTCCCAAAGATTGAAAAAATAGTCCTACATACAAAAGTACACAGTCAGCTGTCAGCATCACATATATATAGTGCATAACTGCAGCGTCGCGACGACAAGCGTTTCTGGCCGCATGCGGCAAACCCCACCGTAATGCGGACGGCGGACGGGCCGAAAAGAGGCGCTTTTGGTGGATGGCACACATGCATGCCCTGCGTGCGTCGTCCGCATCGTAACAGGCTAAGGCAGCTTTGTTAACGCCCTTAACCAGCGTAGTTACCGACAAGGGCATAGCCAAGAAACAACAAGACCCTCTCTTGTACCCTCGTTACTACGCGCGTATACGGATTCTCCTTGTTAGCTACTGGCTGTTACGTACGTTTAAGCAAAAAAAAAAAAATCCACGTGCTCCCAAAAGAACCCACTCGTGGACTCAACTGCTGCTGCTGCTCCATATTTGATATAATATTATTAGCTTCTGTTGTCCATGTGTGCCTAGCTAGCTAGCATTGTGCTCTCATTTACCTAAGTACAGTAGATGCCATAAACGATACTCTAGCATATATATATAGGCAACCATGAGCCATGCATCTAGCTCAACATGGGTAGATATCTGAATAGTGAAAAGCTTTGGACGGCTTAAACTGGACCGTCCAATATATACTTCAGGAGTTCACGGAGCTAGCTAGCTCTAGATGCAGACCGACGTACATCTCCTGCATGCATCTTGCAAAGAGAATCCATCCCTGATAGGCGAGGACAAGACTCCCCACGGATCCAAAAATTCTTGATCGATGCTCTCGTTTATAATATGGTCACTTGCTCCAAGGCCCATCAGCTAGCTAGATCCCCTGCCTGTATGCATTAACACGGACGATGTATGCTCACGCATCTAGCTCGCGTATATGCTAGTTTGCCTCCATCCAACTTGTAGTGGCTAGCTATATAAGTCTATAACCTTGGTTTGCTCTCCTGTAAATTAAGTGCCATGATTAATTAGGGCATCGACCTCCATCGCTATACCTAAGCCATCCATTCGAGGAAGCCACGCCAGATTTCAGCTGAGGTGGAGGCGAGGGAGGAGAGAGGGGAGCGTATATAGAAGCTGGAGTTGTCAGAGATGCCATGAACGAAGGATTGACGATGCCTTATGCGAGACCACATGGAGGTCACCCTACCGTGTGTGACAAGTATTTAATTTTGTTTGTGCTTCGTTGTCAAGTTTGAGTTTAATTTTGTGTCATTTGCTCTCTGTTTTTTGCTATCAGGTAGCAGCGGTTTGACTGGTCTACAGAGGAGGTATGACCGTTTTGTTGGAGTAGCCTAACCGGTGTCCGATGTGACCGGTTTTGAGAGCAATCCGACCAGAAATGTGTCTTGATTGATTTGTAGTTGGCGGTATCTTTATTCTAGAGAGGTGCTCGTTACGTTGCACGGAGTTTTTGAGTGCGGCATGATCAACCATGTAATGGTGGTCCGACTAGAGGTCGTCGGGCGGTTTGACCAGCATGGTGCCGCGGTTAGACCAGTCCCCTGTTACCGAGAGATTTTAAGTTGGTTCGTGGTAGTTTGACCAGTCGTCGGTTGACGATTAGACCGGTCTCTGGGAAATTGAGTGAGTTGAATTGACCTCAGTCAAAATGGAAAGTATGATTAAAGCAAAATTTGGTTTTAGTCAAAAAAAAAGGGGGAGTATTGAGAATGATCTTCAAAGGGCGGATGAACTAAAATTGAGCTTTTGAGTGAGAAAAATGCATTTTGAGTTGTTAATGAGATCTTGAGTTGAATAGAAGCTCATTTGCATTGCATTTATTCTTTTTTGCTCTATTGGCGCCTTGTCTTACTATGAAAATGGTTATGTCGAACAATTGTTCTTTTTCATATACCACGAGCAAGATTTTGGCCTTTGAGAAGTTTTTGGTGTGGATTGGAGTTTTTATTGAAAACTTGTTCTTTCTTGGTGTTTGCACCATTCCACATCTTGCTACATTAATCACGTTTATTTCTATCTCTTGAACATGGACCACTTGTGGCTATTGCAACTTGTTTACTTTTTTGTCCATATTCAAACTAAAATTCTTGACTTTTAGGGTGTTTGTCAAATTGCTCATCAAGGGGAAGATTGTGAGACCATATGAAGGTTATTCCATGGTGTGTGATGGGTATTTGACTTTGCTTATTTTCATTGTCGAAGTTTGAGTTTGATTTTATGTCATTTGCTATCTAGTTTTGATGTTAGGTAGGCAGCGCTCTGACCAGTCTACAGACGACAGTCTGACCAATGTCTAGGTGACTGGCTATGAGAGCGGTCTAATTGGAAATACAGTATGTTCGATTGTTAGTTGGCGGTAGTTTTATTCTAGAGATGTGCTCATTGTGCTGCGTGGAGTTTTTGGGAGTGATATGATTGGCCATGCAATGGCGGTCCGACCGGAGGTTGTCGAGTGGTCAGACCGGTCCCCAATTACGGGGAGGTTTTAAGTCGGTTTGTGGCGGTCTAATCGGCCATTGGTTAGCGATCAGACCGGCATATGGGAAATTGAGTGGGTTGAGTTGGTTTTGATTGTGTTAGTCAGGAATGAGTCCATGTAAGTGTTGGTCATGGAGGAAATCCATGCATTATGGGAATCTTGACGTGGATCTCAAGTAGAGCTGTTTGCACTGGTATTATTGATGAGAGTCAAGTGCATGTCACTTGTGTTTATAACGGTTGCCTATTCTTTAATATGCAGGGCGCTTGGTTATTGTTACGATCAACGGCAAGACCGAGCATAAGGAAAGGTGCCCTGAGGCCATGGAGGGTCGCGTAAGTCCAGGTGGAGTACCATCTCAAGCGGAGAAGCACGCGAGAAAGACAAGCGTCGTGATGAGGCAAGTGCATACATGTGGTGTGCCATTAGTCTTAAGCGTTTCAAGTGATGATGGTTCTCGGAGTAGGCATATGATCTTGGCGGTAAGTCATTGGGTATCACGGACTTCGTTATGATGGTTGCTTCGAGGAAAAGCATTATGAAGACCAGTGGATGGCAATTGAGAAAACTGTCCGATACCGAGCAGAGAGGCGGTTTGCAAAACTGTGATGGTGGCCTAAGTGGTTTAGGTCATGTTTTGGAGTTTGAAGCATCTTATCGAGATATTAGAGCCATGTGGAAGTCGTATTTTGAAAAGCATGCAAATATGTGTGTAAAATTCGTTTATGTATGGGTTACTGGTTTTTCCCATCTATAAGTGGGTGTATCTACTAAGGGTGTGCTAGTTATTAGGGTTAGATGTGAGGTAAGGAGGTTCCAATATATAAGCCCTTGTGTGTATTGAGTGAAAGTTCTCTCAAGGAGTCTCAAGGAGTTTTGAGAGAGATGTTAGGATTTCCTTATTTGGGAAGCCTTGTGTGTGCTCTATTCTTAGAGCTCTATCCTCCATGAGGAAGTAACTATAAAATATTCATCTCAAAGTGAAATGAACATCCAAACTTCGTGCAAATGAGTTGTGCTATGGATTTCTATTTGTGTTTTTTTTTATTTTCTTGGTTTTCTTGTTTAGATTTCATGTCCTTTTAATCTCTCTTAGTGCTAAGGAGTGTAAGTGGTGGAGATATCTATTGGAGATCAGATTCCATCTATCTAGGCAATTTTCTATGAAAAATTCTTGTGATTATCCGATTTTGCTCAAGAGATGCATGATTTTAGGGTTTTGATCTTTAGGGTGTTTTGACTTGAGTTTGTACTATGATCTAGCTTGCTGTGATATGTGAGAACTCATCCAAAGTTGTCTATATTATCAAAGTTTCACGAGTAAGAGCAGATCAAGATTTCTCTCTTTTTCTCGGTTTTAGGGGGTGATCGGTTCGGCTGAAAAGCTCGTGGCTTATGGCTGAAAACACTGTAGCTGGCTGAAAAAACACTGTAGCTGACAGAGGCTTATTTAGCATAATTAAATTTAAAAAAATTTAAAAATAAAAAAATATGTTAGCCCGTTACGTATAATACAAACAAATACGGGAAAAAAAGAACCGGCAAAAAAGCTCAACAAAAAGCCAAAAATTCAGAAAAAGACGAAACTTATGAATAGTGCCAAATAAGCCTCCAGCACTGTAGCGAAGCCACAATGATCGCAGCCTTAGTGTAATCTTCCTTGTTTTGGATAAATATCGAAACTTTGATATTGATCTTCATGATCTATTATTGGAATAGGTTTCGAATATCATGGGGAGAATTTATATCATGTTTCATCCTGTTTGGATCAGTGGTTTAAGAGTTGGCCATTTTCTTGATTCAGAGTTGTGCTTTTTTTTTTGTCCTTGTTTGGTGAGTGGTCAGACTGCCCAGACCGGTTCAACTGATGGGACCTATGGTCAGATCAGCCAAGCGGTTCAACCGCTCTCTGACCGGTAGTTAGACCGGTGAGACTTATGTTCTTTAGCTCTTTACTTTGATAAAGTTTATGAGTTTATATTTTTCACTGTACCATATTAATAATACAACAAAAGATTCTAAAAAGTTATTCACTCTGTCTAACTCGCTGTACCTGATTACATACCTTAATTTACAGATCGATCAAGCACGACACGACATAGAGTACGTGTGTGGATTAGTATTGGTGCCGTATCTGCTCTAAGTGGAGCCTGACACCAAAAACATCGTACAGTATATCGTTGCCTGATTTAGCAATTTCACGCTTCCACTTTGATGGCCGTGTAGAGACGCCCCTGGTTTTGGCAACACCTGGTTAATTTTCAAATAGCGTTATTTAGTAGTGCTAAATAGGTATCTTAGTGACAAGTTGCTAGCCAGGCCGCGAGAGCAAGGATGGCCAGATGCAGTTTGTGTGCCTCAGGTTAAGCGAGCCATTATTTCTTAGACCCTTAGTATTAAATTTTACTATAGGTCTGGTTAAAATAGTTTCAAATGACCCAAACGAATATGATTTGTGGTGTTCGCGGGAGTCCCAACCATCACAGTATCACACAAACACGCGGGAGCAGACAGAGTGTATCGGAGATGTTGAGATTACAGGGGTATTTGGTTTGAAGGCGTACCACAGTTTCTTAGGTGTTCAGTTTGTTATCATAATTATAGAGCGTTCATGTTAGTTTTTACTGACGTCTTTTGGTTTTGGTTTATGAATAGTAGTATTTTATAGAGAAGTTTATAAAGAGAGACTTATGTACGATTTTAGCCGATATAAATAAAGTCACTATAATGTGTACTACAATCAACTAGTAAACCCTATCATAAAAAGACACTCCGTTTGAACGTATTGTAGAAAACTATTTACTATAGAAAAACGGTTTATAGAAGCCAAAGAGAACTGAGCCTTGACTCGCAATACTTTCTTAGCTTTATGACCAACGTGTTATACACTTAGTTCTTTTTTCAAACTTCTTACACTTGTGACGCTGAATTTTGTTGCCGCAAAAAGTGTGACAAGTCACACTTGTCTAAACTTAGTTATGGCAAAGTTAGTCGCAAACCAAACAGTTCCAATACTTTTCCCAAATTTGGGGACCTCAAGTTACTGGTCCGCCCGGGAATCTGTACTCCTGCTTTATCAGTTTAAGTCAAATGAAATTAATTAATATTGTCACTCTTGTGGAAATGAAAAGGTAATCTATCGGTTTGTTTAGAGTAGTACAAATGAAATATTACTCCAGTATATCATCACCACCTTTGCGACAGCTTGAGGTAGTGGAATTAACATCATTATGTTTGTGTAGGTCTAATTTTTGTTATCTAGTAGGGGTCAATGCAAAATGTTGTGGTGCGCGCTACCGTGCCAAATGGTGAAGTTGACTCTCTAGAGCTCAATTATAGTGCACAATTTTATATTACAAGGCCTGCAACCCCACTTTGTCAACGCATAAAGAACCCATCATAAAATTCCAAGTAGGGTTTGACTTGTGATTTTTGCTCATGTTAATTAAGGTGAAGCAAATACGGTCTCCTGTAGCTCGATGTCAACCAATGGAAGCAAGTTCTCGAACTATTTCGAGGCCCTATTATTTGGGTCGTACCAAGTCTACGTGGATTTAATTTGTAGGAAATGAAACATCCACTTCACGGAGACGAAATATCTTGCGAGAATCATGCGTTCCAAACAGAGTATAACATGCGGCTAGGTAAACCACGCCCGCGTGAATTTTTTTATGGCCTCACTTTGAGCAAGACCCATTTAATACGTCAGAAAAGGACAGTTTGGCCATGCAAATCACGGTGCAACACATTCCCCGGCCGCACTCGCATCAGTCATCACGTCCGGCAGGTCGATCGCGAGCCGGGCCGAAGAGTGCCGCCCACGCCTGAAGCACTCAACCATATCTGATCACCATCGTCACGCACCAACCATCGCCACTAAGGACGCCTCCCCTACCCTCGCAGTCCTGTTTACATAAAGATCAAACAACAAGGTGTTTAATTAGTAGCAGCAGCTGCCGCTGCAGGCTGCAGCAGCGATAGCAACTTTGTAGTAGTAGACAACCGGAAAACCACAATTGCATCGTGCGGATTGACCGAGCGTGTCCTAAAAGAAAGGCGGGAAAAGGTACTAAGCTGCTGTTGGTTGAACGCTCGTATGTCCATTGGTGGAAGCACAGAAGATGAAATCCCATGCCGTCAGCCCAGCCAACTTAACGAAGGACAGGATCGATCCAGAACCAGATTGGAACGAGGGAAGTCGCAACTCGCATCCTATATAAACCCCCCGCCGCGCCCATCCCCTTGCACCGCGCAGCTCCTCTCACCAACCAATCAGAGCATAATTAACACCCAAAAATTTATTCGTTCTCTCTGTCAAACGACTCCTCTGCCCTTGGGGAAGTGAGCGCAGCGCTGCTTTAGCCTCCGCGCCGGAGACAGCGCCCTGTGCGTTTCGGATGCCCCGTGGGAGGGGCAGCCGATCCAGCAATTAACCGGCCGTCTCACGAAACGCCCCTCTCCCTCCGAAACGCAGCGCGGAGCGTTCATTCCTCTGTTTCGCGCGGCTATGTCGCCGTCCTGCTCCGGCGCCGCGGTGGCGTGCCGAGGTGGCTCCGGTGCGGGCGATGACCTCACGCTCATGGACTTCTTGCTCCCCAAGGCGGAGGTCGTCGTACCCGTGGAGGAGCTGCCGCCGGTGCTCACGTGCAAACCGCCGGGCCGGTTTGCCAGAGCGGTGAAGGACGCCTGGTCCGTTTCTTTGTCCGTCATATTTCCCATGACGCCGCTGATGTCGGCCGGTGCGGCTGGGGCGGAGGCGCGGTCCATACTGGGCCTCGCGCTGCCGATGATCCTGACGGGCCTGTTGCTTTACCTCCGGTCGATGATCTCGATGCTCTTCCTCGGCCGCCTCGGGGGGCTGGCGCTTGCCGGCGGCTCCCTCGCCATCGGCTTCGCCAACATCACCGGCTACTCCGTGCTGTCTGGCCTCGCCATGGGCATGGAGCCCATCTGCGGGCAGGCCTACGGCGCGGGCCATTACGAACTCCTCGGTGTGACCATGCAGCGCACCGTGCTCCTGCTCGTTGCGGCCGCCGTCCCAATCGGCGGGCTGTGGGTGTACATGAGACCTCTGCTCCTGCTCTGCGGCCAGGACGTCGGCATCGCGGCCGTCGCCGAGACCTACATTCTTGCCTCCCTCCCGGACCTCCTCCTCCAGGCGTTCCTCCATCCCGTCCGCATCTACCTCCGGACGCAATCCATCAATCTGCAGCTCACCGCGTGCGCCGCGCTCGCCATTGCACTCCACCTGCCCATCAACTACGTGCTCGTCTCCGTATTCGGCCTCGGCATCAGGGGGGTGGCTTTGGCCTCTGTACTGGCCAACTTAAACCTCCTCCTCTTCCTCTTTGGTTACATATTGTTCAAGGGTGTGCACAAGCGCACCGGTGGCTTTGCGCTCTCGGCCGAGAGCTTCCGTGGCTGGGGCGAGCTCGTCAGCCTCGCTCTGCCGAGTTGCGTCAGTGTCTGCCTCGAGTGGTGGTGGTACGAGATCATGATCCTCCTGTGCGGCCTGCTCGCCAACCCGCAGGCAACAGTGGCCTCCATGGGTGTCCTGATTCAGACGACGTCGCTCATCTACATCTTCCCTTCCTCGCTCGGCTTCGGCGTGTCCACCCGCGTCAGCAACGAGCTCGGCGCGAACCAGCCCGAGCACGCAGGCCTCGCCGCCACGGTGGGCCTCATGCTCGGGTTCGCATTCGGTGGCGTGGCGTCCGCGTTCGCGTACCTCGTGCGGGGCTCGTGGGCGGCTATGTTCACGGCCGACCCGGCGATCGTCGCGCTCACCGCGTCCGTGCTGCCGATTCTGGGCGCGTGCGAGCTCGGCAACTGCCCGCAGACGGTAGGGTGCGGCGCGCTGCGGGGCAGCGCCCGGCCCAAGGACGCCGCCAGCATCAACCTCCGGTCGTTCTACCTCGTCGGCACGCCCGTGGCGCTCGTCCTCGCGTTCTGGTACCACTACGACTTCAAGGGCCTGTGGCTCGGCCTCTTCGCGGCTCAGGCGACCTGCATGGTGCGCATGCTGCTGGTGATCGGACGGACGGATTGGGCCGCGGAGGCCAAGCGAGCGCAGCAGCTCACCGCAGCAGGCGTGGTGACAGCAGCGGTGGACGCAAAAGAGAGCAGCGGCAAAGGCGGTCACGTCGCGAAAGTCGCGGCGTACGACGGAGAGGAGAACCCTGGGCTGCTTATCGACGTTGTGATCGAGCAGCCAAATGATCAGTGCTGACAGCTACGGCCTGTTTGCTCCCTTCGACATTTCGGGCCACACTTCTTCTTCTCCTTTCATATTTTTGGCGGGAGAGGAATCAGAGGCTGACAGGGTGACAATTTTGTTACCCATTGGTAATTTGTAAAGATTTTTTCCTGATGGTTGTTACAGAAGATGAGAAGGTTCACTAGAAATATCAAAGATTGTTTCTCTGACAGAAAGCCTTCCTCACAACATTTTGCTTTCGCAGCCACCGCTGGTCAAAGTGAGCATGGGCGGCTAATGTATGCAGTTGTACCCGCATGATTTCAAACGCTGACGAACAAGAAAGTTGTTTTTAACTTTGATGCATCATGTATCCTCAAAGTAACAAAGTATGATGGAACCTTAAAAAAAGAGTAACAAATAATGTAATGATGCACAATCGTGTGAGAAAATACTACTACTCCATAAGAGATATTATTGTAAGACCAGTAATAACAACAGAGGGGTGAATGGTGTCTTCTCAATTTTTTTTTCTAAATACTATAAATCTTTCACTTCAGAACTAGAGAGCTAAGAAAATTAGATTTCACAAGTTACAACCAAGCAACAATCCAAAACAACAAATAGCTCAGCTCTGCACTTGGCCAGTTTGACCAGGGAGAGACTGACGGTCGGAACAACTGCAGACTTGTGGTCTGGCCGGTGGCAAGCTTGCGCTTTGACTGGGCCCAGGAACGGTCTGACTACTCCTCTATTCTCATAACAGTAAATCAACCCGAGTTCAAACCACTTGTGGTGCAAACTTGAAAATCCATGATCAAAAACCTATTCCATCGAAAGATCAGGATGATCATAACCAAAGTTTCAACATTTCCTCAAAACAATGTTGCACCAAAATTAGGTAAATCTCAAAATCTTAAGATACAACTTGCTCATGGGTTAAGATCAGTCAAGATTGCCCTAGATGTATTTCAACATGTTACAACAAGCAAAATCAACCGATAGATCGAATCCAAAACTCTTAGATCAAGATTTCTCAAGAAGCGTTCCAAATCAATCAAAACTAGGTAAATTCAAGAACTTGCAAACTATAGTATCTATATGGGTGAGACTTCATCTACATAACTTATCTCCATCTCGTACACATCTTTGGCACTAGCAAGATCAATAAGGAGAGAGAAGAGACAAACAACTAACAAGAACAAGAGCAAATTAGCCAAGACAGAGAAGGATTCATGAGGGATGAACAAACTTGATTATATTGTTACTTGAAGTGAAAGTTTTATAGCCACTCCATGAAGAGGACAAGTGTAGGACCAGATAGGCAATAGAGGGGGTGAATGGTGCCTTTAAATGTTCCTCCCAAGTATTCACTTAACCCTTTTCTTCGATAGCTACAAAGCTATAAAGATTAGGGTTGAAATCCCACTTGAAAACCGAAGAAACAGAGTTAAACACAACTAGACAGCAGAAAAAACAATGTGGTCAAAAGCTGACAACGTGGTCGAAATTTGACTACCAGTCAGAAGTTCAACGTGGTCGGAAATCAGCTACTGAACGGAAATCCGTGTAGCCAGAAGTCGCCTCTCACAGTCGACAACCAGGGAGCAATCGAAAACCAACGTAGTCGATAACCACCGAGACCAAAATCAACGTGATCGAAAATGAATGTAGTCGAGACCAACGTGGTCGTACGCCAACGAGTGGTCGAACAACTAATATGGTCGTGACCGGTTGGCAACCAAAGTGATCAATGTGGTTATAACCAATGTGACCGTAAGCCAACGAGTGGGCGAACAACCAACGTGGTTAGAACCAGTTGGCAGCTAAAGTGATCAACGTAGTTATAACCAACATGGTCATAAGCCAACGAGTGGGCGAACAACCAACGTGGTCAGAACCAGTTGGCAGCTAAAGTGATCAACGTAGTCATAACCAACGTGGTCATTAGCCAACGAATGGTCGAATAACTAACGTGGTCGGAACCAGTCGGTAGCCGAAGTGATCAATGTGGTCGTAACCAACGTGGTCGTAAGCCAATGAGTGGTCGAACAACCAACATGGTCAGAATCCAACAAGTGATCTATGACCAACATGGTTGATTTAGTTCAAAAGCCAACAAATGAAATTGACGATAAGTGAGCGGTCAAAAATCCCACGTGGTAGGGAAAACGCAAAGCGGTTGGAAGACTTAGCGAGGTCAAAAATGATGCGATGCGATGCGATGCAGAACTTGGCCGTGGTCAAAACCAACATGGTCATAAAACTGGTCGACGTTCCCGACAGAGTCTACTCCGACTGTTTCAGCTCAGATTCAAAACGAAAATAGATGGAACTTTTGATCCGTAGATCCAAATGATGTGAAACTTTGTAGATATCATCTCTAGGGTAATGTGAACCTATTTCAATAAATGATCATAAAAATTATGGCCAAATATGATACCTTTTTCAGTTTGTTGGAAGGTTATATGAAAACCGAGTCAAAATCAAAATCAGTGAATATAACTAGCTCGTGGGAGGATGATGACTAAGATGAGTCTAGATGTATTTTCATATATCACAGCAAGTTGGAACACCAAAGAAATTGACTCAAAAACCCTTGGATCAAGAAATCATACTTTGAGACCAAATCAAGAGCAAAACAACCAAATCAAGATGAATCCATAGAAATATACAAAGATTGATGTATTGCTAACTTGAGAATGTTAAGTTTACAACCACTTTACTTTGAAGGACAAAGAGCACACCATGTGCTCGACTCTCAAACTCTAACCCTAAACAAGAAAGCACATGAGAGAGGGGTTGGATGATTTTTACTATACATCACTATCCCAACCCCTTTTATAAGTGCGCAACTAGCCACCTACACCCCAAAATAGATCATGTCCATTATTACAATGGGGAAACATGTTAAACCCACACACACGGGTTTTACTCACTCAATTTCATTTATGCACGGTTTTCAAAGCACATAAGTCATAAGTGTGTATCCGCTAAATCATTAGCCTTGATTCACCTTGATCAAATCAGCTCCATCTTGACCTAAATCACTTTCCAACTCATCATCCATGCACCGCGGTTTTGATCCAAGATGGTTTTCGATATTTTGGTCAGAATATCGAATGCCCCTTTGTTGACCCGGTCATCACCATCCTTTGCAAGCAATCATCATGCTTATCACGTGTAGGCATATCACTAGTTTGCCATGTACCACCAAGTCTCTCCCGTCCCGGTTCCACCAAACTATGGCTCACTTGGTCCGTGCAAGCCACCTGGCGTCATCCCATCGTTCGAACTCGCCTTCAACATTCCCGCCTTTCTCGTGCTATGTTTGAGCTCACCGTCTCACTCGGCATCCTTGATCATTCTGGGCCTCAACTCCTCCATGAGTCTAGCCCCGATCACCACTGTTGACCACAGTTGACTCCAAACGACTCTGCACATTCAAAGATAAAGAATTCATTTTCAGGCACAAGTTCTTCACAACTTGACTTACATTAGCCAAGACATGCATCATGCAACCTTAATCCAACGACTCAGGTCAACCTAACTAAATCTATGACTCAAATCCCAAATCCTCAATTTCTGCCCAAACCAATCCTGACAGAGTGCAATCTTTGAAAAGCCAATCGACCACTCCACAAACATTACAATGATTCATCACAACATTAACTTGGACCATCTCATATGGTCCTTCAACAAGAGAGTACACTATGACACTCACTCTTCTCCCTCAAACCCTAACCCTAACTCTAGAATGGTTGGAATAGAATGGTTAGCCACAAGCCTCCATCCCCCTCCACTAAATAAATAAAACAACTAGCTCACATCTAACCCTAATGGATATTATCCACTAGCATAATTGGAAAACCCATTAATCCCACATAACACGGGTTTTACGCTTACACTTGACTAATGTATGGTTTTTAAAGCACATGAGTCTGAACCCACTAAGTCTTTAACCTTTGATTCACTTGATCTTGTTAGTATTTCCTTGACCTAAACAACTTTCCCAAGCATCACTCAAGGGCTGTGGTTTTAATCCAACAAGGTTTTCGGTATTTGTAAACTAACAAAATACCTACGCCTTGACCTAGTCTTTATCTTCCCTCGCAAGCAATTACCATGCTTGCCACGTATAGATGCACCAATAGCTTGCTATGGTTGGCAAGTCTCATATTTTGGTTCTATCGGACCACGCCCCACTTAGATCTACCAAGCCACTTGGTGCAACCTGTCACTCAAACTTTTCCTTCAATATTTCTTGCCTTCCTATGTCATACTTGAGCTCAACCATCCCACCCGACATTCTTAACTATTATAGACCTCGCCTCCTCCATAGGCGTAGTTCTGGTCCTTGTCATTGTCCATGGTTGACTCGAAGCCTCTCTGCACATCCAAATATAAAGAAATTATTTTCGAACATAAGTTCTTCACAACTTAACCCGCATTAGCTCAAACATTCTTCATGCAACATGAATGTGTTGACCTAAGACCAAAAACCCCAATCCATGACCAATTCCTCAAAATTTAGACCTCACTACTGAAAACCACAACTACCCTGGTCAGACCACCATGCCCAACCGGTCAGACCGTTAGGCAGCTCTGATCGCTCAACCGAGCTACACATATTTTAAATCTTTCTCAAATTTGAAATTCAACTCCATAAACATTAATAATGGTTCATCACAAATAATCCTAGACATTCTCACGTGGTCTCTCAATTATAGACCAGTTACACGTATTTGATGCAAAATATGAATTGTTTTCCGAATTTATAAGCATTTTTTGACCATGTCATAGGTAAGAGTTCAAGTCAATTTCCATTAGATTTCCCATTTGCATTTCACCGAAACATTCGAATATTCGATTATACATTGGCTGTGAAACCCACTCACAAGGTGTTTCAGGATATGCTAATATATTACTTACAGATCTATATGCATACGCTTCCAATCAGAGGGTTTATGATCCAGTTTCCATCGTATGCTTTCATATGAATGAACAATGATTCGGGAGCGGCACCCGTGTGTTTAAACCCTAAGAACCAATGCGATGCTAGCGATGGCCAACTGTGAATTTTCCTACGCTTAAGCGTACAATTGCTCAGTTCTAGTTTAGTTTAAGCTACCACAACACCACGTTAAAACCAGCTAGTACTCCATTGCCCGTTTGCTGCCGACGTTTGGATTGAAGTACTCGCCTTAGCACACTGTGGCATCACCCAATGAGTTCTACCCTCGCACTTCCACAGCCATCCTTGGGTGCTGGCAACTGGCAACAAGCTGCTAAGGTGATGCCTAAAAGTCAGACAAGCGAGTTCAAAAGTGGCCATATGGCCTGTATGGTTTGGGTTGCGGATAGGGTACACTACCACGAATTAAAAATTCTACCATGTAAACCAAAAAGTCATATAAGTAAAAGATCATAAATCATTATCACTAGATATACAATGCAGTGAAAAAAGTTGCAGTAGCTTGGTTCAACATAGTGCATATTGATATAGTGAAAGTCGTCGATCATCCAATTTCTCTGGAAAGCAATCCCCGGAAACCGATCGTCTTCTAGCGGTTGTCGATCTGCATAAGCTGATTATCTTCTCCTCAGATCATCTCGATCAGTGCCTTTACCGAAGTTCACACGTTCAATGATGGAATATCGTGCGTCGGTGTGTTAGCACCAATGCACATAGCATGGAATTTGGAAGGAGGTGGTGAGGGTTTTGGTGGGTGGTGCGATGTCTCTCTACCACACACGTATATATCCATAGCCATAATGTTCCTCTTTATATAGAGTCTGTGACCGAATCTTTATCTAACATGGGTAGAGATCGTATCCTACTCAGAAAGCCTCCAACCAGATCCTTATCCAATACGAATAGAGATCATATCCCACTCGAAATGCTTCGATTGAATCATTATCTAATACGAGTAGAGATTGTATCCTACTCGGTGAGCCTTCAACCGAATCATTTACTATTTCAACCCGTTAAATGTGTGACCCTATAAGTTCATGTATGCTTGGTAGTAACCCAGAAACACATTTCCTATCACTAGTCGATAGTGGTCCCTAGCAGGGCATATCGACCCTAAATATGCACAAAGATCAATCTAGACAAACCTTGTGCAATATGATCTACAACCAGGTTCTATTTGCTAACGATCAGTTCATAAATCCTTACGACTAGTATGTATCTGGTTACGACCAGTCTGTATCCAATATGATCAGTTTGCATACTACTTTGTAATATGTCTGACCAGCTCATGACCAGTTCGTATATGGTCAGACTAACGGCATGTTTGCATATTCTCCTTTTGCCTCACGATACCTGATCGAACTCTTTGTGAGAAACATGTCATTTACAGATTGCTCAATCCTTTCCTAATCTAGTGATGGATAACTTTATGTGGTCGACTTTTTGACCACTCATGGCATGACCATGCATTTTATTTATCCGACCACATCAAGGGGCCCAGAAATTTCTATTCTGTTATGTAGAAGGAGCAAATCCCATATTCGACCAGTCGCATTCCTCCATATATTTCATAGCAAATCCAAAAGCTACCTTTATAACTACTCAGTTATGAAGTAGCGTTTAACAACCCATAAATATACTATTATACACTTAGGAAACTATACCGATATTAGGTATAAGAATTATACATCATCGTTGCTTGTGACCAACTGATAACAAATAAAATATAACAATATCAATAGTGTGTCAAGGTGGGTCAATCCTGCACCATGTTCTCTAACATGTGTCTATATTATTGATTTGATATCCCTATATCCATCATCCTAAAATATGATCATTAATCAATACATGTGCTGATCTATAAACCATAATTATCCCACATAATGATATAAGATCAGAGATAATTTAAAATATCATCAAAACATGAATAAAGAGTTTCACGAACAAGTCACATACTTATTGATCAATACAAAAGATATTTCTTCAAGAGATAAAACAACATATTATCCAAAAGTTCTGAAACATAGAAGTAGTACAACCATCTCCATAATTGCTTCTAGGATATATCACTAACACATAGAACATGAGAGGAATAGGAGGGCCTTCCAGCGAAGGAAGAGAGCCATCCAGGATTAGTTTCTCTTAGCACCTTTCCCTCTTGAGTTTTTGTTTTAGTCGTGAGACTATGCTTGTGAGTAGGGATCACAATCGAGCATGGCGGACACGAGTAGTGCTCACCTATGCCCATGCCCACAACCCCATTTACCCCCACGGACATGCCCGCGAAGGACAACGGGCAAAGAACCTCGCCCATGCCCATTGCCTGCGGGCATGCCCGTGTACCCACGAACAGGAGGTTACTCATCAGTGCGCCTCAAGTGACTGCAAGATGCAATGATTTGGTTAACACATCCAGAATGTTTAAGCTAACTTTTAGGCTTTTAGCTGAAGCTTTCAAAGGTAAAATGGTGAGGCAAGGACTTGCAATAATTAAAAACTGTAACACTGGAGCTCCTAATGCCTTCCAAGCCTACCATAGCAAAGCCACTAGAGTGATCACTAAAAAATGGAGGAGAATTTCTTCTTTCAACTGAACAGGTATGTATATCAAGCAATCCAGACACAAACCATGACAAAGTACCATGAGATTAAGAATCTCTAGTTAGACATTCTCAATGATGAACAACCATAAATTACATCATAAACTTTATGATGAACAACCATAAATTACATCATAAACTTTCTTCAAAAAATGAATAGTGATATAGCAAATATTTTTTGATAAACTCAAGTAAAGTGCAAACAAACCAGTGGAAGAAAATTCTAGCTGCCTCTCATTCCAAGAATTGACAGTATAAGAAATGAATATCTACATGAGAAGTAAGGGAACTAATAAATTTTGCCGCTGCTTTGCACTTCAAGTTTTCCACATTTGCCAACCGGGGCGGAGGACATGGGAGGCAACCAACCGGCAGGAGGACGAGGGCGGCGGTCAACCGCGAGGAGGACATGGGTGGATCTAGATCTGGAGGTAGAGTGCTTGACTGCAGATGACTTTGTCTGGGATGGGAATGGTGGTGACCGGGTGTGAGGAGGGGTGATAGCTGGGCCTGGCCGTGACGAGGAGTGGCGGCAGGCGAGGGGCAGCAGCTAGCCGAGAGGAGGATGTAGGACAGTGGGAGGCAGCCGGCCAAGAGGAGGATGGGGGCGGTGGGCGGCCGCAGGAGGACAGGGCCGGATCTGGATCTGGAGGTGAGGCATGGGGCGGCAACTGACCGAGAGGAGGATGTGAGAGGTAGCCGACCGGGAGGAGGATGTGGAGCTTCGGTGCTTCATGTGTTGATGGAAATGGAATGGCGGCTGGCGGCTGGGAACCAAGAGAGTACTAGGGTTTTAGTCATATAGTGTAGTATTGATTGTTGGGTGTTAGCCCACCTGTCAGTGTATATCGCGGGTAAATGGGTGGAGCTCATCTATGTCTGTGCCCGTTTACTAGACGGGCAGAGAGTTTTTCTCATTTTTATATCCATGGACAAAGAAAATATCCTATACCTAGCTTCACTAGGGTATTTACCCACGAACATACAGGCAATCGGGTATAATTGTCATCCCTACATATGAGTCTTTCCTGTTGTAGAGCCCCTTTTTGTGCCGGCGCCTTGGCTGGCTGTATTATTGCATTTTTTACCTTCTTAACTGAACGGCAAGCCTCTGCCCGTTTTTTGAAAAAAAAATTGACACCGCAAAGTCTTAGAGTAAGTATAATAAGAGACTGTTAGTAGGCTGTATGCTGAGGTGGAGGAGAGAGAAGAGAGGTGGGTTGTAAGTTTACAGCCAGTTGAAGCATAAGAACCAACAAACTTTGTGAGAGAAAAGGGTGGGTCATACAGCCTTCAGCTGGCTGTAAACTACTATATAAATGGGTTGATAAATGAGCTGTAAGTGTCCATACAGCCAGTTGAAGGGTATATTATTAGCTTTGCTCTTAAAAGAAGAACAGCTATAGCTCAAACAACGTACGTTCACTTTACTACGTATGGGACTGTGAGATGCCTAGAGAAAAAAAAGGTATTGGTTATAATTAAGAAGAGAGAGGCACGTGAAGTGGCTGTACAGGTTCCACACCACCTAGGCCTACTATCCATGGAGCCTCCTACTACGTCCGGGAGTAAAGTTGAACGGAATAAGACGCAGATGCAGCTCACGTCGATCCCGGCGAGGGAGAGAGGAGATTCCCTGCTCCTGGTGGCCGGTGTTCGGTCGGAGGGCGCAGGACCAACCAGGGCTCCCCGCGCCACCACGGACGACGGCACGAGGTCCAAGTGGATCCGCCTGCGCCGCGCATAATTATACCGGAGGCCGTACAATGATCCGGTGGCTAACTCGTGGCCTGACGGCTACCGGCACGGTGACCTACGTAGTATAAAAAATCCCTCACTGGGCTTTCCTCGAACACCGAGAAGATAACACTACTTGGATGGCCCCAAGAGCCAGTATAAATGTCAAGTACTACTAAATTAACAGTTGCTAATGTCCAGATTAAAGAAAAGTTTAATTACAATCATGCTCGTCATGCCTTGGAGCCGTCGGTGTATAACTTGCCGTAAAATCTACAGCCCTGTTCTTTTCCAACTTTTTAACTTCAGTTTTTGATTTCTTTTTAGTAACTAGCTTTTAAATGAAATATCTTTTTAAGATAAGATCTACTAGTTAATTGTAACATATGCTATACCGATTTCATTTATATCGGCAAAAACCGCACGTGAGTTTCTGTTACTCTGAATCTCTCGCACGAACAACCCAAAAGTCATAAGCCGTAACCAAAAGTCATAAGCTTCAGCCAAAAAGAATAGGCCCTATGTATCCGTACGTGGGTTAGAGGTAAGGAGTTTTTAGCCATTTTGGCGGTTTTTAGACCCATATTTGTAAAAATGGCGGTTGTCACAAGAAATTTGCAAAAAAAAGGCATATTCACCGCACGACTACCGCACGGCAGCCTTGGAGGGGCGACACATGCCCTTTGCCACACGGCCACCATGCGACTGTCCTCTGCCGCACAGCCATGCGGCGGCCGTTTAGTTAGGGTAATTAGCGGTAATATAATTGTAATTAGAGTTTTCGTTTATGTGCACTGCTTGTTTTGATTTTTTACATATAATAAATAACCTCTAAAAATTAGAAATTTTTTGTGAAGCCCCTCTCGACGCAGTGTACTTGATTATGTATTTTTTTTATAATTTTATACATCCTGAAGTTCACTCAAGAATTCATTTAAGTAGATTGCATGCAGGAATTTTTTAATGTAGCAAATGAGCTCAAAAAATTACAAATTTTTTTGAGGATCCTTGCATAGTGAACTTGATTGTGTAATTTTTCGAGAGTTTACATATTTCAAAATTGTCTGAAAAATAAAGGGTTTATGTCTTGGAAAATCGGATTTCAGGTTTTCAAAATTAGGGTTTCATGATTTCATGTAACTTGGAATGTGGGAAGTTTAGTACGTCATGAATACTCTAGATGAGAGACACTATCTAGGCCACTGCGCGGCCTCCCTTCTCTGTACTTATGTCGTCCCATCGCTTTGGGCAGCCATTCGAGTTAGGGTTTCATTGTTATTTTTTTCAATTACGTAAGGAATAGACAACCCCAAAACTATTACTTTGCGCATTACTTAAATCATTCATACATGAATCTTTCAAATTTTGTCAACCTCGCTACTACTACGTACAAAGCGACATAAGCATTCAGACCATGTACGAACACAAGCATTTAGGATATACAAAAAATATGGCGGTAGGACTAGAGGCTACTATGGAATTGCCTGATCTACTATGTGAACTAAGGCCATTTGCCCTTCCTTTTGAGTTCGGCATTGTAGTCATCGCCGGCCGCCCTGGCCTTAGTCGCCCTTTCGCGCTTTCTCTCACGCTACTCCTCACGAGCCTTGTGCTCTCTGAATACGCTATCTATGCTCTTCGTTGTGCCGCTCCTCCTCCTTCCTCTCGTGGCCCATCTTGGCATCCTACTTCTCGTAGGTGAGACGCCACTAGTCCTGTAAGTGGATCTCTCAGTCGATGCATTTGCGGAACACGCATAGCAGATCTGGAGACTATGGGTAGATTAGAGAGGTAGTTAGTGTGTTCTTTTGAAGAGAAACGCAAGGAGAATATACTATAATCGATCCTTACCGATTGGCGGTATCGCTCATGTCCCAACGCCTGTCAGGGTAGTCCCAAGCATAGTAAAAGCAACCCCAGTAACACATGCCTAAGCTCAATCGCTGCCTCGACTTGAGGAATTTGCGAGTGTCTCCGCACCAGCAGAAAGGCGGCGTCTCCCCTCAGGTGGGTCTTGCGGGGAATGCTCGGTGGAAATGTCATGGCAGGGGTTGGAGCTACGGGGGGCATCATTGCAGGGAGGTGGCCTCTTGGCATGGGTGCTTTGCTCATTGCGGGCTCAATAGATCTTGCTAATCGGCTTATCTCCTCTCATTTCTTCTCCATCTGATGATAGTAGTGTGGTACTCTTGTTGCATGAAAGGCCACCACGGAAGGGGTAGTACTTATACATTGAGCCGGCATGACAAACATGACAGAAGTCCAATTGGGTTGATGCAAATTCGCGTCTGTGAGGCAGCAGCCCCGAGGAGGAATCTTGTTGCAACGTGCATCACGTCGCTACGCAAAACTACTTCGTTAGGTTATGTCGCTGCGTAAAGCTACCTCATTGGGTCACGTCGGTTTGCAAAGTTGCCTCGTTGGTCATGTCACTGCACAAAGCTACCTCGTTGGGTCACATTGGTCTATAAAGCTACCTCGTTGGGCCACGTCGACATGCAAGGCTTCGTCGTTGGGGCACATCCACTGTGCAAAGATGCTGCATTAGATCTATCACACAGACACACACATACACTGTGGGACAATGCATGAGATCATGACACCGAATGGCAACCAAACGAGCCTGGACTATTGATATATTTCTGCCAAAGCCTGCTCTCATACTTCCTCTTAAGGCCATCGACTATCTGGATGTCGTGCATTCGGGTCTTCTCCATCTTCTGGTCCATGTGCCTTTGTACTCGGACCACTGCTTGCATTCGTCCATTTGTCGCTTGGCTACAGTGGTCTATTGACAAAATAATTGGCTACAGTGATAGGGAGGCACCACACGTCTTTGAGGACGTTGTTGTATACTTCGGACTTGTTAATCGTCATAATCCTGTACCTTGCACTATCTGTATCACAGAGAATGGACCATTTCTCTAATTTAGGAGCGTACCAACGAATCCACTCCAAGAAACTTATGGCATCGCTGGGTTGCTCTCCCTCCGTTACCTCTGGGTGAACTCCCTTTTGTGCCTCATAATCCGGCTTTCTAGGTCTATTCAGATGGACTCAAACTTTCGCCTCTAGTTCAGTAGGCATAATGCCTTAAACATCCTCATAACTTCTTAACTGTGGAACCATGTGAACAAGTTAGATGCAAGATACCTTATGCCCCACTAGGTTTGCACGTTGTCCATTGGTGAGGTGGTTCGGTCCCATGCTGCATAGTGTTGAGCGCCGCCAACAACCCAACATTGTGGTTCATGATAAGGCATATGTTGATCCGGTCTCTGATCACCGCCCACTTCACGTTCGCTAGAAACCAAAGCCAACTAGATGCATTCTCGCTCTCCACAATGGCAAATGCCACTGGGAGAAGCTGGTCATTCGTGTCGGCCGCTACTTCGGTGAGAATGGTGCTCTTGTACCTCCCTGTAAGAAAAGTGCCATCCATCATGAGCACAAGATGACAGAACTTGAAGTCCTCAATGGCCTGAGCGAAAGCCCAGAACAGTCGGTCTAGTATGAAGCAGTTGGGCCCTCCGTCATCATCATCATGCTCAAACTTGTTTATGTTGTGCCGGGGTTTGATTCAGCAATTTGGTGAAGCAATCTCGGCACAAGGTTGTACGCCTCTTCGTATGTCCCGTACATGTACTCAATGACCTTCTACTTAGCTCGTTGGACCTTACTGTAGCTAACTAGATAGCCAATCAGATTGACGACTTTTGACATCAGCATCTTGGGGGAGATGGACACGTTCGCCGCAACCAGGTGACTGATGAGGCTTGCTACATATGCGAAAGTCACATTCTGATGCTGCCATAGGGGCTAGCTAATCTCACAAGTGTGGTCGGTCAGTGCCTTGACTGCAAAGACCAAGCCAAAAATCTTTGCTCATTGAGTGCTAACCTTTCTGGGGAAGCCTTCCACTACGCACTTCACTATGTAATATCCTGGGTTAGATCGGTGCACTCGGTACACACGGCTGATGGACAAGGCGTACCATGCTATAGTTTATTACAAAGTCACCTTGCTAGATAAGCTCTACCCAACTAAGAGAGTGTCAGTTTGAAACTCCCCACTGGGACCCATCTTCTTGCGGTAGTACAAGGGAACGCACTGCAACATCATCGAGTCTGGAGGCCACATAGAGCACCTCTGATGACACAATTACCCTAGTTGGACCACCCGTCTAGTGTGCATCGTCATCACTACCATCGAAGCTTGGGTCGGCGTCCTCATCGAACTCCAACCCGAGCTCATCTGGTAGATACTCATGGCAGTCAATGCAGGCTGACCAACACAATTTTGCCCCCTTATTTCACACAAAATTATGCATAAATTTTCCCTCCGAGACAGCACATTTCGTGCTACCGTCTTCAAGCTCTCCTTGCGGTTGGCCGATTGTAGAGGGCCTGGGCTCATCAAGGTTTTCTGGTGCCCTATGTATGAAATTGAGGTACACCGTCGGCCTTTCATAAATGGCCACCTCAAACTGGGAGGGAATCTACATGTACTGGCTTTATACTACGCTTCCATTCACCTTAACAAGCTCCCACATGCTATTCGTGTAGGTGATCTCCTCGATCACAAATTTCTTCGTCGTTGCCTCTGTGGTGAACTCCCTCTGGATGCAACTTCAAAGCTCATGAATATTCATTGCGTCGAGCCCCTCCGCCTGGACCACCTTGTACTGGCATCTTGATAGGTCCAACCCATTGAGTCCTGCTCGTATGAGACCATCGCCATAAAACACTATCAAGTCCTACATGTTTGACATTACCTGAAACCACATTAACCCGGTCCGTGGTACGTGTTAGAACAAATAATGATGACAAACATCATTCTACTGATCGATTACACGTATACAATTACATGTGAATAATTTATTAATTGCCAGTAATTTGATTACTCCCCTGAAAATTAATTACGGGTAATTCATTACTATCGTCCTTACCACTATTAAACCACAACTTCATTACCACTCAATTACTTACCACTAACTTGTTACTTTACCCTAACTATTTGGCACTAAACTAATTATGACCGATCAATTATCACTAAATTAATTACGCCTAATTAATCCCCACAAACTACCAAGCACTAATAAATTATGGATACCATACCTACGACTATATTATGAACAGTATGAAACTACGACTAAATTACTATAACCTACTTACTTCATAATATAAGATGCAATAATTACGACTAACTGACTAACATTGATTAACTACGACTACAACAATAACGACGAAGGAATACGAGAAAAAATTACCTACCTTTCGAGGGAAGATCTACACTGCTACGATCAGGACGACTGCTTTGATATTTTCTCTCCAAAAAAAACTTAATTATGTTACGCTCTCTTAATTCTCAGCGGTGAGTGTGAGAACGAGAAGCAAAACGCAGTTGAGATGAGCGATGAGCGACTGCAAGAGCTCAGTATTTATAGCTGAGCTAAAAGGAAACCCGCTACGTTGCCGCTGGGAATTTCGGAGTCGTTGTCGATGCGCACCACCATGGGTAAGGGGGACAGCATGGACGGGGTGACATATGTGCAGAGGAGGGAGGAGGCAAGGGGGGACGACATGGACAAGGTGACATATGTGAAAAGGAGGGAGGGGCAAGGGGGGATAACAGCGAGGGGGTGACATATATGAGGTTGAAGGAGGCCAGACATGAATTAAAAGACGAATTAAACGAATACTACATGTTGCTAATTATGATTAAAATAACCTGAGTTAACATGGTGAATTTGGAGTACATAAAATTTCTAAAAAAATTACACAGTTAGGCCGACTATGTCGGGAGGCTCCACAAAAAATTCGTAATTTTTCAAGCTCGTTTGCTACATGTAACAACTCCTACAAATAGTATAATTCAATAATTTTTTAGTAAAATTAAGGATGAATAAAATTATAAAAAATTACACAATCAATTTTGCTACATCAAAAGACTTCACATAAAATTTTGTAATTTTTGAAGCTCATTTGCTATATGTAAAAAATCGAACAAACAGTGTACCTAAATGAAATCCTTAATTACAATTACATTACCACTAATTACCCTAACAAAATGGCCATCGCACGGTGGCCGCACGAACGCCCTAGTTTTATTAGCCAATTTTATCAACTACTACTTTTCGCTTTCACATATTGTAACGTAGTTTGTATTTTATGATATCACAATTCCATAAGTCATATGATAGTCTAAATATTGTAGTGCATTTTGTTGCACCATTTTTCTTACATAATGCACTACTATTCATCATCATCTACTATTCATCAGCCACTACTATTTATCAGCCGTAGCAAAAAAACTATTAGCAAAATCTAATATGAATAGGCCCTATATCTTAGATGATAACGTAGTTGTGTACTTCAAGTCAATAATCTTTTTCAATTTGGTCATTACAACTAATCAAGGAGAATTTGATCACATCACTCTGCAGCCTCGAGAGTTAATGCAAGAGTAAATGGTTGGAGGCCTATAGCCATTAGCATCTTTTGAATGAAAGCAATTGGCCCGGTTCTTTTCAGCCTATGGTTTATGGTTCTCCTGAAAAACAAATGGCACAGTTTTTCTGTCATTGTTTTGGAGCAGCTTATCGGGATATCCTTTTCAAAGTAGTTTATTGGCATTCGGTTCATTTGCACAAGCACTCACGCTAGAACCAAAAGCCAAAAGCCGCAGCCATAAGCCATCAACTGAAAAGAATGCACCCATTATGTTATGCAACACACAATGAAATATAAAAAATAATAAAGAATAATCAGGATCATGAGAAAAAATATTTAATGTGGGAAAACCTTGCAAGAAAAAATCACGGACGCACAATCAGTGAAATAACTATATGGAGAAGAAATTACAGAATGCTCTTGGCGCATTGCATATGTAGATAAATTGTATTGTGTTCTATCTATCATGAGGCTTACACGGGGGTATAAATAGCCTTGGAAACAAGAGTCCTAGGCGAGGAAGGAACAAAGTTCTAGTCAACAATAGAAACAAAGACCTACTCGAAAATTAGAATAGTAACCTGTTTGAAAATGGCAACAACACCCCGCTCTGAGACAGAACAGAGTCTCAGAAAATGACGGTGAAGAGTTGTAGTTGGAAGCACCTCAAGTAGCCATGTCTACCTCCAGTCGACGCAAACACCAGTAGACACCATGTCTGGTGCAAGTCAGTGCAGAGTCCATCATGAATACGAAGATAATCTCAATAATAATATCTGGCCAATCATGCTAGTCAGAATATATCTTTTGAGTGAAATATTATCGAACTCTTCAAGTGGTCTGACCCGACCAGATTCGGATAACAAAATACAACAATCTCCACCTTGAGCCAAATTTCTCTTATGGTGAAAAAGAACCAAAGAACTTATCGAATAACTTGTAAATACTTCTTGTGTGTCAAACGTCCAAAATGATTAATGAGTAATACCAACCAAATCTAAGCAGAGCTCAAACTTAGCGGTAGGAACTGGTTTTGACATCATAACAACTGGATTATCATGAGTACTGGTCTTGCAAATTTTAACATTACCTTGAGAAAATACTCCTCGGATAAAGTGATATCTGATATCCATATGCTTTGGTCACTCATGGAACAATTGCTCTTTTGTAAGACAAATAGTACTCTGACTATCACGGTAGATATTGGTGCAAGATGTACTTCCACAAAGCTCAGTGAACAAACATCTTAGCTAAACAGCTTCTTTACAGATTTCTAAAAAAAGTCATGTACTTGGCTTCAGTGGTCGAAAGAGCAACAGTAGTTCCATACCAAGAATCTTCTTTGCTACATCGAGATCCTCTATCTCGAATTCACCGCTTAATTATGCCTTTAACTTTGATATTTTAGTCTTGTCTTTTACCACGATCAGCATATCATCAACATATAGGAGCAAGTAGACTGCTAAATCATTGATGGTCTTCAAATAATCACAACTATCATAGTCTAATCTCTTGAAGCCTTAAGAGATCATAAATGAGTCAAAACTCTTGTACCATTATCTTGATGATTGCTTCAACCTATAAAGAGACTTTTTCATTTTGCATGCAAAATTCTCCTCTCTTTTTTTGGAATAACAAAACCTTCTAACTACTCTATATAGATGTCGTCTTCCAACTCCCCATATAAGAACATGATCTTAACATCTAGTTGCTCGAACTCATAATCATGCATAGCTACAAATACTAAGTAAGGTCTAAATGGAACTATATTTCATGACCGGGGAAAAATATATTTGTAAAATCAATAACTAGAATTTAGTTGTATCCTTTAGCAATGAGTTTTGTCTTGTACCTAACTTAATCGGTTAGAGACGTGCCTACCTTCTTCTTGTAAATCCACTTGTAGAGTATGAGTTTCTTTTCAATTGGGAGCTCGACCAACTCCCAAGTGGAATTCTTCTTGAGGGATTCTATTTCTTCATGCATGGCAGTCATCCACATCTCTGACTTATCAAAGCAGATGGGATGTAAATAAGTTGAAGTATAAGCAATACCTTCAATGTCTTTGGCCATGTTTAAACAATAAGCTACAATGTTGGCTACTTTAATTAAACTATTCAGAGGCTAGATTTTCCTCATTTCTCGCCAAGTTGCAATGGATTGTTGGTTCGGTCAGTTTCTATTGGAGAATTACTAATCGAAGCTTAAACAGAGATATCCTTTGTATTATCCTTTTCGATCTCTAGTGAGAATCTTGACTCAATGACGCGCTCCACATGCACACTGATCTTCTACAGCTTCTCAATGGAAGCATCATTGGTCATAGTTCCTTTCAACAGAGCAAACTCATTGAAAGCAACACTGCTACTCAAGACCATCTTTTAGATCTAGGATTCCACAACTTATAGCTTTTAACTCCAAACTTATAGGCAAGGAAGATGCACATAAGTAGGACAATCAAAAATCCTTATGCTCGAATAGTCTGCATGAGAACCAGACTACATAACGATCAAAGTTCTACTGAGGTTTGAGAATACTTATCGATGATGGTCAGCGTATAATTGGCGCCTTTAAGGGATAGAACGTGGACTTACCCCACAAATCAGAGTGAATATAATTCAACATGTCTTTTAAAGAGTGATTCACAGAGCTAAAACTCACCTTTTATGTTTACCAAAGACACGGTATTCACAAAACTTTAACTGATCGATACCATGACCATCGAGCAAACTTCTTTTACATAACTCCTTTAAACCGGTTTCACTCATATGCTCGAGACGCATATGCCATAGACTTGTCTGACCAACATTAGACAATCTGATCAAGGCAACAATAGCTTTCCGACCAGGGTAGTGCCTCGAAGATGATAGAGATTTATTATCTTCATATCACTTTCATTACAACAAGAGAGCCTTTAGAGATCTTCAGAATTCACCTCCACTAGAAAACCCGTACCCTTTGGTATTAAGTGTACTAAAGAGGATAAGATTCCTCTTCAAATTTGGAATGTGTTGGACCTCTGACAGGATTCTAATGGTGCCATCAAACATCTTGACATGCACAGAATTGATGCCTGCAATATTTTACATAGTATTATGTCCTATTAACACTGATCCACTCATAATAGCCTCACAAGTAATGAACCAGTCATGGTTCGGGCTCATGTGAAATGTGCAGATTGAATTAAGAATCCATTCATCGCTGGTTTTGGAATCACCAGCAAAAGTAACAAGAATCTCTCCCGTCAAAACCTTCTTTTGTGACAATGATGGCCTTGGTCTCATCATCTTGTTAATCTTTCTTGGAACTATTATTCCTCTTCCCCTTATTCTGGAGTTTCGAGCAATCGGAGATATTGTGTCAACCCTTGTTGCAGTAGTGCTATGACTTCTTGGTCTTCGACTTTGAATGACTTTTGTACATGCTCGAGTTTCTGTCTTTAGAGTCACTGATCGGTAGGGGTGAAAATGGATCCTAATTCAGTTAGATTATCCGGCTACTGAATACGAATTTATCGAATCCGGATACTTAATATCTGAATCTAAATAGAAAATGGATCCGAATTTCTGATGTTGAATTGCTGAAGTCTCAGATGTCAGATGTGAATTTGGTATGGTCTGACACTGATTCAGAGCTAAATATTCAAATAAGATTAGGATTCGGAGTTGGATATCTTGATAATATTTGGATTCAACGGATATAGTAGCAGCAGCCAGCTAATATGTATCTTTTGTATTTGACCTCCAAATTTGGCATATTATATATGCATTTTGATCATCTCAATGAGTCCGTTGTCATAGTTGACTCTAATTTGACATTTCAGTTTTTTTATTTTGGCACATCCCCCAATAAAGCTTTTTGCATACTCTTTTTAGCCAAATTTTATGTTTATAACCAATTTATTTGTAATATATCTAGAATTAGTTAGGGTATAAACTAGATTATGTGATAAATTAGAGAAAAAGGGCATAAATATTACTATAAAATTGGTATCAATTTACTAAACTTCATTGTGTTATAAGATATGAAGGTGTCCTCAGAAGCTATATTATATAAATACGTGAGATGAATGATTCATTTATTGCTATCAATATTTAATATGCAGTTACACGTTAGAGTCAGTTGTTTATCAATTTAAAAAGTTAAAATAATTCGGTGTCACGTTTTAAATAGGAGAGGCCATGAATAATTATTGGAATCTAAAAAATAGTTGAATTTGATCTGATTTTGAGTATAATCCGATCCAAATTTGTATCCAATGTTTGTCTGGTTCGCATTCGTATCTAACGTTTGTCTTATTTGTATTCGAATCCGAGAAAAAAATGGATACGAATATGGTTTGAGCACTATCTGATCCGTTTTCACTCCTACTGATCGAGGACCTCTCAATTGGTTTGCTCTGAATGGACAAACTTTCTGCATGTGAGCTCGAGCTTGCGCTCGAAACCATGCTTTCTATCTTTTCTTTGGCATACAGATAGGGGTGGATATCGAGCCAAGTCTTCATCTTATTGAGCTTTTCTTGAAATTAGCATAGTTTGATTTTATCATTTTATATATAGTTTGGAAGTATTTTTAGAAGCAAGCTAACGAGTCGAGCCAAGCGAGAGCAAAATCCAAATTCATTTAAAATAAACTCATTTGAATGTTTAACCAATTAATGAGTATAATTGAATTAATTTTAAACCGAGCCAACGAGCCCCACTAACAAGCTCCACCCCTACATACAGAGCTTCATAAATCTTCTTCAGAGTAAGAGTGTCTCGACTATAGAGAATTGTGTCTCTAAACATAGAGAACAAAATATGCATTGAACATAGCAGAATAAGACCTAAATCTTTATCATCGTATTTAACCTCCATGGCTTCAAAGTCGGTGACCACATCTTTAAACGCGGTCAGGTGATCTTGCACTGATCCGCCTTGTACCAACTTGAGTGAGACAAGTTTCTGCTTGAGATGCATATTACTGGTTAAATCCTTGGTCATGCAGATCTACTCCAACTTTAGCCATAACTTAGCAGCGTAGTCTTCTACATAACTTTCTAGAGGATATTATTAGAAAGATGAGGTGAATTTAAGAGAGAGCCTTACAATCTCTCCTTTGCTTCTCCTCAACTAATCATGCAGCAGACATCTTGTTGATTCCCAATAACGCATCATCCAAATCGAGCTATAACAAAAAAGCTCACATCTTGACTTTCCAGAGAGAAAATCTTGTATCGCGTACCAGCAATAGAAGATCATCCTTCATTGATGCCATGATGAGTATGCCCTAGATTGATTGGGTAAAGAACCAAGCTCTGATACCACTTGTTATGCAATGCACAACGAAATATGAAAAATAATGAAGAATAATCAGGATCACAAAATAAAAATTTAACGTGGAAACTTCTTGTGGGAAAAATCACAAACGCACAATCGACAAAATCACTATATGGAAAGGAAGTTATAGAACGCTCTTGGTGTATTACATGTATAAATAATTTGTAGTGCGTTCTACTGATCATGAGGCTTACAAGGGGTATAAATAGCCTTAGGAACAAGAGTCTTAGATGAGGAAGAAATAGAGTCCTAGATGGCAACATAAACAAAGACATACACCCTGCTCAGAGACGGAATAGTCTTAGAAAATGACGATAAAGAGTTGTAGTCGGAAGCACCTCGAGTAGCCACATCTGATTCCAATCAGTGCAAACACTTTTGAACACCAGGTCTAGTGCAAATCGGCGCAAAGTCCATCACGAACACGAAAATGATCCAAATCATAACTTTCGATCAATTTGCATTACTGATCAGTCATACTAGTTAGAACATATCTTTTGAGCAAAATATAATTGAACTCTTCAAGTCATCAGATCCGATCAGATTCGAATAATAAAATACAACGAATTGCCAGAAAGCGAAATCATTCGTTCGAGGCAAAGTCAATAGCTAATTGTAATTCGGTGAGTCCCATTTTGTGGTTGGTATTTAAGATAAAGCTTATTTGATCTAGTTTAATACTCCATATAAAGATATGTAATTGTTTTTGTCATAGGTGTAGACATGTAGGCTCTTTAGTTCAACTTATTGATTCAGCTATTTTTATTGGGTATAAACATTATTTAATTAGTGCTCCAAATTTAGAATCATGTACAGTGGATATATTAATTAGTTTCTTTCCTGCACATTGACTTTGAAGTAGAAGGCATCGACGATTCACTGAATTTCTTGTTCGTCAGCTCGATCCCTATCAAGGATACTCGATATTTGTCCCTTGGGGCATGATTTTTGATCCAAGTCTCAGGCACCGCTTCAAACTGATTCAGCTTTTAACTTGTTAATTTAATCTTTTTTTGATTTTTTAAACTTTTTTTCCTTTATTGCCTTACATTGTTTATGATGATATAATATTTTTATTTTATGTTTTAAAAGCTAATTACTTAAAAAAAGCTAATAGTCGCTATAGCGTATTTTTAGTTGCTACAGTATAAAAAACCAGAAACCATATCTTATAAGCAACATTGAGCAGGGCAGCCGCAACGTCCTTGGTATCTTCGAATAAGAGGTATCTCTTATGACTCAGCTTGTAATAAAAAAAGGGTTCTCTGTGCAATCGTAATCACATGCACCATCTCGTGGCCTCAACTCAACATTTTGAGTTATACTGGCTTTTTTAGTTATTACTGTCAGACCTGCATGATATATAAGCATTATTGGCTTCATCTTTCTGCCCGTTTACATCCCTCAGTTAATTTACAACATTTTTTTACACGTCATTTGCGATGTTCATTTATTTTTAAAACTCATCTCAACCGACATTTGCGTGAAAATTTTCAAGAGGGAGTAACAGGCCACAACCACGCAGATTTGGTAGATCATGTGGAGATCACTAGCTAGTCCGTGCTAGCTCCCTACGGCCTACATGATACTGTTGTTAGAGATATATGTATAGTTTGTTATTCCCCATTGTTATGAGGGGTTCTTTGCATATTTACCACCTATACTTTGTGTATATATACCGGCCCATTGGCCTCATATGAATACAAGCGCTATTCATAACATGGTATCAGAGCCAAAACTAGGGTTTTGGCTTACCTAGGGTTCCGCGCGTCGTCGCCGACTCCCGCGTGCTGCCTCCGCCTCCACTGTTGACCGTCGGCCTCCCCGCGCCGTCGCCGGCCTCCCCGCACCTCCCGGTCGCTTCTGCCGTCGCCGGTGCCGTCTCCGCCGTCGCCGGCCTCGGCGCTTCCGCCTCCCGCCTGGCGCCCGCCCACCCGGCCGCCTTCCGCCAGGCCGCCGCTGCCGCCCGCCCGGCCGCCGCAGCCGCCGTCGCGCCTGGCGCCCGCCCGCCCTGCCGCCTTCCGTCGCGCCGCCGCCGAGGGCTAACCCTAACGGGCCTCTGGCCCGTGTGAGTTTTTAACCGAGCGGCAGGAAAGAAAAAAAAGAAAAAAAACCAAAAAAAAACGTCGTTCTAACCGCCGCGCCGTCCAGCGCCGCCTGTTAGACTTCGTTGCCTTGGTCGCCGCGCCGTCCAGCGCCGCCTACCAATGGGCATCGTTTCCCTCCCTCGCTGCCCGGTGATCTTTGATGGTGTTAATTACACCGACTTCGTGTCTCACATGCGCATCCACATGCGTGGTCTTCGTCTCTGGGGCGTCCTCTCTGGCGATGTCACCTGCCCGCCTTGCCCTATTCCTCCGACGAAGCCTACGCCTGTTGCATTGCCCCCGACAGCTGATAAGGCTGCTGCTGCGGCCGCTCCCCTTGCTGCTGATGATGAAGCTGCCTCTATCTACCAGGAGGCTCTGGATTCCTACAAGGATCGTCTGACCGTCTACACTCAGTGGTACGATGACGACGCTCGGGCTGCTGCTGTCTTCATCGCCAGTGTCCAGCCTCAGTTTTCTTCTGAGGTTGTGGGACTCCCTTCGGCTTTCCAGATGTGGACTCATCTTCGTCAGCGCTACGAGCCCTCTGGTGATGCCCTGTACCTGTCCGTGGTCCGCCAGGAGCACTCTCTTCAGCAGGGTGATGCTACTGTTGACGCTTTTTACGCCCAGAGTTCTGCTGTCTGGCATCAGTTGGACTCACTTCGCACTGCTGGCTGTCGTACCTATCCGTGCTGCCTGGATGTACGTGCTGACCTGGAGTTTCAGCGGGTTTACGAGTTCCTTACTCGCCTTCGTCCTGAGTTCGAGCAAAGGCGTGCCCAGCTCCTTGCACGCCACCCTCGTGTCACTCTCCTGGAGGCTCGTTTGAGTGGTACTGGTCTGATGCCACTCCCCTCTGTGCTCGCCGCTCGTCCGCCTGCTACACTGCCTCCTCCAGCGGCTACCACAGGTGGTGGTGGCCGTCCTCCGTCTGGAGGTGGCCGTCCTCACTGTTCCTACTGCGACAAGGATGGCCACACTAAGTCCCAGTGCTACAAGAAGAAGCGGCATCTTTCACGCCGTTCTTCTACTGGCACTAGTGCTTCTACGACGACGTCTACCTCGACTTCTTCAGCAGTTTCTCTCACCGAGCAGGAGATAGCCAGACTTCGACGCCTACTTGCCACTTCAGGTTCTCCCTCGACAGGTTCTGCAGGTTCTGCTACTGACTCTTCGGGCACTGAGAGACCACCTCCTACACAGTCAGGTACCTCCCCGTGGATTCTTGATTCTGGAGCATCTTTTCACATGACTCCTGATCCTTCCACTCTGTTTTCTATTACACCTCTTGATTCTCCTGTCAGTGTTCTTACTGCTGATGGTACATCTCTTTCTGTCTCTGGTCGAGGATCTCTTAGCAACTCATCTTTTCATGTTCCTTCTGTTGCTCATGTTCCTCGCCTTACCTTGCAGCTTCTTTCTGCTGGGCAGATTACTGACCTTGGTTATCGGGTCATTCTCGACTCTGACTCTTGTTGTGTTCAGGACTGCCACACGGGAGCTCTGGTTGGTTCTGGCCCTCGGCGCCGTGACTCACAGCGTCTCTGGGAGCTTGACTGGCTTCACCTTCCTTCCGCTGCCACCATCGCCGCCGGTCTCTCCGCTTCTTCCACTTCGTCTACCGGCTCTTTCCAGCAGTGGCATCACCGTCTTGGCCATCTGTGTGGATCCCGTCTGTCGTCCTTAGTTCGTCGTGGTCTTCTGGGGTCTGTCTCAGGAGACGTGTCTTTAGATTGTCAGGGTTGTAAGTTAGGTAAACAGATCCAGCTTCCTTATCCTCATAGTGAGTCTGTGTCTCAGCGTCCTTTTGATCTTGTTCATTCAGATGTTTGGGGTCCGACTCCCTTCGTTTCGAAAGGGGGTCATCGTTATTATATCATATTTATAGATGATTTCTCTCGCCACACTTGGATATATTTCATGTCTTCTCGTAGTGAGGCCTTGTCTATCTATAAACAATTTGCCACTATGATTCACACCCAGTTCTGCACTCCTATTCGTGTCTTTCGTGCTGATTCTGCTGGCGAGTACCTCTCTCGTTACCTGCGCAGCTTCTTTGCTGAGCAGGGCACTCTCGCTCAGTTCTCTTGTCATGGTGCTCATGCTCAGAATGGTGTCGCTGAGCGCAAGTATCGTCACCTCCTTGAGACGGCTCGTGC
Organism: Dendrocalamus latiflorus; assembly: GCA_017311315.1. Classification (NCBI taxonomy): domain Eukaryota; kingdom Viridiplantae; phylum Streptophyta; class Magnoliopsida; order Poales; family Poaceae; genus Dendrocalamus; species Dendrocalamus latiflorus. The sequence goes on from CM029610.1 coordinate 40,562,252, forward strand.
TCTGATGATCGCCGCCTCTATTCCACCTCACTTTTGGGCCGAGGCTGTTTCCACTGCCACCTATCTCGTCAACATTCAGCCCTCTTCTGCTCTTCAAGGAGCGATCCCTGTTGAGCGTCTCTGTGGTCTTCTTCCTGACTACTCTACCCTTCATCTGTTTGGCTGCGTTTGCTACGTTCTTCTCGCCCCTCGAGAACGCACCAAACTGACCGCTCAGTCTGTTGAGTGTGTCTTTCTGGGATACAGTGCCGAGAACAAGGGCTATCGGTGCTGGGATCCTGTTGGTCGTCGGATACGGGTTTCTCGTGATGTGACTTTCGACGAGTCTCGTCCATTCTACCCACGTCCTGCCTCTCCTTCGGCTTCCTCTGTGGAGTCACTGTCTTTCTTGACCTTTCCAGATACACCTATATCTGTTTTTCCCTCGTCCACCTGTCCCACTGAGTCTCCACATATTCCCCCTGTGGCCTCTCCGCCGTTGTCGCCGCCTGTGTCGTCTTCTACGACTCCGCAGGCTCCTCCCACTACAGTACCTTCTCCTCTTATCTTCTACACTTGTCGACCTCGTATTGAGGATCTTCCAGATGAGCCATCTTCTCCTGCTGTTCCATCTTCTTCTGATGCTCCATCTTCCCCTGATGGGTCATCTTCTCCTCGCTACGCTCTCCGCAATCGCCAGTCGATTCGGCCTCCTGCCCGTTTTGCTTTTGCTGGCGCAGCTACTCGTGAGCCTGTCTCCTACCGGGATGCTGTTACTCACCCTGAGTGGCAGCTTGCCATGGCCGAGGAGATTGCTGCCCTCGAGCGTACTGGTACTTGGGATCTTGTTCCTTTTCCATCTCATTCTCATCCCATCACATGTAAGTGGGTCTATAAGATTACGACTCGCTCTGATGGCTCTCTTGAGCGCTATAAGGCGCGTCTTGTTGCTCGTGGCTTCCAGCAGGAGCATGGTGTTGACTACGACGAGACTTTTGCTCCTGTGGCCCACATGACCACTGTTCGCACTCTCCTTTCGGTGGCGTCTGTTCGCCACTGGTCTGTTTCTCAGCTTGATGTCAAGAATGACTTTCTTAATGGCGAGTTGCGTGAGGAGGTCTACATGCATCCGCCACCTGGGTATTCTGTTCCTGAGGGCATGGTCTGTCGCCTTCGTCGCTCTCTCTATGGCCTTAAGCAAGCCCCTCGTGCTTGGTTTGAGCGCTTCTCCTCTGTGGTCACTGCTGCTGGTTTTTCAGCTAGTGATCATGATCCTGCGCTCTTTGTCCACACTTCGTCTCGTGGTCGGACTCTTCTTCTCCTGTATGTTGATGATATGATCATTACGGGGGATGATTCTGAGTACATTGTCTTTGTCAAGGCTCGTCTTAGTGAGCAGTTCCTTATGTCGGATCTTGGTCCTCTTCGTTACTTCCTTGGGATTGAGGTTACTTCCACTCCAGATGGTTTCTTTATGTCCCAAGAGAAATATATTCAGGATCTTCTTGATCGCGCCTCTCTCACTGATCAGCGTACTGTTGAGACTCCCATGGAGCTCAATGTTCACCTCCGACTCTCTGATGGCGAGCCTCTTTCTGATCCGACTCGCTATCGTCATCTTGTTGGGAGTCTTGTCTACCTTGCTGTTACTCGTCCGGATATCACTTATCCAGTTCATATTCTGAGTCAGTTTGTTTCAGCTCTCACTCAGGTTCTCTACAGCCACCTTCTTCGAATTCTGCGATACCTTCGTGGGACTATCTCTCGCCGTCTCTTCTTTCCACGTTCCAGTTCGTTACAGCTTCAGGCTTATTCGGATGCTACTTGGGCCAGCGATCCCTCTGATCGCCGGTCTATCTCTGCTTACTGTGTTTTTCTTGGTGGTTCTCTTATTGCCTGGAAGACGAAGAAACAGACTGCAGTGTCCCGTTCGAGTGCAGAGGCTGAGTTGCGAGCTATGGCTCTCTTGACAGCAGAGATTACTTGGCTACGGTGGTTACTTGAGGATTTTGGTGTTTCTGTCACTACACCGACCCCTCTCTTGTCAGACAGTACAGGTGCTATAAGTATTGCCCGTGATCCTATGAAGCATGAGCTCACCAAGCACATTGGTGTTGATGCTTCTTTCATGAGGACTTGTGTGCATGATCAGGTGATTACTCTTCAGTATGTGCCTTCGGAGCTTCAAATAGCGGATTTCTTCACGAAGGCCCAGACTCGAGCACAGCACGGCTTCTACCTCTCCAAACTCAGTGTTGTTGATCCACCATGAGTTTGAGGGGGGGTGTTAGAGATATATGTATAGTTTGTTATTCCCCATTGTTATGAGGGGTTCTTTGCATATTTACCACCTGTACTTTGTGTATATATACCGGCCCATTGGCCTCATATGAATACAAGCGCTATTCATAACAACTGTGATTTTCACGTACGTACGACCGTAGGTAGGAGTTCTTTGGGGAAGAAAAGAAGGCAGCCGCTCAAGCCAGCCAGTTCCCGGTGCGGACGGAGGGACAACCTGGGGGCGTGTCGAGGGGTGGGAGTGGGACCATGGGCAGATCTACATCTCGGACAGGGTAGACTTCAGTCCGAAATGTGAAAAAAATATCTAGTGTATAGCCCGAATAAATCTAGTTTAGTCTGGTTAACATTTTTATGATCCAGTCCAGATAGTCTAAATCATTCTACCACCGAGCCTGGGGCATAATCAAATTCTGACTCTGCTACTGGACGGTGGAAGCTCCACCGCCCCTCCCGCGGCGCAGGGCATTGCAGCTAGGATTCGTCGTGCGCGCGCGTCGCATCCCATCGCCGCTCGCCGCCCGGCAGGCGCGCTCGCGGACCCGGCGAGACGTGGGATGAACGTCTGGCAACTGGCGAGCACGCACGCGCGGGCATTGCACTAGACGGCAGCGTCGCTCTGCTCGGGTGGTTGGGCACCAGCAGGATGATGTGTGATTTATCATGTTTGCGTGACCTGTGTCACATGCGCCTGCGCCTAGATCGATGTAGTGGGCTGGCTCGGGCGCATAACTACAACGTAATCGAACGTTTCAACGTCGTCGCAACTGAATAACGAAGTCACACAAGGCCTCATAGGGACTACGTATGGGCATACGGCAATGCTCTACAGATCATCTATTTGTTCACGGGAATGTTGGATGTGAATACACTTTCTGCAGCAGTTACAGAAGACTCCACGATACGCATACAAAGAAAAACGTCTCCAAAGAAAAAAAAAATTGTTAAGAGTTGATGTACTCAATGTGAGCATGTACCAGTAATGGACCTCAAACCGAAGCCCATCGGAGCACGCTGACAGGGTAGGCTGGTTGCAGGTAATAGCGAAAGGAGTTATACGCAGTAAACATATCGAATTCAAGTGTTCGCATTTTCTGCAAGCTGACCTTTAGCGTGCCAACTCAAGTTGCAGTTAAATGAACGAAAGCCATCATGTAAAGTCCGACTTGAGACGTTGTTTACATCATCATGCTCGCTTTGTCAAATACTAATGGCACAGGAGAAGAAATGGAGAGATACCTTCCCCCTTTTTTTTCTTCTGATTTCTCGTACTTTCTGAAGATGCACGTCTGCTAGGCTGGCTCTGCGACAAAAAGTTCTGGAAAATTAGCCTTGAAGAGACAAGTTTTTGTATTATACCTGCAATTAATAAAGCCACTCCACTATATGATACTTGCTAGCTAAGTGCATAATGAATTGGTTTGGATAAGCTAGTAAAATAATCACTTCAATCATGGCTTCATCCTAGGAAGCGAACAAGGTCTCAGTTACTGCAACCCTGCAAGAACGGAACTCTAGTCTTTATAGTGACAAGAATATAAATCAAGGCGAAAACGGTGCTCATGAAAATAATGGAATCATGGGAGGTGGCACGTTAACTGTTGGTGGTGTGCACCAATAGTTCGATCATGTTCATTTCAAATGATTGGAACCAGAACTGTTTATGTTCAGAATTTCAGATAGGTTTTCTTTAATGGTAATTTGTTGTGATCAGTTCTCTGATACGAATTTGTGTCAGTGTGTTAGTAGTAAATTCTATTTAATACTATGAAGCATTCAATATCATCGCTCGAGAAGTTTGACTGCAGATTGATCAAATATCAGTAGCCAATGTCATTGCCCGATTGAGGTCACAGAATCTTTAAAGTCAAAATTGCATGAGCTAGCCTTATACCTAAACCAGAATGGACAAGAGAGACCCGGTTGTAACAGATCATCTGGCTGTAGGAAAGGAGTTTACATTGAAACAAATATGCACTTTATGTATTCCATGATGCCCATTTCCCTCCTAATGTATGACCAGATCCTGCGCTAGCAGGATCAAAGAAAAAGGATGGAGTGAACTAAAGAGGATATAGCTTATAAACAATAATGGTTCAATTCTTCCATTATCTGCTAACTATATTACCTTCTGTGAGACTATGTGGAGGTCACCTTATGGTTGTGATAAGTAATTGACTTTTATATTAGAGTTTTTGTGGAGTTTGAGTTTGGTTTTTAAGGATTTTGCAAAATATCACATTTTGTCTGATAACTTCGTGGCTTATGAGTTCGTCTATACAGCGAGTACTGGAGTATTCGAAGTTTACGACTTTGTAGTTGGGCGGTCCGAACAGCCTTTTGCTGAGTAGTCCGAAGATACTCTGTAGTTGAGAGGACTCGGTATTCAATAATCGAGAGGTCTCGGTACTCAATGGTCGTACCTTACTGCCTGGTCGGTATTCGATAGTCGTAAGCCTTTGCGATCGGTAGTCGTAAGCGTTTGCGAACAATAATCGTAAACATTTGTGATCGGTGGTCGTAGCGATATGTTGTGATGGTTGTAGCGATCTGTTGTGATGGTCATAGGCTTCTGGGTATGTACTCGTTGACTTTGAGTGCCTCATTTCTTGAGCACCCGAGTACTCATGTCAGACCAGCCAGCGGTCTGACTGCCCCGTGCTTGGCGGTCAGACTGGCTTCTCTCGGTGGTCTGAGGTTGTTCTATGAAATTCTTGGGGTTTTGGTCATGGTTTGACCTAGGTGTTTTGCTAGTGTGAACATGGATTTATTGTCTGGTCCTAAGCTTAGGATCAGTATTTTGGTTGTATACTTTTTGCATGGTGCATTGTATAGATTAATTGCGCAAATTGAAGACTTTGTGTATTGTGTGGTGCTACGTAACGGTTTGCTTATTGGTGTTGGTTGCAGAACTTCAAAGCTAGGTCATGGTGAGGCGTAGATGGACCGGGACTACGCACAGGGTGGTGCTAAGGCCCAGAACAGTCAGGGATACCTGAAGATGACCGAGGCTTGAGGAGTGGTTGCAAGCCGGGACGACGAAGAACTGAAGCGAGAGCTACCAGTGGTGGACATGATGGGCAACAACAAGGTAGACAGGGACTAGGCTCAGAAAGGAGTCGAGGTCCTATGTGAAGCCAGGTGTTGTCATGTGCGAGAAGAGGCATGTGGTGCGCCAAGTGACTTAGGTCATTTGCAAGCGAACAGTTTGGTGGCATCCGGACACGTGAGAGGCTTGGTGACAAATTATTGGGGCCACATGGGAGATGGCGAAGCATGGACGATACCTTATGGAAAAGGAAGTGGGAAGCTTTATGCAAGATGGTAAAGGGCATTTTAATAAATTGTCCAATACTGAAAAAGTAGCATTGTGTGAAATCGCCGTGTTGGTCTAAGTGGTTTAGGTCTTGTATATACTGAAAATGTGAAGTGGATCAAGTGTTGATTCACTAATGGGTTAATGGTTATAAGCCGCTTTGAGAAGCATGCGTGAGAGAGAGTAAAACCTGGTAGTAAGTGGGGTTAACGGGTTATCCCCGGTTTGACTTAATGAGTGGATCCATTAGGTTTTAGTTCAGGTTATGAGCCTATATAAGAGGAGAAGAGACAAGAGTTATGGTTTGAGAAGGTTGACTAAACCTTTTGGTGGCTAGCTCCTCCCACCTCCCATGTGAGATAGGTTAGAGAGTGTGTGTGTGCTCTAACTTTAGAGCTCTATCCTCCTGAGTGGAGTGGCTGTAAAACTAATCATCTTAAGTGAGCAATACATCAATCTTTGTTCTACCTTTTGTGTATCTTCTTGTCTGATTGATTTTACTTTGGTTTTGAGTTGGTTTTTCCTCTCTTCTCTCAATCCCTTCTTAAATTCATCCGGTTGATTGAGTTGCTCTTGTTTCGATTGGTTTGATATCTTTTCTGCCCTTCTTTTGATCTTGCTGTGCCAAAGATATGAACGAGATGGAGATAATTTCTTGCTATCGACCTCCAATCTAGACACTTCAATAGCAAGATTTTCAAGAAACCTTGTTTTTGCTCGTTCTTGGCCTAATCAGGTGATTTCTTGATCCGAGAGTTTTTGAATTGATTCCTTCGGTGATCTTGTTTGCTGTGACATGTGGGAACATGCTCAAAACCATCTTGGCTATGTTCTACCCATGAGCAAGATCTGATCATCAATTTGGCTTTTAGTTTTCAATTGGTGTGCACTACTTTAAATTACAAAAAGGTCTCAAATTTATCATGGATTTTTTGATCCAGGAATGGAATAGCTTCCTAAGACCTCGAAAAACATGCATGCAAAGTTTCACGGCTTTTGGTTCAATTGATCGAAAGTTTTGTGGATTGGAATCTTCCTGTTGGGCTGAAACCCCTGTTCATATGGGAGAAACGGTAGTACTGCATGTTGTGTAGCGGTAGTGCCGCAACTTCTGTTCTTCGACCACTTTGATTTTCGACCATTTATTGGTCGTCGACCTCACTGGTCGATGTTCGGTTTGGTTCGACCTCTTTAGTTTCGATCACTCATTGGTCATAGACCACTCTGGTCATATTCCGAACTGTTACAACTACTTGAATCATTGACTACATGATTGATTTTTCGACCGTAGCTCCTGGTCATCGATCACGCTAGTTTTGACCACGGTGGTTTCGACCACTCTCATATTGCTGACCACTCGAGTCGTAACTCGACCACGTTGGTTTTCAATCGTTTTTTGATCGTCGACCACATGAGTCGTTTTTAGACCACTCAATCTTCCGATCAGTCGCAGTAGTACCGCAGAAACAACAGTGGTAGTACCGCACCTGTAGATTTTGCACGGTGGCTCAGTTCTGAGTTTCTCCAGATTTTGAGTAGCGTTACTATCCGAATCTTCATAGATTTGTAGCTATCGAAGCAAAAAATAAGTGAATACTTGGAAAAATATTTTTAAGTCAGCTTTTACTCCCTCCCCCTCTATTACCATTTTTGGTCCTACACCTTCTTTATGTATAGGGAAACTCCTGGAAGACATGGGAAATAATGGAGAAAATAATGCAATGAAGTCAACAGACGGTTAACAGCTGAACATGCAACCAGCTAAGCAGTGCAAACCAATCACATTGAATCTGGTCTAATCACAGTAAATATATCAGAGAATACTGAAAAAGGGAAAAATTGAACAGCTATAGTGGAATATGCTTACATTCTCCTTTTAACGTGGACATGTAGTAGTCTAGTAGATATCCAGTGCTTGATGGATATGAAGAACTATTAGCTTCATCCTTCAGTCAAGACAACATGTAATACATGAGCCAGTTTCGACTTAGACAGAAATATACAGGCCTTATAAACAAAAAAAAAGGAGCAACCATTTGAATACAGAAGACAGCAGTTCAGCATGAAGAACTTCAGCCTATTTTCGAAAAACATAAAGAACTTCAGTGAAATAGAATACTTTGGATAAAGATTGCCCTCAACCAGAAATGAGCTAGACTGAAATTTTGCCTGCACAAAGCGCTGCAAAGACAAGGTGCAGGAGTACAGGACAACCGTGAAATAGAATAATTTGGTGATTTCATTTGCCTGCATTCTGTATGAGCTGATTTTGATAATATGATATTTCTTCATGATCTGTTTTAGTAATGACTACATTTAATTGATGTCGAGGAATAAATAATAGAAGGTTTATAAAGTCAATGAATACAGTATTTTAGATAACATACTGCAGCATGCATTCCAACAGCTATAGTCAACGACATTTAATTGGCAAAAATTGCAAAATGTCAAACTGGAGTTGCAAAGGATTGGATGGCTTTAAGTTGGCCTCTATTTCTCGGAGTTGTTTTCAAGTTGACCACTCCTAGGAAAGGCAGCTCCTAGCCAATGGTATTTGAGTCTAAGTAGTGCATCAGTTTCTTACTTCAGGATCATTTATCACTTAATTGTTCCCCAGGTTAAAGACAAGGGGAGAGTTCATTCAAATAATGCGAGTTCTTTTCCATCTGAGGCTGTGAGCCGCAACTAGGGTCAGATCACTGTTAGTAGAATATATGACCGGAGTATCAGTGTAACCCAAAAGAGAAGATTTAATGTTTGAAAACCTAGTTTTTGCTAGCAGTGAAGAAGAAGACGGCGAAGAAGAAGAAGAAGCTGAATTTCTTTCCCATAAGGAAGCGTTTTAAGTCATTCAAAATCATGTGTCTTGCATTTACTCTGCAGTCACATTTATTCAGTTCCAATTTCAAGTATTGTTATCTTCTGGAGGAATTATTTTGTTGTACAAGAAAGGTTAAAAGTGCTATCCAAAGGATAAGCGTAAATATATCAATGTCATTTGGGAGGACTTTACACAAAAGATAGGAAGAAGGCTTGGCCCAAACATCATGTATCAACCCAAATCAAGAACCTGAGAGTAGGATAACTTTTTTGAGGGAACATGGTTTGCAGCTTAGATTGGATCGAGGAACATGGCAGCTCTCAAATGATAATATAAATAAAATGGACTAGTACCTGGATAATAAAAAAGCTGCTTTCCAACTGGATGAGATATGTAGCTCTTTCTCTGTGAGAATGGGATGAATCATACTACAATGTAGGGGGAAAAGGAACAGTATCTATAAACAGGACTAGGAAATTATCTGATTATGCATGGTTCGGACGGAAAAAAACAAAGCCAGACTCTTCAACCGATCCATTTTACTACGCAGATGCTACTTCAGAGCAAACATGAAGTGTGTAGGTACACCAATAATACATAGACATTTCTTAGGAGGCTTTAGTGCTAGAATTATTAGATTTTTAGGCCCGTCATTTACAGTGCACGATGCACGGCCACAGCACATGCCTGCCACAAGTCATTGTGAACCTTGAATTATTGGTGGATGCTATATCAATAGGAATCAAAGCAAGCAAATTAACTATAGCAGCCTTGAATTGGGTGTCAAGGAGGAATTCAAAATAGGTGATTCTCTGTAAGCCTTTTCTTCAGGTCTATTCTTCATATAATAGCAGAAAGAACTTCACCACAAATGTCATGATAAGAATTGGCCATATATCTCTTGTATAAGATCAACGGCAATGTGACAATATCTTTCAATACAAATAGCTACGTAAATATGAACAAGAAAACAGGCAACACTTCCTTCTGCTGCTAAATCTGAACAGAGCGAATTACATTGTACGATACTTATTGTACCAAGCACCTAGTATTTGATGGTTAATGAACTGTACTAAATCTGAGAGCTCTTCAAGTGTAACTGCACTTACTATTTGGTAACTAATGGACAAAGACGACAATGATAGATGGTATCAAAGAAACATCAAGAAGAACGGACATTTCTATCATTCTACAGAATTGGCGTGTCTTTCTCATCCTTTTTCCAACTTCACAGACATAACCAAGGCTTTCTCCCCAACCAACCCTGCATCACAACGAAGCATTCGGTAAAGCAAGCAAGATATCAAATCAGGCTTTCGATTTCGTTCACTCGTACGCAGAAGCATTTCAACAAGCACCTGCCGTGCCTGCCCCATGGTACTACGAAATCAATCAGGTGAGTATCCACGCCAAGAGCTAAAAGACGCAGAAGCGGACCTCGCGATCTCGCAGCAGGCCAAAAGCAAATCTCGTCTTGAAGCAAGCAACGAACGATGCGAAGCCTGATCTGATCGGTCTATGGAACTCGGCGTCGGCGCGTTCCGAAATAGGCGGAAGGAACTGCAAGTAGCACCTATTTCGTAGAGCATGTACAATACAAGATGCTTATATATAAGTGCTTAAAGAGAAAGAATATAGCAACATCATCAAGCATCCATACAAAAGTTATTTCCTCCAATACAATCATCTCTTCCATAGGTGCTTAAATGCTATATTATCTATTAATAGATATAGTTATACACATAAGCACCTACTAAGCACCGGTGCTTATTTAAGCATCGATGCTTCAAAATAAACACCTTGTCTATCTTATGTGACAAGAAAAATCAGTTTTTTATTACTAAGCATCTCTAAGCGCCTGCATTGGACATGCTCGTATACGTTCTTTGGCGTGATGTCATCGTCGCTCGCATTTGGGTCGTGGGTTGATCGTAAAGTTGTCGAATGGGCCGTAGCCTTCCTAGGAGTACCATGTATGATGCGTGACGGTCTAAGTCACAATTTACCCTTTTGCTGGCTTGATGCGTTAAATTTCGACAGCTCCCCTGAGCTGAAACCCAACATTAGCCATTTGAGAGTTTTTACCATCTTAAAAAAAGTACCAAAAATCATCGATATCTTATCATCAAATTACATATAAATTCTTAGTAACAACTCTGTAGTTATTTTGTTGGCGACTTCCCCACATCAGGTAAGACTTCAATAACAACAACAAAAGGGTGGACTTGCCGTCTTGTGGGCGTGAACCCTAACAGATCCGCGGCAGTTCACGATCACAACGACTGACGTATCGTCGGTCGGGATAGTTCATAGTACCTACCATCTCGGTATCGCGTAAACCATCTCTTATTCCCGGAAAGCTTTGCTTACGGAAAAGCCCGTACCAGGTAGCAGATTGAGAAAATTGGATTTTTGCCACCCGAAACATTGGGCTTCGCAGTTTTGCCATCCCAAACGCTGGTTTCGCAAATATACCACTCAAAACATGTGCTTCTTGATTTCTTTGCCATTTTCTCTATTTCTCTCCTTTTTCTCTTTTTCTCCTGGACTCAGCCACCGGAAAGGACAGTATTGCCCCTAAGCAATTGCACGCGTACGTGCATGCTCTCTGGCCGCTGGGAGCTTGCCGCCTGCATGCCCCTAGGAACAGCCACTGGGAGCTGTAGATCTCAGTGAGTCCATAAGGGTTTGTGCTGAAGTCCAGTGCATATACTTTAACTTCAGGAATAGTGCGCTCATCGCCGAAACCATCGTAGTATCTGAGGAACACCAATAGCTTTCCACGCCATTCCACCATGTTGCAATTCAATGAACCACTATGCACCACAGGGGGCAGTGGTTTAGTCACGAAAATGTTCAACACGAGAGACCATGATCCCACAATCATCCTCCTCGAGCTCAAAAGCAAAGAGGCATGGCTTTGTTGGAACTAGCCCTAAGATCAGTCACGCTCGCGCACAGACGCAAGGAGGAAGATGATGAACAGTAGACACACAGGTTTGGCGACGAACGCCGTGGCCGCCGAACGGCCTGTATCTTAGCTGTTTATTTCCACTAAAAGGACACGAACAGGCTGACACACAAGGATTACATAGCCATTAAAAAGCCCCTTGGCGATGCAGCGCCCACGCAACGCACTTCGGCGAACACGGTGCGCACGTACGCACTCCCCTGGCGACCTGGCCTTCTCTTCACTCTGAGCCACACAACTCCTCCGCGAGAACCGGTCTTCAACTTCGCTCACAAGCCAGGTTGCGCTCCCCTCCGCTACTGACGCCACGACCAACAGCTTGACCATCCCTGCAACTGCAACTCCTGCAGAACTACCAGCACGCGCCGCACGCCATACTGGACTCGACCCCGGACGCAAACGCGAGCACGCACACACGCGCCATCCGACTGAACCTACTACAATACCTAGAACGCGGCCACACCGCTGTCCTGGCCTGACACAAACTCAACACTGGACGCGAACACGAGCACCAAATCGTGCCTCCAAACAAGCATGACGCACACACGCCATAACCAAACACACACGACGTGGTTTATTTCTAACAAACTCCTCCTAAACCACGACGCCGCCGCGCATCCCACCCTACAGGAGCGTCGGCTCTTCGGCGACGTCGCCAAACAACGCCTCCTCCTTCCTTGGCTTCGGGCATTCCTTCGAGAAGTGGCCACGGACGCCACAGTTGAAGCACTTGCCCTTGCCAGAGCTGCGTCGACGCCTGCTTGCGCCCGATGCGACGCTGCTCCCCCATCGTCGTCGTCGTCGTCTTCATGACCGCCGCTACGGCCTACGCCCTTCTTGTCATTGCCACGGCACGCATCATCGCCGCGCGCCCGCTCCTTGCCGGCGCGCCTCCCACTGCTCCTCAGTGAGTAACAGCCGCTCGATGCCGTCCGCGGCCTCCTCAATGCCGCCACAGCGCTCCTCCGCCACGCGCAGCCTCCCGACGAGCTCCTCGAGCGACATTATCTTCAAATCTGCGAACATCTCGATGGAGCACGCGATCTGATTGTACCTTGCCAGCACAACCCGTAGCATTTTCTTCACGACGCGCTCCTCCTCCATCTTCTCCCCAAGCTCGCGCAGCTCCGTGGCGAGGGAGCCGATCCGCACGGCGAAGTCGTCGATCGTCTCACCGTCCTTGAACGCTGCGTTCTCGAACTGCTTGAGGATGTGCTGCGCCTTGGCCTCCTGCACGCGCGAGTCCCCCATCCGCCTTGACTTGACCGCCTCCCAAGCCTCCTTGGCGGTCTTCTTCACGGCGAGGCCGGCCTTCAGCTCCGGTGGCACCGTGCGCAAGATGACGGCCAACGCCCACCGATCCTTGGCGCGCTCGGCCTTGCCCGCCTCCACAGCATCCCAGAGCTCCATGCCCTCCAGGTTGACTTGCATCACGAGCGCCCACTCGTGGTAGTTCGTCTTCGTCAGCATCGGGAGCTCCATCACGCCGCCGATCACGTGCTCCATCCTGACGTCCTGAGGAGCCTTGTCGCTGGTGCTCATCTTCACAGTGTCGATGGCGTGTTGCTGTGCCGCCTCAACCGGCTCTGATACCAATTGTTGGAACTAGCCCTAAGATCAGTCACGCTCGCGCACAGACGCAAGGAGGAAGATGATGAACAGTAGACACACAAGTTTGGCGACGAACGCCGCGGCCGCCGAACGGCCTGTATCTTGGCTGTTTATTTCAACTAAAAGGACACGAACAGGCTGACACACAAGGATTACATAGCCATTAAAAAGCCCCTCGGCGATGCAGCGCCCACGCAACGCACTTCGGCGAACACGGTGCGCACGTACGCACTCCCCTGGCGACCCGACCTTCTCTTCACTCTGAGCCACACAACTCCTCCGCGAGAACCGGTCTTCAACGCTCACAAGCCAGGTTGCGCTCCCCTCCGCTACTGACGCCACGACCAACAGCTTGACCATCCCTGCAACTGCAACTCCTGCATAACTACCAGCACGCGCCGCACGCCATACTGGACTCGACCCCGGACGCAAACGCGAGCACGCACACACGCACCATCCGACTGAACCTACTACAATACCTAGAACGCGGCCACACCGCTGTCCTGGCCTGACACGAACTCAACACTGGACGCGAACACGAGCACCAAAACGTGCCTCCAAACAAGCATGACGCACACACGCCATAACCAAACACACACGACGTGGTTTATTTCTAACAGGCTTGAACCTCCAGAGCATGTACAGCTTCCCCCTGGTAGAAGGTAATATTACTGCGCCCAGAGATGCAATCACCTTCACAAACACATGTACAGCCACTGGAGATCTACGCACTGTTCCTAGGGGCATGCAGGCGGCAAGCTCCCAGCGGCCAGAGAGCATGCACGTACGCGTGCAATTGCTTAGGGGCAATACTGTCCTTTCCGGTGGCTGAGTCCAGGAGAAAAAGAGAAAAAGGAGAGAAATAGAGAAAATAGCAAAGAAATCAAGAAGCACATATTTTGAGTGACATATTTGCGAAATCAGTGTTTGGGATAGCAAAACTGCCGAACCCAATGTTTCGGCCGGCAAAAATCCAATTTTCTCGTAGCAGATTTCATAGCATCGTACTCGTAGGCGATCTGGGACGATTCCTCGGCGCGCATCTCCTCCCCTCCCCGCCCACGCCGCCGCGGCGGGCGCTCCCCCGCCGGGCCGAACCGGCTCCAGTCACCGCAGCCGACCCCGTGTCTATGACAGCTGACCCCACCGCGACACAGGCCCCGCGCGTCATACGGGGAGGCAGCGTGCGGCGACCGACCGGAGCAGATCCGCTCGGCAAGGCAGGCACCCCCACCGTCACAAGTCACAGCAAGATACTGCTCATCCCTCACGGCTCGGCTTACCAACTCCCGGATTCCATTTCCGCCCGCGGCGCATCATTCCTTGCCACCTACCCACGCGAATCCCAAACCCCGCGCCGATGGCCACCCTGCCCGACCCCAGCCGCGCCGCTCTTATACGCCGCAGCGGCAGCCGCCTAATAACGAGCCCACTTGATCTGTGCTGATCTGCGTGTGTGGTGGGAAGGTGGCCTTGCTGGCGGAGGGGCGGGGAGATGCTGGGGTCGGGGCTGAATCTGGTGACCACGGTGATCGGCTTCGGCATGAGCGCCACATTCATCGTCTTCGTCTGCGCGCGCCTCATCTGCGGACGCGCCGCTCGGGCCGAGGCCGACGCGGCCGCGGCCGCCCGAGCCATGGCGCCGGGCCCCGCGCCGTTCGACTTTGACATCGAGTTCCGCACCGCGGATCTCGACCGCACGGTGAGCTTCTGGTACTCCGGTAGCTTGGCTTGCTAGCAGTACAAGTATTAATTGTGTATAGCTGATTGCTATGGAACGTGTCCGATGGAGACCGGTGTGCGCATTGCTGTGTATAAGTGAATCGATGATCTGACCCGATGGTATTGGCTTGCGGCCGTGGCCGCATTGATTTTAACTTAGGTGATAAGTCACAAGTCCCCTTGTGTGCTGCTCTCCAGTGTAGTGAAGCAGTCGACTGAATCCAATAGTCGCACTGTTTTGATCCAGCAGAACTGCAGAAGTAATCTCGTATAATGGACGGTTCCTCCGTTTAATTTCGTTTTACCTGGATACTAATTATAGTGCAAGGTTCAAGCTGTATAGTTGTGCATGCGCATGGCTGTTTTATAGCACTTTATTCTTATGCACACTACAATTCAACTCAAGGTCGCATGTGCTTACTATTTGCATAATGTAGGGGGCTTCTTTTTAACCGAAACGTAAATATACCTTGCTTTCTTAGAAGCAAAGCTGCAAACACGGATGAAACTAAAACTAGACTCAACTATATCTCTTAAGTGTCCCAACAACAAGGCTAGAAAAATGGAGAAGGAAAATAGCATGGCTAGATAAGCTGCAAGTTATAGTTGGGGGACCAATTTTGATTTTTGCCATTAACCCTACGTAGAACTGCCGAAAACCACCTTCTCGCTGATTATAGACCTTTGTATAGGAGTCTGCTTCCATTTGTGGCACTGAATTTCTTCTAGCTACTTTGCCATCTGGCGTTTGTTGCTCCACATTCCCCTTAATTATCTCATATACCATGCCAGCTTTTCTGTTCTGTACTAACTCACCCCATGAAGTTGCAAGCTCACTAACTTGACTAAACATCTTAATCGAAAAAAACTTGACTAATCATATTCTCAAAATTAATGTTCTTCTTTGTTTCCAAAACAAATGCAGTCCTTATTGGCCAAATAGTGCCCAGGCTGATCAAATTAGCGACTGTAATATGAAGTTCTTTACCATTATATTCAAGATGCTGCTCTTACAGTGTTCAAAGCCACAGTATCTGGTTAGATTCTCAGACTAAAGAATGTTAATTTTCCCTTAATTCTCCACGATGTGTGAGTATATGGCAACTGGGGATCATGGACAGTGTGATGATTTGCACTGTAAACCTGAATCATGGACAATATTTTCCCTCTCATAGCTGAGGCGTCATATATGATTTCTTCTCTAGGTTGTTGCGAAAATGTCTGGCTTTTATCCCCAATTGATTTCAAGACATCAGCTTTTTTGTATGTGATTACTATATGTAAATAGATAGGTTGGTAGACATGTACGCAATCTGTATCACCTGTGAATACGATGTATACAAAGTATCTTTTGAATTGCTTAGAGACAAGTTAGAAGTTAGAACCAGATTCTTGCTAGCATGGAGTCCTTTGAAATATAAAACCTTTACAGTCATGCACTCATGCTAACTTTCCAGTTGTAATTGACAGTTCATAAATGCAAGGATTAACATTTTGAGAAGCTCAGTATGCACACAACATTTTTTATGTGTCTATTGTCAAAATATTATATCCAAATTTTTCTATGTTTGCCCTGCTTTCATTTCAGTCGGTATTAGTATGGGTTTAGTTTTGCATTGGCAAAATTCTACTTAAAATGATATGCACATAAAACATTATGCATGTTCCTGCATTTTCCTCCACAGTTGATGCTTGATCATTAGAGTACTAATCTAAATTCTTCGTAGAAACTAATGTATGACTGTGGAATGTACTTTAGTTGATTCATAACTTGTGTAATAAGTTGAGCATACCATTCATTGACAATCTCAAGTCACTTCATAACGCTTCCAAGTTCCAATTATAAGGGCACTTCAAGATGCTCCTGATGTTTCTTGGGCATTTGTTGCATACTGTTTTGCTTTATATTACTTGTTCCATTGTTTTTCAAAAGGTAAACAATGATTGAGACGATTAAACAATGGAGGGATTTAAATTACTTATGTATACCCATTGTAAGCGTTATGTTTATGCTTTGTGATCCTCCGGGTCAGTTTGGAAATTCCTACAGCTATCTGACAGCAGATTTTGTGTTTGGAAATTAACATCATTCCCTTTCTTTTGTTCAATAGATTGAGCATACCCGCAGCGGGTTGGAGCCTTTTGTTGTTGCTGCAATTCCTACAATGAACTATAGCTGTGAGGCCTTCCATTCAAAAGATGATGCCCAGTAAGTATACTGTATGATCTAGAGTTAATTTACTTCAGTGTTTTCTGCTCCTATCTAGCCTGTTTCCCTGTTCCTGGCCTCCTGGTATGGCCACTAGGCAGTGCTTGCAAATGTCCTTTTCCCCACATCAAACTCTCTTTTCTCAGTAGGAATACTTGTACAGTTATCTTTTCTATGATTGTCAGTGAAATTCAATACAAAGCACGTGCAAGATGATGTGTAAGCAGAACAGCTGCAAATTGTTCTGTTGAAATAGTGACAACCATATGCTCGAATCCTCAAACATTAATTGTTAATATTTAATATTGGGCGACTTATGAATTGTGAAGCATGTAAACAGCTGGCAAAGTGGCTTGTCAGTCAGAAACTGAAGATGCTAGAAATGAATGAAAATGCTCCTCACTGGACTAGCTTTGGGGTTGTGGTTTATAAGCTATCCAGCATAACTATACTATTATGTTTTCTGGAACAAGAATCACAAGAGCTATCCCTTTTTTCTGTCCTTTTCCAATGACGGACATGAGCAGGCCTGATTGTTATTAAACCTTGACACCATGCTTCCACATGCAACATGACCATGCATGACATCTGAGTGATCAATCTTCATTGATGAAATAAAAGATCCTGCATAAATTGTTATAGAAAATCATCGTGATTATTTACATGTAAGTGCACTTGTGTTGCATGATGTACCAGATATGCATAACATGAATTCATGTAGGTGTGAAGAAAAGCATTTATTAGAATTATATTCTTGATAACAGAATAGCACAGGACCTGCATACACAGATGTTCTTTTTATTTTTTTGTCTAAAATATATAGCTTCATGGCAAGCAGTTAGTTTCTTCTCCAGCAGATATCATTTTTAATGTGGTCTTCCCTGTTAAACAGTACATTTGTCAAGAGAACAACATTTCTGTTAGGGTTGTATTACCGCTTGATGATGGTTCCTTTTTTTCTGTGATATGTGTGGAGAAAGTTAAGGTCTTGCAGAGATGCCTTTACAAAGTAAGGGAATTCATCTTTTTCTTTGACAGGTGCTCCATATGTTTAGGTGAATACAAAGAAAAAGAGATACTGCGCATCATGCCTACATGCCGTCATAATTTTCATCTTTCCTGTATAGATGTATGGTTACAGAAGCAAACGACCTGTCCGATATGCCGGATCTCGTTGAAGGACCTACCCGGTGGAAAAGCTACTGCGTCCCCTGCTCGTAGCCTCCAACTATTCGGACACCCAGAGAGCTCTGTCAATCGATCACCTCATTGGATACTTCCTATTCATCGTGATCGTACTGGAGGTAGAGAAAACAGCCCGGCCTCACAAGAATCATTAGAAGTGGTCATTGAAACCCAACAAGAAGGGCAATGAGGACATGGGTATAGAGGCGAAATCAAGACAATTGATGAAACTACACTGATTCGTTGAGCATCAGACATCTGCTATTGCAGGAATGCTGTGCATTCTTCCAGCAGCACGATACTTGGGTGCAGAATTGTGAGGAATTTATTTGCAGGCCTGGTGTTTAGGCATTGCTTGTACATCTCGGGTTGTAGATTAGCGAGTGGCTTTTTGCCACTCCGTGGCTCGTTGGATATTTTTTTTGATGTGGTGTTGTATATTGTAAAAGGAAGTAGCAATAATAGTGGTCAGAATCGGAGCCGCCAAAATATTTGTAGCTGCTCCGTTCGTTAAGAAATCGGCAGTGCTGTCTTCCAGGACTGCCGCCGGAACCTGCATAACCGCATGCTGCGTATTGTTACACTCTGATACCTCATTTTATACGCAGCAACTCGCAGATCGAATCAGATTTTGTGATATACAACATGGGTATACACGGTATCAAGAAAGAAAAAGATAAATCCCATAGAGAGAACTAAAATAGCGACGTTGGAGCAACGACGACGAGAGAGAAAAGATTTGGCGAATCTGACCAAAAATTCTTTAAACATAATCTCAAAAGAGTATAAATTGTCATTTACTTACAAACCTCTCGGATCTTTTACAATTTTCGAATCTTTGCCCTATACAAAAATCAAGTTCTAAAGAGTATCCTAATCTCTAATCCTCTCATACACTCTCTGCTTTGGATGAGTAACATTGATTGTTTTGTTGCCTAGTTCCTCTCCATGGTTACCTCCATGGTTTATGTAATCCTTTCTAGCCCTTGTCTAATTTATGGTAGAAATCATAATCTAAACAGGAGTATGAGTCATAATCCTAGTATGATTCATCTAGTATGAGTCATAATCCTAGTATGATTCATCTAGTACTCTTTGTAGCACAAATTTTTAAATCCTAAAAGATTATATACGAGTCACCATAACTCAACAATCTCCTCCTTAACTTTTATCTATTGACGTCACTGTGCTCCTCGAAGAATTCACTCTAAATTGACCCTGTCTTTTTTATTTTTATTTATTTTCCTCCCACATTTGGGAGTGCCCCTACACAAGGGCTTATGCACATCACATAATATGTGTGTCAGTGTCCATGCTAACCTTCCCAAACCCTTCGCTTAAGAGCTCCTTTATTGTGTAGTTTGATTAACCACACCTCTTATTTCTACAACCTTTTATACCATAGATTTGTACCGCCTCTGAGCTCTACTTGCTCCCCGGTACCGTGTGGTTGGTCCTACCACATATGCTTTCTTTCAACAACTCGCACCTTCATCTTTGCATTTGCTAGATTTTGCGATCGTCTTTGTACTTTCACATATAATTGCAAATGAGATATGAGTACCTACCATTAACAAGATGTTTTCCTTCTCCTGGCTAGGATTTTTATCAAACCTCCCATTGGTTGCCCACCTTTAAGATTACCCTTTAATTGGTATCCTCTATTACTCTAGATACTTTTCACAATTGCTTGTCCTTTACAATTACTTGTATGACTCCACCTCGAAGTGATACATCACAACATTCGAGTTCAAACGACCGCACAGATATTAGATTCTTTTTTAAACCGAAAACATACCGAATTTATGTCAATATGCGATGTACTCTATCATACATCTCCAATGTAAGTGTTCCCACCTCGGTAATTGCATACTCGTTGCAATATGCTAAGTGAACAGTTTCATACGTCGGGCGTAGAGATCCTTTGTCAAGCATCTCCCTCGCCAAACATATATGGAAGCAACAGTCTGAATCTAATATCTATCCATGAGAAATATATGATTGATTGATGAATAGTACACCCAAATTATCTTTTGCTACCATCACTGATCATGCACCCTTCATTTGCTTCAAATTCAGATAATCTTTTATCATGTAACCTTCCTCGTCATATACATAGCATACACATGTGCCCTTAGTCATACTCTTATTCTTCCTGTGACCCTTACTTCTACCTACAACACCTACTGCAGACAATGCTTGATCACCCGATGATGAAGATTTTGATGGCTTTTCAAGTATTCTGCATCCAATAGGTATGCAACTATCTCATTGAAGTTGTGAGTGGTTTTTCAATGAGAATATTCATCACCAATTGCTCCTATGATTGTGGTAGAAATGATGCCAATATGACGACCTTATCATTCTTCTCAATTTTTTTATCCACACTAGTCAGTTGTATGATAAGCTTGTGGTCAACAAATCGTGTACCTTCCTCTATGCATAATCTATATAGTTATCGCTTCAGCACCAACTAGTTTGTTAGCAACTTTTCCATGTACAATTATTCGAAGTTCTTCCATAATTTCTTCAAGAAATTCTCCTTCTTATAAGTCCTTCCATAATTTCTTCAGTAAATTCTCCTTGATCACCGAGTACTTTGCCTCATCGGAGAGACATAGATGGATTATACTGATAGCCTTCTGCTCCATCACTTTCCATTCTTTATCAGACGTATTTTTCGATTAGTCCCCTTCAAGAGCATTGATTAATTCCTGCTGGACAAAGACATACTTCACCACGTATTGTCACACACTGAAATTTCCTCTGACATCAAAGTTCTCTACTTGATTCCACACCGTCGACATCGATCTTGTTTTATACCACCTAACTCTTTACCAACATTTTTTAGAAAAGATTAATCCAGTCTTAGCTCTAATACCACTTGTTAAACTCTGATACCCCTTCTTATGTGCAGTAGCCCTCAGATCGGATCAGAATTTGTGAAATACAACACAAGCATGCACTGTATCAATAACAAAGAAGATGGATCTTTTAGAGAGAACCAAAATAAGTAACCACGACGAGTGATAAAAGATTTGACGAATCCGACTGCAAATTCTTTAAGCATAACAGCAAAAGAGTACAGGAGATTGTCGTTCACTTACAACTATCTCGAATCTTTCAAGACACTCAGATCCTTACTCTATACAAGAATATAATACTAAAGAATATCTTGGTCTCTAATCCTTTCGTATGCCCTCTACTTTAGATGAGTAAGCTTAATTGCTTTGTTGCTGGGTTTCTCTTCACGACCAACCCCATGGTTACCAAGCTTATTCGAGTCGAGCTCTACCTCGAGTTTTTCTATTGTTGAAAATTAGTGTATATTGAATTATTTTTAACTTTTATCGAGTTTACTCGATCCGAGCTCGAGTTTCTCTTATTGTTGAAAATTAGTGCATATTAAATTATTTTAACTGCTATTGAGCTTATTCAAGCCGAGCTCGAGCTTAGGCCGAGCCGAGCTCCAAGCTCGCTAGAGCTCGACTCGAGTTTCTACTGAGCTTGAGCTTGGGAGGGCAGGCTCGCTCGAGTTTGACTCAATTATAGCCTTCTTGTTTTCTGCTCGTGGCTTCTAAGTTCTTAATTTCGTCTTTTTTTTTCCTTTTGGGCTTTTTTGTCTTTTCGTTTTTCCTTATTCGCTTGCATTGTCTGTAATGATATAACTTTATTTATTTATTTTTATTTTTAAAATTAAATTACATTAAAAAAACCACTAGTAGTTACAGTGTATTTTAGCTGCTACAGTAAAAAACTATATGGCCAACCTTTTAAGCCTAATAAGCAAGACGGTCGAAAATAAAAGCATAGACTGTTCTTTCCGTCCTTTCGAGATCATGCGCAGCCTCTCTTTCAATGCGAAAGAAACAAAGCGCATCCTGTGGTAACTACTTACGGTTCCCTCCTATTCCACACTGTGAGCATGGCTGTTACTCCTGTATCAGCAGCCGTGACATTTCATCAACGGTGGCGAGGACTCCTCGTATTGTCCTCCCTTTCCCCCCTGTTTCTGCACTGTGAGCGACTGTAAGGACACATCGTCCATGAACAGCTGTTGCGACACTTCATTGTCGCAGCTCAGCCTGGCAGCGATTCAACGCTCGGTGTAACCGTGTTAGGGAAACGAGAAAGAGATCCCGTGTCACTGTAATTCTGTAAAGCTGCGTGCTCGTAAGGTAAGGCCGAGCGAAACCGCCAGCAGGAAGAACTGCGGCGACGCTGCCCGGAAGATGAGCACGTCAGATCATGCGCCCCTGCAACTTGCCGGCGCGAGGCAGCTGGAGGCCGCGCATGGCGCTATCGGCGCATCGCCTCACGAGTCGCGCCGGTTCGCGATCCCATGAGCGCTCACCAGCTTTACACGCGGCTTACCTTACTGCGTGCAGCGAATCCGCCGGATTTGACTGTTTGGTTTGAGCCGACTTCGGATATAACCAGGACGCTCTCCGCCGGTTTTCGTCACGGTCAGACACGACGTTGATGGGTTGAGCTAAAAAGACTTCAAAATACAACAGCAAGCAGATAGGACGACGAGTTCGTACCTACAACTTAGGGATGTTTGTATTAACTGTGTCTAATACTTTTTGTTAATGATTTTTAGTTAAAAATAAATAGTAGTGCTGAAAGAAGTGGTTTTTAAAAGAATGAGATATGCGATATAAAAAATAAGAGAGAAATGAGTATACGAGATGGAAGCGAAAAAAGTAGGATTCATAATGCACTTATAACTTCCTTCCTATCTTATTCCGGAAACAAGATAAAAATTAAAAAAAAAAGTGAAGAGGCTTCATATTAATTTTTAGATTCTTCGAACAGATATAAAGAGAAACCAATAACACCTTAGCTCTCTCTGTACTCAACGAGAGGACACTGAGAGGAAATTCTAAAATCCTTTGTTTCAAGTTAACTAGCTTTCTGTAGTCGCAGATATTCTAACAGTGAACTGGATTACGCTGGGGACGACGGCTCTTGCCTCGCTCCGCCACGATTATGACATGACTCCCAAGACTCGAGAGGCGACGCGCCCGCCCGACCCCAACTCACGTCCAGGCCCCGGCCGGGCTGGCTGGCCCAGGACGCACCATGCCCGGATTGAATTTGCTTGCGTCGTGTACATGGAACGGATAGGAAAGGGTCGTTGAACAACGGGCGTGAGACATGGACAACGCTGCCTACTCACTTTTACACGCTTTTTAAGATGCCGTGGGGGCAGGGCAGGTACGTGTTGGGTTGGGCCCCTATAATATTCCGATATGTGTTGGTCCGTACTCTCTACCCTTGCAGTTCATCAACTGTTTAATTGTACGTAGAGTTGTCCTCTTGATTCGTCAGAGAATCGATCACTTGAGTGGATCTGCTAATATGGACCGATCGAGCCAATAATTGCAGCTTGGTCTCTTGCATCTCGCTACAGGAGTAGCATGTTGATAGCTAGCAGTAGGTGTGGATCACTTTGTCACAACATAGCCGTCCTACTAGATCTTGGATCTAAGGAGAATCTCCTCTCCAATTGGACTTTGATTAATTAAGCTGTTGTTTCTTGAACCGTTTTCCACGTACGTAGCACACTAGCATGGTAATGGGCCTAATGGCGAATTAGGGATGATGCGAAAGGCTCACAATACACAGCACGTGAACGAACAAATACGATGGGCGTGTGCACTGAAACAAAACTAAATTTCAAAAAAAAATCGAATTTATTTTTTAGTTTGATTTCATTTGGTTCTTTCCCCTTTTCTCCTTAAATCACCACCGTTCAAACCTCCCTCCCGGCCCTGCTTCTGCTCTTCTTCCTCCGAGCACAGCGCAACGAGTAGACACTGTTTATCAACCAAAAATATCACCGCTGCCCTGATCTTTTCGCCGCCGCTCTTTCTTGTTTCTTCTCGCCGCTGCCACGCCTCTGCCACACGCCCTCAGTCGCACGCCTCGTCAGCCCTGTCCCTAATACTCCTTAGTTATCCCTTGATTCACGGCGAACCTTTCAAGCCAAACTTGGCCGCCGCCTCTGTTCACTCCTATCTCACGGCCGACTATCCCCATGCCGCAATTCTTGAGTCTGCGAGGCACCTCGCTGCCAACACAAGCCATCGCATCTTGCCACTTAAGTGTCGTAGCGCACACCTGGCCAACCGCCATGGCCGCTTCGCCCCACCACCTCACTGCTCTACCTTTGCATTCCCACCATCGACCTGACAAACCTTGCTATCTTTTGACCACCGCCTTGCATTGTCCAAGGAGCACTCTGCACGAGGTGCCACTCATCGTGCCGACCTCGCGCCACTTCTAAGCCGCGTCGCACCCTCCCGCGCCTTCTCGACCCCTGCTGCCGCCACTGTCCATTTCGCTTTCTCTCTGCTCTCATCCTCTCACAGCCGACCTGACACACCTCTAACCACTTTTGACTGCCACAATGCTGCGCCCAATGCAACCTGTACCTCACCTCTACCAACTGCGTCGCACCCTCCCACACCTTCCTGACCTCTACTTCGCGCCGTAAACCACCTTAGCTCCACCATTGTGCCGAACTGCCATGGGATGGCTATAAAAGCCCGAGACCCCCACCAAACATCACACAGGCATCCAGTGAGCCACCACCACACCCCAATTGAACTTTTGACCGGAGCCTCACCGACGACCACCCGAAGACCTCAACGTAAGCCAAGTTTCGATTCTATTTATTCAATTGATTACATTCCGATTGCTTTTACTTGTAACACCTTTATGCTCTCAGGAACACCACTGAACCACTATCTTAGCCCTTGAGCCCTTTACCGTGCTGGCGACTAGTGTCATCGCCCGACCTTGAGACTTCATCGTGGACAACTCGGCTCAGCCATCCCCGACCCAAGCCACTACTTCCGTGAGTTTCCTCTAACCCCATAGATGCCTAAATCCTAATGCTATTATCCTCTTAACCCATCGTTAAGCCCTGTACCATTCAAACGTCCTGAAGGGAGGAGACCATGCTACCGACGGATGCCAACTCCCTAGTTGCCGCCAAGTCCCAAAATGGAAACCCCTAGACACCAGGAACCCACCCATGGTCATCGATTGATGTTTCGACCACGGATTCTCCGATCTCCCCATCACCTAAAATCTCTAGCCACTCCCCTGCTTCTATCCGACTACTCCACCGCTTGAAGTCTCCAACCACCTTGTAGTCGAGAGAAACTTCAACCGCACCACTTCGAGTCCTGAGCAACACCACTCGGATATCGTCCGATGCTTTTAAGTCACGCGTACGTCGTCCTATGCTCTTAAGCCACTCATACATCGTTCGATGCTTTTAAACCGCTCGAACGTCGTCCGATCTCTTAAGCCACCCAGTCGCCATCCAAACCCCACAACTGCTCGAACATCGTCCAATCTCAGTAGCATCTCGTGCAACGTCCGATCTTCGTCAACTTCGCACTCGGCTACTCAGGAGTCGTTACGACCATGCTGTGGTTTACGACCATGTTGTGGCTTACGACCACACGGGATACTCGGTCTCAGTAGTCATTAACTCGATTATGACCACGTCTTCCAGCTCCACAAATACCTTCGCTCGTGAGCAAGTCCTGTGCCATCAGAGACCACCCGAGTACTCGTAGAATTCTTCAAGTACGCAGCAACAACCCAATAAACAGTAAAATTCGCGATGAGCAGTGCCTATACCCGTTACAGTTCATGAAACCCCAAAATACATATTTACATCTATTTCTATCGTTTCGAACCCGTCTATCCATTTCTCAGCTCTATTTTCCCATACCAAACTCCTATAATCCCCAAACCTATTTTATTTGATTTTTTACTTTTATTTCTTTATTTTCTTTTTATTCCTAACTCAATCCTTCGAACACGGAATTAATTTTTTTTCTTTTGCTTTGCGATAGCACACGACATCATAAACCAACTAACACAGGAAGGAGAAGCTCAAATACAAGCACAAGACTTAGAAGAATATGAAATCGTAGAATACATTGATCCGCAAGGCAAGTCACATATTTTTGATCATGTTGAACCTATATTCCTTTAATTATTTAATTACCAGTATTTTTATTACTTTATTTATGCACTTATTTCTTGTACAATAAATGTTTAGAATGATATAATACTAATTATGTCCTACCACATGAAAAAGTCATGTTTTATTTTATGGCTATATTCACCTTGACAAGCCCTAGTAATAATAAATTACTATAAAATATACTATGGTGGTTTAGGAAATTCATCAGCTTTACACTAGTAGCGACAGTACTGTAGTGCACTGAGATATTTATTTGTGAATGGCTACCTGGTTGATGAAAAGTAAAGACTAAAATCTTATGCTAAGTAAAGAACATAGTAATCACTCAACCACAAGCATTGACTTATCAAACCTGGTTTAGTAGCTGCTCAAATTGATTGAATATCTACTACAAGGATATAATATACAGTTCCAGAAAAGGAAATAGCAGGCGTAAGAAAATGGTAAACCATAATGTCACAAACGTAGGCTCCATCCTGTCAGGCCGCCGTATTCCGTGACAGGGGGTATCTAGTCCATCAGGTAGAGGCTACATAAAGAGATGAGTAGTGAAGCAATATTGTTTTCTTAACTCGGTCATGAGGGTTAAGAAATCTTATGGGTAAAATTGGGCAACTCTACAGAGTCATAATATGTGGTATTCGAATATGTCGTGCTTCCGGTAAATGAAGCTGTATTTAATGGGTGATTTCAGTAGCGAAGCATAAGTAAGTTTGGAAATGTTGAAGTCTGGAATTCAAGTTTTGAAATCCCCAATTACTTAAGAAGTTATTGTTCTTTTGTATATAAATAAAATTGTATCCACAAATATTTTAATAAAACCACTATATCCTCATCCATTGAAAATCCCTGGCAAACAGTTATATAGCATTTCCCCATGTAACTTGTTGAGTACGGTTGGTTGTACTCAGTCTTGCTTTATTTTTTCCCCAATATAGAGATCAAAAGAAGAAAGAATGTTACACGTTTTCGTGTTAGGGGTACGAATGCACTCAAACGTTCCTGTGAAGTTTTCTTCGGTTCTTCTTATTGTAAGTTAATGCCCTTATAATTGTTAAAATTGATCATTATGTCTTATTTTAATTAAGTTAACTCTTTTAAAATGTTCGTGAGCAGACATGATACTCCTCCTGTCCTAACTGAACTCCTAGGCTATTGTAGGACGTATGATGGTCCTGTTCTAAAAAACGGGGGCGTTACATACACATGCATATGGCAGCCTTACGTAAATGCCTGCAAATGTCACGTAGTACTGTTCAGTTTGACATTTTAATGCCCTGCTCATTTCGGTTTGAGCTTCTAACTTCTGTCTTTTTCACTATTCATAAATTTCGTCTTTTTCTGAACTTTTAGCTTTTTTTGAGCTTTTTTGCTGGTTCTTTTTCCCGTATTCATTTGTGTTGTCCGTGATGAGCTAACATATTTTTCTATTTTTAATTTTTTAAAATTTAATTACGCCAAATAAGCCACCTTCAACTACAGTGTAATTTCAGCCAGTTACAGTGCAATTTCAGCCATAAGCCACTATTTTTCAGTCCAACCGAGCGGGGCCTTAGCAGACTGATCGAAGTCGGGCACTGTTTGCCAGGGCTTAAGCTACAACTTTTAAATTGCTAGAAGATCCAAGGGCTAGTTCAAGCTAATGTGCTGCGTTGTGATGTACTGGCGTGCTTATTTTCAAAGCTAATGTGAAAAAACGGTTGTGAAAAGTCTATCAGTCTATTTGGCAAATCAGGTTATAGTTTAACAATTAATGCAATAGGTGATCTTCCCGTATTTCCTCGTTCACGGTTTTTTCTCATCTAACTACTTTGATGTCTTTCGATATTTGGAATGCAGCAATATCTTTGTTTGTAGCGAGATTTAGAACCGAAGAAAACTCCACAGAATCGTTTGAGTAGTTCAATCAAAGGAGATTAATCCACTACATTCTCCAAGGGAGCTTAAGTAGGGGCGAATGGCCTAAGGGCTATTAGGGGGCACAGGCCCCGGGCCGATTTCAATTTTTCTAACTCAGAGTCTAAATTTACGTAACATGTCCTCATATAACTAAAACTAGTACCTTATAAGTTACAACCAAGCGGTCTACGTCAGCACGTATGAGCTAGAGCTTCTTTCATGGGCCTTCTCCCATGTCTCCCAATGAATAGCCATGTGAGGGCATAGCCACACGTGGGTGCGGCATAGCTACCAATGAGTGGCTCTTCACTTCTGTTAAACAACACCCCCAGAATCCCAGACGTCTCATTTTCCTAGTTTCGTTCCTGAGACAATCTCATTTCCTCTGCAGCAGGCGACGGGCCGACGACAATTCTTCCTAGCTAGGCTCATGCCTCCTGGGTTTCGTTCACCAAGGATTCTATAATAAATTGTTTTCGAAATTTAAAAAGTCGTCGAAACCAACTATGAAATATAATTTACTTTACTTTATTAGATTATTTCGTAATTATTTCACTTAAAATTTTACACGTTTATTGTTTTTTATCTATTTTATAGGTAATAGGACCGATCAGCAGCTACCTAGCTTGCATCTCCGAGACATAAGTAGCTTTCACGGTGGTAATTACGGGCCTAATCCACGCATGTCTGTCGTTGCTGACATGCTAATTATCTCAGGCATGCACTCGGCTTGATCCACGCATGTCTGTCGTTGCTGACATGCTAAATTATCTCACGTATGCACTAGCTTGCTTGACTAAACAATTCAGAATAGATACGCGCGCCGTACGCTCACGTGGTCAAAACCTGAGCGTCCACACATGATACGTTGCGTGGATGCCGCGCGCGCGCGGCGGACAAAAGGGGAACGCTCGTGTGATAGCGTATCGCGTCTCCGGCCAATAGAATCCGGAGTCGTGCGAGAAGTCGTCGCGGGAGGCATGGGTGAGGAGCTACAGGCCGTGACAAACTGCACCGACCTGAGCGCGCGCGGCGGCGGATTGATCCTTTCACCTGGGTGAGTGGGCGCGCGCGTCCGTTTCCTTCGTACCAAAGCAAGTTGATTCGGTGATTCTGATTCCCAGCGCAACGCAGCTGTTGCTCGGCTCGTGCACCCCGAAGATAATTGGAGAAGGCATACGTGTAATGCAGATGACCAATGCGGCAATGCCTATCTTAGAAGTGTCTCGAAGGAACATGTCAGCTGAGCCTAGTTTATACTGTGATAAAGTATTGTAATTTGGGAAAGTCAAAAATTTAAAATCGCAGAATGTGGGATTCCGAGAACAATTTAGAATCTCGCCCGGTCTAACTGGTGGTCAATTCCGGTTAGACCGGCTAGGGAGAGTCCAGTTCGATCAGGGTTTTGATTCTTGTAGTTTTGAGTCATGGGATGAGTTTGAGTTATCTAGGTCAGGGTTTATAGGTTGCATGAGACATGTTATTGGTAACGTGTATCAAGTTGTAAAAAACTTATGTTCAAAGATGATTTATTTGTCTTTGGATGTACAGGGTCACCTGAATTCAACGGTGGGATTGGGGCTACGCTCATAAAGAAGCCAAGGCCGAAAACAATCAAGAAATCCGTGTGAGATGGTTGAGCTCAAGCTTGACATGAGAATGGCAGAAAATGTTGAAGGAAAGTTTGAACGGCGGTTATACCATATGACTTAGTTGGTCCAAACGAGTCATGTTCTAGTGGAACCGGAATGGGAGAGACTTGTCGACGTGTGGTAAGCCAGTGGTGCACCTATACATGGTAAGTATAATTGCTTGCAATGGAGGGAGATAACCGGGATCAAGAAAGGATATTTTGGTAGTTAGACCAAAATATCGGAAACTAGCTTAAGGAAAAAAACCGTGGCGTTGAGAAGATCAAGTTAGATTAAGACTAAAGACTGGATGGATTCAGGCTTATGTACTTTAAAAAATATGCATAAGTGTAATGTGTGAGTTAAAACTCGTGTATATGGGTTTATCAAGTTTTTTCCATTGTACTAAGTAAATAGTATCCAATAAGAATTAGATATGGCTGGCTAGCCTATCTATTTAACAGGTTGAGATTAAGACTTGTAGTTATCCAACCATCCATCCTCTCTTGAGACGAAGGGGTTCACGTGTGTTAGGGTTATGGTTTGAGAGAAGTTGAGTGTTGTTGTGTGCTCTGTTGTCTTCAGGTGGAGTGAATGTAAAATTTTTATCCTCAAGTAGTAATATACCAATATTTGTTCTTCTCCATGAACCTATCTTGTGTTGATTGATTTGTTCTTAACTTGGTTGGTTTTCCTCTTCTCTCCCCCTTTTTCATCTTGTTGTGCCCAGGATGTATACAAGATAAAGATATCCTCTGGAAATTAATTTCCACCCAACTAGACACTTTGATGGAAAGCTCATGAAGAAACTCATATTTGCTTGATTTTGGTCTCACCAAATGATTTCGAGACCTGATAGTTTTTTACTTGGTTTCTTTGGTGTTCTTACTTGTTGTGATATGTAGGAACATATCTAGAGCCATCTTGGTCATTCTTTACCTACGAGTAAATCATATTCATCGTTTTCATATTTTGCCCAGTTTTGGGGTAACCTTGCTTCAATCTTAGGAAGGTATGAACTTTGTCATGGATTTAGTAAGTTATGTGCAAAGTTTCATGACTTTTGGATTTGTATTTTTCAAGTTGCACCAATTTTAGGTTTCATCGGGCTGATTTTGTACAGGGGGTAGTTAGATCTCCAGCCAACGACCTGACCAGCTTGCCCCTAGCAGTCTGACTGGCTGAAGGTCAGACCGGCAAGCTGTTGGCAGTTCAACCTCCAGGGTTCTGTGTTTGCAAAGTTCGATTCTTTGAGCTATTTGATTTGGGAGTTTGGCTAAGGATTGTATTATCTGTAACTTTGTAGTTTTTGAGAATAGGATTAAGAATATTTGGAGAAAACTTTTTAGATGACACCTTTCACCCCTCTCTGTTGTCTATTCAATCCTACATGTTTAATTGCAGGTACTACAATTAAGATAATATTATATACTTATGCAAGTCATACTAAGCTAAAATAGGAATGTGTAAAGGAGGGTTAACATCACCCAGGCTGACGAGTGTCTCAATCGTAGGGAGCATCTACACCATGCTATACCATCAGAAGAGCTCCCTGACGGTATAGCCTTATCCTGCCGATCTCCCTCTCTCTTCTCCGACGCCAGCAGCAGTTCCACACCCCTCCTTCGCCCCCTCTCCACCACCGGTGACCTGCAGTGACCTTGCTGTCTCGCCACACTGCCGTCTCCCCCTCCCCTGTCGTCCCCACCCAACCTAATATTCAATGTACCGCCTCGCGGTGCCTCCCTCCGCCTCCTCGGCTCCCTCTACATCCAAGGGGCACAATGAACCCATTGGCGGCAGTGGCACCCCCTTGTCAACCATCGCATGAGAGCAGGGTAAGCAAGAGAGAGAGGGAGCAGTGGACAGGAGTGAGAGGGAGCGTGCGCGTGCGCACGAGAGAGAGAGAGAGAGAGCAGCAACCGGGAGTGAGAGGGAGAGTAAGCAAGAGAGGGGGTGGTATACTGTCGGAACAGTATACCGTTCCCTATTTTTTTCTCTGATATTAATATACTGATATTAGAAGCACCACATAGATTATGAAGAGAAAACCTAGAAAACATAATACCATTTTCTTCTAATCAAATGAGATAGCTTCCCCCCCATCCCCACACGTCCAACATCTACTCGTGACTCCTCTCCCGTGCATGGCTCTTCTCCCTCGCAGATCTCACCGTCGTTGAGGCCGTCGCTACTGGATCCGTTGTCTCTAACCATAGCGCCGCTGTATCTCACCATCTCTGACCGCGGCCCTGTCAGATCTGGTCATCCCCAATCGATGGTGAGGTCGACCAGCTGCCTGAGTTTGGTGACAATGGCAATTTTAGGCAATGGTGCCAAGGTGTTGCGCATGTGCGTGTGCGCAGGAGAGAGAGAAGAGGAAAGAGAAAGTAAGAGAGAAGGAATAGGTGCTACAGGTGGTGGTGTTGTGGCAAAAGGAGGAAGGAGTCAAGTGAGAGAGAGGAAGGGGAAAAGCATCACCATGGGAGAGAGAAGAAGGAAAAGAGGGAAGAAGGAAGCAACACACGAGAGGAAAGAAAAGGAAGAGGAAGAGGAAGGAAAGAAAAAGAAAAGGGAGAGAAGAAGAACTAAAGTACACCACCGCTCTTTCTTGCATGTACCACTACTATAGAAAAGCTCATCATAAATGATTGAAAAACATCATCCTAGACGGTTTTTGAACCATCTGTACTTATGGATTTGTAATACCCTAAGTGCATTACAGACGGTTTTAAACCATCTATGATATAATTATCATAGACAGTTCCTTTATAAAATCATCTGTGATAGTATATTATCATAGACGGTTCCTAAATAGGATCATCTGTGATAATTAACCGTCTGTGATGAGACGTCTAATATAGCTTGTTTTGTAGTAGTGTATGTGCCAATGAGTGATTTTGTTTGCTTAAAACTTGAATTGAATTTATATAACTTGTTTGAAACCTTCTATAAAACTTGCCTTGTATCTTCAAATTTGGTTTGAAAGTTGCTTTTGAGGTCTTGAAACTTTAAATTTTCTATGAAACTTTTGTGAAGCTTTTAATTTTTTACGAAACTTTTTCGAAACTCCATGAAAAACGCTAAAACCTTATGAAACACGCTGAAATATGCTTGAAACATAAAACTCAAAACCTGAAACCTCATGAAATGTGTTGAAACCTGCTTTTGAAACTTCGAACTCGAAACATGAAACCCATGAAACTGCTATACCCAGATGCGATGAGTGGGCACGACGAGCAGTGGGATGACTGCCGAGCTAGATGTATTTGAAACCCAGCTAAAACCCAGGAAACTCATTTTGGATTTTTTTTAAAACTTGGATAAAATTTGTGTAAAACTCACTGAGCTCGACTCGGATTGTTTGAAACTTGGATGAAATTTGTGTGAAACTCGCTGGAAACTCACATTTGAAATTGAAATTTCAAGCCTAAAACTTGAAACTTACATCTAAAGTTTCAAGTTTTGGATTTGAAACCCGTCGAAACTTAAGTTTCAGATTTTGTAACGTGTGAGACTTTTTTGAAGCACGCGGAAACCTCTTTCAAACTTTTCATAAAACGCGTTGAAATATCAAGCCTCATAAAACCTCATGAAACTACTATACCTTTAGAAATACATTTCAACGGTATATCATGGGAGAGCAGCTTCCATTCTGCAAGACTACACCATTGCACCAAAAAAAATTGAAAAACAAAATCCTTTTCGGCCGCATATACAACTTGTACTTTTAATAATCGTCAGATTTATATATAGGGCAATTACAAAGTAATATTTGTCGTATATTCTTAATTATCCACGAGTGCGAGTATTTGACTTGTAACTTGAAATACTGCAAGCACCCTAACTATTTATTCAGAAGGAAACAATTAAAAGCTGAATATCTTTGTAATATCGACCGAATGCTGATTCACTGATCACTTTATAGAATATATAGCTGTGTACCATATGTTTTGTATATTGGGCACCAACCCTCCTGGTGCATGCATGTGGTGTTCAAGCCAACAGAAGCAGCAGATATTTGTCAAAGCCCGGTCTGAAACTAACATGGCGCCGATATCCCGAAAACGCATTGACAAGCTGCGCGCGAGCACGACAGGCTTCGGAGAAGCAGCCAACGCAAAGAAAAGCTAGCTGGTGGCCCCATTCTTTTCTACTTCTAATTTATAATTTATAAGTTATGCTATACTAAATGGTTTTTAAATAAAGTTTTTTTAAAAAATAGAATATATAAGTTAATTATAATAGACAGTGTACCGACTTCAGCTATATCGGTTAAATTCATACATGATTGTCTCTCTTTGTACTCTATCGATAACAATTAGAATTAAAAAGCTATAAATCATAAGTCATAATAAAAAATGAGCCTGCAATAATTAAAAAGGCCCCCTTTCCCAAAAAAAGGTGTTACTTGGCAGGCATCCGGAGCCACCACCCGTCAGCCACAGAGCTGCCCCACCTGTATCATCTAGGATTCATTATTTTGGATGAAATGGGGAAATTTCGCCCCTTTCGTTACCCTCCGAAATAAATTTAATTTGGCCAAATTTGGGTCATATTTAAATTTTATTGAAATTTTATCCAAAATTTAATTAAATTTTATCAAAATTCAAAAAAAAATTTTGTAAATTTCGTCTGAAATTTTGACCGAAAGGAACGAAATTTCGGTATTTCACTTGTTTCGCTGACCTCCGAAATTTTTTTCAAAACGAAACATTTAACCCTGGTATCATCTCTCGTCAGCCAACGGGAAATTACCACCAATCACACTTGCGATCACCGAGCCGGCAAATCAAACCCCACAAAAACGTACCGGGCCATTGGAACTGCCGGCGGACAGCGACGGCGCCATCTCCCTCTCGCTCCCGCGAAGATGAGACGAAGCAGGGGATCAGCAAGCTAAGCTGAGCTGATGAGTGGTTTTATCCATCCTATGGCTAGCTTAGGTGGTATCTTGTGCGCTTTGCTCCCCAGGCACCAGCTCATCGCAAGCCATACGCACACGCACACATGCGTCCCCCGCTCAAATAACGCGTCTACCTCCTCAGCTGCGCGCCTCTCCTCTCCTCTCCTCGACAGATCTTTTCACCATGGCGGCCTCACGCTTCTCTCCCGCTTCTTTACCACCCCTTATATACCCCCATCCCCCCTCGTGCATTTCTTGACACCTAGCTCGGCAGATCTCCTCTCCCACTTCTATGCGCACAGCACGCGCACGCACACTTGCAGCAAGCTTCGAGCACACACACACCTCGAGAATTAGCTGGCGTAGCTAGGCGCATAGGTGCACTGCAGCTTCGGCACATGTCCGAAGGTATATATATAGACGGGTTTGCCCTAATGGTACATGGCTGAGCAGACGTCTGCCTCCTCGTCTGCTCCTGTGGTGCAAGCTGCTGGCCTGTCGACCGCCCGTTCTCCGGGCCCTTCCTCGCCTCATTCTCCGGTGCAACTAGGCGACACGATGGGGGTAGACACGGCGCCGGCGCCGACGAGCTCCGGGGAGCCGTCGCCGCGGTCCTCGGGGAAGCACGCCTTCTACCGCGGCATCCGGTGCAGGAGCGGCAAGTGGGTCTCGGAGATCCGCGAGCCGCGCAAGACGCGCCGCATATGGCTCGGCACGTACCCGACGGCCGAGATGGCCGCCGCGGCCTACGACGTAGCTGCCCGCGCGCTGCGCGGGCCCGACGCCGTGCTCAACTTCCCGGGAGCCACCGCCTCGCGCCCGCCCCCCGAGTCCGCGTCCCCCGCGGACATACAAAGGGCCGCCGCGGCAGCCGCGGCCGCCCTGCAGCTTGAGCAGACGCAGGGTGGCGAGGCTCCTGCCGCTGCTGTTGCCGCCGCAGCGGAGCAGCAGCAACAGCACGGCATGAGCAGTGCAGCCGCCGATGCTGTGGCAAGCTGTATGCCGCAGCAGGAAGTCGACAATGATGAGTTCATGGACGAAGAGGCTATCTTTGAGATGCCGCAGCTGCTGCGCAACATGGCGGCGGGCATGATGATGAGCCCGCCGAGGCTGAGCCCCACCGCCTCCGACGAGTCGCCGGATCCGTCGGAGGCCGGGGAGAGCCTGTGGAGCTACCATGACCCGTAGTAGATTGCATTGCTGTGGCCTTTGGGGCATGGTAAGCTCGCTGGGTGGTAATAAAAACAAAGTACTACTAGTAGCAAGACCGAATTAATCATGGCAAGATAAGGAGAGGTACATATATGGACCCCTGTGCGGCGCAGCGTCCTCTCTCTGGTAATACATGTGTATGCCATAAGCGTGGTGTGTGATATATGCTAGCTAGCTAGTACTCCTCACCAGTTACATTAGCATCAATTTTAAGTGCTACCTTTCCGTTTTTCTTTCCTTTTCTTGCCCGTCGTTTTCGTAGTTATTTCTTCCTCTTTGAAGTGATTCGGTGTGACTAAGAAAAGTCCATCGGTTGATTCGCGTGGCTTATTGCTTGTTTTAGTACAAGAGCAAGCACACCTCTTTTTTTGTTTGCTAAGTGTCGAGTGGATCACAGGGAGACTATATATGTAGGAGCCATTGTAACTGTATATGTGGGAGCCATTGCAACTGTAGACCAGAAAAATATTTGGCGGTAGATAAGCAAAGTGATGCGGACATGCATGGTACCACTTTAATTTTTTAATGATGTGTTGATTTTTTATGTAGTTTATGCGCAGATTGGGGATGTTGGCAGTTGAAAAGATCAAAAGAGCAAGGAGTTCGGTGGGCAATCTGAATGGTTGCACAACTAGGAAGTTTTTACTGTTCTAGTTTTTGGTGGCGCTTTTTTTTTAGATCTGGTCTCCTGCGTGATTATTTTGCGTTTCTGATTTCCTCTGGCGTGTCGATTCTTTGGCGGCCGGTGTGTGACTATTTCAGCGGCCGTAGAGCGTGGAACGTTTGTATGAGCGTCGAGGTTGTAGGAGGTCTTTACAGTACTTTTACAAGTACGACTTACGGCTATGACTCCTTAACCACAGTGCCTCGACCATAGCACCTCGACTACGACATCTCGATCATGGCACCTTGACTACGGCGTCTCGACCACTATTTCGAGTACTCGAACACATGAGTATTCGACACACGACTATACACTCGAACACACAAGTACTTGACACACAACTACACAGCCTCGGCACTTCCGCAAGCGTTCCGCACTCCACGGACGCTGAAATGGCCACGTGCCGGCCACCGAAAGAATCCGCACTCCAGAAAGATCAAAAAAATACAAAATAACCACGTAACAGACTAGACCTGCAAAAAAACCCACTAAAGGGCTATAACAGTAAAAACTTCTATAACTAGCAGTTCATATATATAGACAGTATTGTCCTGTATAGCGAAAGATGTGATACATTACATTTTTGATAAACTAAATCATGCCAAAAAAATATATAAATTTTAGGGAAAATGAAATTTAGGCTAGCTGATTGTAATATATTTATGAGTGAGCTTTATAATGACGGATATATTTGTATAGGCTTCTGTTTCTATTTTCTACTTAGAAAAGTCAAAAGTCAATATAAACATCCAATTTCTCGAAATGGGTTATCCACTGTTCTTGCTACTGTCTCACTCCGGGGATAAATCAAAGGGTCACAAGTATATCACGTACCTCACTTTTTTGCTTCCGTCACAGCACGCACGTATCTCTTTCTTACTTTTTCCACTGCTCGTACCTTTCTTAAAGTCACTTGTTTCAGGCACTATTATTTATTTTCAGCAAAAAATCATAAGTCAGTCAAAATCTATCAGCAAAATCCACCCAATACCATCGCTCCTAAGCAAAACAGTTGGGTAAATCGGTTGCATATATTTTAGGCTAGCTTGTCAATCTGTCGCTATCGGTCCATTTTGTCTTTGCGTTTCACTTGCGTTTTAGAGGAAACCGTATAATAAATTTCAACAAATTTCAAGACACATTTTACAGCTATTCTTGACATTCCTAGATAGAACGGTGTTCCTGAAACCATCAG
Source organism: Dendrocalamus latiflorus (assembly GCA_017311315.1). Classification (NCBI taxonomy): domain Eukaryota; kingdom Viridiplantae; phylum Streptophyta; class Magnoliopsida; order Poales; family Poaceae; genus Dendrocalamus; species Dendrocalamus latiflorus. The sequence goes on from CM029610.1 coordinate 40,599,888, forward strand.
TTTTTCTTGAAAGAAGGTTTTTGACCGCTGCTCAACCTTTTAGCCCAGGCCAAGTCCCTACACAACACAGTACACACCTAGAAGGCTAGGACACATTGCTTGTGGCCTGAAACTACCATTTTTATGAGATATTACTTTTCTAACACAAATATATATCATTACCAATCCTCGGAAGTACTATTTAGGGCCTGTTTGGATGGACTAGGACTAGTTGTTAGCTAGGACTAGTTGTTAGCTGACTAGTAGTTAGCTGGCTAAAGATTAGCCTAGTCCTGTTTGGATCCAATGACTAATAAGTACTACTATCTCAATACAAAGTCTGTTATACCCCTATGCATGGCGGTCTGGGAGGGTTGGCGTGGGTATCAGCGTCTTTTTTCCATCCTGCTGGTCCTTTAGCCCTCATTAGCTGGGTTTGATGGACTAGTTGGCTAACAACTAGTTGGAACTTTGGCTAAACTTTAGCCCACCCATTAGCCCTCCTGTTTGGATCCTCAAGGGCTAAAGTTTAGCAACTAGTTGTTAGCCCAAGGGATCCAAACAGGGCCTTATTATTAGTTAAGAATTTTGTACAATGATATTCAAATAGCGCGCCAAATCTAGGAGGGAACAGTGGAAATCTCACATGATTCTGAGTTTTCATAATATACATTTCAATCACCTGTGAAGTTTAAAATTAAGGCCCGTTTATTTCAGCTTGAGCTTCTGACTTCTGGCTTATTTTTTACTATTCATAAAATTTTGTCTTTTTTATCTTTTTTTACTTTTTTCAGCTTTTTTGCTGGTTCTTTTTTCCGTATTCATTTGTATTATCCGTGATGAGCTAACATATTTTTTCTATTTTCAATTTTTTTTCAAATTTAATTACGTTAAATAAATCACCTTCAGTTACAGTGTGATTTCAGTCATCTATAGTATAATTTCAGCCATAAACCACTATTTTTCATCTCAAATAAGTGGCATCTAAATATTCTTTCGGTAGTCACCTCCTGCACTAAAAAGATGGTCACCTCCACTTATGTGGGCCACTCATGATTGGATCCCGGGATCGAACTATTTTTGTCACCTTCTCTATGATGAAACTTATGCATGTCTCCTAGCTAATGATGCAACCATTTCTGAGATTAATCTTGTTTACATGCCAAGTTGGGAGACACAAATCACGGGTCTGATGCAATTGGTCAGATTTGGAGCGTAATATAGAGTGAGATCCTTCGCCTGTACAAGACAAAGCGAAGTCGACCAACACAATCCACAACAATGTAAACAGTGAAAAGTGAAAAGCAAGTTTAAGAAAATCCATCCAAATGCTCTCAAGGGATCTCATAATCAAACTGTTGAACAGCAGTAAATACCAGCTTCTTTAAGAAGGACAAGCCTCTGACATAGGATTAAGGTACAAAAGAGCAGGTCCACGGTTTATGTTCATAGCTGCTTCTGCTTGCTACAAGTACTGCCTAATACGTCTAAAAAAAGTATTGCCTAATAGACAGCCACCATCAACTTGGTGAAAACAGTCAGCTTTTCCTGGTTAAGTATCACTGATTTGGTCTGGCTGTTGATTGTAGGTCATGTGGTTTGTCTGTGCACTGACACTACTACACGCATGCATGCATATGCTTTCAGTGAGCATATGTATGTTGGCACTAAACATCGTCTAGTGGCATTCTTTGAGGTCCGATGAATGAATGAACATGAACCTTAAGGTCCGATGAATGAATGAACATGAACCTATGGATTCTTTAAGAATTCTGTTAGCATGAGACAGTGGAGGTCCTATCAGAATTTGAACAAGCATAAAAGTCAAAAGCCACCGCGTGTGGTTCGCTGTATGACATTATGGCATTCAATTCCTCAAAACATCTAAATTAGCCAGATGTCAGCTTTCTCATTGTCAACTTCCGTTTACTTGCCGCATGCACTCAACCAAGGGTTCAAGTTCATATACTAGAATGAGGAAACATCGAATGAACTGCATGGTTACATATTAACTTGAGTAGTGAACTGAAAATGCAGTGATAAATTAGCTTGAATAAGGAACTAAAAAATAGCTGGCTCTGAGCAATGGACTGAGAAGATATTGAGATTCTCTCTTTTCTTCAGTGAGAAAAAGGACTAGGTTCACCACACTGAGGCCCGTTTCAAATAACTTTTGACTTCTAGTTTTCATAAATCAAAAGTTATTTGAAATACGTTGACTTTTTATGTGTCTTTTTTTCTCTCTTTTTTTCTTTTTATTGTTCGTAGAGATATAATGATTTTTTATTTTTTTTTCTTTAATTGAATACTCTAAAAAAGGTTAACAGTCAATACAATATCATTTTAGCCAAAAACTACCAGCTGTTTGAACAGAGCTGAATCTAAGTAGCATACGATCTTTTTATCTTAAGATGGGGACACAGGTGATCGGTTCGGCTGAAAGCCTCATGGCTTATGGCTGAAAACACTGTAGCTGGCTTAAAAAAGCACTGTAGCTGACAGAGGCTTATTTACCATAATTAAATTTAAAAAAATTTAAAAATAGAAAAACATATTAGCCTATCACGTATAATGTAAACAAATACGAGGAAAAAAAGAACCGGTAAAAAAACTCAAAAAAAGCCAAAAGTTCAGAAAAAGACGAAATTTATGAATAGTGCAAAAATAAGCTGAAGCCAGAAACTGAAGCCATATTGATCAGGGATTCTCTTTACCGTGCTGAGGCAAAGAACAAACTAAGTTCAGCTCATGTGTTCTATGCTTTTTCGAGGTGTACTAATATATACTGGGATCTCTGCATGGAATTGTCCCCTTGAAAGGATATAGAATTGATCGAACTTATCAGAGCCTGAATCTAACAATAGCATACGATCTTTTTATCTTAAGACGGGGACAGAGACAAGATTCTCTTTACCGCGCTGAGACAAAGAACAAACTAAGTTCAGCCCATGTGTTCTAGGCTTTTTCGAGGTGTACTAATATATACTGGGATCTCTGCATGGAATTGTCCCCTTGAAAAGACATAGAATTGATCAAACTTATCAACGTTACTAGCCTAAGACTTCGATGTTTTAGGCATGACTTCATTGAATTCAAGGGAATTATGGTGCCATCAACTTATGAACGGTATTGGAACAGAGCCTAACAATAGCATACGATCTTTTTATCTTAAGATGGGGACAGAGACAAGATACTCTTTACCGTGCTGAAGCAAAGAACAAACTAAGTTCAGCCCATGTGTTCTATGCTTTTTCGAGGTGTACTAATATATACTGGGATCTCTGCATGGAATTGTCCCCTTGAAAAGATATAGAATTGATCAAACTTATCAACATTACTAGCCTAAGATATATCTTCGATGTTTTAGGCATGACTCCATTCAACTTATTAACGATATTGGAAAAATGAGGTGGAAACCCGAAATTAAGTGTAAACTCCGTGAAAACTAGTTGTATAAGTTTCCAAAACTTCTAAAAAAACATTTGCAGATGTAGTGGAGGGTTATTCTATGACCATGTAGATATTAAAAAACAAATCCTGCATAAATAGTGTTTTTCACTGTTCATCAATCACTATTCCTTTCGTTGTTTTGTCCATTTCATAGCTTCTAAACGTGATTGAGTTTGATCTTAAAATTTTAAATTGCTATAGAATGCCTTGTCCCCAACACCTACAATGTTTCATGACTTTTACGCCTAGTTTCCACAGAGTTTACACAAAAAGGAGTAATGTTTCCACGTGATATTTGCATTACTCCATTGAATCCAAGGGAATTATAGAACCATCAACGTATTAGTGGTGTTAGCTCAATTTAATAGTTTAATTAATAATAAAATTATATCAGACATGCATACATGTACAAATTACGAACTTCAATAACGCGCGTGCTCATACTTTCAATTTGGGCTTTTTTTAGAGGTTCAACTTTGATAATTTACATATGTACGTGGTGCAAATTTCACATTTATTGTTTAAATTGGGTAGCTTCATCTCACACTGAGGAAATTACACTCTCGTACGAATCGATGAGAAATTTAAGTTAAATGAAGACCAAGACCCTTAAATCCCATTCCTACGTATTACTGAATATTTATTAGATGCGTTAATTTTATACTAATATAAGGGTGTGTTTGACAAATTATCAAACTGAGAGTCAAGTTTGATTGTCATATGTAGGGATACAAATGGATCGAATACGGATGGATAATATCTCTATCATATTTGTTTTCATATTTTTTTCTCGGATGCGGATATAAGTGCGAATACCTTTGATACAAATACAAATACGAATAATATCGAATACAGATACAGAGCGAATATGAATCGAAATGAATACGATCACGAATATTTTTTGAAATATAAAAAACGCTTAACTAATTTATTTAATGCAAACATTCATGAATTGTTCATATTTTCAACAACCACACATACATTGGCACTAGCAAGGTGCATTAATTAGTTCATCGGAAACATAGCACTTAGTATCAGGCATTCCTTGCTGGCATTAACTATATGTTCTGTTTGAAAGTAGAACAATGAGCCTAACTATCTGATGTTCCTTTTGACTTGATAGTATTCCGTGTTGCCTAGATGCCCATAGTGTACACTTTTAGGGCATGTTTGGATATCCCTCTCATCCAACACCCCCTTAAGGTGAAAGAAATATTTTCTATAGGAAAACATACCTATATAAAATGAAACTAGAAAATTTTCATGTCTTAATATTAGAAGCTATTACTAAAAATGCAAATAAATACAGGTAAAATTTATCTAACATGGCAAACATTTCACGTATGTAAAAATAATCCTTGAAATGAATGGATTTGGGCCAGAATTGACGAGCAAAACCAAAATATGTTATGATTCAATGTGGATAAGACAGGAACTAGGTTTACAAATAGACCTGACTCAAGAGCTACATAACACAATATGATCAAAACACATCCTTCTTTGAACCTTAAAAAAGTTAGCTATAAAACTGTAGCCGGGCTCATGGCATGGATGATAGTACAATGAGTCATGGGCTCATGGCAGTGATGGGCCGTCGGCTACTATTGCCTATTGGCTGAAATCCTGAATATTCGGTTTTGTATTATTCGGATAATCTGTATTCGACAGATACTAGGCTTACTGTATTTGTATTCATATTCGTTTCCGACAAAAAAAATCTATATTCGTTTCCAATCCGAAAATTATCCAAAGAAAATCCGATCTAAGACAATCCGAATTCGTTTTTGATTGGATCGGTTGAAAATTATCTGATTCGTTTTCAACCCTAGTCATATGTGTATTTATTAGTACATCAATAATCTTTTAAAATTATATGTTCTTTAGTTTGATTGATGAAATATTCTCTTAACTAATCGGGCTTCACCCATTACATTAGCAACATAATTTAGTAATCCAACTAGAAAAGTTTATTTTAGATTAACTACAGATAGGACTATCCGTCTATCCGGTTCATGCTAGTCCGGTACCAACGGATGGTGCACATATTGACAGGTACAATGTTTGCTATTGGTGAAGACCATATATATCGTGTGCGGATGCGTGAACCAGCACGAGTGTACACATTCTCTCTCTCTCTCTCTCTCTCTCTCTCTCTCTCTCTCTCTCTCTCTCTCTCGCTCGCTCTTTCTAAATAGAGGCGAACGAAACTGACGTGAAACGGATCTAGATAGGAGCATTTGCCACGGAAGCAATTATACACAACCGTGCACTTTCTAAACGGGATGATTCATTCAGACAATCTCACGTGATAAAACGGAATTTTCTTGTGACAAAATTGGTGCTGCTTTTAATTTCGTTGTTCTTGCGCGAATGAATGTGAGATGGGATAGTAGGTGTTGAAAATCGTATATAATCATTTGTCTCCCATGGTTGGCAACCTTGGTGATAACCATGTGATAGGATCGATTCAGACACATCTGATTTATCACACAGATGATGTATGCGACAAGTTTGATCTTGACCAGATAAATTAACTAAGTTGCTCCAATCACCTAGCTCGAAACGATATCGAAAAAATAAATAAAATTAGCACCCAACAGCACATGCACGCACAGTGCAATTGGCCAGAGCGCCGAACGCCCGTTGGTACTTGCCAGCCCCAACGCGGGAGAGAAAGTGGACGTGACTACATGAGCAAGTGAGGTGACGTGACCCGCGACAAGTACCGATCAGTCGAGACCCTTTTGCTGCCGGCGAGCACCACCGCACGTACAGTTGGCGGCCACGGCGCGGAGGCACGGACGGGGATCATGGATGGATATGTGTGGGCTATGTGTAGAAAAACGACGGATCCATGGGCGCGACAGGCCCCATCGCCAGGGGTACGGCACGACTGTCGCGTCGGGATCATGCGTCCCTGTACGGCGGAAGGCGACGAGGCCATGGCAGGGCGGCGGTGGGCCGGCGGCCGGAGGAATTATAGCCCCAGCGTCACGGACGTGCGTACCATGCGTGCCGTGTGCCTGTCCCCGGGGCGCGCGACCGGTCGTGCGTGCTGAGCTAGGCGGATGCGGCAACGGACAAGGCCACCGTACGCGCGGGGACCTGCCCCGGCACCAAATAACTGCTTGGCTACATAGCTTAGATTGTTGTGATGATCGACACATGGGCTGGGCGCCAACTTGTTGGCGAATAATTGGTGTGCATGCATGTCCTGCCAGTCTAGTCGTTTTTGCAGGTGTTGGGATAGAGACAGCCACTGTAAGTTTAAATCTCTACTATATAAATCAGAAAATCATAAAAATAAAAGATCATAAATTGTTATAACTAAACGTGCAGTGTAGCAGAAGAAGAGTTGAAGTAGCCCAGTTCAACATAACGAGCGCTTGTGTAGTGGAAGTAGTCGATCCCCACGAGGCAACCATCTCCTCCTCATGATCGTCCGGATTAGCGCCACAATGGCAACAGTGCTTCTACTAAAGTCCACATGTCCACAACGTCGGTATGCTATCACTAGTGCGCACGCAGAGCCTATGAGAGGTGGTGGCTAGGATTTCAGTAGGTGTATATGAGATTCATTCCTCAACCCCACGCCTCTCTTAATATAGCCACTCGGTGGAACCCTACATTAGGGGCCTAACAAGGTGCGAAATCCACTTGGCTTATTAATAACAAATATAATCTGATCTAATGTGTTCCAACCCGTTAAGTATGTAACCTTATAGGTTGAAGTATATTCGACTGTGGCCTAAAAACTCCTTTCCGGTCTACAAGTTGGAAGTTCAATGTGGTCGAAATCTGATAACATGGTAAAAAATCGACTACCAGTTCGAAGTTTAACGTGATCGGAATTCGACAACTAGTCAGAAAATGACGTGATCGAACTTCGACCACGTGGTCGGAGGCCCACAAGGCTGAGCGCAACCTGATCAGAAATCAATGTGGTCGGATTTTGTGGTTGACAACTAAACAGCAGTCTAGAACCAATGTAGTCGAAATTCGACTCAAGTGGTAAACGACTAAAGAGTGGTCAAGAACCAACGTTGTCGAAAACCAACATGGTCGGAACCAACATAATCAAAATCAGCGTGGTCGAAAGTAGCGTGGTCATAACCAACGTGATCAAAACCAACGTAGTCGAAACCAATGTGGTCGAAATCAACGTGGTTGAAACCAATATCGTCAAAGGCCAACGTTGTCGAAGACCAACGTGGTCGATGACCAGCGTGCGGTCTAAAGACCAGCATGGTTGAGGACCAATGAGTGGTCGAAAACCAACGCGGTCAAAGACTGATGTGATCATAACCTATGTGGTCGAAGACCAATGAATGGTCGACACCTCCGTAGTCGATGTCCAGAGTGCAGTCAGAAAACACATGTGGTCGAAGACCCGTGTGTGGTCATAACAGTTCAGAATATGACCAGAGTGGTCTACGACCATTAAGTGATCGAAACCAATGTGGTCGAAGACTAGGAGCTGTGGTACTACCGCTACTCAGCTTGCGGTACTACTGTTGCTACCAGATGAACAGAGTTTTTAGCATGACTGCAAAAATGCAAATCCACATAACTTTTGATTGGAAAATTCAAAAGCTATGAAAATTTGTACGCATAGTGCTTAAGGTCTCAGGAGACTATTCCAATCTTGAATCAAAAATCCATGACTAAGATGAGACATTTTTGCGATTTGAGTAAGTGCACATGAACTGAGATCTAAACCGAAATCATTGATCAGAACTTGCTCGTGGGTCAAAGGTATCCAAGATGGCTTTGATTACATTCCCACATGTCATAGCAAGTCAGAGCATCAACGAAATCAAGCCAAAAACCTCCAGATCAAGAAATCACCTAACAGGGCCAAAACCAAGTAAACACAGGATTTCTTGATAAACTTACTATTGAAGTGCCTAAATAATTGGTGGCCGATCTCAAGAGATTATCTCTATCTCATCCATATTCTTGGCACAGCAAGATCAAGAGAAGGGCAAAGATAGATCAACCCAACCAAAATAAGAACAACAGAAGGAGATCAGGAAGGGGTTGAGAGAAGAAAAACCAACTTAAAACCAGAGAAAAATCAATTAGACAAAAAGATATAAAAAAATAAATCAAAGATTGATGTATTGCTCACTCGAAATGATTGGTTTTGTAGCCTCTCCACTCAGGAGGACAAAGGTGTAAGTCTAGAGCAAACGGCCACTCTCTAACCTATTTCCCATGGGAAGGAGACCTAGCCACCAAAAGGCTTACCCAACCTTTTCAAACCCTAACTCTTGTCTCTCCTCCCCTTATATAAGTTTACAACCTAAACCTAAAACCTAATAGATCCTCCATTAGGCCAAATCAGGGATAACCCGTTAACCCCACCTAACACCGGGTTTTACTCTCGCACGCTTCTTAAAGCGGCTTACAACCATTAACCCATTAGTGAATCAACACTTGATCCATTTCATATTTTCAGCACATACAAAACCTAAACCACTTAGGCCAACGCTGCGGTTTTCACATACCGCTACTCTTTCAATATTGGGCAATTTACCAAAATGTCGCTCTACCGCCTTCCTCGAAGCTTTTCACTTCCTTTGCCATGAAGCATCGTCCATACTTCACCATCTTCCATGTGGCCCCAATGACTTGTTATCAAGCCTCTCATGCGTCCGGATCCCACCGATCTGTCATCGCTTGCAAATGACCCAAGTCACTTGGTGCAGCACATGTTTCTCCTCATGCATAACGGTACCAGGCTTCCTTAATCGTCTGGACCTCGACTCCTCCCTGAGCCTAGTCCCGGTCCACCTCACCGTTGCCTGTCATTTCCACCATTGTTAGCTCTCGCTCCGGTTTCTCGTTGACCCGGCTTGCAACCACCCCGCAAGTCTCAGTCATCTTCAGCATCTCCTTGACCGTTCTGGATCTCAGCACCACCCTGTGCCTAGTCCCTATCCTCCTACGTCTCACCACGACCTAGCTTCAAAGTCTTACAACCAACAACAATAAGCAAATCGTCACGTAGTACTGCACAACACACAAAGTCATCAATTGATACTATTCATCTATACAATGCACTATACAAAATGTATGCAACCAAAATACTAATCCTAAACCTAGGACCAAACAATAAACCCATGTGCATACAAGGAACAACACCCATACCATGACCACATGATCATCATAACTCAAAAGCCAAAATCCAGTTTTTCTGCGAAATTAGTAGTACCGCTCTTAACACATCGATACTACCACGCTGTGGTACTATTGCGCCCTAAGACGATACTTCCGCACCATCGCTTCTCGCATAGGACCTCTCTGGAAAAAAACGTTCCGCTGCTTAGACTGGAACTACCGCTTGAGCGGAACGACTGCGCTCGCAACATCGGTACTATCGCTCAACGGTAATACCATACAAACACCTTCGGTACTTCCGATTTTTCTAATAGTTCCAGATAACAGCCCAAATCAAATGCAATCTTTACAAAACCAATTAACCACTCCACAAACATTGTCATGGTTCATCACAATAATATCATGGATCTTTTCACATAGTCCTTCACATAATTATTGATCTATATAAAAGACACTTATTCAATAGATAAAATAATATATTATTTAAAATATCATAAATATAGAAGTGATATAATTATATTTATGATTATTTCTGTAGGACATATCAAGCAGTACAGTGGTTTAATCGGTACGGGGTTACATTTGACAAGCTAAGTCCCGAGAGGGCATGGTTGTAGTCGTGTACAATGGCGGACCCAGGATTTGAATCCAGGGTATGCCTAACTAAAAAATTATTATCCAATGTTGGTATAATCTAATACAAAAATTCGGTAAACGGTTCGGTAAAAAACATAATATATCTAAAAGATCTCATAATACCTTAAATTCAACAAATAAGTTCGAAATTTGCATAACCGATAATATAAATTGTTCAAATGTAATATAAATTCAGGGTTACTTTGTTCTATTTGGCCCTCCTGATCGTAACTGATTGATTAGATCACTGCACGCTCGAGCTCAAATTCTACAGTCTACACCATCCTTGTATCCAAAAGCGGATCTCAGAACAGTAATCCCAATCTACCAAACCTCGCAAATATAGCGGGCAGCCGCTCCCCAAATCGGAGATCTTGACGTAGGCGGCGTCGGCGAGGCTGGCGGAGGAGGCGTTGCGGAGGGCGCGGAGGTTGGGGTACGAGTCGCGGGAGATCCGCACGCACGTGGCCGAGAACGGCAGCGCCGCCTACTCCGGCGCCGCCGCCGGGGGGTCGGCCTCCGCGGCTCCGCTCACGGGCCCTCCTCCTCCTCCTCCCCCTGCCGCTGCTCGTCGTCATCGTCCGGCGGCAGGATTTGGCGGAGGCGGAGGCGCCGATGCGGAGGCGGAGGCGGAGGCGCGGAGAGACCGAGAGAGCCTGGCGGCTGGCGGAGTGGAGGCGGATGGGCGCAGGGCGCTGGCGGTATGGATTAAATTTTTTTTGGGCCAAATTGTACTGTTGCAGAGTAGTTCTGGGTTTATATGGACTACCTGCTGGGCCCGCCCCTGGTCGTGTAGCTGCATTGTGAATCACGCACGACTCAAATTGTCACGTACGCTGGGAGGTAAATTAATCCAGGACGAACACTTGCGATCAATGTGGGTGAGACTTTTGAGACCCTTTTTTTTTCAGATTACACTGGTAGATGTACGTGCATATACACATCAAGCACGCGCGCGAGTACGCTCCTAACACACCTAGAATTGCATGGCCAAGATAAATTCACGACCTCGCTTCGAACGTGCATGCATCCTTTTCAGTTAGACACACCTGGGCAACCAATTGAAACCCACTAGATAAAAGTCTTTTTAGGAAATACTCCCCATCTCCAGCAAGAAACAGGTGATTTCCCCTTTGAGGCCTTTTCAATTTCTCGCTAGATGCATGCTTGAATCTTTACGCGACGGTTTAGAGACGCCCGAATGACCACAAAGTTAGGGATCTTATTCCCACCGAGAGCAACTTGTCCCATCGCATCCGTTACATGAATGGACGACTCTCGACACGTTCCGTTGCTCCGGAGTATCCTACTGCCAGAAGAATAAAACCATGCACGACTTCTAGCCAAAGAGGAACGGCAATGAGGTCAATATACATCTGAATCTGACCCTTGCCAGAACCTTAGCTAATGGCAGGAGGAGGGGCTAGAAGACTCGCGCACAAGGCTGTGTCCTCTTGCGCACACACAACTACAGAAAAGGTCATCACAGATAGTTCGAAAACGTCATCACTGACGGTTTTATGAACCATCTGTATTTATGGGTCAGTGATAATCGAAGGTCATCACAGACGGTTTTCGAACCATCTGTGATTATCAGCTATCACAGACGGTTTTTGAGTAAAAACCGTCTGTGATAGCTGATAATCACAGACGGTTTTGAGTTAAAAACCGTCTGTGATACTGATAATCACAGACGGTTTTGAGTTAAAAATCGTCTGTGATACTGATCATCACAGACGATTTTTAAGTAAAAACCGTCTGTGATTATCAGCTATCACAGACGGTTTTTAACTCAAAACCGTCTGTGATATTCCCTTCAACCCCTAAATATATTTCAGTTTATTGGCTAGCCTCAGGAAATGCTAGCCATGCCCTCTAAAACAAGCAGATAATCACAGACATAAAACATATACAATTCACACATCTCATTTCATTTCAGATACATTTCACATCTCAATTCATTTCACAGACATAAAACATCCAATTGACAACGCACTTCATTTCACAAACATAAAGCATCCATTTCGCAAATCAATTCATTGAATTGAAATAAAATATCCATTAACAAATACACAATTGTAAAAGATCTACACTGCATTTGCACTTACAATTACAATAAAAAATCATTCTGGGTTGTGGAACTCTCCATCTGATCTTACGACTTTACTCCACAAAAACCAAATGAACTCTCCTCGAATTTTTGCAAAATCCAGCTGTTTCAATGCAGATGTAGAGATGGGTGCAGCCCATCGATAGGAATACCAACGTGCGCACATATAAAACTTGACATGTATGAAATAAATATGGGAAGATTGACAAACCTTAGAATTGGTGAACTTGGTGGAATCGAGGAGTAGTCTCATATGGTGGCACACGTAGTATCCACACGTGTTGCCCAGCTTCTGCTGGTGGCACTGCAAAAAACAGAATGTGTTAAATCAAGTGGCATTACTACTAAGTGTTGTATATGATTAATTAATGTGTAGCTAGCGAATACCCGAAAATTGCGATTATGTTTCAAGGGCTTGGTCCCTGTCGTCGAGCCACGTGTTTGTTGAACGTATGTGGCGAACGACCTTCGTTATTCGAAAAAGTTAGATTAGTCATTCGGAAGGAAAGAAAGAGTACAATGTACAATGTACGTACCTATTGAGTATTTGGGCGATAGATGTGTACTTGGATTTGTTCTTACTTAGAGAATCAAGGTATATAGCCTTGTTCCATTTTGGTATAATTACAATTAAAATCCAATGGAAGTGCTCATTGTATGGCATAAGAACAAATTCCTTATCTTGGTGGGCCAGTAGTGCTTTTGTAATATAGTCCTCGACGAAGGATGCATTCTCGTTGATGGTATCAATGGCGACCAAGCGTGGGTCCAGGAAACCAATTGATGATTTCAATGATCTAGCTTCGGTCAGCATAAATCTATATATATACACAGAAAAGCAACAAATTGTGACATATATCGGTATTACGTGAACAGAGACTGTGATTGTACAGACTTACATCGTCCAGCATCGAACGAGTGAGGCGTCGAGAGCGTTGAGCGTGAAAAGACCAAATATATCGTCAAAGGTCACCGGGAAGACACATTCCTGAACTTCGTGCAAGAAATGTTCCGGCTTGAATTTGACAATGATACCTGAGCGTCGTTCTGCCTCTGGTCTATTGGACTGTTCCATATACCAAGTGTGGAATCTTTGGCAACCAAGTCCTAGCTTTGTGAGGTGCTCTTGCGGGAATATCATCGGCTCGCCTAGCACGAATTTGCGGGCCAATGGCAGGTACGAGATATCGTCATCATCGTTCGTCTTTGATTTGCCATGGCCACTGCCTCGACTGCAGGTCGACTTCATAGTAGTCGACTGTAATGGTACAGACGGTGCAAGTTGCTTTGGCGAGAATAGCACCCGTGGAGATAGCACCGGTGCAGGTAGCTCTGCTTCGCACTGCCCGTGTGGAGATGGCACCAGTGCATGTTGTTGTGGTTCGCACTGCACTTCTGGTCCTGCCACCGGTGAAGAAGCCTCCAGGGAGATGTCGCTTTTGGGTCACTGGATGAATGTTCCAATGGCCTGTCCTAGAGTCACGATCTCGTCGTTGGGGGGCTTCGGTAGCGGGACCACCTCAAAATTGACATACACACCATCCACATTAACTTTTGCGAAGCCTGGCGCTAAAGCTTGACCGTGCACCATGGCCCCAATACCAGACGAATATGCCTGGCCCTAAGCAGCGTACAAGGGAATGGAGCCATATCTCACTTGGAGCCTGCACTTCGTAGGCTCCTACATAACGATACAAAATTAGCTACTCGAATAGGCCTATCAATGGAGCAAGCATTCGAGAGATAATAATTATTACCAGGATGTCGTCCACAGGAAATTTGCCATGGGTTTGCGTCGGATTGGACGCGCAGCTACTCGGATGGTTGTGCGGGCTAGCTAGCACAGGAGCGGTAGTAGCGGCCTGCTGACTTTCTGTCTGTTTCCGCACCTCATCTCTGATTACATCAGCCATCTGAGCTAATAGCTCCTCTCTAAGAGATTCCTTGATCTCTTCTCGTAGCTGTGCGTCACGCTCGGCTTTGTTACTCTTCCTACCTCGATACATTCTGGAGTCATCTTGGAAACCATGTTTCCAAGGAACGTAAAGCCCAAGGCCTCTCGTACGACCATGTCAGCGTCTCACTCGGCGAGCTCCTAGCGATTTGCTCCTTCAACCATTGGTTGAACCAACGGTTGTGTTGCCTCATGATCCAAACATCCGGCCGCTCTGGAGTGATTGCTTTCCTTCCGATAGTTCCGAGACCCTTCAGCCTCCCCTCATGACGAGATTGAGGGACACCTATCGGTTGAATCTGAGCCATATAATCGACACAAAACTCAATGACCTCTTCGCTTGCATAACCTTCGACGATGCTGCCCTCCGGCCGAGAACGATTCCGTACGTAGGACTTGAGAATTCCCATGAACCTCTCAAATGGGTACATGCTACGTAGGAATATGGGCCCGCACATTTTTATCTTCCACACAACGTGAACAATGAGATGGACCATGGTATCGAAAAACGAAGGAGGGAAATACATTTCAAGGTGACATAGAGTCGTCATCACCTCGTCCTGCAGAGCATCTAGTCCTTCGGGATCGATGACCTTCTGAGCAATTGTGTTAAAGAAAATAACATAGCCTCATGATTGTCTCTCGGACTTTGATCGGCAAAATATTTCTAATTGCAATAGGAAGCATCTGTGTCATCAGCACATGACAATCATGAGACTTCATGCCATTTAACTTCAAATCTTGCATCGAAACAAGTTTCTTCACGTTGCCGATTAACCAGACGGAACTTTGACACCATGCAAGCACTGGCACAGTTCTGTTTTCTCAGCCTTGGACAGAGTGTAACACGCAGGGGGAAGGTACGTTCGTCCATTATCAGTGCGTGTCGGTGCTAACTCAGGCCTGATGTCCATGTCAGCCAAGTCAAGTCGTGCGTTGACGCCGTCCTTTGTTTTATCACGGATGTTCAGTAAGAGACCAATCAAGCTGTCGCATACATTCTTTTCTACGTGCATGACGTCGATGCAGTGTCGAACATCTAGGTACTCCCAATAAGGTAAGTCCCAAATATTGATCTTTTCTTCCAGGTGTTCTTCTCATGAGCCCTGAATTCACGTCCCTTTCCGAGGACAACATCTAAATTCTTAACCATATCATAAACCTCGTGTCCCCTTAAATGCCTTGGAGCTGAACCGTCTTCCTTCTCTCCATCAAATTGTTTCTTCATCTTGCGGTATGGGTGAGCCCTCCGAAGGAACCGGCGGTGACGCATGTAGACGGTTTTGCGTTAGTGTCTCAGCCACACACTCTCGGTACCATCTAAACAGTGCGTACAAGCTTTGGCACCTTTTGTACTATGGCCCGATAGGTTACCAAGGGCAGGATAATCATTTATGGTGCAGAACAATAAGGAGCGCAGAGTGAAGTTCTCTCGTTTGTATGCATCCCATACCTGTACCCCTTCGTTCCACAGTACTTTTAGATCTTCCACCAATGGTGCTAGGAACACATCGATATCATTTCCAGGTTGTTTTGGCCCTTTGATAAGTATCGACAGCAAAATGTACTTTCGCTTCATACACAACCAAGGAGGAAGGTTATAGATGCAGAGAGTCACGGGCCATGTGCTATGTCGGCTGCTCATGCTACTGAAAGGATTCATTCCATCTGTACTCAGTCCAAACCTTATATTCCTTGGTTCTGCACCGAAGTCTGCAAAACTCCTATCGATGTTTCTCCACTGCGCGGAATCAGCAAGGTGTATTATCATTCCATCCTTCTTGCGCTCCTCCGAGTGCCAACGCAGCAGTTTTGCCTCCTTTGGATTTGCAAAAAACCTTTTCAAACGGGGAATTATAGGAAAATACCATGCCACCTTAGCAGGAGGTCCTTTCTTCGCCTCTGTTCCCTCGCCAGCATCTGATTGATTGTTATGTTTGTATCGGGATACGTTGCACACCGGACATACATGCATATTTGTATACTCTTTACGGTAGAGGATACAGTCGTTCGGGCATGCATGTATTCTTTCTACTTCCATTCCCAACGGACAAAGAATCTTCTTGACTTTATACGTGGTTTTAGGTAACTCATTTCCCTCCGGAAGCATGTCCGCTAAAAGACCTAGCAGCGTCGTAAAACTCTTGTCGGACCAACCGTTGCTTGCCTTCAATTTCAACAGTTCAAGCACGACTGACAACCTCGTGTACTTGCAGCCCGTGTACAAAGGTTTATCTGAGTCCTCCATCAAGCCACGGAATTTAACATACTCTCTCTCATCATAGTTTTCTTCTACATCGCGAAGTATCTGATCCAGATTATCATCGTGCAACCTATCCGAATCCGAGCCACAATCGACATCAGCTGGCGGCATGTCATTCACTTCACCAGCGATGTCATCCGGGGGCATATCATTCACTTCACCGGCGATGTCATCCGGCGGCATATGATCATTCACTTCGCCATGACTGGTCCAACACGTATAATCCTTTTTGAAACCCCTCCGAATCAAGTGCGCTTCAATTTGCCCTCGGTTCTTAAACATCTTCAAATTCTCGCAGTCAGTGCATGGACAGCGCATATATTCCACCCCCTTATTCAACATATCCTCCTCGGCGGTTCTTATAAAAGCAGAAACGCCATTAATGTACTCTTCACTCACACGGCTCGCGGCATACATCCAGCTTCGGTCCTACGTTACGTACATATATAACAACTTAGTATTAAAATCTAGATTAACTAATTATAACTACATATATACCGGCCACATTTATTATATTGAGACTTAATTCAAACACAACAGCTATTATATAACCAATAATTTTGCAAATTAACATCTTCAATAACCACTCATGGATTACTTAGACCTAAATTGTAATGCAATTAAAGAAAAAATAAATTTCATTACTAACCATATTTAGAGCAACCAGGAAAGTCTGAATCTTCAAAACTCAATCTCTGCCTCTTCCCACCAAATTAACTGGCCTGAAATCGCCTAGCTTCCTCCCGAGTGAAAAAGTGCGCAGCAGTGGCTAGATCTGGATCGAAATGAAGACAGATGCGGTCTGAGCAGCGCAATAAATGCCTTAGCCATTATCACAGATGGTTTTTAACTAAAAACCGTCTGTGAATTATCACAGACCGTCTGTGATAACCAGCTTATCACAGACGGGTTTTTACTAAAACCGTCTGTGATAAATATTATCACAGACGGTTTTTTATAAAAAAAAACCGACTGTCATAAGCTTCATGTCAGAACGCTTCGTGTTTCAATCGTCTAATTAACGTCTCTCGATCGTTATACGAAGCGTCTATATCATTAATGTTTGGGTATACGAACCGTATGTGCTAAAGGTTAAATATACGCGCCTAATCCAGGTCTCTTCTACGTACATACAATATGGCTTCTACTATTCTTGTGATCATCTCCTTCCTCTCATCTGTTCATCAAGAATTGTTCGGCCGGAACCTTACACAGGCGGCCAGCAATTTGCATCTGGAGCAGCTTCTCCGCACACGCCCTGCTCTCCTTCCCCGACTTTCTTGCATCCGTCAGCTCGACCTGATCATCCGCCGTCGACGGAGGCGTCTCGCTGCCGCTCAAGAAAGGGAAACAGCCCTTACCCTGGTTCTTCTCCACAATGTGCACAAAGCGGAAGAATCTCTACACGCATTGGAGAGACTGATGGATAGCCTTGCCGATCAAGCAGAAACGACAGATTCTGATGAATCTTTTCATGCTATCCTCTACGACATTATGGGCTATGGTACTGATAATTTGCCCAGGCTGGAGGAGGAAGTGCTGAGGACAAGGACAATCTTAACGGCGTTCGAGAAATCAGTGGCTGATACTCCAAGTCCCAAAGTCGAAGAAGAAGCGTACGAAGCCCAAAAGATTACAATCTGGGAAACTATTTACCTGTGCGACTTTTGTAGTAAATTTGCCTCTAATTGAAACTAATAAATTTGCCTTTAATTTGTGATCTCTTGTCTCAGTAGTTCTGTAGTTAAGTTATTAGAAACAATGTGTACTTATATATTAACCTCTGATCATGAACAGAATAGGACAGACAAAGGGACATCACAGACGGATCTTGTTAAAAACCGTCTGTGAACATTAACAGACGGTTCTGTGTTAGTCTACACAACACAGACGGTTTTTAATAAAAAAACCGTCTGTGATAATTCCAGATTATCATAGACGGTTTTTAATAACAACCGTCTGTGATACTTTAGTATCACAGACGGTTCATCGGTAAGAACCGTCTGTGATACTCGTTTTATCCGACGCCACTAACACAGACGGTGTCCAAATTAAAATCGTCTGTGTTAGTGTCAATCACAGACGGTTTGACAAAATCGTCTGTGATTGGCCGTCTAGTGTTAGGCTTTCTGTAGTAGTGACACTTCCTCAGGTTCTGAAGCTCTCTGAACATAACACATGCACGTGAGATATCCAAAGCCAACCGAAGATCAATGGGCTGGCGCTGCTAGCTAGTAGCTTATAAGTTAGAGCTTATGGTTTATTTGATACTGTAATTAATGTTAGTTTATTCTACACGATTAAATATAAAAAATAAAAAATATTATATTAATATAAATGCAAAGGAATAAACAAAAACAAGGAAAAACAAAAAAGCCAAAAAAAGCCCAAAACGGCAAAAAAAAAAGAAAAATCAAAAGCGAGAAACAGAAATAATTTGAAGTGGGTCTAGCTGAAGCTCTGAGCAACGTAATGACAAGGGAACAGTGTTCCACAGGCTTCTCCCCGGTCATGGCGGAAGGTCAAGCACTAGGATCGGTACTTCCGCCTGTACTGGGGTTTGTACAGTGGCGATGGGCTCCGCGCGTCAGCCTCGGTCGGAACCGTCGATTCGAAGATCAATGGCTTCAGAAACGTACTGGGCGCCGGTGCGGTGCCGCGTGCATTATGGGGAGGCCCGGCTGCTCCCTGCAGAAAGGAGCGAACAGCAACACGTGCACGGCCCACTGTTCCATGTACAATCCTGGACTGCTACTCTGATGCATCATGAAACAACATGCATGCATGGGAGGATACGGGGCTGTTTGGTTGCCTGTACGAGGGTGACTCGTACCAGCGCATGTAAAGAGATAGTGTTTGGTTGTTTGTATGGAGGAGAGAGTCTGCACGAGTAGATGCCAAAAATTAACTGGAGCTAAGCTAAGGAGAAACGTGGCTGAGGAGCTTCCCTCCTCAGCCTGATCACACTCATACAGCTGCATGAGCACATGCCGGCAACCAAACAGCCCAACATGGAGATTGTTCTCTGTTCCAGTACGAATTGAATCGGCCAAGTCTACTACATTTGGAGATTGTTTGGCTCATTTAGACACTCCACCGCAAGCACGTGTGAAGTAGTGCTAAGGGCATCTCCAATGGTTATAGCTAGCAACTAACTATAAGACTTCCACATCATCTATATAGTACACACTAAAGTTAGCATTCTAAAGAACTATCTATAAGGATAGCTATTTGATGCTTATATGCACACACAGAATTTATGGAGGCTGCCTCGTTTGGCGCTATAGACTATCTCTAGAGCTGTAGAGAGCTGCGTTCTCTTTCTTCATTTAATATCTTCCACGTAGGACAGTTGATGACATGGACTCTCTTGTAGAGAGCTGCTATAGACCCATTGCAGATGCTCTAAGTTGACTAATGTACACAAGCGTGTTGAGTGTGCGACGGAAGCAAAGTTCCGATCCCCTAAAGACGGGTTATATATGTGCGTTAAGTTTGAGGATACATACCGCAATTTAATTCTGCCGCAGTGCAACCTTCATGCAGACGAGAGAGCGTACGTTGGAAGGAACAATCTAGGCTGGTAATTGTGCCCGTTTATCCGTATATCGTAAGTAAATATCCTAATAGAGTCGGGTATATAATATTTTCTTTACCCATGGATATGAAAATGAGAGGAACACTCTACCCGTCAAGTAAACGGGCACGGATATGAGTAAGTTCCACCCGTACACTCCCCGCCCGTTTACCCGCGATATAGATTGACAGGTGGCGCAGTCATAGCAATATCTCTAATTACTATTGATTGTTATAAACTTTTCCATATCTCTAATTGTTATTGCTTGTTATAAACTTTTTTGATAGCTATTATATTTTCTAGCAACAGTTGTTGTTTATATGTATCTGTCATTAGTTTAATTCTTAGATGGCGACTTTTAGTTCACGGGTAAACGGGTATATTCACGGACGACGAGTATCCGAACGATGGGTATGGGCGAGATTTTTCGTCCGTTGTCCTTCGCGGGCATATCTATAGTGTAAATCGAGGTCGTAGGTACAGATATAGACAAACACTATCTATATATATCCGCTGCATCCGATCACCATCCCTAATCTTGGCGGAGACTGCATTTGACGCAGCGTGTGTGAACGACGAACAATTGCGGCGTGTTGGTCGGTTGCTTTTTCCCGGTTTCTCGTGGGCACGATCAGCTTTTGTGATCTTGGGACGTCTCAACGTTCTGATGGAGATGAGATTCATTGTGAGAGGGATTAATTAACACGTAAACGTATAATAGTATTAATAGTGAGTTGCTGAAGAGACGATTCACGACGATGAACAGTGGAACCGCCACACGTGCGGATGTCCATAGACAGGCAGCAGACATGAAGTCGTTAGCACGATCTTGGGTTAGATATCCCGACCCCACCGCCACGAAAAGTCCGGCCCACTTGCCCATTCTCCACATCACGCGCTCACGTAATCGGGTCGGTCGTGTTTTGCTTTGGGGCTCGTACTCCAACATGTCGGGTCGGGTTTTTTTTTCTTTTCTCGTGGGATCTTTTCTCAAGGTATATAGCATAAAATTGATCAAAAGGCATTATTTGCCAACAATATGCTACTAGAAGTTGTTAGCATAGGCAGCTTCAGTGCATCTTAAGGTGCTATTTGCTATGTATGAATTTTACAAGGATTCTGTAGGATTTTTATATAAAATAGCTTAAGTTCTATAGAATTAGAGAAAATTTATGTATTCCAATCGAAACATAAGTAGTGATAATTCCTAAATTGTTGGTATCTTCGTGATCCACATCCAACAAAGACATGTGCAAACCATTCAAGTGGGTATGTGGGTGGTGTGAACCATTCATCCGATCAACCGAGTGAGGCATCCATGACAGTTCCAAAATTTTCAAAACTCATGAATGTCTCTTTCGTTATTTAAGTGTTTTTAATTGGTTTTTCTTGTATTTTCTTGGTCTGGTCTCTTCTCCCTCCTTCCCTAGTCTTCTTAGAAGAATCCTGAGCATTCGGAGCCATCAAAGCCTTCTTGTTTGTCTTCTAAGCACTCAGCTCCGACCAAAGTCCTCGACCAGCAACAGTTGCCTTGCCTGAGTGCTAGCTACCAATCTTTGCTCGAAGCCTCGATCGTGCATCGGTCACTCTGCCCTATCGTGCTCCACTTCGGCTATCCTACGCCAACCTCGTGTTCCACCGATCGTTGCTGCCTTCTTGCATGAATGCCACGTTACAAAGTTTGGTTTTCGTTAACATATTGAACACTAGAAATCTTTTATCTCTCTATCTATTATATTATTAAAATAAATATAAAAAAGTCATCATGTTTGCTCTTAAGGAATGAAAGATCTCACATTAATTGAAGGAAAAGAGAAAGATATACACCATCGGTTTTGGTGGTCCAGATTATAGCAGTGCAAATTAATCAGGTATAGATCGAGAGGACGGGAGCTGTTACAATTTGTACAAGAAATATAACTATATTTTCATCATAAACATTAGAGTTATATAACAAGTATAACTCTTTGTTTTGACATAAGCATATGCATAGTTAATATGGAAAAGTTTTGACTTGGCAAAGGACAATGTTGCACTGTTTGCTATACGGAGGGATTAAAGATCGACTACCTTTCTTACCTCCTTGTCAACTGCTCTTTCAATGTCATATGTTGTCAGTTCTGGACATTTCATGGAGGAACAACGTGAAGGTGATCTGACTGGCACGCTAACTTCACTTTTCAAACGAAACTATGGCGAAAGGAGATATTTCAAGGGAGTGACTATTGCGGGTTGTTGGAGATTGTCTGCAGAGATCGTAATAGGGGTGTCTTTGAACTTACTTCTCTGTCCTTTCCAATATGGAGATCAGGAAACTCTTTTGAAGGCCTTAAAGCCTTGTCTCTGCTAGCATGTCGGACCCTTCTCTCATGCGGTTCTTGTCCTGACTCTTCTTGGTAAATTTCTCCAATTTTTTCAGGTTTCTTAGCCCATGAGTCCATGACAAACTGGTTCCTAGCAGTCTCCTAGTTTCACCTGCCTTCCAGCTGGTTTCATTGTAAACCAGAAAACGCAACCGCTAATTAATATCTGCTCGATCGATGCATCTACCTAAGCTGCAAATCAATACAGACCACTTCAAAATTTTCTGATAGGTGATAGCTAGGCTAGGCTGAGCCCAAACAAGCAATAACAGCATGTCATCTCTGTGCCAGCAGAACAGACAGCAAGATCGCTTTCGGATAAATCCCAAACGCCGAAATAAAAGTTGCGACGATGAGGCGGACACGAAACCTGTGGGCCGAGCCTTCGTTCTCGCAGGACCGGAGAGGAGGAGGTTTCAGATGCTACTCCTCCCGCTCAAGATAGAAAAGATAGCGAGGAGTCGATGAAAAATACATATAGCAGCACGCGCACTGCACTGTATATCGAATTATCCATCGACCCTGCCTACGCTACGCATGCGCTGTTCCTTTGTAAAGGATTTCTCCATAGTGACTATGAACACTTGCTCCTGTAGTGGCCAAATAAGGCTTTTTCTCCGGACGACATGTACGCATGCGCCCGGATCAGCCGAAAGGGATCTCCCGCCGCACGTCGATCGTCCTCCCCGTCGAAGAAAAACATTGCCGCACGTACGTGGGCACTGTTTCTACGAGGGAAGGGCCCGCCGGGAAAGGCAGCGTTTCAATGCGATGGGACGTGTGAGTACGAGAGCGAAACGAAAAGAGAAGGCTCAAACAGTGGTAAAGCACTCGATTATCAATTAGGAGGCTCCCTGTCTTTTTTTTTTTTTGAAAAACTGTGCAAGAGATTTTGCGTTGGGTCTTCGTCAGCGCACGATTCGACTTTATCGTTTTTTTAGGGAGAGTTGCCTCTTTTTTTTTTATCTTCGAAAAGTGCAGTGTAGCGTAGGTCGGCAAATGCAAGAAAGATTTATATTTGAAAATGTTTTTTTTCGGTTGGCCGTTCGCTTTTTGAGCTGAAGGACCGTAGTATATTCAGATGATTGGGTCAAGAGTCAACAACTAATCTAGATCGAATACGTCAACAGAATTGAATTTGGTTCCTTGATCTCTATCCGTGACTCAATCTGAATGTAGTTTATGGAACTGATGGCTCTCATCCACCACAATCGCCACCACATGTTTCTGAGTTTAGGGTGAGGCGTCCATTCTGCGCTATTTAATTTTGTGCTTGTGCATGGAACACTTGTTGTCCAGAAAGGGATATATGATGCGTGCATGCTTAAAGTTTTGTTTGTTGATTAATGGTCCACGCGACATGATCAGCTGAACAATTGGGTGAATCGTATTTATATGCACATTGTGGTTGCGACGCATGAATAGCGGTGTTGCTTTGACCAATCATTGGGGACACCGGACCAAATG
This sequence comes from Dendrocalamus latiflorus, assembly GCA_017311315.1. Classification (NCBI taxonomy): domain Eukaryota; kingdom Viridiplantae; phylum Streptophyta; class Magnoliopsida; order Poales; family Poaceae; genus Dendrocalamus; species Dendrocalamus latiflorus. The sequence continues at coordinate 40,623,810 of CM029610.1, forward strand.
GAAAGTTTTAGCAAGTGGGGCTCAGTGTCGCCAATTAGTCGCTTTAGTTTGTCGAGGGAGAAGGGCGAAATAGCACAAATGTTGGCCACTTGCATCGATCGCGCATCTAGCACACCCACCTTTTATTTTGCGATGAAGCATAGTCACTTTTAACTGGGCTAATTTTGGCTAGCCCGTACTTTTCAGGGTTTTTTTTTCGGTTGGTAAACTTGGCATCCTATTTCAATTTCTAAAACTTAGCTGAATTTTGTCTATAAGACAAATACACTTTATACATGTAATAACCCACGTCCAAAATTCTTGGATCAAGAATCAACAAAAAAAAAGTTGTATGTTGAATGATAACGGTTGCTATTCTATTTAGGGAACTATCTCTAAGTAGGACAGCAAATTGTGGATGTACGATTTCATTCACTGTGTTTAAATGCTGATGTCTTCTTTTACGTATATATACGAGTGCGCTTTCAATTGGAATGTTGTGTGTATATACGCATTCCTTGTAATCAGAAAAGAAAAGGAATTAATATTCTATTCTGTACTCTGTACTAAGCCGGTGAAAACGGTCGAATCACTTGGGCGTGGTAGCGAGAAAAAGTATCCACCTCACCTCCCATAGAAAAAAAAAATGACTATGAAAATTGAAAGGGAAGCTTCGCTAAACATGATTTGGACACGGACATGCCCTTGAGGAGATAGCTATCGTAAGTTCGTAACTCAGGGGCAACGCTCAAAAGATGGCTGTCCTCAGCTGTCCACACGGTAAATCACAAGAGCGGTCTAAATTCCTGTGTTGTTGCCTGTTGTACTTATACCGGCGACAGGTGACTAGCTAGCCCAAGCATCCATTTGTCAAACTCCATGTAATTTTCTTTTCCTTTTCCTTCTGTCGGCCCATCTTTCGTCCGATGGAGACAACGCTAGTGCTGGTAAATTTATTACTAGCTGCCACCCCGCTCGTTTCAACTTCAAGTTTAGTTTTTGGCTTTTAACTTTTAACTTACTATTACTTTATTTTGTTTTTCCTGATTTTTTAACTTTTTAAGCTTTTTTTACCTTTCTTTTTTATATTCCTTCGTATTGTATGTGATAGGTTAATCTATTTTTTTTCTATTTTAAATTTTTTAAATTTAATTACGCTAAATAAGTCTCTATCGATTACAGTGAAAAAAGTTATAAACCATCGGCAAACTGAGCACCACGTATTATAGCAGGTTTTTTATTTTGATTTTTTTTTGTTATTTTCTTCCTTGAGAGGTCGATCTTTTCTCCAAGAAGCTGTACGTACAGAAAGCTTTTTGCCCGAAGGTATTTCGGCCTTTTTCTGGACTCCTAGACTTTCCCGGCCCATCAATAGTTGCGCGGTCACCAACATTTTTGGCCCAATTGTTCGTTTCGTGGGCACCGCGCTCACATTAGCAAGCCCACGATGCTGAGATGAGAGGGCTGGCCAGCCCCGCGCGCGGTAATCTTTCTCTTTCTCGTCCTTATTTTGACGTGAAATTATTGCTTAAGGATGGTACCGTACCAAAAGCCTGAAAAGTAAAAAGAAAGGATTTTTATGCGGATGTACAACCGGCGGTGATCGTGTGTGAATATGTAACTTTTTTTCGATGGTACATTTAATTATATTTGTTGGATGTATACAGGATCAACTTGCAAAGGTGAAAACATATGATACGTACAGGATTCACAACAGAATGGCGTGTATAGCCATAGGCGTACGTACTTTCGAAGGCGCAAAATAGTTTATGCATGGCGCTCTTAATTAACTGTGGAAATTGGCATGCGTAGCCAGGCATAATATCTGTCTTCAACAATCGGAGGCAAAGATTCCAAGTAGTAACCACTTTCAAGGCGAAGCAAACCCAAACAACTGAAACCAACGCTTTTACCTCCAGCTGCGACCCTCCAGAATCCAGAAGCAATTTAGGACCTGAAAGCAACAGACGGGAAAAAAAAATGTCTGCAGGGTTTCTAGTTTTGCAACAGCTATGTTGTGTTGTTGACTTCTGCTATTTAGATGCAAGTCATCTACTAGAAGTACTGGACTTGAGCGAATTTCAGTCCCTCGATCCCCTCTTTTCTGTTCCAAAAACAATAGACTGTCTAAAAGGTCTTGAACTCTTTTTTGTCCATCGTAATTCAACTGTGTACTAATGCATGGTCTGGTACAGACAGCTGCAAGCCTGCAACAAAATAGATGATTGTCTTAATCAAGTTTTAAGTACTTCGACTTTAGAGGTATAAGTACTTTGACTTTAGAGGTATCTCCATCTAGAAAAATTCAAGTAGTACGAGGGATTGCTGTTCAATTTTAGCTGTAGCGTATCAACCAATACAGGGAACATCCAACTTGCCACTAACTGCCAAGCCAATGGTCACCATTTAGCCAGTTACAAAGGAGCCCAAAGCCCTAGCCAACTCTGGAGACGAACAGCGGCAATAAACCAAGTCACTTTTCTTTTCGACCGTAGCCAATAACTTTTGACTACAATTGATGTTTTTAGTTATATTTTTTTAAGATAACAGTTAAAGGTGAAGACACTGATATGGACAATACTAACAGCTTTAGGCTCAAAAGGCTGTTTAAAAAATTCACTTTAAAATATTATTCTATTTATTTTAACTTTTAAAGAAATCAAAATCAGGAAGTCAAAAAGCCCCCGCGAAAATAGGCCGAATATCTTTCCGTCACGGTTGGCGCCTACAAGGCCAAGTCCAATATAACTGCCCAATAACCGTGGAGTGGGATCTTTTGTAGCGCGACTCAGTCCACCGCAGTGTACCCAGCCAAGAGAGATGATCGTTCACACAATCACATTCATTCGTACTTAGCAACACAGTAGACAGACTTGTGCCTGAACAGCATATGCCCAAACATAGGAATGCAAGTTCACAATCCATTACGGGCAACCCTGCGCACACGGCTACAATTATTACAGCTTACGAAGAATCCCACGCCGTCCAAGTCCGACGAGTGCGCATCAAGCTAGCCACTTGGGAAGAGTACGCGACATCCGCTTGGCACATCCGGGGCTCCCTTTCAACACACGTCACCGTCGCACGAGAGGAGAGACCCAGCGGCCGAGGCCCACTTCCGTGCCATGCGCTGCGCGTCGCGCGGGTCCCCATCCCCACCCGCGAGCTCCAGCTGGATCCGGCCCAATTAACGACCCGAGCCCAAGCCCCCCACCGACCCGCAAGTCGCGCTACCTGGCTGGCGCCTCTCGTGCCACACCGCGTCGGAGCATGGCACGCGGACGTCCCTCTCCACGCGCTAAACTACATAAGTCGCCACCTTTCCCTCCAGAATTCAAACCAGATGCTTCGAGTCCTCCTCCCCTCTGCTTACACCCGTGCAGCCATGGACGTTGCTGCGCTCAGCAGCGACTACTCCTCGGGGACGCCGTCCCCGGTGGCCGCCGACGGGGACGAGGGCTCCTCCTCGTACATGACGGTGTCGTCAGCGCCACCGAAGCGCCGGGCGGGGCGGACCAAGTTCAAGGAGACGCGGCACCCGGTGTACAAGGGCGTGCGCCGGAGGAACCCCGGAAGGTGGGTGTGCGAGGTGCGGGAGCCGCACGGCAAGCAGAGGATATGGCTCGGGACGTTCGAGACCGCCGAGATGGCGGCTCGCGCGCACGACGTGGCCGCGCTGGCGCTGCGTGGCCGCGCCGCCTGCCTCAACTTCGCCGACTCGCCCCGGAGGCTCCGGGTCCCGCCCGTGGGCGCCAGCCACGACGAGATACGGCGGGCGGCGGCCGAGGCGGCTGAGGCGTTCCGGCCGGCACCCGATCAGGACAATGCGGCTGCCGAGGAGGCAGCCGCTGCACCGGCCGCCTCGTCTAGCGCGGCTCAGTGCACTGGTGGCCCGTACTACGAGGTGGACGATAGGCTGGACTTCGGGATGCAGGGCTACCTCGACATGGCACAGGGGATGCTCATTGACCCACCACCAATGGCAGGTTCGTCAGCCACTGGTGGCGACGACGACGATGACGGCGAGGTCAAGCTATGGAGCTACTGATCGCGCGCGATTGAATTGTGCTTGGTTTGGCCTGCAGAATTTATAATGCATGTACAGCTTTTTGGAATCCAGTACAAGTAAGTGTACTGGTCGCCCTTTCCTTTCTTTTTTAACTTCTCTGGGTAATGTCAATGTGTCCATGCTCTTCTGATGAAATGAGATCAGAAGAAGCAGAAAACCGGAGCTTATGAGTTTAGTAGACGGTGCAGGCATGTCGGGTTGTGAGCGTTCCAAGGAACGGCACTATGGATCACCCTTGTAATGCATGAGAGGAGTGCTCTTGTCAGTGTTATAATTAAGCACTTGTGTAATAAGCAGCAAAGCATTTTGCTTGATGTGTGACTTTGGGCATGGCCCGGTGGTATTGCTGTGTTGAGAATTTGAAATGTTGCGGCTTTGTGCATCGAAACGAAATGAGAATTTCAGCTAAAAATTCAACCAAGCATATGAGTATATAAGAAGCTCTGGTAATTCATTGTTTCGAGATGAATTCATGTGGTTAGTAGTAACTTGAGATCCTTCCTGTTGAATGGTATATTTACTGTAGTCGATGTAATTTTGAGGTTCTCTTAACTCGTACAAAAATGATCTTGTTTTTATTGCTTACAGCTCTTAATTGATAATTCCTTTTGATTTAGATATATACTTTCCTGATTTGAGTTAAAAAAAATCGATAGTATATATCTTGCTGTGATTAATGTAGTTTTTTTTTATGAAAAGAGTAGGAGCGCTGCCATTCATTTAAGCGGAAAGAAGGGTACAACACGGCTCAAAGAACTGCGGAGTCCTGGGAAAACAGAGACAGGGATACAGGTGCACGAAGGCACCCTGGCGGAAAGCAGAAGGGAAAATTACAGGGTGAGGAAGGCTCTACGGCATTGTTCTATATCCTGGTTCACCTTGTCCGCGTCTTCTTGAACTGACATCGAAACTCCTTCGAAGGTTCTCCTATTTCTTTCCTTCCAAATATTCCAGGCTATATATATGACGAGGCCGCTGAAATCTCTCCTTTGATCTTTTGGCATCGCTTTTGCCGCTGCCTCCCACCATTCCGTTATGTTGTGGCGGAGCTAGGATTTTGTAAGAGCCTGGGTGGGGCGCGAGGCCAAATATGGCTACTAAGCGCGAATAAATCAATATACATATGACACAAGGAAAACTGACAACTACAATAGTTTTCAAATTGAACATACATTTCAATGTCCATAGATGAAAAGAAAAGCAAGATACAATAACATGTATCTCAGTACGATATTATGAAAACTTTGATGAGTTGCTAACAAAAGTCCAATCACATATTCAGAATAGATTCTATAAAATATAGATATGTAGATTAATGTATCATATAATATTGCAATGTATTCACATTAAAGGGAAATAGAGAAATCAAACCAACATATTAGAAATATGCTAATCCCGCCGTATTTTTGAGTCTTCATGACTCGAAACCGTCAGGTAATAGTAACATCAGAAAGTGATTGAAATAGCTCTCGCTTGATGTAGCACACCATCATGTCATTGAGTTGATCATCGGTAATCTTGTTGCACAATTTAGACTTAATAATTTTCATTGCTGATACTGATATATTAATGTCAACTAATGTTATATTACTGGTTCTTGAAGAAGAAGCATAAATAAATACTTTAACATTATCAGCCACTTTCTTTCTGAACCTTGAATTCCTAAGGGAATATGCAAGAAAGAATTGTACCTCTAAACGATAGCCTGAAAAGGCCCCAGGAAACTGCTCAACCATGATTTCCATTGCAGCAAGAAATGCAACTACCTGATCAAGGGAGAAAGAAAATGATACAAGTGGTTCATGTTTTCAACCAGTTGACGTTTAATAATGACAGTGATACACTTGATTAAAGATAGTTCCTTTTGATCGTATCTGTTTGCCCATTTGTGGATATATTAGTGCATAGTTATTTGAATCTTGCACTGATTTGTAGAGTAACTGCCGGTGCCCACAAGTTGTGTCCATTACAAATGGCAAACCAAGCTTGCAATAGAGCTCAGCATTATATGCATATTGCAAGAGTATTTTATGTTTTGAGCCAGAAGAATAAGGATTAAAGGGCCTATTCTTTTTTGCTGAAATTTATGGCTTTTTGCTGTGACTTATAGTTTTGGGTTATTCGTACGAGAGATTACATAATAACATAAACTCACATGCGGTTTTTGCCGATATAAATGAAGTCGGTATAGTATGTACTACAATTAACTAGTAGACCATATCATACTCCGTTTAAAAGCTAGTTACTGTAGAAAAGCCGAAAAGCAGCTTTTAGAAGTTGAAAAGAACAAGCCCAAAGACGGTCTTGAACAGGAAATAACATTAGGACATAATAACCAAGCATTTATAATTTGTTTTTGGATTCTCTCTACTACTGAATGAAATAGGAACTAGGTGAAGATCACTGGAAGCCGCTGCCTCAGCAACACGAGTGGAATTCATGAATCAACTAGACATTCCTCGACTGAGTCTTGAAAGCAAGGAGACGTCTCTTGACAAGTGGCAACTTCCATCCTTTCAGAAGCTACTTAAGGTTACGACAATAGGGCTGAGGATTCTGATCTTACACACAATTGTAATCAAAGCTCTCTGAACACCCATGTAAACATCTTCATAGCAATAAAGATATCATTGTCTCCTCCGTGTAATTTGTTGAGTGATATTCCTCTTTCTTATGCTCGTAAGATTGACTCCGACCCCCAAATCATCGACAATCGTAGTGTCTATAGCCATCTCTTCTGATGGATATCCAGTCCATGCCTGAAAATATAACCCAAGTTTGGATATCATAGAAAAGCAATGCCGTTTAGTTCAAGGAACATCATTTTTTCTTAATGAGTAGCTTCACAAATTCTCGCCGATGTATAGGCTAGAAATAACCAGGTCGTGGTTTTGAGTAAAATACGATTAACACTTGACAGAAGTGGGTTTGACGATGTCAACAAAGCTCTAATAGGCCTAAGCTGGCAAGCCGCGGGAAAAAGCGGCTCACAGAGAGGTCTCTCAGGTCGGGCAATTTACGACTTCCGAGTGGAAGCGGCCGCTAGTCACTACTCGCTTGCGCGGAAGAGTAGTTAGGCGCGGCTTAGCTCTCTAGCTCGGACTCGGACCGCAAGCTCCCAAAAAAGCAATGCCTTTTGCCAGCTCGCTCGCTACCTTTCCGCCTTTTACCCAGTCCTCCTGTGTGCTCGGGTCGCGGCTTGTCTCAGGACTGGAATGTCGTCTTCACGGGTAGAGCTTAGCTTAGTTCGTGTGGGGACTGGTGATGATGCTGTGCCATACGTCCGTGCAAGCGAATTTGAAATTTCGTTTACCCATATAGGGGATTCTTTTTTTTTTAGGACTCAATTGGTGGAGAGGACTGCACTGCAATTTAGTGGATTCTTAAAGCATCAGTACGCTTTCGTCTTAATCTATCTATTATGTAATAAAATCCGGTGATGTGTGATTAAAAGCTCTTAGTAGAAAGGAGAAATATGCTAAAAGTTATTACAGAAGATAAAAAACATCGAGATCTTAATTTGGTAAACCTTAAGTATGACTAATCAATAATCACCATTAGATGTTCTATTATGAAAAAGAGAAATATGCTAAAAAATAAAAAAAAAATCATGCTGACCCTTAATTTAGTGGATCTGTTAGGAGGAATCAACAACAATCATTAGATGTTGTATCTACTACATATTTAAATTAAAAAAGATAAGAAGGAATCTCACTTTTATCTATCGACAAATAACTTAAAAAGTAAATTGGAATACAATCCTCGCGGAGGGTAAAAGATAAATTGGGTTTTGGCCCGTGCTTGTCCAACCTGGAGTGAGGAGGGCCTATAGGTCTAAGGCGTCAAGCTCGTCTTTTTTTTTTAAATGTAAATCCATAGCTTTATTATTTCTCAATTGGAATACAATCCTCGTGGAGGGAAAGGATTAGGAACCAAAGGCATATGGATCGCCACTCTGATATCCCCCCGGCTAGTACAAAGCATATGGAATACAATCCTCGTGGAGTAGGGGTGGATATCGAACCGGCTCGGCTCCGCTCGGTAAGGCTCGTTAAAGAATCGGCTCGGCTCAGCTCATTAGAGTAACGAGCTACAAGTGAAAATTATTTGAACAATCTTGCCCACGGTCAAGGGCGGGTATAAGAATTTACTCGAGTTAGTGTCTATTTTACAAAAGAATCTTTACGGTTAGGACGAAAAACAGGAGGGATGGGTGGAACTCTGACTTTGATTTCCCTTGGGCGGATAGAACCTAGTGAATATAATAGGTGAATAAAACCCTAGAAATAAAAATATCATATGGTAGATGGAACCATGCTTTGTAAAATATGGATGGAATCTTTACTACAATTATTATTCCATATTCTTACACTTTTTAAAACATAATTTAGTTAAAATGCTAAGTTTGAGGTTTTCTACTTATTGTACTTCAATTATGGCTGTTTGCAAATAAAAAAACTCAAGCATCCTTTTGTTAGCCCTGCATCTGTTATAGTTACATTCAATGTGGTGACTTGCTGAATATCTTTATTCTCACTAATGCTCAATTACTATCATTCCGTAAGAAGGAAAAACAAAAGCCATACGGTTGTCTAAAGGCATTGACAAGACTCAAAGATGGAGAGATCAAGATCTAGGTCGTGAGCCCCAATCAAATACCTGTAAGCATATCTTGAGAGACCATTCTATGTAAAGTTTTCATTTCCGCTGCTAATTTTTAAAGATTTCGATATGATTAGCCCGTGTGTAAGTTAAAGACCATTGCATCTATTTATATATCATCGACTACTATACTATTTACTTATTTAGAAAATAGTATGATAGAGTCACATGAGATTTTGGATTATAAATTCGGGTATGACACTCCGTTTGACCTTTCAAACATCATGCCTTCCTGAGGCCACGTTGGATATGCCTGGGTAAGCCGAAATTCCGCCTTCTGTGTGGGCTGAATGGGCCAGCTCGGACGCATACGTGCTGGATGCTGGGTCTCAAATTGGTAGCAGAAATAGATGGGCGTCCAGTAGCAATGATTTAATGCTAGCTCGTCCCTGTTTGGCCTTCAGTCTTCTTGTGCATTGTGGGTTACATTCCTACCTGGGCTATGGGCTGTGCTTTTAATAGGCCGACATGAGGAAGCTTGCACTGTTGTGGGCTTGTGGCTGTCCGTAGCGTCTGGAGTCGCTCGCGGAAGGGCGATCGGCAGCTGGGCTCGAGTGGCGATAGTACATACTAGCCCAGTCTAATTTGGTAAAGAGAAATACTAACTGTTGTGGCTACTGATTAAATAGTAAAGTAGGATAGTAGTGTAGTGAAGATAATAGATGAACAATGCTTACCTCTTTCCTATGTACAGGGTCTGTATATATATTTTCATGAAGTGTATTTTATAACTATATCCTTATATTCATGTGCCCTCCATAGGCGTATTTATGTCATTACACACATCTTATTTTGGACTTTACAACCCTTTAGCAGGCCGCATGGACTTAGGTGGGAGCTACCCCTACAACACTAACCCCTATACCATTCTGACAAAATAGACAGATCTAAACCATATAAAATCTTAAAACACAATCCTCTATTACTTTGGTCGCTCTGCTCCCACAGCCTCTCCTTTCTCCCCCCACTCCCTCTCCTTTTTCCCTCCCTCGCCGCTGCCATCCCTCAACTCTCCTCCATCGTCAGCCCTGCGGCGCGTTGGATCCGACGGCCTGGAGGGGCGCCGTCGCTAGATCTGGTATCAGGGAAGGGAAATCCGCCTCCCTCACTGCGGATTCACCCTCCCTCTTGGCATAGAAAGAGGTTGGAGGGAGGCGGCGGTCCGACGGTGAGTGGCGGGCGGAGCGATAGGCAAGGTAGGAGGGCAGCGGTAGTGGCAGATGTAGCAATTAGGTTGAACGGGGCGACGCGATGAGAAGGGGTTGAGGGACAGCACGGTGAATACATACAATTCAACCTTTGTCGCTCTATGGGCATGTTCTTTAAGTCAAAAGCTGGCGGCTTTTAGCTTTTGCTACAGTACCTAACTTTCAAACGGAGTATTTTCTTAAGACGGTATCTACAAGTTAAACGATCTACACGTTAAAAGCCCAACATCTGTAACAGCCAAAATCGCAAGTGAGTATCTGTCTCTCTGTAATCTGTATCGTAAACAGCCAAAATTCAAAAATTTCAACCAAAAACCATAAATTGCAGCCGAAAAGAACATGCCCTATATATGCTAATGATAACACATGTCCAAATAATGCAATCAATTCTTCGTCGAGCAACAAGGATCTTGTACTGTATGATTCTCATGCGTTTCACCGTGCATCTGAAACTTCCGACCACGAAAACAGGCACATCAGGTAGGGCGAGTGATGGAGATTGTGGCATTCAAGTAAGCAGTGCACTCGGTGGGCAGGCTGAGGAAGGTGTTCATGAATACGTCATCAATGGGGTCGACGGCGGCCACCCCGACCAGCTTGCATCCCCCTTCACCGTCCAATCTTTCTCCAGTTCCGCTTCTTATGGCTCCACTGGACTCCTCCGGTGTCAGTGTTGTGTCCACGAACAACGGTGGCGCTTGGTAGATGCTCCCAACCGAGAAACAGAACCTTGGCCGGAACTTTAGGTCAACCTGAAACGAACATACGCACAACGCAGGTGATGATCATGATCGCGTTGTGTAAAAGTATTTGACTTCCTGACCTTACCGGCCGGCTTTCACATGTATACATATTGTCAGACAACACACAGTCCCTACGGCAAACGGGAAAACCGCAACAACTCCAACCTAAAGATCTGTCAATTGTGCGCAACAATTACAGATGAGTTACAGATAGAGATAGCAACAGATAGATTCAACAATAATTGACAGGTATTCTATCAGCTATCCTATCTGTACAGCTATTCTATCCGTAAGTATTCATACTTCAATATCTTCAGTCTCCAGACTTTAAACATCTTCAGAATCCAACAGCTTATCTTTAACATATTGTTCTTACATCTATATCACTGCTCGATCTGTGACTCCGGATCGAGCTTGTTCAGATATTCCGATTACCGGTACACTACGAGATTTCTCTTTCGTTGCTCTCGGAGAAATTCTGTATTTGATTGGTGAGAACTAAATGGACGTACAAAAGTACAAAGAGAAGGTTGGCCACCGGTTACCTGACCACTTGTCCCGTCGATGCTTCCTCGGAGGGCCTCGGGTAATATGTCGATCTTGAGGAACGGCGGCAGCGGCAGTCCGCAGTCCGAGGAACTTGGTGGTCGCGACGGACATCGCCGGGATGTACAGGCTGGCCACGTCGAAATCGACAGGTACTGTAACGCCCCTATTTCTGAAAATGCTATGTAACCACGCAACCGTACAAAAGTGAACAGTTGCAGCGTTCGCAACATGAGCGATCATCACAACAACACAAACTTATGACAAAAGATACAACTTTTATTACAATATAAGGTTTATCAACCAGTTTTGCTAGCAGGCGCGCAAGCCCAAAACCACATTACAATACAAAAACTCCCAAGCGGCCTGAGCGAGACTGAGACCTAAGACCAATCTTCCTCAGAGAAGAAAGGTTCTCCAGGAGCTTCTTCCTTAACTGGCTCTTCTTGGCTCCATTGGCCTTTTGTTGTTGTTTTAGCAAGTCAGGAGTACAACCGTACCCAGTAAGTTATAAGGGCAAACCCTAATTTACTATTTGAAAGGATAATCAAGGGTAGGAATATATTGGTTTTATTATATTAAGTGGATGCAGTTTTATTTGCAAACAAATAAAGTTAAAACATTTCTCCTTAAGATCAGGGGTTTTCTGTTATCAGACAAAATTCATAATTACCAAATTTTAACAACATCATAAACTCTACTTATGCCTCGTTGTTGGAATCACCCAATTAACATAGCTTCATTAACCGGAAGCACAGCGTATTCGAATACCATTAGTTTCACTCTGCAGAGTTGCTCAACTTTATCCACATGATTAAGAAAGCCAGGTCGTTTCACTGCTCAATTATTTATATAGGCTTTACCCGGTAGAATCACCCAGACACGGCCAAAACCAAATCTAAACTCTCCTTGCCGCTTTGAGTGACCTCCACCGTTGTTAGGTACCTTCGGCATACCTAACTCCCCGGCATCCTGTCATCTTACATCCTGTAGAGTTTCAATCGAGTTGAGCAGCTACTAAACCAGTATTGACAAGTCAACTCCTGTGGTTGAGCGTTCACTGTGTCTTCTACTTAGCATAAGGTTATTGTCCTTATATTTTTCACCTGAGGCACCAACCACAGCTTCCACTATACTCAACAGCACCATCACCACCATTCCAACCAGTTTCCACCCTAGGGTAAGGTCGTGGACGGAGGTTACATCGTGACTTTCCACAACGCACCCTTACCCTAATACCAATTTTCAAATTCTACCGGCCAACAGCTAAAATCACTTAGTAGTACAAATATTGAATGAGATGATATATGAATATTTATACAGTATTTTAATTATTACTAAGGCTATCAAGGCGAATGTGGCCACAATTTAAACATGGCATTTATCAGTGATAGGATTCATCTAAATAGCGTGCCATTCTAAACATTTTATTTGAAGCAATTAACATTTCACAATTATCAATAATGGAAATACATTAATTAAATACTGTAAAATTTTATGGGCTTCAATATGATCAAAAACTTGCAACTTTCCTTGCTGCTCGGGGGTTTCGACAATCTCGTAAATTCGAATGCTCGGGTCTGGGTCTTGAACTACAACCTCGGCGAAGTCAGAAGCTAGCGTAAACATATAAAATAATACATAAGTCCATACTTAATTCTAATCAAGCTAGGAAAATAATTTAATTAAAAAGGAGTAAATTGCATAAAATTTCAAATGGAAAAATTTAAAATTATTGGAGACGAATTTGGTGGGATGGAGGTCAAATATGAATCTAGGGTGTCGAGATGATCAAAATGATGTATTTTTGGGATTTTGTGGAATTTTTTTGGTATTTTAAATATTTTTTGTGAATTTTTAAATCATATGAACAGTGTTGGGTCGGCCCGGGTGAACAGTGCGGCCCAGCCGGAAGTTTCCCCCGCGACCAAACAGGCTGACTGACTTGCGGCCCACGCGAGCACGCGGCCGAAGCCCAACGTGTGCGCGCGCACACACTTGCCAATGGGCAACGCGCGAACAGCACAGACGGCTCGGATTCAAGCGGGAGTGGGCGTCCAAATGAGACGAGTGAAACGGTGCCGATGGCTGCGATGCAACCACGTTGCCCTCCCCCCCCCCAGGACTCGTCTTCAACCTCCGGACGTCCCTCCTGGCGGGAAAACAGAGCATGGCGGCTCTGTTGAAACGGAGCCATCGGGGCATCCTTAGAGGAATGGGTTTAACATAAGGGAGCTATTAGAGTTTTGGGTTCCATTTTAGGGCTTTGGAAAGTGTGGGGATGAACAGCGGCGGCTGGGAAGGCGACTACCCTCACGGCAGCGCCATGAGACTCCAGTGGGTTTCCGGTCAAATTGGGAGCTTTTTAACCTTCTAGGAGGTGTCAGGATTAAGATGGCGGTGGCGGTTTGCGAAGGGAGAGGCTCAGGCGAGCTGGCCACAGAGGAGCCCTTTCGACCGGCGGTGACTTCAGTTGCTAAAGCTCTAGACGAACGCTCTAACTCAGGCGAGTTTCCCATCATGTTCAGGAAGCAAAGGAGGTCATGTCAGTATGAGGAATCAAAATATATTCGACGAAATTGCGGGATTGGTCCTAGGGCTCACCGGGGATAGGAGAGACGATCGGCGGTGCTGCGGTCGATTTGAGCTGGATTTTCTAGCTCGGTGAGGATTGTGAGGGTGCTAGGAAGCTTGAAGCAGTGGAGTTTGGGCTTTAAAGGTGGTGGAAGTTGGTTGCCGCGGAGAGGCGGTTCGGGAGTGCGTATCTCATGCGCGGCCGAGGTGATGAGGGAGCTGTGCAGCTGCTCAGCGCGAGAGAGGGAGGTGGCACCATCGACCTGCATGATTTGACAAGGTTTGACTCGTTGGCATGGCTTGAGCAGGAAGGGAGCAGCTGTGTGGCGGTGGAAGGGTGAGCGCGCGAGCGGCGGCGCACAGAGCGAGGGAGGAGCAGGAGCTTGAGGCTGACCGGTGGGGCCGCTTGCGCAGGAGGGTGGGGATGAGCGGGGAGCAGTGGTCGCAAATCTGCGCGGTGAGGAGACGACGCGTGCGTAGGCAGCAGGGGTAAGGCGGTGGCGGCGCGCGCGGGCGCCAGCGCAGGAGAGGAGGCGGAAGTGACAAAAGAGGAAAGCGTATTTCCAGGAAGTTTGCCGAATTGGGAAAGGGGAGGAATTCAAGCAAAACTCAAACAAAATTCAGAAATTTTGAATTTTTAGGCTCTTTCAAGTACCGTGCCATCCTTGCCGCTCGCACCACGTCCTGTGCCCATGCCACGGCCGCCTTGGGCATTGTACGCGAAGCCCGGGTACCTAGAGATGCCGAGCCAGCAGCCGTCCCGCGTCCGGAACTCGACGATAAACGTGTCGGGCCGAGCCTGCTACACCGCGATGACAGGAGGGGATTGCTGCTCGCCTTGGCCGGTGCATGCTACCGAGACTGCGTATTTGTTGTACCAGGGACGTAAAGGTTTTGGTAGTGAAGTGGAGGCACACGGTTTATTAGGATTTGCGAGTTTTTGCAGGCTTGGGAGGTTCGACGAGGAGGTGTTGACGCCACCGGTTGCCATTTGGAGTGTCCGCAGCACTGCGGCGATGGAGGAGAGTAGGAGCCGGTGCGGCTTCCCGGTTTAAAAGGTCGTGGTTTTTGTGGCTGTGCGATGGACCTTAGCCCTTGCCTTTTGTTTGCATATGTTTTCTTTTTCTTTCTCATCTGAGGAGGCTTTGTTGCTTGTTCCAGGAACTGTACCCTGAACTGAAGTGGTCAGAAGCTTAAGGGCATGTTCTTTCCTCCGAAGCTGGCGGCTTTTGGCTTTTGCTACAGTACTTAACTTTTAAACGGAGTATTTTCTCAAGACGAGGTCTACAAGTTAAACGGTGTACACGTTTAAAGCCCAACATCTGTATCATCCAAAATCGCAAATGAGTATCGCTCTCTCCGTAATTTGTACCGTAAACAGCCAAAATTCAAAAATTTCAGCCAAAAGCCATAAGCTGCAGCTGTTGCCAAACATGCCTTAAACTTAGATTTTAGTCTTGATGCTTGCTCAAACTTTTGTAATGTGTTGTTTTATCTGTTTAGGTTAAGAAAAAACGAAGAACATTTGAATGGAGTTTTTGTTTCTCGTAAGATTCATATGTTCCAAACACAAACAATCTGTAAGGCTCATGACCATCTGATGGTTCAGGTATGTTAAACTTTTCCTTTTCTTTTTATATTTTAAGGGTGGGTTTCTTTTTATATTTAAGGGTGTATTCTTTTTAACTACAGTTTATGTCTTATGGTTTTAGCTCTAACATGAATATTTATGTGAATGAACCAAATGCCAATAAACTACTTTGAAATGTTATCCCGATAAGCTACTTCAAAACGACAATGGTGAAGCCGTCCCGTTCGTTTGTTTGAGAGAATGCATAAACCATAAGTCCTGTTCGTATTGGCGTATTGGTTTCTGCTTCTTGCTTCTACTTAGGAAATTCAAAAGTCAATATGAATATTCGGCTTTTTGAAATGGCTTCTCCACTTCTCTCGCTACCGTCTCGCTCATAGACGCATCACCCACCCCATTCCTCTCGCTTCCGTTATGCGTACGTATATCTCTCTCACTGTTTGCACCGCTCTCCCTTCTCCTTCTAAACGTCACTTCTTTCATATACTACTGTTTATTTTTAGCCAAAATCCATAAGATACAATAAAAAATCATCAGTAAAATTCAATACAAACACCTCCATAAGCTGAAAAAAATTGGACCTAAGGCTTGGCTATTTAAAGCCCCATTTTCTTTTGAATTGGTTCAGGTCAACCCGGGCTAGCCAACATGGCTAACAGACATAAGTGATAAGTGGGCTGACCTAAGTGGATTGGCAAAAAAAGTTAAATGGGCTAGAATTGATATAAATGTATTTTAACTTGAACTGCCCAAGTTAACTGGGCTGGCAAAAAAATAATTGGGTCCGATTTGAGCCTAAGGTGGTGCTCAATTTAGTGATGTCTTATGGTTTTTTCACTATAGCTGGTTTATTTTTCATTGTAGCTGATGGTGACTTATTTGGTGTAATTAAATTTAAAAAATAAAAAATAAAAAAACAAGTTAGCCCATCATGGACAATGCAAAGGAATACGGAGAAAAAGAAAAAAAGGCCCAAAAAAGCCAAAAAGCCAGAAAAAGATGAAATAAATGAATAGTGAATTAAAAGCCAGAAGCTAAAACTGAAACGAGCGGGGTCTAAAGCATACGCCAATTAGGCCTCGTTTTTCTTAGGTCTACAGACTACTCACATTGTCTCTTTTTATTTTTTTAAATACTCTGTGAATAAAGGATAACCTCTGAGGACCCGGATTTGACAATACAAATCTTATATGTATTTATAGCTAGTCTCTAAATCAGTAGCTAGTTTGCACAATAATATTAGCAAATATCACATCCATACAAACAAGTAAATTAAAGGAATACTTCATATTACATAGGCATAGATCTCTGGCAGGTGGGTCCTTCTAGAATTTCTTTTTATTTTTGAATTGTTTTTCTAAAGGAAATCCTAGGTGGTTGAAAGGTGAGGTCAGTTGAGGATTTCCTTTTCTTTTCTGATTATTTTTCTTAAGGAAATCATTGAGGGACTCACAGATAGGTCCAAGGGTTTTATTTATGTTTTCCATTTATTTTAATTTGGGGGAAGAAGGTGTGGCTGACAGTTGGGGTCACGGCTCACGTAGACTTTGTTCACATGGCCAATTCTGAGAGGTGGGGCCCACTGGTCAGTGACAGTGGTCCACAGGAGGGGTCTACGTGATGGGTTTAATGATGTAGGGCACATATGTCAGCGAGTCACGGTTTAAATCCTAGGTTAATTAAGAATATCTAATCTCTAGGGTCCACATGTCATACTAAAATTAATCATGTCATTAACGGTAACTAACCTATTGAGTTTAATTAATAGATTAGGGCCCACTTGGCAGTGATTCCTGATCATCTTCTTCCTTGGTCGAGTTAGGGCCTTAAGGGAATGCCCATGGCGGTTCGGCCGAGCTGGGCGATGGCAGTGAAGGGCATGTCATGCTGGTATGAGGGGCAAAATAGGGTGCAGAGATCACTACGGCTCGACCAACAGCGATGGCGAGGCCAAAGACTATGTGAGGCAGCAACGCAATGGTGAGGGTAGCGTCAGTTGCTACGACGCACATGGCAACAACTACTGCTAGTTCTAAACTTCAATACGAAGTGGGCTTGAGCTTTCTACATGGTGTTGTGGTAGGCTATGTGGTAGCTAAGCTAGCATATTGCATTTGCTTTACTTTGATCAACATGGGAACCCAAAAGCTTACCGGAGGACGGCGCACGGTGCGGGTGTCGTGTTCGGTGCTTCTAGGGTAAATAAGCATGAGGGGTGAGCACGGGGTAGACGGAGATGAGGCGAACTCAGGAAGCATGACGGTGTCGGTGGAGACTCGTCAGAGAGGAGCAATTTGGTGGTGGAAGCCAGCGGCTGAAGTTGAAGACAAAAGCTCAATTGGCTTCAACTGGAGGCGAGGAGAGGGTGTAAGTTCAAACTCCATTAAGTGGGTTTTGATGATAATAATAAATACAATTGTAAGACTAATATGTTTATTGATTAGTCTCATTTGAATGAAAAGGTAAAAACATAAAAGGTATGCATTCAATATCACGTTTTTATCTTATTGCATTCCTCGGATCTAAAATATAGAATAAACTTCACTAAACAAGTCAAACTTGAATATGTGCATATACATTCACAATATATTCTTGTATGCACACATTTAGGGGGAGCTCACTCTATATTTTGTGATTTCATTATTACTGATCCATGTTCCATTTCCACATATTAAGGAATTTACTTTGAAACATATCTCTTGAGTATACATAGCCCGTATAGTTCATATATACTCATAATCGGGTTGTCATATAGTTCTTCTATTATATATTAATGGTTGGATGATTAATAACAATTGAATAAGTAAGTTTGGATTTAAAAGCTTATCTCAGAGTATACAGGTGTTGTGTATATGATGTATACTTACAAACAAATTTTTATCTCATTATTTATTGAGATTGCCATGAATTATCAAAAAGGAAAGATTGTAGAATTTAGTCCCTCCATTATGAGTTAATGATGAAGTTTGACAATTGATAACAATTGTTTTGTAGATTCCACAAATGAGAAAGATTTGGGATGACTTTATGTGTTGAAGATCATCAAGTCAAGTGGTGGATACATCATGAGTTGATGTATGTACAAGAGGAGATGATCATGTGTTGATTATCAAGTTAAGTAAATATCCATTATGTGTTGATGGAGTTGAAGTAAATGATGCATCATGAGTTTATGCATGTCAAGACTATGATTCAAGGCAAATGTATGGCAAGCTAGGGCTAAGTATATGTTCCTAGTTTTTTTACTGGTCTTAGTGTTTGGTTGAAAGACCGGGTTACTAGTATAGATAGCTGTAATTTTAAGAGGGGTCATGTCTAGCAACTTGAGTCTCATCATATGTTGATAGCTCAACCTCACTTACTCTAGATTTCTTTGGCATGAGACTTGTATTTGTGAATGTGTTTTGCAAATAGTTGTGGCTTATGTTTTGAATCCTTATAACATGTGACTATATATTGCAAATGTATTTTAAAAGTGTTTGAAGTTTATGTTTCCATTCTTTGTAGTATGAGACTTATATTTGCAAATGTGTTTTGTAAATGGTTGAAGCCCATATATATAATCCGTGTACTATGATTCTAAAAGTGTACAAATATGTTTTGTAACTTGCTAGAAATCATGGATAATCCTTGTGTGCATGATACTGTAGTTTGCAAATGTGATTAGCAAAATTTGTTAAAATATATGCATTTCTCAGGGAAATTGGAACTACTGCAATGTATTCTGCGGTACTACCACTGAACGAAATTACTGGCGTTGTAATCACGAAACTACCACGTTTATTGGTGGTCGAAAGACCTGTGTGGTCAAAGATCAATGTGGTCGGAACCAGCATGATCAAAGCCAACGTAGTCGAACCAACGAGGTCGATGACCTGTGTGGTCGAAGATCGAAGTGGTCGAAATCAACGTGGTCAAGATTTGTGTGATCGAAACTAGTGTGGCTGGAACCGACGTGGTTGAGATCTATGTGATTAAAACAAGCATGGTCAAAACCAGCGTGGTCAAACCAGCATTGTTGGAACCAATGCGGTCGAGATCTGTGTGATTGAAACCAGCATGGTCAAAACTAGCGTGGTTGAGGCCTGTATGGTCAAAATTGACGTGGTCGAACTTACGTGATTGATACAACGTGGTCAAAGATCGACGTGGTGATCGGAAATCTGTGTGATCGAAGATTGACGTGGTCGAAAATCGACATGGTCAGCGTGGTTGAGACCTGAGTGGTTGAAACCAATGTGGTCGAACACCAACGTAGTCGAAGACTTGTGTGGTCGATCTGGACAACGTGGTCAAAGATCAGCGTGGTCGGAGACCAGCGTAGTTGGAGACCTATTTGGTCGAACCGGACAACGTAGTCAGAGACTTGTATGGTCGAATCGAACAACGTGGTCGGAGACCTGAGTGGTCAAAACGTTCGACGTGGTCAGGGACCAGTGCAGTCAATGATTGGTACTTTTGACCAGCATTGTGTGAGCGATTCAATCGACTCTGAGTCAGCGGTCCAACCATCGAGCGGTACTACCGGCTCTATGTGAGCAGTACTTCTGATTTACAGAATGATCAACTTGTGTAGCGGTACATTTTTTCTAGAGAGACACATGTGTGGAGTCTTCTCGTCCCCGAGGAAATCGGTAGTTCCGCTCAAGTGCTGCGGTACTTCTGATGATCGGTAGTACCGAACTTTGCACGTCGGAACTACTAGATTTGCCTGCAACGACTAGTTTTCTAACCATTGCAGAGGAGAGCAGAAGTACCGGTCGTAAGCCGACGGTACTTCCAAAAATCCTATTTTTTCAGGAGTTTTGCTTCCCACTAATAGTTTTTATGGTGTGGGTATATATACCCACTTATAACCGATTGGAGTGAGGTTTGTTGCATCCTTTGACACTCCTTTGAGCTAGTCTGAGGCCCTCCTCTCAATTATGTATGTGTTGCACTTTGTGAGTAAGGAGAAATACTTTAGATTGCATGTGTTGCATCTAAAAGTGGATTGCATATCCACTCGAACTTGTGCATTCGTTGCATGTGGTGAGAGTCAAACGAGGGGCTTGACTTATTACTCTTAGAGTTTGCCGACTTCTAGACGGTGTTGAAGGCGTCATGCACGGTGATCTTCTCAAAGAAGGTTGTGAGAAGACTCGGCAGAGTTGTGAAGTTTGGACCTCACCTACTCAGAGCTGGAAAGAGCTACCACTAGTGGATTGAGGTGTTTCGGCTTAATTCGTGGAGCCGGTCAAATTCCTTTGGGCTAATCTCAACGTGGATTAGGGGAGACTGACAAGTCTCCGATCATCACAGTAAAAGGCAACTGTGTCAATTGTGGTTTGTTTTCTTATGCTCAATTTACATTCAAGCAATTTACATCCGTATAATTAAATTAATTGCTTGTCATCCTAGAATTGTAAACATTGTCATAAGTCTTAGTGTTGATACTCTTAGGTGAACATAATTAATTTAGGCGATATTTATGCTAAACTAATTTGAGTTGAATTTTCGCATCTTATACTTTGTTTAGCTAAATAGAAATTGTTAATTAATTAGAGAAAATTTTTTAGACTGCCTATTCACCCCCACCAGTTGGCCTCCTCGATTTAACAGTGGGGGAGAGTTCGGGGAAAAGGAAGAGTGAGGAGAGGCACGCATGATGATGCAGTCATCCGTGGCTTTTATAGATGGGAGGAGGGAGAACGAGCTCGGGCACCATGAATGGGCTTGGGTGCCGAGTGAGAGAGAGAGAGAGAGCGAGAGAGGCCAGCCGGCGACGGGACTATGTCGTGGCGACGAGACAAGGTCGCGGCTTAGGGGCTTTCATTGCTCACTTGCACGCGGACACAGGCGAGGGGATGAGGTCGGGCGCGTGCACGAGAAAGAAAGAGGGGAAAAAAGAAAAGCACATGTTGATGGGTGGGACCGGGGCCACTTGTCAGTGGCGCACGAGAAGAGGCGGTGAGCTAGGCTGGCGTGCGTGGCACGCACATGGGATGCATGGCGCAGAGTGGACCGGCTAGCTGGGCTGTGATGTGGGAAGGAAAGAGGGAGCGGGTCGGGGGCAGCTGATGAGATTCGACCCAATGACCTGGTGGGTAAATGGTTTAAGTTTAAACTTTATTTCCGTTTTGAAATTAAGTTTGAACTTCCAATTAGAATTCATAAAGGAATTTGCACACGAAAATTTTAGGAAAAACTCTCGAGAAACCAATTAACTTTTAAAAATTTTGAGTTCACATTTTTGTGTCAAGAAATTTATTTTAAAATCTCAAACTTCAACAAAACTTTGAGAAAATTTTAAAAATACACCAAAAAATTTAAAATTCATGAAAAATCATGCATGTTTATTTGAAAGTCAAATTTGGGCTGTTACGTAACCAAATGAAGTAAAGTTTGACCCATGAACTAAAATAACTTGGATTTTTCAGACTCCTGAACTTCTGATCCGGTAAAATTTTCTTACACATGCCTACACAACTGAAACAGGAAGCAACACCTTTTCATCGATTTAAAGATCGAATCGTCTAGAATTGAATCCTAAGGCAAATCTGACAAAACACACTTCAACTTTGTTCGATTCTCAATTCCAAAATGGGCCTTCCAACTATTTTGCAACTTTGCATTACACCGTACCTCCTCTTTTTTTTATATATTTTTTCCTTTACTAAAAAATCGTAATGTCCAGGCCGTCGCGTCGGCGGCGTCAGCTGCCACCTCTGTGCTACGGGCCACGTAAAACCCAAACCATTACCGGAGCCGGGCCCATCTTTCCTCCCGGGAGCTAAACCCGACCCAGGAAAAGGGCCACCCATCAGCGCCTCCTCTCCTCGCTCCGAGCCGGATCTCCGCCATCCACTCCGGCGAGCCCTCGCCTCGTCGCCTCCACGCGACCCGACTCCCCATATATCCAACCAACCTCCCCGCCGCTGCGCTCGCCAAAACCCCGGCGCAATCTGACCGCTTCCTCCCACCTGCCTGCACCTCGTCCCGAGCCCAGGAAACCCTAAGCGCCGCCAGATGGACATAGGGACCGACAGCCGCTACGGCAACAAGCGCGTGCACAACCGCCTGGGCCCGGCCCCCGGCGCCGCCTCGTCGTCGACTTCCGGGAAGGTCTGCATCCACTGGCGCGCCGGGCGATGCAATCGCTTCCCCTGCCCCTACCTCCACAGCGAGCTCCCCGAGGCCACCTCCAAGCGCCCAAACCACAGCTCTGGCTCCGGCGGGCACGTCTGGCGCGCCCCCAACTCTGGAGGAGGAGGGGGCCGCGGCGGCGGTGGGCCGAATAAATGGGGGAGGGGCCCCGGAGGTGCAGACGGCGGCGCAAGGCACAAGGCGCCCGACCGGCCCTGCAGGTACTTCCTCGCCGGCGACTGCTCCTACGGCGAGAAGTGCCACTTCCCCCACACATACTGCATGAGCGATAGCATCTCACTGCTCACCCCGCTCCAGGGCCACGAGAACGTACTCCCTTGTCTTACCGATTCGACCGTCTGATAAAACCTGAAATGTTGCAAACTGAAATGCTGTGCGTTCTTTCAGGTCGTGACGGGGATTGTGCTGCCGACTGGGTCGGACAAGCTGTATTCTGGGAGTAAGGACGGAACGGTGCGCATGTGGGATTGCCAAACTGGACAGGTAGCTGAGGCGTCGAATTGTATCCTTGAGAGGCTTGTATGTTATGTGTGACAATTTTCAGTACTTCTTTGCTATATTGTTGTGTGATAGTGTGCTGGTGTCATCAATATGGGGCGTGAGATTGGGTGCATGATCAGCGAGGGGCCATTGTTGTTTGTTGGAATACCTGATGCTGTGAAGGTAGGAAACAGTGCTGGAGATTTGTATTTTTGATTGAATGCTATTGGTGTTCCACATGTGTCTTGACTGTTTGACATGCTCCTGCAGGTTTGGAATGTGCAAACACAAGCGGAAATGAACCTTACTGGGCCAACTGGGCAAGTCTATGCGCTCGCTGTTGCCAATGAGCTACTCTTTGCCGCAACACAAGTAAACTTTCCTTCTTTTTGGCTTATCTTTGGTTCTAGTATTGTCTTGGCAAATGCAACTTTCTGTGTTGATGCATTTTCTTGTTTCATGCTTGGTGCAGGATGGAAGGATTTTGGCATGGAGATTTAGTGCAGCAACAAACTGTTTCGAGCCAGCAGCTTCTCTTGTTGGGCACCAGCTTGCTGTTGTTTCATTAGTAGTAGGAGCCATGAGGCTTTATTCTAGTTCAATGGATAAAACCATTAGAGTAAGGAGAACTTGTTCACACCAATTCATGTTCATTCTTAGATAGATACAATTGATGTAGGAGGCTTTGTTGCATGCATCAGATCATAAATTCCTGTTGGTATGTAACACTTCCATCTCTTTTTGTCAACTTCCACTCGACATCAGGTTGCTTTTATCCTCTGTGTTTCTCATGGTTGAAATTTGCAATGCAGAAGCCACAAGTTCAATAGACCCGTCTGTACATATATAATTATACACTTTACTTTTCTAATAAATTTAAGTGGTAGATATTGCTAATCGATTTCTCTGGAGTTAACAATCAGATGTAAAATGGGTGATCCTCTGTGCATGATTTTTTGCTACTATTTAGTGGTGAAATTTAACGGTGGTGGAAATCTACGTCTGGTTAGGTACTGTTACTATAGGTGGTGCAAGCCTGCATCATATAGTATTTAGGGTGGGCAATCACTTGCGGTAATTTACTTTCATTTACATGAACATTTTATGGTGATATCTCAACTGGCATGGGTAACATTTGCAACTTGTATTTTGGAAAATTTTCATGTACAGCACAATTTCAGTGTTGTATTTGCAATCTATTATTTTCCTGGCGCTATGAATGAAAGTTTCCCTAGTATTTTTGTTGTGTTCAATCTCAAAAGAACATGAAGCATCTCTTCTGTTTTAATGTGCATGACCTATCAACTGGATTCATTTTGATTGACATCACAGATGGTACTTTACTACATATTACATTGTTCCATTAAGTCCAGAATGGTATTCTTGTCACTTTTGTCTACTCCCATTCTACAAATAATAATAACAAAAAGAAAAATGTTTCAGGTGTGGGATTTGGCAACGTTGCAGTGCATACAGACTCTTTCTGATCATACGGGTGTTGTTACGTCTGTACTGTGCTGGGATCAGTTTTTATTATCTTGTTCTTTGGATCAAACAATAAAAGTTAGTTTCTGTCCTTCACCACTTTTTATTGATTAATTCTGCAAATCTGTCTATTCATATTTTATCCTTTTCAATGTATTTCATTCTTCTAAGTTTTGTTTTTCTTCAGGTCTGGGCAGCTACAGAAAGTGGAAGCTTAGAAGTAACATATACACACAAAGAGGAGCATGTATGTGACCCAACCCAATACTCTTAATTACACACTGGTTATGTTGTGCCATTACAGTGTATTTTGTTACATCGGTAGATAATTTATTCATGTTATGAAAATCCTGTCAGCCTTTCTAGTTAACATCTAATCCATCCTGTCTGGGTTTTTTTTATGGTTTTCGTGGCCTGGGTTTGACACAGGTCAATAGGTGGCATGTCCTGCCTTAATTTATATGGATTACAATTACAATTAATAATGCTCAGAGATCTGGTTTGCACTCCTTTGAATTTACCGTTAGGATTTTCTTTATAGTTGTCATATGCTAAACGTCTTTAGGAAGTTTAGCATTAGAATTTTGCCTATGCAAGCGCAAGATCTGCATGATGTGAGGAATGTATATACATGCTATTTTTTTGTCTACTGTTGAAAAATAATTATTAAAACGAGACCAATGAGTGAACGGGTTAAACAACCAGTTCACTAGTCCTGCCAGCAGTTCAACGGTTTTGGCAGTTCAGTAATATTAATATTTAAATTTTATATGTGCTATTATTTAGTTGATATACAAGCTATTGCCCTTATGGCAAGAGAATAAAGAACTACGACCAAAAAATAAACACACCCGTGGCAAAGAGATTATGAACTGGCCAATAAGCTCCCCAAAAACAAAGAACTACAGAAAAGAAGAGGCTTCGGTTAGCCATCTTTATTAAGGTTTATCTTCCCCATAACCACCAGGTTTTGAAATGCCTAAGAGTCTTCCTCAATAAGGCGGTCGAGAATAGTAGATAACTTGATCATCATCTCCTCCTATGACTCGCAAATGATTTTGATCCATTGCTGCACCAAGTAAACAGCCCTGTAATGAATTGCAGACTGCTTGCGGTCTAACTTGTTTTCAGTGACCATATTGTTTCTTGAAACCACCCACCTAGTCACCAACTTATGAAACCAGAGCAAAAGGAATCGATTGATTGAGGCTCCCGAAGCACGATGTGGTCAGCTGGTTCCACATGTGGACATGCCCACGCAGTTTACAGTTGATATCTTCCTGCCAGTTTATCCGTTTCATTTAGCCTCCTGAGGGGTTTCTGGTTTGGAAAAGTTGCCAGAGAATTTCTATTTTCAAAGGTAATTTTCCCCTTACCAGATTTCTCCAGCCACCATTTAATCGCTTCTCTCCCTTTTTGGAGTTGCCATTGCCCTTCAGTATAACATTTCCCTCCAAAATGTTTCTCCAGTCATAAAAGCTGTTTGACTCCTGCTAATGACCTTGTCTGCCACTCTTTCCAGCTGCTGAGTTGATACTTTTGTAACGATTTGGTAGTCATGTTCAACAAACAGATGGGTCTGAATTGTTTGATTATGTTGGTTGCTTTGATTTTTGGATTCAGGGTAACTACCCCATAGTTTTAGTCTTAGAAGGTCAAGCTTGCTCCCTGTAGAGTTCATCCAACGGCTCTTTTAAGTTATGCTTTCCCTGTAGAGTTCATCCCACAAGTCTTTCTAGTTATGCTTTGATGACCTCATAAAATTTTTGTAGAAGGTAGCTGAAAATCCATTAGTTCTCAAGAGTCGTGCTCTGTGGTGATTCACGGGATAGTTCTTTTTTATTTGCCTAAAACAAAACAACTTAGTTTGTTATTTGGCAGTTGGCATATTTACAATCATTATATTACTAAATTAGTGATCATATGTGAATTTCCTCCTAACGGAACTTTTGTTTCTCATTGCGAAGGAAAGATCAATAATCATCCTAGAACATGTAAGTATGGTGATATGCTGAGTTGGGTTTTGATGCTAGAAATGGAATTTAATATTTCCAAGGAACAGTGACGGGTTATATGATTCACATGACTACAGTACAATCACTTCTGTCAGTACTAGTTTCGAAGGACATGCTCCTTTCGTGGTAGCACTTTTTTTGCCTTTGAGAAATTAACCTTGCCCTTTATTAATAGAGTGCATCATCCGCCCTTAACAACAATTTGGGAACGCTCATGTCATGTCCACCTTTCTTATGTTCCATTGTTTCTATGCTTTAATGGTTTTGTTCCGTCTGTAGGGTGCACTTGCCCTCAGTGGCATGCCTGATGCACAATCAAAACCCGTGCTACTTTGTTCGTT
Organism: Dendrocalamus latiflorus; assembly: GCA_017311315.1. Taxonomy (NCBI): domain Eukaryota; kingdom Viridiplantae; phylum Streptophyta; class Magnoliopsida; order Poales; family Poaceae; genus Dendrocalamus; species Dendrocalamus latiflorus. The sequence continues at coordinate 40,650,649 of CM029610.1, forward strand.
AAATGACAGCACTGTCCGCCTCTATGACCTCCCATCGTAAGGAAGCTATCATCCTAAGATTATTCTCTGTTTGCTTTACTTCCTATGTTTTTCTGAAGTGACTCTTGTTGTTTTATAGGTTCAGTGATAGGGGCAGAATATTCTCCAAACAGGAAATTAGGGCAGTACAAAGTGGTCCTAGTGGTTTATTTTTTACTGGGGATGGAACTGGTGAGCTGAAGGTGTGGCAATGGGTCATTGATGGATGACCATACGATAGTTGTGAAGGTGTGGCAATGGGTCATTGATGGATGAGATGAGCATACGATAGTTGTGAGCCGAATGTGTGGCATTGGGTCATACGATAGTTCTGTCCTGGAATGAGTTTCACGTCAGGGGAATAATTGCTTGTAATTTGCAAAGCACCGGAACCAACAAGTATCCGATCTTTTTGCTCCGATGTGCTGTTAGTTTCAAAAGGATGTACTAATATAAAGGTTTTGTTCGGCTGCATTTGTATTGGGGGAAACTTGAGATTTTCTCACAGCAATACCATTTGTCATTGTTTTCTTCATTGACGCTACGCACGTATCTTGCTATTTTCATTCACTGTCGTGTCTGAGTGTTCATCACTCAAATCCATTAGTATTTCTTTCTCCTGAAGCAGTCAAATGAACGACCTAGATTTTGTCCGGAATGGTTCGCCGGTATGCGCTTCAAGTAGGACGATCTGATGCGGATGCCTACTGCGTAGATGGTTCTGATTTCTGTACTTCTGATTGCGCGATCCTACATAACAGTCAACAATTGAGCTCTGATCACTACAAAGTTAGCCTAAAGCTACCTATCTCAAATGATAAGACTGCATCTAGTTCTTCAAATCTAGGTGCGGTTCCACTTGGGAGACCTCTATGTGGGCACAGGACTCCATGAGTACAGGACGTTCGTGTGTATCCAGACTCCTTTGCCATGACTAGACTTCATCAGAACTGATGCGACATAAGGGGAAAACAATTTGTGGAGCTCGTTTACACGAAAGTCCCTCTCGTAAATAGCAGCACTGCTGTACGTTATGGGATATGGGCACTGTTGAATTGGCGTATACATTAAGTGGTGATCATTTGAGTTTTTTTGAGTGGTTTATGGCTGAAAAGTACTGTAACTGACTGAAAAAACACTGTAGTTGACAGAGGCTTATTTAACATAATTAAATTTAAAAAAATATAAAAATATGTTAGTTCATTACGTATAATACAAACAAATACGGGAAAAAAGATCCGGCAAAAAAGCTCAAAAAAAGCCAAAAGTTCAGAAAAAGATGAAATTTATGAATAGTGAAAAATAAGCCAGAAGCTGAAGCCGAAACAATCACAGAAGCACATTCCTTTTGGTATAGCTTTTTTTTAAAAAAATAGTACGTAGTCAGAGTTGTTTCGTAAGCAGCTCAAGCGGAACAAAAAGGATTATTTCTGTGATCGAAAAGGGAACAGGTGCAAACTTCACCTTAGCATGCGATCGTTCGAGTACTTGAAAGCTTGAACTGTCATCTGAAACTGCGACCTTCCGTGTTAACTAATTCCATCTTCTCTTACCATATCCATGAATTGAAAAAACACATGCCAGCTTCTTCTGGACAGGGGGAACATCTTAAATTGCATTAAACAACTGTCCCTTCCTATGATGCATGTATATTGCTCAAGCTGCTGCATTAAACAACTTGTTAGCTTGTTCCACTCGAAGTCCCATACGTGCCCCGACGGTACGCACGTATAATAACTGCACCCCGACACCCACGCTGAGAGGAGGATTCTGTCAGTGTGCGAACTATGCTGTAACTTTGGGTGATTATGAGTCACCCGATCTGAGATGGATGGACAAGATCAAATGCTACGGTATAGAACAATTAATATTGCTACCGTTTGCAATGTCAGAGGATCCGGATCCACCCCACGCTCCACGTCCCCTTGCAAAAACAAAGCGGACTAGTCCGTAGACGCGCGCAAACACACAAACTTCTTGCAAGCATGCAGTTGCACATCCGCGTGATCGCGTCTGCAGCAAACCGACGGCGCGCGGCGGAGGCGGTGCCTTGGTGGAGCGCCGCGGCGCTCGTGGCCCTCGTGCTGCTAGGCGTAGCAGCACTCCGTGAGGAGAGCACCTACCAAGTGGGCGCGTGGTTGGGCGGCGCGGGGGCAAGGCCGTGCGAGGAGGTGTACGCGGTGGGGGAGGGCGAGACGCTGCACGGCATCAGCGACAGGTGCGGCGACCCGTTCATCGCCGAGAGGAACCCGCACGTGCACGACCCCGACGTCGTCTTCCCGGGCCTCGTCATCGCCATGAGGCCCACCAAGAACACCTAGATAGCTAGTGTTTTGCTCGCGGGTGTGGTGGTGTACTGGTATTCGTGGTTGGCACATATGCACGGGTGAACAGGAGATGGAGCGGAGGGCTTTATGATTCTGCTGTTTTCCTTTTTCTGTCCGTCTTTCATGCTCTCGTCGTCTTCTCGGGGCACGAATTTAGTTACTCAGCTGCATCACGGCGTACTTCATAGCAATCCCAGTTCCCAGACAACCATTCTGCAGTCTGCATCCATTGGAAAGGGCGGATGTCCCAAGTTCGATCGTGCGATATGCTGTTGTGGAAGTAGAAATATTATCAGTTTCGACGAAGGAAATGCAGACGCTCATCGCCATTCTAAAAGGTGAGGAAGAAAACACCATGCTTGAGGCAAGTTGAAGGTCTGATTTTGCAGCCACCACCATTCCGCTACAAAACTCGCTGCGATTCTTCAGGCAATCAACACCTACAATAAACTCTGAGCAGGGACAAAAATCGACTTTTTTGCCCCCAACTGTTATCCCGTCTATTAATTTGCTGCGTAGTCCCAACGTACCAATTTTGGTACATACTAGTAAGGTGTCCGTTGAAGTATCAAAAGAGAATAATACATATCAACAAATACAAAAATATTAATGTTTCATAGGAACGTGCTGTGTAAAGACGAAAGAAACGTGCTACATACATAGAGAGAAAAGAACGATGAACAAACTCTTTTTTATATTAGTAAAGATGACCATCGATTTCTAACTAGGTTTCATCTCTTTTTTATATTAGGCTCTGTTTGGATCCCTCCATCTAAAGTTTAGTCACTAAAGTTTAGATCTAAAGTCTCCAAACCGGTGGTCTAAAGTTAGATCTAAACTTTAGCTAACCCCTAAAAAACACTTTAGACCATTAGTCCACCAAAGTGAACTAAAGTGGTCTAAAGTTTTGGATTCTTAGGCACAAAGACGTGTTTACCCATGCATGTTGGTCTCTCACCTCCCATTTAATGGCTGACGCACGAAACGAGGAGAGGTAGTATGGTCTTTTTGAAACTTTAGTCCTATCTATTAGTACATGATCCAAACAGGATCTTCGACTAAAGTTTAGCGGCTAAAGTTTAACCAACTAAAGTTTAGTCCAAAACTTTAGACAACTAAATTTTAGACTATGAGATCCAAACAGGGCCTTAGTAGAGATGACCATCGATTCCTAACTGGGCCTCGTCTCTGCAAAATCCCGCGAGCAGCACGCCCGTGCCGGACGGCCATCAGGCCGTCGTCAGCTTCACGCCTCTACAGGCCACACACGCACACACCCGCCGGACCAACTTGCCGCGCGTGTCAGCCGAAGCGTAACACTCAGCTGTATCCACCACAACCCCCCATGCACACGCGCGGCACGGCAAGCTCTCCCACTCGCGTGCCTCGGCCGGTCGACCACTCCGGCCGACGAATCGGCAGCCCCCAATTTCCAGACCGAACGAACGGCAAAAACGCTCAGAGCTGGGCGCGCAGAGCTCGTGGCTCGGCGGCTCGACAATGCGACGCCGCGGAGACCGCGTGCCCGCGTCGCGCCATCACAGCCAGCAATTCGGCCACTGCGGTGCAACCAACACAGCAGGCACGGCAGCCCGAATCCCAGGTGCATACGAACTGTTCCTGAAATGAGGCCTTCGCGGCGTACACGGGAGCTGAGCCTCTCGTCGAAAGTCACCGCTCACCACCGAGCTGGTGCTGCCATCAGCGTTCGGCAGAGGCATTCCAAGGCAACCCCAGAAATAAAGCGAAACTTTTCTACACATGACGCCATTAACTTGTAAGGCTAGGGCTAATTCTAGAAAGACCCCGGATCCGCTTCTCGCCGGCTCGTCGCCCATGCTCAAAAAATCACACGGTGGAAAGTTCGCAACGAAAAGTTTGGAAAGGAACCGCACGGAGACGATAAGAGAAGGTGGTATCGATCATTGTGTGATGGTACCATCTGAGCTATTCTATTTTATTGTTAGATCATGTGTGTCACGTCAACCACCTGCAGAAGTTTGCGCTTGTGCCAATTCCTGGCGGCAAACAAGTGACAGGAATCGCCACCACGACTACTGGTCATGGCCAGTCTCAATGAATCTCTGTAGTGCTAATCCAAGCTATTTTGACGCAGCTTGGTCTGCAGCGTTGCTGGAACAGTGACATGAGATGCCATCAATCTTTTCGGGTGAAGTGTGAGATGCTTTTAAGTACTATTCTCCCGTCTTTTGTTTCCAAGCAAACACATTAGGGTATCTGTAGTGTATATAACTCAAAAGGTCTTAAAGTGGGTTCCATCTAAACCTTAAGACCAACTCTATAGTGTATATAACCCAAGGGGCCTTAAGACGGTCCCACTTGGCAGATAAAGAAAAATTGTATTTTAATGCTTATGGCCAGGTCTTTAGCTTGAGGACCAGTCTTAAGCTTTTTTTGCTTAGGGTCTGCTTAAGATCACCCTTGTAATGTATAAGGTTGACCTTAAGGTGGCTTAAGACCTCCTCTTTTCATACACTACAGATGCCCTTAGAGCAAGAGCTTTCAGCTGGTTGTATAGACACTTACAGCCCACTTATCAGCCTATTTGTATAGTAATTTACAGCCAGCTGAAGGCTGTATGACCCACCCCTTTCTCTCACAAAGTTTCTTGGTTCTTGTGCTTCAGCTGGCTGTAAACTTACAGCTCACCTCTCTTCTCTCTCCTCCTCTCTCTCCTCCACCTCAGCATATAGCCTACTAACAATCTCTTAGGCCAGTCTCAGTGGGAGTTTCATCTGCATTTAATAGGCTGCCACATATGCATTTTTAATGATATGGCAACATTTTTAAGAAGATAGAGAAGAAGTGAGTTTCATCTAGATGAAACTCTCTTGGCACGATTACCAACTCTATATGAGCCATGAAATTAAATGTCTATGAAACAATAGAATGAAACTATGCATTGAGGATGGATGTTTCATCCATGTTTCATTTCATTTTACATGATGTGGCAGTCTTGAAAACAACGACATAAAACTCTCCACTAAGAATGGCCTTATTATACTTGCTCTTACTAGTTTACTACAAGTATGCAATACCAAGATACTTGTCAAGTTTCGTTTTCAGAGAATTTACTTTTGGGGTTCCTGGCTGGTGAATATGTGGGGGGAAATGATACTCTGCTCAATGCTTCTCGCATCGAACTTTGTGCTGATTCTTCCAGCACTTAAATCAACGATGACGATCTGGGAAAATGCGAGAATATCCGTTGGTACATGCCTGCTCCTCCTGTAGTGCTAGTGGTAACAGCTGGGTAGCCATCCATTTTATTTACTGTTGCCCATGTGCACCGTAGCATGAGAACACTTCTACGTGGCAATTGCTCGCGCCCGCAGGCGATCTGCAGAAAAGACGACGAAAGTAGTGTGTTTGGTCTACCACTGAATTGCACCATAAGTATATAAACGTATGAGGTGGTATATCTACATCACTAAAATATAAAATTATATATTTAAATCAATAAACATTCATGCAGAATAGATCTGAAAGAGATTTTGCAAGCTGACATGTAGGGGGTGATCGGTTCGGCTGAAAAGCTCGTGGCTTATGGCTGAAAACACTGTAGCTGGCTGAAAAAAGCACTGTAGTTGACAGAGGCTTATTTAGCATAATTAAATTTAAAAAAATTAAAAATATAAAAAATATGTTAGCCTATTACGTATAATACAAACACATACGGGAAAAAAAAGAACCGGCAAAAAAACTCAATAAAAAGTCAAAATTTCAGAAAAAGACGAAACTTATAAATAGTGCCAAATAAACCCGCAGCACTGTAGCGCAGCCATGTTGATCGCGCCCGTAATTCCATCAATTCTCTCTCCCTCCCCGTCATCATCAATATTTGCTCCTCCTACCTCATGGAGCGTTTCTCCACTGGACAATTCTCGCAATGATGGTGAATATATAGAGAGATGATATGATCTTTTTTTACAATTTTTTAACTATTTGTTAGCTTTAACTTCTTTTAACCTTACTATTTATTAAACTAATAAATTACAATAAAAAACTATAACCTACGTCCCATAGAACACCACCTCCCATATGAACACCACCTACTCTGCTCAGTGCTTCTCGCATCGAACTTTGTGCTGATTCTTCCAGCAATTTCTAAATCTACGATGACCATTTGGGAAAAGGAGAGAATATCCTTTGGTACATGCCTGCAGCCTGCTACTCCCGTAGTACTATTAGTAGCAGCTAGGTAGCCATCCATTTTATTTACTGTTGCCCATGTGCACCACCGATAGCACGAGAACACTTCTAAGTGGCAATTACTCGGGCCTACGGGCGCTCCGCAGAAAAGACCCAAAGGAGAGTGTTTGGTCTCTCTCTCTCTCTCTCTCTCTCTCTCTCTCTCTCTCTCTCTATATATATATATATATATATATATATATATATATATATATATATATATATATATATATATATATATATATATATATATATAACTAAATTATAAAATTATGTATTTAATTCAGTGAACTTGTTAAATCACAAAAAAAGTCCAAAAGAGATTTTACAAACTGATATGAACGTGTGCATGTGAACTCTAACATGGCAACCCCTCAATTCTCTCTGCCCCTCCCTCGGCACCAGCATTTGCTCCTCCTGCCTCACGAAGCGCATCTCCATTTTACAACTCTATGCGGTGCTAGCCGCCTAGCCGGTACCGCGCACTCGCCCGAAGCGAAGGATTCCCAAAGTGGCCTTGCCAGGCTTAGAGGCATTCGGTCGATACGGGTGGCAAGGGGCAATGTTTTAGGGGAAGGAGCGCATTGTGTAAGTGCGGTGAGGTGGAGCTGGATGTGGCGGTGTTTGGTGTTGAGGACACCAAGAACAATCGGAACGACGCGACGACAGTGTCGTCGGCACTAGGGAAGATGAGCTCATCGGTGTGAACTCCAACAACAGCTGATGGCTCAGCTCGAGCAGGTGCGCAGACATGTTTCAAAGGGTCAAGGTGAAGCCGGAGGCAGTCTCGGTTTGGTTGGAGGCGGCCCAAGGAGCTTCTGGCAATGGCGACCTCCTTAGTGTGATGAAGGAGCTCATCGGTGGCAAAGTACAGAGTAATTGGTGTCCAGGGAGCGTCGCGGTCAGGATCAGTGTGTTGAGGCGACCGTAGTCACACGGATGTTGAGGAAGGAGGAATACTGGAATGTCATAACGACTACGATGGTGAGGTCACGACCACGACAATGACTGCAAGCTGGCGCGGTTCCAATAGCTAGGCCTGGGCGTTTGGGTTACCCGAATTTTTCGGGTCGGGTAGTTCGGGTAATTCAAAATTCGGGTAATGAAAACTGGTACCCGATATTAGCCCCCAAAAAACACTACCCGCAATTTCGGGTACCCGATAATTCGGGTTCGGGTATACCCGATATACCCGAATTTACAGAAAACCAGCTAATTTCCCGACAATTCGGGTAATTTACAGACAATTCGGGTAATTTACAGACAATTTCCCGACAATTCGGGTAATTTACAGACAATTCGGGTAATTTACAGATAATTCGGGTAGTTCGGGTACCGGGGGATATTACCCGAACAACCCAAACTAATTTCAGGTAATCAGAATCGCTATCCGAATTTGGGATCGGGTACCTCGGGTTCGGGTATTTCGGGTTCGGGTACGGGTAACGGGTAGCGGGTATTTTGCCCAGGCCTACCAATAGCCATTGTAATACTAGAAAAAAAAAGAAAGTTTAGGGTTGTTGGGCTAGGCCCAACCTAGCCAGCCCGGCCCATGCCACCCCCACTTAAGGGCAAGCCAAGGGGGAGGCGAGCCTTAGAGCATCTCCAACAAATCTTCTAAAGTGCTCATATCCCCTATATTTTAGAAGAAAAGGTAAAAAAGGCTTCAACAGATCCCCTAAGTGGTACCCAAAAATATAGAGGACTTCATCCCTGATTTTTCGTCCCCCATATATGGAGGACGCACACCATCCCCTAAATCGGTCCCAACGCTCCTGCGCCGTCCGATCCCCTAAATTCTTTGGTTGGTAGTTTTTGTGGACCTAGATTTTAATTTAGGGGACCATATTTAAAGGACTTGTTGGAGGTTACATATTTTTAGTCTTCTATATTCTAGATTATGTCCTCTAAAAAGTGATTTAAGGGATGAGATTTAGAGGATATTGTTGGAGATGCTCTTATCCCCCTTTCTCCATGACTCCATTCCAGACCACAGCGGCTCACAGCCCCACTGCCCTAGTGCCCCACACCCGCAGCCTGGCAAACGCACACGACATAGCACAGAACTACAGAAGCACACCGCACAGGCGCACACAACAGGAATTCAACAATAATCTCCATTCCAGATTTCCAGCCTTGAGATTTGAGACTGCAATTTGGCTGTGGCTGGCAGAAATGTAGAAATACAGTCACAGTCTCACAGAGACAGAAATATATACAGGCGCACATAGCCAGCAACCACACATCAAAAAGATGACACATAGACAGACATGGCTGGTCAGAAAGATGACTTGCGAAGAATAAATGCCCCCCTTTAACCAAAGGTACCAAGACTAGTTTAGTTACATAAACCAGGTAACAGATCAGGAGTTCTATCCTCAATTAACCATTAATGAATCATCACTACACTAGTCTAAGGATAACAACACATACAGAAAAACCTTCTAATTATTCTTTTTTAGATCAAATAGGACACTGCTCAATGCCCCAGTTCCATCTTATTTAAAGTGGATAAAAGCATAGTACAATATAATTATACTTCTCACTGTTCAAAAAATTGATCCTCTCTCAAGTACATCACATAATTCAAATTCCCTGATCCCTACTGCTTTAAAGTAAATCACGATAACATACAAATGAACAGAAAATGGAGTACAGGAAAAACATATTGATAAATTCAGTACTCGTGATTTTCCGAAGGAGATAATCAGATACATTAATTTCACTTCAGCGAATTTCATTAAAAGCAAAAGAAGCCACTACTAGTTGGAGCTTCAGAAACAAGCACATAATGGTAATCACTAACTTTTGACAAGACAGGATGAGTTAGTTCAAGCATGTTAGGCAGAAATGTACGCACATAAATATGAAAGGTAGTGCAGTGTCAACGAAAGACAATTATGAGGATTGATCCAAATGATTTTAAGGAGATACTGCATGGACAGCAAGATTTACCATTCAAGTAATCCTCAAATCCAAAATCATCCAAGGAGTCCTGACGAGCGACGAGTCTTGGGAGAGGGAGCCCCGACGAGCCCGAGCGGCCGCCGGGCGAGCCTAAGAGGCTAGGACTGGGGGAGGCGGGGAGCAGTGGAGCACCGGAGGTCGGAGCGTTGGAGGCTCGGAGCGCCGCCGCCGAGCGCCTAGGGTTAGGGTTGAAGACGAGAGCGTCGAGACTCGACAGTAACAGATCTGGATCTGGCTCGAGCGGTGTCGGTGCACTACCTCGGTGGACACTGGAAGTGGATGGCGTGCCATTGCTGCTGCCGCGTGCACCTGCCCTAGTGCTGCCCTCGCCCTGGGCCTGGGCCGAGTCGGAGTTGGGCTGAATTCGGAAGAAGAGGCGAGGGCGCGACGCGAGCCGACGGAATTGGCGAACCGGCGAAGAATCGGTTTTTTCGGTTTCCACTCAGTTTATACCGGAAAACCCGAATAGATGAAATGCCATTTTTCCAGGAACCGAACCGAATACCGAATACCGGTCAAACCGAGTTGACGGTTCGGTTTTTTCGGTTCAGTGGCAAAATGTACAGCCCTATCAAAAATGCTACTATATTGTGTGATTTCAATGTGTTCCTTCATATGTTGGGATACCACCTAAGGTTTATAACTACTTAAATTTCTTTAATGATTGCTGGAAGACAAAAACCAAGCTTAATTTTCCTCAATGATTGCTGGAAGACAAAGAACAAGATCGATGCGCCACATCCAGCACATAAGTGAGGTCATGTCTTCTCGAGGACAAAAGGTGAGACAAGTGACCTCCACTTGTCTTATGCATGGAGCTTGATCGAACAATATTTTAGTGCTAGTGAGTACCCTGTCATCCTCATCTGTATCCATAGCAGAGCAGCTGAAGTGTTTGCTGTTCATAGCTTGTTTTCCTGTAATCAGCAACGGCATGAGAAGTACGAGTGCCACTCCAATGATGTTTGATCGGTAACGGATCCAAGATTTTTAGAATAGATATTTAGACTTCAAAACTAGATTGTTTAGATATATTGATACCGACGTATCGATGCCGTGACACACTATTTTCCTTAAAATACCAATACAACGATACATGTATATAGATATAATAGAAATACATAAAATATAGAATTAATGATTTCTTATGAGAAAATAGATGAGCACATGAAATATAGAAATTAATGATTTCTTATAAGAAAATAGATGAGCATAATAACATGAATTAAACAGTAAATTAAAGAGATTAATGACAGTTGTATACCTTATTGATTCTACCCTTTTTTGCTCTTTCTCCGTCAGAAGAACTGTCCATCTAAAAGAAAAGTGTATGTTTCTTTCATGGAGCAGAACATAGCAAAATTAGCATATAAACATATGTAACAAGGGTCCAACTAACTGCCCATTGTCTAATACAAATATTGTATTTTTATACAACATCTATTAGAAAGAACGAAGAAAGCAGATGCTAGACTCCAGAAAGAACCATAGCTAGAATAGAGCAGAGTAGAGCGGAACGGAGCAAGAAAGAAAATAAGTGAAGTGGGGCGGAGCATATCTAAATATGGAGAGAGGACGATGACGGTGAGTTAGAGGTGTTGCTTCCTTCCTAATGCCACGCTCCCTTTAGGCCGCCACGCTGCTCGCTTCTCGCCACCCGCTCCCAACCTCCCTGTTCGCCGTGCCGCCGCCTGCTTGCCTGCGATGCCTCTCTGCTCACCCATGCTGTTGCACGCTCGCATTGTGCCCCGCGTCACCTCACGCATGATGGCTGTCATGTCATGGCGTTGCGTCCACCAGTCGTCGTTCACCTCTGCATGCTCGCCACTCGAAGGTCAGAGCTACCTCTCGTACAGACAGCCACAGGATGAAATAGAATATAGGTTCGGGTTTTGTTTGTGTCTTTACCTTTTTATGCATGTATGAAGAGGGTTAAGGTAGGAAAAAAATGGGTCTAATGTGTTACAGAGGTCACGCGCGAGATACGAGGAGTGCTGACTGAATCTATTTGAAGGCACAAATATATAGTTTTAGTCCAACTATCAATATGTATGTATGTATGTATGTATGTATGTATGTATGTATGTATGTATGTATGTATGTATGTATGTATATATATATATATATATATATATATATATATATATATATATATATATATATATATATATATATATATATATATATATATATATATGGTATTTTAGAAGAAAAATTGGGTGTTGAACTGAAGACGCATGATATTAAGCAGGTCCGCCCCTGTGTTTCATTGGATGAACAAACAACGAGGACAAGGAAAAAAGAGGGAGGGAACGGAAAAGTGTCATGTAAACTTAGCAAAGTTTCCCTTCAATGTGCTAGCACGAAGACTAGATTGACGAAACACGAGAAATATATGGACTCAAATTGGCTATGTGGGAAGAACGTTTATGCAAGTTATCCGTTACTTGTCCTTCATTCTCTTTTGGAGTGTGCTAGAACTTCTGTACCTACATCGTGTCTGCCCTTGTGCTAGTTTATCTCCCAAATTAGACATGGTGTTGTTATGAATTTTTTGTACGGATAATTCATTTTTTATTCGAAATTACAGAAATATACCCGCGAGAATTTTTTTTCCAAAAATAGGCTCAAGTCGTCCAATGGGAGAGCGACTGGAGCCTATCGCCCAACCAGAAGGCGATTCCGTTCCTGTCGCTCAATCATTGGGCGACTGCATCCAGTCGCCCTCCCATTGGGCGACTTTAATGCAGTCGCCCAACGGTTGAGCTAAAGGTATCAAACCTTCGCCAAAAATAGTGAAAATTGGTGGGGCTATTCTTCATACATCCAAAAGCCTTCAGAAAAAAATTTGAGCAATTTCGGCTACGGGATCAAAAGTTATAGCAGTTTCAATCGAGGCCGAAACGAATTTGAGTCCGTTTCCGACACACCTTCAGTAAAACGGGCATAACTTTTGCATACGATGTCCATTTTCGACGTTCTTGTACTCGTTGGAAAGCTGACGACGAGCCCGATCCAAAGAAAATGACCAACTTGCACCCACGCCCTCCAAGACCCCGAAAATCGGCTATCTTTGGACCTAAACCTGCGTCGCAAGTTTTTGGTTTCTGTTTTTGCATTTTCTTTTGGTCTTCCTTTGGAATTTGGATTTTGTTTCAAATGAAAGGTTTCAATGAGATCTAGAACTTTTCAGTTGAAACAAAATCCAAATTCCAAAGGAAGACCAAGAGAAAATGCAAAAACAGAAACCAAAAACTTGTGACGCAGGTTTAGGTCCAAAGATAGCCGATTTTTGGGGTCTTGGAGGGCGCGGGCGCAAGTTGGTCATTTTCTTTGGATCGGGCTCGTCGTCAGCTTTCCAACGAGTACAAGAACGTCGAAAATAGACATTGTATGCAAAAGTTATGACCGTTTTACTGAAGGTGTGTCGGAAACGGACTCAAATTCGTTTCGGCCTCGATTGAAACTGCTATAACTTTTGATCCCGTAGCCGAAATTGCTCAAATTTTTTTCTGAAGTCTTTTGGATGTATGAAGAATAGCCCCACCAATTTTCACTATTTTTGGCGAAGGTTTGATACCTTTAGCTCAACCGTTGGGCGACTGCATTAAAGTCGCCCAATGTGAGGGCGACTGGATGCAGTCGCCCAATGATTGAGCGACAGGAACAGAATCGCCTTCTGGTTGGGCGATAGGCTCCAGTCGCCCTCCCATTGGGTGACTTGAGCCTATTTTTGTAAAAAAAATTCTCACGGGTATATTTCTGTAATTTCGAATAAAAAATGGATTATCCGTACAAAAAAACTCGTGTTGTTATTCACGTGGATACTTCGAGACATAAAAAGAAGTGCCAATCATACAATGCGGGTTTGTTCTTTTTAGCTTGAATTTATGACTTTTAGATTATTTGTGTAAGAGAAATAGAGTAACAAAAATTCACGTGTGATTTTGGCCAATATAAATAAAATCACTGCAGTGTATACTACAACTAATTTGTAAACTCCGCCTTGAAAAGACACTCCGTTTGAAAATTAGTTACTGTAGAAAACCAAAAAGCAACTTTTAGAATCTAAAAAAAAGAAGCCTACAAAAGAACTCTATGTAGCAACTATTGCGACACGAATAGACTATGCTAACATAATTTCAAAAAACTACTGCGTAAACAAGGAACCTCTGCTGTAACAGATCACGGGATTACCACTAAACGCTTATACTCATAGTAGAAGTAGAGTCTATGTAGCATGTTGGTGCGGTGGTAGTTGTACTAGCCGCACTTCTCCTCCTCTAGCTCCTTGTGATCATCACAAGTTATGGATCGTTCTAGTGCTAAAGCTTCGCATCAATACTTCCAAGGTATCTACACGTACGGGGAAGGAATATCACACACTGGAGTGCTAGCGCTGGCTGTGTGGTATTGGATGAGGAAGGTGTGGCAACTAGAGTTTCGGGACCACCTTGTAACCGCTACGACCACCCACTGTAGCCATACGACCACGTTGAAGAGGCTACGACCACCTCCTGAGTCGTTACGACCGCTTTACTGGTTCTCTGACCATGCTGACAGTCGTTTCGACCACGTTGTGACCCCTTTGATCACTTCTTGCTGCTCCGACCATGTAGTCATAACTTCAACAGAAGTTACGACACGTTTACTTCCGCTGCGCTGCACTTCCTTCGGCCACGATCGATCACCGTAGTCGTAACCCGATTACGACTACGTTGTGATTCTATCGACCGCTAATGTCGTAACCCTTACGACCATGTCTTAATGCTGCGTGACCGTGATCGTAACTCCTTTACGACCACGTCTTCAGCACCTGCAGACACCTCCGCTCTCTTCGCTGTCGTGGTCGTAACTCCGTTTACGATCACGTCCTCTGTTCTGTGACCGTGGTCGTAACTCCTTTATGACCACGTCAGCTGCTCTTGCGAACACCTCTGCTCGATCACCGTGGTTGTAACTCCTTTATGACCACATCTGTGATCCTCTGCTCGCTGTGGTCGTAACTCACTTATGACCACGTCTGCAAACCTCTGCGATCATACCAACTGCCTGTGACCACATCGGCCGCCCTCTGCTCTATGATCACACTGACCGCCTGCGACCACACCGGTCGTCTTCTTCTTTGCGATCTCCTCAACCGCTTGTGACCACACCGGTCGTCTTCTTCTTTGCGATCTCCTCGACTGCCTGCGACCACACCGATCGCCTCTGCTCGACACCTCCTCTCGACTATATCGTCTCAATTCGGTGCTCTTCTCTCGGTACAATGGCTCTGCCTTTTATACCCGAATCTTCAACTACGACTCCGAGAAGGACTCGAAGTCTAACTCGCACTGGGACTCGACACTGACTCGGATACAAAGTTGTACTCGACTACGACCACGACAACTGATTTGAACTCAAACTACAACTGTGACACGAACTCCAACTACGATAGAGTCGTACTCGTACACGGACTCGACAATGACAAGTACAACTTCTACGACTAGAAACAAGATTATTCTAACATTGAATTATTGTAAACCCTATGCCATCGCCATCTATATATAGACATCTATGATGAGCCTCAAACTTGAGGCCTATTAGGAACTCGTAGCCCACATAAATATATATCACCATCTGAATTATATCCTATCTCTTTAAACGTGCGACTCTATAGATTCACATACACTTGAACATGGCCAAATTACTCCTACTTGTCTACTAGTCGGTAGCGGTCCATAGCAAAATATGCCGACTCTCAAGTATACGTAAAGATTATATCAGACGAATCAGATGAATCTCAACGAAGCTTAATGCGAGTACGTTCCATCCTTGTTGGTTAGCTTAACCACTCTTTCTTGATCATGTGACTCGAATTCCCTAACTACAATTAACTCTTTAACCACGAGTAGCATGGCTATGCATTTCTGGAATCCAATCACTCGAGAGGCCTAGAGATATCTCTTCCAATGCATGGAGAGGTAAATTCTACCTTGATCGACCATGCCTCGATGCATGCATTATAACAAAATCCAAAAGTTATCTTTATAACTACCCAGTTACGGAGTAACGTTTGGCAATCCCTAAATCAGCCATTATGCATCTCGAGTACGTACGACGACCTTAAATTTAAGAACATAGCACACATATTATAAATGAGATCAACTAATAACATATAAGAATGCAACATTCTCGCAGTGTCTCATGGTGGGTCGATCTAACCCCATGTTCGCTAACATGTGTCCATATTATTTGTTTGATATCTTCATATCTATGACCTGTGAAATATGGTCATCAGTCAGTACATATGCTAGTCTATTCATATGTATTCTCACATGTTTCCGATTAAGAATCGTTTAAGAATAAACATCACAGAAATATAGAGTTTCATAATCAAGCCACATACTTACTAACAAATATTAACGATGTTATTCAAGAAATAAGATAACATATTATCCAATAAATTATGAATATAATAAAATATAATCATCTTTATTATTATCTCTAGAATATATTTCCAACAGTAACTAGCCAACATGTGCATATAAATTGTTCTTTCTTCTGAAACTTTATGTAATGTATTGGTACTACAAAGCGAAAGCACGTTTCTACGTTGAACGTGAAACAAAGTTCATTCTTGAATCGCTGTCTCGCCGAGGCCATGTACAATTATAACACGCAGTACTTATCGTCTATCGCAATTCGCAAAAGTCCTCGAGATATTTTAGAATGTTAGGCGCTATAGGCCATAGCTTACTGTAGCACGTCCACCACACCTTCGGGGACATAAATCATCCACAACTTTTGCTGCATGAGCAGCTAGTGACCGCGATAAAATAAGAAGAGGTCGGTCTCTGGGCGATCGTTTGGATTCTCCATTACCAAAAGCCGACGAGACATTAGGTAGGTATCTTAATATTCTCCGGTTTATTCCGTAACGAACTGACGGAGTGACAGTCTGACACCTAAACTTTACATTGGGTTTCCATAAAAAAAAAGTACGTGCCATGAAATGGTTTCAACCTGCGAGATAATTGGAACTTGGAAGTAGGAGTGTGAAATGATAATGGATAATCAGTTTTATTTGATATTTATATTTGAGAAAATATAAATGTGATAAATAAAATTTGTATTCAAAAATATTCATATTTGATAATATTTGTATCCATATTTGAGAATATCTGTATTTGCATTCGTATTCAAGAATATTTGTATTCGTATTCAAGACTATTCTATTCGTATTCGATCTGTCTCCGGAACTGGGAAAAACCTAGATGAATTTTGTGATTCAAAATTTGGATTTGGGCAGTTTAAAACCGGTAACCGGTGAAAAACCGGCAAACCCCACTATGAATTTGTTCTACCGATATTTGTTATAGAAGTTGTAAGAGAATATTCGTATTTGACCGAATTAAGTACATCTTTGATTCGATTTCGTATCCGTTACGACATTCGATTCATATTCATAGTCAAAAATATTTGAATTCATATTCATATTCGTTTCAAAAATATGGATCCGTATTCGTATTTGCGACAATTCGATCGTATCTGATCCGTTTCCGTCCCTACTTGAAAGAGGTGAAGAATGTAGTGCTCACTTCAGCTTTTACTGTGAGTTTTTAGCTTTTTTACTATTTGAGGCTTTTTGGTACTGTAGCTGCTATTAATTTTTCAGTGCAATTAAATTTTAAAAATAAAAATAAGGTTATCTCATAACGGACAATGCAAAGAAATATGGAAAAAAAGAAAAAAACCAAAAAGTTAGAAAAAATTAAAATAAAGGCTAGAAGCCTAATTGGGCAGGGCATATCCATGATCGCAACACAATTCGTGAAAGGAGTTACTCCTAATAGTTTGACTTTTAGACGACAGATTATTTATTTTTGAGGTTGTGCAAACACATCCCAACTAGCAAGTAGTATTTATTTTGTTGATAACGGAGCAGAGGCAACACATCCCAACTAGATCAACCGCATCCGCTTCATGTGCACACACGCCAACACAAGACCTCACTAGTCACTCGCAGGAAATTTGAGGTTGTGGAAATTGTTGTCGTGGAGTTAGTAGTTGATACTAGAGATATAAAACCCCCGACTTAGGTCTCAATTGTATTGATTTCCGTTTTGGGGGGTTTTCGGCTTTTAAAAGCTATTTTCGATTTTTCTATAATAACTAGCTTTCAAACGGAGTGTCTTTTTAAGGTGTGGTCGACAAGTTGATTGTAGTACATATTATAGTGATTTTATTTATACCAGCCAAAACTGCACGCGAGTTTCTGTTACTCCGTACTCTCTTTCACGAACAGCCCAAAAGCTAAAAGCCATAAGCTAAAACTAAAAAGAATAGGCCCCAACAACTGGTTTCTTGAAGTGGTTTCTCCACAGGGTTGGAAAGAAAGATCAAGGCTCACGAGCCACTCAGGCTCATAGTCGGTTCGGCTCAGTTTGGCTCAAGCTTGGAGCGTCAACCAACAAGTCAAGCTTCTATCCCAGCTCGGCTCACTAACGAGCCGAGCCCGAGCCACTTGCGAGCGGCTCATTAGCTTGATTGAGCCGTTCACTCCGGAGTCCGAGCGTCTCCTAGTTGCAGCATCGCAAGCTCGCAACCCACCAAATCCCCTTTTCCCTTCTCCTCCACCCCTCCTCACCGTCTCAAATTCCAATGTTGTGTCGTGTGCTCACAAAATTCGAACCCCAATTCCACGGCTCATGGTTCTCTCCGCCGTAGCCTACTCGCCTCCTCTCCTAGCAGTAGCCGCCGCCCGCCTCCGGTGTTGTTTCAGTCTTCACCCCGGTTGCCCTTGTTGTTGTTGCACCTATTGTTGCCTATTGACTTGTGTTAGCTAGGGTTGCGATTTCGCTGTTTCGCGTCAATCGATCAGGAACTTTGAAGGCATAGATCACTTGTAGCCCCAGTCATCAGACCTCTCGCTCGGCCTCCACCCGCACGCCCACGCCCGTGGGCACGAGCTTGTCACGCCGCTGCAGCTATTTGACGACACGGAGGCGAAGCCGGAGGGCAGCATCGGGGATTCGGGGGTGGAGAAGGAGGCGAGGAGGAGGGGGGCGACCAACACTTCTCCCTCCTCGGCCACATTTGACAATGCAAAGACAATAAATATTGATATTCTTCTGTTACTAATTTCAGATTTTGCCAACACCTTTCAATTGAAGTTCTTTCATAATGTATGATTCTTGCTGATATGGGTCATTTGCATTTTATTCGGAACCCTGCACGAAATCAGTTCTAAAATCCAGCCATGTGTGTTGCAGACTTGCAGTGCTTTTGTTTAGTTATGTTCTGCTCCAACAAATGCCATTGTATTTTTTTTTCTTTTCTGTTTTAACTTGATGCACCAAAGTCCAAAACTGATTGTGATGTATTGACAGAATAGCTCTTGGAGAACAAACAAAAGAGACTAGGTCTGAAAGTTTTGCAGCAAAGAATAGATGAGTTTATAACAGCTCATGATAAACAGCAATACTTGTGAGATTGGTTCTGGGCAGCTCAGCTCGCTAGTCGGGCTCGAGTCAGAAAACAAGTCAAACTGAGCTAGGTTTCTGGCTCGATTCCTTAACAAGCCGGGGCACTACTCTGGACAAGTCTGGCTCAAGCCGACTTGTTTCCAGTTCTACTTCTACACTCCTCTCACTCCTATTTCATTCTAGAAATAAGGCAAGAGGGTTATGGGAGTATCACACACCTCACTTTTTTCGCTCCTCATCTTGCATATACATCTCTCCTACTTTTTCCACCACTCACGTCCTTCTTTCAAAAGAATTTTTTCAGCTATTATTATTTATTTAGTCAAAATCTATTATCCACGGTAAATACAAACATCCTTTAACCTAATGTAAGCCAGTGAGCTGTCCGCGCCAAGTTTAGGCTCTTTTTGGGTTCGTTTGGAATAGGCCGGACTCCGACCCAATTTCATTTGGATGCTAGACCCCACGTTCTGTTTACAGAGCCAAATAGCTTAAATCTATTGTAAAATTAAGCTCTCTCAAGCAATGTTCTTCTTAGGCTCTGTTCATACCGGTTTCTAAGAACTATTTTTTATAATAAATAACTTTTTCTATAATATCTAATTTTTAAATAGATTGTCTTTTCGAGGTAGGGTTTACTAGTTAATTGTAGTACACACTATAGTAACTTTATTTATATCGGTTAAAATCACACGTGAGTATTTATCTCTCTATAAACTTTTCTATAAACTATTACTATTCATAAGACAAAACTAGAAAACCAATATAAACGAGCCCTTAGGCTTCTCAGGGCGTGTTATGGCTGTGAGTTGTTGTTTACGTGAATTTGGCCAGAGCCCATGTATTCTGAACCCATTCAAGCGAACCGTTAGGATACAGTACTAATTAAACCCAGTGAGTAAAACATGTCAAATTACACAAAATCAATGGCCCCGTTACAGCCCTAGAAAGGGAGCACCTACCCAGAGTCCGGCCCGTCCCAGGCATCTCGATCAAACGCGAGCAGAATTAGGGGCAGGAGGTGGGGCGTTTTTGGCCACCACAACTCCTCAACAAAACGGAGCCGTCGCGGTAGAATCCGCCACGCCCGCGTCGGTGACACGAGAGCTGGCCTGTTTTTTAGCTAAAATTTACAATATTTGAGTTATTTGTATGTGAGATTATAAAGTAATAAAAATTTACATATGATTTTTATCGATATAAATGAAGTCGGTATAATATATATTATAATTAATCAGTAAATTTTATTTTTAAAAATATTTTATTTAAAAAATAGATACAGTAGAAAAATTAAAAGTAGAAGCTGAGTGCTGTGTCCCGGCCACAAGCCCGCAACCCCGGCTCGAGGCCCCTCTCCACATACGCCTCCCTCTTCCTTCGCCCGTCGCCGCTATAAATACCTTCTCTCCTCTCCCTCTCATCTCACAAGCCAAACACACACTGACATTCAGATACAACCGAACCTAGCCATTGCATTCGCATCCACTGCGCGCGCCTTCTCAAATCCCTCGCTGTGTTTTTCCTTTCCGTCAGCGATCGATCCTTGCGCGTACGTGCATGCACTTGTGTTTTTTTTCCATTGTCTGTGTAGTTGTGTTCTTGATTAGTGCATGATTTGATGGTGCCGCAGCTGAAAGAGAAAAACCACCGTATGCGATTCTCCGGTCTGTTGATGGTCGTCTAATCGAGGGGATCGCTTCGCCGGGAGGAAGGGAATAATAGCTGCCGAAGAACACGCACGCGCGGTAACAAAATCTATTCCGTTATTTCTCTGTTTAAATCAGAAATAAGATTTGATTTTTTTCTGTCTTGGGAAGAGTTTGCTGGATCCCGGTTGGGGTTATTGTCAACTTTTATCTGCAATTGTAACTTTCAGTTCGGATTGTAAGCCTTATTTGTTGCGGCTGGAATATTTTTCATTTTTTTTCCTTTTCCTTTTTGATTGGTCATGCCAGTCTGTGTGTTTTCATTCTGGCGAGCCCTCCACCTATCTCACGAAACAACTGGCCGTCAATTAACGAAGACAAGTGTCGAACAAGAGTCATCTGCATTTGGGCAATCATTCCCAAATGCGCGCCTTCTATATTGCACGTCTGTCCCTCCTAGTCCCAGAACCATGTCACGGAGGGCAACATGCAACCATGGTTTCTTGAGTTCAGTTCACGTTGGATGTTGACGGGAGAAACACTCATGATTCATGAATGGTTTCATCAGTACACGTCGTTTCTTTCCTTTTGAGTCATCACTCTCAGGCTCTCAACCCTCTAGATCGTTTCTTGATCATTTCACCTGATGGTTCGCTTTCCTAGTAGAAAACTAGTTTGTGGCGAAGTCCAGAACAAAAGAAAGAAAAAAGAACTGCACCTTCACTTTCCTAGTACAGTGCGGCTGTACTTAATGCACTCCTCTATAAGCTCCTCCTTTGCAAGACCAATCGGAAAAGGAAGCATGTGCAGAAAGTGTCATAAGATGCTTATTTAGCTCTTGGAAGACCCTTGGGCCATTGCGTAATTTCAGCATCCTAACTTGGCCTCTCTAAAAGGAGGCCAGGGTTTTTATTTGACAGTGTCACTAGACGATTCTGTGTCACCTTGTTACGTGCCCTATCCTTCTGGATCTGTCTCGAATATTTTAAGCTTTTGCCAGACATGTTAATGTTATCTTAGGTTCTCGACTTAAATTTATGTCTTTTGTCCATGGACTCACTGACATGTCGGGCTTTGAGAATTTGTGCATGTTGAGCCTTAATCTGCACTTTAGCACTTACCATGTGTACTGTATTAAAATTCTCTCTTAACCTCCTTGAGATATCTTAGCCCCTCGTAATCTGCACTTATCACTTTGAATTTCTTCCTGCTCTTATGTTGGATTAACTGAATACTGAACTCTGAAAAAACAGTACTGACTAGTATTCTGATCTGAATCATAAATATTGTACCGGGTGTTGATTGACGTTCATATCTAATGTAATGCTAACGATTCTGTTCAGTTTCAGGTTGTAGTAGTGAAGCGCCAGGATGGTAAATTTCGGGAAGAGATTGAAAGCGGATCAATTGGAAGAGTGGAAAGAGTATGTTTCTTTGGTACTATGTCACTGGTTCGGACCATTTCACTGTTATGTCTGTACTGGTTAGATTTGCATAAAATAGATGCAGGCCCAGATAGCCCTACTACTGTTTTTTCTGGGAGGTTGTAATGAGATGAAAGCTGCAACCATCAGGCCATAAGTTTCTTGTATGATTATTCATGATCATGAATCATGACATACTGAAATCAATGAAAACCTGGAACGGGAACTCTTGTTTAAAAGCCGTTACTTTCTGTATATTCAGAATTTTCTTCACAATGTTAATAAATTTCCCTTATGTAAGTCTCATGAATTCTTTGTCTTTGATGATTGTAGGTACTATATTAATTACAAAATGATGAAGAAAAAGGTAAAACAGTATGTACATCAGACCCAAAATGGTGGAAATCGTGAACAGGTTCTTAAAGAGTTCTCAAGGATGCTTGATGATCAGGTAAAACAGAGCCGAGTTGCTGATGCATTTCTTGAACCATCAATGTTCATTTTTTTTGCTACCACCTACCAACAGCGTTTATATAAGTTTCTCTCTTGTAGATTGAAAATGTTGTGCTCTTCCTGCTGCAACAACAAGGTCATCTTGCTAGCAGGATCGAGAAACTGGGAGAACAGCGTGCCATACTTATGGAACAGTCTGATATATCTCAAGTTTGTCAACTACGAGAGGCTTATAGGGAAGTTGGAAATGATCTTGTGAAGCTCCTTAGATTTGTTGACATGAACGCTACTGGTATCCGGAAGATACTAAAGAAATTCGATAAGCGTTTTGGCTATAAGTTTACGGATTATTATGTGTCCACTCGTGCAAATCATCCTTGTTCTCAGCTCCAGCAGATCTTCAAGCAAGTGGTAAATTCTCTTTCTTGCATATTCCACATCATAGTTGGGGCTGTGAGGGCATCTGTTTTATGATTTTGTCCTTGACACCTCGTATACTTCAGTGTATTCCCCCCTATGATACAGTTTCTGAATGCAGGGTATTGTGGCTGTTGTTGGTGCTTTGTCACGCAACCTTGCGTATCTGCAAGATCATCAAGAAAGTTTTTCATCCATCTATGATCATCCATCGATTACCTTGAAGGTCTTCTATCCTAGCATTTTGATGTTTCCATAATAAGATGATGCACTTCCTGTATGCTCTAATTTGGAATGTACTAATTATCCTTCTGATGCGCAGGACCCTGTCATAGACCAAATAAATCATTCAGTACAGAAACTCACACACTCCACAAACTTCCTGCAATTCATAGGACAACATGCACTCATCGTTCCAGAAGACGTGCAAAGTGGCTCAGACGATCTTGTTGATGACCACAGCTACCATTTCATGTCTCTGCTTCTCAACCTAGTGAACACATTTCTTTACATGGTGAACACATACATCATCGTGCCAACTGCAGATGACTATTCAGTAAGCCTCGGTGCTGCAGCAACAGTTTGCGGTGTGATTATCGGATCGATGGCAGTTGCTCAAGTGTTTTCTTCAGTTTATTTCAGTGCCTGGTCGAATAAGTCGTACTTCAGACCCCTCGTATTCAGCAGCATTGTGCTATTTTGGGGGAACCTGTTGTATGCTTTGGCATATGATCTGAATTCCTTAACTGTTCTCTTAGTTGGCCGGCTGCTCTGTGGGTATGCATATATTGTTCTCTAATTTAATTATGTTCCATTCGGTTTATGTGTATGCTTTATTAGGGTGCTGTTTGTTGTGCTTATTTTAGTATTGAAATCTCAAAATGTTTCTTTGATCAAATCGGCAACATGGTGTGCAGATTGGGTTCTGCCAGAGCCGTGAATCGTCGGTACATTAGCGATTGTGTACCTCTCAAAATCAGGCTAAAAGCCTCTGCAGGATTTGTCTGTGCTAGTGCACTTGGAATGGCCTGCGGTCCTGCTCTTGCCGGATTACTTCAGACAAAGTTTAAGATATATGCACTCACCTTTAATCAGAGCACCTTGCCTGGGTGGATCATGTGCCTTGCTTGGCTTGCTTACTTGTTTTGGCTGTGGATTTCATTTAAAGAGCCGGGTCACATTACTAGTGAGAATTCAGTCAACACACAGTCATCTGATTCCGGTAAACTTTCTCCCTTGCGTCGTTTAAAAGATAGTTTCACAACTCTTGCCTTGATCAGGAAGCGTATGTTCTCAACACGGTTATTAAGTTAATTTGTTTATCATAATAGGCCATGGACGAAGTGATAATTTGGAGGATGGTCTTGCACAGCCTTTGCTCATAGATGCAAAGGAGAGACAGGATGAAAATGGAGAGGATAATGACGACAATGAAGGAGACCCTGAAGAGTCTCATAAACCAGCAACATCACTTGCTGCAGCATACAGATTGCTCACACCATCTGTGAAGGTTTCCTATCCCCCCCCCCCCCCCCCCTCTAACCTGCTCTTGATCAGTTGTCCTTCACAAATCACAACCATTGATGCAAAATACCAATATATTATGTTTGTTGGATCTACCAGCTTCTATGCTTTTCTTCTGCATTGGCTTACATACGCTCTTTACAATGTATCAGGTTCAGTTATTGATCTACTTTATGCTCAAGTTTGCAATGGAAATTCTACTCTCGGAGTCGAGTGTTGTCACTACGTTCTATTTTAAGTGGTCCACAAGTTCTGTGGCTATCTTTCTAGCTGTTCTTGGGCTGACAGTTCTCCCAGTCAATGTCATCGTTGGAAGCTATATTACCAACTTGTTCCAAGACAGGTAACTTGTCTGCACTTTACACTGAACGTACTAGAGCATTTTTCTTTCTTGTCCACTGCAATTTTCATTGTTTCCATTATTTTTCTTGCTTTTTTCCTGAAGGCAAATTTTGGTGGCTTCTGAAATCATGGTTCTGATCGGGATAACCATGAGCTTCCGTTTCACCCCTCACTACTCCGTTCCACAATATGTCTCGTCGGCTCTCGTCACATTTGTATTTGCCGAGGTGCTCGAAGGTAAGCGACGGTAACTAAGAATGTACTACTAAGATCTAACGATCTAGCACCAACACGAAGTCTGAAACGGATGTTAGTGTTTCTGAAACTCCCATGCATTTCTGACTTTCCTTGAGCATTGCAGTGTTTCTGAAACTCCCATTGCATTTCTGACTTGCTTTGAGCATTGCAGTGTTTCTGAAACTACCATTGCATTTCTGACTTTGAGCATTGCAGGAGTCAACTTATCGCTCCTCTCCCGGGTAATGTCATCGAGGCTTTCCCGCGGAACCTACAACGGCGGGCTCCTCTCGACGGAAGCCGGGACACTGGCCCGCGTCGCCGCGGACATGACCATCACCGCTGCGGGTTATCTAGGCCAGAACCGCCTCATGAATATCACCCTACTTCCATCCTTAGTGATCTGCGTTGCCTCCCTCATCGCGACATTCTGTACTTACAACACCTTGTACTGAGGAATCACTCCCTCTATTTACAGGCAAGTAACACGGTTCCTGGCTACACGAGGTCATGTTGAAAAGCTGATGATTTAAGCTTTGCAACGACGCTGTAAATGGAAGCTTATGCTAGCCACCAAATGATGTAGCACGAACACGCTAAATAAACAGTACTAATCCAATGCTCCAAAGTCCAAACCACGGCCAGAATCTCAGTATCTGCATCTTTTTTCGAGAACACGCAAAAAGTTTGTAGAGTATGTCTTTGCATTGAAGATAGAAGGGGAATAACAACCAACAAACAAACGTCTTGCAATGCAAATAGAAGAAAAAAAAGATCAAGGTACCCACCAAATAAAAAACAGGAAAAGAGAAAACATAACAGTCGACTTTTTCGGTCCAAGTTCTTAACTGCAGTCGCAGGTTTATCCATTGGACAATCTCCTGCTAGCACGGGACCTAGTAAGTTACAGAGCACCGGGAAGAGCATAAAAAAATGTACAGATTTGGATGTTTGGTGAGAGGCGACATGCCATGTCGAAGTGATTAAATGAAGGCACTAGTGGTTTTGCTGTTTTGGTGGTTGAGGCCTTTCTTTCCTCACACTCGTGGCATGCTCATCGTAGGACGACGCATTCGTCAAAGTGTGCAACAGAGCAGGAGCTGTTTTTACAGGCAGAATTATTAGAGCATGCGTCTTGTGCTGAAATTAAGATTGTTGAAATCATGATTCTGTCATATGATTATAAGATTTTAGGATCTAAAATTGAGTAGATTGATCCGATTTTATAGTAGAGTCTTAATGTTCTCACGATTCTCCCTAAACTTTTTATAGGATTATAATAAAAAATTTCATACTATCCTGCTTGATTCTGCCAATTCTATTGTTTTATTATAAATAATTGCTTGTATACTTCCTTTTAATTGAAAATTTTAACTTTTATCTCTTTATGTTCACTATAATTATCATAAAATAATATATAATCTTATATTTACTCTACAATTCATAAAGAAAAATTCAAAAGATATAATTTTAAAAATAAATTAGTGCTATAATACACTGTAGATTTTTAAAAATACTTTTTTAATAGAATTAGGTAAGATCTTAAATTCTATATCGGTCCTATGATTTGCGATCCTATCAAAAAATCTTTTATCCGATTTAGAATCACAATTCTGATAACCTTTGGTTGAAACTGTCGACCATAGTCGTCGTAGCTCGTTAGTGAACAAATATGAAGCTATTTTATGACTGTACGACGCTATTGTAGTAGTGGTTGTGAACAGTTTTTCATCTGACATGAGTGTGATTTGCTGTTGTAGGATGCTCGGCAAACACGGCCTTCTGAGCTTCCGATTCGTTCTGGCTACAGACGCACTCTGGTTATTCACGTCACAGATACGAGGGTGGCGTATTCTAGATGTACATTCTCCACAGCGCCTCTCGTTTGCCTACAAAATAGCAGACAAAGTACGGAACAGGCTGCGAAGCACGACCGGTTGGACCAATGCGACACCGTACGAAACCAAGTAACCCATGCAACGACGGTTTGTTTAGCAAACTTCGGTTGCCTCATAGTACATAAGAACACCTAATGCTGTAAGTCGGCCACATCAAACCGAAGCCAATACCTTCCTGATCTCATTAGCACAAGCGCAAACAATGGCCTTCTTCATTGTCACAAGCTTCTTTGCAATCTTGTGCATCTCTCAGCAAGGTGATCAATCTTCTTGTTCGCGATCGGTCGCCATTACAGTTGTCGTTCACTAAATGCGTGCACTCTAACACTGCATTATGAGATGTCACTGATTCTTGCAACCATGTATGTACGTTGCGTGTGACGGCAGTACGAGGTATATATGAACTACACGTTCATGAGGGAGGCGGTGCACGCGCCGCCGGTGTCCTACTACGATTACATCATCATAGGCGGCGGCGCGGCCCGGTGCCCGCTGGCCGCGACGCTGTCCGAGCGCTACAGCGTGCTCCTGCTCGAGCGCGGCTGCTCGCCGTACGACGACGCGCGCGTCCTGAACATGGCCCACTTCTCGGATGTGCTGACGTGTCTCGTCCCCGTCCCAGCAGTTCGTGTCGGAGGACGGCGTGATCAACTCGCGGCCGCGGGTGCTGGGCGGCGGCAGCTGCCTCAACGCCGGCTTCTTCACGCGAGCCGGCGCCGGTTTACGTGAGGGCCGTCGGGTGGGACCCCAAGGAGGTCGTGAGCGCGTACAGGTGGGTGGAGGATGTGGTGGCGTTCCAGCCGGAGCTGGGCCCGTGGCAGGCGGCGATGCGGAGGGGGTTGCTGGAGACCGGGGTGGTGCCGGACAACGGCTTCACGTACGACCGCATCCCTGGGACGAAGGTCGGCGGGTCGATATTTGACTCAGAGGGCCGGCGGCACACCGCGGCCGACTTGCTGCGGTACTCGCACCCCGACGGGATCGAAGTGCTTCTCCGGGATCGAGTGGCCAGGATCTTGTTCAGTTACAGAGGTGAGACCATCCTATACATACTCTAAAGTAGTAGAACATATCAAGGTTTCATTTGTTTTTGAACAGTTTAGAGTTAATAGTATCAATATTCCGGTAAGTTTGTTATCATGTACACGAAAATGGCGCATTAAAGTAGGTAAGTGCAACGGTATGGCTGCCCGTCGTTTCTTTGTAGAAGTCGAATTTTGGACCCTTTTGGACCCTTGGACAACAAAAATTCCGCTTTTGGCCCCCCGACAAAAAAATTTCCAAAACTGGACCCCTCTCGAGCGCGGAATCGCCAGAGGCCGCCACGCGTCCGGGTCGCGCGGAACCAGACCGCACGACCCAGGTGGCCGCCGCGCCGAGCGCGCGTCCGCCGCGCCGCCGCGCCGAGCGCGCGTCTGCCCGCCCTAGCGCGCGACCGACTGGGCGAGCGCGCGACCGACTGGGTGAGCGCGCGGTCAGGCGTTGCGTCGCGCGGTCGGGCGTTGCGTCGCGCGGTCGGCGAAGCAGTCGCGCGCTCGGCGCGGCGGTCGCGCGCTCGGGCGGGCGGACGCGCGCTCGGCGCGGCGGCCACCTGGGTCGTGCGGTCTGGTTCCGCGCGACCCGGACGCGTGGCGGCCTCTGGCGATTCCGCGCTCGAGAGGGGTCCAGTTTTGGAAATTTTTTTGTCGGGGGGCCAAAAGCGGAATTTTTGTTGTCCAAGGGTCCAAAATTCGTAGAAGTCACGCACTTGGACCAGCTTAGCATCGACAAGTTCGGACGCCAACCGCGGTGGAAATGCACGAATTTTGCAGGCAGGGACTAGGCCCGTGGCGCGCGGCGTGGTGTTCCGCGACTCGCAAGGCAGAACTCACGCGGCGTACCTCGACCGGGGGTCGCCAACGAGATCATCCTCACGGCGGGGGCGTTGAGCAGTCCGCAGCCGCTGATGTTCAGCGGCGTCGGCCCCGCCGAGCACCTCGGGTCATTGGGCATCAACCTCGTCCTCGACCACCCCGGCGTCGGGCAGGGCATGTCCGACAACCCCATAAACGCCATCTACGTGACGTGCCGTCCAGGGCCGGTCCTGGGATTTTAGGGGTCCAGAGCGAAACTAGAAATAGGGGGCCTAGTATAAATATCTAAATATAAATCTACATACACATATATATATGTATCTAATTTTACCAACAAACACTTAAAATGCGTTATGTATTAAAAAAATTCATATCAAAGAGTTTATAGATATTACCTTAAAATTTTCTTCTAATATTTTTAGATGCGATGTCATTGATGATGGTATTGATATCAATCTCATCCAATAATTTCTTCTCAATACATAAAGTTGCTAAACCGTTTAACCTCTCTTGAGACATTGTTGACCTTAAATGATTTCGCTCCACTCGGCTCGCCTGTCGCGGTGTCGCCTCACAGACGAGACCGTTCACCGTCGAGACGGCACTAGCGCGGCGGACGGGCGGAGAGAGAGACGGCCACCCTCCGCGGCTCAGCGCGGCGTGCGGCGTGCCCTAGACGGCTAGACGAAATCACGGAAGAACTAAGAAGTCGGAAAGTCAGATTTCAGAAAGAAGACCGAAGACGAGAAGTCGGCCCGGCCGGGAATTCGAAAGACGGATAGTATACATAGTATATATACTATGTATATGGGGGATTGGGGGCCCCTGAATTTTAGGGGCCCGGTGCGGTCGCCCCGCTCGCCCCCCCCCCCCCTCAGGGCCGGCCCTGGTGCCGTCGCCCGCGCCGGTCGAGGTGTCGCTCATCCAGGTCGTCGGCATCACACGGTTCGGCAGCTACATGTCGGCGGATGACATCTCGCTCGCAAATCCACAAACCGATGAGGGCAGTCTCAGTGCTCCACGTAGGATAGTGTCTATGGTATTAATTAGATTGCCATGTAGGAGTTTTAAATGATGTGACGCTATATTAAATAAGAGAGAGAAGAAAAAGAGAAGAAACTGTGTCTCATGCAAGACCTAGTTTCTATGAGAAAACCAATGCAATAGACACTACCAAATTTTGCATTGGAGAGATGGTGGTATCTTCATGATAGATGGAGAAAAATTATGATTGGTGGAGAGGAGAGAGAGATTTTGATGCTTAATTAATTGCTTGGGTTATAAATAGATATGGTGTATTGGAGACAATAGTATCTAAAGTAGTGTCTATATGATATGGTATAAATAGAAACTATTTAAGTGGTTTCTGCACTAGAACAGGTGCGGCTCAGGTGCTGTGACCCCTGCACGCGCTAAGTGCAGGGGTGCGCCCAGGAGCCGCCATGTGTCCCCAAAAATTCAAAAAAAGCTTAAAAAATCCGAAAATTTGTAAAAGTACTTTTTGTAAAAATACTTTTATTAAAAAGTATTTTTGTACTTTTTAATAAAAGTATAAATCAAAAAAATTTAAGTACTTACAAAAAAATACTTTTTATTTGTAAGAAAATACTTTTTACAATTTTTCGGATTTTTTAAGTATTTTTTTTGAATTTTTTAGAAGTTTTTTAAATTTTTGAGGACACGTGGCGGCTCCTGGACGCACCCCTGCACCTATAACGCGTGCAGGGGTCACAGCACCTGAGCCGCACCCCACTGGAACTGGCCTGATGGATCACGGTGAAGTAACCATCCAAGTCCAACGTTGCAGCGTCACCGTCGGTGTCGCACGCCACCCCCCAATCACCCGCGGACTGTGACGGCATCACCTCACCTCCGTATTAAAACCCCGTCCCCTTCCCCCCTCGCCACGCTTCGCACCACCACAACTCCCCCGTTTCCACTCGCCTCGCTTCCATCCCACCCCATCCGGATCTCGCCTTGCCACCACCCTTCCCCCCCTCGCCATGGGCATTGCCACCAACTGCTCCTCGGCGGAGCCCGCGCCGACGCCGCTCAAGTTCCTCATCTACGGTCGCACCGGCTGGATCGGGGGGCTGCTCGGCCAGCTCTGCGCCGCGCGGGGGATCCCCTTCGCCTACGGCGCCGGCCGCCTCGAGAACCGCGCCCAGCTCGAGGCCGACATCGACGAGGTCGCGCCCACCCACGTGTTCAATGCCGCGGGCGTCACGGGTCGCCCCAACGTCGACTGGTGCGAGACCCACCGCGTCGGGACCATCCGCGCCAACGTCTGCGGCACGCTCACGCTCGCCGACGTCTGCCGCGGCCGCGGGCTCGTGCTCGTCAACTACGCCACAGGCTGCATCTTCGAGTACGACGCGGGGCACACGCTAGGCTCAGGGGTCGGGTTCAAGGAGGAGGACACCCCCAACTTCGTCGGATCATTCTACTCCAAAACCAAGGCCATGGTATGCCTTGTTCCCTTGCTTTATCCTCGGGTTATCCACAGAAGTGACTGTAGAAAACTAGAAATGGCAAAGTGCAAATGGGTCGGGCCCGTTTTGCTAAATTTTATAATGTCAATGTCTGATTGCACGTTGACACTTTGGTGATTGGTGTTATCATGGAGGGAAATGTGGCTTGTCATTGCTTGGAATTCCATTGATGTGCAATTGGGTTAAGCCACTAAGAGAGATTTGGTTGGTTTTATGCTAGTATTTATATTGATTGATCATCGGTTCGTTGGATTTAAAATATTCTGTACAATATCCCTAATATCTTGGTCAGCATAATGATTAAGATCCTAAAGGTTGATGATGTTGCCCTTAAGCTTGGGTTGACTTCATCAAAATGATGGCGTATTTCTGAACAAAGTCTATAAAAATATGTTACCTTCTGGCATGAAAGTATGGGATCTATTTGGGTTCTCTCAGCATCCTAGTTTTGGTTTTTTTGCCATCCTTGCTCAGTAGTAGACAAGTAGTATGTTTTCATAATGTCATGTTGCTCTGAATTTTTGTCACATCCTTGGCAGAGCTTGATGATAGAGACAAATTGGCCAATTCTGATCAAATAAAGGGATTAGCGAATTTTCATTGAATTGAATGTGGAAGGTCTTAAACCATTTAGAGGTTCTGGGAATGTGGATTTTATTTGAGCTTAGTGGCTTAGCATTTACTTTGGAAGGGAAGTTTTGTTATTCGAATCTAAAGGAAAAAAACATCTCTGTATGTTTACCAAGTTCGCTACTTATTTGCAATACCAACCATTGACTATATCCTTTACTAGATCTTTGTTTGCACTTGATGTATGTGCTGCTGGAGGAATTTCATCTTATTTTTGGATGATTGCTTTGTTGGTATTGTCATTTGTCGTTTCTTGGTATGCATAGTGTTGGTTTAAAGAAATAAATTCCTGAAGTGCACTATAAGTATAGTACATTGAAAGCAAATGAGGTCTGATATCATTTAGTAGAGTTGCTAGAGAATGGCCTGGTTTGTTACCCCAATTGGATAGAAAAAGACAAAATTAAGTACAATAGGTTGAAAAAATAGCAATACGTAATTAACACACTGAATATTTGAATTGGATGAAATTTGTAAATGATATTAAATAGAAGAATGTGATGTGAGACCCAAGCAAGAGTCTAGTTAATTGTGCACAACCACACTATTTTATTGCTAACAATGTGCTTCAGCCTTAGGTGATTAGACTAGAAGAGCTGAAGTGTGTTTAGTGTCACAATGTGAAGGAACTTGTTGACCAGTACGTTTACTTGGTTTCTTCTGAACAGCCTAAATACCATGAGCGCAGACAGCAGTCGTGTCATGAACGGGGTTCATGCGGGATAAACACCACTAAGAAGAGGGCCGGATGGCGTCGGCGTAGAGGAAGAGAGAGACTTTAGATGAGGAAGACTTGATATTTCTCTGATTCCCCTCAATAGCATGCGGTAGCCTTCTTATATAGATGAGCTCCCCCTAACAGATCGAATCTAATTCCAATCCTATCTCTAATAATATGGAAACTCATATCATATCTCTAATTATATCCCTAACAATGGAAACTAATCTCTAACTCAAATAGAAACCAATCTCTAATTCCTAGTAATAATCCGGCTAGGCCCAAGGCCCACCTCTATGACATTACACCCCTCTCGGATATGCAGCTCGTCCTCAAGCTGCTAGACGGCGGCTAATGGAAGACCTTCGACGCCGATGTAGAAGCCGAACGGTGGCGAGTTGCTGCAGCGGATGGAGACGACTGACCCGATCCAAGCGGAACAAAGCTAGACGAAGTGTAGCGCCCTTGGAATATAATGCCTGCAAAATAAACTCTCTTTTTTTATTTTTTTATTTTTTTGATCTTTGATTTTTTTTTTGTGTTTGGGCCGTAACTAGCTGGTCGGTTTAAAACCGACCGCAACCCATCAAACCAACACCTCACCCAACCCCAACCCAATGGTGACTGAGGGCGAAGCGGCGCACGGTGCGGATCGGCGGCGGCTCCGGCGGCCCCGGAGGCGGCGGATTCTCGGGCTGGACGGCCCGGCCAGTGGAGCGGCTGCGGCGGCGGCGGCTCGGGCTGGGACGGCCCCGGCGGCGGCGGCTCAGGCGGGAAACGGGCCGGCGGCGGCGGCTGCGAACGGAGGCAAACCGGCGGCGGCGGCTGAGCGGGCGGAGTCGGCCGGCCGAATCCCGATCTCGCCGATTCAAGGCACGGCAACGGAGGCTGCGGTACAGGAAGCGGCGAATCGGCGGCGGAGAACGCCGGATCCGGTGGCGATGGTGGTCCGGTCGGCAGCGGCGGGCGGAACAGTGGCCTGGCCGTCGGGGGCCACGGACGCTGGCGACTTCGAGCCGAAGGCAGGCGACGGGGAAACCACGCGGCTGCCGGCAGCTTCGGCGGCGGCGGTGGCGCAGAAGATGCGGAGATGCTAGAAGGCCGAGCGACGGAGAGCGAATTCGGCCACGGGCACAGCAGCTTCGGGCGCGCCGTCGTCCGTGCGTGAAGGCGACCGGGCTACGACGGCTTCGAGCGCGTCGGTGGCCGTGTCCGGAAGCGACCGGGCTGCGGCGGCTTCGGGTACGCCGGCGAGCGAGCACGGAGATGGCCGTGGTGGCGGCGGCATCTGGCACACCGACGGCCGCGAGCGACTTCGGGTGGCTGCACCGAGAACAGATCCGGGTGGTGGCGCCGAGAATGGCTTCAGGCGCAGGGGGATCTCGGCGAGGGGGCCCGAGAGGGATCTCGGCGCGGTGATGGCTGTGGCCTGCAGGGGGTACTGGCGGAGCCTGGCTCTTTGTCTCTTGTTGCGCCTTTTCTCCATCCGCGATCATCTTCTCCAGGATAGCATGGATGTTGAGGAAGATGTCTGCTATCTTTTTGTCGGTGCTGGTCATTTTGTCGGTGCTTGTCATCTTGATAGCGTTAGCCTTTATCGTGGCCAACGATTCGGCGGCAGGAACCATGGTAGCAAAAGTCGTGGGAAGGAATCGACTGCTCTGATACCAAGTTGTCATGAACCGGGGTTCATGTGGGATAAACACCACCAAGAAGAGGGCCGGATGGCGTCGGCGTAGAGGGAGAGAGAGACTTTAGATGAGGAAGACTTGATATTTCTCTGATTCCCCTCAATAGCATGCGGTAGCCTTCTTATATAGATGGGCTACCCCTAACAGATCGAATCTAATTCCAATCCTATCTCTAATAATATGGAAACTCATATCATATCTCTAATTATATCCCTAACAATGGAAACTAATCTCTAACTCAAATAGAAACCAATCTCTAATTCCTAATAATAATCCGACTGGGCCCAAGGCCCACCTCTATGACAAGTCGCTTATTTGTAAAGCAAAAGGTGTCCATTTTAGGGCCCTTGTGTATTAGGCTTCCTTATCTTTCAGCTGAATGCACAAAGCACAAGTAATTCAAGTGTTTTGCACTTAGATGATACATTTTCTGGACAGGTTGGTTCTCTATGCCTTATGCACCTTAAGTAGAGAAGGTGGACAATGTTGTTATGAATTTTGGAAATGAAGTAAACGACACTATAACTATTCAATTGTATATGTCACTTAGGAAACTTTGTTTTTTCATGTGATTTTTGTTCAGTATTAACTATTAAGTAACTTATTTTTCCTTTGAAATAATCACAGCTGTTCATGCTATTTTAATGAAAAGTGATCGTGTAGGCAAAGTTGGAATAGGTAAAGCTACAAATCAAAAGAAATATCCAATCTAATCTCACAGACATTTATCCTTGATTCCTTTCATGACTAGAAATCACTCATCTGACTTCCCGTGAAAAAAAAACAGTTATTTGTGCTCATATGCTTATGTGTGCATGCTACAATGCTATCTTGCAGCCTCATATTTCCATGGTAGTTACTATTTTTAACTAGATTATTAGAACAGGTATTTCATGGTGAATCTAACGTTTACTTCTAATAGGTTGAGGAACTGCTCAAAAACTATGAGAATGTTTGCACCCTTCGTGTAAGGATGCCTATTTCATCTGATCTGTCCAATCCTCGCAATTTCATCACCAAAATCACCCGGTATGGTAAGGTTGTGAATATCCCAAATTCAATGACAATATTGGATGAACTTCTTCCCATCTCTATTGAAATGGCGAAGAGAAACCTAACCGGAATCTGGAATTTCACTAATCCTGGTGTGGTGAGCCACAATGAGATATTGGAAATGTACAGGGATTACATTGATCCAAACTTCTCTTGGAAGAACTTTTCCTTGGAGGAGCAAGCCAAGGTCATAGTTGCACCGAGGAGCAACAATGAGCTTGACTATACTAAATTGAAGACGGAGTTCCCAGAACTTTTGTCAATCAAGGAGTCATTGATAAAATATGTTTTCGAACCAAACAAGAAGACGTGCAAGGCTTGACAAATGGAACAGTGCACACAGCCTTATGTTGATGCAAGCCTTGACAAATGGAAGTCTGCACACAACCTTACGTTGATGCAAGGCTTTACAAATGGAACAGTCTTGACAAATGGAACAGTCCGCACACAACCTTATGTTGATGTTATTTATTCCATATAAATTGATATTGCTATCTGGTAATAATCAATAAGCATGCATGGATGTTTTATTCTGTCGGTATGTCGTGTGCGTTGTTATTGAAGAAGATAGGTTTTTCATAGGAAGTCATACCCCAGATTATTCCGAAGAGCAATTGCATTTAGTTCAACTTTTGTATGTCTTCCGGATCCTATCAATACAGCGGGAAATGCATTCAGGAAGTTCCTCTGTTGTATCTGATAATTGGAGTACATTATATTTCATTTCATAAAGTTCATTAGGAAAATGACAGTGTAATATTTTTTTAAGGGTAGTGACTAGTGACATTGTGACAGCGTAATAGTTAACCTGGTACCTGAATTTCATTCGCATTGATATATGGCTTCAGCTTCTGGCTTCAGCTTATTTTTGCACTATTCATAAATTTCGTCTTTTTCTAAACTTTTGGCTTATTTTTGAGTTTTTTTACCGGTTCTTTTTTTCCTCGTATTTGTTTACATTATACGTGATGGGCTAATATGTTTTTTCTATTTTTAAATTTTTTTAAATTTAATTATGGTAAATAAGTCTCTGTCAGCTACCATACTTTTTTCAATCAGCTACAGTGTTTTCAGCCATAAGCCATAAAGCTTTCAGCTGAACCGATCACCACCTATATCGTGTGACTAGGCTTAGACCAAGCAGAGGTTCTGTTTCGTTCGAAGTTCTGGTAAACTATCGTCCGCATCTTCTTTGGGGATATTTTGGGCGTCAGCACCTCGAACTGCCTGCGTACGTGCCTGCGCTGCTTGCCTGCCATGGACTCCGATGACGATAGGCTCGATCGGCCGGCCGTCAGACACCTTCCGATGCCGTGTTCTCGGTCCCGGTCCCGAGTAACGAGTTGTGCAAGCACGTAGACGCTAGCGCTAGCAGCACGAGGGTGTCGCTAGGACGCCAGCTGGGTACAACTCGGAGACTTGGGTAGGCCTCCCACGCGATACAGCCTCGTTGTCCGTGACACCGTGAGTCCCGATCGATCACGATTGCAGGCGGCTACGGCCCAATCATGCCGTCAATGCGGACAAAACGGTGGACGCGGGCAGACGCTGCCACTGTCGGCGGGGGGAACGACACGCCATGTCCTTGCTCCAGTATACGTAGCACGCGCCGACGCCCAGCCGCCCAGGACCCAGCTCGCGCTGCATGCGTGGGCGCGGAAGACGCAGATCGCTTACGCTTCCCGTCCCTTCTTGGCCTCCCGCCCACCGCGAATCGAACGTTATGCGTCCCGCGGCACCGCATCGCACGGCCTTGCGCGTGAGATTTTATCGTGTCACGGCTGCGAAGCGTGATTTCTGTAACAACCTAACCAAGCGTGATTTTTATAATGACCTAACCAATTAGTGATACATGTAAAATAAAAAGACCCACCACTTCTAAAAGAGTGTCACGAGCGAATCGAAAGACAGCATGTGGCACGATGATACTGTAGCAGTAATATAGATTGTACAAAAAAAAACTAATTTTTCATATCTGTTACAGTGCCTAGTTGTACGAAAAAAATAATTTTTAATAACTGCTTACTGGTCGTAAGCCGTGATCGTATATCGACTTACGACCACAACTGGCTTTCGACCAGTAAGCAACTATTAAAAATTATTTCACAAGTCGTGGTCGTATACCGACTTACGACCACGGCTTGCGATCATGGCTTATGGCCAGTAAGCAGCTATTAAAAAAATATTTTTATGTATAATTTACAGTACTGCTACCATGTCATGTGTTGAAAGAATGAAATTTATTACTCAACATTGTTCTCAAATGTGTTTTCCTACTTTTGTAGAAGAAGAGCCAGTGTCAGAGCTGATGCAAAGTCCATCATCTGATCAGGTAGGTTGTCTCCTAACCAGCACTTATTAACTGGTGTTATTGCTGCTGCTGCTTGATTATTAACTAGTGTTATTACTGCTGCTGCTTGATGAATATAGTAGAGTAAATGAAATCAAAATCTAGTTCACGAATTCTATATGTTTTCCTGTTATAATGTCAAACCATTTTTAGCAGTCTAGGTTTCGATAGTACAAGTCATGCTACTCCAAAGTCCCAAAATTCTCTGGTCAGTTTTAGTCACAAGCTCGCTGCTGCGTATTGGTTGGTTGGAGACTTGGAGAGGGTAAACAGGTATGTCCGCGGGCGACGGGTATGTGCGAGGTTCTTTACCCGTCGTCTTTCGCGGGTATGCCCGTGGGCGTAAATCGGGGTCGCAGGTACGAGTATGGGTGAGCACTACCCGTACCGGCCGCGCCTGATTGCCATCCCTACTTGCGCGTGAGATTTTATCGTGTCACGGCTGCGAAGCATGATTTCTGTAACAACCTAACCAAGCGTGATTTTTATAATGACCTAACCAATTATTGATACATGTAAAATAAAAAGACCCACCACTTCTGAGAGAGTATCTCGAGCGAATCGAAAAACAACATGTGGCACGATAATAGCAGTACTATAGATTGTATGAAAAAACCAATTTTTAATATTTGTTATAGCGCCTAGTTGTACGAAAAAATAATTTTTAATAATTGTTTACTGGTCGTAAGCCGTGATCGTATATCGACTTACGACCACGACTGGCTTACGACTAGTAAGTAGCTATTCAAAATTATTTCATAAGTCGTGGTCGTATACCGACTTACGACCACGGCTTGGGATCATGGCTTATGACCAGTAAGCAGCTATTAAAAACTATTTTTATGTATAATTTACAGTACTGCTACCATGTCATGTGTTGCCTTCCGATTCGCTTGTGACATTGTCCTAGGAGTGGTGGGCCTTTTGCTTCACACATGTAAATAATTGGTTTGGTTGTTATACAAATCACGTTGTGCAGCCGTGACACAATAAAATTTCTCCTTGCGCGCAACACCGGCAGCGCGATTGCATCGGCGTCTGCTCCTCTGACCAGCCTTTTTGCTGCACTACACCAGCGCACCACATGCCCTGTGACCTCAAAGCCTGCTTTGCCATATCGGCCAAATTCTTTTGGACTTAAAGTTAGCTTATGTTTGTACCAATAACTAGCTTTTAAAAGGTGCGTTTTTTAAAACAAGGTCAATAGAAAAATTGTAGTAAAAAGTATGCTGAGTTTAGCTGTACTGCTCAAAATCGTATGCGACTATTTTCCTTTACATATTGTTTTTCATAAATAGTTAGAATTTAAATACCTAAACTATAAGTCATAAATAATCGATCCAAAAACCCACCCGATCGTGTCACCCTTTCGGCTTGCGCAGGTTGCCAGCTGTTACGCAAAATTTTCGGTGCTTCCGTACGGATTAACCCGTAAGGGCATCTGTAGTGTATGAAAATAGAGGGTCATAAGCCACCTTAAGGTCGACCTTATACATTACAGGGGCGACCTTAAGTAGACCATAAGCAAAAAAGGCTTAAGGCTGGTCCTCAAGTTAAAAACCTGGTCACAAGTATTAAAATACAATTTCTCTTTATCTGCCGAGTGGGACCATCTTAAGGCCCCTTAGGTTATATACATTAAAGCGTCGGCCTTAAGATTTAGATGGAACCCACCTTAAGACTCCTTAGGTTATATACACTATAGATGCCATAAATAAGCTAGAATGGATGAGTTATGAGTACGTAAGTTTATGTTTACAGTTAGCCTTTATTTCTCGAAGTTCCTCACGGTATGGCAAAAAATAATTGAAAACGCGAAACGAAACAAAAGGCTTATATTGTGTCAGAAGTCAGAACGGGTGCCAAAATTTCTCGTGACAAAGCGAGTGGATCCAAGCAGACTTTTTCTGTTAAACGTGACCAAGGAGTAAGGTCAGGACTCAAGACAGTTGAAAAAGTCCAAAACTGAACTACCCGAATTACCGATACAATTACACAGCACGTATTAGTTGTGTCAGAAGTCAGTACTACTTTTGGCATCGCTGCTTGTAGTATCTCACTAAAAATGGTATCTTTAGACTGTTTATAGTAAGATGAATTGCCTCTTGTTCACGAATTTGATGCGGTCATAAGAGAATCTGCACGATCCAAGAATGCACTGTTTACATGTGTAATTGCTCTAGCCTTTCAGGACTGCTGAATCCCCAAAATATCTAGTTATTGATTAAACCCTAACATCTTCCGCTGTGACATTTGCCTTCAATGTTCTAACTAGCATTGTGTTAGGGGATATGTTCTAACTACTTTGCAGGGCAGTGTGTGCTCAGTTATGCAAAGTTAATTGCATATCTGCGGAGTGATTTATTGTTTCTGGCCTTCTGAGTTTTAGGCAGCCATCATCTCCTCATGTAACTGCAGACATACCCACATAACTTTCACAAATCACAAGCATTGTTATTTTGAGATGTAGAAAAGCACCATTATGTCATTATGTGTCATGACACCCTTTCAGCATTCTATAGGACTATCATCACTTTTGGTTAAGTAAAAATTGATTAGATATGTTTAGATCATTGATGGCTGCCAGCTGGACTAATGACGCATCTATTTAGTCAATGTGGTTTGATGTTTTCTTTGTAGATATCTAGAATAAAACTTGAACCCATAGCCATCTTTTGCTGCAATATATCTATATTGTTTAAGTCAGCACTAACCAAATTGTTTGATCTGTTTGCAGCCCTTGCAACAGTCGTGACTGTGGCAGAGATTCTGAAAAATAGTAGCCTCGCTGTTGAGGAGAGTAAGAACTTTTTCTTTCCTTGTATTGTGGATTATGTGTTATCATTTCATCTCGATCAACATTGCTGTCATGGCCATACCATAAGATTCATTGTTCTGCTCTTTGAACCTCCCATTGACCTGTGTATAGATTAGGACATCTACTGTGGAAATACATGATGAATCGAGAGGCCGTCCACTCCAAAAGGCCAAGGTTAGAGAAGATTAAATTCTTGTTTTGTTGCCGGTGTGGCTCATTTCTTGTTTTGGCAACATGTTCGTTCCTTTTTACTGAGAATGAAACTAACTTGATTCCCACATATTGAGATAGTGGTAGGAAAGAGTGCCGAGCACATTACTGCTTGGATTGTGCGTTAATTTATTGGCAAAGCAAGCTTTGCTCTCTGTAAATGTTTATATTTTGTGAATTGGAATTCATGAACAATGTCAATTATGCAGTGCATAACTGAAAGTAGGGACTAAGGGAGGCAAGAAATAATGGATATATAGCATTAATTAAGGTAATCTCGGTTTTTCGCTCTCTCATAGGTTGTACATATGTACTTGCCGTATCATTGTATCCTTATTTTTGTAAAATATCGTATCGCGGTATCGTCATATCCTTGATTTTGCCATGTTTTTCTTATTATGTTGTATGTTGAAGCACTGAGCTAAAGTTTCATGTCAATAATGAATTTATGACATACTTTTGTTACGCTGTTGTGTGGGTATAAATTAGCGTGACTTCTAGGCTATTAGCATTTTAGAGTTCAGCCCGAGGCATGACAAAATCTTGAATCCGCCACTGCTACCAACTTTTATTTTGAAGTAGCAGAGATTATAAGGCACTAGGCCTTATGTGTACCACCACTCTATCGTAGAAATTGTGAAAGGTCATTCCAAGTCAAGCTATGCCCTTACACATTCGGGTTGGTCTCACTCACAAGATACAACACATTAGCACCAAAATTTGCATGTGTTTCACTTTCACCACAAATAGTAAAGCTTTTAAGATTTGAAGCTAACAGTTAAGCAAAGTATGTCTGAACTAAAAATGCCCATCCTGTGGTCAACCTTACCTCTCTAACAAGCAAAATACAACAAGTATTCCAAGAAGTGGAAAATGTAAGGTAGAGCTCTGATTGTACATCAAGTGAGTTGGTATGCAAATTTGCAATAGCCAATAAGATGAGAAAAAAACAATCAGAAAAAGCACAAGCCAACCGTACTCTTTTTTGAGATGTTAATAGAGAGAGTGATTTTTCATAAATTGCACAGAGTGTTCATTCATCTGGCACGTTTTCATGTGTCTATCGACAACTTACAATCCATCGTGACAATGAATAGGAAAAACATAACTTATTATCTTTCCTCAAGCTATGGTTGATAATATTGAATCTATAAACCTAAAAATAGTGGTCACAAAAAGAAGACAAAAAATTAAGGTGGAGAGGGGTAGGATAAAAAGAAAAGGAAATACAACAATACATAATTTAAAAATTGGATCCGTATGTCGACACTTCACCTTCCCTTTCAAAATCAAGGAATTATTTAGTCACACCATGAAGATCAACTGAAGGATGACCTTGTGATCATCATTCTAATTTTATTTCTTCTAACTATTATTCTCACGCCAACCGAGAGAAAATGGGGCAAGCAAACTTATTCTTTTAGGCTGGAACACTTGTGATGAATCCCGGTTCACTTGGCCAGGTGATGAATCCCGGTTCCAAATGTCAATTATTCATTATTATTTTTAATCACAACCACCACATGGTCTAACGATCTCCCACTCGATAAATACATTGACAACGCTACAAACGCGTCTGAGAGAATTTGCAAAAAGATAGTTTCTCAAAGTAAACAACAGCAGCAACAAACTACTCAAAAATTCCACAAACCACTTGAAAACTCCCCCTTTCTTAAGCAATTGAAAATTTTCCCCATTTCTTCTAATTTCTCCCCCTTTGGTAATGTAATCGTCAAGAAATTTAGAGAGAGAATAGTTCTAAGAAGGAGCAATGAGAGTAAACATTTAAAAGCTTTGTAGATTATCTAGGTCACTTTGCATTAATTTAAGAATTTAATCAAGCCATCTCTTTGAGTACAGATTTCTAGATCATATAAAGTGATATATCATATAGCAAAGTTGAAACAATCCTTTTTGCATGATTAAGTAATTTATATCTATGGCAGGCTTTTCAACAATGACCAAACTGGTTAAAAAGAACACAATGAGATATCACATAAAAAGTCAAAGTCTAAAAGTAAAGCAAACTTTAAGTCTAGACGAGCTAGCAATCTCATATAGCAACCTATTGCTCCATATTCAATTCTTTGGTATGTGGCCAAGAATTTACTACATTCGCTCCGAACTATAACGGAGATGAGAGAGAGATCACCTCCTATGTCGCCAATGGGTCCCTGCTGCTTGAGAGCATGCTCTGGCTCCGCAGCAGTGTTTGGAGTGAGGCTCTATAGTGAAGCAGTGGCGACGACAGCAGAGGAAGCGCCTAGGGTTTTGCCATTGGTGGTGATGGTGGTGGCATGATTGTGTTCAAGGGCGGGATGTGTGGGATCACCAACAATGAGGACAACAGAGAGATAAGGGGCCTAGTTGGTGGCGAAGCTCTTGACAAAGCCGTTGGGGAGCGAGCCGGCCTCTGGGAGGCGCATCGCCAGTAAGCCCTTCATTGGGGCATATTTTGTGCCACCGGATCCAAGGAGGGAGAGGAGGTGGTGGCTAGGTTGGTGGGGGAAGTTCACGATGAAATCGGGAGGGGAGGGGAGGGAGAGGATCCCTCTTTGCAGTACTTTTATTCTGGGCCCTCGGCCCTGTAGAGCTGCAGGTGCTCGGTAGCGCTTGCCGAGCAGGGGTGGCTCGGCAGGCTGCAGCTTGGCAGCATGCCCGGGCCCGCCACTTGCCACGCCTCGCCTCAGCCCACCACGCCATCCGGTCTCAGCCGAGCTCCTCCGATGCGGCAGGTGATATGTATTGTCTGTTACGCCTTCTAAGCTTAGAGATAGAACTATTTTATAAAAATGAATGTTTGACTATCAAAATTAAAAAAATAGCTACAATATCAAATATGTAAACAGTAAACAGCCAGCCAAACACGTACGCAACCACAAAAGGGCAAAAAAATTTCATGCGTGTCGTCTCCCGGCGCCGAGACCAATGCCATGCCAGCTTCACGCGCCCACCGCAATTCCACAGCTCTTACATCCCGTCAGTTTCCGTTACTTACCTGAGCACAGAAGTTACCGAGCGACCAGACGACGAGAGCCGCAGTGCGACACGCATAAATATATCCACTCCATCACGCTTCCTCTGACAAAGCACTGTCCCTTCTTCCCTCTTCTCAAGAACCTCCTCTCCTCCCTCTATGGAGTTCGGAACGAACAAGGCGCACACCGAAAGCTCCAAATTGGCCGAGGAGAAAGAAACCGACTCGCCGCAGCCACCGACCAAGCTCCCCCGCCTCTCCCCCGCCGACCCGAATGCCGGTACGTGCAAGCGCTAGGAAGTCAGAGCAACAAGTGATTTGTGTCCTGGTCGGGTTGGTGCAAGTTCGTTGTTCATTAGTTTAGTGTGTTGTCTTCTTGTAGGAGCAGTGACCATGGCGGCCTCGTCGCCGCTTGTTCTTGGGCTGTGTCTGGGGCTCGGCGGCGACAGCTGCGGCGAGCGTGGCGTGGAAGCACCGGAGGCGCATAAGGCGGCGGCGCCGTCGGTGCTGACGTTCATGCAGCAGCAGGAGCTGGAGCACCAGGTGCTCATCTACCGCTACTTCGCCGCGGGCGCGCCCGTGCCGGTGCACCTCGTGCTCCCCATCTGGAAGAGCGTCGCCGCCTCGTCCTTCGGCCCCCACCGCTTCCCCTCCCGTACGTGCCGAAGACATAAACATCTCTTTTTCCCCTTGTTCTAGCCGGTATTTTGTCATTGCATTTAGTTAATTCCTGTCGATCGATTATTCGATGAGTTGGTTGTCATCTTGAGTGGCAGTGATGGGGCTGGGGAGCCTGTGCTTCGACTACCGGAGCAGCATGGAGCCGGAGCCGGGGCGGTGCCGCCGCACTGACGGCAAGAAGTGGCGGTGCTCCCGCGACGTGGTGCTGGGGCACAAGTACTGCGAGCGGCACGTCCACCGCGGCCGCGGCCGTTCAAGAAAGCCTATGGAAGCCTCCGCGGCCACCACCACCCCGGCGCCCAACGGCA
The DNA here is from genome assembly GCA_017311315.1 of Dendrocalamus latiflorus. Lineage (NCBI taxonomy): Eukaryota > Viridiplantae > Streptophyta > Magnoliopsida > Poales > Poaceae > Dendrocalamus > Dendrocalamus latiflorus. Next base: position 40,695,365 of record CM029610.1, read on the forward strand.
GCAGCAGCATCAGCGCGTCGCCGCGCGGTCTCGGCTTCTCCCCGACCAGCGTCCTCCTCGCCCACAGCGCCGCGCGCGCCACCTGAGCGCTCCCTGTCCCTACACCCAGCTCGCTCGTTTGTCTTGGGCGCATGGGACGAGGGAACGAGATCCGTCGGGATTATGTCGCGTACTGTAACTTTTTTCTTCGCAACTTTTCAAACCAATTTGCCGAGTTCGATGGCATGCGTGATGCGTTTGCTTCTTGTTCCTGTACGTGCGTGTTACCCTTGTGCGTGCGCCTGTGACACCTGTAACAGGCGATTACTTTCGTTTGTTGGGTTGTGGGGAGCGCGCCGCGCACGCCTCGGTGGCGGTGGCCGTGGTGGTGGTGGCGCAGGGGGGCCGCGCCGAGAGAGGAGAGTGCTGTTGCTGCATGCACTGACCTTGTCAGTCAGTGGCTCGGGCAGAGTGAGCGGCGTTGGCATGCACTGACCTTGTCAGTCAGTGGTTCGGGCAGAGTGAGGCATTGGATGCTGCACCCTGTCTGGGCGTGGTGCAGTGGCCCCGTGGCCCAGCGCAAAGTCCTGCGCCGCATGACCACGCAGGCACGGCCGTTGCTTGCTTGCCGCATGGAAATGGTGGCTGGTGAATTCTTGTGCGGTCCTGCACAGGAGATGAGAGACCTGGCTTGATCTTATTAGCTGCCTGTCTTCGCATCCAGTTTCCCTTTCGCAGGGTCTGGTTGTTTTAGCATTAGCTATGAATTTGATTGCAGATCTTTTTATGGCCCAGCACATACGGTGTGCTTAAAATTAAATTTGGGACTCGCTCGGGGTGAACATTCACCTAGCTGAGCACCCTGTCCGAGCGACCGCAGCAGGATACAGATGGTCAATGCCTTTGGCGCTGCCTTCCGACCTGCCTCACCGCTCCTTGACTGCTCAGCGCCGCCGCGCCGCATCTTTGCCTCGTTGCTCCTGCGTCCTGCCGCTGGTGTCGCCAAGTCATATGTTCCAGGTTATGGAGGACGGCGGGGTGACCTCACTGACCTGTGGACTATGGCCACACTGGAGCATCCGTGAAAAGGCCCAAGTGGACTAACCTGTGCCTTTTTTTTTTTGTGGCAAAATGGCATCTAAGGATGTCAGAGATCTAATCAGACGGGATAGAGTGCTTGTTGTCGTTCTTCGTGCACATCATACATTCCTTGTGATCACACGAAGTTTGCTCGTACTTTGCATTCATGGATGCGTTCCAAGAATTTATTTCAATGTCAAAAGGCAAAACATACCCTATGGAAGAATATTACCTTGATTTGCCTGCCTCTGCACTGTAGCCCTGTAAGCTATGACGTCAATAGAAGCAAGTTGATTCCTAGGGTCTGTTCTTTTTGACTAAAACTTATGGCTTTTGGTTACAGTTTGTGGTTTTTTTATTGTTCGTAACAGAAACTCACGTACGGTTTTTTCGATATAAATGAAGTCGATATAGTATGTACTATAATTAACTAGTAGATTCTCCGTTTAAAAACTAGTTAATGTAGAAAACAAAAAAAAACAACTTTTAAAAATAGAAAAGAACAGACCCTAGTCCCGTGGGCGATTATGCATCCACGCATACTGCTTTGCTTGGTACAGAGCTCCGCTCCGCGACATGCAAAGTTCAATCTACAGGCCTAGTAGGCAGTGGCCCGTGTGGTTTATAGCCAAGTTGGACCCGAAAAAAAAGAACGGCAATCAAAATGACGTCCGAAGTGTCACAATGAAAATTGAGTACATGACACCTAGGTTATGGAATGGAACTAAGAAAGTGTGGGCAAGCCATAGTTGTGGCAATGAACCAAACATTTGCATAAGAGTATGTGGCATGGCTAAGGCTAGCTAAACATAGCAAAAATTATTGGCTCAAAGTTTTGCCCCAACGTTACGGTATTACATTATTGGCTCTGCCAGTTTTTCTATGGATTGTCTGTCTCATCGCTACATTAGGGGGTTCCGAATGCACAGAAGCAGTGGTATACCTTGAATTTTCCCATTGTTTGACCTTTGGGCTGTCTAATTGATGGTCAAGATCAAATGAGATGATTAAATCCCTTTTCTACCATCCAGATTGATATGGGATGACAGGTAAATAGTTTGCGGGATGGCTTTCACTGTTAGCATGCTAAGGCTGCTGATTTTGGGAAGTTGGCACTGATAGTGCCTCTATGGAAGCTTACTCCAGTAGTATCCTATAATCAGGAGTAAGACACACGATTTATTCTCATGTTAATTAGATGACTCGTGGACGGACGATGGAGCTAGCATGTTAGCACCGGTAGAAAAGATAGCACCTGCTAGGCTGATGCATCCAGCATCCCCAATTTTGCCTGCTGGCCGAATACCTGGTAGGCTACCCTGGCCAGGCCGGGCCATTCGAAGCTCATGGTGTACTGTGTACCCGCTAGATATTGGTCGGTTCTTTTAGGTTTTTCAATTAATTTTTAGTTTTAGAATTTTTTAATAATTATTATTTATTAAATTAATAAGTCACAATCTAAAATAAACAGCCCAGTTACTTCTGAATCCACTGCCGAGGAGGTGAGCACAGTCCAAACTGTTACAGGCAAAAAGTAAAGGGTGCCCAATGTATAGATGCTTGTTCATACAGAGATGCCTTTACAGCAAAAGACATCTATGATCTATTCTTGCCACCCCTCTTCATCTATAAGAGCAAGTTTAATAAGGCTGACTGTGCTAGCTATAAGGGAATCCATATCAGCATAGTCCTATGTGGAGGGGAGAGAAAAGGAGAGAGAGAGAGCCCATAATCATCTTATGACGGAATTATATCTGTGTATGTTGATGATCTTAATATCATTGGTAACACACAGGATATAGATGGAGCACATAATCATCTTATGACGGAATTTGAAATGAAGGATTTGGGTAAAATTAAATTTTACTTAGGTATACAACTTGAGCACCTTCATTCAGGCATCATAGTGCATCAATCAGCCTATGTCCAGAAAATATTGGAGAAAATTCAATATGGATAAAACATATCCATCGAAAACCCCCATGGTTGTTCGATCTCTCGACAGGGACAAAGATCCATTTAGACCCCGAGATGACAATGAAGAGCTATTGGGACCCGAGGTTCCATATCTCAGTGCCATCGGAGCGCTTATGTACCTTGCAAATTACACCCGGCCGGATATTGCATTTGTGGTAAATCTACTTGCTAGATATAGCGCTACTCCAACCAAAAGACATTGGGTAGGAGTGAAGAATATCTTTAGGTATCTTCAAGGCACTAAAAATCTCGATCTATTCTTCCAGAAGAATAAAAATGTGGATTTAATAGGATATACTGATGCTGGCTATTTATCAGATCCCCATAATGCCAGATCTCAAACAGGCTTTGTATTTTTACATGGTGGAACAGCCATCTCTTGGAAGTCTTCGAAACAGACTCTAGTGGCTGCATCCACTAATCATTCTAAAATAATTGCATTATATGAAGCATCACGTGAATGTGTATGGCTTCGCAGAATGATTAACCACATACAACAATCATGTGGTATAGGTGCTATCGCATCACCTACCATTATCTACGAAGATAATGCTGCTTGCGTTGTTCAAATGCAAACGGGTTACATAAAGAGCAATATCACTAAACATATTGCACCTAAACAATTTTACCCACATGAATTGCAAGAGAGTGGGGAAATAAATATTCTGCAAACTACGTCTTATGATAATCTCGCAGACTTATTCACTAAGTCATTACCAACCTCCACATTCCAAAAATGTGTTTATGGAATTGGTATGCGAAGACTACGTGATTTGCAGATGTCAGGGGGAGAAATCTCCTAAGACTTAACCCGTTCAATATAAATATTATACTCTTTTCCCTTTATGAGTTTTCCCTCTAAGGTTTCTCATTAAGGTTTTTAATGAGGCAATATGACAACGTAATCATAAATATATTATATCTCTATTTTCCCCCACAGGGGTTTTTAAGGAGATATAATCAAATATATGACATATCAACTTTTCTCCTTAAATTTTCCCACTGAGTTTTAAAGGAGTTTTCATGGCATATCTACTCTACAGGTTCTCCTCATATTTTTCCCTACAGGGTTTTGGAGGAGTTTTTCCAAGATGATCATATGAAGATACATTGGTCAAGGGGGAGTGTTACAAGCAAAAAGTAAAGGGTGTCCAATGTATAGATGCTTGTTCATACAGAGATGCCTTTACAGCAAAAGACATCTATTCTTGCCACCCCTCTTCATCTATAAATATATATCATGTACAGACTCAGAAATTAATGAAAGCATCAATAGTTCTCTCTACACTTGTCTCAATCTTTCACAGCACAAACCAAAACAAAATAAACCTACGCACTGCTGATATCAAGACGTGAGCACTAGGCTACGGCCCACGTCTAACCGATATGGTATGTCTCGCCATTCGCCAAATCAGCCCACTAGCACCGCACGGGCCGAATAATCCACGGGACGGGGCACGCAACGAGAAGCCCGCCAGGCCCACGCGAGGCCAAGCGGAGCAGCGGCGACTCGGCGCACGATGGCTCGGCCGCGGCAACGACTTTGACGGGATGGATCGACGACGCATGTGCGTGCATTTTCTTTGGCTCGACCATCCTCATCAGACCTACCACATCTGCAGAAAGGAGCTCATCGTGTATTGATCCAGTACAGTTTCTTACATGATCCTTTGTTTCCACAGTCTTGAGCTACAGAGAAGTAGTGAGTACTGTTCTTCATTTTGCCAATACAACACAACGAGAGTCTTTCTTTTTATCTTATTTTAATCTATGACTTATAATTCCTCTCAAATAAACAAATATGGTGAATTCTTCGCTGTCATTTTGAAGCGGTTTATCGAAATAGCCTTTTAGATGCAGCTTATTAGTTTATTACCTTTCAGTTCATTCACACGAACACTCACTTTAAGATCAAAAGCTATAAATTACAAGCCAGAATCCAAAAAACAAACATACCGTACATGCACTAACGAACAACATGTAGATTAGGCCTTCATAATGAAGTTGTTAGTGGAACAAAGTCCTCAACTTCAAGACCGGAACAGGAACAATAATAGGGTTTTCTTTTGCGTTACAACTTATTAGTCTGGTAAATAATAATTACTAAAATAAATAAAGAGGACAGAATGCCAGAACCTAATATGTTTTAGGCCTATTTCAAACAGCTTTTAACTTTTGAAAGTTGATTTTTAAACAGCTTAGTTTGTTAATGTGGTTTTTATAAATTATTTATAAAAGTCATTATAGAAGCTGTTTTAAACAAAATAGCTTTTTAACATGAATTTTCCTTAATTTCTCGATCCCTCGTAGCTAGCCAAAAACCAAAACCACCCTCCAAAGACAGCGCAGGCTTTACATGCTTCGTCCTGTAGCGCACTTGTCGATTTCACGCTTCTTCTGATCGTCGTCTCGATACCTTTTATTGGGATGTGGACGTGCGTTATGTTCTGGGGCCCGTAATATTCTCGCCGCGTATTAGTACTCCAAAGAGCGCGATGCTTGCATGTCCTCTGGAAGCTTTCAAGATCGGACCAGCTTGGCTGCACTGTTGCGGTCGTTGGCGAGGAGTTTTAATTAGTCGGAGCCAGGAGAGAACGAATGCGTTTGAAAATATTGTTGTATCTAATTTTTTTATACAAATTTAATCTCCAAACATTAGATTTTACAAATCTAGCTTACTTCTCCAAACCTACCACACACGGCAGCAGTCTTACCGAGCTACAGTAGCCCAGTAGCATTATAGCCTACCAAGCTACTATAGCTCAACAGGGCTGCTGATGTGCACGGTAGGTTGGCTACAGTGCTGCCACGCGTGGTAGGTTCGAGAGAGGGAGCCAAATTTGAAAAGGAATAGCTAAAATGATATTTGTGTGATCGATTTGAAAAGATTTGTGTGATGGATTTGAAGAGAACCTAGTGTTGAACAACAACACCAGAAGCCCTTTTGTGAGTATTAGGATCGGATATTACTTTGTTACAAAATCGACAAAACAAAATACAAAACAATGAAGAACAGTCAAGAACACGAGACATAGATTTAACGTGGAAAATTTTTTCGGATGAAAAAACCACGAACGCATAATCGATGAAATCACTATATGAGGATAAGTTACAAGCATGAAATTTTTTGACGTATCTTAACCGTGTAAATACAGGGGTACATATATAGACCAGAAAACAACATTCTCTAACGGAGAAAAGAATAAAGTTCTAGTTAGCAATGGAATAGAGACCTATCGAAAACTAAAATAGTAACCTTCTTGAAGATAGGAATAGCACTCAGTCCAGAGAGTCTCAGAAGATAATAGTGAAGAGTTATAATCAGATAACGCCTCGAGTAGTCACATCTGACTCTAGTCGGCGCACGCACGTTAAAGCATCACGTCTGATGCGGATCATATAGAGTTCATTACAAACTCGAAAATGATTATAATCATAAGCTTCGATCAATTCACATTTTTCTGATCAAACTCTTCAAACGATCGGAATGACTAGCAATTATCGGTTCTAATCAGATCTGGATCACAAAATACAACAATAAGAGGCCAGCTTCCATGCATCATCATAATGTTTCGTGTGACAGCATATTGCAATCGCGGAAGCACAGCTCAGTGGTGCCAAGGCTGCGTTCAAGAGAGCTCAAACTTTGACTTTTTGACTACTTGCTATAATAACTCATTTTTAAACGGTGTATCTTTTCAAGGTGAGGTTTATAGGCATATTATAGTGCATATTGTACCAAGTTTAACTGTACCGAACAAAATCGCATGCAACTTTTTCCTCTCCGTACTAAATCGCATGCGATTTTTCTCTCTCTCCGTACTATCTCTTATGAACATCTAGAATTTTAAAATCATAAGACACAAGCTAAAATTATAGGCAAAAAACTCACCAAATTTTGTTATCCTTCGCGTGATGCGCATCCGTTTAGTACTCCACATTGATAGGCGCTTGGACTAATGTCGTCAAAAGATACCGTGTGCCCGTGTGGTCAAGGGTCTTCCTGCTTGTTGCCGCGTCTACTCCGTTCCCTTGTTGGTGTAACCTGCTTTCGTGCGACCGTGGCGAGCTTTCGATGGGCCGCAGGATATGCGTCTGATCAGGAAAGGGCTTGGACCCTCTGGCTCCAGGGCCCTTTTCGTCGCCGCACCGAGAATCGGCTTTTTGCCATAGAGGGCAGTGAGCAAGCTGCATACTAGTAGAGTAGATCATATAATAATTTAGGACATAACGGGGGTACTCAGAGTTGCTCGGGCCGGTTGAACTCATCCATTATGTAAAACAGATAGCTTGTGAAAGTTTTTCTTACCCTTCCAGCAGTCATATCGGCTAGTTTTTAATGAAGGGCTTCGATCAATCGACCTGGGCCACCAAGTCTTATCAACACTTTGTTAGGATGCTCTAGCTCGATGTAACCAAGGTTCCAAAAATCGGAACCGAAAAAAATCCCGGTCGGCGGCCGGTAACGGTAACCGGGCGGTTACCGGTCGGTTACCGGAAAAACCGGTAAAAAATCGGTCACAATTTGAAAATCAAAATTTGAATTTTGAGATATTTTGAAACCGGTAACCGGAAAAACCGGACGATAACCGGAAAAACCGGCCGGTAACCGGAAAACCGGAAAAAAAACCGGTCAAAATTCGAAAAATCAAAAAAATCATACCGGCCGGTTTTTTGGTTACCGGTCTCCACCGGTAAAACCGGTAACCACCGGTAACCGCCGGGATTTTGAACCATGGATGAAACTGACCTCGAAGCTTAAGTCCTGCTATACAAACTTAGATGAGGATGAATTTTTAGCTGATTTAACACTGTTGGCCACGGTATTTACAAAACTAGCAGTATACGCATCGTATTTGCAGAAATATTACTTTTGTCGTCCGATGGGTGAGCGGCAACTTTGACGACACGATGCGTGGGGAGGCCGCCGGTGGTAGACGCCTGCCGCCCGGCGAGGAGAAGGCAGATTAGCTGGCTTAATCATCTACCCTAATTTTTTTACTTAGTGTTTTTAAAATTTTTAAATATGTCAAATAAGCTCAAAACAATTATGTAAACTACGTACAACTCCTAATACAATGCACTTGACAGTGTAATTTTTGAATCATTTTATCTATTATGAATGTTGCTTAAAAATTCATACAATTTTTATATTTATATAAGTTTTTACATATAGCAAACGAGCACAAAAAACTACAAAATTTTATATAAAGCCTCTTAAAATAGTCATAGTAGTTGTATAATTTTTTGAGAATTTTATGTGGCCCTAATTTACCACACTTATTAAAGTTAATTTACCCATAAATTCATGATTAAATTAATTCGAATAAACTTGATAAATTTGGATCATATAAAATTCTCAAAAAAAGCACAATAACTATGACTATGTTAAAAGTCTTTTCATAAAATTTCATAATTTTTGAAGCTCGTTTGCTATATATAAAAACTCATATATATATATTGTATGAATTTTTGAACAATATTCATAATGGATAAAATTATGCAAAAATTACACTGTGAAGTACGTTATGTCAGAAGGCTATACATAAATTTTATAATTTGTTGAGCTCATTTGATATATTAAAAATTCAAATAAATACTAATAAAAATAGTGCATTTAATTAAGCCTACTTATCAACTGGCTTAATCACCTACCGTCTGGTGAAGAGATAACAGGTGATTAAATTAGCTGATTAGCAGGTTTAGTTATCTAACCTAATTTTTTATTTAGTATTTATTTGAATTTTTAAATATATCAAATAAGCTCAAAAAATTATGAAAAATTATATATAGCCTTCGGACATAATATACTTAATAGTATATTTTTTTAGTAATTTTATCCATTGTGAGTGTTGCTCAAAAATTATACAATTTTGATATTTGTATGAGTTTTTACATATAACAAACGAGATTTAAAAATTATGAAATTTTATGTGAAACCTCCCAACATAGTCGTAATTATTGTGTGATTTTTTGGGAATGTTTTTTTGTGAAATTTTATAATTTTTCGAGCTCGTTTGTTATATGTAAAAACTTATATGAATATAAAAAGTTTATGATTTTTTAAGCAACATTCATAATGGATAAAATTATTCAAAAATTGCACTATCAAGTACGATGTATATTGAGGCAATACATAAATTTACGTAATTTTTTGAGCTTAATTGATATATTTAAAAATTCAAAAAACCTAAACAAAAAATTAGGGATGTGATTAAGCCGGCTAATATGCTTTCTCCTCACCGGGCGGAAAGCTGTCTGCCATCTGCTGGCGGCGCGGCAGGCGCCTACCGCTGACACCCCCCACACACACATAGGGCTGGGCATTCGGTCTATTCGGTTCGGTCTATTCGGTCTTTGAAAAATTCGGGTTCTAAAAAATGAGGACCAAATTTCTCAGAAAAAAAACAAGGACCGAACCCAAATAGACCGAATTTTTTGTTCGGTCTATTCGGTCCACCGAATTGACCGAAATAAGATGGGGATCCTTGTCACCCCTCAAAATCTTTGTAAATTGTAATGAGCTAAACAAAACAAATAATATTCATGCATAAAGCAATGAGTAGCCAGCCAGTAAATAGATGATAGATATATCAAATAAGTACATACATCACATATTAAGTTCATGAATTCAAGAGACAAGAGACATATCAAACAATTCGGGTTATTTGGTATATTCGGGTTTTGTAAGCCAAAGACCGAACCCGAACCCGAAGACCGAACTAAATCAAAATATTGACCAAACCCGAACCCCGAAACCCGAATAGACCGACAATTCGGTCTATCCGGGTTCGGTTCGGTGTTCGGTTCTCGGGTTTAAAGTGCCCACCCCTACACACACATCACCTCGCCGGCGCTGCCGCCCGCCACCGGACGACAAAAGTGATATTTCTGTAAATATGATATGTATACTGCTAGTTTTATAAATCCCATCGCTAACGGTGTCAAATCCGCTAAACAATCGATGAGGACAAGCTTGCAAGTTGCAACCAAAATGAAAATACATACGGAGATCCCCTGTCCCAAACAGGCCATGTTGAACCTGATGGCGCCGTCCTGGCTGTTTTGGAGTGAATCAACAACTTCCCTAGTATTGTATTTTTCTCTTCTTGACGTGGGTGTGCAGTGTACGTGGCCGTGGAGGTGGACTCGGGCTCTCACGATCGATACCGTCATGCAGATGCTGCAGAGCCTAGCTGTCCTTGTATGATAATCCACACGATCGATCGATCGACCACACAGACCGGGCAAGCTTTAAGGCCCTGGGCAAAGCTGATATATCTTTTCTTAAAAAAGCTGATATATCCCATCATCTGGCTTAATTACCTGCGTTGCATGCAGGCACGCTGTCCTCTCCCCCCTGGATGGAACCATACATGTGTCGTGTACATATGTGAACGCGGATGCGTAGCCAACTCATTTCTGGGGTCAATTAAAGTCCAAAGATTTGAGGCCTGGCTACGCCACTGTGGTGAAGGTGGTCTCAATCATGGTCTTTCCAGTCCTCCATCGTCCATTCACAGTCAGAACGCAACCATGCATGGATAAGGTCACTGTCATTGCTAACCATGGTTACTTGTTGTGGTTCAACTAAGAGTGCGCTAATATATATCGTGAGAGACAATAGACAGTGACCCAACGGAGGCACTTCTGTGACTAACCAGTGCCCAACAGAGGTACTTCTGTGATTAACCAGTGCTACCTACACGCAACACTAGCATAAAAGCCAATCGAACAGAGAATCCTAACACAAATCATCCCATGCGATCGGGCAAGCATGTGCTTGTGGGGACATGACTCGGACAGGACATCGATCTCCGTAGCAGTAATGCTTTTCGTCTGTTGCCTAGTCTCAATCCATCTGACGTTTGCTAGCTAATTGCTACCGAATTCAAGATGCTGTTTAGAACAAGACCCTCAATTACTGTGTACAAAATCTCCCTGTTTGTTCCTTATTATTGTAGCTAGATATGCATGGCCAGAGTTTATCAAGAGGCGTTCCTTCGAAAAGAAACTGCAGAGCCCTAGCTAGCTTGCAGCAGCCCATGCATACGTGACCATCTCTAAGAATTAGATGGTAGATCTGAACCTATATCAAGCCGGATCATGACAGACTAGTCACACGCTTGAGAACCTGCCTCGATAGAGTCGATGCCAAACATATTTTTTATGTAGTAGCAGTAGAGTAGTGCACTACATATTGCGTTCTCCTTAAACTTGGTTGCTGGCTGCGTGAGACTCTGGGCCTGTTTATGGTACAGATTACAGAGAGACAGATACTCACTTGTGATTTTGACTGGTACAGATGTTGGGCTTTTAACGTGTAGATTGTTTAACTTGTAGACCCCGTCTTGAGAAAATACTCCATTTGAAAGTTAAATACTATAGCAAAACCAAAAGCCGCCAGCTCACTAGCTCAAAACCAAAAGACTTAAAGAAGAGGCCCTCTTACACTAAACTGCCCAAAACAACGGCAGAATTCCGGCAGGATGCACTGCAACAACGGCAAAAGGAAGAAGCGTCTCTGGAAATCGCCTGTTCCACGGCAACGGCACCTACCAGCGAAGTACCCAACACTGCCAGTATGTCCAAGCTTGCAGTTGCCGGGACCATCTCGAAAGCACGGTTGTAGTACATGTAGAATGCATGGCACATGCGTAAGGGCACGTAATTAATGGTACCACTGTACTATCTACATCGATTTGCAGAGATACAACTTACATACAGCTCACTAGCTCAGTAGCTTTGCAACAAAAGAAACACTTTTACGACGCAGTGGTTGTTCGTTTTGTTCTCCTCCTGTTTTTAGTGTAAAGAGTTTAAAAACAAAAAGGAAAACCTGAGCAAAAGAACAAGAGATTGGTATGACTGCTTTTGTTTTCTATTGAGAGGTATCGTTTGACGGATCGGATTTACGTCGAGGCATCCGTTGGATTTGGCATTCAATGGCGTTTTAAGCCGCTGAGCCGACGAGAGAAACCGAAAGTCCAAAACCCACTCGCTCAATTGCTCAAAGGGCAAATCCCCTTCTGAGGCTACCGCACACACTAAGCTAGGTGGTGACGAGAACAGAAAGCATGATGAGCCCTGGCATTTCGGCCAAGAAGCGCCACGGCGGCAGCGGCAGCGGTGGCCCGGGGTTCGCGCTCGGGTGCGGCTGCAAGGACGCCAAGAGCGTGTCGGTATCCGCATCGGTCTCCGCGACGGGGACATCGACGACAACGGCGACGCGGCGCAGGGGTGCCGGGACGAACCCGTCGGCGTCGAGCACGACGGACACCCTGACCTCGACCTTTGCCTCGTCGTCCTTCATCTCGGAGGATGCCGTGGCGGAGTTCGACTACAACGACGGCGACTTCAAGCTGGAGAGCTCGGCAACCACGCCGAGCTTCTCCGGCCTGCTGCGCGAGCTCAACGAGCTGGAGCAGAGCGTTGTGTCGTGGGGGCGGAAGAGCCGCCACGACAAGAAACTCTTGACACCGGCGCAGGAGCACAAGAAGGTGAACTGCGGCGGCAACGACCGCGACATAACGACGGGCAAAGAAGACTGCGGCGGTGACAGCGTCGAAGTGGGGCTGGATGGCAGCGTGGCGGTGGTGAAGCAGTCCGAGGACCCTCTCAGCGACTTCCGGCAGTCGATGCTGCAGATGATCGTGGAGAACGGGATCGTCGCCGGCGAGGACCTGCGCGAGATGCTCCGCCGCTTCCTCTCCCTCAACGCGCCGCACCACCACGACATCATCCTCCGCGCCTTCGCCGAGATCTGGGACGACGTGTTCGCGGCCTCCCTCGACCCCGCCCCGGCCCGCACCTCCCGCTCCGAGCCGGCGCCGGCAAGGCCGCCCATGCCGAGGACGCCTCCACGCCACCGTCACCCGCCACCAGCATGGCGCGTGTAAGACGTACGTACGTACGCTGTTACCGCAATTCTCGTTACTTCAAGTCAATGTACTATATATGACCATTTGATCTCCGATTTGAACTAGCTATGGAGGAAATCAGTGCCTGCCACTCTGCCATATCACCGTGATACCGTGTCAATGCTTTCGTATGTTTTGCCATTTTGTCTCTGTGTCCTTCTCGCGTACAAGGCAGCGTAAAGTCCCGCGTGCAACAAGCTCGAGTACGTACGCGCCGTGTACCGGCGAATAGAACGTGTGTTTGTCTGTGGTACTAATCACGAAGCTGCTTGCGCGCTGGTGGAAAGAGAGAGGATGGGAAAAGATGCTTTGGTTTGGATCGGTGGGGACGGACGCCATGGACGGCCGGCGGTGGTTGGATGGGAATGGGAACGGCAGGTCCGTGCATGGAGTTAAGCGGGGTGGATCGGTGGTGGTTGGCCGGCGCGCGGAGGTGGCAACAGAGCGAGATCAGGGCATCCTCTCACGCCGCACTGCCGCCGGGGCAACCTGCACCGTCAATACGGCAATTTGGTGTCCCTTTCTCCTAACACGGGATTCCCAATCCCCCGTCCCCCGGGCCCTGGCTCCTAGCAATGCCAAACCTTCCAGTGTATCAACACCGGCCTTGCTTGACGATCATCATGAGTCGAGAGATCCGAATTTTCTCGCGTTGCTTCGATCGCGCGCCTACCGACTACAGGCATCATATCAGCATCGAATCAGAAGCCGAGCTGCGAAATTGGACGCACATGACGCAATGATGCATGTATACGGCGAGAGGAAATTACAGGGACGAGCGTATAAAGGCCCCACTCGTTTTAGCAGTGGCTTCTGGTTTATTTTTTACTATTCACAATTTTTGTTTTTCTTCTTCTGATTTTTTGGTTTTTTTGAGCTTTTTTGCCAGTTCTTTTTCCCGTATTCATTTGCGTTTTCCGTGATGAGCTAGCATATTTTTTCTATCTTTAATTTTTTTAAATTAATTACGCCAAATAAGTTATCTTCAGCTACAGTAAAATTTCAGATACTATAGTGTAATTTTAGTCATAAACCTCAGTTTTTCAGCCTAACTGAACAGGGCCTTTGCACAAAATACCGGAGACTCTCGTACAGCAAGGAATCTGAGCACGATATATAGCAACATGCCGCCGGTGCGTAAGGTGCACCTAGTTTCTTCCCGAGACAGGCCACGCACGCAGGAATTTTTGTTGTTTCGCATGGAAGCGATTGGCACGGACTTGAACGGAACAAATCTGCCCAACTGGCTTACGGGCCGTGGGAAGAGACAAGCTAGGCAGGCCGGGCAATATGGCATGCGCGTCGTCCTTGGCTCGCAAGCGCTTGTCTCCACTCCCATCTCCGGCATCCTCCATACGTCATCACAGTTCATCGATGTACTAGTCTTTATGGTCTCCAAGAAATGCCTCTGCAGCGTAATCAGGTCAGGAGAGGCTGGCCGGTGGGGCCAACGCATCGGAATCTTATTCTTTCGCGCCAGTCATTAGTAGGCGAGGACACTGTGTTTCAGTCTTCCAGTTCAGTTAGTAATAAAGAATCATATCTGCATGAGATAGGATGCGATGCATGGACCATCTTGGCCTTGGCCCCTGGCTCCTGCAGCCTTCTGAATTAATTTATGCAAGTTGAACTGGCAACTTGAACACCGGCCGGCGAGATGCAGACGCAGCAGGTCTCATCAGTGCACAAGAACGTGTGCTGTTTTTTCGTTTCAGAGTGAGCAACTGTATTAGTAGCTATTCATTTCCTTTAGGACGTACATTAGCTAGCCCTAGCCAGAGGGCACAAGACCTGCAGGGTTAACAGCAGTGACGACTGCTATACGCCACTGCGTCTTACTGATGACTTTTAGCTTTGTCACTTGCGTATAGATTAACCGTCCAGGCTGATCGATGCTAGTGCCTAAACTCTACTAAATAGTCACGTTAGTTCGTCTGTAGTTCTTCAGGACTCAGGCAAAGCAACCAGGAGCATCAGATGCTGACAGCAACAAACAGAGTAGGTAATTAAACATGAGTAAGCTACACGATTGATCCCTTGAACCACTGGTTGACATCAAAAACTCTCAAACGGGCAACGGCTGAACCTACCCAGAGAGCAGCATGACCAGCCGGGTAAAGAATAGCGCTTGCCACAGAGGTAGAAGCTGAACAGCAGGGTCCAAATCTAACAGCCGCATTGCCTGTTGCCTTTGCAGTTCGAAGTCGGTGCAGCCGTGCATCTGCCGATTATACCCAGCAAGTCCCGATTGCACGGCACGCACAGTCTGCAGGTGTGCACAATGAGCTCAAGCGCTGGCTCCCCTGGCTCGGGCATGGATAGCATCTTCAGTAACGCTACAGTGCTAGCCATTTAGTGCTGCTCCAACGGGCTTCTCACTTATATTGCTTTGTAGCAACTGAAATTGCATCGTAGCGCCTGTTAACAAGAAATTGAGATAAAAAGAAAAACACCATTATATTTTCACGAACAATACAAAAGAATAAGAGGAAAAATAAGAAAACAAAAACAAAAAAGCCAAAATGCCAAAAAGGTCAAAATTAAGAAACCGACACCTTCCAGAAGTCGGAAGCAAAAACCAGTTGGAGCAGGGCTTAGTAGACCCGTGGGTCTATTCTTTTTGGGTTTAGCTTATGGTTGCGGTTTATGTCTTTTGGCTATTTATGAGAGAGAATATATAGACACAAATAACTCAAATGGGGCTTTGGCCAATATAAATGAAGTTGTTATAGTGTGTACTGTAATTAACTTATAAACCCCACATTGAAAAGACACTATCTTTGAAAGCTAGTTACGGTAGAAAAACCGAAAAATAGCTTTTAGAAGCTGAAAAGAAGATGCCTCATAATGTCGTTGTAGCTGCTTTGCCCTGATCAATTCGGCTTAAGCTTCTGGTTTATTTTTCACTATTCACAAATTTCGTCTTTTTCTGAATTTTTGGCTTTTTTGTGTTTTTTTGCCGGTGTTTTTTTCCCGTATTTGTTTGTATTATACGTAATAGGCTAACATATTTTTTATATATATTTTTAATTTTTTTAAATTTAATTATGCTAAATAAGCATCTGTCAGCTACAGTGTTTTTTCAGCCAGCTACAGTGCTTTCAGCCATAAGCCACCAAAATAAAGCCCAACTGATCACCACCTTAGTAGATATGATGTTCGGATCTTGCTTTTATGGGGTGTTTGAGTGGTGTAAAAAGTGAGGAAAAGCTATATACGTAAGATGGAAGAGAGAGGAATAGGGTACGTGATGCGCCAATAATCTACTGACTTATCTTTGGAGCAAGATGGAAGTGAGAGAAATAGAGAAGCTATTTTGAAAAGTTAGGCATTAAGTAGAAGCTAATACGGAACAGGATGTTTGCAAGTACTCCTAAATCATAGCTGTGCATATCAAAGCGACGAGAGCTGCCGAAGAGCAGGATGTTTACAAGTACTCCTAAATCATAGCCGTGCATATCAAAGCGACGAGAGCTGCCGAATCGTTCAAGGCATTGGCGAGCACTAAGCAGTCGAGCGCAGTTTGCTATTGGAATTTGGAAGTCGAGAGCATATTTTGTTCTACATGGTCGGTGGGCCGAAACGATCCAATTCTGGTGCAGTTCGGCCTCGAGGTTGGATTTGGGCTAGCTGCCATGCCTTGCTTCCCTCACCAGCAAGGAATCGTATCGGTCCAAGAGCACACGTTCAAACGAGTCGTGTCAACCCACAAAGTTGGAACTTGGAGTGTATCGATCGACAACCTAAACATATGACTAGTTTTTGTATTGCGTCATACTTAGAAGAAAAAATGACAGTCTAGATTAAAATTTTCCGTTATTAAAGTATTTTATGTTCCAGAGTCTACGAAACTTCTACGTTGATGGTTGGAGCGCTACTTTGCCGTTTCTAAAAGTTGATTTTTATTTTTTTTTCCTTAGTAATCAACTTTTAAATGAAATGTCCTTTTAAAAACAGAGTCTAAAATTAATTGTAGCATACACTATAGCGACTTTATTTATATTAGCCAAAATCACGTGTAAATATCTATTAACCCGTATTCTTTCTCACAAACAACCTAAACACATAAACCGCAGTCATAAATGGAAACTACAAAGAATAGACCTATTGTGTACCTATGTTTTAGATTGTTACTAGTATTCTCGTTCTTAACCTTTTTGTGTCGTTGTGTTCCTCCACTGATATATCTTTTGCTAGTGTAGATGTTTGCATCATAGTTGTTTCTAAAGATATATGGGCATATTCTTTTTTTTATGTGGCTAATGATTTATAGTTGTGGTTGATGGTTTTTGTCTTTAGAGCGAATGTCGGTGCGAATGAGTCGAATATTGATAAGCTGGTTAAAAAGGTTGTCTCGATAAATCAGATCGAAAAAAGGACGGAGAAATTGTTCCGTTTATTTATTTAAAAAAAGATATAAACTTAGTTATAAGTAAAAAAAACCATAATTCTGTTTACACCAATAAACATCTCAGGTCAAGTAGATATTTCAGCATCAGAGCCTGAAGCCTGAGCAAACATATTCCATCTGGAAAAAGGGGAAAAAAAATCAGGTTACCAGTACGCAGTAGCAAAGCCACGTCAAGCCTCGGCCAGCACAGCAGCCGTCTTTTTCCCAGTTCCGGCGTAAGTCCAGTGCAACCTCGGGGACGCCATATTTATACCTTCCTCCACGAACTCCGAGCAACCGTATCGAGCAAAGTATCCATCCCTTTTCCGCATCACGCCATCACGCCGCCCTCTATTATCCCCCCCCCCCCCCGGTCCTCGACGCTTCCCTCCACTCGTCTCCCCCACTGACAAGCAGGTCGCCTCCGCCTCTCGATTCCCGAAGCGCCTCCACCACCTCCGGCTCCAATGGCGCTGCCCTACCTGGAGGCCGTGCTGTGTAAGATTCCGCCTCTCTCCGCTGCTCATTCGGTGTGGTAATCGCTCGTCTGCTCGCTCGATCTGTGTGGTGTGTCGGGGTTTTTGATGGGACGCGGGATCCGCGTGTAAACCCTAGGGTTTGTGAGGGGTGGGGGTTTTCGCGGCTGGATTTGCCCGTGCTGCGGAGCCGATTGGATGTGGCGGCGTGGTAGTGGGTTGATTGGGTTACTAGAGTGGAGTCGAGTGAACGTAATGTGATGTGAACCGTATGATTGCGAGATGGTAGCGTGAGAGAGCAAGGCATCGGGGCTGATGTTATTGAGTGATTAAAACGTCCCTGAACCTTCGATTTTTTTTTTTGTGTTTTCGAGAGCATGTGTGATCTGCTTTTATATATATATTTTTTGGGTGGGGGGGGGGGGGTAGAATGAGTTATCTGCAAGTGCCGATTATTCAGCATGGTGCGGGCTTTGGTGAAATCAAAACCTAAGAGACAAGACGTTTTTGTTCTCAATACGGTCAAGAGCCTCTCTGATTCTGATAGTTGGGTGAGTGAATAGACGCCTTGTGAGTTCGTAACTCATTTGGGCGCAATTGACTGAGATGGTTGTTAATGAACTGCCTTTGCAATTTTTTGTTTGTGATGTGAAGCTCTGTTCTGTAATAGGGTACAGTATTTGTAGATTTGGTGATCACTTACTTTACTAGTACAAAATTGGCCAAATTATTCTCTGAAATGAAGTTACTAGTAATAGGATTTGGTGACGAGTCTTTTCTCAGAAGAAGTGTCATATCTCATGTTAGCCTTACTATGAAATATGAATGGTGTTTAACATAAGTTGGTTCAAGTCTTGTTAACAGCTCATATGAACGAAGCCAAGAATTTGGTTTTTTATTCTCTGATTATGTTATATAGTTATATTCATCATTGTTTACTTGGTTATTGTTTATTACTGATATGCTCTTCTCAATGTGTATTCCTTCTTGCAGGCTTTATGATTCTCATGTACATATTTGAGACATATCTTGACATCCGTCAGCATAGAGCCCTTAAGTTGCCAACGTTGCCAAAACCCCTGGTAGGAGTAATTAGTGATGAAAAGTTTGAACGGTCGAGGGCTTATAGCCTTGACAAAAGGTTCTTATAATACTCTCTCAGTTTGTGCAACCCTACTTCTTTCATTTTGAAACCATTTCTGACACCGAAATTCATTAGCTTAACTACATTCCAGTGTAATTTTGACACTATCTTTTTAGATTGTCTGTATTGACATGTATGCTGCTATGCTTCCTCTTGCAGCTATTTCCATTTTGTTCATGAAGCCGTGACTATAATAATGGATACCACAATACTGTACTATAAAGTTCTTCCTTGGTTTTGGAAGGTAAAACAAAGACATCAACTTGCTTTTCGTTAACCTTCTTATGCAAGTGCTTGGTTGTCATTACCCTTTTCCTTTTGTAGAAATCTGGAGAATTAGCAACCAACGTTGGCCTGAATGCAGAGAATGAGATAATACACACTCTTGCATTCTTAGCAGGTGTCATGCTTTGGTCACAGGTATCAAGAAGTTACTTGCCCCCATTAAAATGCCATATATGTTGATTATAATGGTTTTTTTCATCTTCAGTTATTTCAAATTAGCTTCAATAGTCTTTTGACACTTAAGTTGGATTAGGTATAAAGTGAGGCATTTGTTTCCATTGGTTGATGATTGATAGCTTTAGCTCTGTTATGAAGCAAAGAAATAAAGTAATAAACAAAGTTCTCTAGTCTCCATCTCTTCTTCAACTAAGCCTCGGCGACAGCATGGCCGGCCGTTCAAGGAAAAATGCCCTACTCTCAGTCCTCAGAACAGTACCCAACCAGCCTATACTATATCATTTGGTATCAGAGCCACTCACCATGGCTTTTAGTGTCGCACTATTTATCCTGGACAGATTGAAGGTTAGCACCGAGGAGCAAAAGCCTTTACCCGACAACATGATAGCCACCTTGGAGAAGGCTATAGAGTTGGTAGACAAGCTGAAGGAACAGAAAGAGGAGTTGCGTGCCATTGCAATGGCTCCGTTGTCACCACCTTCTTCGGTGCCGACATTGGCACTGGCCACGTTGCCACCGTCACCATTGACAACTCCTCTCCTAGCCAGGCTGTCATTGGCTACACCCTTAGCGCCTTTGACGAGGAAGAAGAATGTCGTGGCTGTTTTGCGGGTGCCTTCACCACGTTGTTGGCCGATGTTGTGCCATTGGTGTTGTAGAGTACGGCGGCTTCCATGTAGGGGTCATTGACGTTGTCACATCTCTTCTACAAATGTACCTTTCTCTGCTCTGCTTTCGGTCCTGACAGAGATCCTTGTGACGCTATTCCTCTGTCTTTGTCCCATTTCTCTATTTTAAAATAGTTTCATTTAGTAGAAAACAGGAAAAGTTGTGGTTTATCTTCTATCAGGGAGTTCATTGCTAGCCTATATGTATTTCAACATTTTCACTAAGTTTTTAAACTTATGTTTGTAAACACAAGGTGCATTTATCTTCGTCAAATTTACATGGATCGAGATTTAGATTTCTTCGGGTTGAGCGATCAGCCTTTTCTGTTGAATGCTTCAGTGGCACCTAAGAAGTAATGTTGAGTCTAGACTTGTGCTCATAGCTGTATTAACGATTAGGCCTACTAGAACCATGCCATACTTCTCTCTTATGTTGACACAACTTCTTTTGTAATAAACCAATGCGTTTGCCAAAACTACTACTTGTGTGAAACACTGATACATACTCCATGCAATGCAGATCACAGACTTGCCATTCTCTCTTTATTCAACTTTTGTCATTGAGACTCGACACGGTTTTAACAAGGTACGTCCGCAATTTTCAATTTTTACACTTTTGTTTGTTAGCTTATAAGGAATGTATATATTTGATTTGTGGCAAGTTGCAGTGCTCAGTGAGGTACTTAACTATCGTCTTATGAATTTGTTATCTTGGTTTCCGTGATGAGATTTCTCTTGCTTTGAACCGTTTTCAGCAAACTATATGGCTCTTCTTTAGGGACATGATCAAAGGAATTTTACTATCCATCTTACTTGGACCGCCAATTGTGGCTGCTATTATCATCATAGTACAGGTAGTTAACTCCTTTCTTTCTCTTGTATAACCCTTCATTCTTAACTAGTATGTGGATAACAGATATCTTTATCAAGTGTGCCTTTTACCCATTTTTGTGGGATGCTACTCCATGAAATCATGCAAACTCATAGTAGTGTGTCTAATTTAGTCAATTGATTAATTTAATTTTTCCTGTATTGCTTCAGAATGGAGGGCCTTACCTGGCAATATATCTCTGGGGTTTTATGTTTGCACTATCTCTCGTGATGATGACAATATACCCCATCTTGATAGCTCCTCTGTTCAACAAATTCACTCCTGTGAGTATCTTTTCTTGCTGTACTGCGTCCGTGATATTTTCTTAGTTGACTGTATGTTTTTTGTTTGAGAATGGTATAGGCATCCATGCTCCATCTGCTAATTCTTGTTTCGTTTCACTGAATTGGCATGGCCTTATAAGCTGTACATTTTGCATCACGAAGTTTTGTAAGGGAAGACTGAATTTTATGGTTGCTCTGATTTCAACAGCTTCCTGAAGGAGTACTCAGGGAGAAAATAGAGAAGTTAGCAGCTTCCCTCAAGTTTCCTTTGAAAAAGCTTTTTGTGGTGGATGGGTCTACCAGATCAAGCCACAGTAACGTATGTTAATTGCTCTATCTTCAGAGTTGGGGTTCATTGCTAACTAGTAATTGATAGTTTTCTGCTATGATTTCAACTGTCAATTCTCTTTCAGGCTTACATGTATGGTTTTTTCAAGAATAAGCGCATTGTTCTCTATGACACATTGATTCAGCAGGTTCTTTTTTACCGTGTTGAGTTATTTTGTTTTATTGCAATTTTGGAAAGCACACGTGAAATTGACCTGTATCCTTGTGTTGGTTTCAGTGTAGTAACGAGGATGAGACAGTTTCTGTTATTGCACACGAACTTGGGCATTGGAAACTCAATCATACCGTGTATTCCTTTGTAGCTGTCCAGGTATTCTCTCTTCCAAATCACTAAGGATGACCTTTGCATACCATTCATTCTTCTAGTTTTGTTGCAATAGCACTTGTGTACTTGTTGGCTAAAGATATGGTGGTAGTCCAGTGAGCTCACCTTAAAGGTGCGAGTTGGCCCAGAAATCCTCCATTGGTTTTCGGTTTTCCTAAAGGGACATGTGCCATTGTTTTTCTTGAAAGGACCTGTGTAACTGTATCGTTGTATCAGCTGGCATGGGATATACTGGATTAGGAGGTGAGAATAAAAATTAAGGTTGGAGGTACTGACTAACTGGCAAGTGTATCCACAAATGCAAGCAATTTATCAATGGGACTGGTGGCTAATTTCAATATTGTTTCTAGTAAAGTATCTTCTCTATTTGTTAAAAAAAGGGTGAAAGATATTAGTTCTGATACGCCCCTAGTATGTGATGCCAATCCTTAAAATGGATGTGATGTCATGAGTGGCTACTAGATTATGCTCAGGAAGGCAATTCATTAGATGAATTAGTATTTAACAAAACAACTCCTAACATAACACTAGAAGAAAACTCAAATTTCAGCAGCAAATGAGTACCATGAAACACTGAACACCATTACGCACAGATGGGGGTATAGGCTCCTCTATGATGCAGTGCTTGGATGGTTTTTGTGGAATTTGTGCCATAATGTACCATAAAATCAGTTGGTTGTTCCTGTTGCATTAGTTGCTGGAAACCTACTTGTCATTTTTGAAAATGAGGAGATAAACGATTATTTTTCCAGTTTTTTGGATGTTCAAATTTCTTGTTACTTCATTTACTACCATTTGTGCAGCTGCTTACGTTTCTGCAATTTGGAGGATATACTCTAGTAAGGAACTCCAAAGATCTTTTTGAGAGTTTTGGTTTCGAGGATCAGCCTGTAATAATTGGACTGATCATTTTTCAGGTATGTCATGCTCATGTTTCTTAAGAAGTGTTATCTTGCTATTTTCTTTTTCTCGAGATTTTTGGTACCAATTTCTGCTGTAGCACAACTATTCCTGTGAAATGAAACAGATGTTTATATTTTTCATTTAAAATTGCAGTGGGATGCATTGTTCTATGGATTTCCAGTATTGTTTATGTTGTGACTTGACTGACACGAACTTTGCTTTGATTACAGCACACCATAATACCTGTCCAACACCTACTGAGTTTTTGCCTGAACCTTGTCAGCAGAGCATTTGAATTTCAGGTTCGTTCTTCTATTTGCCTCCGAGTTATTTGCTATTGCTAGCTTTAAAACTTTTGGTTGCACTTACCTTAATCCAATTTCTAGGCTGATGCCTTTGCCAAGAACCTTGGGTACGCCCCTCAGCTCCGGGCAGCCCTTGTTAAACTACAGGTAACCGTCTGAAGGTCCTTTTGATTTATTCTGTTTTCTTCTAATTGACCATGGAATCACTATTGTTTTTCTAGTGGACATCTGAACTGCAAGATCTGATAACTCCATTATGTCATACTTTCATCTCGAAGTTCAATGCTGGCATTTAGAAACTGCATTTTTCATCAGCATCCCTTTTTACTCTTCGTTCTTGTTCCTCTTTTTTCGTTGGTGTACTTGGTGATATTACTAATGTTACTTCATCCACACAAACCATCTATGCATGCTGAAGGGAAGAGAACTTGTATGCAATTTGCGTAAACTAATTTGAAATTTGCTTGAAAATTTCAGGAAGAGAACTTATCTGCAATGAACACGGATCCGTGGTATTCAGCATATCACTACTCCCATCCACCCCTTGTTGAAAGGCTTTCTGCTCTTGAAGATCCAGACAGCAAGAAAGAAGACTAATGGGGTATGATTCGGTTGATGTTATCCTTGAAGCGCCGAAGTCTTTCTTTCAGCGAGTTACCGCATGCAAGTCCCTGACCCTGATTATCATGGCATCATTTCGATGTTTGGATGTTTAAGGGATTTGATACAGGATAGCTTTGTCAAAGTTCTGTAAGCATTCCACCATATATGCACACAGTGGCACATAAGTAATTATGTACCTCTAGGTTAAGATAGTTGTCATTCATCAATCGACTGAGTACTGACAGATATTGACCTATGTACACTGGTGTATTAGTCTAATATTTAGAAATACAGGTGAATCAGCTGTTGAAATGTTCAGATGCACTTATGCATCTTCTACTATCTTCGAAGTTCTTGTGTTAGCCTTCTGTAATTATGCCCATTATAGGAATGCAGTATTAGCATTCCACTAGTACAGCATATATGGTGCCGGTCGGTTATGCTGAAATAAACTGGTTTATAATTAAAATTATACTATAGTTGACTGAAATTACACTGTAGCTAATGATGATTTATTTGGTGTAACTAAAATTAAAAAAAATTAAAATAGAAAAAAATAGGTTAGCCCATGATTGATAACACAAATGGATACAGAAAAAATAACCGGCAAAAAGGGCTGAAAAAAAGCTAAAAAGTAAAAAAAAAATGAAATTTAGGGATAGTAAAATATAAGTCAGAAGTACAAATTAAAATAAGCAGGGCATTTTCCAAGCCAATCAGGATACAAAACCGATACAGTAGGCATCTTCGAGACGAGGATATGCTCGTGTGCCGACTCCAACCTCTTGCTTCACGTCTCCAGTCCACTGACTGCTAAGCTCCGATGCTCTCGCTCTCCACTCTTTCCTCGCCCCCGCCTCCTCCCCGCACCACCACCGTCGGCCTCCTTCGCGGGGCCGCTGCGCGGCGCGACGCGCCGCTCACCTCCGCGCTCCACGCCGCCCTCCTGAAGTCCGGCGCGCTCCACTCTCCCCAAACCCTCGCCACCAACTCCCTCCTGCACGCGTACCTCCAATGCGGCCTCCTCTCCCACGCGCTCCATCTGCTCGACGAAACGCCCCACCGTGATGCCGCCACCTACGCCACCCTTATCTCCGCCCACTGCCGCCTTGGCGCGCCCCTGGACGCCTGCCGCGCTTTCTTGGACATGCTGGCCCAGGACGCCCACGGGCACGACGCCGTCCGCCCCAACGAGTTCACGGTGGCCGCGCTCCTGCAGGCTTGTGGGCTCGCCAAGGACGCGAGGCTGGGGAGGATGGTGCATGGCTACCTTGTGACCAATGGGTTTTGCTGTGACCCGTTTGTGGTTGGCTCGTTGGTCAATATGTACGCCAAGGTTGGGGATGTGGTCAGGGCGCGAAGGCTGGTTCTTGGATTGGCCTGCAGGGATGTAGTTTCTTGGACGGCCATTATATCAGGGTGCGTGCTCAATGGGATGCTAGCAGAGGCTCTCAAGGTGTTTGTCATGATGCTGGAAGATGGTATCCCTCCCAACAATGTCACAATGTTGAGTGTTATTCAGGCGTGCTCTTTGATGGGCCACGCGGGATTGTTCAGTCAGATGCACGCGCTTGTTGTTCGGTTGGGGCTCGAGGACGATGTTTCAGTTGTGAATTCTCTCATCATGATGTATGCAAAGAATGGCTTTGTTGAAGAGGCCGTGCAGCTCTTCGAGGGTCTGTACCTGAGGAGAGGGGATGTGTGTTCTAATGCTGATGTTCTCGCTGCACTTCTTTACGGTTGCACCGTTTCAGGACCCCTGAAGAATGGGAAGGGAATCCATGCACACTTGATTAAAATGAGTGCTTTCCCAAGCATCAGCATTGAAAACTCCCTCATGGGCATGTATGCTAGATTTGAGCAAGTTGACGCAGCATGTTTGGTGTTTAAAGGCATGAAAGTTAAGGATATTGTGTCGTGGAACACAATGATCTCATGCCTGACCAAGAGTGACCATGTGAATGAAGCCTTGGAGCTTTTCAGCGCTCTTCATAGCAGTGGTGGTGGGCTTGTGCCTGACTTCATCACGGTCTTGAGCGTAGTGCAGGCATGCTCCAGTGCTGGATTACTGCAGCAAGGGAAAATGCTTCATGGATACACTATAAAATCTGGATTTGTGCATGATGTCTCGATCTGCAATGCTCTCATAAGCATGTATGCTAAGTTAGGAAGAATTGATTTCGCCGAGCAGATCTTCAAGCAGATGGACGCTAAGGACCTTGTTTCGTGGAATTCAATGATCAATGCTTATGGGATACACGGAGATGGTCATTCAGCTCTTTGGGTTTTCCGCCAGCTGACAGATGTTGGAACGCATGCGCCCAATGCTATCACATTTGTAAGTGTGATATCGGCTTGCAGTCACTCTGGGTTAATTTCAGAAGGATACAGGTGCTTTGAAAGCATGAGAAGGGACCATGGCATTGAGCCTAGCATGGATCATTATGCTTCTGTAGTAGATCTGCTTGGAAGGTCTGGGAGGTTCACCGAGGCAGAAGAATTTATCAGGGATATGCCTGTCCCTCCCAACTCATCCATTTGGGGGCCTCTGCTGGCTGCTTGCCGGCTTCATGGGAATGTTGATCTTGCAGAAAAGGCTGCTAAAGAATTGTCAATGTTGGAACCTGAGAGTGACATTTGGAGAGTCTCCTTGTCAAATATCTATGCCTTGGCTGGGAGATGGAAAGACTCTGCAAAGATTAGGACTGAAATGAAGAGAGTCGGTTTGAAAAAGGAGACTGGGTGGAGTTTTGTAGATGTAGGAGGGGTTGAGGGTTTTAAGTTTGTGTCAGCAGACACAAGGCATCGTGATGCTGAAAAAATATATGCAGTATGGCACAGTATGAACAAGCACATCGCAGATGTTGCTGGTGATGTGCAGAGTCTAGTGAGTGTAATTTAGCTGATGTCAGATGTTTGATAGATTCATATACATGATTTTTGTTGAAAGAAATGGCAGGAGCTCTGCCGTAACACTAAAGAAGAAAGCAAGGATTACAACGTTTAGAAGTTCACAAAAACAACAAGGTCAAACACTAATCCAAACAAAGCACACAGACACCCTGAACAACCGACCGGAGGCCGCAGACAACTGAAAGAAAAGGATCACCCCACTGCTCTTTTCCACAACATCTTCACGGATGTGCCTGAAAACTTCCTGGGGCGGGAGGTATACATGTTCAAAAATTCTACGCCTCCTCTCCTTCCAAATATTTCGACATGAGTAAGTTAGAATGCCATCAAACTCTCATGAGCTCTTTAGGAACCCTGCTCCTCGCGTCATTCGACCAAGCTGAGAGATCGATGGAATCATTCAAGAATGGCGACTGAAGCTCAATCCAATGAAACACTTTCCCCCAAATATGCTTGGCAAATATGCAACGAAGCATCAAGTGGGTGCCCGACTCATTTTCCTGACCAGACAAAGGACATAGTATACTTTTGGCCACCCCCTAATTGCCAAATTATCCGCTCTTACAGTCTTTTCCTGCACAAGTTGCCACATAAAAAACCTGCACTTATTTTCAGTACGTGCTTGCCAAATCATGAAAGCGCCATCAAATCGCGTTGAGCCCTGAAATTGAATATCATAAGCAGACTTCGCCATGTAAACGCCATTGGCTGTCCACTTCCACGAAATGGAGTCTGCGACGCCCGGTTGCAGCTGCACCTGATTAATTTGTAACCACAGATCAACAAATTGATAAACCTGCTCAGAGGTACGACATGTTTCGCAATGCTTTGAGCCAGCTCCTATTGTGCAATTCATGTTGCACACTTGCACTGATCTGTTCTATATGCATGATTTGGTTAGGTCAAAGTTATGAAGCTGAGCTTTTGTAATGTACAGTCTGAACTTACTGACTTGAAATTACATCAGATTTATTGATTGGGGCGCTGTGGTATAAGTAATCCTAACAAGTATATAGATTGAACGCAAAAGGCAATTTGAGAACGCTGCAGTGTATTGCATGGTCCTTCGCTTTGACGACCTATTTGTTGTTTCTCTTCCTGTTAACCTAAAATTATGTTTTGTGTTCTTGCTGCGAGGATCTACATTTTGCTCTCTGTTCTGGACCTGTGCTGTAATATGGGATATAAACGACTCTTACTATAGTTTAAATGGTAATAGTCCTTTTTGCTGATGATCCAATATGCCAGTAGAAATGTAGAGAAACATCTTACTGCTGTTAAGTTCTTATGCTAACGTGCTTACTGAAAGCAGCAAGGATCGGTAATACGAAATAGTGGAGAGCAGCTCCGGATGTACCATATCCATGTTACAGTATGGTTCAGATACAATTAGCTAGTGGTTTATATCCTTGGATGCGCCGTCCTCCGTGTGCAACTTTGATTAGACATGTAAGCGAAAAGGGTAGTCTTATGCTGCCCATCGACTAGTCCATTCAGTTTATTTCGTTGTCTGCTGGAGAAGCATTCTTATGTGTACCCATCTATATGTTACGAATTTCTTCCAAAAAATTGCACTATATATCCACATTTCTTGAGTTGCACATTCGGTGTATTTTGTCGTCCGCTAAAGAAGCATTCTTTTGTGCCCCAACTCCCCATATATACTAGCTACGACGTGGCCTGAAGCAACTCGCAGCGGCTGGATTGGCAGGCTGCGGCCCATTAACCGTTCAGCTGGAAGCAGCAGGTAGAGAGAGGCGTGGACGCGGGAACTGGCTCCGGTGGCCGAGGCCCATGAAGCGATTGGCAAGAGCGCTCCTAACGTGCACAACGCATGCGTCGGCACAACAACGGAAAAACGACGTAGCACGGCTGGCTAGCCAGAGAATCCCCATGTTTAATACACGGATGATGTTATGAACTAGCTGTATGAGCGCGGCGCACGCCGCGCTAGCTGCCGTGTGGACCAAAGTAAAAGAGATGACAATTCGCAAGGAGTTTCGTAAAAAAAATCGAGGACACGTGCGTAATTTCGGAAAAAGCAAAGACCTTTTTCGTAAAAAGCCGAGGACTTGTAAGGACCTGTACGTGAGTAAATAAGGACCTATACGTAATTTTGGAAACCCGCGGGGCACCATCCAAAATTTTTTTTAAAAAAACTGGGCGCAGGGACCTATTCGCGAGGAAAAAGGACCTTTACGCAATTTTCGGAAAATAGAAGGGAAGTGGTTCCCCCGGCCGTACGCAAAACCGAGCACCACGCGCCGGCCGAGGGAGCGAAGGGGGCGACGTGGATAGGCTCGCTGCCCCGGAATGCTTCCGGCTTTGTATCGGTTACGATTTGTCCCAAAAGTATGTACTTTATATCCATAGAAACATCTAAGTAACAGTATACCGTTCTTTGCCTAACTGACAGAATAAGAAATCAGATGTGTCTTATGCGGTCACCTAATGAACCACTGTTTCCTATTCTTATCCAAACAATCCTTATCCAAACGTGGCTAGTGACTACCATCTCCACCACATCCTCCTCCTTTCTCTCTCTTTCTCCCCATCACAGGAATGCAACAGCTAGTAGCTGTGTCAATCTAGTAGCTAGCAGCTATGGCACTTGGCAGCAGGTGCAGGTATGGCACGGCCAGCTCGGCAATGCACACGAGCAAGCAAAGCCGAGTGCACGTATCCAGCGAGACACTTGGACGAGGATGACAAGATGTTGCGTCGATGGATAGGAACAGTGGTGATGCAAGCATAAGGGCTGCGCACAGACGAGGTGAGTGGCCACGAGCGCATGGTGGTCAGAAGGAATGGTGAGTGAGCAGCGTTGACTAATCAGCGATGGTTACGGAGGCAATAGGCGAGTACGTGTAAGGTGGAGAAGGCCGACTAGAGTGGGTTAATAGGCACGTTTAAAATTCTTTTGGCTAAAATCGAATTTATGTGCGGAAAAGTAAGTCAAATTAGTTTTGCACAATTAAGACCTAAATCAACTAGTCTCACTAAGTGCACCAATAATCTAAGTCTATGTCAAGATTTACAATTCTAAAGTGACAAGCAATTAATTTAATTCTAAGAATGTAAAATGCTTAGATATAAATTGAGCACAAGAAAGTATACCACAATGACACGATTTCTTTTAATGTGGTGTTTGAAAACTTACCGGTCCCCTCTAGTTCACGTTGAGGTAAGCCCAAATGAATTGGACCAGCTCCACGAATTAAGGTAAAAACCTCAATTCCACTAGTTGTAGCTCTTTCTCCCTCTGGGTTGGTGAGCTCTAACATTCACAACACACCGGATCTCTTCACAATCTCCTTTGAAGAGATCACCGGACACAACTCCTCCAACACTATCTAGGAGTTGGCAACCTCTAAGAGTAACAAGTCAAGCTCTTTACTTGACTCTCACCACGTGCAACGAATGCATATGCTTAAGTAGATATGAAATCCATCTCTAGATGCAACACATGCAACTAGATACCTCTTTCCTTGCTAATAAGGTGCAACACATGTACAATTGAGAGGAGAAACTCACACTAGTTCAAGAGAATGAAATAGTGCCAAAGAATGGTATCCCAAATGATCAAGAGGGTATTTATAGACTCTAACCAAAATTTCAATCGTTGAGGCAAAAATCCCCAAAAATTCAGTAGGTGCGGTACCATGTACTGGCCGATACTACCACACCTACTATTCAATGACTATTTGGAGTTCATTAAATGCTCAAAAACTACCTGTTAAACTTCAAATCGGTACTATCGCACTTAGCAGGGCTGATACTACCGATCATGCGGTAGTATTGCTCCTTACATACAATAGTACCATTTTCCAGGGGAGGAAAAAGCTCCAAAAATCACCTCTCCGGAAATTAGTTACCGCCATGCAGGTTTCGGTCCTACCATGGTACAGTACTACTTCACCTTTCATGCGGTCATATCGTATTGTGGTAATCGAAATTGAGTGATCTTGAACTCTATGAAAAACTTACTCAGAGAGCTACGAAACCCAATTGTTTAGATGATCTCAAACATATTAGATCAATGCAAAAGATACAAAAAATCCAAAGATTCACTACCATAATCTAAGTTCAAGGAAATAGCAACGAGCAATCTTAGACCATGTCAAGAAAAAATTCATGAATTCTAATAATTTGCAAAATACATTTGCAAATTTAGATCATGCCAGAAGGAGTAGGTACATAGATTTCAACTATTTGCAAAGTATAATCACATATAACAAGGATTAGATGTATGAGGCTCAACTATTTGCAAAACATATTCATAAACAATAACATCATACCATGGAAAACTAGAACAAGCAGGATTGAGCTATCAATATATGATAAGATTCAAACTACTAGACAAAACTCCTCTTAATAGTACGGCAGTCATATACTAGCAATTCGATCTTTCAACTAAACACTAAGACCGGTAAAAATTAGGAACACATCCTTAGTCCTAACTAGTTATACTTTTGCCTTAAGCATCCTCTTGAAACTTGATAACACATATTTTTACTTCAAGTCCGAGTCATTGTCTTGATATACATCAACCTATGATGAATTATTCACTTATCTCCATCAATGCATGATGGGCCTTCTTTTGACTTAATGATCAACTCATGATCATCTCCTCTTTAGGATCTTTATGTGCATCAATACATAATATGTCTTTTCCTTGAACCTTGACTTGATGACGATCAACTCATGATGCAATCCAAAGTCTTCATTATCATGGAACATAACCTATCATCCAACTTGAAAAATATTAGTCACACAATGTGATTGTCATTAATTATCAAAATATACCATTAACTCATAATGATGTGTCTTAGATTCTTTAATCTTTCCCTTTTTAGTAATGGATGACAACCACCAAAATTGCAAATAATCGGATATAAAGCAATATGAGTATATATAAACTATACAAGCTTTATATACTCAAAGGATATGTTTTAAAATATAGATCCCCAATATATGTGGACAAAAAATATGGATCAATACTAATAAAACCATAAAATATAGAATAAACTCTTTCTAAATGTGTGCATATATGAATGTGTAATAAAAACATATGCACATATTTAAGTTAAACTTTTAATAGAGTTCAACTTATATTTTGGATCCAAGGAATGCAACATGATATAAGAATACGATGTTAAGTGCATATCTCTATGATTTTTTACTTTTTTTTAATCTAAATAAGACTAAATAATATCATAATAAATAAACATATTAGTCTCATATATAGATTTATCATTAATCACCAAAAGCAAATTAATGGAGCTTGAAGTTACAGCGTGCGATGATGATATGTGAGGCCACGAAGAGGCGGTGTGGCTCGCGGTGGGCAGGCAGTCACCATGGCCGCAACCATGTCCTGCCCTCTCCTTCCTTACCTATTTTGATTTTTTTGCTTGAAACTTGAATTGAATTTTGAAACTTGCTTTGAATCTTCAAATTTATTTTCAAAACTTGCTTTTGAGATCTGAAACTTGGTGAAACTTTTAAAATTTTGTTGAACTCAGGATGAAATTTATTTGGAACTTGGTGAAACTAGTTTAAAATTTGTTGAGATTCATCCGAGACTCAATTCGTGAGGCTTAATGAAACTTGAACCTCATCTAAAACTTGATATTTTTTTGGTTGATTCTTTATGAAACTTGGATCCCAAACCTGAAACTTCATAAAACATGATATTTTAAAATATGAAACACATGTGAAATTTGCTTGAGACCTGATGTTTCATTTTTGAAAGTTTCATCACCTTCTGAACTTTTGGTTTCATTTTTTTAAGAGAACTTGAAACTTCTGATAAACTCACTTGAAACTCGAAAGCATCTATAAAACCTAAATTTCATTTCTGAAACTTAACAACAACGAAACTTTGTTG
Source organism: Dendrocalamus latiflorus (assembly GCA_017311315.1). NCBI lineage: Eukaryota > Viridiplantae > Streptophyta > Magnoliopsida > Poales > Poaceae > Dendrocalamus > Dendrocalamus latiflorus. The sequence continues at coordinate 40,727,903 of CM029610.1, forward strand.
AAACTTGTTTTTAATCAAGGTTTAGATTTGAAAGTGAATGAAACTTGTAGTTTTAGATTTTAAAACCATTAAAACTTGTTGAAACCTTGTGAAACCTATTTGAAAATGTGTTTGAAACCTGATAAAACCTGTGAAACGTGGTATGAAACATTGAAGTTTGTCTTTTGAAAGTCACCTGAAATTCTTTTGAAACTTATGTTTAATCATGTCTTATATTTGAAACTGGTAGAAACTTATAGTTTAAGAGTTGAAACCCATTGAAAATTGTTAAAATGTGCTAAAGCATTATGAAACCTATTTGAAACATTTTGAAACCTGATGAAACGTTGCTCTAAAACTTTAAAGTTTGTCTATTGGAACTCAGCTGACATTATTCTGAAACTTGTTTTTAATCAAATTTTATTTTTAAAATTAGACAAACTTATAGTTTCATATTTGAACCCATTGAATTTTGTTGAAATGCACTGGCGTGAAATTTGTTTGAAACTCTTTTGGAACCTGATGAAACCTGTGAAACATGGATAAAACCCGTTGAAACCTGTCTATACCGTTGGAACAGTCAAGCGTAGGGTAGCATCGTCCTGTATCCATATGTTTTGAATCGGTGATTTTTCATTTGAGTTCAACAGAGAAATCTTAAATCCTGCTTCTGGAGTTGAACGAATGAGCACAGATCGCACAGATATGTTAAGCCGGTTTAGTTGAACACAAATGCGCACAGATCACACGCTCACACCCCGTACGTTCATTTATCATTTGTGATTTTGTTTCTTAAATCTGGAATACAATCACAACAACTTCCAAAATGAACGCTATCCTGGAATAGCAGAGTAAAAATAAAAATTATGGAACAATCAAAAGAGACACAAGCTGGATACAGAAAAATTTTCATTGCACTAAGCTTCATTACTTCGCCCCCTGAAGATTCCATATCGAGTAGATCACTTACATAAGGGCAAGTGTAAATGACCTCTAGTTGACTACGATACAATTCAATTCCTGTATTATGTAGTATACTTCCAATATTCTACTTCCGCATCAGGAGGACTACAGTGTGAGCAGCGATGCTCCTATTGTCCCCTAGACTGTCGACTTTCTCATGCGTCTTGGCCTTGAGATTGACAACAGATGGATCCGCCCCAAGTAGGTCACACAAGTTAGATCGGATTGTCTCCTTGAATGGGCTAATTTTTGGTTTTTGCAAGATCAGTGTAGCGTCAATGTTCCCCAGCTCATAGCCTGCTTCATACATCAGGTTCACCTGAAATTACATCACAATAAAAATGGTGTTACACAGATAGAAGCTAAGTAAAATTGCATCAACCTAGCATCTGTTTCATCAGTCATATCTTCTAAACTCTTAACACTTCGATGATATAACATATAAGCAAAATTCATGTATGAGTACAGGAAACAATCGTGCTCCAATTGGATAACATTCTACATAACATTGCTTGAAATGATCAAATGACTAAGAGACCAACAAATGCCACGTAGTGTCAAATTTAAAAGAAAATAAGCTAATTTCAATGGTCCATGAGGTCATGCAGAAAAAGCATCACATAAAGAGCTCAAATTCTAAAGTATGGGAATTCTTTCTATCCAAAAGTCCAAGAGCAAATATGCAGTCGGCATTCTAAGCACATGATACATGCCTTGTACAAATTCTAACATGGAATACCTTTTGTCCTGGAAGAGTCCAAAAGTCCGAGATCAAATTTGCAGTAAACAAATCATGTGCAATCAGGTGTCGACATAATCATGATTTAAGTACCCGATGCTTACGGTGTTTCGGATGCAGGAACATTAAAATAGTCGAACAGTAAAAACGCAGGTGATGAACTCGGGTGTCTACAAGGATGCATTTTGGGTCTCCTCCACTCCCAACAACATAAGGGAAGAAACTCTTCTTTTTCCAAAGAAGGGATACACAAGTTTGATCAACTAACACATGATAGTCTAGACTTCAGACTTGCCTATTACTAATTCTAGTAGAAGAAAAAACTAATTAAATACAGAGTGCTATATATATGATCAGAAATTGCAAATTGTTCAGCAAAAGCATCACACACGAACTCTAAATTTTGTTCTGATAAAGCATTCCACGCACCGTAAACCGTCCTAGTTACTTACTGTATCCTAACATGCTACAGAAACTACATCGAATCGCCTTCAAAGAATGAAATTTGGAGTCAACTTGAGAAACTCACAGCTTCCCTCATGAACACCGAATTGTTCAGCAAAAGCATCACGCACGAACTCTAAATTTTGTTCTGATAAAGCATTCCACGCACTGTAAACCGTCCTAATTACTCAACTGTATCCTAACATGCTACAGAAACTACATCGAATCGCCTTCAAAGAATGAAATTTGGAGTCAACTCGAGAAACTCACAGCTTCCCTCATGAACACCGAAGAATCGGCGCCTTTCCACCGGGGGTCAGAGTCCGGAAAGATCTGCCCGATGTCCGGCAGCCCCAGCGCGCCGAGAATCGCGTCGACCACGCAGTGCAGAAGCACGTCCCCTGCGCACAAAGGCAAAATTCCCCACGTCTGGTAACGAAACGAGGCAAGGAACGGAAGCACAAGAAAAGAACAAGCAACAATAAACGGCGGTACACGTACCGTCGGAGTGGGCGTCGCAGCCGCGGTCGTGGGGGATGCTGATGCCGCCGATGATGAGCGGGAGGCCCGGTTCGAGGCGGTGGAGGTCGAAGCCATGGCCCACGCGGAACGGGAGGGCCGGCGGCTTCGGCACCGCGGCCAACGCGGGCTGGTGCTCCGCCTGGAGCGCGGCCGCGACCGCCGGGGTTGGCTGCCGGAGGAGCAGGAACGCCCGAGCGGGGGAAGGGGAGGAGGGGGTGGGGTGGGCGCGGGTCCATGGCGCGGTGGAGATGGGGGAGGCCAAGAAGAGGGAGGAGGCGGTGGCCATGGCGTCGCGCTGCCTGAGAGAGAGAGCGCGGTGGCCTTCCCTGACCTTCCGGTTTATTTTTTATTACTCATAAATTTCTTTTTTTAATTTTTTCAAGCTTTTTATCGGTTCTTTTTTCTAAGTATTTGTTTGTATCATCTGTGATGAGTTAACATATTTTTTCTATTTTTAAATTTAGTTACGTCAAATAAGTTACCATCTATTACAATGTAATTTCAATCAGTTATAGTATAATTTTAATCATAAGTCAATTTATTTTAGTCTAATGGAGCACTTCAGCGGGTGGGGTGGGATTTGGCTGCAGAGGGTGAGAAAAGCAGGGGTTTTTGTGTGCCGGAATAATTTGCGGCGGGGCGAGACGGGCATCTCACGTTGGAGATGCGAATGCGACTGTGTCAATTTAAGGCAACTAGTAGTGTGCCCGTGCTAACGCTACGATAAAATACAAAACAAGATAAAATTTGTAAAAAATAAAACGAACAATCAGATTCATTAAGATTCACGTCTCATATATTGTATAACCAAATATTTTTGTCACATAATGAATGTCACATAACGATTGATCCTTTGAGGAGGCGACAACATCATTGGACTCACCCACCGACGACTTTCTCCATCCCCACATCATTGACAGCGAAGGCGAGCGCCTCGGCGACGTAGAGCTGGAAGGCGTTGGCGGCGTCGCGGTCGAAGGAGGCTACGGCGCAGAGCGGCGCCTCCTGGCGAGTGACGCGGATCTGGCACGCGATGAGGTCGTCCATGGTCATCTTCTTGCCGAAGGAGCCGGCGGGGGAGAGGCCTTTGGGCGGCGGCGGCTGGGAGGAGCGCGCGTCGGACGGGTAGGAGAGGTAGACGAAGGAGCCGTTGGCGAGGTTCAGGGAGGCGAGCCGGGCGGCCGGGTCGGAGAGCAGCAGCGGCGGGGCGGCGACGGTGGCGGCCTAGGGCAGGAGGAGGGCCAGGTCGAGGGAGAGGCGCTGGAGATGGACGGGCACGGTGACGCGCTCCGCGATGAGGCCCGATCCAACGACTTTGTGCATCCGCACGAGACAAGACTACATCTACACTGTTTCCATCAACATCTACGCTTATCTCAAACCTTTTGGGACTCTTTTCGGGCCCGTGTCCACTGGCACTCTTTTCCATCAACATCTACAACTGCACTGGGACTCTTTTCTCCATCTTCGGCCAACGCATCCGTGAGGATACCAAGTCTACATGCATGCTCACCAGCGGAAGGTGGAAACTTTCATTAGTTCAGTTAAATAAACAAAAATAAACTTTTAAGTACATTTCAAACTGTCATGCATATTTATTTTGAAATTGCTACAGTAGTCAATAGCACACAGCCACACCTTCTAAGTTGTAAGCAAATAATATAATGATAACACAAAACTCCTTTAGTTGGTATAAATAAATTTACAGTGGCAGCATCATGCTACATAGGAGAAGGACGCAAAGATGATTGGGTACATAATAAGCACATATAACATGATTTATCAACATAATTGTATCCAAAGCATAGAAATCAAATTGACTTACTCATTTTATTGATTGCTGCAGCCATCTTCTGAAGTTCATCTGGACAAATGTCAGGGCAGTGTGTGAATCCAAAATATAGCAGAGTCCATTTGCCCAAGAAATCCTTTTCGGTGACGGGTTTCCCATTATGGTTTAGAAGCTTAAATGGGCCACCAATGGCTGCAGTGCCTACTGATGGTTCTTGCTTCACAGCACTTGTTCTATTCTTCAATTCTGGGAAAGATGGGTTGGGAAAAAAAACTCCATGAGAAGCTCAATAACAGGCACAGGCAGGATTACAAGATGGCAGCTTTCTATTATGCAAATCAAACTTTCATGAAACACCTGTCTCCATTTGTTTAAAAAAAAGAGTGTTTTGGTAAATACTAAACATAGCAAATTCTGAACCCAAGGAAAGATTATATCAGAATGCACATAGCATGGAACATAGGGCATTCACTGTCCTATAAAAGCTTTAGGCCTCCTAATATCAGATATGATTTGGATGAAGTGTTCAGACATTGATTTCACTGACCTATAAGGGTTTTGCTGATGAAACAAGAAAGCAAGATAAGCAACAAGCCAACAACCTTTATATCTCTTATTTAATGAGTTTAATTTTCCTCCTTTTCTTCCTAAGCATACGCATATAAAATGCAGCTATGTAGGAAGAAGCCAGTGATTACAGAGAAAATATAAAGGGTACAAATAACTGTTCTTGGACATTATTGTAACATTAGTTCTCTAGTCATGCCCCTACGAAAGGTAAACAAGTTTATTTGTGCAAGTTCTGTGAAGTTGGGCAGGCTCAGGCAGCTATTGGATTTTGGTTTCCCATCTTATATACATGGATGATAGGAAAGCTTGACGAAAATGCTGGGTTTTTTTATGTGTTTGTTTATATGTAAGCAATTGATTGTGGACAAAAAAGAATGCACAAGACAATATATCAATGTTTCTTAGCTTGCCCCACCATAGCTGCAACAAGTACAGAGAGGTGATACTTCCCTAGATGATATTTTACCAATACTTCACATAACTTTGTTTTCCAAATCAACAGAGCCCATCAGTCCAATATGGGTTTGATACAACAAGAAAATCAATAATGGATTACCAGAGGCAGCAGTCCTAGCATGACAACAAACGAAAACAACTCACCATAGTAATCTACCTTCAATGTGACGCTTCTTTTCCTTGTCGTAGTACACAACTATCCCTCCTCCAGTCACCAGAAGCAGGAGAAAGCTCAACCACGATACGGGCTGCAAGGGAAGTAACAACGTTTTTTTGGTAAAGCACATCTCTTATAAATCATAGTTTTTTTAAGAACAAACAACATAGAGCTTCTTAGCAAGCAGGCAAGGCCTAAAAACTGGATAAGGAATAGCTCAAGAAAACCATCCGCTAGATGTGCACTATGCTAGATCGCAGTTGCGTCGTGCAAGATCAACCATTTTAGGCAATTGCCTCGATTTTGCTCCTACATAAGAATCCAATAAGGCATTTGAGGTCACATCACACTCACCCCTCCTCGGACGGGTTTTCCAGCGTCCGCTTGCTCAGATTTCCCGGACTGCCCGTCACCCCCTTTGCCGTCGCTCACACCAGGCGCCGCCGCAGGCTTCGAGCTGTCCTGCGCCGCAACCGAGGCGTCGCTGGAGAAGCGCCCCCCCCCGATACCGCAGCTCCGAAGCGAGAAGCACCCAACTCAGTGATCTGCTGCAGCACAAGCAACAAACAATCCACAAGCCATGTTGGTCGCAGTGTCACTCCCAAAAGAAGAGAAGATTCCATGCTAAGGACGAGAGATTCTAGGGCACCTGAGTGCGAGGGCGAACAAGACTGGGAGAGAGCGCGCGCGAGGAGGGCGTGGAGATGGGATGCCGAGGAGGGCGTGGAGATGGGATCTAACAAAGCACGGATCGGGGGAGGAGGCGGGGCGTAGCGGAGGAGTGGGGGGAGGAGGAGGAGGAGGAGGCGGTGGCGCGGGGTGGGGAGGAGTAGGCGAGGGCGGAGCGGCGGAGGAGGGAGGGGAGGAGGCGGCGCGGGCGGAGGAGGGAGGGGAGGAGGCGGTGCGGAGAACGGGGGGAGGAGCGGTAATCGCGGGGAGAAGGGCGGAGCGGCGGATGAGGGAGGGGAGGAGGCGGCGCGGAGAACGGGGGAGCGGCGGGAGCGGAGGCGCGGGGGAGGCGGAGATGGGGGAGGATGGGGGGTGGCACGGTGGAGGATGGGGGGAGGCGCGGTAGAGGATAGGGGGAGGCGGAGGGAGGGGAGGCGCGGGGGAGGCGGAGAACGGAGCGGTTTCTGCGTAGCGGGAGGTGGTGGGTTTTCTAGGTTAAATGATGTGTATGATCCGGATGATTTTGACCTTAGGATCTTCAATGAGTAAGAGAGGAAGGTTTAAGGAGAGATCCAGGCCATTCATTCGTATGAAGTTGGATTACTTTGGTACACAAACCTAGGTGGACTTAGATTAGGCATGACTGTGGGGGTGGTTGAGGGGATGGATTTAGTAAAGAAAATTTTGGTGTATTATAGAGTAGGGTAGATCAGGCCCTCAAGGCTGCATGACATTTTCTGCCGTGGAGCTTGCATGACATTTTGACCGAAATGTGCACGAGGTGATACCGATTAGGAGTATTTAGGTCAGTTTGGTGTTTAGTATGTTGCATTGAGAATTAACGGAATAAAGTTAAGTCACAGAGAAGTTTTTATCTGTTCTTGTAAACTATTCTTCTTGTTACAGCTAAAAACGACGTTGCTAACGTATTTGAAAGTACTTCTAAAATGATACCGCAATGCTAAATTCAACCTTACACGTTACAGTTGGTTCATTTTAGGACTATAATCGATTCATTTCATCGCTGAAGAAAGTTTCATGTGAGGAACGGGGCTTCTGAATGGATATTAGGCTTTCCGCTTTCAGGGGCTCAGGGCCCACAGCACGAGCCCACGACAACAGGATTTCTATTTTCTGGAAGCCAACTGGATCATTTCTTATTAGGCATCGGATGGCCCAAGGAACCAGCCGACCAGACCTCCAGGCCCATGTTGCAAAACTCAAGGCCGATGTTATATGCTAGATAATCTCTTTTCATCGCTAATCGCTATCGATGAAACAACCCAAATTTGAAAACAGTTCGAATTTCTTTGAATTTTGTTTCAGTTTGATTCTTGGCTCTATCTAGCACCTTTCTCACTCATTCATGCCACCTTTTCTCTGCCTTATCATCTCCTTCATCCATCTGTGTGCAGCCTTGGCCGTAGCTACTATTCACCATACGATAAAAGTCACCGTCATCATCTCACTTGGTCCACGCCGTCACCCTTGCGTCAGCCATCGTACACCTCGTTTGTAGAGCACTGTCACCACCCAGACCGCTACTGGATAAGCCAAACCCAAGTTCGCCATCGTTGCCTCACTTCTCTTTCGTCCGACTTGACTACTGCTCCTTTGATCGCGACAAACCTTCGCCCGAGGCACCAGCTCAACCTACCGACCTCCTCGCCACCAATGTCGAGCCTCCCCGAAGCCTCCCGAGCTCTCCCACCCTAGCCACGCGCCAAAATTCGAGTAGACGTCTTTCCTGTATCGAACCGCCTTAGCTCACCTATAAAAAGCCTCGAGCCCTTCATTGAGTAGCATTGGCACCTAGGTGAGCTCCAGACACCCATACAATCCTCGTCGGCCGTCGCATCACTATCGATCACCGGAATTCCCCAAGTAAGCTTCAAATTCAATTCCTCTAGTAGAGTCAATTTCGTTTCAATTACTTGTGTTGTAGCATTCTTATGCCCTTAGAAACACTACTTAAGCATCACCATGGCCCGTGAAACCTCACAGCTCATCGGCCACCTATTTCCCTGCCAGCCGAAACTACCTCGCCGTGGACCGCTCACCACAGACCTCCACAACCCAAACCACCGCCGCCCAAGCCACCGTAACCACTCCCAGATGGTTAAACAACGGCCAATTAGAAGGAAGAAGCCCCTTGTAGCTCCTAGGCCATCCAAACACCCCGAAAAGAAACCACTTCGTTGCCAGCCAACCATAGCCTGCCGACCGCCACCGAGCCTCAAAATGAAACCCCCTCGTCCCTAGGAGTCGACCCATATCCCCAATTTTCATTTCAACGCACCATAGCTCGAGATTTTCCCGATTTTCGATTCCCCTGTTTCTCGGCACTATAGCAACGCAAGGAGGAAGACGATAAACAGTGCTATCGGGCCACTATTCATCCAAAACCAACCCAGTACTGTAGCAATCTAATACTGTAGCAACCGACCTAGTATGCATAGTAACAGACCTGGTAGTGAACAGTAATAGCCCATAGTGAATAGCACCAGAACCCGCTGTGAACAGTGCAGACCCGCGATGAATAGTAGACGCCCGTTACTATTCATCCAAAAATTCGAAAAACATATTTATAGTCATTTTGACTGTTTTGCCCCTGCGAAGTCTAATTTCTACTCCCTTTGGTCAAATTAGACACCAATAAAATCCTAATTAGCTCAAACACCATTCCAAACCTAAAATTCAAAAACTCTTCAAGCCATCTTTATTCACCGAAACCCTAAAAATATTTATGCACCTATTTTGATCATCTTGAATCTATCTACACCATTCCCATCTCCATTCTGTCATTTTAAACTCCAATAAACCTCTAAACCACTCAAATAATATTTCGACCTCAAAAACCCAATACCGTTCATGCCTGCAACCATTCTTCGAAACCCACATCCACCTATATAGCCATTTCGATTATCTCAACTATTCCAAGTCAATTCCTAACTTCGATCATCCAAACCAAACATTGTCTAGACTCTGACAACCCAAATCTATTATCTTTGTCTTTTGATTATTTTATCGTGTTTTGTTCCTAGCTTGCTTTATGCAAAGCAGGAACTCATTTGTTTTTGTCTTTCACGCTAGTACTCAAACTACACGAGTTGGTCAACAGAAAAGCTACAAGGGAATTAGAGAAAGCAGTATCCAGTCTGAAGACTACAGTAAGATAATCAGAGACTATGGACAAAGAGGTAAGTCACATGTTTTTGATCATATTGAACCTACATTCCTTTAATTATTTATTTATCAGTATTTTCATTATGTTATTTACAAGTTTTTATTTTTTGTACAATAAATATTTAGAATGACATGACATTAGCTAATGTCCTACCACCCGAAAAAGACATGTTTAATTTGATGACCATATTCACCTTGACAAGACTTAGTAATATTAAATATATTATTAATGTAATCATGGTAGTTTAGGAACTCAATAGGTTTTCCACTACTAAGAGACTTGAAATTTTGTTGATAGAATTTTAAAAGTGAATCTACGGTAAGGAAGTTTCACGAGAAGCCATGAGTTGGCCGGGTCCTATGACCTTATCCTAAGGTGGAGGCTTGGACAAAAAAAGTGATAGTGCAGTGGGTATTGATATGGGTTTGTGGGTGGAAGATTGTCTCAGTGAAAATATAAAGACTAGACCCTTATACCAAGTAAAGAACATAGCGATCGCCCACCCATAAGCGTTGATTCATCAAACTGTTCTAGTAACTACTCAAGTTCGATTGAATATCTACAACTGGTGGGGGAGACCGAGGGTGAGTTGAGGTGGTTAACCATACAATGGTAGGGTTGCGACAAATCGAGCGAGGCTGTATGGGCCACTTGAATTTTTGAGATCAAAAACCTACTGGGTAGAGGCTATATAAAAAATTAAGCAGTGAAAAGTCTTATTTTCTTAAGCCTGGACGCGGAGATTAAGAGATCTTGTGGGTAAAGCTGGGCAGCTCTGCAGAGTCATTTATGAATGGTATTTGAATACGTCATGCTTCTGGTAAATAAAGCTGTGTTTAATGGGTGATTCCAATAGCGAAGCATAAGTAGATTTGGAAATGATTTGAAAATGTTGAAGTCTGGTAATCAAGTTTTGAAACTCCAATTCCTTAAGAAGTTATTGTTCTTTTGTGTTTAAAATGTTTATAAATAAAACTACATTCACAACTACTTAATCAAATCCATATATTCCCATCCTTTTGAGATCCTGACAAGTAGTTATATATCATTTTCCCCTGTGCCTTGTTAAGTATGGTTGGTTGTACTTAGTCTTGTTTTGTTTTTCGACCAACACAAAGATCAGAAAAAGAAAGGATGTTACAAGTTTTCATGTTAGGGAAAGGATATTACAAGTTTTCGTGTTAGGGTTACGACCGCACCTAAGCGTTCCTGTGGAGTTTTCTTTAATTCTTCTTATTGTAAGTTAAATATTAGTCTTGGATGCCCTTAAAATTGTTAAAATTGACTATTAGATCTTTGTTTTAATCAAATTAACTCTTTTTAAATGTTCGTGAGCAGGCATGATACTCCTTTTGTCCGTAATTGAACTCCTAGACTGTTGCAAGATGTACGATGACCTTGTTCCTAAAAACGGGGGCGTTACAATCAAATCCTAGGATTTTCACTTTCCTCTTGTCCTATGATTCTTTTTAAACTATATGTTCCCTTATACGGTTTTCTGTTTGACTTTGATCCTTCTTGTTTCTGGACAACTGGTTTTGGTTCTTGTTTGGGAGAGTGGTTGGATGTCAGGTGGTGACTTATGAGGAAAACTGCAACAACATGATCCACGATGTGATTCTCAGTTTGTGTCTCTCTTTTGTGTCTTTTCACTTCTCTCATTTGAAACTTATGGAATTCCATAAAACAAAAATTATGTCACCATTGCCAGACCGAAATGGATGGAGAATACATCTAGTCTGCATATATGGAGTATAGAAAACACATCGAGTCTGAATATATGGAGTCTCTCACTCATTACCAGACTGAAGATACACAAACCGAAATGTGATAGTTCACTCTTCACTGGGTTCTATTGCACTACAGAACTTAAATGGCGAGTACACAAGTCACCTTTGGGTGTAGATTTTTCTTTCAGTAAAGGGTCATACATAAGCACAAGACAAACATGATTTACATGGGGAAAGATAAGCCGCTTTACAGCACTATGATAACATCAACTGAAAGCTCTTTACAAACTTGTATGCTCAACAGATGGAGTATTTTGGCTATGTCATGGTCACATGGGGCAGTATCTTGCCAGATTACAGAAACGAAAATCATACCACCAAATGAACTCAATGGAGGGAAAAGGGAGCAACCAGCATTACTCAAAATTTCCTTTCCACTTTCCATTACTAAGAACAGCCTTTAAGCTTTAACTGAAGCAACATTCGTGCGCCTAGATGACCAAGGTATTGGGGGAGGAAGATACACGCTTCAGGGCAAAAATATATACACATCAGGCTATAGACAGATCTCACCTTATGGAAGCCTACTACTGTACATGGTTGCACCCTTAGACATTCTACAGTTGGAAGCTAGCTAGAAATACAACGGTGCAAGCGCCTTCATCGGCGCTCCACCCAAACCTCCCATTCTGAGAGACTTCGCAGCACTATTCGCCTTTAATCCTGGAATAGTTGCATACTTCTTGGCGAATTGTGCAAAGGATATAAAAATGAAACAAAAAAAATGCAAGGCTTACATGAACGTGGCGCTCAACGGCCTATCAGCTAGAAGTGAGCTTCTGGAGCTCCCTAGCTCTAGCCCATCAGAGGCGGAACTGTACGAAGACAACAACTTCCTCTATTAAATTGCATAGAATATGAGTTAGTTCCTTTTTTAGATGAATATAAGTTACATTCTCATTAGGTAACGGAACTGTACTGAATGCCAGAATTGCGTAGTACCAAGCGAGCTCAGCATGCTTAACAAAGATTGTTTTTTCCTGATAGCTAGCTCTTTATAAAAAAAAAATCAATTTGGTGTTGGAACTTTTTTTTGAAAAAAAATTGGATGATCCCATGATTCATAATCTTATCCTTGTCCTTTGTGCAATGTGGGTTCCACAATATCACAAGTGCACACTACAAGACAAGGTTTCGAACTTAAAGACCTGCTCTACTGAAGAGAACTGGGTATCAGTACATACCAAAATTTCGTATAGTTTCAAAAGTTTGCCAAAACACGATGACTTTACAAACATTTTCTGATAGCTGCCCAAATATACCAGCCATTCTGCAGTGGCAGCAAGTTGTACTGACAGTACCAGAAACCATGGGCAATTGGGCAAACCCTGCTAGAAAGCACAGAATGTGGACCGAACCTAAGTTCAAGAAGGCGCAAGTGTGCTGCTGAAATCATGTGCAGTTTCTTTATATGAAAGAAAATAACTTCTGCTACTGACGAACTAAAAGTGTTAAACATCTGTAACGGACTACTTGCTCATGAAACATGCATTTATAGGGTTTTCAAGTATGGTAACCTCGACACCACAGTACATAATAACAATACAGGCATAATGTGGCGAAGGAGCTCTGTAAAAAAAAGATCTATGTAAAGAGATTAAGAGAAATATCATAGAGAAAAAAGCGAACATGGCAATATGCAACAAAGATCTAAAAAGGAAAAAATGCTTCAATAGCTTGTATTGCTGGCAACATGAAATAGTGGTGAACCATTTAGTGCAAGCATGATCTAAACTCTAAAGACATGTTAGCGAGATACTTACTTGATCTTCAAAATCAGGACTGGTCAAATTGATGGAGAGATTTCTCATCAACAACAATGCCTAAAGAAAAAAGACACAGATGTCAGTTGATGAAGAATATTTGAGAATTTCAAACCGTTATTTTTTAAGAATATTATGAATTCAACATGCCTTCTGTTGGTTTCAACAAAGATAACAAAAATGGTCCAAAATGATGACTAAAATACATATACAGTTTTTTTTGCAATGCTTAAATGAGAAGAGCTTAAGTACTGCAAAGCCATCATTACATAATAAAGATTAAAACAGGAACTATTGTGGTTATAAACCATACAGTATACAAAAGGGCTACAGAGAGGCTACAAAGGGGCTGACTGGTGCCTTACAAACCATGGAGACAAGGATAGAAGTTTGTACTACCTAGATTTGTCTGAAAAATAGAGCTCTTACCTCTCATGGCACTCTATGGCATATATTTATAGCCCTGAGGAGGCCTATTACATAAATACTCCTATCTAGATCAACGATTGTAGGGGTAATACTGTCTTTTCTCTTACTATAGTCTTTTGGGCTAGTCATATGGCCTTACGACTATTGAGCTTCTTGGAGCAATAGGTCGGCTTGGCCAAGGTGGGGGGCCACTCCCCTAACAAGAAAATTGCTTATGCTCGTGGTGTATTAACTTTTGATTTGTCAGAAGCAATTATTTTGGAGGAGAAATGGTGCAATACCACAGTAGCCTAGTTAAGATATTATTATGGTTAACTTTTGTACGAGCAGAAGGAAAACCAAATGTATCCATGATTCTCATACCGTTTCAACATCAATTGGATTCATCGCCTTAAGTTTCTGCAAATGACCACTGGTGCTTGGATCAAAAACACTACCCAAGAAGCTGTATACTTGTGCAAAATCTGGCATATCTGTATCAAAAATTTGACAGAGAATTAAAAAAGTCAACAATGACAGTGCAAATCATATAAGCAAAGCATTTGTTCAAGACGAAATCCCCAATACTGATACTAGTAAAATCAATGAAAAAAATGTAAGGTGTCCATACTAAAAAATGTTATGCGCTTTGTGTTATACAACCTTTAGTTACAACATGTCAAGCATAATTATCAAGTTATTGGTTCTTATGTTTATCCTAAAGAAGTAAACATATTTTCTAAGATTGGAATGTACAAACTCACAAGGAAAGTGCACAGAGAGGTAGATGAAAACTAAAGTCTAACAAACGATAACAATAAAAAACCTATGATAAATTCCTCTGCACCATAAGGTAACTATCAGAAGTCTTAAGAGGTACTAACGGGGGAGTGATGGGACTTGATTTATCTGATCATTGGTTTCACCAGGTTGCCATGCCCTTGGAGGGTCTTCAGTACTGCTAGAGCAAAAATTGTTTGGACCCATTGTTCCAGCACCTAAATCTTCTGAGTGGAAGAGGGTACGGATTAACTGATAAATATTACATTGGAATCTTTATAAAGGAGACACCTTGGAGTACAAACCTTTCACCATAGATGAGGCAACAACTGGTGGGGTGGAATTGTTCCATGAAGAAACAGTCGCATTCATGCCTGAGTTCCTAAGCATAGAAGATGAATCTGTCTTGAGGGCATAGCCTGGTTCTGCAAGATAAGAGAGAAGATATTGAAGTAACTATTTGATATAAAAGGGATACTGGTAATATCAAAACATACTTCTCAAAACTAATTTGAAGATTCCCACAACACATGAGAGAGAGAGAGATGTTTACTTTTTTGAGTCCTTCTAAGGGTATGAGGGTCTCACCATTTTTGGAGGCCTTCTGAGGGTATGGATGAGTAGCTTTACGCTTTGGTCGCGGAGGTGGGACATGTTCGCTGGTTCCATTTTTCTGAACCTTCAAAAAGTACTTCTGTGCATGGCTCCTTATCTGCAATATCAAGTCGGAATGCAAAATGGAAATGATTTTATGTGAGTGTTGATTGCCATGAAAATACTAAGTATTTGTGCAACATTTGCAAAGGAGCATCACAAAAATGGCGAGATTCAGATTACATGTAGTATTTCTCTCTTGTTACCTTGACAAGAACACAAAACCCATGGTAAAAAGCTTTGACACCTCGGCCCATGTTGGCCCATGCGTGTTTGCACATGAATTTTTGGGTTAGTCCCACCTTGCTAGCTTACCTTGAGAAGCACTTACATATAAATCTAGGAGTTTCAATGGTAGCACCCCCCGTTAACCGTTTTGCGCGAAGCGAGGACGAAAGTACAAGCGGGTTGCTACGTGTGCGTGGCCTATCCAGAATGTGGTTAGGTCTGAGCCGGTTTGGACCCTAAGGTGTTACAAATGATATCAGAGCCGACTCTCGCGGTTACATGGGTGCGGGCATATGGCGCATAGCACATGTAGGCCTGGAGTGGACACACGGCATGGCATATGTGCTGACACTGAACGCACGAACATGTGTCAAGAGAGGAGATCTTTATCATTTGCCCCGGTGTGAGTATGTTGGTCCGACGAGGACATCGGGTCCTTTGAGGGAGGTGTATGTAACACCCCGGCCCATGTTGGCCCATGTGTGTGTGCACATGAATTTCTGAGTTAGCCCCACCTTGTTAGCTTACCTTGAGAAGCACTTATATATAAGTCTAGGAGTTTCAATGGTAACACCCCTGGTTAACCGTTTTGCGCGAAGCGAGGACGAAAGTGCAAGCGGGTTGCTACGTGTGTGTGGTCTATCCAGAATGTGGTTAGGTGTAGCACCCGGAAAAAATAAACCCCTAATCATTTCTCTCTACAATTAGATCTCTCTAATCTAATCTCTCCCATTTTAACCTCTCTCACGTCTCTTATCTCTATCCCTCTCTCTCTCTTCCGTTACATCTCTTCCTTTTATCTCTAACCACTCTCTCCCTCACGAGGCAACGGCGGCGTGGCACGGCCGCAGACGGCCACATGCGCGCGCACCCATGGCGGCGGCGACGTGCAGAGCAGCGGCGCACAGCGGTGGCAGCGTTCGGCAGGATGGCCGGCGCAGCGGCGGCGGCCATGGCGGGTCGACGCCTCAGCGGCGGTGTTCGGTGGCAGCGCACAGTGGCGGCCCAGTGGCGGTGGCCGGCGGCGACGAGCGTGAGTGGCGACGCTTGGCGTGACGCGAGGCGGCGGCGCCGTGGCAGCCGGCCGCGCTGCCACGGCAGGCGATGGCGGCACCCGCACTGCTATGGCAGGCAGCCGGGCTACCACGGCAGGCGGTGGCAGTGCCTCGCTGCCATGGCAGCAGCGACAAGCAGATGCGCTGCCATGGCAGGCAGCGGCATGAAGTAGGGCTGCTGTGGCAAGTGGCGGTAGCGCCCGCGTTGCCATGGCAGACAGCAACTCGGCGGCATGGTGGCGGCTTGCCGACGGCGGCGACGGTGGCCAGCCGGCGATGGCTCGACTGAATGGCCGTTCGCTCGGGCGAACGCTGTTCCGCATGGCCGAACGTCATTTTGCTTGGCCGAAGGACCGTTCACGTGACCAAACGTCGTTCGCTTGGCCGAACGGCGTTTCCCATGGCCGTGGAGATTAGGGAGCCCATTTTTCTCTTCAGTCAAGTTACCTCTTGTCGTTCCTATATCGAATTGTGATGTACCTAATCGGTTGCATATCATTCTATCTTTCTATCCTGTAGATTCGCACGCAGCTGTGGAGGGAGCGTCCAGACAGTTGCGTATTTCCGATCCTTCGTGTAGCGGTTTCGACGAGCGTGATCAAGGCAAGTACCTCGCGGCCGTGACCTTTCCGTTTCGCAAATCGCATGTTTCCAGTTTACTCGTCACCTTGTCATTGAGTATAATTATCATGTCATTAATGCTTGCTTGACTAATATCATATTGCAAAAATCATATCGTTAAGGTCACCTGGCTCATATCATACCGCTTAGCTAACGTCACATCACTACCATTACCTGGCTCACATTATATCGCTTGGCTAATATCATATCATTAGTGTTGTCTGGTTATTATCATATCGTTCATGTTTGCTTGCTTATAGATGTTTAATATTGTATGCATGCCATGGTGTTCTAAGTTATTTTAGTTCGCATGCTACTCTGTAATTAGGATGTTCAGTTAAATGTTCTAGAGTTCATGCTTTTAATTAGTATGTTAGAATTTGTGCTTAAATTGTTAATGGGGTTAGCATATGAACTTGCTTTAACTTAGGATTAAATTCTTGACACTATTTTGGTATTACCGTATTAGAGCTGCTATGTTTTAGTTTCGAATATTATGTTCCAATAATTGTTTGATGTTGTATTTGAGCCATGAATGATGTATGTATTAAATCTGTTAATCTAACTAATAATCACTTATCACATAATAAAACTTGATTGGTTGTCAACCCTTGTGTGAGCTATATTATAATACCTTTTTAGGTTAATCCCTATATCACTATCACCTTATCATTATCCCACATCGCCCTCATATCAGAACTATGTTTTTCCACTTTCAACCCTCGCACATCTTTTCACTTCCCATAACTTTATTATAGCCTTATCCTCGCCATCTCTTAGTTACCTTAATTTTGTTCTATATAATTTGTCCATGATGTATCGGTTGTCTTATCATCTTGTATCACCAATCCTGTCTCTGGCCACATCGTATAAAACCTTTATCATAACTTTACCTTAATTCAATCACAACCCTCTAATTATATCATGGATAATTCACTAAATAACAAACTAAGGGTTATCACGCCAGGGCTACCCACATATAGGGGTCATTTCTACCCAACCTGGTTACGGGGGGCCGTACATTCTCGTTACACAGGATATTACACCCCGTCTGCGGTTATACAGTCGAGGACAAGGTTGTGCCTGACTATTCTCGTATAACCGGGTATGTGGGATGAGGTCGTCGGCACCCTTGTTATAACTTACTATAATTTGCTATAACTTGCTATAACTTGCTATAATTTACTATAACTTGCAATAACTTGTCACAACTATCTTTAATACACAGTCTCCATGATATCCATCTCCCATTTATGACAGTATCTCCGATATCAGTTGTGCGTTGCTTTCATCTTGTATCCGTTGTTACTTGTGATGCTTGTCCTTTATTTCACGTGGTTGCATTACTTGTCCTTACCCTTGTGTTGCGACCATTGTTAGGTACTTGCTGAGATTTCCAAATCTTACGCTTGCTCTTTTCAGTCTCAGGTAAAAAGCCAGTGAAGTGATAGCATCATGCATAGGTGGGAGCACTCGAGTTTTCAGCACCATGGTTTGCCACTGTTTTATTGTTTCATTCGTTCTTTATTTGGTTAGAAGTGGACCGGTTCCATGTTTTAAATATTTATTCCAGCTTCCGTTGGTTCTCTATTAAAGTGTCAATAAAGTTTTAAACTATTTGTGATTTTTTTGTTGTGCTTATTTATTCTTTACTTTGGCGATGACATTCCATAGTAATATCCCATAAGTTTACGTGGGGTGTTACATTAGGTCTGAGCCGGTTTGGACCCTAGGACGTTACAAAAGCATCGGTTGTTCGTAAAAGAACAAGAATACGCAGTGGGAACCACATATCTTTGATTTTAAGGAGTGGAGTGGGGGCTTGAACTCATGACCCAACCACTACAACATTGTGCATCTATTGTTTATAAATCAGCATATCTCTCAATTAATAAGGTGTTCTATTCTGCAAGGACTATGATGCAATTTGATGCCTCATTTCACTTGATTCGTTATACCATAAGATAAAATGGTTTGATTTACCAGGTTGACTTACCAGCATTCTTAAACCAGTAACAACTTTATTCCCATTTCTAATGTACGTACCTGGATGACAGTCTTCGAGCCAACAAAAGCTTCTATTTTTTTCCAGTCACGATCAAAGCTGAAAAGAAACCAGGTTTTACACATGAATGTCACATGTAAGATGTAATCTTATAATTGACTGTCAAATCTTTGGCACATATACGTGAATTAAACCACATCAAATGTCACTCCTGGGGCGAAAAACACATTATTGACACAATCACATGCACAATATTGCACTCATACACCCTGAAAAAGAACATGGTACAGAAATAATGTGGTGTGGACATATGAGACGATGGGGACCAATAGATTGAAACATAATAATACTAATCATGATGTTCAAAATGTCCAATGATTCGTTCTAAAAAAAGAAGTCCAATGATTTAGGTGTGCTCAATAAGGTCCAAATTCATCCTTACGAAAAATCAAATTACTATAACACGGAAACCTGAAGCAGAGAAGTCATGGAATGCTGCTACCGGTACCAACTCCTCTGTGCGCGCTCACATTTTCACGAAACAGCTATCTGCGAAGCATGTGCAGTTAAAAGATGCATGAGAAATGGGTCCTGAGTCCTGACTAAGTTGACTGTAGGCTAATTGCGAGAACACATGCTTTGCCGGCTTAAAGAATCTAGTGTGTGCCCTACCCGGCCAAATGACACCACGAAGTGAGCAGAGAGCACAAGAATCTTCATCATTTCAAGTGCTATCATCTGCAAATTGAATTATTGCAATCCCTCTTTGACTCCAGAAATTGTACCAGCACTACATATTCTGCTTGTGAACCACAGCAGCTTAATACTACCTCTTTTTCCTCTCATTGCACATAAAAAGGTTTAAAAGATGTTCACCTAGTAAACTATCTAACTAATATGCTACTCTACGACCAAACTTAAAACAAATGAACACATAAACAAGTGCAGTAAACTATACCACTACTGTTTCATAGCAACAATGCACGAGACATAAAAATTCACCACAACCTAACTAACGCATCAAAAGGGCCAGAAAAATATTCAATCTTAAGCTCAAAGACAGCAGAAAGGCCGAAGCTTTGCGAAGTTTTGAGCAAAGGGCGCATCAAATTGTGCCGAAAAACATCAGGGAAAACACTACTACGATCTTGCGTTTGCTTACAGCTGGAGCGCCTCGAGGAACTTGTCGTGCTCCTGCTCCGTCCAGCTCTCCCGCGACTTGGTGATGGTGTAGGGCTTCCGCACCTTCTTGCTGGCGTCCTCGCCTGATGCGGCGGCGCTGGCGTCGGACGGCGGCGCAGCTGGCGGCGGTGGGGGCGGCGGCGTGTTGGCGGAGACCATGGGGAATGGAGGGAGCGTGTGGCGTGCGGTGGTGCGCGCTCGGCGTTGGCGTCGGCTTGGCCTGGCGGTGGTGGTCTCCCGGCTCGCTGGGAGGCTCTGGCTGTAGCGCAGCTGCGTGTCCGCGTGCGTGTGCTGTTGGGTGGGAAGTGTGTGGTGGTGCCGCCGCGGGCGTGCGTAGTGGTGCAATCGGAATCGGAGTTAATATAGACATGTATGGGTTATTTTATATTTTATTTTATATTTTTTAAGTTGAAATAGGGTACAGACAATACCGGATATTTATTTCCCTATTTATATATGTTTCATAAACTTTTGGACAGTCGATCTGACGAAAATTATCCATTTCTTTTGCATCTTTGCACAGGATATTTGATAGTATAATGCAATCAGACCGAATATAGAGAGACTAGTTGTTAAGATGTCAAAAGAATATCACTTAGTATTTTTTGTGTCTGTTTAGATGTACAATCTGGTTATATATTATCTTGTTCTTAAGTGAAGTCATAACAGACTTCCTCACATTACCTAGCATATAGATGTATATTGAGAGATATTATTTATCGTGTATTTTATTCTATACATTTTTATCAGAATTAGATTTAGATAGTATCAAATATCTATTTATTTTTTTATATTCGTTGTGTAAAATTATCTCTTGTTTGCACCACTAGGCGTGCGGGATTTGGCCGTGCGTTTGGGTTGGGTGAGAGAGGGACGGCGTTTCTGTGCGTCATGGGTGTGCGTGCGATTTGTGGCTGCGCGCGCGGCAGCCACTACTGCCCAGTGCCCACTTGCCTCCTGTCCCTGTCACGCGGTCGCGCGCTCTCAATCTCGGCCCGCCCGCTTGCCAGCTCTAGCTTAGGCAGCGTTCCTGTGGTCGCCCGTGTGTTCGCTGCTGTTTCTCAAAACAAGACTGAGTAAATTGCGTCAGAACTCAAAAAAAGTAGTGTGCAAATTTGTTTGGGGCGTTTGTTTGTGCTTGTTCTGATGCTACATGTCTCTAGTGGAAGCGCAGAGCCTAGAATTTCGGTGTGTGCTCCGTGTGTCTACGGGGAGTGCCTACTCTAGAGTTTCAACACATGTAATATGCCATTATTCTTTCACATAAAGAAGATTTTCTGTTGGATCATGCAAATCTTTTTGGATTAATACTACTAGCGGCATGTGTGCGGCGGCACACTGTGCAAGATCATGGATATAAATAATAAGTCATCGTATGTATTTATGCAAAATTTTTTTGCAAATATAGATATATTTAGCATGTTTCTCGGGATCATCTATTTGCTCTGTATTGTACGATGATGTATTTAAGTATGTAGAAAGGCTACAAAGTATAAACCTTTTGAATAATTAAGTTGTGTCTAGTGGTGTGATAGTGATGAAAATTAAAACTGTACATTACTGTATTGTATGGAGAAGTGTATGCCCTTTTTTATATTTGAGTGGAAGAAATTGAATATTTTTTCTGTTGTGATTAATAGTTATGTGTATTTAAATGGAGATTTGTAGAATACGAAATTATTGATGTTCTATAAAGGAGTTAAATAGGGTTTTTGAATGGACTCATAATGTAAGTTGTGTGAAGAGATAACATTATAGTATGTTTTGGTTTCAGTGAAACGGTGAAGATTGTTATAATAGATGGTTATTATGAAGTAAGAATAAGCATAATTTAGTGGTTATAGATTCACTAAAACTATAGATCTACAATCATAGCAATGTAGTAATAAAAGTTGAAGAATGTCTTAGTTTATCTATATAGGTCAAGCCGATGTGGTCGAAACAAAGTGGTTGAAACAACGTGATCGAACAAAAGTGGTTGAAACAACATGATTGAACCAATGTGGTCGAAACATCATTGTCAAATAACGTGGTCGAAACAACATGGTCGATCAAGGTGGTTGAAACATCGCGATTGACCAACATGGTCGAAATATCGTGGTCAAAAAAATGTGGTCGATCAATGTGTCAAACGAACGTGTTCAACAAAACGTGTTCGACACAACGTGGTCAAAACTACGTGGTCGGCCAACGTGGTCAAAACTATGTGGTCGACCAACGTGATTGGCACAACATGATCAAAACAACATGGTCGATCCAACATAGTCAACACAATGTGGTCAATCCAACGTGGTCGAAACGTCGTGATCGACCAACGTTGGGGGCCAACGTGGCCACGCCAAACATCGTGGTCGACCCAACATGGTCAAAACGTCGTGATCGACCAACGTGGGGGACCAATGTGGTCGAGCCAAACATCATGGTCGACCAAGGTGGTAGAAACATCGTGACCGGTCAACGTGGTTGAATCAACATGGTTAAGACAACGTGGTTGAATTAACATGGTCGATCAATATGGTTGAAACAACATGGTCAAAACATCATGGTCAAAACACTGTGGTTGAAAAATGTGGTTGACACAACGTGGTCAAAACAATATGGTGGAAACATCGTGATCGAAACATTGTGGTCGATACAACATGATCGAACAAACGTGGTCGAAACATCGTGATTGAAATAACGTGGTCAACCAATGTAATCGAACCAACGTGGTCAACCAACGTAGTCGAACCAACGTGGTGGACACAATGTGGTCGACACAACATAATCGAATCAACATGGTGGACACAATGTGGTCGACACAACATAATTGAATCAGCATAGTGGACACAATGTGGTCGAACCATCATGGTTAACACAATATGGTCAAACAAACATGATCGAAATATTGTGGTTAAAACAACATGGTCGACCAACGTGGTCAAACCAACATGGTCGATCAAGGTGGTTGAAACATTATGATCGACCAGCATGGTCGAAATATCGCTGTCGAAACAACATGGCTAACACAACGTTGCTGAAAATAATGTGGTCGATCCAACGTGGTCGACCAATGCTGTCGAAACATCGTGATCGACCAACGTGGGGGAACAACATGGTCGAGCCAAACATCGTGATCAAAACATTGTAGTCGATTAAGGTGGTCAAAACATCTTGGCCGACCAACGCGGTCAAACCAACGTGGTCGAAACAACGTGATCGAAATACGTGATCAACTAACATGGTGGAAACATCGTGGTCGATCAACATGGTTGGAACATCGTGGTCAAAACAACGTGGTCGAAATATTATGATCAAAACAACATTGTCGAAACATCATGGTCAACACAACGTGGTCGAAACATCGTGGTCGAAACATCATGGTCAAAACATTGTGGGCGAAACAACGTGGTCGAAACATCACGGTCGAAACAACGTGATCGATATAATGTCGTTGAACAAACGTGGCCGAAACATCATGGTGAATATGCCATATAGAACTTCTGTGATAAATAGTTACTCTAAATTAAATAATGTAGCTATGAAAGAAGCACTGCATAAATAAAACTTTGAAAGTATAAACAATGAATAAAACTATGTATAATAGTAGAAGCATGATCTGGTTAATATTATTTGAAGATAAAAATAAACAATGCGTAAACAAAAGGGGTCACAATAGGGAGATTGCATATCATCTAAGTAAGCAGAATACAGAAGGGAAAGCATATATTAGATACACATGAATAAGCACATACATATGTAGTATGATACAGGGTTCGAAGAAAGCTATGATCACTAAAGTCTATGTATGTGTTGATTGTGTCTAGGAAGTAAGTACTTTTACAAAATCTTAGAGATTAGAAAAGTGTATCACAAAAAAGCAACAGTGGTAATAGGAGGAGGTAGTACTAAATAGAAGTAAGCACTTTTGTATATACTATATTTTTATTTTAGTAGAAGGAATGCATTGGTCATCTTCGATTAACATTTTCAGTCCTAAATGTGATGTAACTCATGATACCGCAACACATAGCTATCCATGGGAAAAGACTGGGTTTTGTAAATAAATTCCAACTTTGTTCAGAGCTTGGCATTGGCTTTTGTTAATAGTCATAGCATATGCTAATTTGACTGGGAATTGACTACGTTGTAATGTGAAAGGCCAATGCGGGCTTGTTGCATTTAGTATAATTCTTGGAATATAAACTGATTGGCCTATTTCTGTTCCAGTGATGATACGGCCTTCAAGCACTTGATCACCAAGTCTTGTAATTATGAGGTGAGTTCTGTTGCATAAACCCATAGATTGGTTTATGTTTCTCAATAACATTACTAGAACACTTATTTTGAGATCAATAATATGTTGTAGGAAGTTGTTGATCACTACTGAATTCAAGAATTCAGGTGGGTATAAAAGATTAGCATCACCAATCTGAGTATCTAATTGCGAAATAGTATCAGAACCGAGATACTCTCTATAATGTCCAAGAATCTTGTTGAAGATTGTTGTATTTAATTCCTCAACCACCGTATTATAATGGCACCATGTGCTAAATATTCACTATTTTGATAGTTTGCACAAAAGGAATCATAGATAGCATCCACAATTGTGTCCATGTTGTTACCACTTGGCATTAATAAAAGATCAATGCATGAATCTCTCCTATTTCTTTGGTTGTAGGTAGTTGACTATCTGCAGTAGCAAGCACCCACCGAGCAAATGTATTGAGAGCATGTTGTTCAGCTACTGAGATAGTAGGATTCTGAAGTCTCATATTAGTGCGGAGCCTGAGTATCTCAACATGATGCCAAAGTGGTGATCTAATGAGTGAAGCATGATAATTTCTATTTTGGTACCACCTTCAATAACTGGTAGAATCTGGTGAAAGTCCCCACCAAGAAGTGTAGTTTTCTCACTGAAATGCACATTCATATAGGTAGAATCTTGAATTGACATAATATCACATAATGTTCTATTAAGTGCTTTTAAGCAATATCTGTGTGTCATAGGTTCTTCATCCCAAAGAATCAAGGAAGTCTTGTTAGTAAGGTTAGCAAGCATTATCCCATGTGATATATTGAATAAACTTCTCTCGTTGATGTTGAGGGGGATCTTGAAATGAGAGTGAGTTGTGCGGCCACTAGGGAGTAAAAGAGAAGCAATCATTATAATAGCATTCTAGAGAAATGTTTTGCCAGTACCACCATGCCCTGACACAAAGTAAAAACCACTTTTTTTAGTGATACATGATATACTGTGTTGTAGATAGCACGTTATTCATTATTTAATTTTGCAGATAGCGAGTTTGCTTCAACTAACAAAATAGATCTATCATATGCTAGCTCTTCTACAATAAGTCTATTAACAGGTCCTGGATCACTGTATGTAGAATGTATTGTTATACCGTAAGAAGCAAAAATGAGGCCATTTCTTGAAAAGATAGCTGAAAATTCATTCAAAGATGCAATTGCAAATAGCTATATGGTATGGAATACGATCAATTCTGCAAAGATTGACGTATTTTGTATGCAATATCATCAGCAAAGAAGGACTAGTATTTGTCAAATAACATCTGAGGGCTACCAAAAGTACAGAAAGAGAGAATAATCACAAAAAGGTGCATAAGCTGACGTGGAGTATCCCAAACAATTGCTTCATCAAAAAGTAAAAACCATTTGGTGTCATCACCAACTAATCCACATGCTTGGCAAGCTTCTTTGAAGGTAGAATAATATATGCCTTCATAAGCTTTAAGATGTTCATAACTGTGTGCACCACAAATCACTATTAAAAGCATTCTAAGAGGAGGAAGGGGCAGTGGGTGCGATGCGGGTGAAGGAGAGGATGGAGCAGCCAGCATAGAAGGTAGGGAGGAGGGAGTGGTGGCGGCAGCTATGGTAGGGGAGGAAGCGAGGGCGAGGACGGGGAGCTAGGGAGGAGGTAGGGGATGGCGGCAGAGTGGAGGACGCAGGTGCAGCTGTGGAAAAGCTAGTTGCAATGCGCCACGATGAAAACGACGCGCAGATTCGCGAGATTACACAGAGCTGACCCGAAAGTCTTGCATCGAGCGGT
Source organism: Dendrocalamus latiflorus (assembly GCA_017311315.1). Taxonomy (NCBI): domain Eukaryota; kingdom Viridiplantae; phylum Streptophyta; class Magnoliopsida; order Poales; family Poaceae; genus Dendrocalamus; species Dendrocalamus latiflorus. Next base: position 40,753,919 of record CM029610.1, read on the forward strand.
CTGCCTGATCAGACGGCCGATGCAAGCGTGAGGTAAAGAAGGGTTTTTGGAAAATCAAGGAACTATGTGTAAAAATATAAGAAACAAGGACCTTTTTGTAATTACAAAAAAGTGGAGGACTTTTTTGCAAACTTGGTGACGTGGCACGAGGGGAAGCCAAGAATCTCCCAGGTTTAATATAGGGAGTACTACGTACTAGCGTTGTGTCCATTGGCAGTGAATAATTTATCTTGGTAATTGATCCTTATCCCTACTACAGAAAAATTAGCAAGACAACTTGATATCTTTGTTAGTGTGCCATCAGTAATAATACCAATAAACATGTACTGTAGTATTAGGTAGTAGCACGATAATAATGTGTAGGAGTGATGCCATCAATTAGGGAGGGTGAATGATTCCAAAAACTTTTTTCCTAAAGGTATTCAAAATCTTAACTCAAGTGGCTATGATAGCTATCAAGTTTATATCACACCAACTAGGTAAGCAAAACAATAAAATCAGCCATCAAAAGCATAAGGCCAATCAAACAGCCATGGATTGGTCGGTCTGACCGCAGGTTTAGGGCCAGTCTAACCGGCCCCCTGTCCTAGACATGAAAGCCTCCTAGGACAAAACTCGAATATCAAGAATTTGCACAATTCTCATTTAAACACTTTCAAGTTTTGTATGAACCTGTTCAAAACATTAGAAACCTGAACCAATCAAGAATCATAAAGTTCATAGGGTCAAGTCCACTGAATTTGAGAGAATCAAATATAGGGCACAAGAATACCAAAATTCTTAAAACTAAAATTATTTCTTGTTCGTGAGGATCTAAGGCACGAAGTCTCCTAGATATATTTCACACGTCCTAACAAATTAATTTAAGAGTTTGAGCTAGAACACTCATGAACACGAAAATCACAAATCTAGCTCAAGAACACAAATAAGAATATGATTAAGGTAAAACTTTGATCTATTCCTAGTGGAGGATGAAGTTTACATATTCATGTATGATTATAAGATACAACCAAAACACCACTCTTCTCTCTCTCAAAACCACAGAAGGAGACAAAGTGGTAGCACAAAGCCTAAAACCTGGAATTCTTAGATTTTCCACCTCCACTCCTCTCTTCTTAATAACCAGAAACAACCATAATAGGTCTAATCTATTAAGCCTACCAGAAAAACCCATCAATCCTACTAACATGGGTTCTACACACTCACGCACGCTTATCAAAATATTTACAAGACTTAACCCGTTAACTAATTAGCGACTGATACACTTGTCAATTCCAGCTCTCCTTTACTTAAACCACTTCTCCTTTGCGCCTCTCCGCGTCACGATTTTAATCAAGGTACCAACCCAGTATTTGAGTAACTACCAAAATACCCTTGATGAAGTTTCCAGGCACCTTCCCTTAACTACGTCTTCACCTTCATCTCAAAGCATCTCTACATACTTTGACACGTAGCCCGTAGTGTCTAATGACTAACTGTCACGTCTTTACGCATCCGATCTCCCCTAAACCATCTCTATGTGCATCAGCCTCATCACTTTGTGTGCCAGATGCACCAACTTACATTTTCACGATCCTTGTCTTCTCTGTGCTTTTTGCTTGAGCCACATAGTCACTCCTGGACTTACATAACCGCTTGGACCTCAGCTCCCCTGGCTAGTCCCGGTCCATTACCGTCGATTGTTAATGTTCTCCAAGCCACCTGCATATCCAAAAACTAAGCAATCATCTCGAGCATAAGTTCCATGTACTTGACTCATGTTAGTCAACATCATGCAATACACAACCAACTAACGGCACCTATGCCATGCACATACTCATTCAATTCAAAAATCATTTTTACTGTTCTCTCGCCACACCTACCGGTCTGACCGCATTTCCCATGCTGGTCAAACCGCCCCGATCAGACCGTCGGTCACCGCTTAACAACACCAGAAAACACTACATCTGAAATTTCAGTTAAACTCTATCTAGTTTTAGCTCCAGTTTTTCAATTCCAGTGATGCCTAGTGCAAACTCACACCGAAACAAGCATACATAAGTGTTCGATATTCTTTTTCCCAAAAGACCATCAACTGGTCTGATCTTGATCATCTAAATCCTGACAGCACAATCTGTAATCTAAATTTTCTATAACTTTTACAAAATTTAAATTTAATACAATCAAAGTGTTAATTGTTCATTGCAAGTATATACTAGACCTTGTATATGCTATCTTATAATGAAAACTTGCCAGTCGGTGTCAATAGTTTTACTTACTAAGAACAAGTCTTCTTCGATAATCTCACTTACACTTCTATTAAAACAATTGTATACGACCCAAAATCTAAACATCCTGACATAGTTGGGAGATGGGAGAGGGTTCATGCTCCGGATAGGGACATTCAAGTCAACTAGTCAAGTCTCCTGAATATGCTATCAATAGGTAAACATATATACAAGTGGCACACCTAGAGATATCACTGTGAGTCTGCAACGGGTTTAAGAGTGAAAGAATAGAGAACGCCATACACAGGCTAACACATAACCAAAAGAGGAACAACTAGAACTAGGCAACAGTAAATTTCAAGTGATGCTTACTGTTAGGATATCTCCGACAATGTCATCTTAACTGTCTCTTAGTTATATTAAATAAGTAAAATTTTATATAGATTAGAGAGAGGTAAAAAGAGATAATATGAAATCTCTTATACAAGAGATGGCTGAATTTATAAACTAACACAAATAGTGAGAGTGTGTGAGGTAGAAAGTTATTGTGAAAATAGTATAAAATAGTTAGATAAATAATTTACTGTTAAAAATGTTATCTCTAGTATTGTCTTTAGATGAGATAAAGGCCCTGATCAATATGACTTCAGCTTCTGGCTTCAGCTTATTTTTGCACTATTCATAAATTTCGTCTTTTTCTGAACTTTTGGCTTTTTTTGAGTTTTTTTACCGGTTCTATTTTTCCTCGTATTTGTTTACATTATACGTGATGGGCTAATATGTTTTTTCTATTTTTAAATTTTTTTAAATTTAATTATGGTAAATAAGCCTCTGTCAGCTACAGTGCTTTTTTCAACCAACTACAGTGTTTTCAGTCATAAGCCATGAGGCTTTCAGCCGAACCGATCACCACCAAAGACTTTAGAAATAGTCTTAAAAATATATTATTGCACATACCTTTAATCAAGGGCTGTGTGTTTGTGATTAGCAAACAAACTTGTTAACCAGCGGTCCAGCACCACGTGACCTGCGAGGCCGTTTTGCTTCATTTCCCGCGAGAAAAGAGAAGAAACAGAAAGAAGGCAGCGCTGGTCGCATCGCGTCACGGCCCAATAGTCCATCGCCATCACAAGCCAGCGCCCCTCCCAGGCGTCGGAAAACTCGGGACCCGCGAGCGAGTGCGGGGCGAAGCAACTCGAGCCAGCGAGCGGCTCTCCCGTGCCTCCTCCGCCTCCCTAACCGTAAGCCAAACACCCCACGCCTCCACTTGGAATCTTACTCCGAAGCAATTGTCTCTACACTCTACTGGTTTTAATCTACCTGTGATTTTTTTTGTTATCGCTGGTTGCCCTTGAACGTTTGCGCAAGAGCAAACGCCCGAGTGGATTTGGGATTTTTGATGTCTTGGTTCCTTTGCTCCTAGTAGTTTTCAGTTTGGATGTTGGAATGCGGATGGGCCATGTGCGGCCGCTTGGTTGTTGGGGTTCAAGTTTCAACAGAGCCGTCGTTGTCGTTGTCGGAGTGATTTGTCGGGGGGCTAAGATGGTTTTTTGAGCGGAGCCATTTCATCAAACACCTTGTGATCAACCGTGAGCAGATGCAGCTTAGTGTGATTTTAGTGCGCTGCCCGGAATTAGCAGCGGCCTGTGTGATCATTTGGGCTTTTTTTAGTGACTTATGGCTGAAAAGCACTGTAGATGGCTGAAAAAAACACTGGAGCTGACAGAGGCTTATTTAGTATAATTAAATTTTAAAAAATTAAAAAATATAAAAAAAATATGTTAGCCCATTACGTATAATACAAACACATACGGGAAAAAAGAACCGGCAAAAAAGCTCAACAAAAAAAAGCCAAAAGTTCATAAAAAGACGAAATTTATAAATAGTGAAAAATAAACCGGAAACTAGAAGCTGAAGTCATTTTGATCAGGGCTAATTCCCTTCATTCGATTTGCTTGGTGCTACCCTGGTGAAGGGATTGTAGTTGATGTGATGGGGTGGACTATCGGGGATACTGTGAGATCATAGAGAACTAGTGTTGAGCACCACGCACATCTGAATGTACTAGCAGTGTCCACATCTGAAGCTGTCCTCCGATTTGTTTTATTGGGCAGATGTCGCTTGGCGCATTTTGGGTTTTCATCCCAATTTCTGCATTGAAATTTCCCTCAATATTGATATCCTTTATCTACTCCTGGATGTTCTTATTTAGCTGCGCACCGTACAGTTTTGCCATGGATCAGTATCATTAGATTTGACGCATCTAGCATTTCCTGTTTCAATTCGTCAGGGGTATTGGAGTGGTCATCCTTGTTAGCAGCCTACCATATTGGGGTATTGCTCTTCATTCTTCCATTTCCTTTTAAGTTAACCCGATGTTACAAAAGTGTGGTGGCCATATGTCAGTATTGGCTATGCCACACTTCATTTGGTTTTAGAAGTTAGAACTGAGCATGCCAACACATGTTGGAAGCTGTGGCCAATATGTCAACTATGTGATTATCATAAGCTTTTTATGGCATCTGTTCAAACTATCTTCATTTACTTACTTCGGCAGTATTCATTGTCAGTCAATCTTCACTTGTTGTTTGTCAACTGCTACGCATACTTTCTGTATTTCCCCTATGAAGGCGTTTGAACGTCAGTTGAATTTTAGTGTTGTAGTTGAGCTGCAATATTAATTATTTCTGTCCATGCTCTCACATAAGAATGGCGTAAGAGATAAGAAAGACTGAAATAGGAGGCAAAGATGGTCTTGGTCAGCCTGTGCTTATAGTAAAGTGCATGGCTTGCCTCTAATCTGTTGTTATCTTCGTCTTTCCTCTAAACGCAGGAAGATTTTTATTGTTGCTTTCATAGTTTTTTTCGTCAGTGTGTGTCAATGCATGCTTGATCTGCAATTTTGTTAATTTTTTATCTAGCAGGACAACAAAATTTCTGGATATCTCAGTCAATGCAGGGGACTGTTTGCTAGTTGATATATCAAGTTAGATTTGAAAGGGTACCATGTCCAGGACTTCAACAATTTTGTGACGGTCCTGCCGAGCAGTCGCTAGTCAGACTCTCTCACAGAGACATCTCCTGAGCCATGCTCATATTTTGGTGTTCCTCTGAGATGGCTCAGCTGTGCCGAGCACACTACAAAACTAGGCACTTCTATATCTAACCAGATCAAAGCAGTAGATCAGTATTCTCCAGTTATTAGCGTGGCACAAATCTGCACATTGCCCCTTTCTGCTCATGTAGACCATAGTGGGTTGGTCACATCCAAGTATCACTACAATTCATCGCTGGGATTCTCAGGTATTCAAAGCCTTAGTTGCATGTATTCCTCAGATACTACACCCAAGCCCGAAGGTCTTGAAAATGCTACCTCGAAGGTTTCTTCAACAGAAGCTTCTAAAGTTGGCACCACAAAATACAAATGATGGTGGAAACACTTGGATTGATATGTTAGACAATGCTCGTCATTCTACTATAGATTTTAGCACCACCATAGCAAGAAAGTGAAGGAGCTGACCGATGCAATTACACCTCGTCTCCAAGAGTTATTGCCTAAGTTCAAAGTCAACTAGAAAAATGTCATGGGCGTAGGCCTGTAGGCCTAACCTAGTCGGTTTATTATTAGAAAGTTAGTGATTAATTTCTATTTGTTAGAAATATGATAAAGATTAGATTCTATCTGTTAAGATTAGTTTCTATTTGTTAAGGATATGATTAAGATTAGATTATATCTGTTAGGGGGAAACCCATCTATATAAGGGGGGTTGCCGCATGCTATTGGAATCAAGCAAAGAAATAACAAAGTCATTCTCATATATAATCTCTCTCTCTCCCAATCACGCTGGTTGTCGCCCGGCCATCCTCTCGGCGGTGTTTATCCCGTTATGAACTAAGTTTCATAATAACTTAGCATCAGAGCCAATACCATGGCTTCTGCTGCCGAGTTAATATATGGTAAGATCATTGTTGGCTATGAAAAAATTCTCGTTGGACTCAAGAACGTAGAGAGCATGTTGAAAAAGATAATGGCAACAGAGGAGAAGGCACGACAGCAACATGCGCTAATGGCACACAGGGTAGGAGCAATGGTGGCCATGCCATGGCAACGACGCTGCTAATGCTGCTCCTTCATCCGACATGGCCAGCGCTGCGCCTTTAAGCGACGCCAGCATGGCATCTTCTAAGGTCGACGCACCGGTTACAAGCTACAACCTGTGATTATGGCGGCGCTGCTCCCAGCAGTCGCGGCGTCGCATTAGGACATGATGGTGGTGGCAAAGGAAGAGCTTCCCCGCCATCTGCGATGCTACTTCCAATAGCAGCGGGAGCGACTACGCTGCTGTGCGTGCCACCCCCCAGCCCGGCCGCCAACTCTAGCCACGTGCGGGCGTGCCAACGCCATTCGCCCCTTGGCGGCTCGGCCTCAGGGCTCCACCTCCACCTTTTGCCTCGGCTCCACGTCGCCACCTACTCTGGCCTACGCCTCGGCGCCAGCACAAGATGGTCTGCCCGGCACTCGCGGCCAACTCCTCCGCCAAGTCTGCCGAGTCCTCCATCCAGATCCCGCTGGGATTGATCAAGAAAGCCCAGTCCACCGGAGCTCCTCCTAGGCGCCACTGTCTGTGAGCCCTTCGTCGACCTCTGGAGCGTCAGTTGCGCCTTCGCTGAGATGTACACCCACTAACCCATCCTTCACGGTCACACCAAGGTCGAGCAGATCCGTAAGATCTTCAAGTTCTGCGGCTCGTCGCCCGACGACTGTTGGCACCATGCTAGGATGTCCCACGTCGCCGTCTTCCGATCACAACACCCCTACGAGAGCCGCCTCAGGGACACCTTCAGGTCCAGGCCCAACACCGCCTTCCGCCTCCTCTCCACCTTCTTCTCTGTCGAGCCGACTGCTCGCGGCACCACCTCCGCCCTTGTCTCCGAATACATGGACCTCGACCTCACTGGCCTCACCTCCGCCCTTGACGTCACCTTCTCCGAACCTCAGATCAAGTGCTATATGCGGCAGCTGCTGCTGAGGCTGGAGCACTACCACACGGGGGTGATGCAACGGGACATCAAGTGCCTCCAAGACCACAGCTGCGCGCCCTCCTTTCCTCGTGCGACCTGGGGTGGGGTTGTTGGATCGAGGAGACCAGCTAGAGGGGGTGAATAGGTGGTCTAAAAAATCTTCTCTAATTAATTATCAATTTCTATTTGACTAAACCAAACAAATAATACGGAAGCTTAACTCAAATAGGTTTAGCACAAATATCGCCTAAATTAATTATGTTCACCTAAGTGCACCAACACTCTAAGGCTTATGTCAAGATTTGCAATTCTAGGATGACAAGCAATCAATTTAATTCTATAAATATAAATTGCTTGAATGTAAATTGAGCACAAGAAAACAAATTACAATTGACACAGTTGCTTTTTACTGTGGTGATTGGAGACTTGCCGATCTCCCTAGTCTACGTTGAGTTTAGCCCAAACGAATTGAGTCGGCTTCATGAATTAAGCCGAAACACCTCAATCCACTAGTGGTAACTCTTTCTCTCTCCGGGTAGGTGAGCTCCAACCTTCACGACTTTACCGGGTCTTCTCACAACTGTCTTTGAGAAGATCACCGCGCACGACGCCTCCAACGCCATCTAGGAGTCGGCAAACTCCAAGAGTAATAAGTCAAGGCTCTCGCTTGATTCTCACCACGTGCAACGAATGCACAAGCTCGAGTGGATACGCAATCCACCTCTAGATGCAACACGTGCAATCTAAAGCCTTCTTCCTTGCTTACAAGGTACAACACATACACAATTGAGAGGAGGACCTCATACTAGCTCAAAGGAGTGTCAAAGGATGCAACAAAATTTACTCTAACTGGCCATAAGGGGTATACATACCCACACCACAAAAACTAGCCGTTGGAAACAAAACCCCTAAAAACAAGATTTTCGGAAGTATCGCTGACTTACGACCGGTACTACCGCTCCCCTCTGCAACAGTCAGAAAACTAGCCGTTGCAGCAAATCCGGTAGTTTTGACGTGCAAAGCCCGGTACTGCCGATCATCAGAAGTACCGCAACACTCGAGTGGAACTACCAATTTCATCGAGGACGAGAAGGCTCCACACAGATGTCTCTCTGGAAAAAACATACCGTTACACAAGCCGGTTGTTCCGCAAATGGGAAGTACCGCTCACACAGAACCGGTAGTACCGCTCACTGATCGAACCGCTCACACAGAGCCGATCAGACCACTCACACAGAGCTGGTCGAAAGTACCGATCGTCGACTACACTGGTCCCTGACCACGTCGGATGGTTCGACCATTTAGGTCTCCGACCACGTTGTCCGGATCAACTACACAGGTCTCCGACTATGCTAATCTCCGACCACGCTGGTCTTCGACCACGTTGTCCGAATCAACCACACAGGTCTCCGACTATGCTGGTCTTTGACCATGTTGTTCGGATTGACCACACCAGTCTCCGACTACACTGGTCTCCAACCACATTGGTTTCGACCACTCAAGTCTTGACCACGTCAACAATGTCGATTTTTGACCACGTCAATCTTTGATCCGATCACCATGTTGTATTAATTACGTCAGTTTGACCACGTCAATTTTGACCATACAGGTCTTGACTACGTCGGTTCGATCACGCTGATTTCAATCACACAGATCTCAACCACGTCGGTTCCGACCACGCTGGTTTGACTACGCTAGTTTCGATCACATAGATCTCGACCACGTTGGTTTCAACCACTTCGATCTTCGACTACACAAGTCATTAACTACGTCGATCTTCGACATTGTTAGTTTGACTACGTCGGCTTTGACAATGCTTGTTCCCGACCACATTGATCTTCGACCACACAGGTCTTCGACCACATTGGTTCGACACAATGGTTCTTGACCACACAGATCTTTCAACGACCAACATGCGCGGTAGTTCTGTGATTACAACACTGGTAGTTCCGACTAGCGGTAGTACTGTAGAATACACTGCAATAGTTTCGATTTCCCTGAGAAGTGCATATACTTCAACAGATTTTGCAAAAACACATTTGCAAATTACTGTATTATGCACACAAGGATGATCCATGATTCTCAACAAGTTGCAAAACACATTTGCATACTTTTAGAATTATGACACAAGGATTATATATATGAGTTTCAACCATTTACAAAACACATTTGCAAATATAAGCTTCATACTGCAAAGAATAGAAACATGGACTTTAAACGCTTGTAAAACACATTTGCAATATATAGTCCCATGTTACAAGGATTCAACACATGAGCCACAACTATTTGCAAAACACATTCGCAAATACAAGTCTCATACCAAGGAGAGCTAAGCACGTGAGGCTGAGCTATCAACACATGATAAGTCTCAAGCTACTAAGCATGACCCCTCTTAATAGTACGACAATCTATACTAGCAATCATGTCTTCGACCAAACACCAAGACCGATAAAAGACTATAAACACATCCTTAGCCCTAACTAGTTATACCTTTGGCTTGTGTATCCCCTTGAAGCTTGATGACTCACAAATACACTTCAAGTCCGGGTAATTGTCTTTATATGCATCAACACATGATGCATCCTTCAGTTGACCTCTATCAACACATGATAGGTCTTCACTTGACTTGATGATCAAAACATGATTATATCCTCTTGAGCATGCATCAACTCATGATGCATCTACCACTTGACTTGATGATTTTAAACATATGAAGTCATCCCAAGTCATCATCATTTGTAGAACCTAACATATTTATCCAACTCACGAAAAATGTTAGTCCACAAATCAATTGTTATCAATTACCAAACTTCACTATTAACAAATAATGGAGGGACTAAATTCTACTATCTTCTCTTTTTGGTAATTCATGACAATCTTAACAAATAATGAGATAAAAATTTGTTTGCGAGTATACATCATGTATACAACACTTGTATACTCTAAGATAACCTTTTAAAGCAAAACTTATTTATCTGGTTGTCATTAATCATCCAACCATTAACACATAATGGAAGAGCTAGATGACAACCCAATTATGAGTATATATAAACTATGCAAGCTATATATACTCAAAAGATATGTTTCAAAGTAAAGATACTTAATTTATGAAAATAGAACATATATAAGTACTAATGAAACCATAAAATATATAGTGAACTCCCCTAAATGTGTGTATACAATAATATATTGTTAAAGCATATGCACATATTCAAGTCTGATTTATTTGGTGAAGTTCATTCTATATTTCGGATTCGAGAAATGCAATAAGATAAGAATATGATATTGAATACATACCTCTTATGTTTTTTACCTTTTTATCCAAATGAGACTAAGCAATATCATAATCAATGAACATATTAGTTTCACAATTGTATTTGTCGTTATCACCAAAACCATCTTAATAGAGTTTGACCTTACAGGAGTCCACTTGTAGGCGTGTCGACCAAGTCAATAAAATGGCGCAACAAAATAAGTTAGGCGCGAGTCATGTCATCAACAAGGATCTCCTGGGACTGCAACCATGGCCTCGCCTAGCAACTCGAGGATGAGCTGCATGTCCGGGAGGGGTGTAATGTTATGAGCATAGGCCTGTAGGCCTAACCTAGTCAGTTCATTATTAGGAAGTTAACGATTAGTTTCTATTTGTTAGGGATATGATTAAGATTAGGTTCTATCTGTTAGGATTAGTTTTTATTTGTTAGAGATATGATTAAGATTAGATTCTATCTGTTAGAGAGAAGCTCATCTATATAAGAGGGGCTGCCGCATGTTGTTGGAATCAAGTAAGGAAATAACAAAGTAATTCGCATCTATAGTCTCTTCTCTCTCCCAACCACGCTGGCTACCGTTCAGTTATCCTCTCGGCGATATTTATCCCGTTAAGAAGTAAGGTTCATAACAAAGAGAACTATTTTACCACAACAATTCAATAAGGAAGCATAAGATGCAAGTATCGTATGTAAATGAATAGTATCTCAAGCGCTTGATAAGCTATGAAAACAAAGACTATGAATTGCGTAAAATTTTACATCTAGAGGAGTGAAAGAACTGCAGTTAATTCTTGTAAAAAGAAGAGAAAGAACTGTATTTAATTCTTTTTTAAAAAAAGAGAAAGAGCTACTGTTAATTGAACCATCCAAGAGATATATTTCTGGCTTATTATTTTAGTTCATAGTCGAGATAGATTTAGCTTTTGGTTTCTGTTCCAAGAGATATATGTTGATTATTGAGAATTTCCTCCATGCATTTCTTTATTTCTTACTGCTTTCTGATTCAGTATAACATCGTCTGTGAGTCCTCCTTAACATTATTTCTTCTCAGAAATTGCAGATGATAGTGAACAAATCAAGAGCCCTATGACGTGCTAGCGTGGCAAAAATAATAACCATAACATTTCCGGGGGGATTCCGGCCTTCTCAGCGTGGCCACGTCGCCCCGCGCGCTCGGTCGGCCGGCGCGTGCCCAGCGGAATTCGCGTACGGCCGGCCGAGCCACTTTCCTCGTATTTTTCGATAATTACGTAAATATCCTTTTTCCTCGCAAATAGGTCCCTGCAAGTTTTTTCTTCGCAAAAAATTTTTTGGATGGCGCCCCGCGGGTTTCCAAAATTATGTATAGATCCTTATTTACTTACGTACAAGTCCTTGCAAGTCCTCGGTTTTTTACAAAAAAAACCCTTTGATTCCTCCGAAATTGCGCATTTGTCCTTGATTTTTTTTTATGAAAACTCCCTGCGAATTATCGCCTCTTTTACTTTAGTCCACACGGTAGCTAGCGCGGCGTGCGCCGCGCTTATGCAGCTAGTTCCTATAAGAATTAAAGACCTTGAAAGGATTCCTTCTATATCAGGAGAGAAAAGTAATGTTAAGGTCCAATCCACAAATTGATGCCCCTTACTGCTATCTCTCAAGATCAGAAATTTCACATGGAGAGCTTACCATTGGTTGCAACATCAAAAGCACGGTATGTTACCTGTGCTATTCTCATAATTCTGACAAAGTTTGAGATTTCAGAAAGCAATTACTTACTTTCCATCATACTGCGATGTGAAATAATATAGGATTTTTCACAAGCACTTGGTATGGTAAACTGGTCATGACTGGTATGCGCTAGTGGTATGTTATTCATTCTTCTTTATACGATGCACTGACACAACATGAAACAGCTCACCTGTGCTGTTACAAGACGTGGAGTGTTACTATTGAAGGACGCGGTCTTTTCTTATCTTGCAGTTACAGGAATACAGCAGGAAAAAAAATCACCTATGCACTTCTGTGAGTCTTGTCTATTTAACGAATTATACTCGGCTGAACTCCCAGTCCTTACATACACCCACGTCTATGGTCATCGTCTTGTTTCCTTCCTCTCTTTCCCTGGGAGAGGACAGCACCCTGCAGCAATTCCGCATCGGAGACTGCAAGTTCATGTAGACAACCGGTTAGCCTTACTAACAGGATCGGAGCTACAGGACGAGCAAGATTTACAGTAACAATGCCATAAGGGCTCAGCGAGGATTACCCGGTCCCATAAGCCGGGGTCGGGCTTCTTAAGCACGATCACGCTGTCGAGCAGCGCGTCCGGGTCGGGGATCTTCCATCGGCACGGCGGCCGCATTTCGTTGCGGTGGCGCCACCGCTGGTACCTCGTCACGGTGGTCTCCCCGGCGCGTGCCACCGTGCGCCGCGCGGACGCCAGGTAGTACAGCGCGGGCCTCTCGCACTGGTTGCGCGCCAGTGGCCTCGTGTTGAACGCGTGCGACTTGTAGTCCGCGCGCCGGTACCAGTTCGAAAACGTCCGCGCTGGCATCTCCATCTCCCGCGGCGACATGACGCCCCTCGCCACCATCACCACGAACCCCCACGACACCGACACCGTCCACCGGTTGGCCGAGTCGTAGCATATCGACTGCTGCATCACCCCCGCCGAGTCCAGCATCACGGGTCCCTCGAATAGCCTCCGCACCGCCGCGGGCCGCGATCGCCCGTTGGGGAACAGCGGCCGCACCACGTCGAGGTGGTGCAGCGACACGAGCGGCGCCACCGGGTGGGCGGCGAGGAGGCCGAGGAGGTCCCCGTACACGTCGTACTGGTGGAACCCCGGGTGCCTCGTGAGCGGCACGCCCAGCTCCGCCATGCACGCCTGGATCCGGTCGTCGCTGCCGTACAGCGATGGGTACCGGCGGATGCAGTCGTCCTGCATCCGCTCCAGCCTCGCCGCCAGCGGCTGGCTGATGGCGAAACCGCCGCCTCCGAACGCCATGCCGTACGAGAAGAAGATGTTCTGAAGGTGGCTCTCGGAGGGGGAGCCAATGTAGTAGGGCTGCCGGTGGTCGAGCTTGCCAAGGACGGCGAGGAGGTTGTCGGGGAGGAAGACGGTGTCGTCGTCGCCCATGACGAACCAGCGCACGCCGGGGAGGCCGAGGCGGAAGGTCTCGGAGACGATGCGGGAGATGCGGATGGCGGAGCGGTGGCCGCGGCGGTGCGTGTAGGGGAAGCGGGAGGTGTCAGAGGAGATCTTGATGCCCGGCAGCCCCGCCGGCACGCTCGACTCCCGCACCGTGCGGTCCAACCACACGAAGCCCCGCATGCCCGCGTTAGGGCGCCACCAGATCTTGATGTACTCCTTCCGCTTCTCCCACAGGCGCGCCGACGCCGCGATGCCAAACACCACGTGCTTGAGCGTCGTCTTCGTCGACACCACGGCGGGCGGCGGCGTGGACGATGTATGGTTGTCGGTGGAGATGTGTGAGACGGAGGCGGTGGCGGTGATGGGGTGATGATCAGGCGGGCAGGAGGGTGTGGACGAGAGAGTGACGTGGAGAGCGTAGAAGATGTAGAGGGCGGTGAGAGGGAGAAGCAGGAGGAGGACGAAGCGGAGGAGGGAGGCCGCCGGGCTCTCCTTGCCGCCTCCCCAGGCGGCGGCCTTCATTATCCGCGCCGTCTCTGGCCGTCGTTATATCCTCGTAGCCGCCGCCGTCGTCGGCTTCTCCGGAGGCGGGCGGCAGATCTCTCGGGTGGAACGGAACGGATTCGCTGGGGGAAGAGAGGGAGAGAGAGAGAGAGAGATTTCAACGGGAGAAATGGATCGAAGTGGGACGGCGTGGGAGCTCGCCAGGTTGGGCGCATTCCCTTCCCCTCGCGCGTTGATGGGAGGAGCGGTTCAGCTCCTCCGCTCCGTTTGTTTCTCGCCTTTTCAGTTTCTCTTCTTGCTGGCTGTTGCTGCCGCTGTGCTTTGCGTGCATGCGAGCGTGCGTGCATGGAACGAATGCTTTCCTGGATTGTTGCGATGGCCTCAATTCCTTGATCGCCGGATACATCACGGCCGTTCAGTCCATTCGACGGTCAGTGATGTAGAGAGAGCTTGATAGTAGCCAGAAGTTTTTTTAAAATAATCTATTTTTTATTCAAAAATACAAAAAATATACACATATTTTAATTTTTTTTTACAGAAATAGACTCCAATCGCCTAAAGATTAGACGACTAGACTCTGTAACCCAACGGCCGAGCGACACACATGCAATCGTTTGACCGTTGGGCGACAGGATCCAGTTGCCCAACAGTCTGACGACTAGACCCTGTCGCCCAGCAATTGGGCTAGTGGATCTCCTGTCGTCCAACTGTTGGACAATTGGAAGTCCATCCATTTTTGGGCAATTGCCCCCCGACCGCGGATCAACTGGTTGGCGACACGTGTTATTTACGCAGAAAAGGCCAAAGGAGACATGCAGCCTCCACGCGTGGGGGTAAATGGCAATTGTTGTAGGTAGATAATATTTATCAAATCTTGTTTGTAAGTTATTTTTTTAAGAAATAAAAGGGCAGATAATGTCAGTTGATCCATTTGTGATTTTCGTATATTGTTAATGGTATAAAATCTGTTAGGTTCGCAATAACATTTTGCGATTGTTGTATGTTGTTGTAGTGTGATAAATTTTCTGAAAAATTTTGTGAGGACGATCGAGGTAGCAACGATTCGTAAGTACGAAGGTAAGTAATATTGCGTTGCAACCGGGAATTCATACATGGAGGAAAACAACACGACCGTTCATCCGATAAGGGGGTTACATGATACGTAGACTAACGAACCAAGAATGGTACATGCATACCTTTAGCGAATTAGAAATATATAGGACATATGGACGAAGAGCGTCGAACTACTCCAGGCCACTAGAGGTGTGCGTGTGCGGATTACCCCTAACTCAGTCGCATCGTCCACGGTTGCAGGAGGCGGGACACGATGTGATGCGCGATGCAGCCAGTTGACGCGCACATCCAGGAAGCCAAAAGTCTAGTCCGATCGATGAGCCATACCTGCAAAATGACTTCAAGTTAGCATGTATGCGGAACAAAAAAATCGAATGTAAAACAGGAGTAAATTGAATGCCATGAGATCCTCCCAGTTAAATATTCACAATGAAATAAATTAAATACACGTGTGTTTCTCCTCCCTTTTCTTTTTTTTCCCTCTGCCTTCCATCTAGTCTTTCTTCTAACGGGACTAATTCCTTCCTGCCTAATGGGATTAGTTCATCTAACCAAAGTTATATTATTCTTTTCTACAACTATAATTTTCTACGGGTACTAATTTTACATTAATCAAACTATTTACTTAATACAAAAAAATTGACTAAAACATAGCAAAATTTTTACATCGCAGAAGTAGCGGAACCTCCTCTCCTCTCTTTTTCTTCCCTCTCCTCTCTTTTTCTTCCCTCTCCTCTCTTCTTCTTTCTTTCCCCTTCTCTTCTTTCTCTTTTTTTTTTGGCTCGGTGTTGAATGGAGGTTGCGCTGTACCCTTAGGCGACAGGGTCCAGTATCCCGACCATTGGCGACTGCATTCATGTCGCACAACGATCCACTTACTGCTGCATATCGCTCGGCCGTTGAGCGACAGCGTCCAATCGTCCAACTGTTGGGTAATTGGAGCCTATTTCTATAAAAAAATTAAAACACGGGTATATTTTTTGTATTTTAAAACAAAAAATGGATTATGTTTTTTAAAAAAAACTCACAGTAGCGAGTCCGCTGTTTTTTTTTTTTTAGAGTTAGCGAGTCCGCTGATTGAATCGTGTTCTACGGTCATGGGCCTGGGACATCCGCGCACTACCTGCAAGTCATATAAAGCCCAACCAGTAGCAGCGGAAAAGCAGAAGAGCTTGTGACTCCAAACGAATAAATGGTCTGAATCGTACGATATGTGGCCCAATAGCTAAGGCCCTGTTTGGATGGACTAGGACTAGTTGTTAGCTAGGACTAGTTGTTAGCTGACTAGTAGTTAGCTGGCTAAATTTTAGCCCAGTCCTGTTTGGATCCGAGAACTAATAAGTACTACTATCTTAGTACAAAGTCTGTTATACCCCTGATCCTCAAGCACATGCATGTTTTTCCAGCAGTTTACGAGCATGTTTCCCGTGCTAGTTTTTTTTCCGAGCATAAGAAAGGCGAGGTTTTGCTTCGCTGTTAAGGTTGGGATTTCGGCTCGACGACACCGTCCCGTGTCGTTCGATACTTGTAGAACTTATTTGCGTTATCGTAAGCATAGCTATCGGCGCTTTTCCCATCAACCCCATGCCATGTCATAGTGAACATCAAATGAGAGCTAGTCTTGCTTGATGTGTCAAATATTTTGATTGATATCCGTGGAGTGCACAAGTTAGGAAGCATACTCTGTGCTCTCCTATCCTCCAAAAGCATATGCACAAGTTAGGAAGAGTCTGGAGGGAGGGCGTGCGTTTCGGCTCTGGGAGGGGGTAGTTGCGTCTTTTTTCTATCATTAGTCCTCATTAGTTGAGTTTGGCCAACTAGTTGGCTAACAACTAGTTGAGACTTTGGCTAAACTTTAGTCCACCCATTAGCCCTCCTGTTTGGATCCTTAAGGGCTAAAATTTAGCAACTAGTTGTTAGCCCTAAGGATCCAAACAGGGCCTAAGTGGATTCATGGCTTTGACTCCGCTTCAAAGCCGAACTAACCTGGGGTCCCCTGTCTGCTTCCCGGTTGCAAACGGACAAATTCAATTGTGTGGGGAAATTTGACAAAACTTGACAGGTACAGTGTGCTAGGATGTTACTGTTGCAGGTAAGCCTGTCATTGCCTTGCCGTAAGGGCGACGCACATCCATGGATCGTGCTTGTTACGCTTGTTAAAGATCGATCTTCGTTCCTAGCTACTGCTCGGACGCTCGACCTACAATTTTTTATCTGCTGAAGTTCACCTGCAATGTTAAAGGGCATGTTCTTTACCTTAAAAGCTGACGACTTTTGACTTTTGTTACAATACCTAACTTTCAAATGAAGTATTTTCTTAAGATGGGGTCTACAAGTTAAACGATCTACACGTTAAAAGCCCAACATCTGTACCAACCAAAATCGCAAGTGAGTATTTATCTCTCCGTAATCTGTACCGTAAACAGCCAAAATTCAAAAATTTCAGCCAAAAGTCATAAGCCGCAGCCGTAAAGAACATGCCCAAAGTTCAGAAGTGGTGGAAGAGGATCTCTTTTCTTTCCATACTGGCGTTCTTTGATAAGGCTTAGGTCTTGTTCTTTTGGGCTTTTATTTTTTTTTTCTCTCAGAAAGTCGAAATAAATAAGACGGCTTCTTAAAGCGGATTATTTAAACAACTTTTTGAGTCTAAAACTATGTACATTATCTATATCATTGTTTTTATATCATCTTAAAACGAACAAACAAAATCTATCAGAGCCTCGATGTCTGATGCTGCAAGCCTGCAATTGTGTTTACGAAGTTAGCTATGGAGCCGTATAATTGGACATCTTGTCCTGCAGAGTGCAATTGTGCAAACTGTAGAGTGATGGAGCTGTTCTGAGAGGTTTCTTTCCTTGGAAACCAAACTGCGAGGATACGTGTCCCTTTCTCGCTGAACGGCGACAGGGATACAAAACTAGGTAGGCCACCCGTTTCACGGCACGTCGGAAGCGTGCTGGGCCAAATATCCCATGTCTGATGGCGAGCCCCGCGGGCCCAAAGGCTCCGCGTCTTTATCCCCACGCCACGCTTTCCCCTTCGCATCCGTCACACACGAAAAGGCTGGCTATCCAAAACCATTTCGAAACAAGTCACACATACTCCCTTGTCCTATAGTAACTTAGCTGCTTAATAAATCTGTAGGAGAATAAGAATTCGGATCAGTACTACGTTTCGTGTCAGTCGAGCTAAGTGGGGAGGGAGGGAGGAGGCATCTACTAGAACTCTTCTTGCTTTTGTTTGTGGACTAATAGTATATACAGACCGTTGGCAGCTTCCACGATCTTTATGGAATGTTCTTTCTGACTGATTGATTTTATCTATATTTTTTGATATAATTTGATATAATGATGAACGATATATATGATTTTAGACTTAAAAGTCGTTTAAAAAACTGTCCTATGTATTTATTTTAACTTTTAAAAACTAAAAGCCATAAAAAAGTAAAAAAAAAAGAACAATGCCATAGCCACTGCATGAGTTCACGAATGCTCGCCGCAGCTACGTACATGAGATGGAAACATGGAATAGAATAGTGCCCGGCCTCGGCTGCTAGCCGTCTATCACTGTCGAGAGTTACGCATTGACTCGATCTAGCCGCATATTTTATGGATGTACTTCACCTCTCTAGTTGGTTGCCACGCGAAGCGGGTCAAACATGATCAGGCCGTCGACGCGAGTAAACCAAGAAAGCTGAAGTAGCATCCGTGTGAATGCTTTGCCTGTTGAAGCGAGGTTTACTTGGTCGGGTCAGACAAAACTCACTGCAACTTCAGTTCGGAAGCAGATCGTACTCGTAGCTGCCAGGTAGACAGGGAAATGGGGAATTGGGGGAGAGTCGAAAGACACAAGCAAAGCGCCCAAATGTAGCAAGCACGAGATCCAAACTGCTGCTTCAACAAATTTAGTCTGCAAAAAAGATTCACAACTCCACATGCTTGGAAGATGGAATCGACCTACATAGCAACCTAATTTCCTGCTGGTCTCTTCTTTCTTTTTTTCTTGGAGCCTATGTACAACAGCACAGCGATCTTCTCAGCAGTTGCTTCGTTCCTATTTTTTTCCCCCGACTTTTAACTAAGATTTATTATTCTAACGAATAATAATGGCCGAAAGAAATCGAAGCCAAATAGTCAAGTGCAAAGCCGAAAAGAACAACCGAAACCTTTTACCAACCGAGACGAAAGACGGACCAACCGTGTGCTGTGTAGTTGAGCAATTTTGGCGGCGGTCATGCATCTGCTTGACCGGTGTGAGCCGTTCGTGACGCGGTTGGGAACGAATTGTGTGGGATCAATTGGCGGCTCACTGGAAGCCGCCCAGGCCGTTGAGCAGCAGCTCGTGCGGCTGCAGCAGCGTCGGCGTGGGCGGCAGCGGCAGCGGGGACGGGTAGGACAGGTCGTAGTCGGAGGCGTCGGGGAGGCCGGAGGCGGCCGCCCAGAGCGCGCCGGCCATCTCGTCGGGGATGAGCGGGGCGCGGCAGAGCGGGCAGGTGCGCTGGTCGTGCGCCATCCAGCGGTCGAGGCAGCCCAGGTGGAAGACGTGGCGGCAGTTGGCAAGCCGCCGCACCTCGTCGTCGCCGCCGATGCCGGTGAGGCAGACCGCGCAGTCGCCGTCCCCGCACACCGCCGGGGCGGACGCCACCAGCTCGTCGAACCGCAGCACGGGCAGCGCCTCCTCGATGACCACCGCCGGCAGCGCGAGGAACTCGGGGCGACGGTGCTGCAGCGAAGCCGCCCCGTACTGCCCGTGAGCGTGCCCCTGCAGCTCCTGCGCCGTCGCCACGGTCGGGTTGCCGCCGAGGTCGATGAGGTCGCCGAGGCCGACGGCATGGAAGGCCCAGAGGAGGAAGCGGTGGAGGTGGCCGAGGAGGAGGAGCACCTGGAGGAGCAGCCGCGGAAGCAGCAGCTCCGAGTACCCGACGGGGAAGCCCATGGCGTCGATCTTGCCTTGGAGACGGTTCGCGGAGGCGAGTGCGAGGCGCGAGCGCGAGTGTGTCGCTGAGCAGAGCCACGGGGTTGGTGGGGTGGTAGTGGTGGACTGGGGGTGTTATATAAAGCAGGAGTCGGGAGAGGCGAGGAGGAGAGGACGGGGAATAACGCGGAAGGATGGGCGAGTGGGCGCGGGCGTGGCCGCCGGCGGATGGGATGGGGTGGTTGGTTACTCGTTGGTTTGTGCGTGTTGGTCACTCGTAGGATTGGGTGGTGGACTCGGACTCGTGCTGCAGCGGAGTGGAGTGGAGTAGAGGCGATGGGCGACGACGGAACGGTGGGGATCTTTGTGAGGTTGCAGTGGCCCACGCGCTCGCGTGCTACGTGATTTGCTTTCCCGGTAGGCCCTCCCCCTCTCGACGTCCTGTGACGATGACGCTACTGCTCCGCGATGCAGCGCAGTGTGTCTCGCGAGAACGACTACTCTTTTGGGGCCGCTTCAACGGGCTTCGGCCTTCGGTTTCCACGAGCACTTAGAACAGAACACGTTGGCTTTTTACTTTTGGTTATTTTAGTTTATTTATATTTTCGGCCTTCGGTTTTGACGAGCATCTAGAACACCTTGACTTTTTACTTTAGATTTTTATTTTTTATTGTTCGTGAAGATATAACTGTGCTATTTTATTTTTAATTGAATGATTTAAAAAATCAAACAATGTATATAGTGTAATTTTAATCAAAAATCAATAACCGAAAATTGCAGTCACCAGAAGCAGGGTCTTTAAAAGATGTTTTTGGTTTAGGGGATAACCTGTGAGAGATGTTGTAGCCCACTAGCCTGCAAGTTCTCCTATTCATACCTGTCCACTGGGCCGTGCCGGCCCGGCACGGCCCGTTAAGGCCCGTGTTATAAACAGGTTGTGCCGCGCCGGCCCGCGGGCCGCCGTGCGAGTCCAGACACGGCCCGATGCCATGCCGTCCCGGGCACGGTTAAGGCTTAACGGGTCGTGCCGGCTCGGCCAGCCCGTTAAACCGAAAAAAGAGAAAAAAGAAAAATGTAGAAAATTAAGAAAAATTGTATAAAATTCAGAAAAAATTCAGAAAAATATAGAAAACTGTAGACATTGTTAATCATAAAAATAAACATTTGCAATGACATAATGAGCTTTATTAACTTATTAAATTACATGGGATGGCTGTCTCATTAAAAACTTTATCAAGTAAAAACTCAACTTGAGAAAATTCTTGGTAAAGAAAAAGAGTACAGCCTATAAAGCTTATTAGTGACTACATGTGAAGAAAATATTGAAAATTCTATTCATTGCTATCTAAATACAAATTCTCAAAAGATTCTTCTAAATCTCTATTATCTGCAGTATGTTGGAGTCTTGATTCAGCTTGTTCCCAGTCTTTGACGGTCAGAAGAACTTCGACCATCTCGTTGGAGAGACTTGTTCGTCGCTCCTCGATTATTCTTCCAGAAAGACTGAATGCTGACTCCGAGAAGACTGTTGAGACAGAAACAATCAATACATCCCGCGCTAATATGGATAGCACCGGATATGATACCTTCTGGGTTTGCCACCATGAGAGGATGTTCAACTCCTGCTCAAAGCTGACGCTATCACTGTTGAGATAACTTGATAGGTCTCCAGTGCTTTATCGCCTTCCTCCTCCTAACTGATGTGTACCTGCACCTGCACGAGAACTAGACAAAGAACCAAAAATCTTGCCCCATTGCATAGCCCCCCTAGAGGTGCTAGGGACTACCGGGGGTCTTTCCAAACGCACAGATCCAAACTTATTTTCATATTTATCATATACCTCATATAATTTATCCTTAACTAATGTATAGTATGAACAATAGTCTAAACCGGTAGCCTCATTTAAAACTTGTAAAATATTGATAAATCCTTGGAGTTTGGCCCTGGGATCCAAAATAAAGGCGAAAAAGGATTATGAATGTAAAATAAAAATAGAGGTATATTACTGTAATTCGGAATAAAAATAGATTATTTAAAAAATTTCGAGAAGTGTTTCTATATTTTTCTCTCTAACAAGAGTAATAGTAATATTAAAGCACATAAATAGGTAAGTAACATTTATCTATTATTCATCGTTATTGAAAAATTATGTAAATTATTGTTGAGGAAAACATAAAAGCATAGAAAAGCATAAAATCACTCTAAAAAGAAAGGGATGGTGACGGGAAGGTCCTTTGGATTCTTTTGCTTTTAAGGCATGTATAATGGGGTCTGTAATCTGTTAACACTTAGTTTTTTTTATGGTGTGGATAAGAGAAAAAGAAGTCATCTGTATTTATACCGTCTGTATAAATTATGGGATTCATATATATACAATTTAGAGACAAACTGTTATATAAATTGTTATTAGTTTTATCTATAAATAACATCAAATATGCTATAGATTGCAGCTTTCCATATTATTGTACGTATCCTCATAGCAGAGAGAGTCTAGGTTGGTCCCGGTTTGGTTTGTCTCATCGCAGCAGGTCGCAAGTTCCCAGGACTGCTCTTCTCCTCCTACTGAGCTTGGCTTCACCTGTGATTGTCTTCTTGCAATTATTTGACCACTCTCTGAGGTTGGTGCATCGGTGCATCCTTTCTTCCCTAGTTCCGCACAACAATTCGTTGAAAGTATTTTGGTCGTTGGTTTTCCATTCACTGTTTTGGTGAGGAACTTGGTTTTGACTTGAGTTCTCTGTTCGTGCATATTTATAAATATGCTAGTCTTAATATTTTATACTAGATTTTCTCTAATTTTTTCTATTTTTAACGGATTTCGGTTTTTTAAGCAGTTTTTTCTATAACCAGAACGATTACTGCTTTTAAATTGTTCAAATGTAAAATTTGATTCATAAAATTTAATCAGATTTTTTTTGGATTTTCGGTAACCGGTTACGTTATCCGCCAGCAGCGGAGAATACCTGTAACGCCCCCGTTTCCAGGGGCGCGTACGGACACAGCACTCCGCAACTATTCACGCATGAACAGTTATGAAGTGTCGCGCAAGAGTATACCATTGCATGTTTACAACAAAAGACCAGCATATATTTCACATAAAGATTAACATCCATTTTCGACAGCGGGGCGTGCAAGCCCAAATTATACTTACATTACAAAAACTCCAGAATCCGCTTGAGCGCGGCCAAGACCTAAAGTCACGGGTCCTCGACGGGAAGACCCTTCCAACACGAAATCTTGAATTGCCCTCTTTTCCTTCTGGTATCTGTGGCAAAAGCAAGCCTGAGTACGCTTGGATGCGGCGGCGAAGCGGTACGCTTGGACGATCCGACGGACGAGGGAGTGAGTGTTTTATGAAGATCGGACGGTTGCGATTAGAAGGGGTGGCCGAAGGGGTACGGGGGATCGGACGGGAGGAAAGGGCGGTGTTTAAGGGGATCAGAGGGCAGAGAAGAGGCCACGTCGCCGGGGATGTCGTCTTCTTCCTCCTCTCGCCGCTACAGTGCTCCCGCGGCGAGGAAACAGCGGCGGTGGCGGCCCGGGCGCTAGGGGGCTCTCCGGCGGTAGCGGAAGGCACCAGAGGGTGGAGCGGAGTACGGGGAACCCGTTTCGGGTAGTTAGCATCTGCGGGGACAAAAGGGGAGAGAGGGAGGGAGAAGGGGGTAGTTCGGGGGTTTCGCGGTGGAGTGGGTCACCGGCGGCGAGAGGGGTTAAATGGGGGCGGTTTCACCATCTAGGGAGTGAGGTGCTCACAATGGCGGCGGTGGTTGCGGCGGGGAGAGTCTGGAGTGAGCTGGCCACGGGAGGGGGCGGCGGCCGAAGTGGAGCTTCGTCGCCGGAGTTCTTCGGCGAGTCTCCTGCCCAAACAAAGGTACCACGGTGATTAGGAGGTAAAGGAGAAGCTCGGGGCAGAAGTAATTGAGAAATGGAGGGAGGAGAGGGGAGATCCGCTTGCGGGGCTTGCCAGCGCAGGGGACGACGGTGGCGGAGCTACGGGCGGCGGGAGCTCAATCGGACGCTCGAGGAGGAGCTCGGGAGTGGCAGGAGGGGAATGGGGTGCTTGGGAAGCTTGGGGAGCAAAGAAAAGAGAGGGAGCAACGGGGCGGGTTTTATACCCACACGGAGGGGAGGGGGCTCCTTCGGGGAGAAGTCACCGGCGGGGCTCGGGGGCGACAGGGGAGGACGGGAGCTGTCGCGGGCGTTTAAACCCGCACTGTGGGAAGAGACGGGGCTGACGCAAGGCTCTGCACAGGGCGGGCGACGCGACGGGGGCAGGTGAGCTGCGGCCGGGGCGGGGCGCGTCCGCGCGCGAGAGAAAGAGGGGGCGACGTCTGCCAAGCGGGGCCGGAGCGAGGCGGGGTGACGTGGAGCGAGGTCGTCCACTCCTCCGGTCCCGGGGGCTGTCGGGACGGCGCGGCGCAGGGACCGGCGTGGCCGCGGGCGCCGGGGCAGGGCGGCGTGACGCAGCGCGCAGCGCACGCGCGTGCGCGGGGAGGAGGCGGGGATCTGGGGCGGCGCCAACAGGAGGAGGGAGTGGGGAGGCGCTGCGGGAGGGAAGAGGCGGCAGGGGGAAGCGGCGCCAACGAGAGGCGCGGTTGCGGGGCGCGCGAGAGAAGGGAAGGCGGAAAGGGAGGCGGGGCGCCAGCGGAGTGGAGAAAGCGGAATGGCCGAGAAAGGAAAGCGTATTCCAGCGGAACTTTCCCGAAAAGGAAAGTTTCAGAATTTCACTCAAAAAATGCAGCAAAAAAATTGGAAATTTTATTTTGAATTTTTGGGGACTTTTCAACCTACCCCCCTTAAAAGAATCTCGACCCCGAAATTAACTTGGTCCAGGGAGTAAGTTGGGGAAATCTCGCTGCAAATCTGACTCTCGTTCCCAAGTTGTCTCTTCAGGTGTATGATTCTTCCACTGTACTCTGCAAAACCCGACGTTCTTATTTCTGAGCTGCCTCTCTGTCGTTTCAAGTATTTGTAGTGGTTCTTCAGTATATGTGCAGTCATCTTGCAATTCAATATCTGACAATGGCACTTCATCTGTTGGTTGGCGTAGACACTTCCGAAGCTGGGATACGTGGAACACGTTGTGAATTCTGGATAAGTTGGGCGGAAGCTGCACTTGATAGCTACTTCCCCAACTCTTCCAATTATCTGAAACGGTCCCACATATCTTGGTGCTAATTTGCCTTTGACCTGGATTCTCTTGACTATTTTGAATGGGGTGACTTTGATGTAGACATAATCTCCAACTTCGAAACTCAAGTCTTTCCTGCGGTTATCTGCATAGTTCTTCTGTCGGTCTTGTGCCATCTTCAGTCTGTCTCTGACAATTCTGACATGTGCCTTTGCATCTTGAGCAATCGGGGGACCGATGAGTTGTCGTTCTCCTGTTTTTGTCCAATTCAGCGGAGTCCTGCATTTTCTGCCATAGAGTGCTTCAAACGATGCCATTTGGATGCTAGCTTGATAGTTGTTATTGTATGAGAATTGAGCAAATGGTAAACAGGTGTTCCATGTCGCTCCATACACTATCGCACAAGCTCTCAACATGTCTTCTAAAATCTGATTGGTTCTCTCTGTCTGCCCATCTGTCTGTGGGTGATATGCTGAGCTGAAATTCAGATCGGTGCCCATAGCTTCATGCAATTTTTCCCAGAACTTGGATGTAAACTGTGCTCCTCTATCTGACACAATCTTCTTCGGAACTCCATGCAATGTCACAATTCTGGTCAAATATAACTTGGCAAGTTTATCCTTCCCATAAGTTTGCTTGATTGGGAGGAAATGAGCCACCTTGGTCAATCTATCAACAATGACCCAGATAGCATCATATCCCTCACGAGTCTTGGGAAGTCCAGTGATGAAGTCCATACCAATGCTATCCCATTTCTATTCAGGTATTGGCAAAGGCTACAACAATCCCGATGGTTTTTGGTGGTCTATCTTGATCTGTTGACAGACATCACACTTAGCTACATATTCTGCCACTTCTTTCTTCATCTGGTTCCACCAATACCTCTTCTTCAAATCTTGATACATCTTTGTGCCTCCTGGATGAACTGAGAACTGAGAGGAGTGAGCTTCAGATAAGATTAACTCTCTCAACTCCTTTTTGTCGGGTATGCAATAGCGACCACGGAAGGTAAGGATTCCATGTTCGTCTATCGCATACTCTGATGAATTTTCTTCTTGAATATCCTTTTTCATTTTTTGAATCTCTCCATCTTCATCTTGGGCTGCTTTAATCTGATCTGGCAGTAGTGGTTGAATCTCTAAGGCTGCTTCTTCACCTTGTTCTGTGATTACCACGTTCAGTTGTAATATATCTCTTTGCAACTCTGGTGGGTACTCTGATTGACTGTCTTTGCTTGGACGAGCCTTGCGGCTAAGGGCATCAGCAACTACATTTGCCTTGCCCGGGTGATACTGGAGATCAATATCATAATCTTTGATCAGTTCTAGCCATCTGCGCTGTCTCATGTTCAATTCTGGTTGTGTGAACAAATACTTCAAACTCTTGTGATCTGAGAATATCTCACAACGATTTCCTAACAGGTAGTGCCGCCAAATTCTGAGAGCATGCACCACAGCTGCTAGCTCCAAATCGTGTGTGGGGTAATTCTCTTCATGCGGTTTCAACTCTCTTGATGCATAGGCAACAACTTTTCCGTCTTGCATAAGCACACAACCCAAACCCTGTTTTGAGGCATCGCAGTAAATCTGAAACTCCTTTTTTGGATTGGGTAAAATCAACACTGGCGTTGTTGTCAACTTGGTCTTCAACATCTGAAAGCTTTCCTCGCATGCATCAGTCCATGTGAACGGTTTGTTTTTCTTCAACAGTTGAGTGAGTGGGCGAGATATTCTTGAGAAACCTTCTATGAATCGGCGATAATAACCCGCCAATCCTAGGAAGCTTCTCACTTCCGTCACTGTCTTAGGCTGTTTCCATTCCATAACTGCTGAAATCTTTTCTGGATCAACCTTCACTCCATCTTCAGATATAATGTGACCCAAGAAAGCGACTTCTCTCAACCAAAAACTGCATTTATCAAATTTTGCATATAACTTATGTTCTCTCAATCTGGTCAATACCATATGCAAATGTTGTTTGTGTTCTTCTTCACTCTTGGAGTATATCAGAATATCATCAATGAAAACAATCACAAATCGATCCAATTGGTCCATATGCACCAGGTTCATAAGATTCATGAAATACGCTGGCGCATTGGTCAGACCAAAGGGTACGACCGTGAACTCAAACAATCCATATCTGGTAATGAAGGCTGTCTTCTCTCGATCTTGCTCTCGGATTTTTAACTGATGATAACCCGAGCGCAGGTCGATCTTGGAGAACACTTTGGCTCCTTTAAGTTGATCAAACAGATCATCAATCTTGGGCAATGGGTATTTGTTTTTGATGGTGACATCATTCGGTCTCTGTAATCTACGCACATTCTTAGCTCTTTATTCTTCTTCTTCACAAACAAAACTGGTGCCGACTAAGGCGGGACACTTGGTCGAATGAATTCTTTTTCTTGCAATTCATCTAGCTGTCTTTGGAGCTCCTTCGGTTCACTGACTGACATTCTATACTGACGCTTGGCGATTGGTTTTGTGCCTGGAATCAACTCTATGGCAAGTTCTACTTGTCTGTCAGGGGATCTGCCCGGCAGTTCTTCCGAAAACGCATCAGGATATTCTTGTACCACTGGCACTTGGTCCGGTGTGGCTGCTAGCATGTTGATCATGCGCTTTCTTGCATCCTTCAATACTTCTCGGTTTGTTGTCGTTGTTTCTCTCTCTTCTTTTTTTTTTTACTTTCTGACCTTCAGGGTTTACCAATGAGACTAGTTTGATCTCACAATCTAACTTGCCTTTGTTCTTGGCTAGCCCGTTCATGCCCAAAATGGCACCTAACCCTTGTATATCTGGCTGCAGCAAATCTGCTTTAACCTCCTCTGGATTGACTTTGACTCCTTTTCACTTGTACCTGTATATCATCATTGGGTATATGCTACAGGTTCACACTTAGCTGGATTATGCAGTACCAGGGCTACATATATGTCTGGGTCCATTAGGATTAACTTCATTGCAACATGAACTTCTCATCCATTACACTTTACATAAATGGTCTTCATTCATCTTCATAATTTTACCACAAGCCTTAGTTAAAGTAATTTACAGACAAACCATTAAGTTCTTCCAACTGGTTTACAAAAGGATAACAAAAAAAAACATCATCCTACTTCTTGGTTTACATAGCTTATATCCTCTTGACTGTGTGCTTTGCTCCCTGCTGCTGCTGATTCTGGACTTGGAGTTTTGCAGCATCTGGTGGCAGACTCCTTCGAGGGCAATGATCTCTGTAATGTCCAATTTCTCCGCAGTGGAAACAAGCATTGGATCTCTTTGGGCAACTACTAGCAAGATGCTTGCCACCGCAGGTGAGGCACTCGATAGCGAGTGGTGAGGGAGTGGCATACTGCTGAGACGGTCTGGACTGGGTCTTCGGTATCGTCTCAAACTGGCGGAAGGGTTGGGATCGAAATGAGGATGATCCCGTGGTCTTGCTCCACTGAGCATTGTGTGAAGACTGAAACTTGTGCGCTGCTTTACGCTTTCTGTCATCCTCCATTCTGGTCCTCTTAGGGTAAGATTCATTTTCTTCCATCGGTGGCAGGCAGGATGATGATGTCTGCCTCTTTGCTTGATCTTTAGCTTCTTCTTCGGGTAAGGACTTCAGGGGGCATTGGTCACGATAATGCCCATCCTGTTGGCAGTGAAAACAAGCCGTTGGTGATGGAGGCGAAGGCTTCTTTCGTGTCATGACTTTCACGTAACCTGGTCTTTCTTCTATCTGTAGAGCTCGATCAACCAGGTTTAATAGGCTTGAAAACTTCATGGCTTGAAGGCGTTGTCTCATCTTGGGTTGTAGACCTTTCATAAAATACTCCATTCTTTTAGCTTCGGTGTTAGTTTCCTCTTGAGCAAATCGGGATAACTGATAAAATTGTTCTAGGTATGCTGCGATGGAGTTCTCTCCTTGTTGAAGATTAAGAAAGTCCTGATATTTTTCAGTGAAAACTCCAGGAGAAATGTAGGCTTTACGAAATCTCTTCACAAAGTCTTCCCAGGTAATGTCTTCCTTATTCGGATGTATCCACTGGATAGCATTCCACCACACAATGGCGGTTCCTGACAGCTGATAGGTGGCGAAAAGAACTTTCTCCTTATTTGTGCACTGAATAGTATTCATTCTCCTTTCAATATCTTGTAGCCAGTTATCTGCATTTAGTGACTCTGTGGTTGAAGGGAATTTTGGGGGTTGAGTTTGCAGGAAGATTGTAAACTTCAATGCAGTTGCACTTGACGCTGTCACTGACTCTTCTAGTGTCATCTTGACAATGAACGGTGGCTGTGACTCTCCTTGCTGTTCTGGCATCTGGGCTTGATCTGTGGCAGGTGCACCCTGCCTGTTGGTCTGACCACTCTGCTGTGCTGGATCCATCTGCTAATTTGGGAATTCGAGATCAGCTTTGCAGCGGCTTTTGGAGAATAAGAGGGGATAAGTAAGACTTTGAATTTCAAGGTAAGTATAGGGCGAATAGGGTAAGAACGAGAGCGAAAGGGGATAGGAGAAAGCCTTGAACGCAGGAGAATTACGGATAATTAAGCAAACAACATAAAGGATAAAGAACATAAATTTACAAAATGCAAGTGGTACACAAACCACTTAGGATTCATGATTACACCTGCTTTACATTACAGAAGCACTACCACAACTCAGGGTCAGTCTAGTCTAGCGAACGACGGCTACTCCTCCAGCTGCCGAGAAACGAAATTTTGAAGCTAGACAAGTAAGACAGTAAACATTTTGCCAAAGTAAAACTTAAGCAGAAGTAAACTAAAAGAGATAAGGTAGCAACAAGAGAGGAAAAAGACAGCAGTAATACTTATATTTTTCGTAAACCCTTTTTTTGGCTTAAATTAAGTTTTGCGATAAAATCGCTTTCTAATTTGCCTTAGGTCTCAACCTACGGTCAAGAGCCTGCTCTGATACCACTTCTTGTAACGCCCCCGTTTCCAGGGGCGCGTACGGACACGGCACTCCGCAACTATTCACGCATGAACAGTTATGAAGTGTCGCGCAAGAGTATACCATTGCATGCTTACAACAAAAGACCAGCATATATTTCACATAAGGATTAACATCCATTTTCGACAGCGGGGCGTGCAAGCCCAAAGTATACTTACATTACAAAAACTCCAGAATCCGCTTGAGCGCGGCCAAGACCTAAAGTCACGGGTCCTCGACGGGAAGACCCTTCCAACACGAAATCTTGAATTGCCCTCTTTTCCTTCTGGTATCTGTGGCAAAAGCAAGCCTGAGTACTCCGACCCCGTACTCAGCAAATCACAAGGGAAACCCTAATTTACTATTTGCATGGGTCAACAAAAGAAGGGAGTATACTTGGTTTATTACATTTGGTGGATGCAGTTTTATTTGCAAGCATTTTATAAAATGGACCCAAAACTTACTTCTTAAGATCTCAGGGGTTTTTCATAAAAGTCTCATTAACCACTAATCAAGTTAAAACATGTACAAAACTACTTAAGCTTTGCTGATGGAATCACCCAAGTGACACAGCTCCAATAACCGGGAGCACGGCGTATTCGAATACCATTTATTTGACTCTGCAGAGTTTGCTCAACTTTACCCACATGATTCCTTAACCCTCATGACTGAGTTAAGAAAGCCAGGTCGTTTTACTGCTCCACTCTTTATATAGGCTCTACCCGGTAGAACCCACTCGGGTCTGGATCACGCACACACACACACCCACACAAGAGAAAACAAATATCCGCTTCGAGTGGACTCTACCGTTGTTAGGCACCCACAGCACGGCCTGCCTAACCTCACTGCTAAACCTCCTGTAGAGTTTCAATCGAGTTGAGAAGCTACTAGACAAGTGTTGACAAGTCAACTCCTGTGGTTGAGCGATCACTGTGACATTTGCTCAGCGTAAGGGTTCAGTCCTTATATTTTCACATGGTCCGCAACCTCGCCAGGCCCGCGACCCAACCTAAGGCAAGCGGTGGGCGTAGACCGTCTCGCGGCTTCCCACAACACCCTTACCCTAACTTCAATCCTAGGGTAAAAGATTGGCGAGGACCGCCTTGCGGTTTCCACTCCCCCTTACCCTACCTTGTGCACGCCGGCACTCTCCGCTCTAAGATACGGTGTCCCATACCACCCTACCTTAGAGTCGGGTTTTCCAAAATTCTATTGGCCTCACAGCCACAACCTTATTAGTGTAACCTTTTGTATGATATTAATATCCTACAATTATCTAGATTAACAGGTATTTATTTCTAGGGTTACAAAGGCATGGCAACAATTTAACAGGGCATTTGACGGTGGTGGGTTTAACTATATAGCATGTCATTCCAAACATTTTATTTTACTTTCGAATTAACATTTCAGAATTAGCTCAATGCAAATAATATATTAGTATAATTAGATAACATGGGTTGCAACATGATCAAAGACTTGTGACTTGCCGTGAATCGGGACGAACTACGCTTCTGGATCCTGCGACTGCACTTGAGCTTCTGGAATTTCCGATACTAGCGTAAACACTGAAAATAACATAAATCCGGCTTGAGACTAATCAAGCGAGGAAAAATAAACTAATTAAAAAGAAATACATTGCATAAACACCCCAAATGGAATTTTAGGAATTTTTCTAGGATGAATCTGTGGAAATGGAGTTCACCAGAGGGTCTGGAATAATATTTGGAGTAAAGTGGTGAAATTTGGGAATTTTTAGGATTTTCTGTGATTTTCTGGGATTTAATTGAATATTCTGGAATATTGGAAATGGAAAAATCGGGGAAAAATAAATATACAGCGTCGGGCCGGTCCGGTCGCTACAGTGCGGCCCGGTCCAGGGTTTGAACGCGCGCGCGCGGGAGCGGAGCGGGCCGGGAGGCTGCGGCCCAGCTGCGCAGCGCCCGCGGGCGGTGGATGGGCGACACGCGTCCCCGCGGTGCGGCCCGGATGCGGCGGCGAAGCGGTACGCTTGGACGATCCGACGGACGAGGGAGTGAGTGTTTTATGAAGATCGGACGGTTGCGATTAGAAGGGGTGGCCGAAGGGGTACGGGGGATCGGACGGGAGGAAAGGGCGGTGTTTAAGGGGATCAGAGGGCAGAGAAGAGGCCACGTCGCCGGGGATGTCGTCTTCTTCCTCCTCTCGCCGCTACAGTGCTCCCGCGGCGAGGAAACAGCGGCGGTGGCGGCCCGGGCGCTAGGGGGCTCTCCGGCGGTAGCGGAAGGCACCAGAGGGTGGAGCGGAGTACGGGGAACCCGTTTCGGGTAGTTAGCATCTGCGGGGACAAAAGGGGAGAGAGGGAGGGAGAAGGGGGTAGTTCGGGGGTTTCGCGGTGGAGTGGGTCACCGGCGGCGAGAGGGGTTAAATGGGGGCGGTTTCACCATCTAGGGAGTGAGGTGCTCACAATGGCGGCGGTGGTTGTGGCGGGGAGAGTCTGGAGTGAGCTGGCCACGGGAGGGGGCGGCGGCCGAAGTGGAGCTTCGTCGCCGGAGTTCTTCGGCGAGTCTCCTGCCCAAACAAAGGTACCACGGTGATTAGGAGGTAAAGGAGAAGCTCGGGGCAGAAGTAATTGAGAAATGGAGGGAGGAGAGGGGAGATCCGCTTGCGGGGCTTGCCAGCGTAGGGGACGACGGTGGCGGAGCTACGGGCGGCGGGAGCTCAATCGGACGCTCGAGGAGGAGCTCGGGAGTGGCAGGAGGGGAATGGGGTGCTTGGGAAGCTTGGGGAGCAAAGAAAAGAGAGGGAGCAACGGGGCGGGTTTTATACCCACACGGAGGGGAGGGGGCTCCTTCGGGGAGAAGTCACCGGCGGGGCTCGGGGGCGACAGGGGAGGACGGGAGCTGTCGCGGGCGTTTAAACCCGCACAGTGGGAAGAAACGGGGGTGACGCAAGGCTCTGCACAGGGCGGGCGACGCGACGGGGGCAGGTGAGCTGCGGCCGGGGCGGGGCGCGTCCGCGCGCGAGAGAAAGAGGGGGCGGCGTCTGCCAAGCGGGGCCGGAGCGAGGCGGGGTGACGTGGAGCGAGGTCGTCCACTCTTCCGGTCCCGGGGGCTGTCGGGACGGCGCGGCGCAGGGACCGGCGTGGCCGCGGGCGCCGGGGCAGGGCGGCGTGACGCAGCGCGCAGCGCACGCGCGTGCGCGGGGAGGAGGCGGGGATCTGGGGCGGCGCCAACAGGAGGAGGGAGTGGGGAGGCGCTGCGGGAGGGGAGAGGCGGCAGGGGGAAGCGGCGCCAACGAGAGGCGCGGGCGCGGGGCGCGCGAGAGAAGGGAAGGCGGAAAGGGAGGCGGGGCGCCAGCGGAGTGGAGAAAGCGGAATGGCCGAGAAAGGAAAGTGTATTCCAGCGGAACTTTCCCGAAAAGGAAAGTTTCAGAATTTCACTCAAAAAATGCAGCAAAAAAATTGGAAATTTTATTTTGAATTTTTGGGGACTTTTCAATACCCATACCCCTAGTTCCGGATTTTGTATCCCTGCTTCAGTGCTTCGCACACGTCATGGGAAAGGCAGGCTCGAACGTCTTTGTTTTCCTTCTCTCTTTCATTGGGTTCTTAGTTAGTGGGTCATGTAAGCTTAAGACGCCAATTACTGTGTGGTTAGCTGATGAATTTGTTATTTAGCCAGCATCCTGATCGCTGAAGTACTAAATTTTATGGCACAAAGATCATGTGCTCCTTAATAAAAACGAAATCAAGCGCCAAACCACTTGCTTAGAAGATTATGTTAGGTGCCGGTAGACGACAAGGATGACATCTTCGGGGTGATCTGCTTGTAGCCTCCCTCTTGGACCGGCTAACTGTTGGCCTTGTTTGTTTCCTTTTGGGCGTTTGCAAAGTCCTATTTAAGTGGCTCTACATCGTACCCGATACAAAGCCGGGGGGTTCCGCCCCCCCCCCCCAGGCTATCCACGTCATGCCCCCTCCCTCGGCCGGCCGACGCGTGGCGGGGCCATTTCGGTACGGCCGGGGGAGGCTATTCCCTCCGGTTTTTTCAAAATTACGTAAAGGTCCTTTTTCCTCGCAAAAAAGTCCCTGGAAGTTTTTTCTTTGCAAAAAAAATTTGGATTGCGCCCGGCGGGTTTCCGAAATTACGTATAGGTCCTTATTTACTTACGTACAGGTCCTTGCAGGTCCTCGATTTTTTCCAAAAACCCCTTTGCTTTTTCTGCAAATACGTATTCGTCCTTGATTTTTTTTATAGAACTCCCTGCGAATCGCCGTCTCTTTTGCTTCGGCTCACACGGTGGCTGGCGTGGCGTGGCGCCACGCCTACGTGGCTAGTATAATGCATGTAGTGTTCCATTCTAAAGGGTCAGACAAGATTTTTTTTTCATAACTATGCATTCAGGATGGTCATCTTTACCGCCGTGTCTAGCATTGGTCAGCATGTGGAGTTTTTTTTAATAGCCCATTTTTATATTAGTATGCAAAAATAAATATCCTAGGAAAACATTTACAAGAATAACATGCTCATGTCACCAATTCGCCGATTAAATTGATGATAGGCTGACGTGGCAGTCCTATCGCCAATTCATTTGGCAACAGAACCAATTGCCAATTCAACTTGTCGTCAATTGAATTGGCGCCAAATCATTTGGTGATAAGTCCCACAGCCAATTGACAGTAAAAATCGCCCCATCAACCTGTCGATCGGCAATATATTATTTCTTTAATTCTTTCCCATGGTATTTACTTTTGTCATATTGATAAAAAGTGACTTATTTCAAAAAAAAGAAATTCCCGCACGTATGCATGCCAATGCAAGGTAAATACAATTCTGCTTTTGCTAGCTGTTGGTAGTCCAACCTGTGAGGCACCCCAATTCCCCATGGCCACCATACACGTTGTAATGGTTGTTTGTACATAAGTCAATTTTCGTTATTAGAATTTGATCCCATGACCACCAGTGTCTGTCTTTCAGGTTAGCTCCTCTAACCAACTCGGTTCTTCCCTCGAAAAATTACGTAGTTTCAATTTTAACATCAGCAATGGCTGCCAATATCACCAATCTTGCATAATTATTAAACAACTGATGCTTTTGGGGTAGCTGTTGACACATCAACTGGTAGAGCAGTCTGTAGAACAGGAGGCCAGAAAAGTAGGCAGGAATTTGGTTGCTTACACCTACACGAATCGAATGGGACGTCCACGTTCAGCCCAGGTCAATCGGTCGTGCATGACTTTCAGGGTCTCCAGCTGGTGGGAAGAAACGCCATCGCGCCGATGCCTGCCATTTGCCAACATTAAGGTATGTTTTTTTAGCTAAAACTTATGGTTTTTAATTATAGATTGTGACTTTTAAGTTATTTATATGAAAGATTATATAATAACAAAAATTTACGTGAGGTTTTTGTTGATATAAATAAAGTTGGTGCAGTATGTACTATAATTAGCTAGTAGACCTCATCTTTAAAAGACATTCCGTTTAAAAACTAGTTACTATAGAAAAACTAAAAGTTGAAGCCAAAAGCTGAAAAAGAACATGACCTAAGCTTGAGTTTGAACTTCTCACTTCTAGTTTATTTTTTATTATTTTCAAATTTTGTTCTTTTCTAATTGTTTGGTTTTTTTGAGCATTTTGCTGTTTTTTCCCATATTCGTTTGCATTGTCTATGATAGGCTAATCTATTTTTCTATTTAATTTTTTTTAAATTTAGTTCTATCAAATAAGTTACCATTAGCTATAGTGTAATTTCAGTCAGATACAGTGCAATGTTAGGCATAGGCTAGTTTATTTTAACCCAATTGAGCGACACCAATATCTTGCAACACAGTAGCGGATGCAAACCAAATTTTAGATATAGCGGAGTCATATACGTGAACCATGAGTATTATCCAATAACAAAAGAAGTCATTTATAAATTGTATTGCAATCACACTTAATGGGAGTATATGACACTAAATAAAATCAACAACTTCAATCCACATGCGAACATATTAAAGAAAGTGAAACCAAAGAAATTATCCATGGACAAATGTCGTTGGCATGAATTCTTTGCGATTTTGTTTGGAAGAAATAGATATCATATATATAGTAGGACCGCTATTGCTTGTAGCTTAAAGATGCATAGGCATCAATGTTCCTAATGATAAAGTAGATGCTTTTCGGGACGGCGACTTATAGGCCAATATCATGTGTATTGTTCTAACTTTTTATAGGCCATTTCTACATTAGATGATAAGATACTTAACAGATGATTAGTACTAAATCTGAAATTGTGTAAGCAACTTTGTGAGCATAACCTAAGTATGTTGAATTTCTTCAGGTTAAAAAGAGCTCACTTGAAAATTTACCTAAAACACACCGTGACACGATTTCCATTGGCTCTCCTGATCGCCGCTCTCTGAGGAGGCGCGCCCTTGGTATGCAGCTAGCTTGGCAATCTGCCCCTGTAGTGCCTTCAGCTTGCAACCCTGCCTTCGCCCACTCATCGCGCTCTAGGCCGCCGTGCACCCCTCTTGCTGGCTCGCCGCTTCGTTCATCGCCCACCGACTGTCGCCGTCGGCCTATTGCAGCTCATTGCCTCATTCTATGGTTAGGACTTAGGACAGTGCCAGATCTAGGATTTTTAAGATAGGTGTTCGGATTTTAGAGCTAAGTTGCTTGAATATGTCGATACTGCAACGCACCATCACCCCAAAAAAACACCGATACAACGATACATGTATGTAGATACAATAAAAATACATAAATTACAGAAATTAATAATTTCTTATGAGGAAATATGCGACATAAGACGAGCATAATTATATGAATTAAACAACAAATTATAGAGATAAATGAGAGTTGTATATCTTGTTGATCTTGCCTTTTTTTGCTATTTCACTATCAACAAGAATTATCCATCTAAGAGGAAATTATATGTTCCTTCCATAAAGCAAAACAGACTAAGAAATAAAATAAGTGGAGTGGGGTGGAGCACACCTAGATCTGAAGAGAGAACGATGACAATAAGTTGGAGATGCTACTCACTTTCCAATGCCACGCTTCCTCCCGGCTACCGCGCTGCTCCCTTCCTGTCACCCGCCCCCTACATCCGTTTTCGTTGTGCCATTGCCCGCTTGCTCGCGACACCTCTCTGCTTGCCCGCGCTGCCACACGCTCACCTTGCACAACGCGCGCGCGTCACACATGATTGTCGTCACATCATGGCACCACGTCCGCGTCCGCCGGTCGTCACTCGCCTCTAGCCTACACCTCCGCCCGCTCGCCACTCGAAGGCCAAAGCCGTCTGCCACACAGACAGTCACAAGATGAGAAATAGAATAAATGTTAGGATTTTGTTTATATCTTTACCTCTTGGGCGTGAGGAGGGCTGAGGCGGAAAGAAAAATAGGTCTAATGTATTACATGAGCTGCGCGTGAGATACGGAGAGTGTGGGTTGAATTTATTTGCAGGTATAAAATATAATTTTAACACAACTAGTAGTATATATATCTAATATATCTATTATATACCTGATATTTTATTAAAAAATTTAGGCGTTATGTTGAACACCCTCGAACAATAGTAGATCCGTCCATGACTTAGGACATAGAGGAGGAGGTCTGAGGTAGTGAGGGGTATGGAAATATGGAGTTGAGTCGCTGGGCTCGGCGCTCGCTTGACTCAATCGGTGTGGCCCTAGTCCATACTTCTACTTAGGCCGACCAGGTTAGGCGGTTAGGCTTAACAAAAAGATAAGACATGCTCATGGCCCGAAACACAAACCGAAAATTGCGGTGTTCTATTTGTCTTCTACCTCAGCTCAGTATGACAGTCTCCTCCCCTCAGGCCTCACCGGTGGCCGGGTCTAGGAGGCCGTGGGGGTGGGGGAGCTCGGACGGTCCGATCTTGTCACATGTGACGGTCCGCTTCTGTTGCAACATACCCCTGCTACGTGGATTAAAGTGGATTGCTGCACGTCTCAAAAAAAAGTAGCTTGCTTCAGAATGGTCGAAACGACGGGGAAAAATTATCGCACGGTAGGCATGCGAGAGAACTGGTAGGTTGTTCTTTGGGTAGCTCGCACCCGTTCGGATTCTCTGACGTAAGTCAGGTGACGTTGGGTTACTGACGCGTGGGCTTCATAAGTTGTGGGCCCACACGTCAGTGACCCAACGTCACTTGACGTTACGTCAGAGAATCTACGCCCAGCTCGCACACCCAGCCAAAACGGACAAAACTTGACGAGCGATAATGCTGTCATTCTTATGTCCCTGCTTGCTTGTTCTTTAGCGCTCACATCCAACAAAAACAAGACTAGAACAATATAATTGGACTGATTATGCATGCGTATCATGTGTGTCAAAAATTGAATAATTTATAATAAATAGCTTGTTACCTACAGTATCTATCGAAACAAAATCCAGTCAGTACCATCCAAATATACCTTCTAGTCGAAGGAGTATATGCCTACTTCACACTAGATGTTAATTACCTACCAGCCGGAGGTTCAAGAATTGAAATGTGAACCGCCTCACCCAGTTAAAAGAACCGGAAAAAAATTCAAAAAGTAAAAAAAAAACCAGAAAAAAGAAGAAATTTATTAATAGTAAAAAATAAATTAGAAGCTCAAGTCAAAATAAGCAAGACCTTAACCAACTACTCTGTGCTCTGTACTCTGTAAGATGATGCGGTTCTCGATCATGCATACTTGCTTCTACTACAAGGAGTCGGTTGTGCGCGCTGCATTAGCCCTTTTTTCGTCCTGATATCTGTGCTTGACCGGAATAAAAGTTTTGGCAGTTCAAATGGTGATCTAACAGCTTGTGCCCTTTGCCCTTCTCTCCTATCTGAAGATAATAATCTAACATATCTGTCCAAAATGTCATGTGATCTTTTATTTTTCTGATACGGTGCCTTTGCTTTACGCAATTCGATAGCTATGAAAACGACATAAAGTAGTGAATGGGCGAAAAAAAAATAAAGCATTAATCGAGCTGATCTTTTCGTTCGTGGATCACTGAACAGCTAGCTCTTAGCTAGAGTACCACTCCTTAGAGCATAGCATTTCACTGTCAGTTTGGCAGTAATCTATTGCCCTTACGTAACAACCAACTGCATTGTTTCAATATCTTTATCATGCCATCAACACCTGTAACCATTTCGCCCCTAATTCTTTACCTGTATTTCCGGCACGCACCGTGCGTGCGTAAGCCACAAGTGGAAAGAAGGCTAAGCAAGCGTTAGTTGCGTTACGAGTGCCCTCCTCGCCAACTTCGCGTTCTCGGCTGATCTGATCTTTCCAATGCATCACGTGGCAGTGGTCAACAGTGACACACACCAGGCACGGCTGCAGCCGCCTGTACTGTAGTCGTTACGATATCGAGCGTACGTGGCTCGGCCTAGAAACATCTGTTAGGTAAAGCAGGTGAGGCCGATGAGCAAAAGCTTAGGCGCAAGTTCTTTCTCTCTCTCTCTTTCTTTTTAACACAAAAGGAGCTCAGGCTGGCTGCACAAGCCATCGGTTGGCTCGTGCGCTGATGTCCAGCGCAGCGAAGGTTGCAGCTTTGAGGCGTCTCATTGCGTGCGCTCGCAGTGTGGGCGCAGGCGTTGCCGTAAGATGGGCACATGGGGCCTGAGGTCGCGATTCGGTGGCCAAACTCATGATACTGTGTAGATAGCTAGGCCAGGCGTGCCCAGATCCAGCTAGGAAGAAAAGGCGCAAATGCATCATCCGCGGCTCGTTTCTCCTGTGGAATAGATGAGCTGCAGTGTAGGTTGCTGCTCGCTGCGATGAAGATACATATATGATGCAGGTATTAGGACTGAATCAAGGGCATCGCCGTTTGTTGGTGTCGACAATTACGCATTGCTCTGGTCTCAAACGGTACGCTGAACCTGAATGCATGTTTGTTGGGTGCTCACGACTTCAGAGTCTTCAGATCAGTGGTCAAGGTGAAGTGACTCTTGACCTCAAAGTTCGCCCCCCTTTCCCCGCCTCATTTGAACTCTACGTGTCCCGGTGCTTTACGCAATGCCATCGCAGCCAAAACTCACTTTAAATTTTAAAGTGCTGAGCTTTCCTGCTCCGGGCTTGTGAGCTGTGACCTCTAATTTGTCCATTTGTAATGCTTCTAGAGAGCAGCCACCAGTAGTTTTTCTCTGGTAGACAAACAATGAATCATTGGAGAGGTCTGAAGACATAAACGCTGGATCAAGAAGTAACTAGCATGCGTGGATCATAAATGGGATGTGCAGACCGCTGCTGCATGGTTAATGATCTAATTTACTCTTCTATCTGACTTTTCTAGCTAGTTGACAGTTGACACGGATGAGAAAAGCCAGCGCGTGCAAAATGGTGCAGGAGAACTGGAGAAGGGTGCCCAGCTTTAAATAAGAACCGAAAGGTTGCAAGGTCTTTTCACCGTTAAAGAGCGTCACTTTTGAGACAAATTAAGTAATTAACCTCGTCGAAATCGATAGCACAACTCCACAAGCAGGTGCGAGTCCGAGGTGGATGGTGCTGGTACATGGACGTCGGACGACAATGAAATCTAGTACGAGACGAAGCACGAGGTTCACGAGATCAGGAGGTGCTGTTATTATGCGGCGAGATCTCGTGGTTGAAAGCTAACAATACTTGAATGATCCACCCGATCGCAAGATTGATCGCTTCGGATTTAGGGACCCTCTCGCTCCCTCCGTCCTCCAGCTCCACCAATGTGAGTCGACCGTCTGTGCTCTTGCTTGATTTGCCAAGTCACAAACTCACAATCAGCACTCAAAAGGAGCTTCGGCAGAGTGCTGGATAAGACATTCGACGTGCCATTCAGCGGAAAAAACTAGGGATTCGTGTGAAAGCATTGCGCCATCGGTAAATCTTGACTAGACAGTTCAGATGAATCTACAAATGCTCGCTCAGTCCCCCACACACCTCCTCCGTACAAAGCTTCTTTATCAGATTTTTGTCCATGACTCAAATGCGTGATTGACTCTCAACGCTCGCAACAATAATTTCTTTTTGACTACTAGCAGTGCATGCAGATGCAGCAAATGAATAGTTTATCACGAATTTTCTATCAAAAGTCAGTGGAATTTATCGACTTCAGATTTGCTGTGAGATTCGTTGTCTGACCATGTCCTCCCTGACTCCTGCCGTCCTGGCGTCCTGCGACGAATTTCTCCCCTACTATAGATAAAGATTTATGAGTTGTGTTGGTACTAGTGTTGAAGCGAGGCCTTGGTTGTGAGGTGGCTACACTACGAGTTCCTAGACGCGGGAGGTGGGCGTGACAACAATTTAAAAAGAGGAAGGTTCGTAGCGAAGGGTTGGCAAGCCTTCGCAGACGATGGAAGAAGCGGAGAGGCGAGGGTGGGGGAGGGATGCTACGCGCTTTCCAAGGTCGCGTG
The DNA here is from genome assembly GCA_017311315.1 of Dendrocalamus latiflorus. NCBI lineage: Eukaryota > Viridiplantae > Streptophyta > Magnoliopsida > Poales > Poaceae > Dendrocalamus > Dendrocalamus latiflorus. Next base: position 40,795,494 of record CM029610.1, read on the forward strand.
TGGTGGTTAGGGTCAAAGTTAGGGAAGAGATGGATAAATTAAGGCCCGTTTCTGGCGTTTTAATTTATTTTTTATTTCATCTTTTTTTGGTATTTTAGCTTTTTGTCTTTTCTTTTTTATTCCTATGCATTATTCAGGATGGGCTAACATATTTTTTATTTTTTAAATTTAATTACAATAAATAAGGCACCGTTAGTTACAGTGAAAATAAAACAGCTACAGTGAAAATAGCCATAAATCATCATCAAACTAAGCACCACCTTATACGTCTTAGAACTAAGATCAGTTCAACATTTTAATAATTTTTAGCATTCTCTAGACCATATACTCCATTTGTTCTTTTTTACTTGACGTTTTTAATTTTTCACAGTCTCCAAGATACGATTTTGATCACTATTTTTTTATGACTTTATACTAAGTTATATTGGTAAATTATAATAGGCTACAAAAGGACTGTCCAGAGACTTAAAAACCGTAGAGATAGGAGATAGAAATCTGTGCTACATAGACCTGTTGACTTGTAAAAAATAAGCTCTGCCCCTCATGGTGCATTAAGACATAGGTGATCATTTGGGCTTTTTTGGTGGCTTATGACTGAAAAACACTGTAACTGGCTGAAAAAACATTGTAGCTGACAGAGACTTATTTAGCAAAATTAAATTTAAAAAATATAAAAAAATATGTTAGCCCATTACGTATAATACAAACAAATACGGGGAAAAAAGAACCGGCAAAAAAGCTCAATAAAAACCAAAAGTTCAAAAAAAGATGAAATTTATGAATAGTGAAAAATAAACCGGAAGTCAGAAGCTGAAACTCTTTTGATCACCATCATAACTATGAAGAGGTTTACAATCATATGGGCAATGTCACCTTTTTTTCTTGTAATAGACCTCTCAAGCCAGCCACGTGGTTATACGACTAATAGGCTTTCTGGCATAATGGACGGATTGTGCTAAGATGGAGGGCACAGACGCAAGCCGTTCAGCGTTTTGACCGTGGTTTGCTGATCGGAGTCCAAGTGTGGCTGCCGCTACTCGCGCGCGCATCACGCGCTCGGCGGCACCAGGCTGGGGCATGGCAAGGGGACAGCGACGGCGGCCCGGGAAAGTTGCCAAGCCCAGCCCCGTGCCATCTCGGCTGTCCTCGCCTCCACCCGCTCGGCTGTCCCAGGCCGTGTGTGGACCAGCAGGGTCCGTCCGTCCTTGGCATTCCGTACATCCAAAGCTCGACCCACCTACCGCAGGCCGAGGAGGCCGTTTCACCCGATTGGGCCTTCCCCTTCTCGCCGCTCCCGCTCAGATGCTTGGAATCGAGACGCGGCCTAGTGTGTGCTGCGCCCAGCTCGCCTCAAGCTTACATTGCCTTGGTGTGGGTGGATTGCACTGTGGAAAACCGACCATTGCAGGGGATGCAACAGCTCCGGCTGCTGGGTTCATCACTTCATTGATTTGTTCCACTTAGAGCAACTCCAGCAGTAGCCCTCAAATCTAAGCCCCTACTTTTCATTTGAGGGCTCTCCCTACTTTTGAGGGCCCAATTTTTTTGCTTCTACTCCAATAGCACCCCTCAAATCCATTCCACACACACTGACACATGGGACCCACTCCTGACAAATCCATTCGGGCAAGGACGGCGTCGGCGAGGGGATTTTGGCGGCGACGGCGTCGGCGACGGGCGAGGCGTCGGCGAGGGAGGCGGGCGGGCGGGGAAGCGGAGGAGGCGGGCGGGGAGGGAGTCGGTGGGGAAAGAGGCGCGTGGGGGTGAGCGGAAGCGGCGGCGGCGACGGAGGCGGGCGAGGCGGGGGTGAGCGGAAGCGGCGGATTTTGGCGGCGACGGCGTCGGCGACGGGCGGAGGCGTCGGGCGAGGGAGGCGGGCGGGCGAGGGAGGCGGGCGGGGAAGCGGCGGAGGCGTCGGGCGGGCGGGGAGGGAGGCGGCGGGGAAAGATGCAGGCGGGGAGGGAGGCGGCGGGGAAAGATGCAGGCGGGGGGGGGGGAGATTCGGCGGACGGGAGGGGAAGAGGCGGGCGGGGAATTTTGGCCGAGAGCGGGAGAAGTTTCACGGTGCGGGAAAAAAACAAGAAAATAAGGGGTGGGGGGAGCCTGTAACATCCTAATTTTCAGAGTCTTTTTGAAGCTTTTAAAATAAAATTCACCATTTGGATTTTGTCTGGAATTAATTAAAGCTTAATTGGAATTTTTATTAATTAAATTTTTTAATATGATTAAATTAAATATTAATATTTGCCCATAATATTTTATTTGTGTTCCTTGTGTCACATGGAATTTTTCTGTATTTTTTCGGGAATTTTTGGAGTTTGTTTGAGCTCAATTTGAAATTTCCAAAAAAAAAATCAGGAGAGAGAATGAACAGTACCGCGTGGTACTGTTCATCCGTCTTCTTCCCGCAGACTAGATGGTCCAGCCTGTACATATTTCCTTCCTTTTCCTCTCTCTTTATAACTTCCAATCCAGATCTTATCTCAATGTCTTCCCAAAAGAAAAGTTGTGCCAAATCACGCAAGGAATACATCCCAACTGATCTCTTTCTGTTTCATTCATCCGTTTGCCTTTTATCTCCAATTTTCTGAAACGGACTCTAAACCGAAATTCGCGAATTGGAGTCGGTTTCTATCTCTTCCAAGCCTATAAATACGACCCCTTGGCTCCTCTAAACCCATCCCAAGCCGTGCCAAGTCCCCTCAAAGCCCAGGACGCCGTCGGCACCGAGCCCCTCCGGTCCCGAATTTGCTCGTCGTGTCTCGAGCTATTCGGTGAGTTTCTCCGTGATCCTTTCGCGTCACATTGTGCCATCATATCTCATCTACTTTCTAGCCAAGTTAATTTGATTTTGGTGCAGCCAATCTCCCGGAATCGAGTTTTCTCCAATCTAGGTCAAGAGAGCTTCCCGACGCCGATTCGTCACCTCCGGTAAGTTTTAGCCCTTGCCGTAATTTTTCTTAGACTTGTCTCGTCGCGTTCTACGCCGTGCTCACTTCCGTTTCCCCGAAAAGCCTCCACAAATTTTCACCTCTGAACCTCGCCATGGCCGCCAATAGCATCTCGTGTCCCCCACCTACCCGGTGATGTTTTCACCAATCCGTTCGCGTCACTTTGTGCCAAACCATCCCAGGTAGCTACCCTCCAAGTGGTTTTAGATTTCGTTCAACGAGCAGCAAGATATTAAGTTTTTCCTTTTTCCTTCCCGACGTCGTTCAAACGTCGATTGTGCCATCTCCGGTGGGTTTCTGACCGAGCCGACAATTTTGCTAGCTTCGACAAGCCGCGTTCTAGCCCGTGCTCACCCTACTTCTCTATGTTCCATGCCCGGGTTTTATTCCTCTCTCCTACCCATGTCGTTGTAGCAGCCCGTGCCGTCACCGTGCTCCGTTTGGCGTGCCGTCGCTTCCTATGTGTGCCTTGGGTCCCTAGAAACCCATTTTGCTAGTTAGATTCATCTCCCATGCCTCCTCTCGCCAGTGCTAGCCTCCTTTCCAAAAATTGCTCTCGGGTAAACAGTAACATCTGTGAATTTCCAGCATTTTATCGCCCCGGCAAACTTTAGATCGCTCGTTCTCCTTCGTCCGAACTCCGATTGACCCGATTCTTCTTCCTAAATTCATCTAAAATTGAGCTCTATCTTTTGGTTCTAATTTTGCAGTTTTTGGAGTTTATTTGAATTTGTTTTGTGTTTCGTTTCGCTTTCTCTCTCGTTAGATCACGCTTTCGAAGGAGCTGAAGCCGGATCCGAAGATCAAGAATTCCTAACTGAGCAAGGCCAAGGCAAGTCGTGTCCTTTGATCATGTTGAACCCAGTTTTCAAATCTATTATGTATTATGTTGCTTTAAATTATCATGCATTGCTACTTTAGTATAAAACCCTTGTATTGGTAGTTAATGACCTAATTGATTATTCCTCCTTGATAATTTGCATGCCCTGATTCCATTGTCACCATAGAATGGGAAATTACTTAGTGATGCAATACTAGTTGTCACATGGGTTGTGCGTTTAATTGCTTAGCCATGCTTATCACTAGTACGTTGGGTTTATCATCACATGTGGTTAATTAATCTTGACTTAATGATATACTTGAATGTGGTGGTTAACCATGGTTATAAAACTTGTTGCCATGGCATGGGTAGTGTCATTGGTGTTGGTTATACAAAATTAGTTTTCACTTGGGCGATTGATCGTGCAGTAAAGGGGGTGCGAGAGGCACATGGGATGTGGATGTTTCGTCTGAGTAAATTTAAAGACTTAACTTTGTGCGCCATTGATCTGAGTCTTACCATACTACCACATGTCCAATATGGGATGGACCTGGCTAATTAATTTGGGATGTTTCAATTTCGGTTCCGTCATTGTGATGAGTGTGGTTTGGCATGTCCATGGACCCACATTGGCGCAAGAGGGGGTGAGAGGCGAAACCTTAGCGAGGCGGAACTGGGTTGAGATTGAACATTGTAAAGGCCTTGTCATGATCTCCTCGCCGCACACCTAAGGAAGTGTGTAACTCGCGTGGCAATCCGGAATGATCATGTCTTGTGGGTAAAGTTGTACAACCTCTGCAGAGTGTAAAACTATTCGAATAGCCACGTCCTCGGTCATGGACAATGCTCGGTGATTTCACACGAGGTATAGTTATTTCTAAAAAGTTTTGGACAGTGGATGGTTAATTCACTGTTGGTTTAGCTTAGGGATGGGAGGTCCATAAGTGGTTGGTTTAGCTTGTGGATGGGAGATCCATAAGTGGTTACTTCAATTCCTTTGATTATTATTTACTATTGTTTTACTTCAAATGCGCCTTCAATCTATTTATTGTATTTTCAAATGCCGTTTTATTCAAACTAACCTTTTAGCCTTCCATTGGTAAGCCTTGCATATTATATTGCATTCATTTGTTACAAACGGCTTGCTGAGTACCAATGTACTCACGGCTTTATGCCCCTGTTGCTCAGTTGAGGAGGAGGAGTATCACCAGCAGGAGGTTCCAGAAGGAGAGTACTTCGACGTCTTCGCGGATTAGGCTTCGTTCTCCACTCGATAGCCTGTGGGCGTGTCGATTGGCTGCTGCGCTTTCTTTTGGATTTCCGCTGCTAGTTTTTGTTAAGCCCTTCAGGCTAATAATTGTAAGTTTGGCCATAAGGTCGTACTCTGATAATTATCAATATAATTTGGATTTTTCTTAGAATAACGTGATGTGGATGATATTTATCTTTGTACATACTGTGTGCACTAGCGTGATCCTGGACTAGTGCAAAATACACAGGAGAGTCCGGATTTGTATATTCGGGTCTCTACAGAGCCCCTAGGAATGAGGGGTGGGAGGGTGATTTGAGGGGCTCCTCAAATTTCAGGGCTCTAGTAGGGGCCCTGCTGGACCTCTATTTTTACCTCAAGCCCTCAAATATGAGGTTTGAGGGCTCAAGTAGGGGCCCTGCTGGAGTTGCTTTGAGGTTTTAGGGTATATTCTTTTCGGTTTCTGATTTTTATTTTTTTATAATAATTAATTTTTAAATACAATATTTTTAAGATAGAGTTTATAAGTTGATTATAATAAATACGGTATTGGATTTATCTATATTGACCAAAATTGTACATGAGTGTCTCTTCGTACTTTTTCTCGCGAATAGTCAAAATTTAAAATTTTCAGCCAAAATCTAAAAACCGTAGCCTGAAAAAACATGCCATTCTTCTTTTTGTCAGGCTCAACTAGGCTAGGTCCTGTTTGTATTATCTTTTATTTATGAATTCTACTTAGAAAAATCAAAAGCTAATACAAACACACGGCTTCTCTACTCATCTCGCTCCGGGGATAAGACAGGGGTCATGGATGCATCATTCATCCTACTCTTCTCGCTCCAATCACACTTGCGCATCTTTCTTTTATTTTTTGCACCGTTCGTATCTTCCTTCTAAAAGCTACTTTTTCACTCTTTATTATTCATTTTCAATCAAAAACCATAGCAAAAGGCAATCAATAAAAACCAATGCCCTGATCAACTCGGCTTCGGCTTCTGGCTTCTGGCTTATTTTTCACTATTCATAAGTTTCGTCTTTTTCTGAACTTTTGGCTTTTTGTTGAGCTTTTTTGCCGGTTCTTTTTTTCCCGTATTTGTTTGTATTATACGTAATGGGCTAACATATTTTTTATATTTTTAAATTTTTTAAATTTAATTATGCTAAATAAGCCTCTGTCAGCTACAGTGCTTTTTTCAGCCAGCTACAGTGTTTTCAACCATAAGCCATGAACTTTTCAGCCGAACCGATCACCACCAAGAACGCTATCTTAGTCCACCATCCTCGATCACCACCAAGAACGCTATCTTAGTCCACCATCCTCTTTCTTACAAATTGCTTTCTTTTTGCATAAAGAAGCAGATTTAGTACGTATTGAAGTTCCAAAAAAGGCGTGTTTTAACTTTTAAATAAATCCGTTTGGTAGCTACCTCCTAAATACTACAGCTAGCTATTAGTATGATTTACGAGTATATTTGATAAGATAGGATTTATGAGTATACTTGATAAGATAGGAGAAGTTAAGTGTAGTAGTCGGAACAATGCAAAATGTTGTTGCAAGTGAGACATTTCTTTTCCCATAGAGTACTATCTTTTCTCCTATGGCTTGGCTTAGAAGTGCAAAACACACGACTACACAAAGAGACATAAAATATCATACTGAAGATGCTTCTGTACTAGTAGGATGCTAAAGGCTAAAGCCACCAGTCTCTCCTGCCATTGTCTGAATCTGAAAGATCAAGCCCTACAATTACACCCTAAAGCATCCTATTATTGAACTGAGCCACTTTTAAGATTCTGGGGTGCATTCCTGTAGGCCCAGTTGCATTTTTAATGGTAAATGTATGCCAACTAAGGCCAAGGCTCATCAATTTTGTTCTTGTGTGACTGCAAGGCAAGATCTGTCGTTTTTAGCCCCATAGATGATTTTTATAAACTGGCAACTCCTCATGACAGAGGAGTAAATTTTAGTAGTTTTTTCTTTTATTTTGTACCCTGAAGTCTTATCCTGTGAGAATGTCACGGGCAGTACGTATCAATAAAACTGTGTATTTTTTATAGTACAGTACTACTACATTCAATATCCAAAACATGTCGTTTCGAAATACATGTAGATTTTTGAAAGTTAACTTTTAGCTCTCAATATATGTCTAAATATTTAGATTTGATATATGAAAATCACATGTATATATTTTCTCAAAAAATATTTTTTAATATTATAAATTTATTAGGTTTTATAAATATATTATAATTGAAATTAGTTATTAAAGTTGTGTTTTTAGACTATATCCATGTTTAAAATAAAATGTTTTTGATTGGAAGGAGTAGTATGGAACTGCATAATGGTTTTATTTATGGACTCAATGCAACAAGAAACAGTAGGAAATTCGTTATTTTGAAAGCATTGTGGAGGGCAAAGTTGTCCAGAGGAAATGTGTACTCTTTTTTTACTTTTTTTTTGCATTTCCGTGATGATAAATAGAGGCATTGATCATCGTGATGGACTTCTTTTTTTGTTGTGCCATCGGTATTTAAAAAAGCTAAATCATGGTCGCTTTTTTGGTCTTGACTTAAAAAGAGGAGGTCAAATAAAACCCAAAGTTTTCAAACCAAATGGCAAGTGAAGCCAATAAAAAGAATAGATTAGAAATAAATAAGAAATAAGGCTAACAAAACGAAATTGTTCAGCACCATCGAAAATGCCAAACGACAAGTATTATTTCCTAATAATCCAATTGGTGTTAGATTACCCACATGCATATCCAGATTTGAGTGAGTAGAAACATTGACTCCTATCAACTTGGACAGTGGTCAACAATCTGGCTGCCCAGTTTCTATCCTTAGCAATGCGACTACAATTTTGCGCACACTTCACATATATAAACTTGTTTGTATGATCCTATTGATATATAATAAATACATTCCATAATTTGCTTATAAAATTCTACACATTACTATAAAACTATTTGACACGGACAAATTATCACTAATCATATATCTGGTATCCATCGAGTGTAAAAATCCTCTCCATATCACGCCTTCCGGCACAATTTCCTCCCTAACAACCTAGAAAACCCCAAACCAAAGGTGTAGTAATAATCCAAAAGCAAAAAACCAAAAAAGGGGAAAAAAATAAAAGGTGCCAAGAAAAAAAAACAAAACGAAAATAGAAAGCTCCAAAATCCGACATAGGAAAACCCAACGCCGAGAAAGAAACGAAAGATGTAAGAGCAACTCCAGCAGTAGCCCTCAAAACAGAGCCCCTACTTTTCATTTGAGGGCTCTGTTTTCTGGGCTGCACTCCAGCAGGAGCCCTCAAAACAGGGCCCCTACTTCTCAATTCCCTCTATTTCCTCACACACTATATGCATATGTATGGGACAAAAGCACAATACACAATAAAATATTTCATGATTTCACAATGAGGGACAATATTTAAATATATGAATTCAAATACGAATATTCAAATTTAAATTCAAATTTGTTCCGAATTTAAATTGAAAGCACAAAGTTCATCACATAACATTCAAATTTGTTCCGAATTCAAATATGAATTCAAATACGAATATTCAAATTTATTCCGAATTTAAATTGAAAGCACAAATATGAATTCAAATACGAATATTCAAATTTAAATTCAAATTTGTTCCGAATTTAAATTGAAAGCACAAAGTTCATCACATAACATTCAAATTTAAATTCAAATTTGTTCCGAATTCAAATACGAATATTCAAATTTAAATTCAAATTTGTTCCGAATTTAAATTGAAAGCACAAAGTTCATCACATAACATTCAAATTTAAATTCAAATTTGTTCCGAATTCAAATATGAATTCAAATACGAATTCAAATACGAATATTCAAATTTAAATTCAAATCTGTTCCGAATTTAAATTGAAAGCACAAATGTTCCACAAAAAACGAGGAAAGCTGAAAAATGAGAGCCGGAGTAGGGGGCCCCTAGGAATGAGGGCTTGGAGACCTCATTTGAGAGGCCTCCTATTTTTGAAAGCCAAGTAGGGGCCCTTCTGGAGTTCAGTTTTTTGTTCTGGCTCTCAAATATGAGGTTTGGGGGCTCAAGTAGGGGCCCTGCTGGAGTTGCTCTTACTCGCAGAATGCGTAAGGTTGGTGGTAGCAAGAGCATCCGCAAGGTGGTCTTTTTTTTCCTCTCTAAGAAGAAAGAGGATGGCTTGGAGACTGCCTTCAAAAATTGCCTCTAGCATATTGGGCCTGCCTGTTAGAGAGAGAGAGTTTAGGGAATAGAGACGAGAGAGGAATAATTTTTGTTTTTAACTTATTTATTTATGGGCTCCACCTTAGAGATAATTGAAGGTACTAAACATTATATAATAAATTATGTTTAGCTTAGAGGCCACCAGTGTACCCCAGTTTGGAGGCTGCATAACATAACCTCCGAAACACTACGAATGCCCTAAAGGATCACGGCCCTCTCAAAACTCCCAGAACAGGCTTCTTGTGTCGTACTGCGTTTAGATGGCTGGACCGGATAAAGGTGTTATCTAAGTGTTCACGACTCCACCTCTTGAGCCTTAGGAGCTCCTTGAGTCTCAAGACTGTTAAACGCCCGATGCAGGAACAATCAGCTCGGGCCCAATATGCAGTATGGACTTCCAGCACTATTTTTATGCCCACTTTCTTCGTGGGCTTTTTTAGATGCATTTCTCGTGTGAGCTTCGTTCCTGTTCAGTTCCTCTAGTGGTTACGATTTACTCCTAATGCTCCTAATCAGAAATTGTTTGAACAAGTTATTTTTTATTTGTATATGAATTCCAACAAAAATAAAATTGAAATTCAAAATATAAAATAAAATAAAATTTGCAATTTGATTTCCATATGATTTCCAAAATAAAATCCCTAAATAACTAAAATTTGGAATGAATTAAATAAAAGTAGTAATTTGATTTGTATACAAACTCTGAAAAAGCTAAAATTTTGATTAAAATAAAAATTTATAACGAGAATAGCAAGAATAGTGTCAGCGGAGACAACAAAAGAGTGTAATAGTGTCGATTTGTTCTACAAGAAGATATTGACCCACGGGAAAGCGAAGTGCCAAGGTGGAAGCAGCGGGGATAAGGATAATACCGTGCTGCTCACCTTTGTCGTTTGACGAGGACAATGCCATGTTACTTGCTGGAGCCGTTGAAAAGAGAAATGCCAGAGTCAAAAGGGTTACGATAATGAGTGGTGAGCGCCAGTGTTGTTGAAGAAGTCCATGATCAAAGAAACTTGATAATGGAGAAGGCTTGATAGAGAGAAGATGAAGCTTTGCATTGAAGACGAGATATGGATGATACAGGGGTATTGGGTAGCTAGGTGCGTCGTGTCATCGCTAGTGAGGGCCACAACGTCACTGGCGATGACGAGAATATTCTCCGTATTGTTAGGCAGCGACTAAGCAGACATGCCGGCATAGATAAAGATGAGAGGTTACCGTGGTTAGTGAGAAAGCCATAACGTTTAGTTGGCCTACATCGAAGAATAGGAGTGATCGACATGGGAGAAGAGGATAACAAGCACGTATAAACATCATGCATATGTATACATATGCATGCATCTATATGAATAGAAAGCACAGCCATACAAGGGCAAAGAAGCAAAGGGCTCAGAGTTGAGATGGTGCAGTTGTAGGGAATAGACTTGGGACCACCGAAGTAACAGGTGTCCCTGGCAGGGATCGACGACGGTTGCACGTGCATGATGTTTGATGTCGCAATGGTCAGCAATAAGCAATAATTAGATAGAAGTAGAATATAACTATGTGGTAGAGTATAGTATTGAAAGGGACATCAGATGAGAGGGATCGATAAAGAATTGAGCTTGTTGTTGAAAGTTGAAGCAAAAAAGTTGTGTCCGCGAGAAGAAATAGAAGACATACGGTTCGGTGGGGGTAGCTAGCGTGTGAGGGAAGATATGTTGCCCATGGTACATTAGTATATGCGTAAACAAATCACTCTAATACCATATAAACTAATAAGATAATTTGCTGTACACATAATTAATATATTGTTTGGGATTAAATTGATGTACATGTGCATGCATACATTTTAAAAAAAGAGTAACTAATTGCTTACGAATAGGGGCATGCTGCTATATTATCTATATATGATAAAGAGTGTTTATGTTTATATGACCTCTAATAACTTATTATGCTTAATGATTTTCTTTCATAAAAACTCATACTCCAATCACATTACTCAAGTTGTATTTTCCTTCAAATTTCTATTTTTTTATGATGTCTTAAAAATCTAATTAGCATAATATACATAAATATATTTTTAATTATATGAGTTATATCATTTGGTATGGACTTCAAAACAAATCTAATGGCGACATACGCGGGCCGCCCGCTCGTTTTCTTAACCCAAACATACGGCAGCAAATGGTCGTGAAGTCCTTACATAAAGCCGTTGATTGTGGTGTCTCATGCAGTATTCTTAGTTACCACCACAAACAGACACCGGCATCAAAATTTACCCTTGAGCAGCAGGAGCTGGCCGCCGGCGAGCTGGCGAGTAGCAGCAGCGGATTCGGTGCAGTGTCATTAAAAAAGCGAACCGTACGTGTGACCAGAGAGAGAGAGAGAGAGAGAGAGAGAGAGAGAGAGAGAGAGAGAGAGACGCATCAAATTTGAAACAGTTTTACCGAGCCAGACCAATCTGTTGCTAGCCCAAGCGTAATTTGGAAAGGCCGTGACTGCGACCGGAGTGCAACGGCTCCCTTCGAGAAATGAGAAAAATATGACATCGCCCATGCCCCGCGGCCCGAACGAGTCAAGAGTCAAGACCGGCCGGGCAAAGATGCCCCCAAACCCGCCGAGCGCAGGGAAGCGGCCGCACTTTGACGGATCCGCCGCTCGCGACAACGGCCGACGTAGTGTGACACCATCGTCGCGCGCATATATCAAGCTCCCGAACTAACGCCACATCGTTTGCGAGCTCCGACTTGCGATCCTCCACCAACGCAGCCCCGGTTCGTTCATATCCGCGACACAGACTATGAGGCCGTGGCCCCTGCGGTGGTGGCGGCTGGCGCTGGCCACGCTGCTGTGCCTGTGCGCGCTCCTCGCCCCGGCGCGGTCCCAGAGCGCGGCCACGCCCGCGCCGGCGTCCGTGGAAGGATTCAACTGCTCCGCGAACACCACGTACCCGTGCCAGGCCTACGCGCTGTACCGCGTGGGCTTCGCGGGGGTGCCGCTCGACCTCTCGGCCGTGGGCGACCTCATCGGCGTCAGCCGCTTCATGGTCGCGCACGCCAACAACCTATCCACCTCAGCCGTGCCGGCCGAGGGGCAGCCGCTGCTCGTGCCGCTCCAGTGCGGCTGCCCCTCCAGGTCGCCCAACGCCTACGCCCCCACGCAGTACCAGATCAACTCGGGCGACACTTACTGGATCATCTCCACCACCAAGCTGCAGAACCTGACGCAGTACCAGGCAGTCGAGCGCGTCAACCCCACGCTGGTGCCCACCAAACTCAACGTCGGCGACATAGTCACGTTCCCCATCTTCTGCCAGTGCCCCATCCCCGCCGACAAAGCTACCGCGCTCGTCACCTACGTCATGCAGCCGGGCGACACCTACGCGTCCATCGCCGCCGCCTTCGCCGCCGACACCCAGTCGCTCGTCTCCCTCAACGGACCCGAGAGCGGTACTCAACTGTTCTCGGAGATACTAGTGCCGCTCCGCCAGCAGGTGCCGCAGTGGCTGCCGCCAATCGTGCGCCGGAACAACGTCTCGGTCACACCGGCGTCCCCGCCGCCTTCCGCTACGCTCGCCCCGACCGTTGTGACTAACAGTCGAGATGGGGTGGTCACCGGGCTGTCCGTTGGATTGGGCGTCGTGGGCGGGCTTTGGGTGCTGCAGATGCTACTGCTGGCCTGCCTGTGGAGGCGCCTCAAGGCGAAGGGCAGAGGGGAGGCGGTGGTTAGCGGCGATAGCGGTGAGGCCGGCAGGTTTGCCAACCACACTTCCGGCGGCGGCGGGGAGAGGTTCTTGGTCAGTGACATATCCGAGTGGCTGGACAAGTACAGGCTGTTCAAGGTCGAGGAGCTCGAGCGCGGCACAGGGGGTTTCGACGACGCGCACCTCATCCAGGGCAGCGTGTACAAGGCCAACATCGACGGCGAAGTGTTCGCCGTGAAAAAGATGAAGTGGGACGCCTGCGAGGAGCTCAAGATCCTGCAAAAGGTACGGCCTTTCCCTCCATAGCTGAATTGCTTGTTTCAGTACTATCATAACTCAGAATGAACTGTTTGTACTATTTTCTAAAAAAATGGTTTCCAAGTAATTTTTCTGCTGAACAAAGGAATCAATAATTGCCTAGGCTTGCTGCTCAAATGGTTTGTCCATTACATATCGCAATCTCTGATTGGGATTTGGGACAGAATGAGCATCTCCAATGGGTCTATAACAGCTATCTACAAGAGAGTCCATGTCATCAACTGTCCTACGTGGAAGATATTAAATGAAGAAAGAGAACGCAGCTCTCTACAGCTCTAGAGATAGTCTATAGCGCCAAACGAGGCAGCCTCCATAAATTCTGTGTGTGCATGTAAGCATCAAATAGCTATCCTTATAGATAGTTCTTTAGAATGCTAACTTTAGTGTGTACTATATAGATGATGTGGAAGTCTTATAGTTAGTTGCTAGCTATAACCATTGGATCCGTTGGTTAGGACTCGGGAGATTAAAGAAAAGCACGCACTTCTTTGCATTCTAAATGGAGTGATCACAGTGGTTAGTTAATTGGACTAGCAGCCGAAGCAGTAGCGCAGATAATTTTAGTCATGGTGGTGTCTGAATTGCTTTCTGTAACTGCATGGGTGGTTGGTTGGGACTTTGGAGTCTTGTTCCTGATAATGACGTGAAAATGCATAAAATTTAAGCCGAATAACGATGCATAAAAAAATGCATAAATTGAACTGCACCCTGCAATAACGATGCTAGTGGAGTAGTACTCTACTTAAGGAATTTAATTTTGGATCTGTTGCTCCGCGAGTGTCATCAGATGCCTTGAGACGGCTCTGATGGGTGGTTCATGGTTGGGTTGGCACTTGGCAGTGGCACGTATGGATTACAGAAGAGAAAATTCCAACCTCCAAGGACACCACCTGACCACCGTGAACGTACCAACCACAACCTCCTCACCCCTTTATGTTGTTATTTGAAAACCCTTTTCTTGTCTTTGAAGAGCGTCCATTTCTTTTGGTTATGGACTCGTTGTACAAATGAGCCATAGTCAGAACTGTTCACACATATATAAGCATGTAGCAACTTTTTTTTTCAATTTTGAAGCCCTAGCACTATTTTTCTTGCAAAAATAGACATTCTCAAGCTCAGAAGATACAACTGGTGACATGTGTCACCTATCGTGCCACCTAGCTCGGCAGGTTAGGTGGCGCACAGTAGGAGACCATGGTGCGGTAGCAGCCTCGTGTCACACCACTATTACGAGATAGGCACTGTAGCACAGTGTAGCATCACTATGTGGCATTGTTCCACCATTAGTTAGCGCTAAGCGCAATTAATTAGTGTTAATTAAAGTGCTGCATTAATAGAATTTTATTTAGCGTTGATCGTGTTTAACTAATCATATAGTTCTAATTAAGCGTGCACCATAATGTATTACACTCGCAATTAATTAGTACTAATCATATTTAATAAGTGCTTTAATTAATGCTAGTTAAAATTAAAAATCTTGTGGGATAAAATCCTAGGATTTACTCCTCTTACTACCGTCTCACTCCGAGAATAAAATAAGGGATCATGGGTGTATCACGTACCCCACACCTCTCGCTCCCATCACGTGCACGTATCTATTCCTCACCTTTTCTATCCCTTGACCCCCATTCTAAAAGGCACTAGTTTCGGCCATCACTATTCATCATAAAGTAAATTTTGTCTACAAAAACATGTACACATCATATCTACTAATATAAAAAGAGAGCTTGTCCGTTCACTATATTCTCCCCTTCGACCTTGCATGACAATGAGATGTGACATATCACGGATAGTGTAGGCCAATCATGTCAACTATTTTTAGTGAAATTTTTTTAAGATCTACTTCGAATATATGAGTGCCGCAAGAAATAGTTAAAATATTCTTGTGAAAATTAGAAAATCCAAAAGAAGCCATAGTTTAAAATTTTTTATTAAATCACTTAGTATAAGGTAAATTCTCTTGAGTTTTGCAAAACACTATGTTGAGAAAAACGTTCACATAGCATGAGGCTTGAGATAAATCCACAACCTCACGTTTGATTACACACACACATATAAACATTTTTGGGTACCGTCACAACACACAGGTACTTTAACGATCCTCACACATGTTTTGAAGTGCCATGTGTTGGCCAATCGTGGTATATATATTATCATGATTAACTTAATCCGAATAAATGTGGTAAATTCGGAGCATATAAAATTTCTAAAAAATTACGCAATAACTATTACTGTATCGAGAGGCTTCACATAAAATTTCATAATTTTTGGAGCTCGTTTGCTATATCTAAAAACTCATAAAATTATCAAAATTTTATGAATTGTTAAGCAACATTCGCAACGGATAAAATTACACTGCGAGGTACGTTGTGTTGGAAGGCTGTACATAAATTTTTGTAATTTTGGACCTCATTTCATATATTTAAAAATTCAAACAACCACTAAATAGAAAAATTTAGGGCAGATAATTAGACCGACTTAATTACCTGTCTCCTCCTCCCTGAGTGGTAGGCAGGTCTGTCTCCAGTGAGAAGGCAGCAGGCGCCTGCCGCCGGCGACAGTACCATACGTCGCCTCGCGGGCGCTACCACCTGGCCTACTGACGATAAAAGTGATATTTTTCAATACGTCTCGTATATTATTATTTTGTAAATATGATATAAAATAGTTTTAAAACTGACTTTAATTCTCTGATAAAGTACTACGTAGGACGTACTAGTACTAAATAGTATTTAGACAGATAGAGCGTTCATGCCTACATGCCAAGCCTTGGAAACGGCTGCAATGCACCCAAGGGCACCGAGAGCGAGGTCTGACCAGCCGCTGTCGGCCATATATGCATTAGCTAGTTGCCTACCTGCTGCCTTGAGCTGCTGCCGAGCCGGGTGATCGCGGCAGATGACAGGTGCCTCCTGTCCTATTTTTTTAATTAAAAAAATAATTTTATCAAAAAAATATTAGAAGGATAAAATTTAGAAAACACATTGCTAGAAGGTCATATATGTGAAGAGTTCCTATAGTCATTCCGTATGAATTGGCATGGTGCCTAAAGTTTAGCATATCTCACGAGCCACAAGAAAATTGGTACGGTGTTCCAAAAGATTTTAGTTTCTATCTTATTTTAGCTTCGGTTTATTTAAATCAGACGCCACTAGAAATACATTGGCTTCTAATTTCGGCTTATTTTGTCTTTTATTCAGCTTTTTTGCCATTTCTTTTCCCTTTATTCCTTTGTATTGTCCATAGTGATATAACAATTTTTTTTATATTTTTTTTTCTATGTTTCCTCTTTTTTCCTCACAAAAGTTAACAATTGCTACAATGCAATTTTAGGCATAAGCCAAAAGTCACAGCTAAAAGCTTCAGCCATGAGTCAATTGGAGCGGGGCGTGCATGCTAGTGCAGCTATAGATAACTCAGCAATAAGTACACTATATTTCATTCGTCCCTTTGCTAGTCTTCAGCACGACCACATGCACAACTAAGGGAGAGAGGGTGTTTGTATTGGCTTCTAGTGATGGTTTTTGGTTGTATCTGATGGCTTTTGGCTGAAAATGAATAGTAACATTTGAAAGAAGTGTCTTTTAGAAGGAGAAACGAGTAGTACAAAAAGTTAGTGAGAGATGCGTGCGTGAAACAAGAGCGAGAGGAATGGGGTGTGTCATCGTGTGTGACCCTCTGTTTTCAGATTCTTTAAATAAAAGTCAAAAATAAAAACTAATATGAACAGCTCTGGAAGTGGCTACATCACTATTCCTACATGAGTCTTCGCATGCTCATGGACGACTGACGAGATTGAAATGCTCAACAGTTCAACAAAGGCTGTTGTCTCGATAACTGACACGGAGGGGAAATCTAGATCCTCTGGGTCCCGTTCGTTTCGGCTTTAACTTCTAGCTTATTTTTTACTATTCATAAATTTCGTCCTTTTCTGAACTTTTGGTTTTTTTGAGCTCTTTTGCCGATTCTTTTTTTCCCCATATTCGTTTGCGTTGTCTGTGATGAGCTAGCATATTTTTTCTATTTTTATTTTTTAAAATTTAATTACGTCAAATAAGCCATTTTCAGCTACAGTGAAATTTCAGCCGCTACAGTGTAATTTCAGCTATAAGCCACAGCTTTTCAGCCCAACCGAACAGGGCATGTGCATCACCAACTCACTTGCGAAAACACCAACTTACACGATAAGGGCCGAAGTAACAATTTGCACTCACAAGAAGATCATATTGTAATTGCAAAATTCTGCACGTCGCCAACGATGACAAGTGGCTAGAACGAAGCAAATAACATTTTCTGTAGCCAAACATGACAAGATCGGTTTTGATTTTTGGAACATGTCTCTCCTTCAGGTTAACCACAGCAACCTGGTGAAGCTGGAGGGCTTCTGCATCAACTCGGCGACGGGCGACTGCTACCTGGTGTACGAGTACGTGGAGAACGGCTCGCTGGACCTGTGGCTCCTGGACCGCGACCGGGCGCCGCGACTCGACTGGCGCGCGCGCCTCCACATCGCTCTCGACCTCGCCCACGGCCTCCAGTACATCCACGAGCACACCTGGCCGCGCGTGGTGCACAAGGACATCAAGAGCAGCAACGTCCTCCTCGACGCCCGCATGCGCGCCAAGATCGCCAACTTCGGTCTCGCCAAGACCGGCCACAACGCCGTCACCACCCACATCGTCGGCACGCAGGGGTACATCGCGCCCGAGTACCTCGCCGACGGCCTTGTCACCACCAAGATGGACGTGTTCGCCTATGGCGTCGTCCTGCTCGAGCTGGTGTTCGGGCGAGAGGCCGTCGGTGACGGCGACGAGCTGCTGTGGGCCGAGGCCGACGAGAGGGTATTCCACGGCCGGGAGGAGAAACTGGAGGCGCGGGTGGCGGTGTGGATGGACTCGGTGCTCGCCGAGCAGACGTGCCCGCCGGGAAGCGTGGCGAGCGTCGTGTGCGTGGCCAGGGCGTGCCTGCAGCGGGACCCGTCCAAGCGGCCGAGCATGGTGGACGTGGCGTACACGTTGTCCAAGGCGGACGAACACTTCGCGGACTTCTCAGGCGAGAGCCTGCCCGTGGATGGCGGCGGCGAAGTCGCCGCTCGGTGAACCGTTGACTAGTACTGCTTCGTAGAATCGTAGTTAATGTTAGACCATGTGTATGGTCATGAGTTAAGTGATGATAAATAATTGATATTTTAATTGCTTTTGAATTCAAGTTTGTGAAAGTTTCGGTCGATCGCAATTGAAGGTTTTGGGTCTGAGTGATTTTGGTTTGCTCAAAGTATTTTTGTCGGCTCCGAATAGTTTCTATTGGGTCCGTGTAGGATCAGACGGTGTTGGAGTTGCATTGGAGTATTGAGTGACGTTCGAATAGCTTTGGAGTATCGAACGACATTCAAGTAGCTTTGGAGCATCGGACGACATTTGAGTAGTATTGAAGTATCGGACGGTAGTCCGATCGGCCTTGTGACGGATGGTCCGATCGGTAGGTCCAAACGGTAGATTTCGACCATGGTAAGTCAACCATTGCAGTTCCGACCATAGTAGACTTTGACCACGTCTGACTTCGACCACATCCGGTTTCGATCACGGCAATCCGACCATGGTATTTCAACCTCATCTTTCTTCGATCATGACATTTCAACCATGGAACAACGACTACGGCAGAACGACCATACCACCTGGTCGAAGATGGTAAGTTACAATATTTTTTGTCCATGGTCGTAGCTATAGTATCTTGTCTATGGTCGTAGCTATAGTAACTGGTTGATAGTCGTAGATTTTATTGGTCGGTACTCGATAGTCGTGGACTTTACTAGTCGGTACTCGATAGTCGTGGACTTTACTAGTCGGTACTCGATAGTCGTGGACTTTACTGGTTGATACTCGATAGTTGTGGACTTTACTGGTCGGTACTCGATAGTCATGGACTTTACTGGTTGGTAATCGATAGTCGACGACTTTGTGATTAGTACTCATAGACTTTGCGGTCTGCTGTTGTTGTCTTATACTTTTCGATCGGTTGTCGTAGACCTTGTGATCAGTAGTTGAAGGCTTTTACGATCGGTTGGCATAGGCTTCATGATCTATACTCGTAAACTTCATGGTCGTTGCGAGTGCTTTAATTCTTGCCATTTTTTAGTACTTCGAGTACTCGTGTTAGGTCAGTGGCATGACTGGCTGGTGCATGGTGATTAGTGAACAGTGTGAATGATCGGTACTCATAGTCGGAAGGACTCGGTAGTCATAGACTTTGTTGGTTGGTAGTCAAAGGCTCGCAGTCGTGGGCTTTGCAACTATGGTCGGTCTTACAGTACCAGGTGGGTACTCGATAGCGGTTGTCAGTGATATTGTACAGAGTCGGTACCCAATGGTTATGTGGTCAGTAGCGATGCTTGGTATTCCTGAGTATTTTGAGCAGAGCGATGATAATTTCTGAGTACTTGTTGTTTTCAAGTACTCGATGAGCTAGCGGTCGTATTGAGTGATCTAAGGCCGATTTCTGGATAGCGATGAGATTGTGGTCATGGATAACTTGGTTGGTGTTGATGGTTGGTTTATACGTGTGTGTGCTGATGACGGTGAAGTTGGGAAGAACTTGTGCCAGAAAAATGTTTCTTTGGTCTTTGCATGTACATGTGGACTTGGAGATGATCATGGTTGGTGATGAGGAGAACTGGGAATAGGATAAGGAGATCTGACGTCCAGACGGTTGAAGTTGTCACGCGAGGTGGTCGGGCTAATGCTGGAGCACGTAGAGATCAAAGGTGGTGATTCATGAATAAGTTACGGGTGGTGCGGTCCTAGAGACTTTAACACGTGAGATGGATGATGCGAGATGAAACAATGGGAGATGTGATCCTGGAGGTTTCATCACGTGTTGAGTTAGGAGTTGTGGATAGAGTCCATAACTTGGAAGATGTAGAGTTTAGATAAAACCCACATTTAGAAGGGTTTCAGTTCTCTTAATTTGAGAAAGAGATAGGATTTCATGTTTGAGTCGAACACAGTTTATGACTCTAATATATAAAAACAGGTAGAGTCTAAGGGTTTTAGCCATGGCTTTGTGGAGGCTTTTTGTGCTAGAGTTTTTAGGGGTGTCGTGAGGGCGCTTTGTGGCTACAAACATGATATAGAAGTAGAATATCAGATCTGATTTCAAAGAAAAGAAATTGATGCTGATGTCATCTTGTTGTCTCAATCGAAGCACGGCGTGGTTTCCGAGCATTATCTTTCTTGTGTTCTCGGCGGCGGCGTGCTAACACATCTCAATCTTGCGCGATACGAGCACGGTGTTGTCTTCGGCGTGTTCTCATTCGAGTGGTCGAAGCATTCGAGCGACTGAAGCTTTTGAGCGGTGGAGAGTTTGACAACGTGCAAAGGAGGTCAAGTGAGTGGTCGTAGCAAGCAGTCGCAGCGGCGGTCGAAACGAGCGATCGAATGCTGAGCAATCGAAGCGTTCATTGAGTGTGAGTAAAAAGGTCAAGCGAGCCATTGTGCAAGCAGTCGAGCGTGTAGCAATTGAAATCTACAACTGATAAAGTTAGATTGCTTCTCTTTTGGTTTGAGATTTATTTTTCAGGTATCAAAAAGCGAAGATAATTATTCAACCCTTCTCTGATTGTACCATACAATCCTACAGTTAATCATTAGCTCGTGTTGTAAATGTAAAAGGTCAGCACGAGAGATACAGCTGATGTAGCAGTGGATGGTAGCCAATCATATCATCAAATTTTCTAAAGATTGCTCACTAATAGGTTTAAAACTATTTAGATTGATTATACGGTAAAAGCTATCATTATATTTATCGTTAAAAATAATTTCATAATATTATAATTTTATTAATATGTCTCAATGTAAAGTTAAAAAAATAACGATTAAAATCTATCTCGATAATCATAAAAAAATAAAAAAACGTCAAATAAAAAACAAGGACCTAGTACTATCTAATAACGCCGGCATTGTATTAGGCGAGACGTCCGTGAGATTGTGTAGAGGTATCCGTGGTAAGCAGTGAAACTTTGTAAAGTTGTAATGCAGATGCATCTGTGAGTAGCAAAGAAAGCAGCAACCGACGGCTTGGCAGACGTTTCTGCAGATACATTCGTGGGGAATCCCTCAATATTCCGGTTTCATCGGGGACGGAGACGGTTTAGGGCCTGTTTGGAACAGAGAAATTTCACAGGAATTTTACAGGAAATAGTTCAATTCCCGCAAGAATCGAGAAAAATTCTCGCATTCTAAACAAGGCCTTAAGGATTTAATCTAATGTGGCCGCCATAGCCGGCAGGCTTACACGCCGACCTGGGTGAATCGGATCCCCCAGCACGCTTCTCGTCCCTGCCGGGGTACAGCGCGCGCTGCCCAACAGCCACCCGCCGTGATCCACTTTTTGGGGAGGGTAGGGTTCTTTTGTTTCTCTTCTTTTCAGTTTTTAATACTGTTTTTTAGTTTTTCTATATTAAATAACTTTCAGATAAAATATCCTTTTGAAATAGGATCTACAATTTAATTATAGTATATATTATAATTACTATATTTATATCAACTAAAATCGTACGTAAATTTCTGTTACTCTGTACTCTCTTTCACGAACAGCGTAAAAGACATAAGACATAGTCATAAGACATAAGCTGAAATAAAAAGAACACGCCCTTTGTTCATTCATACATCCACTATTACAGGGGAGAAGTAAGCCAAACATGCTGTCCTTCTCCAAAAATACGAGCAAATTTAGCTATCATGAGCTTCCAAATTCGATTTCCTACCTCCGTGTACAAATTGCACGCTTTCAAACGATTTCATGCTTTCACCCGACGTGATCCACTCGGCAACGACAGTCCGCGTGGATCCCATGCTGTGCTAGAGGCAGCAACGAGCATACATTGCAACGAGGGGTAGGGATGTAAGTGGAGCGGGCCGGCCCACTACCCCCTACCCTTTCCCCGCAAACATTGCAAAAAAAAAAAACCGGCTTCGGACCGACCGATTTCTGCATGTGGTTAAAAGTGGGCCGGCCCGCAAGAACCACTAGTGAACGCAGCGCCTTTGCAGGTGTTCTACTGTTCATCGAGCTCGATTGTTGTATTGTACCTTGTAAATGTCATTAGGGTTGTGCTAGATTCAACTTTTGTTGCAAACATGGAGCATGGTGCTCGATTCAAATTTTGACGCGAATGCATGGTGACCCTGCTTGGATCGGGAGCAAAAGAGCTTCACATTGGCATTTTCTGGGATTTTTCGGCTTTCTTGTTTTCTGAGTTTTTTTATTTGCCCCCGATTTGATTTTTTTTCTCTCTCTGAAACCTTTGGTTTCTTTTGGGGGTGGGTGGAGCATACCAAGCAGGCCAACCTGTTTCACGGTCGTGCCGGAGGAGCGCACGCCGCCCAAGCCAACAATGACTCCGGTGGCTGGCTGACGCGCGCGACGCCGTCAGCGTTGCCACCAACGATTACGACGGATGATTGGAGCGTCAGCACAAAAGTTCTAGCGCACGGGCTGCGCACTTTCTGCTTACTCCCTTTCACCACTTCAACTTATATTCGTCGTCATAAATATCTGAAGTTTCTCCGTGTATGCAGTGGAAAGCGTGGAAAGAGTAACTACTCTGAACTTTACCCTGCCACTACGGTCACATATTCTCTTCTCGCAATATTTTTTGGTCTCCTGTAGTAACTTTCATTATTTCAGCGTTTCTTATGATACAATCACCATGGTACATTATTGCTCTGGTATTAGAGTACTATGTTAGTAACTACTAATCTTGTACTAACTTTGCTCGCTAGACTATTAAGGGTGCAAAGTGGATTTTTTTTTGCATTCCCGTTGGATCAGTTCTAAGTTAATTTTCACTCTCCATTGCTCAAGGATGTACTTGAGGTTACAGTGTGTGTTTGGAAATTCTGCTGGTTCAACCCATATCTATCTTGCTCCAAGCCGAGTTCAGCATGCAGAATCGCAGACTACGTACTAGGCACGATTGTTTAACTATTCAATGGTTCTCCATGATCTCAACCTCCGCATGCAAACGAATTCGGCGTTTCTCTTTCCCCCGTGATTTCTCAGCTTCAAATTGAAGTGTTTAACTATTCAGTGTTTCGCGATTTCATCTGGGTTGGTTTGATTCCTCTAAAAAATCAGGTTTGGTTTGTCTGTAAAAAAACTCGGTGCATAGCTAGTCGGAGGCTGCTTCTTAGCTCGGTTTACTGTCCTCCGCTCGGCCTGCAATCTGTCATATTTTCAGTCTGCTGATTCTGCATTTCACTACATGAATTCATGATGTTCCTCCAACAGCTTTCATGCATTTGCTCCACGGCGGCAATGATAGCTGGAAGCAGGGGCTACACTGTCAAAAAGAAAAAAAAATTCAGAAGCAAGGAAATCTGTGAAGCATCCGACTTATTAACTGCTGTCTGGTGCTGTCTAGTGGACGTAACCTGCCACTTTGGCATCTATTCGAAATGTCTATTGGGACACTAAGATCCTAATAAAAATTTGCTTTAGAACATATGTGCAAGCAAACTTTAATCAGAATCACGTAATGCTTTGAACCAAGTGACATTGCTCGTGCTCGTACCAGATCTATCCTCAGACACAGATACAACACAAAATAAAGGACAGAGAGACACATGGCGCTCGAACATAAGTTGCAAAAACACTTTGATTATTCTGCTGACGTTCTTCCATGAGTTATCATGCTTTCTACTATATCGTTCATGGCATTGGCAGTAAGGCGAACTTGATGATGAGGCTGTCGTAGTACTATTCTGAACTTTGTCGGTAGTTTAGCAGAACAGATCTTCCTTATCTCTTGGTCGGAGTGGTTGGTGCATTCAATAATTCTTGAGCTCCATCTCCATCTCATTGCAGTTCTAATTTATAGTCATGGGGGCCCTGAACCTGAAAAGGTTTACAAGGAACGCAGCTGGTGCTCACCTACCAACAATAATTCTCTAGTCAGGGTTACATGAGGAGAGTATTGCCTTTTGTTCTTCATGTCCCTTTTGTCATTCTATTCTGATCAGTCCAGGATTTAACTGTACTGGTAGAAACTATGTCACAAGATAACAATTCTTCTCATCAATTATTTGTGTCTTGATTCCTAAATTATGTTCAACCCTGTAGACTTTGAAGCAGTCATCCTGTACTAGTAAGTGACAGTCTCGAGCAGCCTGCAGGCTTCAAACCTTTGATGGTCTTGGTAAACCACCCATGTGATGCGCAATTTACTGCCTTTCAGAGCTACTAGTGGTACGTCAATCTATCAACCAATTGCAAGCAGACAGCAAGTTATTCTTCTAGGATCAATTGGGCATGCTTGCAAAGTTGAAATCACTATGCAGGAACCAAGCAGCTGCCTGCACCATGCGTAGCTCTTTCTACCCCGTTTGATTCCCCTGCCTGCATAGTGCTAGTACTTCCTTTCCCTATTTTTCTGTTGCCCTCACCAATGGAAGATTCCTTGTCACCTTCCATTTTTTTTACCCAAATCAGCGACCTACTGTTCACCGCTTTGTTTGAAGGGTCGTTATCTGAACTTGATAACACTATGTTTTTCAGTTAAACTAGCAACAGGTAGTGAATTGTCTCCTTAGACATTAAACTAGCAAAAGATCAAGTTGTGACAGAAATTACAGATCATTCGGTGTCGGCCCATACCTAGGCGTGCCGAGTTCAATTGATATAGCATGTCTAAAACTTTCACATAATCACGCTATATAGACTATAGTACTCTTGGGGTGCGCGGTCTGGAGCACTGAATGTCTGATCAATCCAGAACTATTTGGACCCGGAAGGTGACGTCTCAAAGGCTGACATGGACATTATTGCCCATGGGAGGACATACGTTATCTTCCAGGCTCGTCCTCTTCCCATGCTGCGTCAGCGACCACACAGAATAACCACTCGACTACCTTATGCAACCTTGCTTTCCTAGGCGTCTCTCTTGTCACCCCTGGGCCCGTGCCACTGTCCTGCATGCTTCTCTTCTTTCCGTCCCCTGTTTTCGCTTGGTGCTGTACGTGGACCTGTACCTATCGGCAGAAACATTTGGAGGCCCCTCTCCGTCACGCACAGTGACCGGTGCACACTTGTGCAACAGGCATACAAGTACAGGAACTGTGAAAATCTACTCTAGACATGTGGATCGAAACGAACATAAGTGCACAGGAGTAGAAACCTACGTGTGAAAAGCGAAAACCATTTTGGCAGCAACCCAGTATGAATCCGTGCTGCTTTTTCCAGCTTATCGCGATCCTTATCAACAAGGTGCATGCAATCGACTCCGATGGCTTGTACTAAATTCTATCATGCCTCATGCATGTACTAAAACAGTGAGGCGTCAGGCTAACTGGCAGCAAATAATTCAGTTACACCCGGACACGGTCTTGCGCATAGTCACTTCACTCGTCACTTGCACATCAGTTTGATCAACGTACGCGCCCCAATAATTCATGTACCAGCACTGGCAGTGTGCGTGTCTGTGGTTGGGGACTTTGGCGCACGGTGTTTTTGCTAATTGTTTCGATCCCATTGGCCAAACTGGGGATCAAGAGGGAGTTGATCTGTTACTTCCAAGGGGATATATAACAGGTTCGTTCTGAACGATTAGTTCGGTGAGGTGAAGTGTGCTCACGGAAGTCTCTTGTGGTTGGGCCAAATTGGGACCTCTCTACTGGTGCTGTCCTTGTCCACTAAGGGGCAGTTTATGGTTGTAGTGATGTGTTGTGCTAGGTTATTATACGGGATTAACAAAGATCAATTTTCCAATCTTGAAGTACAAAAAACAACCTCTAACCTTCAAACCGTCTACTTTGTATTATCAAACTATCAAAACTATTCACTTTTCACTTATAGGTTTGTTTCATAAGTGGTTTTTGCCATGTTAAAAGTCACATCACTTATTTTGGCTAACGGTGGCATCCTAGTAGGTAAGATTATATTAATGTGGCATTCTAATCAACAAAAACAAATTAAAAAGTAAATAGTAACTTAGGTCCAGTTGTCATACTCTGGTACCTCCTCTTCTTCCTCTCTCTCACCTTCTTGTTGGCTGGGTGGGTAAGCCAATATCAGTGTATGACAGCCAACGTGACGAAAACTACTCATATATAGAATCAGCATAGGGGTGATAAGTGCAACTTTGATAGTTCAAGGATGCTATGTTAATGGTTTTAAAGTTGGAGGTCGTTGTTTTGACTTAGCTAATAGTTCAAGGTTGGAATATGGATTTTTTTCCTTTCTGTTTTCTAAAAGTCATGCGTAAAAGCATATGTGAAGAATCCGACATCTTGTTTGGCATATATTGGACTTGACTACAGACTACACGTGTGTGCAATAGTTCAACCGAAGGCACACCATCCAATTTCCATACGTGGCTACGTTCCACGTGTACGTGCGACTACATTCCGATATGCATATCTATTTTTAACAAAATGATAAACTAGCAGCACTCTATTTCAATTTTTTTTTACTTTCTTACTTCCCGTCTAAAGATCACACAATTTGGGAAAATAGAATTATATAATTTGAAAAAAATTAGAATAATTTTAGAGGCAAATCTTTACAATTTCTAAAACAAAATCTAAGAGCAATTTAAAAGCAAGTTGGTGCAAATTTAGGGAGCAAGATGATGTATATTTAGGAGCAAATCCGTACAGACATGCGTAAATTTACTATCAAATTAGAGAGCAATTTCGGAAGAAAAATTATGTTGATTTGAGGAGCAGATTAATACAAATTTAGGAGCAACATTCGTATAAATATGTGTAATTTCAAGATTAAATCAGAGAGCAGTTGGGAGTAGATTAGTACAAGTTTAGAAGCAAACTAGTACAAATTGTGCAGATTCAAGATCAAATCTAAGAGCAAATGGAAGCAAAACTATGCTAATTTGAAGGAGCTAGTTTGAAAGAAAATAAGTACAAATGTAGGAGAAAAATTGGTACAAAATTTTGTAAACTGTTGAACAACATAAGTAAGAGGAAAACAAGAGAGAAGCCAAGAAGATGCTTTGGGAGAGAAAAAGAAAGACATGCTTTCAGAAGGAATTGGGTGTTGCTGATGTATCAAGTGTTTCTCTCCACTGTGAAGCTGATATATGCAGCATTACCTTCACGTGCACGAGCTTGTTCAGACTGATAAAAACACTTGCGCATCCTTCATATTCCACATGGCCGGCGTAGATGTCATTAGACCAAGATAGTTCTGCTGACCGTGCAGGACACAATATGAATGCGGAACGAGCGGAAACATGATTTTCTGATATTAGTTTATAGTTTAACAAATTATGTCATCCAATAGTAGTCAATACTTTTCTATATTTCCTCCATCTCAAAAGGATATGTATTTAGGACACAACTATATTTCCTTTTGCAGCACGGTTTAGAAAAGAAGCAATTAACTGAATCCAATAGTAGTTGATACTTTTCTGTATTTCCTCAATCTCGAAGGGATATTTTTTTATAACACAACTATATTTTCTTTCGCAATCTGGTTTAGAAAAAAGCAATTAACCGAACACTTTATGTATGAAAGTGGTTTTACCCAACGAGTTTAATTATTATAACTCACTGCAACGCCAAAAGAAGCCTAAGGGTGTCTTTGGTTGAGCTTTTGGAAACTGCTTTTGTATCCAAAAAGCCAAAAGCCAACCAAAGGGGTGGAAACCAGAAGCTGCTTTTCAGAAGCAGCTACTTTGGGTAGTACAGTTTTGAAAGCACCTTGGACCCTGCTTTTGGCTTTTGGCTTTCTGCTTTTTGAAATGGTGAAAATAGAGAGCTGTTTCACAGTTGTTTCAAGGAAAATAGAGATAGGAGGTAAGTTTTATACTTATTTGAACCAAACAGCTTACAGCAAATTGGAGACATTAAGCCAAAGGAAGATCCGTCTTCACCAAGCTCATCAAGACAAGTAGAGCCACCCACATCGTCTACTCCAAGTAATATTCAAGATTTTGAAGATGAACAAAAGGATCAACAACAAAACAACATCAAAATTCACAATGCAATAGCCAAGGATAGGGCTGGATATCGAGCTGGCTCGGCTCGGCTCGGCTCGGCTCGGTCTGGCTCGGTAGGATAACGAGCTGGCTCGAGCTGGCTCGTTATAACTAACGAGCTAAAAAGCCAGCTCGGCTCGGCTCGATAAAAAGCTCGAGTTAGCTCGTTTGGCTCGTGAGCCAGGGCCAAAAAATATCTCCATCATATATTCATCCATGGAAGTTTGGCTCGTTTGGCTCGTTAGGCTCGTTTGGGTACAATAGAGTACAAATTAACACATGCATGGCTCGTTTGGGTACAATAGAGTACAAATTTACACATTAACACATGCAATAGAGTACAAATTAGGTCCATGGAAGCAGCATATGCATATCTAAATTCCTGGAAGCATAGCTCGTTTGGCTCGTGAGCGGCTCGCGAGCTGGCTCGAGTTGGCTCGTTATAGCTAACGAGCTAAAATCTTGGCTCGGCTCGGCTCGTTATCCTAACGAGCCGAGCCGAGCTGAGCCGAGCCAGCCACGAGCCGAGCGAGCTAACGAGCTTCGAGTTTTTCGTCCAGCCCTAGCCAAGGATCATCCAATAGATCAAATATTGGGTGACGTAAGTAAGGGTGTTCAAACTCGCTCTAGAGTAGCTTCATTTTGTGAACATTACTCTTTTGTTTCTTCTCTTGAGCCTAAATTTGTAGATGAGGCACTAGATGCTCCAGATTGGATAAATGCCATGCACGAAGAATTGAACAATTTCGCGCAAAATGAAGTATGGACCTTGGTAGAAAGACCCGAAGAGCATAATGTGATTGGCACTAAATGGGTATTTCGAAACAAACAAGATGAGAACGGCATTGTGGTAAGAAACAAAGCAAGGTTAGTAGTTCAAGGTTATACTCAAGTAGAAGGGTTAGATTATGATGAGACATTCGCACCCGTTGCTAGACTTGAGTCAATTAGAATCTTGCTTGCTTTTGCATCTAGCTTTGATATTAAATTATTTCAAATGGATGTTAAAAGTGCATTCTTAAATGGAACAATCTCCGAACTTGTATTTGTTGAGCAACCTCCGGGTTCGAAGATTCTAAATACCCTAATCATGTCTATAAACTTTCGAAGGCATTGTATGGTTTAAAACAAGCTCCTAGAGCTTGGTATGAACGCCTTAGTGTATGCATGTGTGCTCGCTTTCAAGCTTCACCAAAAGAATGTCATTTAAAAGCCGTAAAGAGAATCTTGAGATATTTGAAACACTCTCAAAATATAGGACTTTGGTTTCCCAAAAGTGCTAAATTCGATCTAATTGGATATTCGGATTCCGATTATGCGGGTTGCAAAGTGGATAGAAAAAGCACCTCGGGAAGTTGTCAATTCCTAGGTAGATCATTAGTATCTTGGTCCTCAAAGAAACAAAACTCCGTAGCACTCTCAACCGCCGAAGCCGAATATGTTTCCGCCGGAAGTTGTTGTGCTCAACTATTGTGGATGAGGCAAACATTGTTGGATTATGGAATAAATTTTGATAAAGTGCCTCTATTATGTGATAATGAGAGCGCCGTTAAAATTTCCAACAACCCGGTCCAACACTCAAGAACTAAGCATATAGATATACGCCACCACTTCTTGAGAGATCATGTTAGCAAATGAGATATTTGCATTAGCCACATCCGGACCGAAGATCAATTAGCGGATATATTCACCAAGCCATTAGATGAAAACCGTTTTTGCAAGCTTAGGAGTGAATTAAATATCTTGGATTACTCAAATGTTGCATAAAGTTGTAGAAACTTAAATGCATGCTTAATTGAGGAAGCTTGAAAGATTGTTGGTAGTTGTGTTCTCTTGCAAAAATCTTTGATTTATAAAAGGATAATTGTAAAAATTATTTGAAATATAATAGTTTGTTCTATTTAATGCATAATGATCCTTAATGATTTTAGTTGAATGCAAAAACTAGGGATCATTTGCATCTATTCTCTTAAAAGTCCAATTCAGCTAAGTTCCAGAAAAATCGGAACTACCGCTGTCCTTTGCGGTACTTCCGGCTGAGGAAGCGGTACTACCGCTTGGCGGTACTACCGGCCGCATCTGCGGTACTACCGGACCAGCAGTTAAGGGGGAGTAACTGCCTTCGCCCGAGGGTTTCTCAGCCCGTTTTTTTCTCTCCTCCGATACTTCCTCTCTACTACCGTCCGAACCCGTACTCTCTCTCTCTCTCTGTGTCCCACAAAAGAACCTCCCAAACCACTCCTCCGATATTCTAATCCAGCGATATTTTCTTCGATTCCTTGCAACAAATCATCTTCCCTGGGTTCAACTCCTCCGATCCATAAGGTATTCCGAATCAAAAATCTCTTTTTGATCCTCTTTTGAACCCTAGGTCATGTTTAGGTTTGAAGTTGAAATAAAGTCGATTTTGCTATTTAAATCTAGAAAAATTGAGTTTAATTGGTGTTTGAGGATGTATATGAACACATTCCATGGATTCAATCCAACAAAACACCAAAAATCTACTCACATTTCCAAAACCCTAAAATCTGTCGTGAAGCGGAACTACCGCCCAACTGGCGCGGTACTACCGGCTAAGAATGGCGGTACTACCGTTTGTCCTGACAGTGCAGCAAAATGAACTTCATTCTTTTTCAACATAACTTGGTCCTAATCTATGTCATTCCTCCTAACCATTGCTTCTTGTTTCTAGATGCCTAGAACAAGAAATGCCGGGAGAAGAACCTATTCCAGGGATACGTCTGATACTCCCGCTCTTCCATCTCCTGAGGCTATGGAGAAGGCTGCCCAAGACAAGGGAAAAGCCCCTCCTTCCGAGTCCGAGTCAGATTCTGAGACTGAGTCTGAGAGGTCCTTGCGTGAGAGCTCACCCATGGAACCTTCTGAGGAGGACATAGTCGACAGAGAGGATCTTGAGATTGATCTCAAGAAGATTTCGCCAGATGAGTACGCTCGCCTTCGACACACCAACCAGTACTTGATGCCCTCAAACTCCATCAATCCTAAATTTCACACCAAGTTCCAGGAGAAGGTGTTCGATGAGCTGTATGGGCCAGATCGCCAGTTTGCAGATCACAAATACATTGATTGGGATCATATAGACGGCATTGACAAGTATGACGGGACATACAGACTCTTTCGGGAGGCGGGCATTGATAAGCTCGTGGCTTTGAAGCGGGACTATAATGAGGAAATGATTCGTCAGTTCTACGCCACTGTGCATGTTGCTCCTGATCTTCAGCACATGAGATGGATGACCGTATGCACGAGATTGGATGCCACCAAGCATGAGTTTGAGGTGGCCATAATAGCAGAGCTGAGCGCTTATGAGAAGGTTCATGACAAGCCTGCTTTTGACATCCATGCCATGTATCCCTTCTACAACACAGCCGAGAAATATATGCTTGGTAAGAACGTTGGATTACTTCCTATCCCCAGTCTAATCAACCGCATCATCAACCATATTATTCTTCCTAAGGGTGGTAACTATGATGCCATTCGGGGCCATGTTTGGAACATCATTGACTGCATCTCAAAGGGGGCGAAGTTTGATGTTATGGACGTGATCATGAGGGAGATAGTCTCCTCCAAAAATGATCGTAACAAGCGCATTAACTATGCGCCCTACATCATGGCACTGATAGATACCAAGTTTCAATTTCGTGGAGGTCGGGGTGGCGTGCATAAGAGATACAAACCGAGACCTGAGCCTCCCATTCCCACTGTTGTTCGAGTTCGTCAGTCGCCAGCTCAGGGAGCAGGCTCATCCTCTGGAGCAGCAGCAACAGGAGCAGCCACTCAGTCACAGGAGCCTGGCCAGCCCACTCTTCAGCAGATTTACTCTTCCATGCTTGAGGGCTTCTCTACTCTCAACTCCTGGATGGATAGGGTGGATGAGCGTCTGGACTCCATAGACAGCCACCTATCTTCGCTTGACAGTCGAGTTGCAGCTCTAGAGCGCCCTCCGTCGCCTCCCCGCCGCACTCGTCGTCGCACTCAGGACTGATCTCTTTTTGGTACTTGATGCCAAAGGGGGAGAAAATTGGAAGGTGGTCGGGGTAGAAATAAATAGTGCTTTTGGACCTATGGGCTTATATCTACTATCTTTTATGATTGTAATGAACTTATGGTTGGATGTAATGAACTTTTATCATTTGAACTTATGGTTGTAATGAATCTTCATGATCATAAGTATTCATGTTATATCTGTTGCTTAATTGTCTATTCTCTCATTTAACTTCATAACTGTGTCTTGTGCATCTTATATAAAACGCTGTAATTTTTTATCCATGCACATGTTTAGGGGGAGTCTTCTACTCTCTTAGACTTTAAAATGAAAATAGTTCCTTTTTACCTAAACAAATTTCATTGCACAAGAACTATTCTCTCATTTAAAAGTCCACATAGAATATACAATTTGTTGTCAAACAATTTGATATATTCAACCTTTTTATCTCTCAAAATTTGGATTGTCATCAATTACCAAAAAGGGGGAGATTGAAAGCATCTAGACCCCTAAAATGTTTTTGGTAATTAATGAAATCATATGAATATGGGACTAACGTGTTTTATGAGCATGTGAAGGGTTAGTCCACATATGAGTGATAAGATGCAAGCCAAAGAACTCTTGTGAAGATCCAAGTTGTGGCCCAAGGCAAAGGTACACTTAGCGTAGGATCTATTTTATTTTTACCGGTCTTGGAGAATGGTGGAAGACCGGATTATAGGATAGATGATCGTACCATCAAGGGGGATCTTGGCTAGTAACTTGAAATCATACTTCTAGTGCCATTTGGATGATCTTTTGAATCTTGCATTCATGAAAATTCAATTTAAATTTAAGTTTGTGCTCTGTCTGGACGAGCGGTAGTACCGCGTATTTCAACGTCGGTACTACCGGCGAGCGGTAGTACCACGCCTAAATGCGGTAGTACCGCAGAGCGGTAGCTCCGCTTCCGGAGCAGAACCGTTTTTCCAGAGAGCACCCCTCGAACTCGGTTGAATCTTCGTGGAACGGAAGTACCGGCGGTTTCAATGTCGGTACTACCGCTGAGAGCGGTAGTACCGCATACTTAAGCGGTACTTTCGGAGTCCGGAAGAACCGGAGGTTCGAGCGGTATGTTTTTTTCCAGAGAGCACCTTCGGTTGGTCTCGGATTTTAACCAGACCAGAAGTACCGGCTTTTTCAACGTCAGTACTACCGCAGGAAGCGGTAGTACCGCTCCCAGAGCGGTACTTCTGGAGTCCAGTTGATCCGGAGCCCAAGCGGAATGTAATTTCCAGAGAGCGGCATTTCTGAGGACCCTTCGGAGTTTGGCCAAAGCGGTAGTACCGCGCCGACTTTGCGGAACTACCGGAGAGCGGTAGTACCGCGAATATCAATGACACTTGGACGATCCGGTGGAAGTTGGTTCGGTGATCTTCTCAAGGAGATTGTGAGAAGACCCGGCAAATTGTGGAGGTTGGAGCTCGCCTACCCGGAGTGGGGAAGAGCTACATTAGTGATCGTGGTGCTTGGCTCAATTCGTGGAGCCGGTCCGATTCGTCCGGGCTTACCTCAGCGTGGACTAGGGGAAACCGGCAAGTTTCCGATCACCACGGTAAAAATATCGGTTATGTCTCTTGTCTCTTTATGGTAGGAACCTCCTTGGGATGGCCCGATCTTCACGACAGTAGGTCGAAGAACCGAGGATAACTTGCTGCGAACAGCGGGTAACTAGCTTTATACCTGCCAAGGTTGGATGCGACCAAACGACGGGGAGAGAGACACCGAAACCTTGAGGACTTCGACTCGATCTTCGAACGACCGCAGAACCACAATCCGGGACTAACCCACACAAAAGGCCCAAAAGCCTAGAGCACGAATTAGGGGATCCCAAAGGGATCTCTTCACGAGTCCAAGAAGAACAAGGAAGAACAATGGTGTGAGTAAGACACTTAGCAGCTCGGCTGCAAAACTATGGTTTATCAAATGATTCAAAGCTGCCAATTGTTTAGATACAAGGGGTATTTATACTAGGAACAACCCTCCTAGTTGAGTGTGAAAAGGAATTGGAATTTCTGAAGGTAGGCTAGGTGAAAGGTCTCCACGAGATGAATTCCCGAGGAGGTCTCGCGTGACTGTTAGCCTTCTGAGCAGTCTCCACTAATTCGATCATAACTTCTTATTGGAAAGTCCAAATGATGTGGGGTTTGTTGCATTGGAAAATAGACTTGATAAGCTTTCCATCAAGTACTCATGGACCCCCAGAGCCTTCGGAAAACAAAAGTTATGGTTGCTTCTTTGTGGCTGTAGGTGCTGTCAGCCAGGTGGTCTGATCGTAGCATTGTATTTGTTCCTCATGCCAAGTAGCTTCCTCCGCTTCATGTGTAAACCTAAGTAACATCAATGTAGAACATTTAGGTAGTATAACATCCTGAGATATGTTGAAATCAAAATCAGCTAGGAATGAATTCACCTGTTCTTGTATTTTCTTGGCACGACTTCGTGTAAGTGGACCTTGATTTGTATCCTTTATGCTTGATGGTGAATAGTTGATATGTGATGGAACATGCTGAGCTGGGATGTCCTCATCACTTTAGCTCTTGTTTATTTGCTTCATTGTGATCATTTGATTGTTTAGAGCTAAGTTGATAACTAGAATTGCATAGGATTAATTGCTTTACATCATTGTCACTTAAATTGTGAAGACTTAATCAAGTGAACAACAGAAATTTAAAAACCTCCTATTCACTCCCCCTCTAGTCGGTATCATTGATCCTACAGCGAGTAAACAGAGACAGCAGCCCACCGCCACCCCTCTCTTCCCCCTCCAAATCCACTCCAATCCGTTGCTTTTTCTCGCGATTTTGCTTCCAAACCGAACAAGCAAGGTAATGTCCCTCCCCTCCCTCGAGTTTTTCCAATAGATATGGATTATTTGAGCTACATTTCGTGGGGCAAGATTTGAAACCCTAGATGAAATTAGTTGGATTTGGCTCGGTTTTAGGTTGGATTTGCAATAGATATGCGTAATGTAAGAGTAGTCATGGGTGTAGATTCGTTTTTAGGGTTTGATTTGAGTGAGATTGATGAATGTTTGCTTGTGCTATAGATGGATAAGCTTGTGACTTTGCACCACGGTGGAACTGTGAAGAGAAATGACAATGGGGGTGTTGATTTGGAGGGCATGGAAGAGATCACATTGCTATTTAGTTCACGTCCGTCGTATGGTGAGGTCATTTGTCACTTGAAAGAGAGGTTGGGATGGACAGATAAGCATGGTGATGTCGTTATGCAAGGATTGATTGATGTTGGGTCGTCAAAGGGGCCGCGTATAAAGAGATTGGTTTCGATTGGCAGCGACGGTGAATGGGATAACTATGTGGCCATCGTTTTAGACTCAGAGGTCAGAGCACCTGACTTGTTCGTGCGGATGGTGGTGAGAGATCCGTCACCTCCTAGGGCTGCATTCGATCTCAATGACTCACCGTTGGTTGGGTCACCGGCTCATGAAGAGGTTGAGGTGCAAGTTGTATCCTCGGCTCAAGTATGTGAGGTTCCATTGACTCAGGTAGAGCTGACTCTGAGGATGTCGATGATTGGTCTGTTGGTAGATTCGACGAGGAGATAGTGTTTGCGGAACCCATAGTTTGTGTAGCATCTAACAGGGTGGATGTACAGCTTGCGGGAGACGAGGCTGCTTATGAGGATGTGAAGGCTGTGGACTTAGATGATGATAAACCGGTCCCAGGTTTGACGTCTAGCGAAATTGAGCTGTTGAGAAGAATGTTTGACCTAAGCAACGCACATAGGGCTGTCGTGGATGGAGGGCAAACGCAGAGGGACATACCTAGGCCTGGGGCTAGTATCATAATTCACAAGGGTCATGTCTTTAAGGATATGTCGACATTGAAGAGGGCCATGATTGGATAAGGGGTTTGATGAGAGATATGCATAAATGGTCAAAGGCTCATGACCCACTGGGAAGAAGGTATGGGTTCATGACTAGCAACATGGCAGAATGCTTCAACGGGCTACTTAAGGGATCACGTGGATTGCCAGTTACCGCAATTGCGGCCTTCACTTTCTACAAGTGTGTTGCATGGTTTGTTAACCAGCATCGGGAAGCCTCAGACATGTTAAAGGCACATGCACGTTGGCCACCTCGTCCTCACAGCTTCCTTACCAAAGCGAACATGCAGGCCAATGAACAGGAGTAGCACTGTTTTGACCATGTGACGGGCACGTATGAGGTTGTTGAGGGTGGAGGGACAACCAAGAATGGAGAGCTTCGAGAGGTCCAAAAGCATAAGATCGTGATTACATCCTTAACATGCACATGCGGTATTCCCGACAAGTTCCATTTTCCATGCTCCCACATGGTGACCACATGTAGGGTCCAAAATGTCGATGTTGAGACCAAAATCCCGACACTATTCAGTGTGGATGCGTTGGTGTGACCTGGGCCTCACGGTTCGAGACATTTCGTGATGAAAGCGAGTGGCCACTTTACTCAGGTCCCAGATACATAGCGGACGAGGGGTTACATTGGCACAAGAGGCGCAGTAGGAAGCGGTCAAGGTACAAGATGGACATGGATCGGATACCTGGTCGCACCAAGAGGGGTAGGGCAAATCTCTTTGTTGAGGACCCACAGGAGACACACTACGGTACTTGTGGTCTAATGGGTCACAATTCACGGACGTGTCAATGTCGTTCCAGTCAGGTTAGCGGCGTTAGGTCTAGAGAGCATAATTGTTAGATATTTTGTTATTCTTATTATTAACATATTTTTAAATGCACAGGATGGCGAGGTACCGGCTGCTGGACGAGTTCTACGACAGGGAGCACCGCGGCAAGCTCACGGAGGACGACCTGGTACGTGTGTTATCGAAATGTATTTTCTCGTGTTACATATGTTTTCATCACGCAACTAACTTTTAAAGCATTTTCCAGGAGATTCCCATATACTTCGTTCTCGAACCCATGATGGGTTCCATTTGGTGGTTTACGACAACCGCTACACCCCACTGCATCTACCCACGACGAGTTTGAGACTTATTGAGAGTTATGTGTATGTATGTGTTTTATATGTGAATGTATGTGTATGTGTGTATGTTTTGAAACTTATTGAGACTTATTCAGACTTATTGAGATTTATTGAGAGTTATGTGTATGTATGTATTTTATATGTGAATGTATGTGTATGTGTGTATGTGCATGTGTTTTGTATATGCAAAAAAACAGCAAAGTGCTATTTTTTCTGCAGGTTTACGTAGAACGGCGCCAAAGGGCCTGGCACCAAGGTATTGAACTACGGTGCCAGGCCCTTTGGCGCCATGCATGTGGCGCCAAAGACCCTGGCGCCGTAGTTGAATACCTCGGCTCCAAGCCCTTTGGTGAACTGGTAGCGTCTATATCTGACATGATGTAGCGTTTGATGAACAGGTCTTTCCGTTCTCTTGTCATGTTGTTCTCGGTCAGGCTAAGTCTAATAGTCCAATTAATTCAGTAGATCGCCTCTCTTTTCCAATCAATGTACCCTCCTATCAATGACCATGCGACCAATAGACATACTCAGCAAGTTTCTGCACCTGTTGTGCACATTGAGTCTCCTCTGTAGTAGGGATGGCAATTGTTCCCGATTACCCGTGTACCCGTGGGTAAATACCCTAATAGAGTCGGGTATGGGATGGATTTTTTACCCACGGGTAGGAAAATGGGAGGATATCTCTGCCCATCGGGTAAACGGGTACGGGTACGGGTTAGCTCTACCCGTACCCGTCTCGCCCGTTTACCCGTCAAATGGACTGACAAGTGGGCCCTCCTAATCCAGTAAACCCTAACATCCCACCACGCCTCCAAGGCTCCAAACGACCAAATCTCGGGCGCTCCTCAGTCCTCCCACGCGACCATTCCACCGAAACCTCCCACGCGCCGCCTCTCCACCTCGCGACCTCGCCCGCTCGCCGACACACCAAATCTCCGCCATCGCCGCCCCTCGTTCCGCCGCTTCTCGCCGCCCCCTCGTCGCTCCTCGCCGCCCCCTCGTTCCGCCGTTCCTCGCCGCCCCTCGCCGTCCCTCGTTCTGCCGCTCCTCATAGCCCCTCGTCGTCCCTCGTTCCGCCGCTCCTCGCCGCCCCCTCGTCGCTCCTCGCCGCCCCCTTGTTCCGCTGCCCCCTCGTAGCTCCTCGGTGCCCCTCGTTCCGCCGCTCCTCCACCGACCAGATCCGGCGCCGCCCCTTGTTCCGCCGCGACTCCACCGACCAGATCCGACGCCGCCCCTCGTTCCGCCGCGACTCCACCGACCAGATCCGGCACCGCCCCTCTCCGCCGCGACTCCACCGACCAGATCCGGCGCCGCCCCTCTCCGCCGCGACTGCCAGGTCCTCCGGTCCTCCCTTCTTTCCTCAGGTGAGCCTCCTCCGGTCCTCCCTTCTTTTCTGCACGCTTAGGTGATGAGAAATGCTCTTTCTAGATGTTTTCTTGCTCGCAAGAAGCTTGAGGTCACATCAAGCCCTGAGCAGTGGAGGAACAAGTGAGATTGCACTAGATGGTGATTGTAGTTCTAGCATAGTGAGGCTGCATGCGCAAAATTTATGCGATGGATGTAATGTATGCCTTTTTAATTTGTGTCATGAGATGTACCGAAGCCTTTACATATGTCAGA
Organism: Dendrocalamus latiflorus; assembly: GCA_017311315.1. Classification (NCBI taxonomy): domain Eukaryota; kingdom Viridiplantae; phylum Streptophyta; class Magnoliopsida; order Poales; family Poaceae; genus Dendrocalamus; species Dendrocalamus latiflorus. The sequence goes on from CM029610.1 coordinate 40,834,399, forward strand.
AATGTGCAAGTTTTAGCTGGGAACTTTGTTACTTGGTGATGTTTGAATGTGAATATGTGATGTACTCAGTTCGCGGGTAAACGGGTATGCCCGCGGGTGACGGGTACCCGCGGGCGACGGGTATGGGCGGGGTTTTTTACCCGTGGGCGGGTATGGGTATGCCCGTGGGCGAAAAATGGGGTCGCGGGTACGGGTATGGGCGAGCACTACCCGTACCCGTCGCGCCCGATTGCCATCCCTACTCTGTAGTTTGGTTCGTAGGCATCAGAAGTAGTTCTGAACTCTCAGGAACGGCAAGCAATTGTAAGTGCTACAAGTCATGATGGTGGACAACATGATGGAGTTGGGGCATTACTTCTATAGCAGCATGATGGAGATGGGGTGTCACTTTGGTAGGCACCAAGTCAAGATTGCCCACGCACTAGGCTTCAAACGAACATAAGGAAGCCTAAGGTATACATTGACGGGATAGTGCGATATGCATGCTATGCTGCTACTATAGAAGAACCAACAACTCTTGAAATGGTGCTTGAAGGTCAGAATTGGAGGAAGGCCATGAATGAAGAGTATTCAGCTTTGCAAAGAAATCATACTTGGTATCTGGTGTGACCTCGACAGGGACAAAATATTATTGATTGCAAATGGGTCTATAAGATTAAAAGAAAGGATGATGGAAGCATTGAAAGATATAAAGCCCGATTAGGGGCAAAAGGCTTCAAACAGAGATATGGGATTGATTATGAGGACACTTTTAGTCCGGTTGTGAAGGTTGCCACAATTCGTCTTGTTCTCTCTATGGCTATCTCACGAGGATGGAAACTACTCCAACTTGATGTTCAAAATGCATTTCTTTATGGTGTTCTTGAAAAGAAAGTGTACATAAAACAACCACCCGGCTTTGAAGAGAGACAGCATCTCGAGTATAGACAGCATCCCGAGTATGTATGCAGGCTAGATCAAGCACTATAGTATGTATGCAGGCTAGATCCGGCTGTTTCAATGCAGATGTAGAGATGGGCGCAGCCTGTCGATAGGAATATCAACACGCGCACATATAAAACTTGACATGTGTGAAATAAATGTGGAAAGATTGACAAACCTTAGGAGTGGAGATCTTGCTGGAATCGAGGAGTAGTCTCATATGGTGGCACACGTAGTATCCACACGTGTTGCCCGGCTGCTGCTGGTGGCACTGCAAAAAATAGAATGTGTTAAATCAAGTGGCATTACTACTAAGTGTTGTATATGATTAATTAATGTGTAGCTAGCCAATATCCGAAAATTGCGATCATGTTTCAAGGGCTTGGCAGCTGTCGTCGAGCCACTTGTTTGTTGAACGTATATGACGAACGACCTTCGTTATTCGAAAAAGTTAGATTAGTCATTCGGAAGGAAAAAAAGAGTACAATGTACAATGTACTTACCTATCGAGTATTTCGGCGATAGCTGTGTACTTGGATTTGTTCTTACTTAGAGAATCAAGGTATATAGCCTTGTTCCATTTTGGTATAATTACAATTAAAATCCAATGGAAGTTCTCATTGTATGGCATAAGAACAAATTCCTTATCTTGGTGAGCCAGCAGTGCTTTTGTAATATAGTCCTCGACGAAGGATGCATCCTCGTTGTTGGTATCAATGGCGACCAAGCGTGGGTCCAGGAAACCAATTGGTGATTTCGATGATCTAGCTTCGATCAGCATGAATATATATATACAAAGAAAAGCAACAAATTGTGACATATATCGGTATTACGTGAACAGAGACTGTGATTGTACAGACTTACAGCGTCCAGCATCGAACGAGTGAGGCGTCGAGAGCGTTGAGCGTGAAAACAGCAAATATATCGTCAAAGGTAACTGGGAAGACACATTCCTGAAATTCGTGCAAGAAATGTTCCGGCTTGAATTTGACCATGATACCTGAGCGCCGTTCTGCCTCTGGTCTATTGGACTATTCCATATACCAAATGTGAAATCTTTGACAACCAAGTCCTAGCATTGGAGGTGCTCTTTCGGGAATATCATCGGCTCGCCTAGCACGAATTTGTGGGACAATGGCAGGTACGAGATATCGTCATCATCCTTCGTCTTTGATTTGCCATGGCCACTGCCTCGACTGCAGGTCGACTTCATGGTAGTCGACTGTAATGGTACAGACGGTGCAAGTTGCTTTGGCGAGAATAGCACCAGTGGAGATAGCACCGGTGCAGGTAGCTCTGCTTCGCACTGCCCGTGTGGAGATGGCACCAGTGCATGTTGCTGTGGTTCGCACTACACTTCTGGTCCTGCCACCGGTGAAGAAGCCTCCAGGGAGATGTCGCTTTTGGGCCACTGGATGAATGTTCCAATGGCCTGTCCTAGAGTCACGATCTCGTCGTTGGGGGCATTCGGTAGCGGGACCACCTCAAAATTGACATACACACCATCCACATTAACTTTTGCGAAGCCTGGCGCTAAAGCTTGACCCTGCACCATGGCCCCGGCACCAGACGAATATGCCTGGCCCCAAGCAGCGTACAAGGGAATGGAGCCATATCTCACTTGGAGCCTGCACTTCGTAGGCTCCTACATAACGATACAAAATTAGCTACTCAAATAGGCCTATCAATGGAGCAAGCATTTGAGAGATAATAATTATTACTAGGATGTTGTCCACAGGAAATTTGGCCTGGGTTTGCGTCGGATTGCACGCGTAGCTACTCGGATGGTTGTGCGGGCTAGCTAGCACAGGAGCGGCAGTAGCGGCCTGCTGACTTTCTGTCTGTTTTCGCACCTCATCTCTGATTACATCAGCCATCTGAGCTAATAGCTCGTCTCTAAGAGATTCCTTGATCTCTTCTCGTAGCTGTGCGTCACGCTCGGCTTTGTTTTTCTTCCTACGCCGATACATCTCAGAGTCATCTTGAAAACCATGTTTCCAAGGAATGTAAAGCCCAAGGCCTCTCGTACGACCCGGGTGCTCCTTGTTTCCCAGGGCCACGGAGAGCATATCATTCTCCCTTGTTCCCTGGAATGATCCCAGGGTAGATTCAAAACTCAGCTCTTCCTGCAAGAGCACAAAATGCCATTTCAATTCGTACGAAGTTATGGAGTAATTACAAGCTACGTAGTTCTATCGATATCTTACCAGGCGCTGGGACACTTGCTGGTCTGCAGGGTTTCGAAAGGAGACGTCCCCCGATGTCGTTGTAGAAGACCTTGCTCTAATCCAATTTCGAGCGCGGTCATCCGGGATATTGGAAAATGGCGGGGCGATGTCCTGTGCAGCTGCCAGGTCATCCTCCTTCCTCCACTGTGGGATTTTACCCGCATAGCCAGATGTGCCAAGTCTGTGGGGGTGTGTGTTTTTTTGCCTAGAGGGCCTTGTGCGCCACACTTGTACTTTTGAAATCTTCGGGCATCTTCATCGCCTTGAACTCTTCCCATTGTGGTTCCAGGAATGGGTATTTATGAACAGGCGTTTCGTCCGTCTCCACGTATTTCCTGACAAGCGTGCTCTTGAAGTTCTTCCATGCTTTGCACGCCGCTTGGTAGGTTTGTCGTTGCACAGCGTGTAGGTGTTCTTCTGGGAACTCGAACGATGCCAAAATTTCGGTCCACAGCTCACATTTCCGAGTGTCAGGCACGTTCTTCCACGAATTGTATGTGATCTCAATTCGTTCTCGTGCAACTATTCCAACCATGGTTCGGAATGCGTTTACCGCTTTTTGAGGAAGGATAGGGACCCCAGATGCGTTTACCGCTGTGATGGTCTGTCGGTCCTCAGGCTTCTTCGATAGCCCTCTTCCTTGGCGTCTTGATGTTGGAGCGGACGCCTCCGGCGATGATGTTGAAGAATGCGCGGGTGACATGTTGCTCATTTTGTGGGTCTATTAAGATAAGATGAGAAAGTGATCATATTGAATTGGAAGAGAGGAGAGGAGTAGAGGGGGTGATGTGCCTATCTTAGCACCTACTTTAGTTGCTAATACTATAAACCAAATAGCAAAGTCCCTAAACTAGTGTATCCGGTTCATTGAACGGGAACACTAGAGTATGTCACTTGCTTCATTTGCTGTTTTTTGGCTAGATACATGGAGCATTTGGGTGGAAAGATGAACTGTTTCGTCAGGCGCATGACTGCCAATTCGAAGTATAGCATAGCATCCGAGGCACATCCGAGGTCTGCTGGTGTGTCTTGAGGAATGCCAAGAGCTAGTCTTTAGATGTGGCATTCCTCAAGACACAGCAGCAGGCCTCGGATGTGCCTCGGATGCTATGCTCCATCTGAAGACCAGCTCTTGGGATTCCTCAAGACACACCAGCAGACCTCGGATGTGCCTCGGATGCTATGCTATGCTTCGAATTGGCAGTCATGCGCCTGACGAAACTTTCATCTTTCCACCCAAATGGTCCATGTATCTTTTGCGACAATCGCAAGATTTCTTTATCTGGGAACCTCATCCACAACATTCTCCACTCCGACAATCCTTCTTTTTCCCGCAAAATTCAAGGTAATTTTATTACAAAAGTGCAAAAAAAGACATTCCCAGATTCTTCGTGAGCAGCCACATAGCCGACTTCTTCGGTGAGCATTCATCGCTACTGGCGTACGTGATCCAGAGACCAGAGATGAAGAAAAGGAGTGGGAAGAAGCAGATGGATAGTCGCTCTCCAAAGAAGTCGGCTATGTGGCTGCTCACGAAGAATCTGGGAATGTCTTTTTTTTGCACTTTTGTAATAAAATTGCCTTGCATTTAAGAAGGAAAAAGATGGATTGTGGGAGTGGACATCACATCTCAGCAGTAGTCGGCATATACTATTACTACAAGGTCTCTAAACAAAGTTATATGAAGCAAATGACACAAACTAGTGTATCCGGTTCATTGAACGGGAACACTCGAGTGTGTCACTTACTTCATGCCCCTTGAAGGTCTATGTGGCATATACACTAGAGTGGTCCTTGATTGGTTAATTTGTACTCTCAAATTGTAGAGTTGCACAAGATTAATCTTGGCCGTCCCGCTACTAAATGAGGAAGCAAGAAAAGTGAAACATGACACAAACTAGTGTATCCGGTTCATTGAACGGGAACACTCGAGTGTGTCACTTACTTCATGCCCCTTGAAGGTCTATGTGGCATATACACTAGAGTGGTCTTTGATTGGTTAATTTGTGCTCTCAAATTGTAGGGTTGCACAAGATTAATCTTGGCCGTCCCGCTACTAAATGAGGAAGCAAGAAAAGTGAAACATGATAAGATGAGGAAGCAAGAAAAGTGAAACATGATGCTCAATGTTAGGAAGAGAGGAGAGGAGTAGAGGGAAGGGGGAGAAGGGAGGGGGTGATGTGGACAGAGAGAGGGGTTATGTGTCTATACTATACACTATATACTAACACAACAAGCAATGTAATATGTACCAAATAGCAAACTAATTAAGCAACTGCAGTAAATAATGTACCAATGTAGTATGTACCAAATAGCAAATTAAACTAAGCTACTGCAGTAAACAATGTACCAATGTAATATGTACCAAATAGCAAACTAATTAAGCAACTGCAGTAAACAATGTACCAATGTAGTATGTACCAAATAGCAAATTAAACTAAGCTACTGCAGTAAACAATATACCAATGTAATATGTACCAAATAGCAAACTAATTAAGCTACTGCAGTAAACAATGTATCAATGTAGTATGTACCAAATAACAAACTAATTAAGCTACTGCAGTAAACAATGTACCAAATAGCAAACTAATTAAGCTACTGCAGTAAACAATGTACCAATGTAATATGTACCAAATAACAAACTAATTAAGCTACTGCAGTAAACAATGCTCACAATGCTCAAAACCATAGTCCATCACAGAAACTGCTCACAATACTCAAAACCCTAGTCCATCACAGAAAGTGCTCACAATGCAGACGGTAATTGAGGGGAGGTGGCTGGCGACGGCCAGCGACGGGGTCGGGGGAGGCGGCCGGCGACGGGCTCGACGGAGGCGGCCGACGAGGGGCTCGGGGAGGCGACCGACGAGGGTTCGGGGAGGCGGAGGTGACGACGGGCTCGGGATTTAATTAGATCTAGATCGAATAACTGCGCAGCACACAGGGAAAACCCTAGCCAGAGGGTATACATAGGGAGGTTATCACAAACGGTTCTAAACTTAGAACCGTCTGTGATAAGCCTTTGCGACTGTAGTTATTAAGACAACACCAATAACCACAGCTGCATTCATATCCACCACCAAACAGCTGCATTCATATACAACACCAACCAGCTGCATTCATATCAACCATCACATGTACATCACACATATACATCACATATACATAAATGCCAATACACATATACATTTTCACATATACATTTTGTCACACATTTTCACATATACATCTCAAAATTGACTACATCACATATTTTCACATATACATCTCAAAATTGTCACACATTTTCACATATACATCTCAAAATTGTCACACATTTTCACATATACATTCTTATTGTACTTACTTAATTATTTCCTTTTAAAATTAGCCCTTCATCATGATCAATGCGTACGTAACTAGTTTCGTCACGTTGTTCATCGTCGACCCTTATGCCATTTCCAAAAGGAGGTAACTCGTCAAATTGATTGTATTCCTTCTCGTCCACTACATTCTCCACTCCGACAATTCTCCTTTTTTCATGAAGAACTACATGGCGTTTCTTATTTGCCGGGTCGGTTACATAGAAAACTTGAACAACTTGATTGGCGAGTACGAATGGTTCGTCTTTGTACCCGACACGTTGGAGGTCCACGGTCGTGACACCGTACTTGTCAACCTTCACCTGTGGGAGATGCACCCAATGGCAGCGAAATAAGGGGACCTTGAAAACCACATAGTCGAGCTCCCAAATCTCTTCTATGAAGCCATAGTACGAGTTTCTCGACCCATCGGTACTGAATGCATCTATGCGGACACCACTGTTCTGGTTAGTGCTCTTGACATCTTTAGACTGCGTATAGAATGTGTACCCATTTATGTCATATCCTTGCCATGTCACAACTGTAAATGTCGGCCCTTTTGCCAACCATGTCATCGTCTCACTCGGTGAGCTCCTAGTGATTTGCTCCTTCAACCATTGGTTGAACCAACGGTTGTGTTGTCTCATGATCCAAACATCCGGACGCTCAGGATTCTGTTGCCGAAGCACATCATTGTGCTGGTCCACATAAGGCGCCACTTCAGTCATGTGTTGCAACACCGTGAAATGGGCTTGAGTGTACGTGTCCATATCTGGAGTGATTGCTTTCCTTCCGATAGTTCCGAGACCCTTCAGCCTCCCCTCATGACGAGATTGAGGGACACCTATCGGTTGAATCTGAGCCATATAATCGACACAAAACTCAATAACCTCTTCGCTTGCATAACCTTTGACGATGCTGCCCTCCGGCCGAGAACGATTCCGTACGTAGGACTTGAGAATTCCCATGAACCTCTCAAATGGGTACATGCTACGTAGGAATACGGGCCCGTACATTTTTATCCCACACAACGTGAACAATGAGATGGACCATGATATCGAAAAACGAAGGAGAGAAATACATTTCAAGGTGACATAGAGTCATCACCACCTCGTCCTGCAGAGCATCTAGTCCTTCGGGATCGCTGACCTTCTGAGCAATTGTGTTAAAGAAATAACATAGCCTCATGATTGTCTCTCGGACTTTGATCGGCAAAATATTTCTAATTACAATAGGGAGCATCTGTGTCATCAGCACATGACAATCATGAGACTTCATGCCATTTAACTTCAAATCTTGCATCGAAACAAGTTTCTTCACGTTGCCGGAGTAACCAGACGGAACTTTGACACCATGCAAGCACTGGCACAGTTCTGTTTTCTCAGCCTTGGACAGAGTGTAACACGCAGGGGGAAGGTACGTTCGTCCATTATCAGTGCTTGTCGGTGCTAACTCAGGCCTGATGTCCATGTCAGCCAAGTCAAGCCGTGCGTTGACACCGTCCTTTGTTTTATCACGGATGTTCAGTAAGAGACCAATCAAGCTGTCGCGCACATTCTTTTCTACGTGCATGACGTCGATGCAGTGCCGAACATCTAGGTACTCCCAATAAGGTAAGTCCCAAAATATTGATCTCTTCTTCCAAGTGTTCTTCTCATGAGCCCTCAATTTACGTCCCTTTCCGAGGACAACATCTAAATCCTTAACCATATCATAAACCTCGTGTCCCCTTAAATGCCTTGGAGCTGAACCGTCTTCCTTCTCTTCGTCAAATTGTTTCTTCATCTTGCGGTATGGGTGAGCCCTCCGAAGGAACCGGCGGTGACGCATGTAGACGGTTTTGCGTGAGTGTCTCAGCCACACACTCTCGGTACCATCTAAACAGTGAGTACAAGCTTTGGCACCTTTTGTACTATGGCCCGATAGGTTACCAAGGGCAGGATAATCATTTATGGTGCAGAATAATAAGGAGTGCAGAGTGAAGTTCTCTCAGTTGTATGCATCCCATACCTGTACCCCTTCGTTCCACAGCACTTTTAGATTTTCCACCAATGGTGCTAGGAACACATCGATATCATTCTCAGGTTGTTTTGGCCCTTGGATAAGTATCGATAGCAAAATGTACTTTCGCTTCATACTCAACCAAGGAGGAAGGTTATAGATGCAGAGAGTCACGGGCCATGTGCTATGTCGGCTGCTCATGCTACTGAAAGGATTCATTCCATTTGTACTCAGTCCAAACCTTATATTCCTTGGTTCTGCACCGAACTCTGCAAAACTCCTATCGATGTTTCTCCACTGCGCGGAATCAGCAAGGTGTCTTATCATTCCATCCTTCTTGCGCTCCTCCGAGTGCCAACGCAGCAGTTTTGCCTCATTTGGATTTGCAAAAAACCTTTTCAAACAGGGAATTATAAGAAAATACCATACCACCTTAGCAGGAGGTCCTTTCTTCGCCTCTGTTCCCTCGCCATCATCTGATTGATTGTTACGTTTGTATCGGGATGCGTTGCACACCGGACATACATGCATGTTTGCATACTCTTTACGGTAGAGAATACAGTCGTTCGGGTATGCATGTATTCTTTCTACTTCCATTCCCAACGGACAAAGAATCTTCTTGGCTTTATACGTGGTTTTAGGCAACTCATTTCCCTCCGGAAGCATGTCCGCTAAAAGACCTAGCAGCGCCGTGAAACTCTTGTCGGACAACCGTTGCTTGCCTTCAATTTCAACAGTTCAAGCACAGCCGACAACCTCGTGTACTTGCAGCCCGTGTACAAAGGTTTCTCTGAGTCCTCCATCAAGCCACGGAATTTAACATACTCTCTCTCATCATAGTTCTCTTCTACATCGCGAAGCATCTGATCCAGATTATCATCGTGCAACCTATCCGAATCCGAGCCACAATCGACATCAGCCGGCGGCATGTCATTCACTTCACCGGCGATGTCATCCGGGGGCATATCATTCAATTCACCGGCGATGTCATCCGGCGGAATATAATCATTCACTTCGCCATGATTGGTCCAACACGTATAATCCTTTTTGAAACCCCTCCGAATCAAGTGCGCTTCAATTTGCCCTCGGTTCTTAAACATCTTCAAATTCTCGCAGTCAGTGCATGGACAGCACATATATTCCACCCCCTTATTCAACATATCCTCCTCGGCGGCTCTTATAAAAGCAGAAACGTCATTAATGTACTCTTCACTCACACGGCTCGCGGCATACATCCAGATTCGGTCCTACGTTACGTACATATATAACAACTTAGTATTAAAATCTAGATTAACTAATTATAACTACATATATACCGGCCACATTTATTATATTGAGACTTAATTTGCTAGCTCAATTCATATTGCAAACACAACAGCTATTATGGCCCTGTTTGTTTCAGCTTCTGGCAGCTGCAGCTACTCCCAGAATCTGCAGCTCCCCCAAACAGTCTAGATTTTCATCCAGATTCTAAGTAGCCAGAAGCTACAGAATCTAGAAAATGAACTAGTAGCCAGAAGCTGGGGTTATCCAGCTTCTCCAGATTCTGACTAGCTGGATACTCACCAGCTACTTCTCAGAATCTACAGCTGAAACAAACAGGCCCTATATAACCAACAATTTTGCAAATTAACCATCTTCAATAACCACTCATGGATTACTTAGACCTAAATTGTAATGCAATTAAAGAAAAAATAAATTTCATTACTAACCATATCTACAGCAACCAGGAAAGTCTGAATCTTAATTCAAAGCTCAATCTCTGCCTCTTCCCACCAAATTAACTGGCCTGAAATCGCCTAGCTTCCTCCTAAGTGAAAAAGTGTGCAGCAGTGGCTAGATCTGGATCGAAATGAAGACAGATGCGGTCTGAGCAGCGCAATAAATGCCTTAGTCACAGACGGTTTTTTTATTAAAACCAGCTTATCACAGACGGTTTTTTATTAAAACCGTTTGTGATAAATATTATCACAGACGGTTTTTTATAAAAAAAACTGTCTGTGATAAGCTTCATGCTAGAACGCTTCGCGCGTGTTTCCATTGCCAGAACGCTTCGTGTTTCGATCGTCTAATTAACGTCTCTCGATCGTTATACGAAGCGTCTATATCATTAATGCTTCGCGCGTGTTTCGATTTCCAGAACGCTTCGTGTTTTGATTGCCAGAACACTTCGTGTTTCGATCGTCTAATTAACGTCTCTCGATCGTTATACGAAGCTTCTATATCATTAATGTTTGGGTATACTATGCTAAAGGTTAAATATGCGCGCCTAATCCAGGTCTCTTCTACGTACGTACAATATGGATTCTACTATTCTTGTGATCATCTCCTTCCTCTCATCTGTTCATCACGAATTGTTCGGCCGGAACCTTACACAGGCGGCCAGCAATTTGCATCTGGAGCAGCTTCTCCGCACACGCCCTGCTCTCCTTCCCCGACTTTCTTGCATCCATCAGCTCGACCTCATCATCCGCCGTCGACGGAGGCGTCTCGCTGCCGCTCAAGAAAGGGAAACATCCCTCACCCTGGTTCTTCTCCACAATGTGCGCAAAGCGGAAGAAGCTCTACACGCATTGGAGAGACTGATGGATAGCCTTGCCGATCAAGCAAATACGGCAGATTCTGAGGAATCTTTTCATGCTATCCTCTACGACATTATGGATGCTGCTGGTCATTTGCCCAGGCTGGAGGAGGAAGTGCTGAGGACAAGGGCAATCTTAACGGCGTTCGAGAATTTAGCGGCTGATCCTCCAAGTCCCCAAGTCGAAGAAGAAGCGTACGAAGCCCAAAAGATTACAATCTGGGAAACTCTTTACCTGTGCGACTTTTGTAATAAATTTGCCTCTAATTGAAATTAATAAATTTGCCTTTAATTTGTGATCTCTTGTCTCAGTAGTTCTGTAGTTAAGTTATTAGAAGCAATGTGTACTTATATATTAACCTCTGATCTAGAATATGACAGACAAAGGGACATCACAGACGGTTCTTGTTAACAACCGTCTGTGAACATTCACAGACGGTTCTTAACAACAACCGTCTGTGATAGTCGACACAACACAGACGGTTTTTAATAAAAATCGTCTGTGATATTCCAGTATCACAGACGGTTCAGAGGTAAGAACCGTCTGTGATACTCCTTTTTCCCACCACAAATACCACAGACGGCCTTCAAATTAAAATCGTCTGTAATAGTGTACATTACAGACGGTTTCACAAAACCGTCTGTGATTTGGCGTCTACTATTAGCCTTTCTGTAGTAGTGGGTCTAGAAGTTAAACGATCTACACGTTAAAAGCCTAATATCTGTACCAGCCAAAATTGCAAGTGAGTATCTGTCTCTCCGTAATCTGTACCGTAAATAGCCAAAATTCAAAAATTTCAGCCAAAAGCCATAAGCCACAGCCGAAAAGAACATGCCCTATAATGGTGAAGAGACTATGTATGTTCTTGTCTATGTTGATAATATCATTGTGGTAGGTTCTTCTAAAGATGCAGTGGCAGCACTACTTCATATGTTGTAGTCCGACTTTGCAATAAAAGATCTTGGTGAGCTGCATTTCTTTCTAGGAATTGAAGTCATGAAGCTATCAGGTGGTTTGCTGCTTTCATAGTCCAAGTACATAAAAGAGATTCTGGAACGTGCTGAGATGTTAAAGTGTAAACTAGTTACTTCTCCCATGAGTATTTTAGAAAACTATATCTGACCAAAGGTGATTGTTTAGGAGATACTGATGCTACAAACTACCAAAGCCTAACAGGTGCACTTCAATATTTGACACTAACACATCCAGATATAGCGTTCTCTGTGACCAAGGTATGTCAATTCTTGCATTTACCCATGACGCAATATTAGACAGCAGTCAAAAGAATTTTGAGGTATTTAAAAAATACTACTAGTGTTGGACTCAAGATATGTGAATCCAATTCAACACATGTCAGTATATTCTCTGATGTAGATTGGGCGGGATGCCCAGATGATAGAAGGTCAACATGAGGTTTTGCAATCTTTTTTTGGTTCAAACCTCATATCTTGGAGTGCCAGGAAACAACCAACAGTTTCAATATCCAGAATGGAAGCTGAGTACAAGGCGCTTGCTAATGCCACTGCTAAGACTATTTGGGTACAATCACTTCTCCAAGAATTAGGCGTGTTTTAGTCAAAGCCTACTTATGGTGTGCCAATCTAGGGGCAACATCTTTGTCAGCTAATCCTATGTTTCATGCTAGAACAAAACATATTGAACAGACTAACATTTTGTTCAAGAAAAAGTGGCTCTCAAGGTACTGGATATCATATTTATATCTTCACGAGATCAAGTAGCAGATGGATTTACAAAACCCCTGACTGTTAAGCAATTGGAGATGTTTAACCGCAATCTAAATCTTGATGCAGTTTAGATTGAGGGGGACTGTTAAAAAGAAACTCATGTCCAGGTTGAGCAAGCCATGTTGTTTAGAGATCCTGTCTCTAACCGAATATGGTTAGTTGATTGGCCGAATCAATCTCTTATCAGATATCTGTAACTTGCCATGTAAACACTGTACATTGTCCTATAATATAAATAATGATAGTGCTGGCACTGGTTATGCCACCGAAGCTATTCCAATACATACCTTGTAGTCTTGTTTTTATACACTTTTCTTATGATTGTGTTCCTTGCAGCATGGGTGGAGGAAGTGCTATTGTGCTAGGGTTTGGCGTTGCGCCTGCTTAAGAAATTGCAAGCTAGCCCTTCTCTCTGTTCCTTGCTGATTCAACGAGTTGAGAAGCTATTGTTTGGGTGTTAGATCAGGTCTACGCATTAATACCTAGTGACATTATTCTCATTACTATTGTTCTTTGATGTCATGGGAACAGAAAAATCAATCTACTAGTTGTTGTGTTGTGTTGTGCGTTTATTGTTGTTAGTGAATCAAGGAGGTCATCACGTATTGCTGCTGTGTTGATTGCGAGTACTAAAGTTGGGGCTAAGTCTTGAATCTTATCATACAGTGATCACGACCAATCGAGGGAAGAAAGTTAGGGTTGATGTCTCCCTTGTGCTGCTGGCTTGTATCAGGTTGTTGCACCAGTTTATGTCATATACCGTTGATTGTCCTTGTACCGTGAAAGATCGAATCAACTTGCGTACAAATTAATGTTTCTCTAATTTATGTCATATACTCTAAACATGTGAACATGTACAGATATTCTACTTGTTGCATGTACATGGATTGGCTGTAAAATATGAAAAATGTATCTTACATTGTGTTCATGTCTGATTCCTTAGGTCAATTTAGCTTATTACGAAATTTATAATTAAATGCTATCTTATGCCACCACTTGCTGCTATGAATAATTAATACCTGAGTTTTGCAAGTTAAATATCACCTAATTGATTACGTATGCAATTATATGTGTATCGGAATACTCAATGCATATATACACTTGTAATCTCTACCCTTTCCTCCCTCTTCTCACTGCCACCTGAATGGGCTTCGGCCTACAGTTGGCCCGACTCTCCCTCAGCCCAATGCCAGCCTAGCCTATCGCCAGCCTACACTCCCTCCCCTCCTTATCTCTCTCCATCTCTCTCTACCTCTCACTTCCTCATGTCACCCATCGACTGCACCGCCAACTCCCTCTCTCTTCGTCTGGCTACTGCTTCCTCGCCTCCTCTCTGGCCTCTGACCGACTGGCCGTCAGTCTCCCTGGCGGGGGCCACTGCCGCCCAGCACTCACTCTCTCACCCTTCATCACCACGTGCTATTTCCTCTCCTCTCAGGCTGCTACCACATGAGACGTCGGTGGCTCCAAGGCCGGTCATGCCCGATCACTGTTGCACCTAAGCCACCGCTATTGACCTCTCCCCTGGTCAGCTCCCCTCTCCCACATGTCTTACTGATGTGCCTCATCTCCCCTCTACCTGGTCACCACCCTCGAGGGAGCTTGGTTACTACTGGCTCCCTAGCACCTACTCGGCTCTCCACCAATTGGATATGGCCCCTTGTGCTGTGGATCTGACTCCGACCACTGGGATCCAATGCTTCTCCCTCTACTCATGTTTCCCCTTTTGATTTACCTCTAGTTCTTGTCGTTTACATGTGATTTACTCTTTGATTTGAAGTTGCTTTCTTCGGTGATTGAGGTTGATGTGCTGATGGTGGTGGATCCGTTTTGGCTTGCCGTGCTAAGGCTCGAGGCCTTCTCATGCGTCGGGGAGCATGGGGTGGCCGTTGGGTGCATGCGGTAGCCGACAGTGAACAGCGACACTGCGGTTTGGCTCTCCTCTGGTATACTCTATTCCCCTTCCGTAGGTTCTTCTTCCTCTACTCTAGCCAACATGTATGGATGCTATAGCATCAGTGAGATGCATGTGGTGTGGTCCCATGATGGTGATGGCAAGGATGAAAAAGGGTTGTGGGGGATACCTTGTTGGATGATGTTGAGCTAGATTTGGGTAGAACCGAGGTTCAATTTTCTCGTAGTTGGCTTGTGCTGCTCTTCTTCTCCGCTGGCTCCTTCTCCTCCTAGGGTTGTCGCCCTTCTCCTTTACTGGCTCCTCCTCCTCCTCCTGGCGTTGCTCTCCTCTAGCCCGATTGACGTGCTTCATGCCATGCTCCTCCTTCTCGATAGTGTCTTGGGGATTTGGGGGAAGAGAGGGGTGGATCTGGTAGGATGTTGCTTGCTGGCTGTGGGTCGGTTGTGGCTGTGCTGGCTATAGTTGTGTGTGAAAATGCTGGACTCTCTCTATGGTAACTCTCTCGGCCTTATCTCTTTCTCTCCTATGCCGAGGATTGTGATGTGGCTAAGGAGATATTTACTGCAACTGTGAGGGTTGTGTTTTGGTACTTCGATAAATCCTATTTTTACTAGGTTGGCTAGCAGTGAAAAAGGAATTTGAAATGGACTCAGGTTTGCTTCTAACAGCAAATGATGAAACCATATGACTGCGAGAGGTGCTAACTGGCTCTGAACGATCTGGTATCTTAATGAGCAAATTGCTCATTATCCTAACGAGGGTTCTGATTTCATCATTTGGCGTTAAAAAAAACAACCTAAATCCTTTTATCATGATCATGCCTTCTTGGATTGCCCGTTGGCCACTCATGTGTTTTTTCTCGTTGCAACGATAGAAATTATTCTGCCATGTTCGTTGGTTTGCCTTTTGGGGTAGTACTCCTATTAGGGCCTTGCTATTGGGGGTGATCGGTTCGGCTGAAAAGCTCGTGGCTTATGGCTGAAAACACTGTAGCTGGCTGAAAAAAGTACTGTAGCTGACAGAGGCTTATTTAGCATAATCAAATTTAAAAAAATTTAAAAATATAAAAAATATGTTAGCCCATTACGTATAATACAAACACATACGGAAAAAAAGAACCGGCAAAAAAGCTCAACAAAAAGCCAAAATTTCAGAAAAAGATGAAACTTATGAATAGTGCCAAATAAGCCCGCAGCACTGTAGCGCAGCCATGTTGATCGCGCCCAATATGCGGCCAACAAATCTAACACCGTATTCTTGATTTCTCGTGTTGCGTAGGCACGTCAACGTATCCAACAACTAACATCTCCACTCACCAATAAGTCATCATAGAAACATTGTAGTACATTGGACATTTGGGTCTCTGACGGCCTGTTCATGTTAGCTCCTACTTCTAGCTTCTACTTTCAGAAGCATAAGTCAATACGAACGTCTCAGTTTCTATAAGTCACTTCTATCAGACACTATTATTCATCCGGCACTACTTTTCTCATTCGGATATTGTAACGTACTTTGTATTTTATTATATCACAATTCTGTAAGTTGCATGACGATCCGAACATTAGAGTTCCTTTCGTTACAATATCTTTCTTATATAATACACTACTATTCATCAGTCACTACTATTTATCAATTATTTCTAACAACTAATATTATTTATAAACTATAGTAAAAAACTATTAGAAAAAGCTAATATGAACGTGCCCTCAACTCCCTGCGTGAAAACGCATGGACTGATGCACACACAAAGTGTCTTGCTTGCCGCGCAACCTTTATCAGATCGGGTACATGCATGCACATTCATTGGAATTCATCTTGCGCGGTGCATGAATGCTAATGCTATTGCAGATGAGAGCCACTCGTTACCCTGCCCAAGTCAAACATCGTACTCATACAAGCATCGTGCTCCGACACTGCAATCGTCCCTCACACGGGATTTTAAAATTCTACACTTCCCACGTGGGCGCAGCACGCACTAGCCAAACGAGGATACGTTCCTTTTCTTCGTGTAACATCCGTTCGATCGATATAAATGCCGGAGATGTAGGCACGCAGGCAGCGCGCGGCTGTTAGATAAACCGAAGGGAAATTTTACCATCCTTGAGGGAGAAGAAATACCAAATTTGAGCTGTTGATCACACTGATCGGACGACTGAGATTTGGCAGTACCTAGTGGTACCGGACGCGAGGTACCAAGAGGTACAAGGTACCAAATTTTGAGCCGTTGATCACACTGATTGAACGGCTGGATCTAATTTGA
Source organism: Dendrocalamus latiflorus (assembly GCA_017311315.1). Classification (NCBI taxonomy): domain Eukaryota; kingdom Viridiplantae; phylum Streptophyta; class Magnoliopsida; order Poales; family Poaceae; genus Dendrocalamus; species Dendrocalamus latiflorus. The sequence continues at coordinate 40,851,392 of CM029610.1, forward strand.
TACCTCTTGGTACCTTGTACCTCTTGGTACCTCCTCAAGGATAGGAAAACTGCTCTAAACCGAAAGGTCTAAAAGAGCGGATAAAGACTATAGTTCTGTTATTTTTTAGCTTTTATTTTTTATTTTTAGTTTTTTTATAATAACTAACTTTTAAATAGAATATCTTTTTAAGATATGATCCATTAGTTAATTATAGTACATACTATACCGATTTTATTTATATCGATAAAAATCACATGTAAATTTCTGTTACTCTGTAATCTCTCACACAAATAGCATAAAAGCCACAAGCCAAGCCGTAGCCAAAAGTCATAAGCCTCAGCTAAAAAGAATAGACCATATATCTTTTTAGTCTATAGTTTTTTCGGAACAAACAAACAATATGAATTTCCTATCGTTATTTAGGAACAACTTATCAGGATAGACTTTTGAAGCACTTTATCAGTTTATTAGTATTCGATTTGTTCATATAAACATTTACTTTAGAATCAAAATCTATCATTTGCACCTATGAGACACTAGCCGCAGCCGACAAAAACACATCCTAAATGTTAAAACGCCTGGTTCACAGAATCACGGGCACAACGGATCACAGATGCGTTTTGCTGCCTCCGCGTGCTCGCTCGCCGCAGCTTCACGCGGCGGCAGACGGTTTCTTGACCACCACTAGACCCGGGCCGCTTCCGTGCACACGAACGCAACCCGCCCCACCGCCCTTTTCGTATCGCGGCAGTGCAAGCACATCACACACGTATCAGCAAGCCAAACCAGGGAGACGCGTGCCTCCCTGGTTATGCATCCTGTCCTGCTTTACTCGCGAAAGGGAGCTAGTTATTTATTTCACCCATACGGCGGATTGTACAAACACCTCCCCAAACCACCACTTATTGCTAGTCAGCAATTTATCACGGCTCACGTCACCGAAAGGCCCCTGTCCAGCGCCTACGTGGCAGGATAGCATTGATCCGGGAAGGAAAATAGAGAGCAGGATGGTAGGCCGCCCCATGCAACGCGGGTTTCCCGCCAGTTAAGCAACATAATCACGAGTGGAGTATAGCACGTAGGAGTAGAGAAACCAACGCCAACAACAGCAAGCCACATGAATAAGTACCAAATAATTTACTCTTTCCACATATATAGTACTGCTGGTAGTACTAAGCTATCAAGAATTACGAGGAGTTACAGGTAGGCATCAGCAGGATCGGTAACAAACCCATTACTCCTTACCAATGGAACGAAGGGGGGAAAAAGTGGAGTAATTAATTTGGTGACGGCAGTGACGCAGCGAGCTCACCAGGCTAACGCCAGGCGGAGGCGACGGTAACTACGCGGCCGTTCCACCCGACCCCGATCCGGCCGCCGTCGGGCTTGACGTCGAACCCTGGCCGGGCGGAGCCGAGCAGGGCCTTGACGCGGTCGGCGATGTCCTGGCCGAGCGGCACGGGACGGAACCCCGCCATGCCGAACCGGGCGCGCCACTTGCCGAACACCTCGCACCGCTCCACCCGGTCCGCGCCCTCCCGGCCCACCGCGTTGGCCACCTTATTGGCCAGGGCCGCCTCGGCCCGGGCTCGCTGCACGCTCTCGCGGCGCAGGGTCGCGTCCAGCGACTCCAGCACGGCGCCGTAGTGCGCGCACGCATCCGAGAAGCGCGCCGCCAGCGGCGCCGTGTTCGTGTTCAGCTCCTGCTCCACCAGGGTCACCACCCGCGGGCACAGAGCGCGCACGCGGCGGAGGAGCTCGTCGCGCGGGTTCGCAGGTGACACGCTCTCGTCGGGCACGCGCGAGAGCGCGAAGGCGAGGTTGACGGCGAGCGCCTCCCCTGGCTCGCAGCCCAGCCTGGATGCCTCTATCTCTGCTGCTCGGCAGCTGACTGCTTTGAACCGGAAGCCCAGTCCGGCTTCCTGCGCAATTTTCTTGAGCCGCTCGCTGGTGGCCGCGAGTGCGTGCGTCAGAGATGGCGTGAATGGCGAAGTTGGGTCCGTGACGGCGGTGACCTTGATGGAGGTGACGGGCCCGCGCCGCTCCGCCAGGGCTTTGATGAGGGCGACATGCTGCGCTGCGCTGACGTCGAAGTCGACGAGGTGGATGGCGCGGTGGTCGCCCACGGCTTCGAGGATGGCGAGGTTGGCGCCGTGGAGGGAGAGGCCGAAGCAGGGTGAGACGTCATGGAGGAGCTGGCACGCCGCGCGCTGCTCAACGCCGCAGAGACCCGCGAGATGTTGAGATGGGGCGGACGCAGCTGGGCCGACGCGACAGGATAGGGCGCCCACCATCATCGCCACCAGCCTCTGCTCCGCGTCGCCGCGCGGGTTGGCGGCAATCTTAAGGACGGCCAGGTGCGTAGATGCCGTCGTGTGGTTGCCGTCGGCTACGGCGGAAGCAGCCTCGGACAGAAGCTGCCGCGACGAGGTTGACGAGGTTGGCGGCGAGCTAGACGCTGCCGAGGAAGCCGTAGACGACGAGGAGTTCGTCGGCGACCGCGACATGGGAGCGGTGTAGTTGTTCACGGCGCTCGGCAGGGGAAGCGGCGGGGAAGACGCGGCGGTGATGGAGTTGAGATGCTGTATCGTCTCCCCCCACTCGGAGTTGGTGACCGCGGATCCGCACGCGCTCCCGGCCGGCTCCGCCTCGTCGTCGTCGCCTAGAAGCTGCTTCTCCAGCTCCTGCAGCAAGACCAGCTCGCTCGCCGTCGCCGGCCTCGCAGCGGGCCCCCTCGCCACCGCCTGGGCCTGCGCGGACGGTGCGGCCATCATCTGCCGTTGCAGCTGCGTCTGAGTCCGCTGCTGGTGCTGCATCGCCGGCATCACCATGCGTGACGCGGTGGTGAGCGACGACAGAGTCGACGACGGCTGCGGCGAGAGGCCGCCAAAACCGGACGACCCAGAGAAGCCCGAGGCCGGCGCGCGGGCCCCGCCCAGCACGGCGCCGATATCCAGCGGCGAGAGCGCGGACTGCGCCGCGGTGCGCTGCCTCACCGCGCGCATGTACAGCGCGTGCAACATCGGCATCTGCTGCTGCTGCTCCCACCTCTCCATCTCTCCCAGACTCCTCTTAATCACTCCACCGCCGTTCACGGCCGCACCCGCCACGACATCCGATCGCGGCTGTTGCTGCTGCCGCATCGGCGCCTGCGCCGCCGATCCAACGCCGTAGCCGTACCCTCGGCGAGGGTCGCACCACGGCGCACCCACAGGCTCCATGCCGAAGCCTCAAGCAAAACCACCAGAAACGCAACACCGCGATAGCAAGCAGGCAGGCACAAGAGAAGAGACCGAGATGGGGGTGGAACGAATCTACCGTGTAGGAATCCTCTAGCTAAAAAACCGCTTGCGCCGTTCAGTTGCTTCGCCTGGTAAAACACCAACCGTTTACAGCCCACCCCGTCGTTAATATACTCCTCCTTCCAAATACTTTTTTACTAAGAGAAAGGCGACTTTGGGAGAACCGACCTTAGCTGATTTGGCTACGACTGCCGTCCAGTTGTCCGGCCGTCTTCCAATCCTAGTTTTGACACACATGATCATCTTTATATTCCGTGAAAAAATGTGTATGCACGCTCCAACACATCCGTATGCTCCAGGAGATACTGTATAAATTCATGATCTATCTAGTGACTTCGGATTTAGATTTGTTTCAGTAGAGTTAATACGTATGTATATACGGTGTAAGTACAGTATACGAGTGCACATTCTCCTTGGTTGCAATTAAAAAAGCGACTTTGGGATCCGGCAGCAGTGACGCTGACGCGGTGGGGCCGCTGGCGGGGGGAGCCGATCGGTGGGTGGGGTTTACCTGGCCCTCCTGGGCCGAGGAGGTGCCGTCGTGGAGGGCTCCGTGTTTGGGGGCGACGTTTTAGTGCGAAAATAAATGGGACCTGGGTGGTGGGGATCGTATGTGGTATGGTATGGATGCGTGTGTGAGCCATGACGAGGCGACGTGGGGGTGGTGAACCGGTGATGGCGGTGGTGTGAAGGGATGGGAAAACGGGGGAGCGAGGGGCGTCGCGTCACGCCGTTCCCCTCGTCTGACGCCACCGTCTCCACGCGACGACCCGGCGCGCGGGCATACGCCGACACCTGCCGGTGCTCGCGTCGCAGCACCACCCGTCGAGGCAGAAAAGACCGGTGAGCTCTGTGGAAACGGCCCCTAATTCTACGGCGTGCATGTTTAAAACCACATGGAACTTTCGCCCGCTGATACTTGCAGTTGAGGAGAAACATCTCTACTTCACCACGAACTCGTGCTTGCGTTGCTGGTATTGAAGTATAGCGTGGGGGTTAAACCACACTTTCTTGTGGAAATAAGCCTGCGATGTCACTTGTTTATAGGTTTTCCATAAATGCATGTAAACATTTGGAGCTGCCTTCTGATATATGACAGCAAAACCACAACGCCTGCCGGATTCCAGCTGAGAAGCTAGCAAAAGACTTGTACAAAAAAAATTAAGCGAATGTTTTGTAAGTAAATTAGAACACACAATACTGCGTGTGTGTTTTCCCTTTTTGCAGGATTTTATTAATTGCTCAGAAACCAAATAAAATCCTAAGCATAAGTTCTTGAGCTCATGTGCAGCTATGTTATGCTCTCTTTCACAATACTACCAATATAACCAATATATTACTAGAGAATTTGTCCACACACTCACGTTGCTTTGCTACACATGGTTGCATAAGTGAAATTCCAATTAGAAATAGTGCGCTTACTCCTTGCATGCCTTTTTTCTTAATACTACGGATACGTTCTTTTTTATTGTGGTTTATGACATAGATATAATTAATGTCTTTTGGTTCTAACGTGAGCGTTTGTGCAAACGAATCAAATATCGATAAGCTGTTTCAACAAAACTGTCTCGATAAACCGCTTTGAAATAATAATAAAAAAACCGTCTAATTTATTTATTCGAAAAAAATCCTAAGTTATAATCATAAACCGTGAGAACGATCTACAGTATAAATAATCTCATGCAGAACCTGGGGATACTGGGGCGGCGGCGTCCATTCCTCGGGCCACATCAGAAATATATTAGATTACATAATAGATTAATCGGATCCTGGGGCCACACGAGAACCTCTAAGGACAACAATGCCCCTATTAGATTACATGATTAGTATGGAATGGATGATGTGGATGATGACGATGATAAAAGGATAGTTCAGTCAATGCATAATAGTAATATTCTTTCGGGAGGTAGCGTGTTTGCGGAGGTTGCTTGTGTGGGATGCATTCGGAACTAGTTAGGAAACCAAACTATTCATTCAACCACTCCCTACTAATTTGGGATAATTCATTGTGTATCCTATACTTGAGGAACAATTGATCATTTGCACTATAATAACTCACTAACATATAAATAACATGTAAAAGGCAAATAATCAATTGCTCCTTAACTGAGGGTATATAATCATATGCCCCCAACCAACTTTCAGTATGCATTTGCATCTGTTTCTTCTGTGTAGTTCGACAGCTCCTCTTGGTTCATTCATGCTGCACGAACATTCCACGTATAATATTCACACACTACTCCCATCTAGCAGGTATATGTACGAGCAAAAAAAAGGAGCGCGATTCTTAGAAGGCAACCCTGGTAGGAAGAAAGAAGATTTATTAGGCCAGCAGGTCTTTCCACTGATTTGAAGATTAGTGTTTGTTTTATGTCAGTGGAAAGATGATACTAATACAAACCGGTGCTTTAAGACATCCGACAAAGATCATGTTTGTATTGGCTCCTATTTCTGACTACAGTTTGAAGAAACTAGAAACCAATACGAACGATTTGCTTCTTTTAGTGGTTGGAAGAAGCAGCTTCTCTTGCTGTGAAGGCGTTGACTACTGAAGTGATAAGGTTCATGGGCCAACACCCTCTCGCGCACTTTCCCCATTCCCTCGCCCCTCTCGCACTCTCGTCCTCTTTCATGTAGAGGCTGCTCCGCCCACCACCACCCCCCGCTGCCACCCCAGATCTGCTCACCCCCCGCTTCGCCCGAACCCTAAATCCGCAGCCATCATTATTCGATTTGTGTCGACCAAGGTCGCGCCTCCGTTCGCACCGCATCTCCTCCACGTGGGATCTAAGGTCATCATTGGTAACGTGGTTGCCCACCCTCTCAGCCGCGTTGTTGTCTCCTGGGCCCCTTCTCCGCTTCGCAGTTTTCTCCAAGGTGTACATCCAGATGTAAGCTCTCCCTTGCCCCTACCTTTCAAATGCATATTTTGTCATACAATTTGCAAGTGCTGGTCGCTGATTTCGTCGATGTGCATGTCTCATCTCTTGTCACCGTGATTGCTATCTTTGTTGTTCTTGCCGGCCAAGTGCTCGACTGTTTCTTCTGCTGAATGGAAACACAGGACACAGGCTTCCTGTCTGGGTATTTTCTCTTTTCATCTGATCATCCATTGTTTTCCCCTTGTCGATGCCATTCCCATCCAGTGTTGTCGTGGGCACTCAGATGGGCAGCAATTGCGCGAGCATCGCAAGCTAGGATGATGAAGCCGCCGCCATTTTCATTACGCTTTGCTTGGATGAAGCTGATGTACAACTTGACCCACTATTGATGTTTCATGTTAGGCTTGTTATACTGGATTCCACGTGCAAATTAGTACGCGTTTCCGACATATTGTAAATTATTGTGTTGTACGAAACGGTACCATATTGCAGCTGCCTATGTTGTATTTTTTGTATGTTATACTTTCGCATGTCATAGCATACTATGTACTTTCCTATATTATAATTCCGTACGTCGCATGCCATTCAATACATTTCACATTCATATGTCATATCGCCGTTTACTTCAGAACTAACATAATCAACTAAGCAATAAATCATTATCCAAAAACCAATGCAAATGTTTTGCCTTCTAAAAACCCATTTCTTTCTATTATTACTGTTTATTTTAACTAAAATCTATCAGTCGTAACCAATACAAACGCCCGAGGTGTCCTAGACGTTGATTATCCTGGCATAAACATATCTTTCTTTATCTTATCATCCATAAATGACGAGCAAAGTGGCTGGTACACGTTAGACAAAATGGAACGCAGCAATAACTTGGCAAAAGCGTAGGACGATCTGCTACACTACGTTGCTACTCGAGTCAAATCTAGTTGCGCAATAAACAGAGGCCACAGAAAATCCCAGGAACAAACATTACAGGGAGGGCCTGGGAGGCGTCGGGCGGCACGGGTGCACCAGCGAATCCGAATGTTCCGGTCCAGACCAAACTGCTCCGCCAGCTCAGACACCAACGGTTCCAATGTAACACAGCACCTCCCCTGACATGCGGGCCCGAGGTGGCCGGGACCCCCCGCACACCAGAAAACTTTTGCGTAGCGAGGACGGGTGGTCAACACCTCCCCTTCTGCAGCACCGGCCTGTGCGGCCCCACCTGGCTCACATTCCATCTGTGGGCCCTCTGCCAGGGGCAGAGAAACTCTCGACGCACCCGCCGCTGGTTGGATTGCTCATTTGTTTCTACGCCTCCCTCCGCCCACCCGACCTAGCCTTAAATGCTGCGGGTCTTCCTTTCAACTACTAAAAACTATTTTCTGATTTTTCTAATGCAACTAGTTCTCAAATATTTATAAGTTGATTATAGTACACACTATAACAACTTCATTTATATCGATAAAAACTGCATGTGAGTTTCTATTACTCTGTAATCTCTCTTATAAATAATCTAAAAGTCATAAATCATATCTAAAAACTATAAATCAAAGTTTGAAAGAACATACCACTTAAAGGCACATCTCTCTATGTCACTGTGAGTGAGTGTGTCAGCGATCACGTACATCAGTACAAGTGACCATGAAGTGAGGGGCAAATATAGGAAAGAAGAAGAAATCCTACTCTGTCCAAGTGCCCACATAGACACATACGCACGCAAACAAGAAAGATCAGCTCAGGCACGTAACATGCTGTGGACAGTTTCAAGTAACCCAGTGCAGTTTGAACTTTCGAAAGTTGGAAACCGTATGCTTAGCATAAAGGTGCAGGAGTGCTTCCACGGCTGGGTTAGATATGTGAGACGTCAGCTTTGGAGTTCCACGATCAAATGCTGTGGTTTTAGGCCACATGATCAAATGACGTTGTTTTATGGTAATTATTCTATGTAACTAATATGATAACAGAGAGATAAATGATATATTTAAAAGTTTTTTCTAAATATTTTTTAATCTTCACTTCAATAGTTATAAAAAAACTATGAAGATCATAGACCAATCACCATATGAAAAATCCAAACGAAACGGAGCGAAACGACTCTTGGCATGCTCAGAGGCCAGACCAGCGAAAAGTAGCAGGCTACTACGTGAACAGTAGCAGGTCTGACCGCTACATTAGTTTCAAAGGAATAGTAATTTCAGCACTATTTCAAAACCAAAAATCATGAAACTTTTGATCCGTAGATCCAAATGATATAAAACTTAGCATGCACCTTCTCCAAGATATCATGAACCTATTTCAGCCAACGATCGAGAAAATCATTGTCAAAGTTACGTCATTTTTCAATTTGAAGGATGTTGCATCAAAACCGGGTAAAAACAAAAATGGTGAATATGACTTACTTGTGGGTGGATGATGACCAAGATGACTCTAAATATATTCACACATGTCATAACAAGAAAGAACACCAAAGAAATTGAGGCTAAAATAGCTGGATCAACAAATCACTTAAAAAAGGCCAAAAAGAGCAAAAATCGGGCAATATCAAGAACTTGCAAACAAGGTGTCTTAGATATATGAGGATTGATTTTTAGGGAGTCATCTCCATCTCTCACACGTCCTTGACACCACAAGATTAAAAAGGGGAGAGAAAAAAATTAAAACCAACCAAATCAAGAGTAAAATCAACCAACACAAGATGATCCATGGGAGATGAATAAATATTGATGTATTGCTACTTGAGGATGAAGATTTTATAGACAATCCACATGCATGATAAGAGAACACACCACAACACTCAACTTCTCTCAAACCCTAACTGTAGAGCACTTGGCTTCCATAACAAGAGTAGGATGGTTTGATGGTTAACTTTCAAGCCTTTATCCCAACCAGTTAAATAGATAGAGCAACAAACACATATCTAGCGTTTAGTGGATACTATTCACTTAGCACAAAAGGGGAAAACTCAATAGCGCCACACACATGGATTTTAACCCATATAGTACACTTATGTATGCTTTTTAAAGGGCATAAACTCGAATCTGCTAAGGTCTTAGCCTTATTCCAACTTGATCTTTTTATGTTCTTCTCAACCTAAACCGCTATCCCAAGCATCGCGGTTTCGATCCAATATAGTTTTCGATATTTTGATCAACTTACCAAAATACCCTTTCTTGACCCGGTCGTCACCTTCTATTGCAAACAATCACCATGCTTGCCACATGTAGGTGCACCACTGATTTACCGCGCGTCAGCACGTCTCTCATGTTCTGGCTTTATCGGATCATGCATCACTTGGATCGACCAAGCCACATGGTGAAACCCACCGCTCGAACTTCCCTCTCACATTTTTTTGCCTTTCTCGTGCCATGTTTGAGTTCTTCCATCTCACCTGGCATTCTCAATCATTCTGAACCTCAGCTCCTCCATGAGTGTAGCTCTGATCTTCGCTGTTGCCAATGGTTCACTACAAGCAACTCTGCACATCAAAAGACTAAGAAATTATTTTCGGACACAACAGTATGAATTTACGGAATCATAAATGTAATGCTTTTCACATACCCATCCTACCATGAATCAGCGTGTCAAATTTTAATTAAACAATCTAGGCTATTAGATTTTAAATTTAATTATACAACCTTTCAATTTCTTTTCCAAGGACGGAAAAAATGCTCAAGTAATTAGCACAAAGCTGGCGGACCTCATGTGTAATTAGCATGAAGTTATTTACTCTTACTATGCATTCGTTTTCACATGTCTGTGTTGAGCCGGAGCCCGTCTGTTCGGCGAGTAGGTTTTTTAAGGCGAGCTTGTGCTGACTTGTGGCTTGTGCGGGACACTTGCTTCTGCTTGAGCCGGACGCCGGTCGGTTGCATGCACCGTAAGAAATCACTCGCCAACAATCCTACTCAAACCGACCCGTAGGAGTCAGGATTCCCCTACTCAAAAGTCGCCAGCAATAGCTCGCATCCTTTTTGTTTAGGGGTGAAAACGGATCGGATTCGGATGAATATTGCTGTTACCATATCCTAACCCATATTTTTTTCCGGATTCGGTACCAATCGGATTCGGTGTCAGATCGGTCGGGATTAACCCAATTTGTTTGCACCCCTACTTATTTGTAAGGAATGCATACAGTGCAGTAAATGGAGTAGGACGCACCGACTTGATGTTATTATTTAATAGCTGATGTGGAAGATTTTATTTTACCATTGCAAAAGAAAATGAAACGTTAAATAGTAGCACTAACCTGAAATCAAACTTGAAGATGTATCGGATTCGGACGGATATTGCTGTTACCATATCCTAACTCATATTTTTTTCTCCGGATTTGGTATTAATCGGATTCGGTGCCGGATCGATCGGGATTAACCCGACCCGTTTTCACCCCTACTTTTGTTACATATCTCCCCGGTGAAGTCAGGATTACCCTGTGACCTGCGTTGCAAAAAGAACGAAAGACGAACGCGTTACTGTATAATGCAGGTGGAAGTGTGCGTGTTTTTTTTGGTCTAGCACCCTCTATGAAAAGGAAAAGAACATCCTTTTGTGATTGGTGGGTTCCGTTAGCAAAAAGCCTAGGCCCCCACTGTTCCTCCGGTCGTTTTCTCTCTGTTTTTTCTTCGTTGCCTTTTCGTTTTGAGAACAACGTAGACAGCGTCGCGTCCACGAGTTGAAGAACAACAGAGCAAGGAATCTCTCCCATGAGCTGCTTTTGCAGGCCATGCGACCAGTGGCCCGTGGGACACCCCACAAAGTGTCTGATATTACGTGCGTCGGCGAGTGCTCGCCGAGGCAACACACGCCGCTGGCGCCAAACGATTGTTTCAACCACTTGAAGAGCCCCGCGCCCCCGCGCCCGCCCCGTGGATCAGTTTCAGACGCTTGCTTGTGCTTTCGGGTTGCTTAGTTCGGTGGGTACGTTGCCACTGCCAGCCTCCTAGTTATCTATCTATCCAGCTCTTGCTTAATTATAAGGAGCTCGAGAGTGCCCAACCCATCCAAATTGGCGACGATAACGAGCCGCGATGTACGGACGACGGCGACAGTACTTATGGCAGCACAGTACTTTGTGCGGTGGCATGAGCGGAGCCTATCTCATCGGCCTTGTCAACGGTCCAGAACAAAGGCACTTTAATGCCATCTCACCACGACGGACCCATCACCTCCTCAGCATCAGCGTCTCAACTCTCGAGTGTGGAGTAAACGCCGTCCTGGGTTATACCTGATAGCCGGACCGGCGGCAGTGGCCCTGGCTGGCCCCGAAAGTGCCGAGAAAATTACTAGGCTTGTTGGTAGGAAAGTCTGCACCTTTTCTTTTCCTGAGTTCCGATTTGCGACTGCGTCACTGCGCTCCTCCGTTTGGCCCGTGGGCGTGGGAGCGGCGGCGAAGAGAACGGCATTCGCGCAGCCTCAGGTGGTCCTTCTCCAACTTTGTTCCCACCCCAGCGGTTAAACCCTGTTTCCTCGAAGGGGATTTTTTCATCCAATTTTCAAAATGATGGTCTCTGTCGGTCAGGTCGCACCAGAGAATTGCACTAAGAGCGAAAAGGGGCGGCGAGACGACCTTTCTCATGGTGCATATCATGGTAGTACATAAGTCGGATCAAGTTTTGGTTCTATTTTTCTTAGCTACGGTTGATAACTTTTGTTTAAATTTTTTAAAATGGCAGCGGATGGTAAAGATGATAATACAGATGACGTATATAGTTTTAAACTCGAGAAACTGTTTGAAAAACCTACTTCATAAAATCTTCCTATTTATTTTAACTTGGAAAAACAAAAAACTAGAAAGACCAAAAGAGACCTACAATGAAAGAAGATGGACGCAGCAGCATTGACAATGGAACTATGGAAGGACAAGTGAGCTTCTCAAGGGGCAAGGTCAATATCACGGGGAAGGCACCGGGGGTTTGCAGAAACGTTCATGTAGACTAGTTCTAGAGTAGCGAAGAAGTCCAGCGATTTGATATTTGCTCAACGGACGGGTGCTGCTTCGCAGAGCGTCACGTGCCGCGCTTGCGTTTGTCTTCTCACGGTTCGATCAAGCAAACGTAGGAGGGGTTGACAACTTGACATGAACGTGCCCTTAATGGCCTTATGTTCCAATTTTTTCTTTTCTGTTCGTTGCACGATGAGGACAGTGTCGTGGTATGAGTACATGATATCTTTTTTTCTCTTGGAATATAAAACTAAGAGAGCTAGAGAACTAACCAAGACAGAGAGAGCTAGCGAGTAAAATAAATGAACCTGGACCTTTCTACCACTCTTGTTGGTTTTATATACATAAATGGGTCTCGATGCCCTTTTAATAATTACAAAAGATGATGATACATTGCTATATCCTTTATACACATATTTCTATATAAGGGCTAGGCCACCTTCACAACAGTACATCCTCAACAGCAAGCGCAGATGTCCCAAGGGGCGAGCTAACATGACCAATTCTCCCAACCCTCCCGCTCCCCGATAGCAAGCATGATGGTCCCGAGGGGCGAGCTGATACAACTGCTAGCTCCAGCCCCCCGGGGGACTGGACGATGTAAACTTCCTGGAACAGGTTTGTCACTGATCATAATGTGGTCGTGGCGGCACATGGAGGCGGAGTTGGGGGCTGGAAAGTCCCACGTCGAAGCTGTGCCCATCTCGTCGAGATCGTGCCTCCGGTGTGGGCGGCACATAAAGGCGGAGTTATGGGTCGGGCCACCCCTCTGAGGCGATGCCTATGAGGAGAGTGAAGTTCCCCGATACAGCTGGTGCTGCCCAGTTGAGGTCGAACCTTTGACCGGGCGATGCGTAGACGCACGCGACAAAGTCCCATGCTAAAATCGTGGCTGTCCCATCGAGGTCCAACATCCTACGCGGGCGACACATAAAGGCGGAGTCGTGGATCGGGCCGACACTCTAAGGCGATGCCTGCAAGGAGAGCAGCGAATTCCCCTGACGCAGCCGAAGCCGGTCTGTCAAGGTCGAGCCTCCGACGCGGGCGACACGTAGATGCGGGCAACGAAGTCCTACGCCGAAGCTGTGGCTGTCCCGTTGAGGTCCTGCCTCTGACGCGGATGGCATGTAAAGGCGGAGTCGTGGGTCCAACCGCCCATTCGAGGTGATGGCCGCGAGGAGTGCCACAGGGGGCAGAATTGTCGTTCGATGCTGTTAGAGTGACGAACTTCCTGGCAGAGCGCGCGAAGCGTGTAAGGCTCACCGGGGTTATCGCTAGTGTAGGGGACTCCCTAGTGGCAAACGCGTAGGGTGGAACTATCGTTCGATGTCGTTAGTGCAGTAAACGTCCTGGTGGGATGCGCGAAGTGTGAAAGGCTTGTAGGGGTTATCGCTTGTGCCGGGGACTCCCTAGTGGGAGGTGCGCACAACCATGAACGCTCCATCCCTGTACCGCACATTTTTTTATACTCCGTAGAGTGGCCCAGGACCCACAAGATTTCCGACGTTTTATACTCCGTAGAGTACACTAGGGCCGAAGCCACCGTGCAATTTATTTTATACTCTGTAGAGTTGCCCAGGATGACTAAGTTTCTAGCACTTTATACTCCGCAGAGTACGCCAGGGCGCGAGAACACTGTACGATTTATTTATACTCCGTAGAGTTGTTCGAGACGGCTAAGTTCCCAGCACTTTATACTCCGCAGAGTACGTTGGGGCGCGAGGCCACCGTACCATTTATTTATACTTTGTAGAGTTGCCTGGGACGGCTAAGTTCGCAGCGCTTTATACTCCACAGAGTACGCCGAGGCGCGAGGCCAGCATACAGTTTATTTATACTCCGTGGAGTATGCTAGGGCACAAGGCCACCGTGCGATTTATTTATACTCCGTAGAGTACGCTAGGACACGAGACCACCATACGATATGAGCACAAATCAAATCGAATAGCGGTAGAGGAATACTAAAGCCAACAAGTGCCAAATATTATGCATACATACTGCACAACCAGTTTGATGTTTCTCTACCTCTTACCTTTGTAGCGCTTTCCTTCCAGTCAGTCGAAATCCCAAGAATCTCCCTCATGGTGGTGACTCTTCCTTGCACAGCTTTTTGCGCATTTTCCACGAACGGCGGCAACTGTTATGGTATGAGCACAACAATGGATACAAGGTACCCATTTCCCACTTAGGGGATATGAAACCAAAAGAGCTAGAGAGCCAACCAAGAGAAAAGAGCTATTGAGTAAAATGAGTGGATCTGGACCTCTTGTACTCCTTTTGGGATTTTATATACATGAATGAGATATGATGTGAAATTTCCATCCCATCCTTTAATAATTACAAAATATGAGGGTATATTGATATATTCTTTATACACATATTCTTATATAGGGGCTGGGACACCCTCCACAACAGACAGAATGAGTACTGAAATTCAGGGAGGTTTTCTGAACGTTTTCTTTCCTTAGAACGCACCAGTGATAATGGTCTCGCATAACGGAATGAGTTATATAATCAGATATACATGAGATGGTGACCGACAGGTTTTAGCGGTAATTAGATTAACCTTGACATTGATCTACATACACGTAATGGTAACATGTGATAATTGTTACAAACCAGTTAATGCCCAATGTTCAGATGCCTCTTTGTAGAGATGTCTTCTCCAAACAGGCACCTCTTAAACCACCCTCTCATCATCTATAAATGATTGTACAGACCTTCAAAATCAGATGAATGAATGAATACTTGTCTCTCAACACTTGTTTTATTACTCTTGCAATACGTTATCAGTCACGTTTCTCTCCAAATCGAGCACACACGCCAAACCATCTACACAAGTGCACACGAACGAGAAGAAGAACACAAAGGTACGAAAAAAATGAATCTCTATTCGTCCACTGTGCAAACAAAAACCGCCGGCCGATTGCCATCCCCTCCCGCAGGAGGCACTGCCGTCGTCTGGGCTGCCCCATGGGTGCCGACGCGATGGCTTCCGCGCCCGCACGGCCCGGCGCGGCCGGCGTGACACGGCGCGCGACCGGCGTGGCCCGACGCGGCCTGGCGCAGCGTGGCCCGAGGCGACGGCGCTCGGCGCCCCAGGCCCGACGGCCAGCGGCGGCTCGGTGACGCACGCGCGTCGAATGGCGTCGTTTTTTCGGCGGCGGCGCCCGCGGCCGCAAGCACCCGAGACGGCGCGTCCTTCTGGCGCGGCCCAGCCCGGTGCGGCCGGCGCGCAACCCGCCCGCAGTGGCCGGCGCGGCCCAGCATGGTGCGGCCCGGCGCGGCGGCCGGCGCGGCGCCCGTAGCGCCCGCAGTACCCGGCGCGGTCGCGCGGCCCGCTCGGCCGGAGACGACGAGGCGCGATGGCGCGGCCCGCTCGGCCGGAGGCGACGCACGCGGCCACGACCACAGCAGCCGGCAACCCCCGCGGCCGGCGACGCCCATGGCGCGGCGGTGGCGCCCGACGTCGAGGCGGCGGCGGTGCCCGTGGCGGCGCGGCCCGCCCGCAACAGCGGCGGCGCGGCAACGCCCGCGCGTGGCGGCGGCGTCGCTCAAGGGACGGCGGCCGGCGACGGCGTTTCCTGGCGACCGGCGGCGGTGGCGGCGCCCGAGGCGACCGGCGGCGGCGGCACCTGGCCCGGCCGGCGGCTTGGCAAAATGGTGGCTAGGGTTTGGGGTTAGGGTTTCCCTAACCCCCATTCCTTTTATATGGCTGCCCCAAAATGGGCATTTGGCCCATTAAACCCCACCTCCCCACATGGGCCAAAAGGCCGAACGGGCTTTAGCCCAGGTTTTCGGAATTTTGCGTTTTCCCCCTCTAATTCGTGGAAAATGCAGAATTTTTATTTTTTATGTAACCTTGTATTGTACATATGTGTTTCCATGCAATGTATTATACATCAATTATTGCAATCAATCTTATGCAATTTAAATATTACGTTTTCTAGCTTACCATACAAGCACTTAATATTTTTTTATGCAAATGCTTTAGGTTGATTTTTTTTTCTCATTTTGGAATAACACAAAGTTTCTTAACTTTGATATTGGCCATACACAAGGTAGTACCATAGTACTACTGCGGGATTTATTCCTCAACGTGCGTACCCAATATCAAGTTTTGAAACAATTTGGTCTACACTTTTGGGTGACTACCTTTATTTATTTTCCAATTGGCCATACACAAGGTAGTACCATGGTACTACTGTGGGATTTCAACCTCAACGTGCGTACCCAATTTGATTATAAATTATACAAGGTCTACACCTCAGTGATTACCATAGTTCTTTTTCACATTGGCCATACACAAGGTAGTATCAGAGTACTACTATGGGATTATCATCCTCTAAGTGCGCACTCAATGTTGAAAAATGAATTAAATAATGTTAATACCATTGGTGATTAACTAAGTTGTTCCACAATAGGAGAATGTCCCTTTATGTATTTCAAGTTTACCTTGATTACTTGCATTTCGCATTGCTTATTTAACATTGCCAAAGATTTTAACAAATCTGTGGCCCTACATATGTAAGCACAATGGCTACTAAAGAGTTTGAGGCCCTCGCTCTTGACGGCCACAACTTCCCCACATGGGCAATGGATCTCAAAGTGAGTCTATCGTTGCGCGGAATGTACCAGGCAATTGCAGCTCCCCAAGAGGGTGTAGCTCCTTTGGCTGAGACTCTCAAGTACAATACCTTATTTATTATACGGAACCACATCCATCCTGATCTCAAGGCTGAGTATCTGATGGAAGAAGACCCACGCGCTCTGTGGCTTGCTCTTCAAACATGGTATGAAAAGCAGAAAACAATCATCCTACCGGAGGCTGTCAATGAGTGGAACCACCTCCGCAAAATTTATGAATGCATACCTACAATAAATACCATAAAATCACAATTTATATGCGCTATGCCATACAATAAATTGGTGTTCACCACCAATATTGTGATTAAACGGTATTATAAATATAACCTCATGTTATATTTAATTTTAGGTATATATTCATTTGGATTACAATACTCATATTGTTTTCCACATATTTTGCATTTTCTTACAACATTACCATACACATTAATTTACCTCATGTAAATTAATCATATATGGTGTACTTTTCATGTAGATTTTAAATGACTACCAAAGATTTTGAGCCTCTCGCTCTCGATGGTTCCAATTACCCTACATGGGCTATGGACTTAAAAATCAACCTCACCACACGTGGGTTGCAAAGGGTGATATTTGATCCTCCAAATGATCAAATTTCGCCGGAGATTGTGACATATTCCGTTTTAAGCATAATACGGAATCACATACATCCAGATTTAAAGGCGGAATATCTGTATGAGGAAAATCCACTTACACTATGGTTAGCCCTCAAAAATAGATATGAGCAGCAAAAAGCTGTTATCTTACCTGAGGCTAATCATGAATGGGCACATCTTAGACTCCAAGACTTTAAAACTGGTGGAGACTACAACCATGCGCTTCACGCTATTTGCTCTAAATTGTGTTTTTGTGAAAAGGAACCAACAGATGCGGATAAAATAGAGAAAACTCTCTCGACTATGCTCCCATCTGACAGGGTCCTACAGCAGCAATGGCGTGCTGCAAATTACCAAACTTATTTTGATCTTATGCATACTATGCTTCAGGTAGAAAAGCATGCTGAACTTCTTTTAAAGGATAATCAGCAACGTCCCATTGGGGCTGCTCCACTTCCTGAAGTTCATGCTAATCGAAATAACAACAAGTTCAGTGGTTCACTCAATCACTCAAAGAACTTTAAAGGTAAACACAAACGCAATATGAAAAAAAATTTCCATCTTTACCCTCCGGATTGTACTATACATACATCAAATCCGTTCAACATATTGCGTACAAAGTAATTTTCCAAAATATTAACACATTCCAAACATGGCATGATCGCCTTGGCCACCCAGGCATTGGAATGATGAGGAAAATTATTAGCAATTTAATTGGTCATACATATCTCAAGACAAAAAATTTTCGGAATCCTCAGATTTTGTGTGCACTTCCTGTGCCACCGGAAAATTGATTTTAAGACCCTCTTATCTTAAAATCAGAGCTGGACCACTTAAATTCCTTGAACGCATTGATTTTAAGGTCCTATGCAACTATTGTGTGGACCGTTCAGGTACTTCATGGTTCTAATTGACACATCTACTAGATGGTTACACGTGTGTCTTTTATCCACACGAAACCATGCATTTGCTAAGTTAATTGGTCAAATTATCCAATTACGAGCACATTACCCTGAATATCGAATTCAATCAATTTGAATGGATATTGTTGCTGAATTTTCATACCATGCCTTCAATGACGATTGTATGGCTCTTGGGATACAAGTTCAACACTCTGTTCCATATGTCCATACACAAAATAGTTTAGCAGAATCTCTTATCAAGAGAATCAAGCACATTGCAAGACCATTACTACAGAATTGCAACTTACCAACATCATGTTGGGGTCATGCAGTTTTACACGCTGCTGACTTAATCCAATTGCGTCCAACTGCTTATCATAGCACTTCCCCGCTACAATTACTACGTGGAAATCCATTAGATATTTCCCATCTGCGAAAGTTCGGTTGCGCTACATACATACCGATCTCACCACCGCAGCGTACCTCAATGGGACCTCACAGGAAACTTGGAATCTATGTTGGGTATAAATCTCCGTCAATCATAAAATACCTCGCGCCCCTAACAGGGGACCTGTTTACGGCCCGGTACGCTGATTGCATATTCGATGAGGAACATTTCCCGGCATTAGGGGGAGACAATAAGTACCAAACAGAATGCCAGGAAATTAATTGGAATGTACAAGACATTCCTGCCTCAGACCCACGTACCAGAGAGACTGAACTTCAAGTTCAGAAACTCATTCATTTGCAAAACATTGCAAATAACCTGCCAGATGCATTTACTGATTATAAGGGTGTCACAAAATCCTATAATCCTGCCAGAAATGTACCTGAAAGAGTGGAGGTACCGCAAAATACCACTCAACTCCCAGTTCAAAATAAGAGGGGGAGAAGTACGGTACAAATGCCGGATACAGCTTCTAACAAGCGACAAAGGAAACAAACGAACGTAAATGCAGATCAACCTCAAGTTGATAGACACCAAAGGATCCTTAAACCCAGATCAACAGTGTACTCAATTACTGATCCTGGGACATCGGAATACCCCGACTCAAATGTTTTGGGAAATAACATTGAGTCATCAGGGGTCCAAGAAATTTCCACTAACTATACTGATTCTGGAGAATCATACGATCGTAAGACTACAATTGTCGACATTTATTTCTCCACAACAATTGCAAACAACCTTCAAAATGATCCAGATCCCAAGACCATGGCAGAGTGCAAACAGCACTCGGACTGGAATCAATGGAAGGATGCAATTCAAGAGGAATTAGCCTCGCTAAAGAAAAGAGATGTATTCACCAATGTGATACATACACCTCCCAAAGTATTCCCTGTCGGTTTCAAATGGGTTTTCGTCCGCAAACGGAATGAAAACAATGAGGTGGTGAGATACAAAGCAAGGCTTGTAGCACAAGGGTTCACGCAGAGACCCGGCATTGATTTCAATGAAACTTATTCTCCAGTAATGAGTGGAATAACATTCCGATACTTAATCTCATTGGCAGTACAAAATCATCTATCTTTTCAGTTGATGGATGTAGTGACCGCATATCTTTATGGGTCACTTGATTCGGACATATACATGAAAGTTCCCGATGGAATTTCAATTCCGAATCCGAGCGCAAATCGCAATATGTATTGTGTAAAATTAAACAAGTCTTTATATGGCTTGAAACAGTCGGGAAGAATTTGGTACAACCGACTAAGTGAGTTCCTAACCAAAAAGGGATACTCCAACAATGATGATTGCCCATGCGTGTTCATTAAAAGATCCTCGACAGGATTTTTGCATTATATCTGTGTATGTTGATGATCTAGATATCATTGGTAACACACGGGATATAGATGAAGCACGTAATCATCTTATGACGGAATTTGAAATGAAGGATTTGGGTAAAACCAAATTTTGCTTAGGTATACAACTTGAGCACCTTCATACAGGCACCCTAGTGCATCAATCAGCCTATGTCCAGAAAATATTGGAGAAATTCAATATGGACAAAGCATATCCATCGAAAACCCCCATGGTTATTCGAACTCTCGACAGGGACAAAGATCCATTTAGACCCCGAGATGACAATGAAGAGCTATTGGGACCCAAGGTTCCATAACTCAGTGCCATCGGAGCGCTTATGTACCTTGCAAACTGCACCCGGCCGGATATCGCATTTACAGAAAATCTACTTGCTAGATATAGCGCTGCTTCAACCAAAAGACATTGGGTAGGAGTGAAGAATATCCTTAGATATCTTCAAGGCACTAAAAATCTCGGTCTATTCTTCCATAAGAATAAAAATGTGGATTTAATAGGATATACAGATGCTGGCTATTTATCAGATCCCCATAATGCCAGATCTCAAACAGGCTTTGTATTTTTACACGGTGGAACAGCCATCTCTTGGAAGTCTTCGAAACAGACTCTAGTGGCTACATCCACTAATCATTCTGAAATAATTGCATTATATGAAGCATCACGTGAATGTGTATGGCTTCGCAGAATGATTAACCACATACAACAATCATGTGGTATAGGTGCTATCGCATCACCTACCATTATCTACGAAGATAATGCTGCTTGCGTTGTTTAAATGCAAACGGGTTACATAAAGAGCAATATCACAAAATATATTGCACCTAAATTATTTTACCCACATGAATTGCAAGAGAGTGGGGAAATAAATATTCTGCAAACTAAGCCTTGTGATAATTTCGCAGACTTATTCACCAAGTCATTACCAACCTCCACATTCCAAAAATGTGTTCATGGAATTGGTATGCGAAGACTACGTGATTTGCAGATGTCAGGGGGAGAAACCTCCTAAGACTTAACCCGTTCAATACAAATATTGTACTTTTTTCCCCTTTATGAGTTTTCCCTCTAAGGTTTCTCATCAAGGTTTTTAATGAGGCAATATGACAACGTAATCATAAATATATCTCTATTTTCCCACAGGGGTTTTTAAAGAGATATAATCGAATATATGCCATATCATTTTTCTCCTTAAATTTTCCCATTGGGTTTTAAAGGAGTTTTTCATAGCATATCTACTTTATAGGTTCTCCTCATATTTTTCCCTACAGGGTTTTAGAGGAGTTTTCCCAAGATGATGAATCAAGGTGATCATATGAAGATACATTGGTCAAGGGGGAGTGTTACAAACCAGTTAATGCCCAATGTTCAGATGCCTCTTTGTAGAGATGTCTTCTCCAAACAGGCACCTCTTAAGCCACCCTATGAATGAATGAATACTTGTCTCTCAACACTTGTTTTATTACTCTTGCAATAATAATCACCCTGTAACACAAATCTCGTAAGAGCATCTCCAATGAGTCTATAGCAGCTATCTACAAGAGAGTCCATGTCATCAACTGTCCTACGTGGAAGATATTAAATGAAGAAAGAGAACGCAGCTCTCTACAGCTCTAGAGATAGTCTATAGCGCCAAACGAGGCAGCCTCCATAAATTCTGTGTGTGCATGTAAGCATCAAATAGCTATCCTTATAGATAGTTCTTTAGAATGCTAACTTTAGGGCATCTCCAATGGTCTGAGTCAGCTATCTATATGCATGTACACATCAGCATATATCCTATGTGGAGGAAAGAGAGTATGCAAAAAAAATCGAGCCAGCTATTCCTTAAGCACTAGTCTATAACGCTAAACGAGGCAGCCTCAATAAATTCTGTGTGTGCATGTAAGCATCAAATAGCTATCCTTATAGATAGTTCTTTAGAATGCTAGCTTTAGTGTGTACTATATAGATGATGTGGAAGTCTTATAGTTAGTTGCTAGCTATAACCATTGGAGATGCCCTAAATGAAATTTCAAGACGGAAGATGCATGTGATTGGTGAAAGGATATGGAGAGAGAAAAAATTGGTGTCCGAAGAGCTATGTAGTACCCTATTTCAATCAGCTACACGCCTACACCGAGCTGATATGCAGAGGCCCACCGGTCTAAATTCTATGCATCAACTTGCCGTCTTTTATCGCCATCTATTTGTTTCTTCTCTCACCGAATCGGTCAGTCTCCCAATTGGCATCACACTTTTTCTCGCCGAACCCATATTTATTGGCGAGGCAGATTTCCGGGATTGAATGTTCAGTCAACACAGGCACGTAAGAGACGTACTGCATCAGCTCGCCGGCCACAGAGGTAATAATCCCCAGCAAGCAACCCATTCATCGGCGCCTCCGGCCCCGCGCCGCAGCCATGGCCTGAAGGCCTGAACCGAACACAAAAAATCCTCATCAGTTCTGACAAACGGTGCGTGCCACGGTGCTAGTGCTAGGGGACGCGCGCGCCGGCGGACGGCGGCACGCGCGGGCAGTTGGGCACGGTGTTGGCTGCGCCGCGGCTGCTTGTGTGCCGTGCCGCTCGGCGAGGCGGGCCGGGGGCGGGTTGCCGACGCCCAATCCAACCAGCCGCGGCCTCACGCCCGCGCCTCACGGTCATTCCGCGCGATTCGGCCCACCATGACATGTCGACCTAATACCATCGAAAGGCCTGGAGCTGCGAGCCCAGAGATGTATAGTGGCCCGCGGTGGCTTGTGGTACGCGCGATCCAGCGTTCGAACCCCCAGGCCCAGTGAAAGCTCACAAGTAAAGATGTTGCGAGAATATGGCACTGGCGTGCGCCAAACCTCCTGGCTCCATCACCAAATGCGAATCTTGCCAACTCCGGCAAATCACTGCTTTTATAGGTGTTATAGCTACGGGCTAAACAGGGAAAGAGGGGACTGGTAGAAGGAGAGGAAGAGGAGAGCCAGATCTGTGGAGAGGTGGTGAGAATGAGAGGATGCCCCCCTTTGCCCCTCCTGGGGTTTATATATATGAGTGGGGTAGAATGGGAAATCCCCATTCTACCCCTTAGTATTTACAAAGGATGAGGGTACATGGGTATATTTACACTGGTATATTTCTCTACACTATTGGGCCTATTACATGTTGGATTAGTTGCACGGCCCAGTCACGGGGGGCTGGGCCACCCCCACAACAGTACTCCCTCGACAGCAAGCGCTGAGGTCCCGATGGGCGAGCTGACGAGATCAACCACCCAGCCCCCAGTTCCCCGACAGCCAGCGCGAGGGGGCCGATGCAACTGGTAGCTCGCAGACCCCAAAGGCAATGCCTACGAAGAAATCAGTGAAGTCGAGCGTCGAAAGTGTGCCGCCCCGCCGAGGCGATGCCTATGATGCGGACAGCGGAGTCGTGCGCCGAAGTTATGCCGTCCTGCCGAGGCGATGCCTTCGAGGCGAACAGCGGAGTCGAGCGCCGGAGGCGAGCCGTCGAGCGCCGAAGACGTGCCGTCCCATCGAGGCGATGCCTACGAGGCGGACAGCGGAGCCGAACGCCGGAGGCGAGCCGTGGACCGCCGAAGACGTGCCGTCCCACCGAGGCGATGCCTTCGAGGCGGACAGCGGAGTCGAACGCCGGAGGCAAGCCGTCGAGTGCCGAAGACGTGCCGTCCGACCGAGGCGATGCCTACGAGGCGGAGAGCGGAGTCAAGCGCCGGAGGCGAGCCGTCGAGCGCCGAAGACGTGCCGTCCCACCGAGGCGATGCCTACGAGGCGGACAGCGGAGTCGAGCGCCGAAAACGCGTCGTCCCACCGAGGCGATGCCTACGAGGCGGACAGCGGAGTCGAACGACGGGGGCGAGCCGTTGACCGCCGAAGACGTGCCGTCCCACAGAGGCGATGCCTACGAGGCGACACTTTCCCCTACCTGTAAAAAGAGTGTCCGCGGAGAGCGAGCGCTTGCAGCGTAGGCCGAAGGCGCTACGCACGCGGAGGCGATGAGGCGTCGCCGCCGTTCCCCTACCATCAAAAACGGTGCCCGCGAAGAGCGGACGCTTGCGGCGTAGGCCTAGGGCGCAACGCACGCTGAGGCAGGGAGGCGTTGCCGCCGTTCCCCTACCTTCAAAAACGGTGCCCGCGAACCGCGGGCGCTTGCGGCGTAGGCTGAGGGCGCTACGCGCGCTGAGGTAGGGAGGCGTCGCCGCCGTTCCCCTACCTTCAAAAAGAGTGCCCGCGGAGAGCGGGCGCTTGCGGCGTAGGCCGACGGCGCTACGCGCGCTGAGGTAGGGAGGCGACGCCGCCGTTCCCCTACCTTCAAAAACGGTGCCCGCGAAGAGCGGGCGCTTGCGGCGTTGGCCGAGGGCGCTACGCGCGCTGAGGTAGGGAGGCGTCGCCACCGTTCCCCTACCTTCAAAAGCGGTGCCCGCGAAGAGCGGGCGCTTGCGGCGTAGGCCGAGGGCGCTACGCGCGCTGAGGTAGGGAGGCGTCGCCGCCGTTCCCCTACCTTAAAAACGGTGCCCGCGAAGAGCGGGCACTTGCCGCGTAGGCCGAAGGCACTACGCACGCGGAGGCAAGGAGGCGAGACCGCCGTTCCCCTATCTTCAAAAACGGTGCCCGCGAAGAGCGGGCGCTTGCGGCGTGGGCCGAGGGCGGTACGCACGCTGAGGTAGGGAGGCGTCGTCGGCGTTCCCCTACCTTCAAAAATGGTGCCCGCGAAGGGCGGGCGCTTGAGGCGTAGGCCGAGGGCGGTACGCACGCTGAGGTAGGGAGGCGTCGCCGCCGTTCCCCTACCTTCAAAAACGGTGCCCGCGAAGCGCGGGCGCTTGCGGCGTAGGCCGATGGCGCTATGCGCGCTGAGGTAGGGAGGCGTCGCCGCCGTTCCCCTACCTTCGAAAACGGTGCCCGCGAACCGCAGGCGCTTGCGGCGTAGGCCGAGGGCGCTACGCGCGCTGAGGTAGAGAGGAGTCGCCGCCGTTCCCCTACCTTCAAAAACGGTGCCCGCGAAGCACGGGCGCTTGCCGCGTAGGCCGAGGGCGCTACGCGCGCTGAGGTAGGGAGGCGTCGTCGTCGTTCCCCTACCTTCAAAAACGGTGCCCGCGAAGAGCGGGCCCTTGCCGCGTAGGCCGAAGGCACTACGCATGCGGAGGCAAGGAGGCGAGACCGCCGTTCCCCTACCTTCAAAAAGTGTGCCCGCGGAGAGCGGGCGCTTGCGGCGTAGCCCGAGGGCGCTACGCGCGCTGAGGTAGGGAGGCGTCGCCGCCGTTCTCCTACCTTCAAAAACGGTGCGCGCGAAGAGCGGGCGCTTGCGGCGTAGGCCGAGGGCGCTACGCCCGCTGAGGTAGGGAGGTGTCGCCGCCGTTCCCCTACCTTCAAAAACGGTGCCCGCGAAGAGCGGGCGCTTGCGGCTAGGCCGAGGGCGCTACGCGCGCTGAGGTAGGGAGGCGTCGCCGCCGTTCCCCTACCTTCGAAAACGGTGCCCGCGAAGCGCGGGCGCTTGCGGCGTAGGCCGAGGGCGCTACGCAGGCTGAGGTAGGGAGGCGTCGCCGCCCTTCCCCTACCTTCCAAAACGGTCCCCGCGAAGAGCGGGCGCTTGCGGCGTAGGCCGAGGGCGCTACGCGCGCTGAGGTAGGGAGGCGTCGCCGCCGTTCCCCTACCTTCAAAAACGGTGCCCGTGAAGCGCGGGCGCTTGCGGCGTAGGCCGAGGGCGCTACGCTCGCTGAGGTAGGGAGGCGTCGCCGCCGTTCCCCTACCTTCAAAAACGGTGCCCGCGAAGAGCGGGCGCTTGCCGCGTAGGCCGAAGGCACTACGCACGCGAGGCAAGGAGGCGAGACCGCCGTTGCCCTACCTTCAAAAAGCGTGCCCGCGGAGAGCGGGCGCTTGCCGCGTTGGCCGAAGGCACTACGCACGCGGAGGCAAGGATGCGAGACCACCGTTCCCCTACCTTCAAAAAGAGTGCCCGCGGAGAGCGGGCGCTTGCGGCGTAGGCCGAGGGCGCTACGCGCGCTGAGGTAGGGAGGCGACGCCGGCGTTCCCCTACCTTCAAAAACGGTGCCCGCAAAGAGCGGGCGCTTGCGGCGTAGGCCGAGGGCGCTACGCACGCTGAGGTAGGGAGGCGTCGCCGCCGTTCCCCTACCTTCAAAAACGGTGCCCGCGAAGAGCGGGCGCTTGCCGCGTATGCCGAAGGCACTACGCATGCGGAGCAAGGAGGCGAGACCGCCGTTCCCCTACCTTCAAAAAGAGTGCCCGCGGAGAGCGGACTCTTACGGCGTAGGCCGAGGGCGCTACGCGCGCTGAGGTAGGGAGGCGTCGCCGCCGTTCCCATACCTTCACAAACGGAACCCGCGAAGAGCGGGTGCTTGCCGCGTAGGCCGAAGGCACTACGCACGCGTTGGCAAGGAGGCGAGACCGCCGTTCCCCTACCTTCAAAAAGAGTGCCCGCGAAGAGCGGGCGCTTGCGGCGTAGGCTGAGGGCGCTACGCGCGCTGAGGTAGGGAGGCGTCGCCGCTGTTCCCCTACCTTCAAAAACGGTGCTTGCGAAGAGCGGGCGCTTGCGGCGTAGGCCGAGGGCGCTACGCAGGCTGAGGTAGGGAGGCGTCGCCGCCCTTCCCCTACCTTCAAAAACGGTGCCCGCGAAGAGCGGGCGCCTGCGGCGTAGGCCGAGCGCGCTACGCGCGCTGAGGTAGGGAGGCGTCGCCGCCGTTCCCCTACCTTCAAAAACGGTGCCCGCGAAGCGCGGGCGCTTGCGGCGTAGGGCGAGGGCGCTACGCGCGCTGAGGTAGGGAGGCGTCGCCGCCGTTCCCCTACCTTTAAAAACGGTGCCCGCGAAAAGCGGGCGCTTGCGGCGTAGGCCGAGGGCGCTACGCGCCCTAAGGTAGGGAGGCGTCGCCGCCGTTCCCCTACCTTCAAAAACGGTGCCTGCGAAGCGCAGGCGCTTGCGGCGTAGGCCGAGGGCGCTACGCGCGCTGAGGTAGGGAGGCGTCGCCGCCGTTCCCCGACCTTCAAAAACGGTGCCCGTGAAGAGCGGGCGTTTGCTGCGTAGGCCGAAGGCACTACGCACGCGGAGGCAAGGAGGCGAGACCGCCGTTCCCCTACTTTCAAAAAGCGTGCCCGCGGAGAGCGGGCGCTTGCCGCGTAGGCCGAAGGCACTACGCACGCGGAGGCAAGGAGGCGAGACCGCCGTTCCCCTACCTTCAAAAACGGTGCCCGCGAAGAGCGGGCGCTTGCGGCGTGGGCCGAGGGCGGTACGCACGCTGAGGTAGGGAGGCGTCGCCGGCGTTCCCCTACCTTCTAAAACGGTGCCCGCGAAGGGCGGTCGCTTGCGGCGTAGGCCGAGGGCGGTACGCACGCTGAGGTTGGGAGGCGTCGCCGCCGTTCCCCTACCTTCAAAAACGGTGCCCGCGAAGCGCGGGCGCTTGCGGCGTAGGCCGATGGCGCTACGCGCGCTGAGGTAGGCAGGCGTCGCCGCCGTTCCCCTACCTTCAAAAACGGTGCCCGCAAAGCCCGGGCGCTTGCGGCGTAGGCCGAGGGCGCTACGCGCGCTGAGGTAGGGAGGCGTCGTCGCCGTTCCCCTACCTTCAAAAACGGTGCCCGCGAAGAGCGGGCCCTTGCCGCGTAGGCCGAAGGCACTACGCATGCGAAGGCAAGGAGGCGAGACCGCCGTTCCCCTACCTTCAAAAAGTGTGCCCGCGGAGAGCGGGCGCTTGCGGCGTAGCCCGAGGGCGATACGCGCGCTGAGGTAGGGAGGCGTCGCCGCCATTCTCCTACCTTCAAAAACGGTGCCCGCGAAGAGCGGGCGCTTGCGGCGTAGGCCGAGGGCGCTACGCCCGCTGAGGTAGGGAGGTGTCGCCGTCGTTCCCCTACCTTCAAAAACGGTGCCCGCGAAGAGCGGGCGCTTGCGGCGTAGGCCGATGGCGCTACGCGCGCTTAGGTAGGGAGGCGTCGCCGCCGTTCCCCTACCTTCAAAAACGGTGCCCGCGAAGAGCGGGCGCTTGCCGCGTATGCCGAAGGCAGTACGCATGCGGAGGCAAGGAGGCGAGACCGCCGTTCCCCTACCTTCAAAAAGAGTGCCCGCGGAGAGCGGACGCTTGCGGCGTAGGCCGTGGGCGCTACGCGCGCTGAGGTAGGGAGGCGTCGCCGCCGTTCCCATACCTTCAAAAACGGTGCCCGCGAAGAGCGGGTGCTTGCCGCGTAGGCCGAAGGCACTACGCACGCGTTGGCAAGGAGGCGAGACCGCCGTTCCCCTACCTTCAAAAAGAGTGCCCGCGGAGAGCGGGCGCTTGCGGCGTAGGCCGAGGGCGCTACGCGCGCTGAGGTAGGGAGGCGTCGCCGCTGTTCCCCTACCTTCAAAAACGGTGCCTGCGAAGAGCGGGCGCTTGCGGCGTAGGCCGAGGGCGCTACGCAGGCTGAGGTAGGGAGGCGTCGCCGCCCTTCCCCTACCTTCAAAAACGGTGCCCGCGAAGAGCGGGCGCTTGCGGCGTAGGCTGAGCGCGCTACGCGCGCTGAGGTAGGGTGGCGTCGCCGCCGTTCCCCTACCTTCAAAAACGGTGCCCGCGAAGCGCGGACGCTTGCGGCGTAGGCCGAGTGCGCTACGCGCGCTGAGGTAGGGAGGCGTCGCCGCCGTTCCCCTACCTTCAAAAACGGTGCCCGCGAAGAGCGGGCGCTTGCGGCGTAGGCCGAGGGCGCTACGCGCCCTTAGGTAGGGAGGCGTCGCCGCCGTTCCCCTACCTTCAAAAACGGTGCCCGCGAAGCGCAGGCGCTTGCGGCGTAGGCCGAGGGCGCTACGCGCGCTGAGGTAGGGAGGCGTCGCCGCCGTTCCCCTACCTTCAAAAACGGTGCCCGCGAAGAGCGGGCGCTTGCTGCGTAGGCCGAAGGCACTACGCACGCAGAGGCTAGGAGGCGAGACCGCCGTTCCCCTACTTTCAAAAAGCGTGCCCGCGGAGAGCGGGCGCTTGCCGCGTAGGCCGAAGGCACTACGCACGCGGAGGCAAGGAGGCGAGACCGCCGTTCCCCAACCTTCAAAAAGAGTGCCCGCGGAGAGCGGGCGCTTGCGGCGTAGGCCGAGGGCGCTACGCGCGCTCAAGTAGGGAGGCGTCGTCGCCGTTCCCCTACCTTCAAAAACGGTGCCCGGGAAGAGCGGGCGCTTGTGGTGTAGGCCGAGGGCGCTACGCGCGCTGAGGTAGGGAGGCGTCGCCGCCGTTCCCCTACCTTCAAAAACGGTGCCCGCGAAGCGCGGGCGCTTGCGGCGTAGGCCGAGGGCGCTACGCGCGCTGAGGTAGGGAGGCGTCGCCGCCGTTCCCCTACCTTCAAAAACGGTGCCCGCGAAGTGCGGGCGCTTGCCGCGTAGGCCGAAGGCACTACGCACGCGGAGGTAAGGAGGCGACACCGCCGTTCCCCTACCTTCAAAAAGAGTGCCCAAGGAGAGCGGGCGCTTGCGGCGTAGGCCGAGGGCGCTACGCGCGCTGATGTAGGGAGGCGTCGCCGCCGTTCGCCTACCATCAAAAACGGTGCTCGCGAAGAGCGGGCGCTTGCGGCGTAGGCCAAGGGCGCTACACACGCTGAGGTAGGGAGGCGTCGCCGCCGTTCCCCTACCTTCAAAAATGGTGCCCCCGAAGAGCGGGCGCTTGCCGCGTAGGCCGAAGGCACTACGCCCGCGGAGGCAAGGAGGCGAGACCGCCGTTCCCATACCTTCAAAAAGAGTGCCTGCGGAGAGCGGGTGCTTGCGGCGCAGGCCGAGGGCGCTACACGCGCTGAGGTAGGGAGGCGTCGCCGCCGTTTCCCTACCTTCAAAAACGGTGCCCGCGAAGAGCGGGCGCTTGCGGCGTAGGCCGAGGGCGCTACGCGCGCAGAGGTAGGGATGCGTCGCCGCCGTTCCCCTACCTTCAAAAACGGTGCCCGCGAAGAGCGGGCGCTTGCCGCGTAGGCCGAAGACACTACGCATGTGGAGGCAAGGAGGCGAGACCGCCGTTCCCCTACCTTCAAAACGAGTGCCCGCGGAGAGCGGGCGCTTGCGGCGTAGGCCGAGGGCGCTACACGCGCTGAGGTACGGAGGCGTCGCCGCCGTTCCCCTACCTTCAAAAACGGTGCCCGCGAACAGCGGGCGCTTGCGGCGTAGGCCGAGGGCGCTACGCCCGCTGAGGTAGGGAGGTGTCGCCGCCGTTCCCCTACCTTCAAAAATGGTGCCCGCGAAGAGCGGGCGCTTGCGGCGTAGGCCGAGGGCGCTGCGCGCGCTGACGTAGGGAGGCGTCGCCGCCGTTCCCCTACCTTCAAAAACGGTGCCCGCGAAGAGCGGGTGCTTACCGCGTAGGCTGAAGGCACTACGCACGCGGAGGCAAGGAGGTGAGACCGCCGTTCCCCTACCTTTAAAAAGAGTGCCCGCGGAGAGCGGGCGCTTGCCGCGTAGGCCGAAGGCACTACGCACGCGGAGGCAAGGAGGCGAGACCGCCGTTCCCCTACCTTCAAAAAGAGTGCCCGCGGTGCACTCCCTGGTGCAATGCGCGCGAGGGCGCGATATCCAAGTGATGTGTCGTCTAAAGTGAGGCACTCCCTAGTGCCTCGGCCCTGCCGCAATTTTTATACTACGTAGAGTGCGCACGGGGGCGTCCCCCCGTTACGTCTTATTTAGAGTCCGTAGACTGGCGCGTGCGGAGGCGGACCTCGACGTCATGACTTAATTTATAGTCTGTGGACTCACGCGTGCGGAAGCTGAGCTCAACGCTACGTCTTATTTAGTGTCCGTAGACTGGTGCGTGCGGAAGCTGAGCTCAACGCTACGTCTTATTTATAGTCCGTGGACTCGCGCGTGTGGAAGCTGAGCTCAACGCTACGTCTTATTTAGAGTCCGTAGACTGGTGCGTGCGGAAGCTGAGCTCAACGCTACGTCTTATTTATAGTCCGTGGACTCGCGCGTGCGGAAGCTGAGCTCAACGCTACGTTTTATTTAGAGTCCGTAGACTGGCGCGTGCGGAAGCTGAGCTCAACGCTACGTCTTATTTATAGTCCGTGGACTCGCGCGTGCGGAAGCTGAGCTCAACGCTACGTCTTATTTAGAGTCCGTAGACTGGCGCGTACGGAGGTGGACCTCGACGTGACGACTTAATTTATAGTCCGTGGACTCGCGCGTGCGGAAGTTGAGCTCAACGCTACGTCTTATTTATAGTCCGTGGACTCGCGCGTGCGGAAGCTGAGCTCAACGCTACGTCTTATTTAGAGTCCGTAGACTGGCGCGTGCGGAAGCTGAGCTCAACGCTACGTCTTATTTATAGTCCGTGGACTCGCGCGTGCGGAAGCTGAGCTCAACGCTACGTCTTATTTAGAGTCCGTCGACTGGCGCGTGCGGAGGCGGACCTCGACGTCACGACTTAATTTATAGTCCGTGGACTCGCGCGTGCGGAAGCTGAGCTCAACGCTACGTCTTATTTAGAGTCCGTAGACTGGTGCGTGCGGAAGCTGAGCTCAACGCTACGTGTTATTTATAGTCTGTGGACTCGCGCGTGCGGAAGCTGAGCTCAACGCTACATCTTATTTATACTCCGTAGAGTACGCCGAGGTGCAAGGCCATCGTGCGATTAAAATTAAAAATGAGGACCAGAACAGAGGCATCGAAGAAAATGGCCGGAGAAATGCGACAACAACACGCTCCAGAACGCACGGCCAAATCAAATGCTCTTACACTGGAACCACAAATGCAATAAACCACATGCTGCATAACCACTTAAAGCCATGTACGCAAGAAACCAGCGGGAATTTAGCAGAGCCTCGCAGGTACCCGTACGCAGTACGTACCAGGCGAGACGGTGGCGATGCGGAGTAAGCTCGTCGGCGTGCCACGGCTGCCGCATTGCTTCCTCCGACGTCGCGTAGTGCGAGGCGAAGTCTGATGGAAGGCTTGGCGGAGACTTCGAAGGCGATGACGGAGGCTTCGAAGAGGTCTGGGGAGACTCCGGGGGCATCGGCGAACAGCTGCGGAGAGAGACACAGGCCGGCTCTTCCTCCGGCGAGGCGGAGTCTGGAGACGAGTGGCTTCGCCGATGCCGGCCGTACGTGCCCTGGCTGCAACCGGAATGGACGCACTAGTGTCTTCTCCTGTATGCATGCCTCCACGTGCTCTCATGCGTGCAAGAATCCCAACGCAGGGATATGTGAACGCCTGGCTGCCAACGTTATGCATGCATACGTAGGAAAGGAATACTCCATGCATCCAGCAACCGGACCTCGCCAACGTGCGGAGCCTGCCTCGCAGACCTCATCAGGACTTCGAGTTTGCTTGTATCCTGCGCTTCCTCGTGCATGCACCGGAGTCTTGAATTGCACCTCGTCCTTGACGTCGAACGCCGGCCGCGAAGTCGGACGTCGGAGTCCCGAGCGAGGTCCGTCATCGCGAAGTCTGACGGCGGAGACCATGCATGATGGAGACATCCCCATGATGCATGTACCCCGCCACAGGACCGCTCCGGTTGAATGCTGCCAGAGCGGGACCTCGCGTCGCCGCCAAAGCGGAGCCGTGGCGGGGTAGGCGCAGCAGGCTCCAACTTCGGCGAGGCAAGGGCTGAGGTCGACGCGGAGGCTTCAGAGGCGCTCGACGACGCGGACGCTTCGGAGGCGCTCGACGACGCGGAGACTTCGGAGGCCGAAGGACTCGACGACGCGGAGACTCCGGAGGCGCTCGACGACGCGGAGGCTTCGGAGGCGCTCGACGACGCGGAGACTTCGGAGGCCGAAGGACTCGACGACGCGGAGACTCTGGAGGCGCTCGACGACTCCGGAGGCCGAAGTACTCGACGACGCGGAGACTTCGGAGGAACTTCGGTTTCGTTGAGGTCCCGAGCGGAGCAGGTTCCGTCAGTCCAGGCGCGACGACGCGGAGGCCGACCTCGACTGGGCAGCACATCGGTGACTGGGAGCACTTCACGCTCCATCAGCAACTTCATCGGCGAGGGGCTGCCGGAGTTGTGGCACATAGCGAGGTGCTCAACCCCGGTTGCAGATTCTTGTCGACGAGGGAGGACATGAGCGTGTGGCAGCCGGCACGCCGTGGAGGGCTCTGACGCCAGCATTTTCCACAGCCTCGCCTGGCGGCTCATGCCCAGGCACATCCCGAACGCGCGAAGCCCAGGTCGCGGAGCGAGGCCCTGCACGGGGGCGACGCGAGGCCGAGAGCTCGACGAAGAGCGGGGTCTCGACGCCGTCTGGGCGCGGACGTCGCTGAACCCATCAGCGTCGGAGTCGAAGACGCAAAACGCCACCATGGCTTCATCGACGCTGGCTTCGTCCTCGAGGTGGGAGACCTTAGGCCACGGAGAGCTCATCGCGCCAGCTTCACCTCCGCACGCACTCCGCCTCCGCTCGCTCGTCGTGCCAGCTTCGCGGAGTACACGCACTCCGCCAGCTTCATCTCCGCCATGATCGTTCGCTTGCTCAGGCGCGCACCCACGGGAGCCCATAGCGACGAGAACAGAGCTAGATGCCACCGCGCTCGAGGGGCGTACGCATCCGCCATGCACGAATGGGTAGATACACGCGGAGGATATTTCATACATGCAAGAGTAAATACTCGTAATGGCTCATAGATGAATATGTGGGTGCCTGCATGCATGGAGATGCGGATAAATACTCTGAATGCGTTGCTCGGTACGGAGACTCGACGTCCTGCGGAGGCTCCATGCGGGGGATGTACACCGTGCGGAGGCTCAAGGAGGCTTCGACACGGAAGGCTACGACGCAGAGGTCGGCGCCGAGACTCCGTCGTTGCGCTTTGCTGCTCAGGCACGCACTCACGGACATGTCGGAGGGGAGGTGGTAAGGAAAGAACCTCCACATTGAGCTGCGGGAGCTCGTATGCATGCACACGTGAAGGAACCAATCCCTACATGCACACGTAAAGCCATGAAACCACGCCTGCACACATGAAGCTTTCTCATTGGCCTCTTTAGTGTGGGCGCCGCTCGATACGGAGGCTCCGGAGCCTCCCCCGGGACTTCGCGCAGGGGTCATCATGACAACCCGTACGCGGAGCGAGGGCGGGCAGGGGCCAACGCCGCGGACCCCACCGGGTCGTTCCGGACACCACTTTCCTGCATAAACACCCGACCGGATCTACCAGATCTGAATGGATACACGCGGAGTTTATCAGCGCGGAGAAGGTCTCGTCGCGAGGACGTGCGGAGGCCCGAGCCGGACTTTGTCGGCGCAGAGTAAGCCTCGCCGCGAGCCGCCGAAGACATCCCGGAGCCGATGGCGAAGGCCGGCGAAGTCCTCACGGAGCCAATGCGAAGGCTAGCGAAGTCCTCGCGGGGCCGATGCGAAGGCTGGCGAAGTCCTCCCGGCGGCGCTCGGCGTAGATTTCATGGGCAAAAATTACAGTATATTACAGTATGCACGATAGGATAAAGCAAGATGATGCTTTGAGCAAATCGACAAGAAAGATCCAAATCTTTTACGATCTGTTATCTTTTCTTACCCTTTTGTTGAACGCTGGAGAAATCTCTTCCCTACGTAACTTCCTGTCGACCCCACGGACGGCGCCATCTGTTGTAGCTACGGGCTAAACAGGGAAAGAGGGGACTGGTAGAAGGAGAGGAAGAGGAGAGCCAGATCTGTGGAGAGGTGGTGAGAATGAGAGGATGCCCCCCCCCTTTGCCCCTCCTGGGGGTTTATATATATGAGTGGGGTAGAATGGGAAATCCCCATTCTACCCCTTAGTATTTACAAAGGATGAGGGTACATGGGTATATTTACACTGGTATATTCCTCTACACTATTGGGCCTATTACATGTTGGATTAGTTGCACGGCCCAGTCACGGGGGGCTGGGCCACCCCCACAACAATAGGGTCTGTTTGGGAGAGCTCCACCAGCTTCAGATCCACGAAAAACAGCTCCACTCCATGAAATTTTACCCAAACGCTCCAGCTCCGCGAAATCTGAATCCACCAAAATCCTGGATCTGATGGCCAGATCCATGGATTTCATGGAGCTCCTCAAGGGGTGCTCCACCGTGGAGTTGGGTGGTAATTACCCACCAATGCCACTGGTTACACACCTCATCCCACCAAAAGTGGCCATTCCCACTAAAACCTCAATTTCGTAGATCTGGAGCTGCTGTACAAGCCAAACACTCCGGGCACTGTGCCTCCGTAAAAGCAGGGGATCATTGTGATGTATGACCCAACATGCAAGGTCGAACAAGCTAACGTCATTACAAAAAAGATTCACGTTCATCCCGCCTTTTTTTAGCGGCTTATAACTTTTGGCTTTTTACTAAAATTACACGTAACGATGGTTAGTTTTTTTGAAATATTTAAGTTTTAAAATAAAAATAAAAATATAGTTATATCTTTATAGATAATTCAAAGAAAAAAGTAAAAAGAAGAAAGAAGAAAAAGCAAAAAATAAAAAATAAAAAATTGAAAAACCAACTATTTATTCTGGCCTAGAGAAGGTCGGAATGAACCTGGCCCAACAAAGGTACAGTCTTTCAGTGATCGCATTGATCTACAAACAGTGTCATGTCATAATTGGACAGAGGTAAGTTGGTGCCAGTGGGCAATGGCACACCAAGGGATGACTAGTCCATCTCGTACCGTGGTCCGTGGTAACTTATGTTTGACGAGCCAATTCGATCAAACTTAGGGTGTTTTTTTAGCTTTTGATTTTTATTTTTTGACTTTTACCTTTTTTTAAGGCCAAAAAGCTAAATATCAAAACGAAACATTTTTAAAAATGAATTCTCCATAGTCTTCCAGAATCTAAAACCATATGCACCGTCTACTGTCGTCTCAAAAAATACAAATAATAATAATTAAATATAGTCAAAAGTCATCACTCGCAATCAAAAAAATAACCGTTTTATATGAAAAGCCTTTGGAAATAGGGGGGTCTATGTTGCCTTTCTTTAGAGATAAGGGCCTGGGCTATCAGCTTTATTCAGGCATTGACACAAGGAATAGTACTTCTTTAATCAGAAAGAAATGTCTCATGAGTTAGCTACTTAGCTATAGACCTATGGGCCTGTTTTTTTTTTGCTAAAACTTCTGGCTTTTAGCTACAGCTTGTAATTTTTAGACTGTTTGTGTGAGAGATTACAGAGTAATAGAAACTTACGTACGGTTTTTATCGATATAAATGAAGTCGGTACAGTATATAATACAATTAACTAGTAGACTCTATCTGAAAAATATACTTCATTTAAAAGTTAGTTACTATAGAAAAACTGAAAAACAATTTTTAAAAACTGAAAAGAACAGACCAGAGATTGAGGACTGCATGTATAAGTACGTATCTGAAGTTCTAAACGCCTGATGCCTTCAGGCTCTCTATCTACGATCTATCTCTACGTACGCATATCGCTCTCCAGTCTCCGTGACTGCCTCTATGATATATCTCAAATCAAATCAAGGCTCGTAGAGCTAGCAGCTGCAACGCATGAGCCAGTATAATATTTAACACAAAGGAGGAATGGAAGCCCTAGCTAGGTTGATGTCGATAACTACCTATGGCAAGTCACAGCCTCAGAAGGGGTGCGGCTCAGGTGCTGTGACCCTGCACGCGCTAAGTGCAGGGGCACGCCCAGGAGCCGCCACGTGTCCCCAAATATTCAAAAAGCTTCCGAAAAATTCTAAAAAAATACTTAAAAATCAGAAAAATTGTAAAAAGTACTTTTCTTACAAATAAAAAGTATTTTTTTTGTAAGTACTTAATTTTTTTGATTTATACTTTTATTAAAAAGTATTTTTTTAAAGTACTTAAAAATACTTTTTAATAAAAGTATTTTTACAAAAAGTACTTTTTACAATTTTTCTGATTTTTAAGTATTTTTTTAGAATTTTTCGGAAGTTTTTTGAATATTTGGGGACACGTGGCGGCTCCTGGGCGTGCCCCTGCACTTAGCGCGTGCAGGGGTCACAGCACCTGAGCCGCACCCCCTCAGAAGCATGCATCTCACCTGCCATGTTGCGCAAAACCTGCCCTGAAAATGAGGGATCTGGCCCTTTCCGTCGCACATCTCCGAGGAAGGCTACTAGCTAGTGGTAGCTGTAGAGTATGTAACCTATCTTCAACCAACGGCTGCAAGGATATCAGCCCATGATGTTCCTACACATCATCTGCACAGCCACCTATCCAGCAATTAATCCCACCTGGGCAGGGGATTATTATATATGTTTGAACTGAACTAACGGCTGATTTAGAACAAAAGGAATTGATAGGAATTGGCCCACGAGATCTTTAGAAATTCTAAATTATATATTATTTAAACTAAGTGAAGGAAAGATAATTTATAAGACAGAATTCTTGTCGTTTCTTGAAACATGTGACACATGGAACGATGATGGTATGAGGAGGATTTTGTCTAAACACACACACGCACAAGCACGTGTGCACGCGTATTTGCGTATTTTTGAGTGAAAAATCATGTGACTTGTGACATGGTGTACCACTTGTAGATCAAGTCCAACTTTCCTTTTGTGAATCGTGTATTTCTCTCTCCTTTTTGAATTATCCACGAGATGATAAACACTGCATAAATAACATTATATGGTTTGATAGGGCAGTTATCAGTGTTTTAATCCTATCTAATTGTGGCAATAACTAGTGAGTGATTACCGTACCCATAAAAGGGTCTGGAGACGTCCAGGAGAAAAAGAGAGAGAATTCCTCCTCCATTCTTTCATTTCCTCTCTAAATAGTTGTATTGTAGTATCAAGCTACTCAACCACACGCACCTTTCTTCTCAGCGTGCATCAGAAAGGGAGGAGAGTGGTATCTCCAAACCATTATCTCAACGAAAACCTACACGGGGCTTGGCATTTTCCTCGACATCTTCTACTTCCATGACTGCTCGTTTCTACGCTACTTTATTTTTCTCCATCAACCCCACTGTAAATCGTTCGTGCGATCAATCAACTCTGCAATAATATTATTATTGTGTATTTTCTGAAGTACAATGAGCTGTCTGCTGTTAGTATCGTTTATTGGATCATTAGTTTTTTTACCATATTTGTCTCTTAGTAAAATTTAGAATAAAAATTGCTCACATTTCAAACATATTTCATGTTAATTTTTTTCTGCATAAATCAGAATAATTGCTCCACTCTAAAGATTAGCCTTACCAAAAAATTGTAAACTTTGGAAGAACTAGCCAAATTTTCTGCGTAATTGCGTGGCTAGATACTACAATGTATATGTTTATATTTAAACATAGAGTTGTACAACTCTAATACATATGATGGAAATACAATTGGATTTTATATATAACTGTAGTAGCTCTCACATCTATACCTATTTAATTTACACCGATATAATCTGGGCCTACCATGCATATATAATCGATAATGTAGATCTTTCTCCTTTTTCTTTGTTAATGTGGTAATTTCCAGCCCTGGAGAGCGAATATGGCGTCTTCCTCTTCCTTTGATTTAACAATATAATAACTAGCTGAATTTTCCATGCAATTGTACGTCTAGATGCAACATTACATATGTGTTTATATCAAAACATAGAATTGTACTTATTAAGTTGTTATACAACTCTACTGCTTATGAATTATGATAGAATAGAGTTGTATTCCTTACAACTTTACCGGCTCTTGTATATATGTGATTAGTCTATATCGTTATAATCTAGACCCCACCAAAATCGATAGCTTAGATCCTTTTTTCTCTTATTAACGTGGTAATTTCTAGTCCGCGAGAGCGAATATGGTGGCTTATTTTGCCTTTGTTTTTTTACTTAGATAACTCTCGTACCTTTGAAAATATGGTAGTATTTGTTATACAATTGTAATAGGTGTAATATTTATATCTGATTAATCTGCACCGTTATACTTTGGTCTCACCGAAATAAGTGGTGTATATCTTCTCTTTTTCCTCATTAACGAGGGAATCTCTACGATTTTTTCCTGATTCAAGGTTTATCATGTGATTTTATGTATTTCTAATAAGAAATAGATATCTTGAATATCATCAGTTGTTTGTAGATATATAGATATAATAAAATAAAACAGATATATTTCTACATATGCGGATAATAATAGAATAGATCATAGATGTGATAGAATATCACCGGTTGTTGGGTCCAGGTTGTTTAGAGCAGGTACAATAAGGCTTAGTCAGCAGGCTATAGCAAATATAATATCAACCAAATCTTACGTGGCAGGGAGAGAGAGAAAGAGAGAGAAGGAAGCTGGCTACTAAATTACAGCTAGCTATAGCACGTAAAAATATGCATTTCACTCTCTTACACGTGGGGCCAAATAGTTATTGTAATAGCTACCTTATTGTATGAACTATTTTTTTGAAGGCTATAGATGAAATGGACAAGTGTTATAGCCACTAGTTGGCTATACTATTGTACTTGCTCTTAGGGAAGGAACTGGAGACTTGTAATTGCGAGTGAGAGGCAGTACATCGTCAGCAGGAGCTACAGCATGAGGATAAATTCCTAGCAGGAAATGACACAACGCACTCAAGGCCAGTCCAATGGCCTAGCCTGCCTGGCTAGCTACCACAATTATAATCAGTTTGCATCGATTTGGGTTTGGGGGCACCTATTGCTTTTTGGAGACACCAGCCCGCCCACCCAAAAATGCCAGCCACACTCCTCTCCATCAGACGGATATATCGATCGCGCAATCCTTGAGCAATCTGATCGTCCGTACGTCTTACCCGTTTGCAATTTAACGTACAGTATCTCGACGCGATCTAGCCTTTCCCTGTTTGCTCCCCTCTTTCCTTGGCGCGCCGATGCATGGAGCCGGAACGGGCTCAGGTGCAGGGCCGATCTTGGCTTGTCCCTCGCTAATAGGGTGGTCACATTAAGCTCGTCGTTATAGTTGTTTTAAACTCTGACAATGCAGTATCTAGGAACGGCGGAAAAAATCGCTTATTCCATCCTTTTCTCCTGTTATCTATCTACTGGATCAACGCATGATTTGTGAAGCTTGATTCAAGACAAACACTCGATTCATTTCAATGACAAAGAAGGAATATCTCCCAAGCCATCTACCTCTTTGCGACGTTGACTATGGTGATGACTGATGAACGTATGGTTTGGAAACATTGAAACCTCTGAGATTTGTTGATCTGTACGAAGTAAGATGTGGAATAACTTCTTTTTGATTTTGAGAAGATGTGGAGGAGCCGTCTGCCTGAGTTCGTAGCTGCATGATCGTGGACACCTTCGCCTGTTTCTGTCGGCCTCCATGCCCTCGCCGACGTTCTCCTAATCTTCCAATGATAACCCCAGTTCCGATGAGTAGATCCACCGAGGACGACACGAGGATGCCTTTACCCGTTTACCTTTTTTTTTTTAAAAAAAAGAACGCCACGCGGATGCCAGACTTCGAAACCAGGAGATTAACCTCCTCTGTTAAACTTGATTAGTTAATTTTTTAAAGGACACATGACACAAACTAATTGACCCTGCACAGCGTTACGTGCAGGGATCTCTGCATCTGAGCCGATTCCCATGGGGCAAGCTTTTGCTTGGATCGAGGGCACAATTGAGAGCTAGCAAAGCCGGCAATGGAGACGCCGCGCGCGATAGGGGGGGAATTATATTGATGGTGGTCTCAGCGGTGCAGTGCGCGCTGAGGAATATTGGCGCTTTTGGGATGGCGAACTTGCGCCACGAATTTACGGCATGGATAATCGAGCGGGCGTGCGAGGCAGGAGATCTAAGAGAAGGATATGCGCGCATATGGTATGCCACAACGGCTAACCGGAGGAATTTGTCGCTCTCACGTTAGTTTCCCGTTCCGGGGCTGGAGGAATTGATGTAGCTGGATCGAGAGCTAGCCTTTCCTTGTCTTTTGGCAGCGTGTGTGCATGTGCGTCTGACAGCCAGAGGGCCATGCACTGGGTCTGCCCGAAATTCCTTCTGCTGGCCGTGTGGTGTTGCGCAGTATTTTTTTTGATTGACGATACTCAAGAGTTGAAGATCCGTTGTTGATGCACATGACCACTGACGCGAGAGGTTGGAGCTAGCGCTAAGATTTTGGTGCTGTACGTGCGTGTCGTTAATGCAGAAACAATGCTCGCCCATGGCGTCCCGGTTGGCCTGGCATGCACCGCTATGCAGCGAAATTGGTGCGTAATTCGTAAATGCGCATGTGTGCGATCGATATGCTAGACCGCACCACCAATGCCGGCCGGTCGTCACCTACGCAGGGTGAGGCAGGTCCTGCTCCTAGTGGGAGAGCTAGCGTGCGGGTGTGTGAGGGGAGTCCACGGCGCCGTGGCCGGCCGGAGCCAGCGATCCGCTCGGCGAGGGAAATCCGCGTACGGCCGCCGCGCCGTGTCCCGATGCATGGAATGGGGCTTCCCTATCCCCATCTCCCTATTCCCCTCCCTATCCCCTCAATCTAAACCATCCATTTCTCATCCAAAGGCTACTTTTTATTTATATTTGCACCATTTCTCATCCATCATAAATAATAAACAAAATACAGAAAAAAATTTAAATTTATTTTTTTCTTGTATTTTTTTGTTATAATTTTTTACAGAAAAAATAAAATTATAATAAAAAATATAGAAAAAATAAATTTAATTTTTTCTGTATTTTGTTTATTATTTATGATGGATGAGAAATGGTGAAAATATAAATAAAAAAGTAGCCATTGGATGAGGAATGGATGGTTTAGATTGAGGGGATAGGGAGGGGAATAGGGAGATGGGGATAGGGAAGCCCCATTCCGATGCATGCCCTAACGCATGCAGGCCGTGAATGCGAAATCCACGTGCGTCCGTTCGCAATCTCTCTCACTCTCTCTCTCTCTCCGCGGGGGTTGCTGTACTGGCCATTGACTAAGCTCTTTGAATAAGTGGGAAAAAAGAGAGAGAAAGAGAGAGAGAGAGAGAGAGGGAGTGCGAGAGAGCGGCCGAGGAAGAGGACGGACGGCTTTGAGTGCTCCAGTGACAAGAAAGCGCACCATACCACGGCCGACACGTATCGCTAGCTGCCTGTCGTGTCTCTTACCTAGGAAGGGGTCAGGCCCTTGCTCCTCTCTCCTCCCAATGGGTGATTACGCAGTAGATCCTAGTAGTATCAGAAAAAGCCGGCGCATTCTGATCATGATCATCTTAAATGAAAGTAAAAATGAGCTTTGAAACCTTAACAACGGAAAAGGGAAGAAGACGAAGGCCTAAAGTAGCTAGTGTTACGTATGCAGCAGAATGATTTTGTTTAGGATCGATCACCCTTGATGTTAGTTCGAGTGGACTATTGAACGCAGGTTTGAACAAAATAAAGCAGAACGGAGTTGATGCCTTGATGGAGGTAGTGAGACAGCAATAAGGAACATAAACTAGGGTCATTTTCTCTTTTGCGACGAACTATGGTCAAAATGTATAAGGCAAGGGTGTCATAACTCGTAACCATTCGTGAGTAGATAAATTTTTGGTTATTTGCTATTTTTGTGAGTAGATATCCTTTGGTGTATACTTTTCGTTGATAATGTGATGTTGGTTAATGAGGGTGATAGAAAGCTCAGGTTGTGGAGGAAGACCTTAGAATTGAAGGGTTTTAGACTTAGTAGGATTAAAACTGAGTATATGAGATGTGATTTCAGTGGTGCTAGGGCAGATGATGGAGATATTAGATTGGGCGGACAAGTAGTGTCTAAGAAGTACACGTTTTGTTATTTGAGATCGATATTACAGTAGGACTGTGAGATTGATGAAGACGTTAGCCACAAGATAAGAGCGGAGTGGGTGAAATGACGTCAAGCATCTAGTGTCTTGTGTGACAAAGAAGTCCCTCAAAAGTTAAATGGTAAGTTTTATAGGACGACGATCAGACCCGCGATGTTATATGGAGCAGAATGTTGGGTACTGATTAAAAAACAACATATACAGAAAATAAGTGTAGCAAAGACGACGATACTGCGGTGGATCTGTGGTCACACAAGGCGGGATCGCATCCGCAATGATGATATACGAGATAGGGTGAGAGTAGCACCAATTGAAGAGAAACTTATCCTGGACTGAAGTGGGAATAGGAATGCCATTACTTCGCTTCCTGCTAAGGGCATCAGCCACCACATTAGCCTTGCCCAGATGATAATGAATAGTGAGGTCGTAGTCCTTGATCAACTCTAACCAA
The DNA here is from genome assembly GCA_017311315.1 of Dendrocalamus latiflorus. Taxonomy (NCBI): domain Eukaryota; kingdom Viridiplantae; phylum Streptophyta; class Magnoliopsida; order Poales; family Poaceae; genus Dendrocalamus; species Dendrocalamus latiflorus. The sequence goes on from CM029610.1 coordinate 40,894,551, forward strand.
CAACACTGCATCAAATTCAATTCTTTCTAGGTGAGGAAGTACTTCAAGCTCATATGATCAGTGAAGAATTCACACTTCTCTCCATAGAGGTAATGGCGCCAAATTTTGAGGGTGAAAACCACTGCCCCCAGCTCCAGATCATGAGTAGGATAGTTGAGTTTGTGCTTCTTAAGTTGACGAGAAGTATAAACTATCACCTTGTTCTCCTACATGAGGACGTAGCCTAAACCTAATTGGGATGCATCACAATAGTTTGTGAACTTCTTTTCTCCCTCGGGCAAAGGAAGAATGGAATAGTAATAAGGCGCTCCTTCAGGGTCTGAAATTTGAACTTTCATTCCTCTGTCCAAAGGAATCATTCGCCCTTCTGAGTCAACTTGGCCAATGGTTTGGAAAGGAAGATAAATCCTGGTGAAACGACGATAATACCCAGCCAACCTAAGAACTACAGATCTCTGCAATGTTGCTAGGTCTCGGCCAGTCTACCACTGTAACAATTTTGGGGGATCCACAGAAAGTCCCTTGCCACTTATGATATAACGAAGGAAACTGACAGATGAAAGCCAAAAGCGTATTTCTTCAGTTTAGCAAAGAGTTGATGCTTCTGAAGGAGATCAAGTACCATACGAAGTTGTTAGTCATGCTCCTCTGTGGTACTGGAATAAATCTATATGTGGTCGATGAAAATGATAACAAACTAATTCAAATACTCATGGAATACCCGATGCATCAGATGCATAAATACTGCCGGAGGATTGGTTAGGCCAAATGGCATCACTAGAAACTCGAAGAGGCCATAGTGAGTTCGAAACGCTATGTTCGAAATATCAGAAGCCTTGATCCGGAATTGATGATAGCCAGACTGCAAATCTAACTTGGAGAAGAACTTGGCACCCTTGAGCTGATCGAAGATATTATCAATACGAGGTAAAGGGTAGCGGTTCTTGATAGTCACCGTATTGAGAGCTTGATAATCAATGCACATGCGCAGACTCTTATCTTTGTTCTCCAACTCCGAAGTGCTGCACCGGATAAAACCTTTGCTCTGAAGGTCGTCCAGTTGCCGCTTCAACTCCTCTAGCTCAATACATGATAGATGGTAAGGAGCCTTGGCGATAGGTGCAGTGCTATGAATAACATCAATAGCACACTCAACTGCCCTAACTGGAGGAAGGCCAGGAAGCTCTGCTGGGAAGATGTAAAAAAAATTTCTAACAATTGGCAAATCTTCTGGTAAAGGTCCAATGATAAGCTTCTCTAACATGGCGAGAAGACTCCCAGACTTTGCCATCCTACGATGGCTAAAATAGGAGGCCAAGAATAGAAAATTGAGGCATCACTCTTGTCTTGATAAATGATCTCCCCATTGTCCTGAAGAAGAATAACCTTGCGGTTAAAGTAATAAATAATAGCATGATGATAAGATAACCAGTCTGTGCCCGTCAAAGGGTTGGATTGGCACCACCACTGCGTCAATGCTAAATTTATGACTGTAATCTCCAAAGCAACATTGAGGCAAGTAAGATGGCTAGTAAGAGGTCTGTTGGCGGTGAACACCACCGCTGGGGATGGCAAGGTACTGACTGGTACAGAGTGCTGCTAGATAAGCGAGATACCAAAAAGAGAAGCTAGCCCCGAGTCAAACAATGCAAGAGTAGGGTGAAAGCTCAAAATAACCATACCTAAAATGACAGGGAGCGAGGAGAAGTAAATAGTGAGATGGGTAACAATAGGGGTAAAGCGTGATAACCAACTACACCACTCCTCAGTCGGTAATGTGTAGACGCCCATCTGTACCCCTTTGGTATGGTAGCAATTGAAGTAGGAACTGGAGCTCAGTTCTGATTACCAGCGGGGGAAGGTGAAAAAGCAAGCTGATTTGCAGTGCCACTTGTCGACCACCTCTGGCCTGCCTGCCGACCGGCTGTGCCGCCTCGGCCATCCGTACCGCTTGCACCACCTGGCGCCGCACATGCCACTTGTCGCACTGCCACCAATGCACCAGCACCACCGACCATGCCTCCGTCGACACCACCTCTATCAGAGCATCTCCAATGGGTCTATAGCAGCTATCTACAAGAGAGTCCATGTCATCAACTGTCCTACGTGGAAGATATTAAATGAAGAAAGAGAACGCAGCTCTCTACAGCTCTAGAGATAGTCTATAGCGCCAAACGAGGTAGCCTCCATAAATTCTGTGTGTGCATGTAAGCATCAAATAGCTATCCTTATAGATAGTTCTTTAGAATGCTAACTTTAGTGTGTACTATATAGATGATGTGGAAGTCTTATAGTTAGTTGCTAGCTATAACCATTTAAAGAAGAGAGAGAGACCAATCTGGGAAGAATAAAAGAAGATGGTGGCGGCTGTACTAGGGAAAGGTTCATCCTATTTAATGAGCCCTTAAGCGAGTTTTATCAAGTTTTGGGATACCGTGGCCTCTTCTTATTTCCGGCGCTAGAGCAATCGACCAATCAATTGCCAGAATAGAACGCAGGCATGAAGCAATGTTAAATCAAGGTACAACCATGATAGACAGCAGAATTAGATCCCATCAAAGATAACTACATCTCAATCATGCACGTACGGGTAGTGCCCCAGCTGACGTGCGCGGGGTGGGGGGGGGGGGTGCGGCAGGGATCCGGAGGAGTGTAGTACTACAGGTACGTACTCGTACCCAAAGGCAATTGGGGTTACGGATTGGATCAAAAAGATCTTTCCATAAGGCTTAAGCCTCCAACCCCTCCATACGTCCATCTAGGGGTGATTTTACACCTCGGTCAGCCTAGTATCTAGTCTGGAATATGCGATATTTATCAATACAATGTTTAGATAAATCTAAGTATATTAAGTACATAATTTTATCTTTTAACTTAAGTAATAGTGATTTCTGACCTTTTCTAACTCAGAATGTGATAAAATGCTACGTGTCCATCAACCTCTTTATTTTTGGGCAGCCTCCCTCCACCGGACGGGGAGCGGTCCAATGGACTAGTAGGTGGCGATATGCATGGTTTGGGTTAAATCTAGGAGTGGCTCGAGCTCTCCCTCTGCCCGTCTTTCTCGTGTATATGCATGCATCATTCGCAGCAAAGTACTGTATATTTGTGGCGTGGGGGGTGCCGCATTGGATTTGCCCCCATTTAGGCCCGTGCTTCCCAGTTAGGGTAAACCTGTGGTAACTGGCCCGTCCCACTCCAAAGTTACCCTCCTTTAAAGTTGAGAGAGAGAGAGAGAGGGCGATGGAGAGGGAGAAGTGTCAGAAGATGCGAGAAACCCCAGCACCGAGCTACAGTGCCCCTGCCAGGCCTTTTCCCTGTCTCCACTAATATTCCCCTCTCTCGCCTCGTTATATTCTCATCATCACTCCACAAGCCCGGCCTTCCCTAGCTTGTGGGTTAGTAGGTGGCATTAGCATCGACGAACCCGGCCAGGAAGGGTAGGAGGAGGAGGAGACCATGGGGAGGGGAAGGGTTGAGCTGAAGCGCATCGAGAACAAGATCAACCGGCAGGTCACCTTCTCCAAGCGCCGCAACGGCCTCCTCAAGAAGGCCTACGAGCTATCGGTGCTCTGCGACGCTGAGGTCGCGCTCATCATCTTCTCCAGCCGCGGCAAGCTGTACGAGTTCGGCAGCGCCGGGTATACATACCCTCCTGCAGATGTGTTGTTTTGCTCAATTGCTTTCTTGTTACTCTTTTCTTTATTTGCTGCTGTTGGGTTGCTCATGGTGCTGACTTGCTGAGGCTTTCTTCTCTGGGGTTTCTTGATTTTCAGCAACAAGTAGCCGAGCTACTTTTGTAGTTCTCCTCCACTTGGCTACATAAGTGATTTTATTCCTGCTATATAAATGTGTGTTTGTCTGTGCATACTACTATAGGGGCATGGGCACATGGCGGTGATCTTATAAACTGGAGAGGGGTGAATCCCTAAACTAGCATGAGACATCTTTCCCGCAGATCTACAAACCCTACTCTTTACCTCTTTCTTCCAGCTTCTCCGGGTACTTGGAGTGGCCATCTTCCGTGTTGGGGGGTGTGTGCTTGTGCTTGTGTCCGAGACACCTTAATTACTGAACTAGGGAGTTAGTATGGGGATTGTGAGGGGAAAGGAAGGTATGTCCTTTCCATTTTGACACAGGGACTTTCAGCTATTAAAATCCTGTCTAAACGTTAGTTTTGATGCTTGTTTTGTCTTCGACTCGGGGTAGTACCACTCCATGTCCCATCTGGCCTGATCTATCTATCTCATGATTCAATTCCTTGTTCTTCACCCTTGTGCTTCACGTTTTCTTCTGATTTCTTGTTATGTTACTCCCAAATGAAAACTTGTGTTTATTGTACTTTGCTTCTTAAGAGATTTAGATCTACTTTGTTCGGGATGTCTTTAATTTCATAATTTGAGTGCTGAAGCCAAGGTCTTCTTTTTCCCTTTTCTTGTTCAATCTTCTCCCGGTTTCTTTTCCCTTGTTTTGGTTTCATTTTATCTAAGGTCCTTCATGTATTCTCAGTTTGACTGCAAGAAGTTTAAGCTAAAGTTACTTCGTGGATTTCCTTTCCAGAACTGATTTCAAACACGCATCAATTTCCTCTTATGGTAGTGTGGTCAAAAGATGTCGAAAAGCAATGCATATATGCTTTTGTTCTTGTTTTTTTCTTCATTTTATGCTGATGAGTACTGTTGCACTACAACTTAAATCACTCGTCTTCACTGATCCTGGATGTTGCTTGAACTGAGTTTTTTTTCTTTTCTTTTTACATATATGAGCATTTGTTTTTACATTGTTCAGCTGTCTGATAGAAGATCTCTTTCTATCTGCCGAGTTGCGTTTGCAGCAGATCTATATTCGTAGTACAAAAGATTTTGTCTTCTACGAAACAAAAAAACAGACCCAAGGATTTTGCTCAGTGTTTTCTTGCTTTACTTTCTACGAAAGGAGGATTTTTCTACACACGGTGAATCGATATATAGCTTGAATTAAGGAACTATTTGTTCTTCCTGAGGATTAATATTGGCCGGTGTTTTTTTTCATTTTTTATTGATTAGGCAGTGTTTGTGCTTTTTATTTTTAACCTTCATATGAGGTGGTCTTAAGACTGAGTTTTTTTGGGTTTATGATTTATAACTTCTCTCAAACAAACAAACGAGACAATTTTTCATCATCGTTTTAAAGCAGTTTACCGGGACAACTTTTCTGAAGCGACTTATCAGCATTCGGTTCATTCTTAGAAACATTTACACTTGGGCTACAAATTATAAGGCTCAGCCATAAACTATAAGCCGCAGCTGAAAAGAACTTATCCTAAATTTATTTCTGCAACTACTATTTCTTGAAAAGGTTTTTAAACTTCACAAATCATGTGCTCTCTCAAGAAATTTGCCGCGTATCTGATTACGATTCTACCAATTGCATCATAAGATGAAGCCATTTTCACCAAGCTTCTGGTCTTTCACGCAGAGACCTAAACTCCCATGTAGATCTTGCATGTAACGTGTAGTTTAGATTGCATGCATATATATGAAACAACTTCTTTCCTCCTGGTGGTACACTGCATCTCATCATGTGTTTAGACCATCAAGCAGGGATTAATTTTGAACCTGAAGTTGTGCATTTCTTGAATTACAAAAAAATCTAGTATTCATTTCTACCTCAAATCATTTTTTCCCCTCATATTGCTGATATTTTGATGTCTTCTGGTTTGGTTCTGTGATGAAATTAACATGCATTTTTATATGATTTGCGTAGTACTTGCCCTTTCCTGTAAGCAGGGAAGCAGTCCTATATATATTTTTATACTTGTAAGAAAAATAAAAGGATACGGAGTTCTTATCACACAACGCACTGCAGACCTTTAATGTATAGTTACATCATCAATACATCTCACGAATAACTGAATTATCCATTACTTAGTGTTGCGCAAAGTTGTTGGCATAGAGTTTTAAACGTCGTAACGTTACAAATAAGTAGGAAATAGAGATTCCAAACAATAGGCAATTAATCACTACAACAACAAGATGCTAACTGCGGCACACAGGAAACTTGACATGTTTATAATATTATTTTTAATGCGGATATATAAGTATTTAGTTTGATAAAAAAACTCTTTAATTAAGATTTAAAATTTAGCACAATGTTAAAAAAATACCTTAATTTGCCCAGCCAACTCTGAGCAAATGTTTTTTTTTCTAGTAAATGGAGAACCACACAACATTAGTGAAATTCAAGTTCACTCTATAATTAAGTCCAAAATTAACCCATTTTTTATTTTCAAGGATTTTTCTCAAAAAAGAATGAGATTATAGTGTGCTGAATGTACTATCACCCATTTGCATCTTTTCAACATTTATTGCATACTAGCAATAAATTGTGTCTCTTTATCATTACCTTTCGATAAAGATTGTGAATACATGGCTCCCTACAAAAAATGGCTTTTTTTGGGGGGGGGGGGGTATTGCAGCATCTTGGAATGAATTTTGTGCATGTGAAGTTGCAGCTGATGTAATGTTGGGAAATGCAATTATTACGGCACATAGTGTTGAAATGTGAAGATAAAAAAGATTAAATAGAAAATGTATTTGTACGTAGCCACCAAGCTCATTAGATATATTATGTATCCTTTGATAACATGATTAAATTTTCGAAGGACTCAATGGTAAAAGTAGTTATATATAATGAGGAGCAGGGTTAGGGTGGAAAAAGTAGATAAATATATTTGAGCCCTATTAATGTTTGTTTGATGTAAATCACGTAACACTTCTTCCATGAAGCATTTGCAAATTCTCCTTTTTTTTATCAACTTTATATAGAGAGGATAGCTAAATCAGCGTCAATTTCAGTTTCTTTATGTATGCGCATGACACTTATAATTTATCATTAATTTTTACTACTAAATTTGACAAAATAACGAACATATATACCCTTGCTATTATATTTAATCACATTTTAGCACTATTAGCAACTTACTACCAATTAAAGTCTCTTTGCGATAGAAAACTGACTACACATGCCCCTCGAAACATATGCTATCAGTTTGTTGATATGAAAAAAATTACCAATTAGCTAATTCACTATGTAAATCAAGAGGGATCTTTTACATCACTTACCATTTTTTTTGCCATGTTTGAAATTCCGTATGATGAGATATTTGCATATATCTTTCCTGTGCAGCGTAACTAAGACATTAGAAAGATATCAACACTGCTGCTACAATGCTCAAGATTCCAACAATGCACTGTCTGAAACTCAGGTTTGTATACCCATCAATTGGTCATAGTACTTCTTGCTTTCAGAATATTTATCTTATTAGTTTTTCCTCACAAAATTAAATGTATTTATGTTTTTATGCATCCCTTAATCAATTCTTGTCAACACTTTTAAATACTATCATTCTGGAGTATCAAAATTTGATCTTTCTATATGGTAGCAATCATCCAGGCTAACTCCGATGTTAGATGCTCTATGAAATCAAAGAAAAAGAATGTTTTCTTATTACGATGACATTCAATATTATAAAGTAGAAAACAACTTAAGATGCGCTGAGGGGTGATGGACCTTATATCTCGTTTTCATGAAGTTAACTATTCCTGTTTAGTTAGTTATATATACACACATTAATATGTACGTATATATGTATATGCATATGTATATACCATATTTTGTAGCTGTGCATAGAATAAGCCATTCTACACGCCAGCCACTACGGGCCATGGACCCACACCCCCGTCGCTGACGTTAGATGGAGTACTGTATGCGTCACTGGTAGAGTTTGATCGTAAAAGTTTACATCATATATAGTAATTTATGTATTACCACCGCAAAATGTACTGCACTTTATGTGAGAATTTTTTCTTTTGACTGTAAACTTAGAATTGCAATATCTCTTTAACTGAACATCTGGTCTGCGATCTATTTGCACCGTCGGTTTTGGAATTATGAGTTTAACAAAATGAAATCCATGTTGTTTTACTGCACCACTACAGGAAATTTGCTATACTTTTCTGAGTGCGGACGGGTGACATATGCGTAGAATAAAACTGGCTCAAGTCAGTACTTTTGTTTACTGCATGAAATACATTGTTTTACTGCACCACCATAGTAGATTTATTGCACTTTTCTAAGGTGGACAGGGACTAAGTATAGAACCGGATGGTGATTGACTTTTTATGGCATCTAAGATGAACTTTTACTACTGGCTAAAGTTAGTAAAGTGTATCATGGCATGTAGCGAGGTGGCAAGTATTTGTGAAAGAAATATTTGGTCAAAAGTGGCAAGTATTTGCAAATGGAGATAGTCCAATAAAGTGAGAAGCATATCATAAAACTTCACAAAAGACTCTTTTCCTATTAGGACTACTCAAGCAAAGAAAAAAAAATCTTAATCGTGAGTTATGGCCCTTAATCTCGAGAGCAACATGATAACCATATTTTATGTGAAAATTGAAGCTTTTTATTGAGTTTAAATCAAAGCATAACAAACTCGTACAATTGCTTGTCATAGTTATATATAAACTATCCACTCTGTAGTTCACCATATCGATGTTCAAATTTAAAAATTCAATACCTGCACTACAAGTATATACCCAAGAAATAAAAATACACCAAAGAACAAGGTGTCAGTGCTTGTTCATATTATAAAATATATTGTAATTAAATTTAAGTTCTTGCACACAATCACCATACTTGGGTAATTGCAACGTTTCCGATCTAACTTTCATATTTCATGCTTAGTCTTAGACGGCGAGGTCTCTCAACTCATACGGCCGACAAAATTTATCAATCACTTGGATTATTAAGATCATAAATAATTTCATCAAGCTTTGGATTATCAAAGCTCATGCAGGCTGCCCTGCAGTTAGTCATAAGCAAACTCCCAAGCCTCTTTTTTTTTTATTGCGATGCACTAAAACCTAAGAGCTGGAAAATGTTTTTGTTCTTAAACTAATTGGCTGTTATTTGTTCTGTTAAGAGCTGGTACCAGGAAATGTCGAAGCTGAGGGCAAAATTCGAAGCTTTGCACCGGACTCAGAGGTTTTTATTTCACTTTTACATGTTTCAAGTGACTCTCCAAATGTATCCAAGAAACATATTCGACTTTCACTCTTCATTTGCAAATACACTTATTTCAAGAATATATTTGCAAACTGGACATGTAAAGTGACTACAGTATTTACATTATACTCTCACTTGATGCATAAATTGAAAAGGCATTTGCTTGGGGAGGATCTTGGACCGCTCAGCGTGAAAGAACTGCATCAGCTTGAGAAACAGCTAGAATGTGCTCTGTCACTTGCAAGACAGCGAAAGGTTTACATCTGTTCAATTCTCTCTCTTTTATTTTGGGACCTAGTTAATCCCCCCCTTTTTTTGTTCATGGTGTTTTTGTTTATCCATTGGTTTGGAACTATAATATAACTGCAATGAAAAGCAATATAGCCTCTGTACGATTTTTACTGACTCAAAAGAGGTATACTGTGGTGGAATATAGTATGTTAACAGTAGTGGTCTTATTATAAGTAACAGTAGTGGTCTTATTATAAGTTTATCTGAAGAGAACACCTAATTTATTTGCCTATGTTGATCGATTGAAAAAAATAATAACAGAGAAATGCTTCTTCTACATTCTTCAGAAGAAAACTGCACACACCCATTGTTCTTAAACACTTGTATTTTCTGACGGTTCAGTAGAGAGCCAATCAACCCTTATTTTGCTTCAAAATCTCAATACCTTTTATAAAGAAGTGTAGACTCATGGTTTTATTCCCGCTCTAAACAAGGTAATAGGGCTACCTTAGGTTTCACATAGAATACTATAGAACAATATAATTTATGCATGACATTCTACCTGATATACTGTGACAGGTCGGGGGCATCATCTGCAGATATATATATGACAGTTTTGGTTTAAACTATGTTTCATGGATGAATTATTCTATGATTTTTCCAAATGCAAGTAACAGTGCTTCAAAACTACAGCATCAACTGCATTGAAAGAGACATGCATGTATGGTAACAGAACAATGACAAAGTGGATGAAATAAGTGGAAATCGTACACAGATGTAACTAGCTGGTTTCTAGAGTTATTCTAAGGACTGCAAGTATAGCTATATATAACATTTAGGTTGTCTAATAAAAAAACTCTCACAAATTAAAGACACCTTTGTTGCTTTAGTTTACTAGTCGATGGGAAATATGGATATCCTTGGCTATTTGTTCATGCAATTACGAAATCAAAATATTCACTCAATTTTTCGCAGACACAGCTTATGATGGAGCAAATGGAGGAACTTCGCAGGAAGGTATTTTTTTTGCGAGACTTGTTCACGATCAGTATTATTAGTGCTAGCCAATAGGCAGTAGCAGCATGGGCGTGTGCGTGTGCGTGTGGCTCAAGAAGTGTTAATAATAATAATCTACTGCTACTACGTCTGAGTATGACTTGCGGTAGGTTTGGCAATACAGTTTTGCTATTGCACAGACGACTGAAATTTTTTTATCTTTCAGTCATCTGAAATTGTACTCTCAATCAATTAAAATTGCAGCCCCTCTAAAAAACACCTGCAACTACAACACATCACAGTGGTACGCAGGGAATCAGGTGGTTCACAGAATCGACTGAAACTTTAAAAGTTTTCAGGCGACTGTGGAATAGACGCCCCCTTGGCAATATAGCCAGCTAGGCGATAACGCAAGCACATGAGTTTTTGGTCAAAATGATAAATTTTAGAATATAATAACAAAAATAACATTTTCACAGTCGCAATTACAAAAATGACGTTCTTGTCCGCACGATCACCATGCAATTTTAGCTACAGGGCGACATTTGGCACAACACCGCATGGTCATCGTGCGGACAAGCCACGGGACGACACGTGGCGAAGCACCGCGTGGTTTTAGTGTCTCGTGGCTAAAACCGCACAGTCACTGTGTGGTGCTCCACCACATGTCGCTCCGTGGCTTGTCCATATGTTGACCGTGTGGAAGAGAGCACTATTTTTATAATTGCGGTTACGATGATATCATTTTTGCTAATCGTGCTTCAAAATTTGCCATTTCGGCCAAAGGGTCGCAAGCACATTAGGGTCGATATGGACTTTGGCTGCATAACTAGGCATGTGTAGCTTCTACTTTCCTTGCACAAGAGAATTAGCTGATCTTTCTAATATTTATTTCACTGTATTTCTGCTGTACTGCAGGAGCGTCAGCTGGGAGAAATTAACAGGCAACTGAAGCACAAGGTCCTTATTTAATTATTCACTCAGATCTACTATGCCTATTACGAACTCACACGCATATATTCTTGTTCTTTTTTTTACCATGGACATTCCTTATTCGTTTCCCATGTTATTGGCTTACTTCCCCATGCTTGTTTATTCGTTTATTGACTTACGAATTCCCCATGCTACAGCTCGAGGCTGAAGGTAGCAGCAACTATAGAACCATGCAACAGGCCTCCTGGGCTCCCGGCAGCATCGTGGATGAAGGCGAAGCATATCATGTGCAGCAGCCTCCTCACTCCGCTGCTCTGGACTGTGAACCCACTCTGCAAATTGGGTACGATTTCTAGCTAATCAAGAAGCCAAGAATAAGCATACACATGTAACTGCTCATATATGATGAGTCATGGCACACGACATCTGAGCTTGCAGCACTAATACAAGAGTTTATTCTGTTGCTAATTACTAGGTATCCTCACCAAGTTGTGCCTCCTGAGGCAGTCAACATTCCAAGAAGCGCCCCAGGAGGGGAGAACAACTTCATGCAGGGGTGGGTTCTTTGAACAACTTCATGCTGGATCAGTCCAAAGGTCAAACTAATAAAAGGCGTGTGCAGTGCTACATTTATCTGCATGCATGCCTACGTACATGATCAAGTGCTCGCGTGGCCCTTGCTAAATTAATTGTTGCTGTGTGTAAGAGCTGCACCTTTGTTCTATGTGGTTGTGTCTGTGTGGTACTTCAATGTTTTGATTTGCACTATGGATCTTGTAAAATACTTCTAAGCTGCCCATGCATGCCAAGTTATCTAGACTGGTACTTATTATGATGACGCTAGATGGACATGGATAGAAAAATCTAATGTGCGGATGCCGGACACCTGATCTCCCATCCCTCAGGTTCGCTCGGAGGCAGTCATCGCTCGTTGGATCTTAGAGCATGTGCCCGCCCTTGCCGTTGCTGGTGAGGCCCTGTGGCTCCGAGCCCGCCCTTGCCGTTGCTGGTGAGGCCCTGTGGCTCCTTGTATCCCCATGATGTATCCTCATCCTCTGCAACCCCATGTATCAGCGTTTCCTCATCCTCTGCCAAGCGCCGCCGCCTTTGACTATCACTGTCGGACCGTTGCAATCCTTATCTCACCGGAGCCGTCGTCCCGTATAGTTCACCCCTAACCGCAGAAAGCTCCAGACATAGCCAAAGTGAATTCTCAATCCAATTTGAAAGTTAAAGGTTTCAGTTATTCAGTTCAGAAGATCTAAATTTTAGACGAAAGCCTCCCGTCCATGCCAAAACCGGTAACTGTCCGTTGAGAGCGGGTTACATGTGTTTTTCTTTAAAAAAAAACAACGCGATTCATCACAAAGTCAAGAGAATTACACCGTCCCACAAAGGAAAAACAACAGGACGCTAACACCAATAGTTCCAGCAAAAGAGGGACACCAACACCGAAGGCCCCAACTGGAACTCTTACCAAGTACCTACTGTATCCAGAAGGCAAGCATCTTATGAAGTAACAACAACGACGTTCCCTGGAAAGGGAGAGGGGTGGCTCCTCCACTTACACCGTTGGTGACCACCACCGTGCAAGCACCACCATGTGCTACCTGACGCACACCATCCACCAACAATGCATGTCACGAGACATCGTCATTACCCATCACGTCCACGATGCGACCTGCCTAGCCGATGCACAAGACACACCACCCGACACGCCAACCACACTAGTCCTGAGTTCACCCCCAGCCGATGAAGTCGTCGTCACCTGCACCCCCAAGGCCCTACCATGACGCTCATCACGTGTCATTGGCGTTGCCCATTGAACACCCACGACACGACAGCTCCGACTTCACCGCAACAAGCATCGCCAAAGCGTCTAAAGAGAAGCTTGAAATGACGCCTCAGCCAAGCCGTCGGTGACACCCAAGCCTAGGCTAGGTTGAGCTCACTAGAAAGTACTGAATTCGCCGCCACCTACGCCCCCGAAGCCCTACCATGACGCTCATCGTGTGTCATTGTCGTCACCCGTCGCACACCCACAACATGACAGCTCCGACTTCACCATAACAAGCATCACCGAAGCATCTAAAATGATGCCTAAAGTGATGTCTTAGCCAAGATGTCGGTGATGCCCAAGCCTAGGCCGGGCCTGAGCTCACCCGATACTCTGCAACAGTGAGATTGGTGATACTCGAGCAGGATTACACGATTAGTATCTTCTGTAACCTTCCGTTGCACAGTTCTCGCCACCAATGGATGAATAAACAATTGAACACAAACACGTTAAAAGCATATGACGGATAGCCTTTGCATCAAACTCTATCAAACTCTTCTCAAGAACTCCTTTCATCGGTTCGTCTCTGATTTATGGCAGCGGTTGGATGGAATTATCTGGCGGATACGTGCGGTGGGGCGGGATCGGGAGTAGCAGGAGCAGATAAACAGGGGAAGGAGCAATTCGTTCGTAATTATCAGTTTCCTCGAGACATCATTTCGGATAGTCCTACAGATGTTTGCGTAGCACATGTTAGACACTAATCTTGATTAGTATGTAGGCAAGAATAAATTCTGTGCATGCATGTTTGGCCGAGTCTTAAGGTATGGCGCAAGAATAGGTACTGTGAGTTGTGGATCAAGCCAACATGCAAGTTCAGCACATGGTGGGTGAGTTCCTGAAGAAATGGTCAGCTGGTGCTTACATGCGTGCATGTAGCCCGGTAGAATAGAGATGGTTAGTCAAGGTTGTTAGTTTTTTGCATGGGATGGAGACGTGTGTTGAGTTCAGTATTTAAGTCTATGTATGGTTAAGTCTTTGGTTGAGCTGAGTGAATAAAGTAGCACTACCAAGTTTTTTGTGTGTGTTCTTCCGTATTCATCTCCTCCCATATGTTCACATGTGTGTAGTGTGATCTCTGGGCCAACAGCACAGTGGTGTAGCCAGAATTTCATAAAGTCTCCAACCGAAAACTAAGGGGCTATAAGTCTATAACTAACATCGAATATTATTAACACTTAGGCATAACAAAAGTATAACATAAATGCACTATCAAAATAAAATTTGAATTCCATGTTTAACGATATGACAAAATAGATAAAACATAGCAAAAAAAAGAATGTAACATACCACTAGTATCATGTAATTTCTGCTTAATTAACAAGGATTTGGTTCATTGGAGCCTATCATATCTTCATCAACAATAGTACGAGAAGCAGAACTTGTAAGTGCAAATATGAAATTGCATATGTACATTAGGGACACAAGGCCACAATGCTATTTTTAATGCAAATTATGAAATAAGAATGTAACATACCACTAGCACGAGGTAGTTTCTGCTTACGCGATCTCAAACTTTGGAAACATTGTAAAATCTTGTGATCATTAATGCTTGCAAATACATCTCGCTCAGTATAGCATATCATGCTATCATTCATCCACTGATCACTCATCTTATTCTGCAACTCAGTCTTGATAATGTTTATAGTTACGAAAACTCTTTCTACTATTGCGGTTGCAACAAGCAAAATCAAGGCCAATTCAATATGTTGACATACCAATAAAAAAATATGTGTCTATCAGTCTAAACTATCTTTACAACAAGATTACCAAGGTCATTACAGCTTAAGAAATCCACATCAGCCCTCACATCAGCAATGAATGTTTCAAGTTGGTCCTTAAGGAATACACAATCATATTGAAGAAGTCAGTGGCATAAATCTTAGCAAGTTCAACTAGTTTATCCTTATCAAAGTTGGAAAAGAAATTTTTTGGATCAAGACAAGCAATGCATCTCAATAACTGAGTAAATCTTTCAGCAAATCAATTGTTTAGCTCAACAATAATTTGATCATGCACCACATTAAATATTTCATGATTGAAATGATGGTAGTAAGTTACCAATTGACCGCCATGACCTCTCGAACAACCCTTAAAAGTTATCGTGTCCGATATATTTGGCACAATGATGCGATGTTGGAGATAAAATGTGTTTACCTCTTCAAAGAGCTCATCCCAATCATATTGCCTTATGTTATTAATTTTCTACAATGTGGCCCCAACCAATCCTATAGCATGAACAATGTTCTGATCTTTATTTTGCAAGTATTGTGACAGATCATTAGTTTTGCCCAATATTCTAATCATAAGATGTAATATAAGCACAAATTCAAAGCTCTCCATTTTTCTAACAAACTTGAAGCTGTGGTCATTTGTGTTGCATTAGTGGCATCATCACAAACATTCTCTAATACCTCTAGGATAGTGTCCCACATGAGAAGAAAACGACATAAGGTTTTGTGATGTGAGCCCCATCGAGTATTCCCAATCTTGCTAGATTAGTTTCTTAGTTTTTTCCATTTCCTGAAAATTTTCACTGGTCTCCAATTTGTTCACAAGATTGTCATTGTGTTCTTGGGTCAATTGATCGTGTCTCTTGCAAGAAGCATTAACAATGTTGATTATCAAAGTGATGTAGTTAAAAAAATCCAAGATAGAAGAGCAACACTTGGCAACGGAAACATCCACTAATTGCAACTGATGAGCAAAGTAATGTGTATAAAAAGCATATGGATTTTCATCCAATACCCGTCTTTGCAGCCCATGGAATTCTTCTCCTCTCATGTTTAATGCTACATCATATTTTGCCCTCGCAATTTATGGATAGATAAGCCATGACTAGCAAACATAGCATCTAGGACTACATTAAATGAAGATGATGTCGTATTAGAAATATGTTCAATCCCAATAAATCTCTCAATTAGCTGCCCTTGATTGTTGACATATCTACATGAGACAAGAAGCATAATTAATATGGTCAGTTTTTTTAATAACAAAACAATCCAAAATTCCAAACAGCGCATACTAACCTTAAAATCACAACTATTTACTCCTTGATAGATGCATCTCAAGACTCATTAACAAGGACGGTGAATTGTTTATCTCCAATATCATCCATAATAGCTTTAGTAGTCTCTTTTGCACAAGCTTTGCACAAATTACTTTTGTATTTCTGGTGAAATCATTAAATGGTTCCCATGAGCATTATCAAACACTTTTGCAACATTTTATCCTTCTCTTTATACCATTTTAGCATCTCTAAAAAGTTTCCCCTTATTATTTAATCTAGAAGATTCGTCATGTCCACAAAAAGCAAGAGTTAGAAACCTTACAACACCTAAAATAACAGTAATGTGATCCAAATATTCTTTCTCCTTCTTGGTTGCACTAGCCTACACATGTGCCACACTTTGCCTCTGATTTTTAAAAGCCTCACAATGTTTTCTAGCTTTATTGTGAGCACTATCAACTTTACCAACATGCTCATTAAAAGATTGAATTGCATTCTTCCAATAACTAAACCCCACATTTATATATGCATCAACACCAAAGTTGTCAGGTCTCTTTTGCTTGAAGAGATAAAAATAAAAACATCTTTAGCAACATTGTATTCTAACCAATCATACCTTTTGAACCATTCTTCATGAAAGCCTCTTATTTTACCGCCTATCATTTTCCGTGGAAATTTATGGCCAATTGATTGGCATGGTCCCAATAGCAAATACTCCCTTCTAGCAACATCCCTAATGTCCACATCTAGCTCTTCAATTGGTTTCTGAAGCCTAGGGTTGACAACAATGTCATCTGGAGTAAGCACGACATGGGGATTGTTTTGTGGGGTGTTACTATACCTTCAGTTTCTATTGTGTCTGGAGTATGATTGGATTGCGATGGAAAATAAGATGCCAATGTCTTGGTCCTCTTCATCATGTATTTCTAATTCTAGTAGCACAAAAAATCAAATACCAAGTTAATCATACACTCGTAGTCTCATACTGACCTTCTTGAGAACAAAACGTGAAGATATGAGTGTGATTAATCAAACCATTAACAAGGAGTTTAGCATTGACACAAAGCACTCCCTCTAAATCTTGAGAAAGGGAAAAACAACCAAAAAATTAGCATGGCAGTTTACTTGAGGAACAAAACTTGAGCTAACCCAATGCTGGAAGAAGGTTCATGTGTTTAAAGCTACACATAACGTGTCAAATTACAAACATAAAAATGCATACTTGATTTTTCTCATTTCAACTTTCAAGTGATAGTCGATTCTCTCATTCTTAATAGGAAAATAAATGGGTAGCCCATCTCTCATTCTTAATAGAAAAATAAAAAAATTTGTGCAGGATCGAAGTCTCCCACCCATAAACAAAGATATTTCCGCCCAAAAAATTGGACCTGATTGGGGAAAAGTGGAATCGATCGATGAAAGCATCTAGACCCCTAAAAATAGTTTTGGTAATTAATGAATTTATGTGAATATGAGACTAACATGTTTGTCAAGTGTTTAAAAGGCTTAATCCCTAAAATGGTGACAAGACGCATACTAAGGATCAACGTGAAGATCAAAGTGGCTCAAGGCAAAGATATACTTAGACTAGGACCCTCTTTTTATTTTTACTGGTCTTAAAAGAAAGAATAGAAGACCGGATTATAGACTAAATATCGTACAATAAGGAGGGATCATGGCAAGTAGCTTGATAGCATAATTCTTGTACCATTTGGATCAATTTATGATCACGCATTCATTGAAAATTTAATTTGATAGCCAAATCTGTGCTCTGTCTGGAAAAATGGAAGTACCAGAGTTTTAACGGCGGAACTATCGTAGAGTGGAAGTTCCGCAGCCCTGAGCAGTACTTCCGGCGCTCGGAAGCTCCAAATATCCCCAGCGGAGCCTTTTTTTCAGAGAGCACCCCCGGAGTTGCTCGGTGCTCTTTCCGGGCAACTGGAAGTACCGACATGCAAATCACGGTACTTCCTCTTGCTAGAAGCTCTAGCTACCCAAGCGGAGCCTTTTTTTTCCATAGAACACCCTCGGGACGATTCCGAGTCCGCAGCAACCAGAAGTACCGGGGTTTCAACGATGGAACTACCGTTCAAGCGGTAGTTTTGTAGCCTCAAGCGGTACTTCCGGAGCACGGAAGCACTGGAAGGTAGGGCAGAACCTTTTTTCCAGAAAGCGCCAACTCCTGGCCTTGGTCCTAACGGAAGTACCGCGCCAACTTCCCAGAACTACTGGCCAACGGAACTACCAGATTTATAATGATGGTAGTTCCGCATTGACTTTCAACGGCTAGTTCAGAAGCTCTGACATAACCGTTACTGTCGCATTAGAACAGGTGCAGAAGTACCGGCCTTTCGCCTGTGGTACTTCCGCTCGCCCTGAATTGTTCTGGAATTTCTTTCTAACGGCTAGTTTTGATTGGTGAGGATATAAATACTCATACTCCTGCTCGAGGATAGTAAGAAGAGATCATATTGAACATCTTTGAGCATTGATCATTCACTCTACACCTCATTTACTCCTTGTGCATTCATTTGAGGTGGTTGAGTCAAAAAGTGCATTGCATCCAATAGATTGATCTTTGGGCACTCGATTGTGGTCAAGTGAATCTTGAGATATATTACTCTTGGTGTTTGCCAGCACCTGGACGACTTGGTGGAGATTGCCCGGTGATTTTCTCAAAGAAGCTTGTAAGAAGACCCGGCGTGTGTGAAGGTTAGAGCTCACCTACCCGGAGCAGGGAAGAGCTACCACTAGTGATTTGAGGTGGAAGGCTTAATTTGTGGAGCCGGTCCAATATGTTTGAGCTAATCTCAACGTGGATTAGGGAAAACTGACAAGTTTTCGAACACCATGGTAAAAACATCGTGTGTACTTGGTTTTCTCTTATCTCTTTGTAGCTCTTGTATATTTACTATATTGTGATTATTGACTTGTGTTAGAGTTCTTTTAGAAGATTCATTCTTGTAGAACCATAACTTTACTAGAATTGTGTAGGTTTTAAGTGCTTTAAATCTTTGTCATATTAAAATTGTAAGAAATCAATTAAAAGGCAAGAAAACTTTAAAACCTCCTATTCACTCCCCTCTAGTCGGTTATCCTTGATCCTACAATCGACCGATTGATCAATCAACCAACCCAACCCAAGGGTTACATCCTACCAAGAACTCAAATGATAGTGGGGATGGATCTGGGATTGGCTGAGATCTCCCTCCAGCCTAAAAAATCGGGGGAAGGAGGAGACTACTTACTGAGTAGGTGATGTAGTGATCTCCTCCGCCGCGGGTAGTTAGACTGGTCGGGATCGATCACCCGTACAAGGGCAGCGCTTTCCTTGGATGGAGGTGGCATGGGAGGGGTCCGAGGGGAGGAAAAAGGAAGCACTAGATGGAGAGGACTCAAGTCAGAGGAGGCGCTGGGCTAGGGTTGCTTGCGAATGTGCCTTCGCACCTAAGCTGAGCAGTCAGACTAGGCTGGCTACGCCGTGTCACTGCCGCTTGGGAGCTGGGCCAGGCCTACTGCAAATGTGCCTCGGGCCAGGTCGTAAACATCGAGCCTAATACCGTGTACTCAAAAAAAATTTATATGCATACTAAAAATTCCTAGTAGTATTTTCTCCAGGGCTCGGGCCGTTTCCCAACTGGCCTAAGGCCCATCTCTGCCCCTGGTGTACTGTGTTGATTGAGATGAAAGCTTGGAGAAAATCAGTGAAAAAAATAGTTGGATTGGTAAAATTCCAGGTTTCTTGGTCGGATTTAAGAGGGTGCTCAGTTTGGCTAATAAGCTAGCTTATGACTTATTCTGCACCATAGCTGATTTATTTTGCATTGTAGTTGTTGGTGGTTTTTTTAGCGTAATTAAATTTAAAAAAAATTAAAAATGGAAAAAATAGGTTAGCCTATCACGGACAATGTAAACGAATACGGGAAAAAAAAATAAAAAAGGTCAAACTAAGAAATAATAAACTAGAAGCCAAAAGCTAGAAACTCAAACTAAAATGAGCGTGTTTGGTTGGGCTACTTTTGGGTGTAATCCCATTGCAGCGTGAATGGATTCCATTACTTCTTGTTTGATTTACATTTCTTGTTTGATTTACATGGGCTATATTATGATACCGTGTAATAAGATCCCGGCCCATTTCACAACACATCACGGTGCAAATAGAGCGGTATCAGATCCATTATATTGCTTCTGCCCCCAACACCTCTGCACGCCAGCACCTCACCTCCGGTCATGAACATCTCCACCCCCTCCATCTTCGACGCCGCCCACACCACCCTCATGCCTAGGTAAATCATACCCACATCGCCCTTTCTCCTCTCACGCCGGATTCTTTGTTTGCTTGGTTTGGATTTGTTACACATGCACAAGAATAAGATCTATAGTTGACTGAAATAGTATAAATCTTCTTGCTATTCAGTCATTTTTTGTTTTGCGTACTATCATAAATGTAGAATTAACTTTTGCAATTGTTCTTGCATGGAACTAATCGTTTGATTGATACTTGTTTATTTTAGCAAATAAATTTGATGTGTGAGAAACATTTAGGAAGGTTTAGCTTCTTTTAGTTGAATGTACCCGCCTCTTGCTTTACTAAAAGTTTTGCTATTGTCTAAAGTTGTTAATAGATTTGGATCTAAAGGAGTCAAACTTGATAGGAAGGTCGAATATTCTCTGGGTAGTCTAGCAAGGATACTACCATTTTAGAGTATAATTTTTTGAAAATAAAATGGACTAATTAGCACTGTGCCGAGTAAAACACAGAGTTTCATCTATGAAAGTTTTAGCATAGAAAGGTCACAAGTTACTTGAAAAAGTACAGCGTAGAGCACTAGTCACACTTTTGTAGACATGGATCGTGACAAAAGCTCGACTATTGTGCGTGGAAGGGGGGGAGAATAAAAGAAAACGGACTTCATCTAAGGATGACGAACTCATCAGAGCACTATATGAGCTAACTTTAGATCCAAGGTGGAAAGCTGATGGAGGTTTTAAGAATGGGTATTCATCAGTCCTCGAGCATCTTCTTGCATAAAGGTTGCTAGGTTATGGTCTTACAACTGTCCTACACATCGAGTCTAGAGTGAGGTACTTTAGGACAAAGTATGGTGCACTAGAAGTTGTGCTATCCAAAAGTGAGTTCTCATAGGATGAGCATAAGAAAATGCTTCAATGTGACAAGCAGCAATATGCTCATTGTAAGGTAAATCACTTCAACATTACTAGTGGTACTCTCTTTGCAATATATCATTCCTATTTGACTTATTTGTCTTGTGTAGGATCACAGTCAAGGGTTTATACAGTTTTCCATTCCATTACTTTGAGACATTGGCTGCTATTACAAACTTGGAGAATGAAATTGCTGTTGAGATTGGTAATGAGGAAGGGGATGAAGAAGACAGGATGTCCAGAGAAACACCTACACGGTTTGTGGACGGTCGCCCCTTCGATACAATATCAAGCTCTAAGAGACAAAAGAAAGACAATGCACAAAGGAAGGAGTCTGAATCAAGTGACCCTTTTCTAGCTATGTTTAGTGATGTGCATGCTCAACTGAAGAGTTTTGCTCATCATTTTGGCTCAATGGCAGCAACAATGGAGCGTGAAGCTGTGATGCAAGAGAAAGCAATGCAAAAGGAGCCTCAATAGAAACTGAAAGAAAAGGCAATTGTTGAATTGCTTAAGCTTGGCTTCACTGGAACATAAATTGTCGATGCTGCCAGCATATTTACCAGAGGGTCGGACCAGATGCATATGTTTCTTGCACTTCCAGAAACTTTAAAGAGAGAGTATGTGCTGAAGATGCTTAGTGGTAAGTTAAATTTACAGGTTTTCCTTTCTAAATAGGAAAAATTGATAACCTAAGCTACTACCTATTTGCTGATCTAGGAAAAATGTGTTTTTTCACCATTAAATTGTTTTTCATGACACAAACTCAACCATGTTGTGACATGGCTTCCATCATCTTTTTTTTATGTGATGTTTTTCTCTCTATCAGGAGCAATACAAATAGAACCATGGTGGTGTTGTGCAGTTAGCACTCTCTGATATCAAGTGTTCATTTAAAGGAGGCTCTTTCCAATAACCCTTTATTTTTGGGTTTACAATGAGCCAAAGTAACAAAAATAGAGTGTGATGGTTACTACCAGACTGTGTTAGTAGTACTAGCAGCCAACAAAAAGGAAATTGCTTTTATGCTTTGCTAGATGTTCATTCGAAATGTTTTTTTTGTTAATATTAGAACTCGTTAGACATTTACTCACATCTAAACAATTTTTATGCTGTGCTAGATGAAGCAAACAGAAGACGAGGAGCTGCTTCTATTGGTTGTAAACTCTGGTCAACATTCGAAGTTATCATATTGGTGACTAGAGGTTGTTTTGTAACAAAATACGAGTTTTAGTATGAAGTTGTGGACACTTTGGAGTTTTAGTTGTTGAGAGTTTAAAACTTTGTATTATAACATAACATGTGCTTCTGTGATGTATGACATCAGCTCAAGTCTTAATCAGTAGCATAATTTGCACTTGAAGTTCCAAAATTTTCATTTGAGACCAAACTGCTGGGAGTTGGAAGTTTCAGAGCTTTCTATTGTGATATGACATACATGTCATGCATTAAGGGATTCGTAATTTTTGTTTGGTCTGAAACTTGTTTTATTAATACATGTATTCATGCGACTTTCATAATTGTAGCAGTGTTCATACCCGTACAAAATTGTAGCAGTGACTTTCATAATTTGGATGGAGTGCTAATAAAGGCTCCGTGGTTAGCAATTTTTGCCCCTTTTTTGTTCTGTTTAGCCAAAAAAATGTTCAATTTTGGAGGAAATGGTGTAAGTATTCGGTGGTTTTGGTTTCATTTTGACGGCTAGCCATGTGCTCGTTTGGTTTTTATTTATGTATAGTTCTGAGTGAAACTTCTAGTTCAGCCACTTGTATATTTTGATTACAGCGATTCAAACCAAACACTGTAATGAATTAGATAGCATCCCTCACTTGAATCAAATATATTTAGTGATAATCCATTCTCCACCAATTAGTGTGTATTGCCATTCCATTAGCATTGTTTACAAAATCTGAACCAAACGTCACAATAGATATATATTTGGACTAGAGTTGGGCTTTAGCCTTTTAATTTCGTCTTTTTATTTTTGTTTTTTTGGAATTTTTTTACCTTTTTTTCATATTTATTTACATTGTCTGTGATAGATAATATATTTTTTATTTTATTTTTTAAGATTTAATTATGCTTAAAAAAGTTAATAACAACTTACGGTGTCAACAAAAATCTTAAACAGTAAAAAAGTTAAAAGCTGACGTTTTAAGAGCAGGTACAATAAGACTTAGTCAACAGGCTATAGCAAATATAATATCAACAAAATCTTACGTGGCAGAGAGAGAAAGGAAGAGAGAGAAGGAAGCTGGCTACTAAATTACAACTAGCTATAACACGTAAAAATATGCATTTCACTCTCTTACACGTGAGGCTAAATAGTTATTGTAATAGCTAACTTATTGTATGAACTATTTTTTTGAAAGTTATAGATGAAATGGACAAGTGTTATAGCCACTAGTTGGCTATATTATTGTACTTGCTCTAAGTGACATCTCACCAAAATTATTGTACGACGTTGTAAAGGTCAAAAGTCTAAGCAGGTTCCTTAGAAATATCTTGGTGGCTTTGACTGTTCCGAACTGTCCAGATTTAATTGAGGGTGCAGAATGTTACGTAATCTCTCCCACGCATTATTCGCGAATCGCGCCGCCAAACTGATTGGAACGACGACGAGCTAGCAAATTACGAC
Source organism: Dendrocalamus latiflorus (assembly GCA_017311315.1). Taxonomy (NCBI): domain Eukaryota; kingdom Viridiplantae; phylum Streptophyta; class Magnoliopsida; order Poales; family Poaceae; genus Dendrocalamus; species Dendrocalamus latiflorus. Next base: position 40,918,410 of record CM029610.1, read on the forward strand.
TATCTTAGAAAGCACTACTCTTCCTAAAATTCGTTGCGCGTGGAAGCTCGGTCGGCGTGGTGCGCCGTCGTACAGCCCGCTCACCCGGGTTCAAACTCGGGAAGCCTTATTTTCAAGAGAATTATTTATATATAAATAATATTTTTTTAAATACTGTTGCGCTGTCTTTTAGGTACTACCGACAGCTGTCTTTCAGGTACTAGTATAAATAGTACTCTTCGAATACTGTTTTGCTGGCCTCTGGGTACTACCACGTTTTGTGAGATTATTGGGAGTACTGTCTATATGAACAGTACTCTCCGAATACCGTCGTGCTGTCTATGTTCCGTGAGATTATTGGGAGTACTGTTTATATGAACAGTACTCTTCGAATACTGTTGTGCTGTCCTCCTGGTACTGCCACGTTCCGTGAGATTCTCGGGAGTACTGTTTATATAAATAGTACTCTCCAGATACTGATGCGCTGTCCACGTGCATGTGATCTTGCTGTTACCCTCTGGTACAGTCCTATGAACTGCCAAGTTTCGTAAGACTCTCAGGGGTACCATTTATATGAACAGTACTTTCCAGATACCGCCACGCTTCATAAGACTCTTGGATCTCTGTCTCGTCTTGAGCGTGTGTATTAGATTATATCCACATATGTGCGGTGTGTATAAACAGTACTCTCCAGATACTGATGCGCTATTACCCTCTGGTACAGTCCTATGAACTATTCATATGAACTGCCAAGTTTCGTGAGACTCTCGGGGGTACCATTTATATGAACAGTACTCTCCAGATACTGCCGCGCTTCATAAGACTCTTGGATCTCTGTCTCGTCTCAAGTGTGTGTATTAGATTATATCCACATATGTGCCGTGTGTATAAATAGTACTCTCCAGATACTGATGCGCTGTTACCCTCTGGTACAGTCCTATGAACTGTCAAGTTTCATGAGACTCTCGGGGGTACCATTTATATGAACAGTACTCTTCAGATACTGCGGCGCTTCATAAGACTCTTGGATCTCTATCTCGTCTTAAGCGTATGTATTAGATTATATCTACATATGTGCCGTGTGTACGTCCTTGCTAATACTCACTTCGAAAAAAATCGTTGCGCTTGATTGGTAGTATATCAACAACTAGCATTTGCTAGCGCTGCTCTACTTGTATAATTCAATCCGTGGGACAGGTCCACGCTGTATAATTTGCACTCCTACGGAGCAACGTGACGATCATTAATTTATTTCTCGAAACGGTTTGCCCAGTTGGTGAGTTCTCGAAAGCACAGGAGCACCTTCCTTCTGACTAAGAAAAAAGGAAAACACTGGTACACGCATCAAATCGTGATTATAACTACATGAAAACCTCTCGATGGCTATCAATTGCCGGGCTGAGGTAATCCGCTAGGTGCTAATTAATCCCAATAATGGATTAATTAGCCCCGCATGTTGCCGGTGCTACTTGCGAATCTGTCCGCAGTATTCCAGCACCACCTACTCGGACCCAGGTACCGCGCTGCCCGCAGTAACCAACGCGCTGGGAATGACAAAACTGCCCTCCGAACAAATTCCTCGCGCGGGCTCGCGGTCCTCACCAAACGCGCGTGAGGAGGCTGGTGATCCGGCCCCAGCCGAGCGGGCCGCCCCCCGCGCGTGGCAGCAGGTGGGACCGGCACAGCGGGCACGTCAGCCGGCCGAGGTCGATCCACCGGTCGATGCAGGCGCGGTGGAAGGCGTGCGCGCAGTTGCCCAGCCGCCGCACCTCGTCCGTCGCCTCCAGCCTCTCCAGGCACACGATGCACGCCGCCTCGTCGCCGTCGTGGCAATGGGCGCGCGGCTCCTGGTCCGGAGACGCCAGCTCGGCAGCGAGCTGGCCGAACTCGACGGCCGGGAGCCGACCCTTCACCTCCTCGGGCAGCGGGCCGTCCACTGCGCCTGGGGCCGAGCGGCGCGAGTGGTCGTGCTGGAAGCGGCAGAGGCCGACGACGGAGAGCATCAGCAGGAGGGCCTCCCTGACGGCGTGGAGGAGCTTGAAGAAGGCGATGATCGGCTTGGGGATGGCAAAGCAGTAGCACACCAAGGGGAATCCCATGGTCACGAATTAAACGCGGCAACAACGGCCGAAGCTAGCAGATCGCGAACACTGGTGGACGAGAAGAGGAGGATATGGCGGTCGACTAGTCAGGAGTGGTGCGCTTACGGGCGCTGGTTATATAGAGTGCGAAAGCTGGGTCAGTTTCACGTGGTTTTGGTGGACAGCGGCGGCCGGGGGAGGAGGCAAAGAAAAGGCCAACGTATTCGCGGTACGTTTCTGCGCGTTGGAACTGGCCAGCAGAAGCAGCCGAGGACGTTGCTGGCCGACGAGTGACGAGGTAGCACGTGCTAATGTTTGACCGCGCCCGCCGCGGTGGTCTAGTCCAGTGCGTTTTCACTTTCCAGGGGCGTGGCACACATTGGAAAACACGATTTGGGCGGAATTTCCTGGGGAACTCGGAAGGTTGACGGCCTGTGTTTATTACTTCGGGTGGGTCCACGCGCGGCAGGACGGGCAGACGAAAGAAATTTTACGCGACAGGGCTCTATCTCCCGCGTTTTAGACATCTCTTATATTTTTTAAGTAAATTATACTTTACACTAAATAAATTATTACTTGTTTTATTTTGCATCAGGATTTATACATACTTTTATTTTACATTAAGGTGGAGCAAATACAGTTTCACTTTGCACCAGAGTGAAAGTCAAAGCCGTGCCTGTGGTTGAAGCCAGGGCTATAGTCGAAGCTGTGGTCGACAACGAAGTAATGGTCGAGGGGCCGTGGTCGAAGGGTTGTGCTTGAAGTTGACGCCATAGTCAAAGTCGAAGCCATGATCGAAGAGGGGCTATGATCAAAGTTGGAGCCGTAGTCGAAGGGGGTCCTAGTTGAAGTCAAGACCCTGGTGCAAAATGAAACAATATTTGCTGCACCCAGGTGCAAAGTGAAAGTATGTGTAAAACCTGATGCAAAGTGAAACAAGTGACAATTTACCTGGTGCAAAGTGCAATTTACTCTATTTTTATATGTATCTTATATGTATCAAACGTTAATCTTAAAATATAATAGCAATTTAAAATAAAAGGTTTGACTTTTTCCCATCTATTATCTGTCATACAATTCATATCTCGGCTCCGTAACAATTTAAAATTTATGTGTTTCAAATGAAATAGCCAATCAAGCTTGTCGATATTTTAACATCGATCTTACGTATGATTTATTTTGATTCGGAAGAACTCTTAGAAGACTCGGTGTATGCGCCTGCGAAGTAGAGACACGAGAAACTTTATTCTGTTTCGGACCTTCTCATAATAGAATAACAACCCTACGTCCAATATGATTGCTAGTTGCTAGAAAGTGGATTACAACAAGAATTACACGAATGGCTAGTGCTATCTTGCATGAATGATCCACCAATTGTCCTCCTCTCTCCCTTTGACGTTAACCTTTAAATATCTGATGAAGCGACGGCAGTTGTCCCGCGACGGAAGATGCCTTAACGTTTCAGATGATAACCGCCCAATAGAAGTTATTGTCAGAGAGACACAAGAAGCCATTCACCGTGTAGCGGTTATTCTCAGAGAGATCGTGCGCAGTTAGTGGACTAACGCATATTCTAACCGCATTGTCAAACGAACCAACAATGTAGTTCATTGTCATAGATAAGTCGGTTGGAGATAGACTCGTCGTAGAAATTCTCATGACCACAGAGTGGTTGCAGTAAGACTTATGACTACATAGGTGTAGAAAGATTTACGATCATAGAATAGTCACAGTACGACTTACGGCTATATAGTCGTAGAAGGACTTAAGACCATATGGGTAGTCACAATAAGACTTGTGACTGTACGGTTGTAGAAGAACTTACGATTATATGGTCATAGAAGTACTTACGACTATCCTGCCATATTTACCTCTTATCGATAAGATGTATATTAAAAAAATATAATAACGTAATAATTTGAAGATTATTATGTCGTCGTCAAAGCTGTTTTAATATTTGATTTTACTGTGTGTTACAAATCTAGACCAAACTCAAGATCTGGGAGGTATGGCCCGGCCCGTAGGAGGTTCTGTTATGTGTTGGTTGGCTTTATTTACTATCGTCAGGTCAATTCCACACATTTCTCGTGTGGTATGTACTCCACGAAAGTAACCGTGGGGAGAGTGGTGTTCCACGTTTTTTCCTGTTGTTGGGGGTGGTGTTCCATGTTTTTTCCCCCTGTTGTTGACCTGGGTATAGGACCCCAGACATAGGACATTATGTCATATTCATACACGTGAAAAACTTTCACCACGCAAAGAGAAAATGAATGGAGCGAATGTTTGGTGATTGTAAGCTGGACGATGGGTGTTCGGTTTCTCCTAATCTCACCCTTATACATGTTCCCTCCTGTATATATTAGGAAAACAATTAACAAGATTGGGAATGAGGAATACCTGCTGCATATGTACTACATCGTGCCATGCCAGGGTATATTAATAGTATTAGTAGAACAGATCACCGTGGGTGGTCACGACTCACCATCTCTTTTCACAAACCGCATCGGCACACGACGACACGATGCACGTTGCCATTTAATTGGCTTTGCGCGTATCAGGGCGAGCCAGTTCGGTGAGCAAGCCATCCGTTGTCACGAGGGGGCGCACCGCGCACGTCTTTCGGTGGCACGCACGAGCACAGGGTTTCGTTCGGTGAGCGGTCTCTGTCGCCGGTTAGGCGAGTGACACCGTGGTATGTTGCGCATGGGCGGCGGCAAGCCATAACCCGTTCCAAACAGCACAGTAACGGACCGTTAGTTTTTTTTTTATTAAAATGAGACCAAAGTAATCGTTATTTTTTTTTCTAAAATATTTAATTTATATAAAAAACATCATTGTACCTTCGTGGATAAGACAAAACAAGAAAGTGTTAAAAAAGCTAATATCTTTCAAATAATTTTTGGCTTTTGAAAAGTAGAAACGAATCCAAACGGGGCCATAAGGCTACGCGACGCTTCTTCTTTCACACCCACACGCAACCGTGCTGCGAGTTACGCGTCGGGCGCGGACAGGGTCGGCTGTCCGTGACAGAGAAATGGAGTTCGAGCCATCAAGAGCAGTGAGGGGCGCAGCCAATCAACGCGAAAACGAACGTTGCCGAAAGTCCCAAGAATGAATCAACAGGATTTGGCATGGGCAGGTACCAGGGCAGCCAGAGCAACATGTACCCCAATAACAGTACTCGTATTGATGGATGGATGAATGAATGAATGGTAGACGCAACGCAAGATAGGGCCACTACTGAACTGGAGAAGATAGATGAGTACAGGTGGAGAGAACTTAATCCGTGCTCCTGCGATGTCGATAGATGATAGGGAGTAAAGCAGTCGGCAACTTTCAAGGCCGAGGTGCCGTCATTTGACAGAGTCCAAATCCACTGATGGGTCTCGACCGAGTGTTGCTCAAGCCCACAGACCAGCCAAATTCAGCCCATTCTCTAGAAGTTCCTCAGCAGATGGGGTTCCTTTCTACAGTGAGGACAGTTCTATGGTCTTGGGCCCTGTAGAACAGTTCTATGCCAAGAGGCTGTCAAAACAAGACGATGTAAACAGACAGTTTGAAATCCCAGGGCTCCCTAGGATTGAGCATTCTTCAGGAAAGTTCTGCATTGCAAGAAAGGGGTTTTCATATCAAATATATTGGATACCGATTATTAACAACACAATGGGAAAGTATAACGTTCTTCGGAACATTGAGAAAATGCTTGGCAGCTGGAGAGCAATGTTCAATCTGATGAAAGTAGACCATTGTCAAATATAAGTCATGTTTGATTGTTGTTTTCCAGTAAAAACAGCTATGAATATTGCCTGGGCTGCTTCCTAGTAGTAAAAGATTGACAATGCTATGGAACACTTTGGCGGTAAACTCATAAACTGTTTTCACAGAAAATATTGTCTAGAAAATGAAATGCAGTTTGCATCAGAAATGAGTAGGCGGGCCTAGGAAACTGAGATGTTGCTGGGAATTTACCTTTAGGCTTGGAAGAATGACAGAAGGGAGCATTCTCTAAATCTTATGCTACATTACTAAAAAATTGACTTGAGAGTAAATCTAAATGGGAGTTGTTTTTATTATATAGGACTCTTTCTTATCTTTTGAGTTTAAATATGTTTACTTCTCTTTTTTCTGAGAGCATTTAATCATGCATCATCGGTTTTTATTATAAATGTCTGACTATCGGTATTTGTTACAAATATAGATAGATGTCTGATCATAAATAGAATCAGATAGTTCCAGGTAAGACTAAAAATAGATGCTTTAATCTCATCCTGACGGTGCTGAGTAAGATGCAATGGACAGGCACAATTACAGGATGCAATAGAGAATGAAGTTAGGCATCCTACATTGGGCTGATTGATGTTACGGTTCAGGTGGAGTTTAAACTAATAATCTTCGTTCAGTTAACACAAGACTAGGCTGACCTTCTCTTGGTATAAAACTGGGCCATTTTAAATTTCGTGGGATCTGCGGCTTAACTCAGAAAGGCAGGCTTGTCATTGTAAAGTACCGATGGAGATTTCCAGTTTGCCACTATCCATGTGATTTTCCTAAATTTCAGGTATTCATTACATATAATTTAAATGAACTTATTCCCATCTTCGATATTTTAACCACCACACATTTTATAAATCTACTGAATGAAGTACTCATAAGCAGTGGTCGATCGTTTACATGAGAAACAAAAACACCATGTCAATAGTTCATCAGAAGATAGACTGTAATATCCCTTGGCCACAGCTAGAGCTGGACGTGAGATTTAGAACCAAGTCGCCACCAATCGGGAGAAAGAAATAGGAATAGAGGAAGAACAGAAGAACAAGAAAGGGGATTTAGATTTCATTCATTCCATAGCATAGCGTGTCACTACAACTCCATAGTTTTAACCATCCCCCACAGAACCCTTACAGGCGGACCCCACCTCGGGCCCACCACTCACACCATAACCGACTACAACTCCTCGTTGGCTTGGCGCCTTTGGAGCCTCCCGTTTCCTGCGTTTCCTGCTCCTCTGCTCTCAATGACCTGAAGCTTGCTTCTCCTTGCCTGTCGCAGGGTCGTTCCTGTCATTTTGGAGACCCTAGGGCACGATAAAAATAAGACCTTTCATTCTAATATAAATATATAACAATACATTTTATATCAGTTGTAAAAGGTAAAATTCAATACAGTAACCATTAGACAGTACGTCACAAAATACAAAGTACTTATTGGCAGCATTAGGTTTAATACATTACAAAATACAAAGAACTCATTGTCGACAATCCACTGACACATTAATATTATTAATAAATCTTAGAAAACTATAATATGCTACTAAGGACAAAACAATTTAGGAGAGATCATTCAACCTTTCATATGATATTAATGACTTCAAATAGTTTTTCCAATCTTTCTTAGATCTAATGGACATCTATATATAAAAAAGAAACTGATGTTACAAGAAAGTCAAAGATTTTTGTTGTGTAGATATTGCGTTGGAGACTTGGAGTGGTATTTACCAGATAATCAAAGAACAAAAATTCATAAAAATGTACCATATTTGCAACGGCTATATGAGAATATTTCGAGTAAAACTGTTACAAAATGAAAAAATTGATGGCAAATTGGTTGAAAATCAATGAAATCAGGCTCTCCTCTATTAATGGCGGCACTTATTTTGGGGGAAGAGAAGACCGAAAGAGGAGTGGAGAGGTCAAGGGGTGCAGGTGGTGTGCGTGGTGGATTGAATCTGGTGGATAACTTACTTGATGCGTTCCCTGTATAAATGTTCATACTTGGATATTTAGGAAGCGCTCAGTGCTGGATGCACAACATAGACCAAATGAGTCATTACTTGACTAAATGTTCATGCTTGGATATTTAGGGAGCGCTCAGTGCTGGATGCACAACATAGACCAAATGAGCCATTGCTTGACTTTGGCAGTTAACCCAACTAATCATTAATCAATTATATCCAATATTCAATACATAGGCTATATCATGCATGTATAAATACTAACATGCATGGCCCAGAGGCCCCAAGTTTTCTTGGGCCCTAGGCAGTCGCCCCTGTTTCCCAGGCCCAGGGCCAGCCCTGGTTTGTCGACGCCTTCTCTGTTACAGTACACCCCCTCCCCCCGCGGCAAACATTGCTTGTCCCCAAACAATAGCATTCGGAGATTTTTTTCCTGAGCACATTGAGGTCTTCCCAGGTCACCGATTCCGCAGAGATACCTGTCCACTTCACTAGACCTTGCGAAATCGTTGCATTTCCCTTCTTGACCAGCCTGCATTCCAGAATTTCTTCAGGTTCTATTGACAAAGCATCCAACTCCACCACCTTTGGCAACTCTTAAACATTGGCGTGTAGTCAGGGTGGAAAGGCTTTAATTGAGACACATGAAACACGGGATGAATTTTACTCTCCTTTGGAAGATCCAGACGATAAGCTACCAATCCAATGCATTCCAAGATGGTGAATGGTCCATAGAATTTAAATGCAAGCTTGGGATATGGCCAATTCAACACTGAAGTTTGTGCATACGGTTGGAGTTTTAGAGCAAGTACAATAGTATAGCCAACTAGTGGCTATAACACTTGTCCATTTCATCTATAGCCTTCAAAAAAATAGTTCATACAATAAGGTAGCTATTACAATAACTATTTGGCCCTACGTGTAAGAGAGTGAAATGCATATTTTTACGTGCTACAGCTAGCTGTAATTTAGTAGCCAGCTTCCTTCTCTCTCTTCCTTTCTCTCTCTGCCACATAAGATTTGGTTGATATTATATTTGCTATAGCCTGCTGACTAAATCTTATTGTACCTGCTCTTATAAGTACATGTTCCCCAACCTGAAATTGTTAGCCTTGACGCCCCTACATCTTCATTCGGTTCTGTGCTGCCGCCAAGTGCTGTTTAATCAACTCCATGTGTGCTGCCCGTTCCTTCAACATCTCACTCACCGACAGATTTCCAGTGTTATGTATCTCTGGTGCAGCCCCATAGTTTGGTTCATGGCCATACAAGACCTTGAACGGAGAACATCCCAACAAGGAATGGAAGTTTGTGTTGTACCAAAATTCAACCAAAGGTAATCAAGCCTTCCATTTTGCCGGTGAAGCATGCACGACACACCTCAAGTACATTTCCAAGCGTTGATTTATCTGCTCACTCTGCCCGTCGGTTTGGGATGATAGGTGGTGCTATACATCAACTTCGTGTCCATGGCCTTGAATAATTCCCACCAAAAGCCACTTGTAAAGACTTTGTTACGGTCGGATACAATAGTGCGAGGAACCCCATGGAGCTTGACGATATGTTCCAAAAACAGTTTGGCCACCTTTTGAGCCGTGAAAGGGTGTCGCAAAGCCATAAAATGTGCATACTAAGAGAACCGATCCACAATCACCATGATCACATTGTAATTTTCAGAGCTTGTTAAACCTTCAATGAAGTCCATTGTGAGGTCTTGCCAAGCACCCTTTGGAATAGGAAGCGGTTATAGCAATCCCGCTGGTGGGACCATTCTCCCTTTGCATGTTGGCATATACCAAATTGCTTCACAAAGCTCTCCACATCCTACTTCAATCCCTCCCAAAAGAACAACTTCTTAAGGCGTTGATAAGTGGCCTGTATGCCCGAGTGATCGCCAATAGGGCTGGAGTGAAACGTGTCGATCAGTTTGGTCTACAGTGCTGAATTCCCTCCAACTCAAACTTGGCCTTTGTTTTTAATTAATCCTTGGTGGAATTCATACCTTTTATCATCCGAGCTATGCACAGCCAATCGAGTTAACCTTTCCTGAGCCTCTTCATTAGTAACATAGGAATTCAGCACCTCCTAAATCCAAGTGGGGCGAACCTCGATATTGCTTGTAAAGCCATTAAATGACCGATTCTGGACAGAGCATCAGCTGCTAAGTCTTCTTTTCCTTTCCTATAGACAATGCGAAATTACAATCCTATTAATCTTGTCATGGCACTACTACAAAAAGCCTAATACTAGACAACACGTCACAGACGATTACCCAAAACCGTCAGTATTACAAACAATCACAGACGGTTTTAGTTTAGAGACTGTCTGTGTTAATGCCGTGCTAAAACCGTATGTGAAGATGTAATATCACAGACGGTTCATGATAAAAACCGTCTGTGAAGTATCATAGACGGTTTTAATAAAAACTATATGTGATATTACCAAAATATCATAGAAGATTTTATATTTGAACCGTCTGTGATACTTCACAGATGGTTTGTATTTAAAACTGTCTGTGATAATTCCACTACATTAATTACGCGCAGATCTGTTGACCCTCTGTCTTAAATTCCAAATCTAGGCTGCTGCTTTGAGCTGGAGGCGGGGCTTTGAGGCGGCCATTTAGTGAAAGGAGACTATTTGGCAATAGTGATTGTAGATCTATTCATTTCTTAAGTACATATGGTTAATAATTTGTTCCTAATTGTGTTATAATTTAGATCTAGCATTTGGTGAAAGGAGAATTGAAGATGATTTAGATCTAGCTCGCTTGATATAGAGAGAAGATTATTTACATCTAGCATGGTCTAGGATTTAGGGTTTAGTCAATTCATAGTCTATCTATACTTAATCCAATTTAATTAATTATTCTTGCTACATATAGCTACTTTAGATCGTGTGTGTGTATGTGGGTATGTATAGGGAATTTGATGTCTCATAGAAATTGTTTGTTAGGTCAGAATCAAAAGAAACTATATGGTAATGTAGGACTAAAGCTGGATGTAAGCTGAGAACCGTGTGAATGAAGAGTACGTTAATGGCATGTCTGCTTTTATAAGAGCTGCCGAGGAGAATATGTTGAATAAAGGAGTGAAATATATGTACTGTCCATGCATTGACTGCGATAATCTAAAGATGTTTAAGAACCGAGCATAGATTGAAGTGCGCTTGATTCGAAGGGGTTTCAAAAAGGGGTGTGTACGTTGGACTAGTTATGGTGAAGAGCAGATTACATAGAAAAGTAGTAATAATGACATCACTAACAAAGTCAATGATATGCCGCCGAATGATGTCGATTGTGGTTCCAATTTGGATAGGCTGCGTGATAACAATCTAGATCAAATGCTTCACGATGAAGGGAACTATGATGAGAGAGAATGTTAAATTCTGAGACTTGATGGAGGACTTGGAGAAACCTTTGTTCACATGCTGCAAGTCAAAGTACACGTGGTTGTCAGCCATGCTTGAACTGCTGAAATTGAAGGCAAGCAATGGTTGGTCCGATAAGAGTTTTATGGCACTGTTAGGTCTTTTAGTGGATATGCTTTCGGAGGAAAACGAGTTGTCCAACCTGCCTACAAAGCCAAGAAGGTTTTTTGTCTGTTGGGAATGGAAGTAGAAAGAATACATGCATATCTGAATAATTATATTCTCTATCGTAAAGAGTATGCAAACATGAATGTATGTCCGATGTATAACGTATCTTGATACAAGTGTAAGAATCAATTAGATGACAGCGAATGAATAGAGATGAAGAAAGAACTTCTACTAAGGTGGCATGATATCTTCCTGTAATTCCCCGTTTGAATTGGGATTTTGCGAACCCAAAGGAGGCAAAACTATTGTGTTGGCACTCAAATAAGCATAGAAAAGATGGAATGTTAAGACACCTTGCTGATTCCGCCCAGTAGAGAAGCATTGATAGGAGATTTGCAGATTTCGGTGTAGAACCGAGGAATATAAAGGTTGGATTGAGTATAGATGGAATGAATCCTTTCAGTAATATGAGCAGTCGATATAGCACTTGACTCGTGACTCTCTGCATCTACAACCTTCCTTCTTAGTTGTGTATAAAGTGGAAGTATATTTTGCTATCGATACTTATTCAAGAGCCGAAGCAACTTGGGAATGATATTGATGTGTACCTAGTACCATTGGTAGAAGATCTAAAAATACCGTGGATCGAAGGGGAACATGTATGGAATGCGTACAAATGAGAGAATTTCACTTTAGTTCTGCACCATAAATGATTATCCTGCCCTTAATAATCTATTGGGCCAGAGTACAAAAGGGAGCAAAGCTTGTACTTATTGCTTAGATGATACCTGTGACACGATCTAGATTTTCTGGTATTCGCTAGTACACATTAATCCTATATAACACTTCATAGTAATGCCTTTTGAACTAACAAATTCTATTTTTGCAGTACCACCAGCAGGCGCTGGGCAACACCTATGGATTCTATGTTTGCCACGACATGCAACTCCTCCTCGATTTCACAAAGACCAATGATCCTCAGGTTTGTCAATCTTGCAGTAATTATTTCATACTTATCAATTTACATATGTATACACGACATTGATATTTGTAGCGATAGGTTGTGTCCATCGCTACAACTCCGTTAGAACAGGCCGATCTCAGACAAATTTGAGGATAGTGTGTGTACTTCTTAATGTCTAAAGTCGTAAAAGAAGATGAGGAGTTCCACAATGTGGAATGAATTTGATTATGATAAGATTAAGCTAATTAATTTTACATGTGTGTATTGTTCATGGATGGATAATTTATTTCATTTCAGTTAATTGATATGTGAAATGGATGTTCTTGTTTCTAAAATAAATGAATATGAATTGGATGTATAATGTGTTGATATGCTTGTTTCAGAGGATATGGCTAGCATTTTCTGAGGCTAGCCAACAAAAAGGAATAGATTTAGGAATAGAAAAGAATATCACAGACGGTTATTATCTTGTAACCGTCTGTGATAGCGTACTATCACAGATAATTTCAACTAAAAACCATCTATGATAGTACGCTAAAAACCGTCTGTGATAGTACGCTATCACAGACGATTACGAGTTAATAACCGTCTGTGATAGGCTGCATCACAGGCGGTTCGAAAGCCGTTTGTGATGACCTCATGTCATTACTGACCCATAAACTCAGACGGCTCACTAAACCGTCTGTGATGACGTTTTTGAATCATCTGTGATGGCCTTTTCTGTAGTAGTGTGGCCTTCCTTTGCATCTCAGACTGTAGTTGTTGTTCATCCAAATAGCTCAAACTCCGATGGTCTATTTTGATAATGGACTCTTCGTGTTGTAAATATGACCTCCACCTCTCCATGACCATAATGAATGCCAAGAACTCCTTTTTGTATATCGAGAGATGTTGATGCTTAACCCCCAAAGCCTTGCTCAGAAATGCTACAGGGTGCTCTCTTTGCATTAGCACAGCCCCCACCCCTCTCTCACAAGCATCTGTCTCTACTACAAAGGTGTGATGAAAATCAGGCAAGGTTAGCACTGGAGTGGAAGACATGGCTTGCTTGAGTTGACCAAAGGCCGATGCAGCTTCCTTATCCCAAACAAAGGCCTTCTTCAAAAGATTGGTCAAATGTTTGTTTATAACTCCATAGTTGCGCACAAACTTCCTATAATAGCTGGTCAGCCCAAGAAAACTGCGTAGCTCAGTGACATTCATTGGCACTGTCCACTCCATCATAGCTTGTGTCTTTTGAGGATCTGTAGCTACTCCTTGGTCTGAGATAATATGTCCAAGATACTCTAATTGTTGCTGGGCAAATGAACATTTGGATCGCTTGGCATATAGCTCATGGACCTTCAACTTCTTTAACACCAATTGCAAGTGTTCCCATGAGTTTTCAGATCAGGATTGTAGATCAATATGCCATCGATGAACACAAGAATGAACTTCCTCAAGTAGGGGCTCAAAATTGAATTCATCACACACTGAAATGTGGCCGGGGCTTTGGTTAAACCAAAAGGCATCACACGGAATTGGTAATGACCATGATGCATTTTAAATGCCATCTTAGCTTCATCTTCCTTGCACATACGGATTTGGTGATATCCAACCCTTAAGTCCAGCTTGAAGAATAATTAAGTTCCCGCTAACTCATCTAACAACTCATCGATCACCAATAGTGGAAATTTGTTATTAACTATGAGCTCATTCAACCGATGGTGATCCACACAAAAGGTCCATGACCCGTCCTTCTTTTGAATCAACAAGACCGGAGAGGCAAATGGGCATGCTTGGCTTGATTACACCCGAGGGCAACATTTCCAATACTTGTCTCTCAATTTCATCCTTGTGCAAGGGAGAGTATTAGTAGGGACAAGAGTTTACTAGTGCTACACCCGGCACCAAAGGAATGGAGTGGTCATACTCTCGGTTTGGTGGTAGGCCCTTGGGCTCTCAAACACATACTGGTACTGCTGCAATACTAAATCAATCTCAGGTGGAATGGGTAAGATGGGTGTTCCTTGTGACTCCTCCACCATAGCCAAGGCCCAAACCTCGTTTCTTTGCTGCCATTTCCAATATTGTTCCATTGGAAGCTCCTTCAACACATCCATTTGCAGGGATCAAACACCTTGCAACATTATCCCTTTGCCTTGATGCTCAAACTCAAGCATTTTATACTCCCAATGGTAGTTCATAGCCAGTCCATCCCCAAGTTGCATCATGTGCTCCCACTCCAATACCCTCATATCAGTGGTAAAAGTGTGTCCTTGCGTCCACCAAAACAGTTTAGGCACCCATTGGTCACAGTCTATCACCTCTCCATTGGCCACCCTCACTTGAATTGGCTTTGCCTTTTGTGGCTCACATGCAATATGGTCCAGGAAGTTGGCATTGGCGAAGCTGTGTGAACTTCTTGAATCAATCAAGATAAGCATCACTTGGTTCTTCACTAGCGCTCTAACCCGCACCGTTTCCCCTTCCTTCGTTCCTGCAAGTGCATTGAGGGATAGATGATATTGCTCTTCTTCATTCATGTTCACTAACTCCGCCATATCTAACACGGCATCCGAAAGCACCCCGTTCTGGTCCTCAACCATGATGGCCTATACTTGGGCTTGAATCTTCTTCTTGCAATGCAAATGATGGTTTGGCTCATATTTCTCCCCATATTCGTAACATAAGCCATTGGTGCAACGATATTCCTATAAGTATCAGGCTTTCCATAATTCTCCTTGTCCTAACTTCAGGGAGTTGTGAGTACTCTTTTCCTTGTTCAGTCCACCTCCTCCTGACCTCTTGCTGTTTTAGCCTTCCAACTCTTGCCACGGTCCAAAACATCCTGTTGAACACGAACCAGTAGTGCCGCCCGGTCAACTATTTTTGACACCTGACTTTGCACCGCTCCTCACACTTCTGGCTTCAGCCATTCACAAAGTGTGACACAAACCATTCTTCATCATAGTGTAGGTTGTACATGGACAATTCAAACATTAGCTCCTCAAATTGTTTCTTGTATTAAGCCATTGTTCCCGTTTGCTTGATCTCCATCAATTCATCCAGACTTACGATGGTTGAAGGCCCCAAACTTCAATTCCACCGCATTGATGAATTGCTCCCAACCTCCCAGCGCATGTCGTGCCTTGTACACCTACAGCCAACACGCGACATTGCCTTCCATATGCATAGTTGCCGCCGTCACTCACATAGCCTCCGAGATGTTGAACATGTTGAAGTAATCAAGGCACTTGTCTCGCCAAATCCGAGGATTCTCTTAGTCGAACTTTGGGAAGGAAAGCTTGGGCAAAGGATTCCTGGCCCCACCCTGAAATCTCTTGATGGGCGTGAACTTGACCTTGGAACTCTTTGTGGTCCTTCAGTCGAACAGTTGGTGTGCGCCCCTCCCGATGATAGTCTCAGAGCATCTCCAGCCCCCGCCCCTAGGCCTCCTAGTGGTGCTGGCGTGAGCACCCGTTTCCCCCGCCGTCGATGCCACACCTGGGCATCCTGGACTCGCCGCCGCCATCTGGTCCATCATGATTCACCAACAATTGCTGATCCTTGGAATTTTGCTCTACGGCCTTGGTCGCTAGCTCTACCTGCACATCCATCTGCTGTTGTGTGGCCCCAATCGCTCCCACCTGCGCGAACAGGAGGTTGAGGCTCTCCTTGATTCGCGCCAGCTTCTCCTTCGAACGCACAACCGTTTCTCCCATAGTGTCCAAGACGAATTGGGTCTACACTAAGGGTTGTGGAGGAGTCGTAATGATCAGACGCTAAGCTGAGCCAACCAAATTCAGGGATTTCACAGAGATCGTCAGATCAAGCGAATTTGGTCTGAGTTCTTCAACCTTCTTTCGGGATTTTACAACTCCAAGCCAAGCGATCCCCCTATGGTACCCAGCTCTGATACCAAATTGTGATATCCCTTGGCCACAGGTAGAACTGGACATGAGATTTAGAACCAAGTCGCCACCAATCAGGAGACAGAAAGAGGAATAGAGGAAGAACAAGAAAGGGGATTCAGATTTTATTCATTCGATAGCATAGCGTGTCATTACAGCTCCATAGTTTTAACCATCCCCCACAGAACCCTTATAGGCGGACACCACCTCGGCCGCACCACTCACACCATAACAGGTTACAACTCCATGTCGGCTTGGCGCCTTTTTAGCCTCTCAATGACCTGAAGCTTGCTTCTCCCTGCCTGTAGACGCCTTCTCTGTTACATAGACTTGATAGCAAATTCTAAGTTCCATAGGACTGACAAAATGAAGTTGCTTTCATAGATAACAGTCTTGTCGAGGCATCCAAAACTACGACCTAAAGTAACATAGCTGAAAAAAATGAATGCTTCTTACCAATCACTCTGTAATTCCAAGAAGGCATACCAATGTGTAAAATCACCTTCAGTAAAATCTTAAATGCATTTGCTGCTGATCAATAGACTGTCAAACCATAAAGGACATCGGAACCAACCTTGTCAAACCCTGAGAAGCTGAACCTTGTTCTCAATGGCAATGCCTATCCAGTCCAGGTGCGCGGCTGCCCACTGCAGCTCGTTTACCTCTGCACCCGCGTCATACACCAGAACAGGATCAATCCCCACGGCAGGCACCGCGGCCGCCGTCTCTGGCAGCTCCCAAATCAGCGCCTGCCCGTCGTCCCCAGCCGAGCAGAGGTGCCTCGTGGCCTGCGGCGCCCAAGCGACCGCGTTGACACACCCCCGGTGCCTGTGCAGCTCGGCCACCGGCACCCCGGGCGCGCGTATGTCGAGCACGACGACGGCGCTGCTGTCCATGAGCAGCGCGGCCATGTATCGGAGGTCAAAGCGGTTCCAGGCTAGCCTGAGGAGTGGCGTGTCCGGGCGGGGGCTCTCATAGATGATGGTGGAGCGCTCCTTGTCCCGGAGGTCGAAGACGCGGACGGAGCCATCGGCGGAGACGGATGCAAAGACCCCAGCCTCCCCCCCAGGCGATGTCGTGCACGGCCTTGTCGTGCGCGATGAGCTGCGTCTCGACGACGCCGCGGTCGATGTCCCAGACGGTGCAGGTGGTGTCGATGGATGCGGTCCCGATGCGGCGGGGCTCGACCTCGTTCCAGTCGAAGGAGGTGAGGGGGGCGCAGAACTCGGAGGCGGAGGCCTTACGGTTGTCGAGGACGGAGCGTAGCTCGGGAGCGGCGGGGGCGGAGGCGGAGAGGTTGTCGAGAGGGGTGAGATAGAGGCGGAGGGCGTCGGAGGAGGAGGCGAGGAGAGGCGGGGAGGCGTCGCGCGGGTGGAACTGGAGCTTGGTGGGTGGGTAGGGGTGGTCGAAGGAGAGGGCGGGGAGGGCGCGGAAGGAGGCAGCGGAGGGGTGGACGGGGTCGAAGGAGAGGAGGGAAACGCGGTTGGTGTAGTCCTCAAGGAAGTTGCCGGCCGCGAGGACGGGCGCGGAGGGGGAGAAGGCCAGCGCGTAGATCGAGTGCGGGAGCTCGCACGTGAAGGCGTGCGGGTTCGGTGTTGCGTCAACCCCCGCCACCGCCGACGCTGCTGTCGATGGCGCCGGCTTCCGCTGGTCCATGGAAGAAGATCTTGGCTTTGCGTTGTTTCGGGTGGATTCTTGGGCGGTGGACTTGGATTTCCCGGGAGTTAGCAAGGGGGAGCGGCCGAGCCGAGCGGGTGGGAGAACTGGGATCGAAGGTTCAACGCGCGCGTGCGGCAGCTGAACGGCGGCCAGGCACGGGGTTGAACGCCGGTACGGTCGCTTGGCCGTGGCAGGTGGGCGCGACGCACGGACGAATCAGCCGTCGGTTGGTCAGACCTTGTCTCGATGAGTCCTAACCACGGCATCCGTAAACCGAACAGGCTAGCGGGTCGCGTGGTTCGGTTGTCGCGCGCATCTCTCTGGTCAAGTGGGCCATCCGTTCGAGGGGGTGAAGACGACGGAATGGAAGGGAGCACGCGATCGGCGGTTGCCGTTCTAGTCGCCGGAGCAGCTTCCAGCTGCCAATGGGCAGACGGTGCGGCGGTTGCTTGGGATCCCATCGTCCGTCGGGCGGTTCTCAACCGCGGAGAACGAGCCGGCGGCTGCCAAGCCCCCAAGGAACGTCGTCGGGTGACCGGGGTAACATTGTTTGACCACCGTCGCCTAGTGCTGATAACCTTGCATTCTTGATGCTGCTGGGCACCGAGTAAACCCAGCATCTGTCTTTTCGATTTTGACGGTAGAGCAAATTTTCAGTGATGCCTGGGGCCTCTCAGGCTCCCAGTCAAGCAGCTAAAGTATATCGTCAAACTGATGATCTAGCTAATACAACCGCCAGCTTGAATAATATTGATTAAGCGACTCCCCTACAGCCCTGCAAGTAAGCAATACAAACACTTCGACTATTCGTCAAGGTTAGAGACATGAGACACATCATAAAACCTGCTATTCAGAACATTGTGCCTTGGAAAGTTTGGGGAACAAACAAACATGTAACGGCAAGACAAACTGCAAGGCAAAATTACGAGCTTCAACAGCAAAAACGAGCTTAACTAAAGATGCGTGCCACTGCATGACAAATTAAGTAGCGACTGTTTTTGTATTCTGACAAGTCAAAACTCTATAAAAGGTACATGATCTCATGAGCAATCTTTGCAAGCATCACGCTTCAGGTGTTCTTAACGCGGGGAACTGAACAAAGCTCGGCTGATGATACCAGTTGCCTCAATGTAACGATCAACACAGCGCGATAAGCAACTGCTCTCGCTTCCACTCAAGCTTGATCCTGGCTTGGCCACACACTTCTCAAAGCACTTGCTCCCAACAGTCTGTGACATTGCAAGAGATAATTTACTAAAATCGCGCTATGTATTTTAAGAAACAAAATATAGCAATATGAGAAATAGACAGGCAATTTACTAAAAATATGTCATTTTGTCTTTTTACATGTAACATGGTTGTTTATATGTAATATATCAACAATGATGAACACAATGTTTAAAGAGTTGTGGATGTTCCAAGGCAACAAAAGAGCTTTCAAACTCCCCCCTCATGTGACCTCAAGGACAAACCAATCAGTTAATAAAACAGATGATTCAAAGGTGAAAATTAATAATAATGGTGAAGCAACAAGAAGGCCAGAAACTTCACTAACTGTTTGTATATTTCGTTGTTGCAGCCTTTTAAATTAAAGGTTCTGGCTCAACAAATATTACAATTCATATCATTTAAGAATTACTCAGATACTTTTAGCCACAAGAAAAAAACCATGTTGAAGTCAAATAGATGAAGGCATACACATATCAAAGACAATGCAGAATGTCACACAAGCACGTGAGTCATGAAGGCAACATTGTGAAGGCAACATTTGGAAGTACCTAACTCAATATGTAATCTAAAAGGTAAGTGACTTGACGTGCCTAGTCTAACCAATTAATCCAGTTTACTATATCTCAATTGGATATCTAATTGGATCATGAGGGTTTTTTTTCACCAATCCCACAAGGCTTTAGACCATCACTACATAGGACAAGAAACATCTAACATGCTACATCACCATCAACATCCCTCCAAATAAACGTGCAGGCTTAATTTGAACTAAGTGCAAAACATAATAGTTCATATCAGAATAATACTACAATCAACCAATACCACGAGCATGGCTTAAAAGTTATAACATGCTATCTTCATCTGAATCATTTATGCCGACATGTTAAAACTGGGTTGTCCCTTCGATTAGGTTATACAAGTTTGTGGGGGTAATATAGAAGACCAAATCATTCCTAAAGAAAGGACAATATTGAACATTAGAAGGTATAAGCCCCCAGAACAGGACATGCACCTAATAAAACCTTAACAATGTTTTCTCCTTGCAAGCACAATAGCTATACCTATCTGAAGATAAATCTATTTATCTATCTAAGAACCAATTGGTTTAGTAAATCGTTACCATCAATTACAACAAAAGAACCCTCATGATGGTTTAGTAACAATGTTTTGCTTGATTTCAACGCAATGCAAATCAGTATGATAGCTCGTATCAGAAAGCACAATGGCATTACAATCACTCGATGCTGTGAACATGGCTCACAACTTACAACATGTCATGTTGATTGCAAGTTAACAAGCATTTCCTTTAGCAATGGAAATCAGCAACTGAGCTTTAGACGTCCTATACAAACTATTATGAGTGCAATGGCATTGAGACTGGATTTTGGGGGAAAATCATACACCAAAGAGAAGCAGAAACTATCCTGTACCAACATGGTTAAACTGGCTTGCCCATCCAATCCGGTTACAGTTTTATGGGGGGTGATGTACAAGCTGAAATTACCCCCAATCAAAGCTAAATCTTGCATAAGCTGCTGATTGCTCAAATCCAGAATCTGTAATCCCCCAAAACAGGACATCTATCTAATGAAAACTTAGCAATGTGCAATTTTGTACCCTTGCAAGCACAATAACTAAGCCTCACTGAAGCTAAATCTATTTATTCATCTACGAACTACTGATCAATTAGCACTGGCCTCATCAATTACAACAGAAACAGAAAAGAACCCAAAGCCTCGCTTCCCTCATGAGAACCTGCTATTAGGGAAATCAAGAATCATCTATGCTTAGTAACTAGCAGCCTGATGATCCACACAGATAAGCATTAACAAAAGGACTAGATCACTAGAAGATTTTTTTTGGGGGGGGGGGGGGGGGGTCTCACCTCAAGAAATTCCTGGGCGTAGGCCTGGGCGAGCTGCGCCTTGATCTGGTCCATGATCGCCTCCGTGTTGCCGGCCGACCCGGACGATGACATCGACGGCGACGAGAAGGAGTCCATGCCGGCTTCCCCTTGCTTGCTTTCCAAGCCTTCGCGGGCGATCGGTGGTTACACTGCGTTCTCCTGCGTCGAAGATTTCTGGGCACGCTGGGGCGGCGCGTGAGCGGGGTAAAGTGATAAACCCTAGTCAGCGTATTGGATCTGTGTCATAATTGGGGAAGGGCCGGCCCACCTTATCCCGAAAATGTTGGCCCATTTTGTTTTGGGCCAATCCATAGCCCACTGGGCCCATGCGGACATGTGAATTTAACGACACTATATCGCTTTTTCCTCCAAGTTTTCTCAAGTTTATTAAAGCGCCTACCTAAAAGGCTAATAAAAATCGTTGCACCTCACACGTTAGGGCATCTTAGCGACAATTGTGTGCCCACGCTCCCGTGAGGTTATGAAATCATATTTGATATACAAGTATACATGTGTGTTCTCGCAGTGTGCATATATATATATGCCGGTGGAGGCGTGCGCCTATCATTATACTCTCAAAAGTTGTGCACCAAGAACAAGATGTCGATAAAATGATATATATTCTAAATCTAACCATCAAAATAGCCTAGGGAATTCTTCAGATTAACTTGTTACCAAGGTACCACTAATCCAGACGACTAACACCTTACCGGTTGTACTCCATTTTGCAGGAAACATCTAGCTAGGAGACTTTGAGCCCCAGGTGCCGTAAAACAAGGAAGGAAACGAAGAAATTTACCGCGCGCGCGCGCGCGGTGGTGGTGGGATATGCTAGACGACACCGCTGCAGCGTGTGACCCCGGCTGTCCCTGCCTGCGCTTCGACGCGGCCTGCAAAGCCTGCGGCATTGCCCTAGCAGGGGTCCCTGCCTCCATGAACCATCCAAATGTAAGGTTCAAAAGCATTGTTTCTGCCTAGCTACTAATGCAGGCATGCACAGCTGCCGACTGCAGCGAAAACAAAATTAATGTTCATGAGTGGATCGAGTACATGGAAACGAAAGCATGTACAGGTATGCATGCATGCAGATCCGTCTGCACTTCTTCGCACAATGGCTGGTGATAGGAGCGCTGAAAAGCTGCATACGCAAGCCTGCGCTCAAGACTAGTTGTCGTTGACATGAACTGGTAGTTCGTTGCTTCTTTCTGCAGTGTCAGTTTATATATGGCCACGACTCAGCGGCTAGCAAGCTATATGCATAATTTATACAAGGATTACACATGATTTGCAGACAGATTTCTGTTCTAAGGCCAGAAAGGGAGGGGATATACTATTATTATTCAAACAACTAGCGATTGGCCCGCGTAATTGCGTGGTTTGGTGTAGTATAGTATAACTTTATGTAATTCCAAATTTATATTTTGTAATCTAAATTTGAATTTGGGATATTTAATTTCATATTTAGGTAGCAAATTTTATTTTGAGACGTCTCCTTATGTGTAAATGAGAGGATTGGAAGGTGTAGATCCATCGAGCAAATTTACACTTTCAAACTTTGAATTAAATGTAGCGCTATTCTTTTCTTTTCAAATTAATATATCTCTAAACCAACTATTGAATCTAATCCTTTAAAATTAGTGTCCACCAAATTAAAGGTTTGATTTTTTTCAAATTAATATATCTCCAAGACAACTATAGAATCTAAGACTTTAAAATTGGGTCCAGCAGTTGAAGGATCAGATGTTTTTTTGTGAGAATTTTTAGTATATTTCTCTTTTCTCTTAGATATTTGATGGCTCTTTGTTCGTGGCAAGAATATTTGCTAGTGGAGCATTTTGCGAGAAAAAGGCACAACAAAGGAATGTGGCAAAGGAATCATATATGTATGCTAGCTTTTGCTTTGCTTGATGAGAATAAAGCTAGCTAGCTAGTACTCCGATGAGTTTGTTCTCTCGTTATCTAATTAAGTGAGGGACCTCATGAAAAGGTACAAGAATGTTTGTATAAACCATTATTAATGTATATTGTTGAGTTAACATTAAAATTTATAAAATATTTGAATTTTTAGTCTGGTGGTTTTAGCCTCAGGCTATCAGACCAGCCTTGTGAGCGGTATGACCGGTGCAATTGGTCTAATCGGTCGGTAGTTGGCGGTCAGACCGGACTCTTGAGTTTTTGAGCATTGAATGGTCAAACCGCCCATAGGGGCAGCCTGACCGACCACATGATGGTGGTTAGACCAACTACGATTTGAATTTCAGCTGAGAGTTGTGAATTTTGGAAATTTGACCATGGATCAAGTCGAATTGTCATAGGTCAGTGCATTCATATTGTATAAAGTATGTTGAACTAATGTGGGTCAAATTATAGAGCCCAAAAATAATTTCTTAGTCTTAGATGTGTAGGAAAGCTTAAAGTCAACTATGGTCAACGACAAGGATCAAGACTACACTCATAGAGGAGCCAAGGTCCATAATGGTTATGGATGTCAGGTGGGATAGTTAAGCTCAAGCATGGCACAAGGAGGGTAAATAATATTGAAAGGAATGTTGAAGCGATAGGTTCTACTAAATGTTTTGGTCGATCTAAGTGAGGCGTGATTGGTGGGAATCGGATCAGGGAGGCTTATCGATACGTAACAAGGCATTGGTGTATCTACACGTGGTAAGCATGGCTATTTCTTGCATGTGAAGAAGTTGACAGGGTCAAAACAAGGGCATTTTGGTGGTTGACCAAATACCGAAAACTATGTTGGATCAAAACCACGGCGCTTGAGCAGCGCTCGAGATAGCGGTTTAGGTCAAGGAGATGCTAAGAATATCAAGTAGATCAAAGGCTAAAGACTTAGTGGGTTCAATATCATGTGCTTTGAAAAGCGTGCATGAGTTAAGTATGAGCATAAAACCTATGTTGTGTGGGGTTAATAGATTTTCCCAATTGTGCTAGTGGATAGTATCTATTAGAGTTAGATGTGAGCTAGTTATTCCATGTATTAAGTGGTTGGGAATGGAGGCTTGTGGCTAACTATTCTAACCATCATTGAGTTAGGTTTTGAAAGAGAAGAGTGAGTGTTGCGGTATGCTCTCTTTTCCTTCTCACCGAGTACCTGTAAAATCTTCATTCACAAATAGCAAAATAATCAACTTTGTTCATCTCCCATGAAGTATTCTTGTCTTAGTTGATTTGCTCTTATTCTTTTGGTTCTTTGCCTCTTCTATCCCCTTTTTGATTTTGCTGCGTGCCAAGAATGTATAAGTGATGGAGATGATTCATATAGATCAAATATCATCCATCTAGGTATTGTGGTTTGCGAGATTCTGAAGTTATCCAATTCTTGATTGAT
Source organism: Dendrocalamus latiflorus (assembly GCA_017311315.1). Taxonomy (NCBI): domain Eukaryota; kingdom Viridiplantae; phylum Streptophyta; class Magnoliopsida; order Poales; family Poaceae; genus Dendrocalamus; species Dendrocalamus latiflorus. The sequence continues at coordinate 40,942,736 of CM029610.1, forward strand.
TTGGAGCCCTTCTCAGGATTCTTGATATGAGGGTTTTGGCTTTAATTCGTTGGATAGTTTTGTTTGTTGTGATATGTGAAAACACATCTAGAGCCATCTTGATTGCTCTTAACCCGCTAGCAAGTTGTTTATCAAGTTTTTGAGCTTTACCCAATTTGGTACAACCTAGCATATTTTGAGGAAAGATTGAAATTTTGACCATGATGCTTGTAATCCTTGGATGGAATAGGTTTTTGAGATCCTCTGCAAAGTGTGTACAAAGTTTAATCTTATTTGATCATAGATTTTGAAGTTTACGCCAAAAGTGGTTTGGACTCAGGCTGATTTTATGCTCTGGGAATAGGAGAGCGGTCAGATCTCTCCTGGACCCGGTTAGACTAATTGTCGGTCAGACTACTAGATAGTAGTTGATTAGACCGTCAGTCTATAATTGGTGCAACTAGTTAGGTGCAAAGTTCGTGCATCTTCGTCATTCCAGGTTGTTGATTGGTTTTAGTCTGTGAAATCTGATCTTCTTAGCTCTCTAGCTCTGGAGTGAAAAAATTTTGGTACTTGAAAGAAAATTTAAGAAGGCACAATTCACCATGCCTCCATTGCCATTGCTAGTCCTACAAGTGGTATTAGAGCCGGGTTAGTTTTTCTTGATAGATCTTAACTGGTTTTAGAGCCATAGTATCAGATAAGGACTCCACCAAGCCATCGGTCTTTGATGGGGTTAACTATCCCTATTGGAAGGCCCAGATGGTAGCTTACATCTAAGCCCACTTGCAACCAACGTGGGAGACATTCAAGAGACCATATGTTGTGCCTATTGATGATCAGGTCACTCTGGCAAATACTAAGGATATGGAAGCAAATAACAAGACATGTAACTTCTTGATTCAGGGGCTTGGTAGATCTAAATTTGATCGAGTATCTCACTTGACATCTGCTTATAAGATCTTAAAGACCCTCACTGATTACCATGAGGGTTCCACAGCGATCAAGGAAGTGAGACAACCAATTCTAGAAAGAGTACTCTAAGTTTGAGTAAAAGTCTAATGAATCCTTGTATGGGTTGTTTGCTAGGTTCACCTAAATTCTCATCAACCCATGCGCAGTTGGCTTGACTTACTCTGAGTCTAAGAATGCACGTCAAGTGCTTGGTTCCTTAGGGCATCTCCAATGGTTCTAGCTAGCAACTAACTATAAGACTTCCACATCATTTATATAGTACACACTAAAGCTAGCATTCTAAAGAACTATCTATAAGGATAGCTATTTGATGCTTACATGCACACACAGAATTTATAGAGGCTGTCTCGTTTGGCGTTATAGACTAGTGCTTAAGGAAGAGCTGGCTCGATTTTTTTGCATACTCTCTTTCTTCCACATAGGATATATGCTGATGTGTACATGCATATAACTAGCTGACTCAGACCATTGGAGATGCCCTTAGATGTGAAGGTTTGGAGGATGAACATAACATCAATCAATGACAACACTATCATGAGTCAACGACATTTGGAAAAGCTTTCTAGCTCAAGAAGATAATGAGAAGATTAAGTGGATCAAAGGCTAAAAACTTAGTGGGTTCAACTTCATATACTTTGAAAAGCGTGCATGAGTTAAGTGTGTGTATATTAGTATCCATTAGGGTTAGATATGAGTTGGTTGTTCCATATATTTAGTGGTTGGGGATGGAGGCTTGTGGCTAACTATTCCAAGCATCCTTAAGTTAGGGTCAGGGTTAATTTGAGAGAGAAGAGTGAGTGCTATGGTGTGCTGTCTTGTTCTCTTTATGAAGTGGCTGTGAAATCTTTATCTTTAAATAGTAATATATCAACTTTGTTCATCTCTCATGGAGTGTTTTTGTGTTGGTTGATTTGCTCTTATTTTTGTTGGTTCTTTGCCTCTTCCCTTCTTTTCTTGATCTTGTTGCGTGCCAAGGACGTGTAAATAATGGAGATATCTCATGTATATCAAATCTCATCCATGTAACACTGTGGTTTGCAAGATTTTGAAGTTGCCTAGTTCTTGCTCGATTTCGAGCTTTTCTCGAGTAATCTTGATTTGAGAGTTTTTGCCTCGAATCTTTAGTTGGTCTCACTTGTGTTGTCTATCTCCTCAACACAAGGACTTATATAATGGAGGCTACCACCTCACACCAAACCAACTACTTCTTAGTGGATCACACCACTTATAATTGGATAAACTGGTAATCCACACATAAATGGATTTTATATTACACACACTCGCATGTTTTTCAAAGTGTGACTTCCAAATGATCCACAAATCCGATAACACATTTCATATACAAAGACATAGCCTAAACCACTTAGACTGGTGCCGCAGTTTTGCAAACCGCCACTCCACTTGATATTAGACAATTTTCATAATTGCCACCCACCAGTTTTCGTAAAGATGTGATGCCCAATGATTCGCCGCCAAGATCATAAGCTCATGTCGAGGTCGTCACCACTTGAAATGCTCGAATCTAATGGTACACTACATTACATCATAGTCTTTGATGCCCAATGTCTTATTACCAAAATCGTACGTCTGCTCCAAGAACCATCATCACTTGAAACACACAAGTCCAATTGGCACACCACATGCATGCATTGCCTTGTCATGATCCTTGTCTTTCTCCTGTGCTTCTTGGCTAAGATGACACTCTACTTGGATTTACACGACACGCCATGACCACCAAGCCTCGGTCTTGCCGTTGGCTGTAGTCAATTATCAAGCAGCTACACCCCAAAGACAAAGCAATTGATCTGAGCACAGATGACATGTATTTGACTCTCAATTATAAAATATAATGCATAGACCTTTGCCATGAATAACCTTTGCACGGAAATCCCATGACTAACACTGCATAGAATCTCGTAGTGAGTAACACCACCAAAAATAACTCAAAACCAATTTCTCTCAGAAACAGGGGACGGTATGACCACGGGCACCAAGCCAGTCAAACTGCCAGCTCTCCGTCGATTGGACTGTCGATACGGCCGGCCACATCCCCACCGGTCAGACTACTGCCACGGGCCAGTCTGATCATAGCTACTCAGCGGTCAGACCGCCACCCTAGACCAGTCTAATCGGTGCTACCAGAAAAGCACATATCAAAATAAAAATTCACAAAAATCAAATTCAAACAATAAAAACAATGCACAAGTAATATAAAATACTCATCGCTCTCATGAAGCTACAATCACATGGTGACATGGTCTTACTGCACTCAATTTTATTATAACCGCCATATGAACAACTGAACCGAAGAAAAAGGATAAAAACTTACCGGGGGAAATTCACTCTATTGCCATGACATATCTCATATCTGAAGTCCCGACCATTGCCAGTAAACGCAGTGATCACTGACGATGTAATTTAAGACATCGGACAATATATTGAATCCAATAAAAGAAAGATCCGGCATTTCAGGTGCAATAAATGGTAGACAACAAGCTCCATTGGTGGGATAAACTGGCGGCAGGGCTGTACTAATGTCACGGAAGATTTCATTAACAAGCATGATGTGGAGAGAAGTTATGTTCTGAATTCTAAGTTGCATCTGCCACCTACACAATTTCATAACTGAACTCGATTGCGTTTAGATGAAACGAACCAAGGCAAATTTCAAGTCTTCAACACAAACTGTGAGCATTCTGTTCATCATTGTTTACATGAAAAACATCACACGAACTTGCTGGCGTGATCTTTTACTGTGCATGGTATATAATGTTCTGCTTATATAGGTTTTTGCTTAGAAAAGCTAAAAATTTAATATGAACAGCTGATTTCTCGAAGCGACTTTTTCACTTCTTTCACTACCGTCTCACTTCGGGGATAAGGTAGGGGTTATGGGTGCATCACGCACCTCACTCCTCTCGCTCCCATCACACGTATGCATCTCTCTCACTTTTTCCACCGATTGTCCCCTTATTCTAAAAACTATTTCTTTTAACCACTACTATTTATTTTCAACCAAAAATTATAAATCATAGCCAAAAACCATTAACAAAAACCAACCCAAACACCTCATATTTACCTGCTGTGTGGCCGCCTAAACATTCAGAATCTGCTTGATAATTTACTACCTAGAGAGATCCGTTCTACCCTACCACGGACAGTAGTGGTGTACTTATGAGGATGCCTTCATACAGGAACAGAGGCGAGGAATATGGCGAAGTCCCAAGAGCCTTCGTCCTAGCTTCCTGTATCCATTAAGTAACACGCTGTAATTTGTAATTGCATTAGAGTACAGGCCTTAATTAGGGTCAATGTAAATGTACTCCATAGCAATTAACTCATTCCCTGTCCTATATATACACAGGATCTGATTCGCACATAGACAGATATAATGGACTGTTTTTTTGGTAGTGCTTAAGTGAGCTTAAAGCTTAAGCTCTAGGCTTAAACTGTATTGTTTGGAGCTTTTTTTTACTGTAGTTGTTAGAAGCTTTTTCAGTATAATTAAATTAAAAAAATAAAAAAATTATGTCATTACGAACAATATAAATGAATATGAAAAAAGAAAATATAAAAAGCCAAAAAAAAAAGAACGAAGAAGGTAGAAGGTAAAAGCTTAAGCTGGTGATTCGGTGCAATCTACAGTCTATAGTGTTCCAACCCCAATTAACAACAGTAACTGGGCCTATTCTTTTGGGCTTTTGAAATCGGCTTTTGGCTTCTGCTACAGTACCTAACTTTCAAATGGAGTATTTTCTCAAGACGAGGTCTACAAGTTAAAAACTCAACATCTGTACTAGCTAAAATCGTAAGTGAGTATCTGTCTCTCCGTAATCTGTACCGTAAATAACCAAAATTCATAAATTTCAACCAAAAGTCATAAGCCGCAGCCGAAAAGAACAACATGCCCTCTATCTATCGCCTGCTGGGCGTGTGGTGCACATGCTTCCTGCATTGTTGCTAGCTTGCTATCGTATCGCGCACACGTGTCTATAGATCTATCATTCTATCCACATCTCGTCTCGCTCTCGTTGTTCCTTGCGTATGCGCTTTTCTAACAACCACAACGCGCGGAGAGATTGGGAGCAAAAAAAAAAGTAAGGACAAAACTACAGATAGTGTGTACCGCGTGTGCCTTGCTTTATCTATAACTTTGCCCTCCTACTGTTGCATACGTTCTGGTTTTGTCTTTAATTACGCATGATTAGTTAGATGCATGAACTGCCCCCTAGTACACTTATTAATAATGATCCGTCTAATGATCACTGACCGGAATACAATGATCTGTCTTGGTTAGCTGTGACACAGGAACAGAAAGCACACAGGGCTGGCTTAAAGCTGCCGCTGCTGCTGCTGGGTGCAGCGCAGGCCACGTTGTTCGAAAAATGCTACTGTTGCTACAACACATGAGACACGGCTCACAGCTGGGGTTGCACAGCGCGTGTCGCAGTTCAAAGGTATCCGTCGATCAGAAAGACTGGTCAGGGACGTGGGACACGCGTATTGTCCGTATACACGCGCTCACACACGCACAGCGCCGAACATGAGCCGTACCCGCATTTTAATTACCGCGCAGTGAGCCAGGCGCGCGCTTCCGAGGAAAGCATCTGGCCATGCTGCATGCATAAAGCTCATCATTTTTGCTCTCACATGGATGTGTGGACTGCCAGTCAGGGGAGAAGAGAACTCTGGCTCTCGATCTTTTAATGCTAAAATAGATTATTATAGTGTTTTTTATATTTTAGTATACGTTATTCTTGTCTGCATCAATGGCATCAATGCATGTACTAGTACGTAAGGCGCGCTCTCTCTCTCCACTCTTAGATTGAGACGCGCGCATATCGACGAGAGATCAATGTTAATTAGCTCAATAAACTTCAAAAAGGAAATAAATATTTTTCCAATTTCTAAAGTGCAATTTGCACACCCAGTAACATGTGTAAATTCTTCGATCTGGAGTACGTACGTACGTACGTACGTACGTACGTACGCCTGAACATGGATAGCCATGGATACTAATGCCAAACTGTCCAGATTAAACTGGAATATAGATGACAGGTATATCCAATATAATGTTGATCCCCAGTAACAGCAAGTTATAATCTGCAACCATAGGATATCGATTCATGCATACAACACGCCCACAAAGAAACTTGCAAGCACATGCACTCATATATATAGTACTACTAATCAAAGCCAAGTTATGTGCACGTACGTAAGTACGTTTTCAAAAACTAACCTAAACGGAATATGCGCATCTGTTGCTGGATTAAGCTAGTGGTTTAAATCATGCCCAAATCAAACACTTATGTTTTGGTCTGAATGTATACAAAGTACTGGTCTAGCTGAAGCAAACACGTAATATCAATCGCCTCACCTCCTAGGTGGAGAGTCTGGGGTCCAATGATCTTTTCGACCCAGACAAATAATAGTAAGCTCACCAAAAACCATTCTCGTTTTAAGCTCATAAATATTAACTTTCTTTTGCTTGCACCATTTTATGCTGATAACAATATATTACTGGACAACACACTTAATAAATAAAACACGATGCATGCTTGTGTTATCTATAACTAACCAAAATATTTTCGAACAACCAATAGATCGATCTATAAGACAATATTCAGGGCCCGTTTGGCAAACAAGAATTTCATAGGATATTTGTGGGAAATCCACATGACATATTTCAATTTGTGCAGGAAAAATTCGTGTGCTCCAACCAGACGGGGCCAGCCTAATATAAGTAAAAAATGATTTCAATTTACCCACATATTTTAAGAAAAGAAATCGGCTGCACCAATCGTATATTATCATAGTTGAACTATATTTATACACATTACACTTATAAATTAGTTGGGATGAGCAATTTTCAACTAATTGTATATGATTTGTGAATACCTTAATTAAAATACTATGATTGTGAAGTATAGTGATATGCTGATGGAAATTATATGAATATATAGCTCATGCTTGTTGGAAATATAAATGCACTTTCATTTCACAGACTTCATCATTCTCTAGCTAAAATGGTTTAGCCTTGTCAACTTGATTTACCACCACGCATAATCTCCAATGCCCAAGGTTGCATTTGAATTTTCATTTTTATATTGCCATATATGTAGAAAATATATTACACACATATACTCAGCCATTTGAAATTATGGATCATTACCCGTTCAGCATTAGCGCATCAAATATGTTATCCATGATTCATGATCGATGTGAAACACTTCAATCATTTCTATCACAAACAATTAGATCTTTTAACAATTTATCAAAGTGTAACAACAAACTATGCACTCAACATGCATGAAATTATCTATCAATAACAGTACATACATTTACACCCTAATATTGCAACGTACATTACGAGTGTAACATGAAAATAGAGCGTAAGAAATTATATTACCAACCATTTTGATGTGTACCTCAGTATATGTTAATTAATTAGGCTACAAGATATACAAATTTGATCAAAGTCTTCCAAATTATACGTAGATAGTGATATCAACGTCATTAGTTGTTTTACAGTGAACTTTTAGTTTAAGGTAACTTTTGCCCATTCTTAGTACTACGTGCAGTGATACCTCTTAGACATCTCATTACAGTGGACATCAAATTTAACTGAGGGACCTAATAATTTACGAATATATCTTGAGGTACTATATATCAGATCAACATTAAGCAGCCCATCGCCATTACCCAAAGAAACATCCCTCCCAGGCTCCCGGCTAGTAGAGATATATACTTGGACTTTACAGTGTAGAAGGCTTTGCCTCTGCAGGAATTCTACTGTTTACTTGGTTAATCACAAACAGATCGTGAGCTTAATGCCTTAATAGCAAGTAGATATAGACAAAAATAAAGCTCATGTGTTGTGGTTTCACTTTCATCACCAAGCTAAGCTAGCTAGCTGTCTAATTAATCTCGATGTCTGGCTCAAGATAAGGTCATGTTCCGTTGTCTCGGAACATCCAATGAGACACTGTGACATACCAGGCATTCATTTTTGGAAAATTACTTTCTTCAAATAGTTTTGGCAATCTGTTGGGTAACTTGGTACAATATTGTATAGGAAAAAGTCCATATAACACCCTGAACTTTACTCGAATGTCCGTTCAGCACTCGAACTATGAAACCGGATAATTGCCCCCCCTGAACTTTGCAATCCAGTTCAAATAACACTATAACCTAGTTTCAGATGACATTAGCCCATGTAGCGTGATGAGTGGGTGGTTTTACCATATAGAATGACACGCTGTTCAAGTTTAGATGAATGATAGATGAGACCTATAGGGACTTTTCTTCCAAATTAAAACAAAGAGAAGGGGGTGGTGGCTATGGAAGCACGGCTGGGAGCTCATTAAGGGATAAACCCTTATGGACGCCACATGTCATTGACCCAACTTGACTAGCATGTCATCCTACGTGGTAAAACCACCTACTCATTGTGTCATGCGGGCAATACCATCATGTGAAACTAGGTCAGGGTGTTATTTGAACCGAATTGCAAAGTTCGTTGTTTGAATGTCTGATTTTATAGTTTAGGGTGCTAGACAGACTTTCAAACAAAAATTTGAAGTGTTATATAGACTTATTCCTATTATATATTGTATATATACCTCATACTTACTACTTGTAATATCCAGGTTTATATATATAACACGTATTGCACCTATATTCAAAGTATGGGTTGATCAGTTTACAACCTAGATGTGAGTATATGAAAGAAAAAACTAATGTAGAGAACATAGCTAGGTTGATGGAAAGAAATCAAGTAGTATTACATGGCAACTGATAAGAACATGATGGACAATAAATTAATACTCATAGCCAGTACTTCAGTTATGAAATATAGCTAGCCAGTGATATATGTATATAGACTCACAAACAAGCAGGACCCTTAATTTCTTTTTCCCTTCAGGAAGTAAAGAAAGTCAATAAGGTTAGTACAGATTGAGGCACAAAGTGAGGAAGAAAAACACACAGAACCATTTGATGATGGATCAAGCGGGGGTGTAACATAATATTCTTGATGAAACTATACATCAAAGTATCAAACTCAAGATCTACATCATTCTGGATATTAGTAGATTATTATTGCAATATCAGTACGTAGATCCAAATATATTAAACTAGGAGTTTAAAGCATGAGGAGCATTAGCTGAATCCTGAATTTTCAGGCAATCTAAATTCAAAAAGAGTGAGGGGGAGAATTCTCAATTAAGCACCTATATTTTTCTGTGCCAAGCCAACCATACTGAATCCAGACTTGTCAGTTTCCTGTTTGATGTAGGATCTATCTCAGCCTATGGACATTCTAAGGCTAAAAGAAGAACCTAAAAGAAGGCAGTTTCCTTGAAAGGCATCTAAACCTAGCCGTACCCCTAGGAGAAAACCATGAACGATCAAGTTGCAGCCACCATCTAGATGAGGGTATGTACAGCATGGACTGAGTTTGGAAAAGAAAACTGCACCAAGGCAAAAGAAAGAACAAGCAGACACTTACATATACAAGAACTTCCTTTCCTTTTTTTTTGGTGAAGATCAAGGACTTCCGTTTTCACCTTCCCATAACTCTCCCTTTTCACTTTCCCATCTTACAATGGGAGGTACTTTCTTGCGAGGTTCAGCATCCATCGTGTTGGCACAAATTCATTTTCTAATCATGAATAGCTACCGACTTACACCTGAAGCTTGTAGCACAGAGCAAATTTGATATGTATGGATGGAGCAACTAAGGCGGCAGAGAGGAGATGCCGACCTCTTTTTTCTACTGGCAGTTGAGGTTTCTAGTTGAAAGTAGAAGATAGTTTTGAGCTGGACCAAGCCTGGAGTTAATGGCTTAAAGCCAAGATCAAATTGACTACTCAGATGAACATTAACTAGAGTATACTACACTTAGTAATTAGTTAAACGTGAGTTGTACAAGCATTAAATAAGTATTTTCTTATGTAAGTCGGTAGGTTAAGAAGTCGGTTCTTGATGTCTATATAAAGACATGTATGTTGCATTGTAATGTAACTTTGGTGAGATCAATGAAATATTGTGTGATGTTTTGAGTTAGCACTCCTCTGATTATTATCTATCTTCTGTCCCATTGCTTTTTTGTAAGAAAATTTTTCTAACAACTGGTATCAGAGCTAGCTTAGTTGCAGTTCTAACAACTAGTTTTAGAGCCCCAGGTTCAAGTCAGGCGTAGCAAAGTAGCGCACCATGTCCGTGCTATTTTTCGAAGCCGTGGTTATGGTTTCATGCTCGGGTGTCGGAATGGTGCAATCGATGATTCCTATATTCTCAGAAGAGAATTATGATATATGGAAGACCAAGATACGGATGTTGCTACTATCACAAGGGTTGTAGGATATTGTGGAGAACGGCTACAAAGAGTATACCGTTGAAGATGTTCTTACAACAAAGCAAAAGAAATATCTGGGAGAGAACAAAATGATGGATGCCAAGGCGTTGTTTCTGATTCAACAAGGCGTTACAAAAGGTTTATTTTCGTGGATTATTGTCATGAAAAATCAAAATAAGCTTGGGACAAGCTAAAGGGGGAGTTTCAAAGTCACGCTAAAGTTTTAGCAGTGAAGCTACAAACTTTGCAAATGCAGTTTCAAAATCTGCAGTTGAAATAATTTGCGAAGACCAAAGATTACATCTTGAGGATCATCAATGTTGTGAGTCAGATGTGCCCCATGGTGAAGAGATTACTTATTGAAAGACTATTGAGAAAATTTTGATTAGTTTACTAAAAAAGTTCGAGTATATCATTGCTACAATTAAGAAGTTGAAGGATTTAGCGATCCTCATAGTACAATAATTAATGAGTTCTTTGGAAACACATGAAGAGAGAAAGTTACAACAGAAAGGGATATCGATTGAAAGCGCCTTCCAATCAAAGCTGAGATTCAAATCCCATAATTCTAGAAATGGTGGGAATTATCAAAGAAGATGTGGTCCCATGCAAGACATGCAGAAAAAGACGATGCAACATAGAAGAAAAAAAGGTTCGGATAGTTCTAATTTTTTGTGTGATATTTGCAAAAAGTTCACAATATAGATAGGTGCTGAAAGAAGATGATTTACAATAAATGCTGAAAGAAGATAATTTACAATAAATGCTGAAAGAAGAAAATTTACAATAAATGCAAGAGACAAGTTCACATTGCCAGATTTTGTAGATTCCGATATGATAATCAGGCAAATTTCTCAGAAGAGAAAGAAAATATAGAAGAGTGTGTTTATTTTTGCCAAACTATGCAAGAAGAAAACAAGATACTTGGATTATGAACAGTGGTTGCACAAACTATATGGCAACCAATACAGAAATATTTCAAGATGTCAACTAGTCATATCAAGCGAAGATTCGCGTAGGCAATGGTTGTTTAACTCAAGCTGAAGGAAAGGGTACAGTTGCCATTCTAGTGAAAGATGGTCAAATGTTTATTCATGATGTGCTCATGGTACTTGATTTAAAGTAGAATTTGCTAAATGTTAGGCAACTGCTAGACCACGGGTATGCGTGCGATTCATTTCAAATATTATTCTTGCAAGATAATTAATTGCAAAAATGGATATTGCCTTATTGCAAAGGCGGATATAGATAATAACAGGGATTTTCCGTTGAAGATAAGTTATTCAACTCAATTGGCTTTGCAAAGTGAGGTTATCGATAACTCCCGTATACAGAAGATGGTTATCTCGTCAGAACAACCACATGTTGTAGCAGTTGAGAAGAAAAGTTGTATGATGCTGCAAGTAAACACACATTGAACTCACGTTTGAAATCAAGATTGAGATCAAGGTCTATCCCAAGTGATGGTGAGCCGTTGACTATGCAGTGTTAGCTCCGAGACATGTTAGGAGCCTGGTAGAAAATTATGTGTGAGTAAATTCTCGATAGTTAAAGAAATTATGAAGCAGAAGGATTCAATAAAAATTTGTCAAGGACAAGATTCATAAGGTTGGGAAGAAGCGAGTTTGGAGGCTAAAAAATAAATCTGAGGCAAGGAAAGGAATTGCAGACAAGAGAATTTATGGAGTGATGAGTACATGTTCGTTTGACGAGAAGAATACAATAGGATGTGCAATTGAAATAGTTGGAGATAAAAATTTCACTTAGAAGATATTTTCATAAAGGTTTTGTTTAGAGAACTATTGCTGCAGAGAGAGATTTCTCAAGAAAATGAGTTAAGAAGGAGTTTGTTGGCACTAATTCACTTTCTAACCATGAATAGCTGCCGACTTACACCTGAAGCTTCTAGCACAGAACAAATTTGATATGCATGGATGGAGCAACTAAGGCGGCAGAGAGGAGATGCCAACCTGTTTTTCTACTAGCAGTTGAGGTTTCTAGTTGAAAGTAGATGGCAGTTTTGAGCTGGACCAAGCCTGGTGTTAATGGCTTAAAGCCAAGATCAAATTGACTACCCGGATGAACAGTGAGTATACTACAGTTAGTAATTAGTTAAACCTAAGTTGTACAAGTATTTTCTTTTGTAAGTCGGTAGGGTAAGAAGCTGGTTCTTGATGTCTATATAAAGACATGTATGTTGCATTGTAATGTAACCTTGATGAGATCAATGAAATATAGTGTGATGTTTTGAGTTAGCACTCCTCTGTTTATTATCTATCTTCTGTTCCATTGCTTTTTTGTAAGAAAAAAAATTCCCAATAACTGGTTCCAGATCTAGTTCTGTTGCAGTTCTAACATATCGGTCCATCCATTCTGAATTTCCGAACCCTCCCAGAGCGAAAAGAATTGAGCTGCATGCACCCGCTCCTACAGATTGCTGGTTATGGGCATCTAGCTAGATGAGGCCGGTATTGCGGCCTCCTTTGCTCCCATCACGCCCTGCACACATCAACACACCGTGCAGTCCTAGCTACTCACTGCAGTGAAAAAGGAGAGGAGATCGAATCAACACAGCAGCACAGCAAACAAGAAGAGAGCAGCTAGCCGCTACAGCAGCACAGCAAACAAGAAGAGAGCAGCAGCCAGCGGCTAGCTGCAACCACAACGGCAGCCAACAAGTGTACATCGACTAACTGTTGCTACTCCTACAACAACAGGAGGGGCTAGTACTGAGGTCCTCTCTCCCCATAAATTCCTAGCAGACGTGGCAAGTGCCATTGTGGCAATGCCCCCTCTTTACAGACTGCCACGGCCATAAAGATCTCTTGGACTGTATAATATGCACTCAAGGCCCAGACAATCCAAACTATACGTAATTTGGCCCACTGCATGAGTTAATTCTGTGTTCCCTTGGGTAAATCGCAAAAGAAAAAAAAGAGAATTTGATATTGTTTGGGCTGCGCCTACTACTACTGCTACTCTATACCATGAAGTTACAGATATGATACACCTATGATACGTACAGAAGAACAACAGGAGGAGCACTATACAGTGTAGTACAAAAAGTGGCGGCAAAAAGACGACATAAAAGAAAATAAAAGGAATGTCCAGACCCCCCCTCCGTAAATATGAGATGATGAGAGCAGTAATGAATGGAAGAGATTTCAAGATCTGACCTGCAATTGTTGCTTCTTAGGACTTGTCTGTTGTTCCTGCGCGGTCAATGCGCCATCCAACCGTGTTTCTGGCGACGCGAGTTTGATCTAGGAGAATATCAGACCACACATACGATGCAAGCAAATGAAGATGCCGCTTTAGCGCTTCGTTTTCCATGGATCGATATGTTCAAATCTTGGCAGATGTTAGGAGATTATAGACAAATTTGCAGACATATGTTATCGTATGTAGGGATTGTGCATGGGACCTCCCTATCAAATCACGGGCAAGTACTGAAGTGCACAGGAATGGAGTGTAACAGCAAAAGGAAAACAAGAACAAGAGTGCTGAAGAACATGACATGGATTTGGGAAAAACATTATTTTTCCTAATCTTAATTTCTCTATATCTTCTCAAACCAACACAAAAATTTCAAGTGCCAAAAGAAAGGGAAAAAGTCAAATCCTAACTGTAATTGAAATATGGAATCACAAGGGAAAGTGAGATGATGAGGACAAACCAAAACGAACAGAAGAAAGAATCGTTGAACTTTCCTTTGTTTCTCCCTCTAGGTCACAGGTCGAGATCCAAAGCTGAATGCGCCTCCCTCTTGGAGGAAGACGACGACGACGGAGACGATGCAGCGGAGGACTCCGTGCCGTGAGAAGGAAATTCTAGTAGTCTTAGTGTAGGATCCCTTTGTCGCCATGTAGGCATCTGCAATGACAGTGCATTGCCATGACTGCTCGACTCGCCGGCGCCGGCGCCATCGCCTGAATGCGGGTTGTCGAGGTTCACGCCGAACAACCGCACGCGCTTCATGGGCGTCGTCGGGCTTTCAATGACCGGCACCGGGTCGAGAACCACCGGTAAGCCGGCGGTTACACCGGCGCCGCTCGGTTGCACTGTGTAGTGCAGCGGCGACGGCGCCCGCGGCAGGAGCGGTGAGTGCGGAGCCATCCTGGCCGAGCCGAAAAAGAGGAGCTGCCTTTCCATCGCGGGGTTCATGCTGCGGAAGTCCAGGCCTTGGCGGAGGCGGTGCTCGTAGAGCGTGGCGGGCGGTGAGGGCGGCATGAAGAATCCGCCGCCGCCGCCACCCACGCCGAGGCCCCACGGGCTGTAGTGAGATGTCAGCGGCATCGGGAGCGGGAGGCGGGGCAAGCGGAGCGGGTCGTGGGTGTCGGCGCGGCGCTTCCAGTCGATGAAGAGTCGGTGGCGCGCGGCCTCGCCGACGCCGCGGGAGAAGGAGACTGTGTCCCCGGCGTCTAGGCGCTTCTCCTTGACGAAGCGGCTCCAACCCTTGGTCATGACATAGCTCTGGCTGCTGTTCCAATAGGAGTAGCGGAAGCGCCATGGCTTCCCCCCGCGGTCCTCGAAGCTCAGCAGGAGACCCTTCTCGTTGGCCGCAGCGTCCATCGGGAAGAACTTCTCCGCGTACTGCTTCGGGATCACCAACCGGTTCAGCTTCCCGACGTCGCTCGGCGTCACCACCTTGTCGAACATATGCTCCTTCTCCACCACCTCCACATCGCTGCCGCCTCCGCCTCCGCCGCCGCTCCCCGACGCTCCGGCGCCATCGCCGGAGCGAAAGGGAGGGCTACTTCCGGACGCAGACACGGACGCCGCCGATGCGGATGTCGACGCCGATGCAGAAGCCGCAGAAGATGATGCAGACGCAGACGCTTCGGCGGTGGTGGGCGTGACCGTCATGAAGGGGATCTCGCGCCTGGATGCGTCCTCCTGCTCCTCATCCTCCTCCTCCTTAGAAAACCTACTGCTCGTAGTGAACTCCATAGCAACCACCTATCAGTTTCTTCCTCCTTGTATTTCTTGCTCCTCCTTTCGGCGACCTGCTTCTTTTTCTTCTTCCTTCCCTTGCTACCTTCTGCTGTGATGAGCAGCAGCTGAGTGCTTGAGTGTTCGAGAATAGACACACTGTTGCAGAGTTGCTACTAGATTTAGGGTACTAGAGAGGGGATCTACCTATGTTTGCGTGTATTATTGTTCCTATGAATTCAATCCTACTCTTGAGCTGTGTTTTGCACCAAGCAATCAAGCAAGCTAAGAGGGAGAGGCAGAGGGAAATTAGGCATGCAGCGTTTGCATTGACGCCTGTACTGCGCGTCTAGCTTTGGGATGTGGTAGCTGGTAGGGGGGAGACAGAGACAGAGAAACAGGGAGGGGGAGAGAGGGAGAGAGAGAGGAGATCGAGGCGGAGATGGCCAGACGGATGTGGAGATGGAGATGGTGGTGGTTAATATTTGTGGGTAGCTCTGTGGGCTCTGAGGCTGCAGTTCCTCCGCAAGGGAAGAGGAGGCCGGGGACGCTACTGCCCTAGAAGATTCGTGGAAGTAGTTGGTAGCTTGGTGAACTGAGCTTGCCGTATTTTTTTTCTCCCCAACCCTTGCTTTCCAGCTTTACCGTAACTGTACTCTACGTTCCTTTTCT